>CM070784.1:60523584-61883584 GCA_036346955.1 Dipus sagitta
CGGTTCAGTGGCTAAGGCACTTGCCTACAAATCCTAAGGACCCAGGTTCATTTCCCCAGTATCCATGTAAAGCCAGATGCACAAAGTGGCACATGTGTCTGGAGTCTACAGCAGCTGGAGGCCCTGACACTCCCATTCTCTTTGTCTCTCTTCTATCTGCTTGCAAATACATTAATTTGAAAAATATGGCTGGAGAGATGGCTTAGCAGTTAAGGTGTCTGCCTGCAAAGCCAAAGGATCCCGGTTTGATTCTCCAGGACCCACTTAAGCCAGATGTACAAGGGGGAGCATGCATCTGGAGTTCGTTTGCAGTGGCTGGAGGCCCTGGTGTGCCCATTCTCTTTCCCTCTTTCTCTCTCTCAAATAAATAAGTAAAATATATATTTTAAAAAAAGAAATAAAATATAAACCCTCAGTATAGTCAACATTACAAAAGTTTCTCTGAGGCCAAGTATGTGGCACACATCTATAATCCCACTACTTGGGATGAAGAGGCAATTGGATGAGTTCAAGGACATCCTTGGCTACATGCTGAGTTTGAGGCCAGCCTGGACTAAATGAGACTCTCTTATTGAAAAGTTAATTAAAAAACAAACAAGCAAAAAAACTTGCTTTGAACATAGCCTCTCAACATACAGCTAGAATTATAAAGGCAATTAAAACCCAGCTAGGGGGCTGGAGAAATGGTTTAGCAGTTAAGCGCTTGCCTGTGTAGCCTAAGGACCCCAGTTCGAGGCTCGATTCCCCAGGACCCACGTTAGCCAGATGCACAAAGGGGCGCATGCGTCTGGAGTTCGTTTGCAGTGGCTGGAGGCCCTGGCGCGCCCATTCTTTCTCTCTATCTACCTACCTCTTTCTCTCTCTGTCTATTGCTCTCAAATAAATTAATAAAAATAAACGAAAAAATTAAAAAAAAAAAAAAACCAGCTAGGCACAGTGGCACCTACCTGTAACCCCTGCTACTCTGGAGACCAAAGGGGGAGGATATTCCAGTTCAAGACTACCCTGGGCTACAAACTGAGAACCTGAAAAATAAAACAACTAATAAAAATTACAGGTGGACCAGTGTAGTGGCACATGCCATTAGTCCCAACACTTGGGAGGCAGAGATAGGAGGGTCACTGTGAGTTTGAGGCCAACCTGAAATTACATAGTGAACTCAAGGTCAAAATATATATGATATAACAAACTTAGTTTTTAAAATATTTTATTTATTTATTTATTTGAGAGAGTCAGAGAAAGAGGCAGACAGAGAGAATGGGTGCACCAGGACCTCCAGCTGCTGCAAACAAACTCCAGACACATGTGCCACCTTGTGCATCTGGCTTTACATGGGTCCTGGAAAATCAAACCTGGGTCATTAGGCTTTGCAGGCAAATGCCTTAACTGCTGAACCATCTCTCTAGTCCCCTTTCATAGCGTTTTGCATTAAAACTTTTGTAATACTGACATGAAGTTTAATTTTTAATCAAACTGAAATATTTATAAGCAAACAGCAGGTTATATGCATGTCAATATACAACTCTATTTAGTGCATACATGCACTCAGATAAATTGCATAATTCTGAAGTTAAAATCCACCATTCCCTTGAACTTATGAAAGTGTATATACATTTTTTAAAAGCTCAAAACAAATTAGAACACAAGCTCTCAGCAAAAGAGAATAATTTGTAGTTATAATTAAATACAAAGAGACCATGGGATGAATACATATTAGTGTTAAAGTACAGGTCCAGAGCTGTGGAGATGGCTCAGTGGCTAAAGGAGGCTGCCTGCAAAGCCTGATGGCCTGGATTTGATTCCCCAGTACCCACGTGAAGCCAAATGCATAAAGTGGCGCATGCATCTGGAGTCTGCAGTGGCGGGAGGCCCTGGTGCACCCATTCTCTCTGTGTGTCTCTACTTGCAAATAAAATTTGTTTAAAAAGCACAGGTCCAAGCTTACGCTGGAGCAAATACTAGCCTGCTTTCTGCACTAGAGGAATGTGAGTAGCACATACATCTTCCATAACATACTACAGTGATTATTCAAGCCTCTTTCCTTTGCTACCAAAAAGTGACTAGTAATGAATTAGTGTATAAAACAATGAACTCTTCTCAATAAGTGACCTTTAACCCATTTTGGCTGCTGTGGAACTGCAATAAGGCTCAATGTTTTATAACCAGTCAAAGACATCATGGAAGAAAGAAAGTTCAGAGCATATATATCAAATATTTCATACAGGGCTGGAGAGATGGCTTAGCTGTTAAAGTGCTTGCCTGCAAAGCCTAAGGACCCATGTTTGACTCTCCAGGTCCCACATAAGCCAGATGTACAAGGTGATGCAAATACGCAGGATTGCACATGTGCACAAGATGGTGCACTCATCTGGAGTTTGATTGCAGTGGCTGTGGAGGCCCTGGTGCACCAATTCTCTCTCATAAAAAAATTACAAAAAAATTCCATACAAAAAGATTGTACAAAAATCATGACTTTATTATACATTAAAAAAAATCTTCTTAACAACATATTTCATGAAACCTTGTCAGCAAATACCTATTTTGACAAGATGAAAAATAAATTGTGCCCCACAAGTATACCATGATCACATAGAAGTGAATTTTTCAGCTCCAGTTCTAAAGGGGAAATGTTACGGGATTTTTAATTGTACACCACATAATTGGTTAATGACATCAATGAACCAAGTCATTTATGTTACAAAATTACCTAATATGCAAAGCAATTTTGCACACTAATTTACTTCCCAGCACTCATATTAGCTGGAGTGAATTTTTAGGAGTATAGCCAGAGACTGGTAAAGTATGGTTCTAGTTCTAGCACTTTATGTGTTATGAATATAGAACAAAAATCTCATGAAAGTAAATTACACACTAAAAGTAAAATGTAGGACTTGTTTGCTACAACTGGTATATTTAAATCCAGTACAACCTGAAGAAGGCTCAAAGGTTGTTGTCAAAACTAGCATCAGTATTTTTATTATATTCAGATGGCAGAAATTTTGTAATGAGCTAGCTGTTAGGGTCTGTCAGCATTTATAGTAAGACTCAATTTTTGTTTCTTTTTCTGGTTTTCCGAGGCAGGGTCTCGCTGTAGCTCAGGCTGACCTGGAATTCACTATGTTGTCTCAGGGTAGCCTTGAACTCATGGCAATCCTCCTACCTCTGCCTCCCAAGTGCTGGGATTAAAGGCGTGCGCCACCACGCCTGGCTCAAATTTTAAATACTATGGTTCCTACATGTAACTCAAAATTAACTCACATACATTTGTCACACAAAATTTCCTACCTTGCCCTCAAGAATGAAGGAAAGAACTTCCTCACCCCAGAGAGTGGGCTTGAGAAATCTTCTGAAATTAGATACAAAATAATCCTCACAGACAGACAGAAACAAGACTAGCTTCAGGGACTTTGTTGGAGTAACAGTCTCTAGTTAACAAGTGTTCAAAGCTTTAAAAAGATGCATGAATAAATTATTCCCTTTTGACTTCATTACCAGTTAGTCAATATAGGTAACAGAATGTATGGCAGAATTAGGCAAGGCAGGCTTACTTTCTTTTGTTTTAAAAAAGGCAATTTTGTTAATTTCTAAAAACCATTCACTGTAAGTATAAGTCTGAGAAAAGACAGCTCCAATCTGACCCAACCGCCACACAAGCAACTCAGCTAAAAGGGATTCTGGAAGAGGACACACACACACACACAAAAGATGAAGGCTGGAGAGACTGCTCAGTGGTTAAACAGTGTACCCACAAAAAGCCAGATGCACAAAGTGCTGCATTCATCTGGAGTGTGTTTGCAGTGACAGGAGGCTCTGGTGTGCCCACACTTATTCTCTCATACTCTCTCTCTCCTTGCAAATAAATAAATAAAAATATTTTACAAGAACAAGATGAGCCCAAACAATTAGAAAAAAAACTCACTAGCAGCCTTCTTTGAAAAGGAGAGGTATTAATAGTGACCTGCAGATGTTTGCAGCCATGGAATAGTTACTTGAGTGCCACAGAACAAACAGTGAATCACCTGAAATCGCTAAATCCGTTCATGATTTGTACTTGGAATTGGAACATTCTGATCTAACCTATGGACATGGGTGTGTCATTGTAGGAATTCCTACAAAATTATGACCTAAAAGGAAGAGTAAGACTGTCTGGCATCCCTAAGTTTGCCAGTATTCTTAACCCCAGCTTGTACTTTGCATTATGCTACCATGAAAAGCCCCAGCGAAGTCAAACTGCCTCCTCCTAACGATGACCACACATCCCTTTTATCTAAAGCGAGGTAACATCTACAAAGAAAGTCTTACTTAATCAGAATACTTGAGCTGGGGAGGTAGCTCAGTGGTTTAGTGCTTGTCTAGGATGCATGAGACCCCCAACTTCAATTCCCAGCACTACAAAAATCAAACAAAAAACAAAATATAGAAACCAGAACCATTACCAATCTCAAAAACAAGATTTGCCACAGCTAAGTACTGACCACCACAGAAGAAATTTTAACTTGAACAAGAGGAATGATGCACTACTGTGAAAAAGTTTCCTTTAGTATAATCACAAAATAAACTTTTGATCAAAATGTATCCCATACATTTCTGCTTGCTTACTATATGTTTTGGCAACATAAGGCTTCAAAGAGTATAAATAATCACTACTCCCATTTGGCACATGGATAAAAGGAATATCATGATCCTGTATAGAACTACCCCATTCCTATAGAAAACAATGTAAATGTACAGTGTAAAACAACTGAGCTGCAATTTGAAAACTCAGAGATGCTAGTCCTAAATCAGAACTGGGAAGAGAAAATCATGTATTATAGAATAAAAGGTCTTTTCCCTTGTGGAATCAGTCTTAGTGGTTAGCCACTTGAGAACCAGTAACTATGACTATGTAAGATACTTTACTTTATATGTTTGACATATATATACATATATATATGTATGTCTGAGTATATATATATATGTATGTGTGTATACATATACACACAACACACACACACACACATATATATATATATATACACACTTTTTCATGTGGAACACATGAACATAATTTCTATAACTAATGTTTAAGATTGGAGTTAAAAAAAATCAAGTTTTGACACAGGAGATAAGCTGTAGAGAAATGTCATTTTAACCTTGGCACTAGGCTAAAATCCTTCCTTGGTCAAGCTTTCTTATATTACACTAGATATTCAATTTCCTTCCAGTCTTTCATGGAATTAGATCATTTATGCATTTGAAAAGCATAAGTATTTACAATAATTAGTGCAAATTATTCTGTGCACATAAATTACTTTCCTTTTGGGATATAAAGTGGTAAATTCAATATATTATCAAAACATGGGATTACGAAAATACTGGGACTATCGGTCTGAAATTTAAAGATTATGTTTTCTAAACTAAACTGCAAATGTTTACTTTAAATAGTAAACACAAATGGTATATCTTCTGAAATGTTACTTGATTATCAGTAAAAGTCATTTTACACAGTGCAGAGAATACAATGTATTGTCCTGTAACAGGATCTTTACAAGTCAAGTCCGACATCAATCCCAACCAGAACAAAAAAAAAAAAAAAGAAATCTCTTTTAATGAATTCTGAAATCTTATTCTATTACTGCTCTGCAGCAATAGCTGAAGCCCCAACCTGAGAACGAGTATGGTAACAACATGCCAAGGGCTGTATCAGCCTTGAACTCGACACTTATGTTGCTTCCTGCTGGCATCAGGTGTGGTTTATCAGAAAGATGAGAGGAATCTAAGAAAAGGCCCTGAAATCAATGGCACCACCTGCCACCTTAAAATCTCTGCTCTACAAATTTATACAACTTCTATTAGACACTTACATTGTTAAAATATGTTGAAACTCAAAAGCATTCTCTATGGGAAGGTTTTTTTAACTTGTCCATTTGAACACTTCCTCGGTACCAACAAACATTCCTAAGGAGAGAGAGGTGAGGGAGGGAAGGAACATCCATGAAGGTCTGCAGCTGAACAAAAAATGATCTTTTAGGGGTACAGCCAATTACACTGCAAGATTAAAAAGTTCAAAGTCTGAAGGAAAAATGCTTGAACAAGTATAATTCCTCAGCACTCTATTTCAGGGAAATAAGTAGGTCTTATTTTTAGGTAAGTGGAATTGAATGATAATGCACAGTATTTTATTTTTAAGGGAAAAAATTCAATGTAAACCTATGTTGTCAAGTTCAATGTTTTAAAACTGAAGTAAAACAAGCTTCATCTCCTCCTTAGTATTTCAGCATAGTTGCTACCTTGTGCCATGTCACCACAGACATTGTCAATTGGGGGGAGGGGCTGTCCATCAAAAAGCCAGGATGAGTTTATGCTTCTGATTCTCTCTTCTTTCCCTCTTCTCCCAAGTCACTTTCTTCTGACTGGCTACTGCTTAGGACAACAAACTGCCCCTCACTGCTGGCTTGGTTTGGTCTACTGGATGCAGCAATCAGCCGACTTTGTTCTTCCAAGTCCTGGTGGAAAGACAAAAAAGAAGCTAAGTTCACTACCTGCAGTCAAATGGAAAATGGTTCACTTAAAATATTGGAAATGATGGCCCAGCAGTTAAAGGCACTTGCTTGAAAGGTCTGCTGGCCTGGGTTCAATTCCCCAGCACACACAAAGTGGTGCATGCATCTGGAGTTTGTTAGCAGGAGCAAGAGTTCCTGGCATGCCCATACATTCTCTTTCTCTCTCTGCTTGTAAAAGGTTTTTTTTGTTTTGTTTTGTTTTGTTTTTTGAGGTAGGGTCTTACTCTAGCCCAAGCTGACTTGGAATTCAGGCTGGACTTGATCTCACAGCAACCCTCCTACCTCTGCTTCCCAAGTGCTGGGATTAAAGGTGTGCACCACCACGCTTGGCAATAAAAACATTTTAAAAAAATACTTGATAGCCACTTTAATTCTGTCATAAATGTATGCATAACTCTGGTAACTGATGAAAAGGAAGGCTGCACATACCACTGGGACACCAAATTTTAGCACCATTCTAATAATTCCATAAAAGCTAAAATTCAAACAAAACTTGTTTCCCTTTATTCTTTTTTTTTTTTTGGTTTGTTTTTGTTTTTAGTTTTTTCAACGTAGGGTCTCACTGTAGCCCAGGCTGACCTGGAATTCACTATGTAGTCTCAGGGTGGCCTCGAACTCACAGTGATCCTCCTACTTCTGCCTCCTGAGTGCTGGGATTAAAGGCGTGTGCTACCACGCCCTGCCCTTTATTCTTTTTTAATGGCCAACAATCAAATTCCGGCTGTCATCATCTCTCACTCTGTTACTTAAGTTATCTCAGGATAAAAGTTTCAAGATCTCTCGCATTCTCCAAGGCCACTTACATATTACCCACAATTCCCTTTTCTCTCTCCCCCTCTCTCTCTCTGTCTGTCTCTCTCTCCTCCTGCCAAGCAAGATGCTGAAAGGAAAGAAGACCAAGGGGAAGAAGGTGGCCCTGGCGCCTGCTTTCATAAAGCAGCAGGAAGCCAAAAAGGTCGTAAATCCTCTGTTTGAGAAAAGGCCCAAGAATTTTGGCATTGGACAGGTCATTCAGCCCAAAAGGGACCTCACCCGCTTTGTCAAATGGCCCCGTTACATCCAGCTGCAGCGGCAAAGGGCTATCCTGTACAAGCGGCTGAAAGTGCCTCCTGCAGTCAACCAGTTCACCCAGGCTTTGGAATGCCAAACAGCTGCCCAGCTGCTGAAGCCTGCCCACAAGTACAGGCCAGGGACTAAGCAGGAAAAGAAGCAGAGACTGTTGGCCTGGGCTGAGAAAAAAAGCTGCTGGCAAAGGAGATGTTCCGACTAAGCGATCCCCTGTCCTTCGAGCGGTGTCAACACCATCACGACTTTGGTGGAGAACAAGAAGTCTCAGCTGGTGGTGACTGCACATGACGTGGATCCCATTGAGCTGGTAGCGTTCCTGCCTGCCTTGTGACACAAGATGGGGGTCCCATGCTGCATCATCAAGGGGAAGGCCAGGCTGGGGCACTGGTCCACAGGAAGACATGCACAACCACTGCCTTCACACAGGTCAACTTGGAAGACAAAAGAGTCCTAGCTAAACTGGTGGAAGCTATCAGGACCAATTACAATGTCAGATACGACGAGATTCGTGGCCACTGGGGGGGGGGGGTCAACATCCTGGGTCCAAAACCTGTGGCTCGCATTGCCAAGATGGAAAAGGCAAAGGCCAAAGAACTGGCCACCAAGCTGGGCTGAGTGTACACCACTGAGCTTTCTGTACATACAGTTAATAATAAACACTGTCCTTCAAAAACAAAAGTTTCAAGATGGACCACCCCACATTGCATTCCTCCCTGCCCCCAGATCTCTGTCCCACCCTTGTTCAATGCATCCTGCTACATCAGGCCATGCAAGCCTGACTTCAGTATTATCATTGCCATTTCCCTCCTCGTTCCTCTATCCAGTCCACTGTCAAGTCTTTCTGGTCTGTTTTCATTTAGGTACCCCCAGCTATCTATCTCTTTTCTACTCCTACTGTCAATGCCACCAAGTGTTTTTTTGTTTGTTTGTTTTTTGTTTTTTGAGGTAGGGTTTCACTCTAGCCCAGGTGGACCTGGAATTCACTATGAGGTCACAGGGTAGCCTCGAACTCATGGTGATCTTCCCAAGTGCTGGGACTAAAGGCATGTGCCACCACACCCAGCCAATGCTCTATCTATCTCATGGATCACCTCATTAAAATCTGGCTCTGAAAATTATGTAGATTAAAAATTATCCTTTTGTGGATTTGACCCCGAGTACTGCAGTACTGTGGATTTGTACTCCAGTACAGTGTGTGTGTGTATGAACTTACATTCCTACCAACACTGAAAATAAATACATTACTTTTCACCCTTAAAGTTACGATAGTAATTAAGCCCATAAATTTCTCAAAAGAACTACTTTGACAGAGACAACCCTCTCTGGAATATGAAATTTCTGGTCACACTGTGTGTCAAAGTAGCTACCATGTAATTCAGATGCTAAGCCTTTTCTGCCATGTTATGAGTCATCTGGTTATGAAGTGGCTGGGAAAACAGACAGACTTCCATATGGAGATTAAAAATCTAGGGGTCATAGTGCTGAGTTAAGTCTTCACACACCACATGAGGAGGAGATCCAGGCTCTAGGACTGCATACCTTTTCAATCTGTTTTTGCTTGTTGAGTTCTTTCTGTTGCTTCTCTTTTACTCTCTCTATTTCTTTTTGTTTTTCTGATGTCCTACGATCCTAAAGAAGAGAGGAGTGAAACAAACACATAGAACCTTTACATTCTGTACACTTCAAATTGGACCTTTGTGACCTTTCACCTTTTTGTACTTACGTATGAGAAGGTTCAATCACTTGCATTCTCTAACAGTCACTAATCCAGACTCTAAATGCTGCGACAGCAATAGCAGCCACTGTTAACCTTGCTTAGCCAAATAATTTTATTTACATGCTAACAGGAAAGCTTGTACTATACTACTTTAGGTAATATTCTTGGAAGATTATCTTAGATTCTTACCAGTTCAGCATGCAAAGCTATCTGTTTGGCCAATCCAACAGAATCACATATCTAAAAAGAGAAAAGGACACAAAACACTCTGTTACAGTTTTCATATCAAAGCAAAACTTTCAAGTAGTCAAATGGATGGCATAACTAGTTTTAGCTCATTAACACACTGCTTCAAATAAAAGCTGATTTAAGAATGTTCTAACCCCACGTATTTGTGTTAGAATATAGAACCAAACAATCTCATGAAGTAAATTACCACACTAAAAGTAAATGTAGGACTTGTTTGCTACAACTGGTATATTTAAATCCAGTACAACCTGAAGAAGGCTCAAAGGTTGTTATCAAAACTAGCATCAGTATTTTTATTATATTCAGATAGCAGAAATTTTGTAATGAGCTAGCTGTTAGGGTCTGTCAGCATTTATAGTAAGACTCAATTTTTGTTTCTTTTTCTGGTTTTCCGAGGCAGGGTCTCGCTGTAGCTCAGGCTGACCTGGAATTCACTATGTTGTCTCAGGGTGGCCTTGAACTCATGGCAATCCTCCTACCTCTGCCTCCCAAGTGCTGGGATTAAAGGCGTGCGCCACCACGCTTGGCTCAAATTTTAAATACTATGGTTCCTACATGTAACTCAAAATTAACTCACATACATTGGTCACACAAAACTTCCTACCTTGCCCTCAAGAATGAAGGAAAGAACTTCCTCACCCCAGAGAGTGAGCTTGAGAAATCTTCTGGAATTAGATACAAAATAATCCTCACAGACAGACAGAAACAAGACTAGCTTCAGGGACTTTGTTGGAGTAACAGTCTCTAGTTAACAAGTGTTCAAAGCTTTAAAAAGATGCATGAATAAATTATTCCCTTTTGACTTCATTACCAGTTAGTCAATATAGGTAACAGAATGTATGGCAGAATTAGGCAAGGCAGGCTTACTTTCTTTTGTTTTAAAAAAGGCAATTTTGTTAATTTCTAAAAACCATTCACTGTAAGTATAAGTCTGAGAAAAGACAGCTCTAATCTGACCCAACCGCCACACACGCAACTCAGCTAGAAAGGATTCTGGAAGAGGACACACACACACACACACACACACACAAGATGAAGGCTGGAGAGACTGCTCAGTGGTTAAACAGTGTACCCACAAAAAGCCAGATGCACAAAGTGCTGCATTCATCTGGAGTGTGTTTGCAGTGACAGGAGGCTCTGGTGTGCCCACACTTATTCTCTCATACTCTGTCTCTCTTTGCAAATAAATAAGTAAAAATATTTTACAAGAACAAGATGAGCCCAAACAATTAGAAAAAAAACTCACTAGCAGCCTTCTTTGAAAAGGAGAGGTATTAATAGTGACCTGCAGATGTTTGCAGCCATGGAATAGTTACTTGAGTGCCACAGAACAAACAGTGAATCACCTGAAATCGCTAAATCCGTTCATGATTTGTACTTGGAATTGGAACATTCTGATCTAACCTATGGACATGGGTGTGTCATTGTAGGAATTCCTACGAAATTATGACCTAAAAGGAAGAGTAAGACTGTCTGGCATCCCTAAGTTTGCCAGTATTCTTAACCCCAGCTTGTACTTTGCATTATGCTACCATGAAAAAAGCCCCAGCCAAGTCAAACTGCCTCCTCCTAACAATGACCACACTTCCCTTTTATCTAAAGCGTGGTAACATCTACAAAGAAAGTCTTACTTAATCAGAATACTTGAGCTGGGGAGGTAGCTCAGTGGTTTAGTGCTTGTCTAGGATGCATGAGACCCCCAACTTCAATTCCCAGCACTACAAAAATCAAACAAAAAACAAAATATAGAAACCAGAACCATTACCAATCTCAAAAACAAGATTTGCCACAGCTAAGTACTGACCACCACAGAAGAAATTTTAACTTGAACAAGAGGAATGATGCACTACTGTGAAAACATTTCCTTTAGTATAATCACAAAATAAACTTTTGATCAAAATGTATCCCATACATTTCTGCTTGCTTACTATATGTTTTGGCAACATAAGGCTTCAAAGAGTATAAATAATCACTACTCCCATTTGGCACATGGATAAAAGGAATATCATGATCCTGTATAGAACTACCCCATTCCTATAGAAAACAATGTAAATGTACAGTGTAAAACAACTGAGCTGCAATTTGAAAACTCAGAGATGCTAGTCCTAAATCAGAACTGGGAAGAGAAAATCATGTATTATAGAATAAAAGGTCTTTTCCCTTGTGGAATCAGTCTTAGTGGTTAGCCATTTGAGAACCAGTAACTATGACTATGTAAGATACTTTACTTTATATGTTTGACATATATATACATATATATATGTATGTCTGAGTATATATATATATGTATGTGTGTATACATATACATACATATATATATATACACACACACACACACACATATATATATATATACACACACTTTTTCATGTGGAACACATGAACATAATTTCTATAACTAATGTTTAAGATTGGAGTTAAAAAAAATCAAGTTTTGACACAGGAGATAAGCTGTAGAGAAATGTCATTTTAACCTTGGCACCAGGCTAAAATCTTTCCTTGGTCAAGCTCTCTTATATTACACTAGATATTCAATTTCCTTCCAGTCTTTCATGGAATTAGATCATTTATGCATTTGAAAAGCATAAGTATTTACAATAATTAGTGCAAATTATTCTGTGCACATAAATTACTTTCCTTTTGGGATATAAAGTGGTAAATTCAATATATTATCAAAACATGGGATTACGAAAATACTGGGACTATCGGTCTGAAATTTAAAGATTATGTTTTCTAAACTAAACTGCAAATGTTTACTTTAAATAGTAAACACAAATGGTATATCTTCTGAAATGTTACTTGATTATCAGTAAAAGTCATTTTACACAGTGCAGAGAATACAATGTATTGTCCTGTAACAGGATCTTTACAAGTCCGACATCAATCCCAACCAGAACAAAAAAAAAAAGAAATCTCTTTTAATGAATTCTGAAATCTTATTCTATTACTGCTCTGCAGCAATAGCTGAAGCCCCAACCTGAGAACGAGTATGGTAACAACATGCCAAGGGCTGTATCAGCCTTGAACCCGACACTTATGTTGCTTCCTGCTGGCATCAGGTGTGGTTTATCAGAAAGATGAGAGGAATCTAAGAAAAGGCCCTGAAATCAATGGCACCACCTGCCACCTTAAAATCTCTGCTCTACAAATTTATACAACTTCTATTAGACACTTACATTGTTAAAATATGTTGAAACTCAAAAGCATTCTCTATGGGAAGGTTTTTTTAACTTGTCCATTTGAACACTTCCTCGGTACCAACAAACATTCCTAAGGAGAGAGAGGTGAGGGAGGGAAGGAACATCCATGAAGGTCTGCAGCTGAACAAAAAATGATCTTTTAGGGGTACAGCCAATTACACTGCAAGATTAAAAAGTTCAAAGTCTGAAGGAAAAATGCTTGAACAAGTATAATTCCTCAGCACTCTATTTCAGGGAAATAAGTAGGTCTTATTTTTAGGTAAGTGGAATTGAATGATAATGCACAGTATTTTATTTTTAAGGGAAAAAATTCAATGTAAACCTACGTTGTCAAGTTCAATGTTTTAAAACTGAAGTAAAACAAGCTTCATCTCCTCCTTAGTATTTCAGCATAGTTGCTACCTTGTGCCATGTCACCACAGACATTGTCAATTGGGGGGAGGGGCTGTCCATCAAAAAGCCAGGATGAGTTTATGCTTCTGATTCTCTCTTCTTTCCCTCTTCTCCCAAGTCACTTTCTTCTGACTGGCTACTGCTTAGGACAACAAACTGCCCCTCACTGCTGGCTTGGTTTGGTCTACTGGATGCAGCAATCAGCCGACTTTGTTCTTCCAAGTCCTGGTGGAAAGACAAAAAAGAAGCTAAGTTCACTACCTGCAGTCAAATGGAAAATGATTCACTTAAAATATTGGAAATGATGGCCCAGCAGTTAAAGGCACTTGCTTGAAAGGTCTGCCGGCCTGGGTTCAATTCCCCAGCACACACAAAGTGGTGCATGCATCTGGAGTTTGTTAGCAGGAGCAAGAGTTCCTGGCATGCCCATACATTCTCTTTCTCTCTCTGCTTATAAAAGGTTTTTTTTTTGTTTTGTTTTGTTTTGTTTTTTGAGGTAGGGTCTTACTCTAGCCCAAGCTGACTTGGAATTCAGGCTGGACTTGATCTCACAGCAATCCTCCTACCTCTGCTTCCCAAGTGCTGGGATTAAAGGTGTGCACCACCACGCTTGGCAATAAAAACATTTTAAAAAATACTTGATAGCCACTTTAATTCTGTCATAAATGTATGCATAACTCTGGTAACTGATGAAAAGGAAGGCTGCACATACCACTGGGACACCAAATTTTAGCACCATTCTAATAATTCCATAAAAGCTAAAATTCAAACAAAACTTGTTTCCCTTTATTCTTTTTTTTGGTTTGTTTTTGTTTTTAGTTTTTTCAAGGTAGGGTCTCACTGTAGCCCAGGCTGACCTGGAATTCACTATGTAGTCTCAGGGTGGCCTCGAACTCACAGTGATCCTCCTACTTCTGCCTCCTGAGTGCTGGGATTAAAGGTGTGTGCTACCACGCCCTGCCCTTTATTCTTTTTTAATGGCCAACAATCAAATTCTGGCTGTCATCATCTCTCACTCTATGTTACTTAAGTTATCTCAGGATAAAAGTTTCAAGATCTCTCGCATTCTCCAAGGCCACTTACATATTACCCACAATTCCCTTCTCTCCCCCCCCCCCCCCCCCGTCTGTCTCTCTCTCCTCCTGCCAAGCAAGATGCTGAAAGGAAAGACCAAGGGGAAGAAGGTGGCCCTGGCGCCTGCTTTCATAAAGCAGCAGGAAGCCAAAAAGGTCGTAAATCCTCTGTTTGAGAAAAGGCCCAAGAATTTTGGCACTGGACAGGTCATTCAGCCCAAAAGGGACCTCACCCGCTTTGTCAAATGGCCCCGTTACGTCCGGCTGCAGCGGCAAAGGGCTATCCTGTACAAGTGGCTGAAAGTGCCTCCTGCAGTCAACCAGTTCACCCAGGCTTTGGACCGTCAAACAGCTGCCCAGCTGCTGAAGCCTGCCCACAAGTACAGGCCAGGGACTAAGCAGGAAAAGAAGCAGAGACTGTTGGCCTGGGCTGAGAAAAAAAGCTGCTGGCAAAGGAGATGTTCCGACTAAGTGATCCCCTGTCCTTCGAGCGGTGTCAACACCATCACAACTTTGGTGGAGAACAAGAAGGCTCAGCTGGTGGTGACTGCACATGACGTGGATCCCATTGAGCTGGTAGCGTTCCTGCCTGCCTTGTGACACAAGATGGGGGTCCCATGCTACATCATCATGGGGAAGGCCAGGCTGGGGCACTGGTCCACAGGAAGACATGCACAACCACTGCCTTCACACAGGTCAACTCGGAAGACAAAAGAGCCCTAGCTAAACTGGTGGAAGCTATCAGGACCAATTACAATGCCAGATACGACGAGATTCGTGGCCACTGTGGGGGGGGGGGGTCAACATCCTGGGTCCAAAATCTGTGGCTCGCATTGCCAAGCTGGAAAAGGCAAAGGCCAAAGAACTGGCCACCAAGCTGGGCTGAGTGTACACCACTGAGCTTTCTGTACATACAGTTAATAATAAACACTGTCCTTCAAAAACAAAAAAGTTTCAAGATGGACCACCCCACATTGCATTCCTCCCTGCCCCCAGATCTCTGTCCCACCCTTGTTCAATGCGTCCTGCTACATCAGGCCATGCAAGCCTGACTTCAGTATTATCATTGCCATTTCCCTCCTCGTTCTCTATCCAGTCCACTGTCAAGTCTTTCTGGTCTGTTTTCATTTAGGTACCCCCAGCTATCTATCTCTTTTCTACTCCTACTGTCAATGCCACCAAGTGTTTTTTTGTTTGTTTGTTTTTTGTTTTTTGAGGTAGGGTTTCACTCTAGCCCAGGTGGACCTGGAATTCACTATGAGGTCACAGGGTAGCCTCGAACTCATGGTGATCCTCCTACCTCTGCCTCCCAAGTGCTGGGACTAAAGGCATGTGCCACCACACCCAGCCAATGCTCTATCTATCTCATGGATCACCTCATTAAAATCTGGCTCTGAAAATTATGTAGATTAAAATTTATCCTTTTGTGGATTTGACCCCGAGTACTGCAGTACTGTGGATTTGTACTCTAGTACAGTGTGTGTGTGTATGAACTTACATTCCTACCAACACTGAAAATAAATACATTACTTTTCACCCTTAAAGTTATGATAGCAATTAAGCCCATCAATTTCTCAAAAAAACTACTTTGACAGAGACAACCCTCTCTGGAATATGAAATTTCTGGTCACACTGTGTGTCAAAGTAGCTACCATGTAATTCAGATGCTAAGCCTTTTCTGCCATGTTATGAGTCATCTGGTTATGAAGTGGCTGGGAAAACAGACAGACTTCCATATGGAGATTAAAAATCTAGGGGTCATAGTGCTGAGTTAAGTCTTCACACACCACATGAGGAGGAGATCCAGGCTCTAGGACTGCATACCTTTTCAATCTGTTTTTGCTTGTTGAGTTCTTTCTGTTGCTTCTCTTTTACTCTCTCTATTTCTTTTTGTTTTTCTGATGTCCTACGATCCTAAAGAAGAGAGGAGTGAAACAATTAAACACATAGAACCTTTACATTCTGTACACTTCAAATTGGACCTTTGTGACCTTTCATCTTTTTGTACTTACGTATGAGAAGGTTCAATCACTTGCATTCTCTAACAGTCACTAATCCAGACTCTAAATGCTGCGACAGCACTAGCAGCCACTGTTAACCTTGCTTAGCCAAATAATTTTATTTACATGCTAACAGAAAAGCTTGTACTATACTACTTTAGGTAATATTCTTGGAAGATTATCTTAGATTCTTACCAGTTCAGCATGCAAAGCTATCTGTTTGGCCAATCCAACAGAATCACATATCTAAAAAGAGAAAAGGACACAAAACACTCTGTTACAGTTTTCATATCAAAGCAAAACTTTCAAGTAGTCAAATGGATGGCATAACTAGTTTTAGCTCATTAACACACTGCTTCAAATAAAAGCTGATTTAAGAATGTTCTAACCCCACGTTTTCTTCCGAGTCTGAACTCCCATTTGTGGCTCTCACCTCCCACATGTCCCCTCTTCTCTTTACCTCACGTTCATTCTGAAAGAAGCAAGCAGCTGCCTCCACTGCTATAAGTTAATGAATCTGGAAATGGCTGATTATGGGAAAGCACTCTACTCTCAGGAGCAGCCCAGAAGGCTAGAAGATTTGGCCCAGACGACATGGCCACCACATATGAAGGCTCAGCTCATCAGCCTGGCTCTCTTCAGAGCAACATGCTTTGTCTAGCAGTCCAGTCATACTGGACAATTAGAGCGGCCTTTTTTTTCTGCGGGGAGGGGGGGGGAAGGGGCTACAGAGGGTCTCATTGTAGCTCAGGCTGACCTGGAATTCACTATGTAGTTTCAGGTTGGCCTCAAACTCACAGCGATCCTCCTACTTCTGCCTCCCGAGAGTTGCTGGGATTAAAGGTGTGTGCCACCATGACCAGCCAAATTATTCATTTATTTATTTTCATTTTTCAAGGTAGGGTGTTGCTCTAGTCCAGGCTGACCTCGAACTCACTCTGCATTCTCAGACTGGCCTTGAACTCATGGCAATCTCCTACCTCAGCCTTCTGAGTGCAGGGATTAGAGGCGTGTGCCACCATACCTACTGGGATATTTTTCCCCCTAGAAATTTTTGTTAAAAACTGAGACTCTGGGGCTGGAGAGATGGCTTAGTGGTTAAGGTGCTTGCCTGTGCAGCCTAAGGACCCAGGTTCGACTCCCCAGAACCCATGTAAGCCAGATGCACAAGGTGGCACACCCATTTGGAGTTTGACTACGGTGGCTAGAGGCCCTGGCACACCAATTCTCCTCCCCCACCATAAAAAAAAAAAAAAAAAAAACCGAGGACTCTGACCCATATTTTACAACAGAAGCATTCTGAAAAGCCAGGTACCTTTTCCCCCTCGTTGTTTGACTCAAATATATAGCACACTGATGACAAGTTACTTTCACTTCTCCCTCCTGATGTCCGCAGAACAAATCCAAACAGTCGCTTGTTTTCCTGGTGAGTAGCATACAAAACCACACAGGGTAATGGAAACTGCCAGAAAAAAAAAATCATAAGTAAACTTTAGACCCTCCAAATCATGGCAGCAGCACTCACAGGCAACAAATTCATACGCTAAGTTCTAAAAATATCAGTTTCAAAGCCATTGTTAATAGACTGGTGATATAAAACAAGTATCATATTTGGCTTGGATTACCAAGAATAAGTTGTTGAATACTGAGTTTTATTTTTCATTAAAATATTTTATAAATACAGGGGCTGGGGAAATGGCTTAGCAGTCAAGGAGTTTGCCTGTGAAGCCTAAGGACCCTGGTTCCATTCCCCAGGACCCACGTAAGCCAAATGCACAAGGGGGTACATGCATCTGGAGTTCGTTTGCAGTGGCTGGAGGCCCTGATGCGCCCATTCAAGGAAAAAAAAAATTATGTGTGTGTGTGTGTGTGTATTATAATAAATACAACAAAAATAGTATATAATTATCAAATAAACTCAATTTGTTTTCTAATTCCTACTGTTTATTTCATCAGTATATAAATTCCCTAACTAAGGGATAAACACTAAGAATCACACCAGAGTATACATTCTTTGAAGTTACACAGAACGTTTAATTTTAACTTTGGAGATGGTCATACACTTAACAACAATCTAAAGACCAGTTACAACTGATACTATCATACCTGAGTATACGGGATCAGGACTACTATCAAGTTAAAAGATGTGTATAGGAACAAAAGTGACTTAAAGCTTTAATTATGCAGAACTCACTGTGAGTCTTGTAACTTGTGTCTGTGGATCAATTAACCTATAATAATTAAAAATTTGAAAACAAATTTTAATTAGGCTGAAATTGTAAATTCATTTTTCCTATAAGTTTGTTTAGGGAAAGCTATTACTTACTTTAAGCAGTCACAAGTGACTAACAGGTGTGATTCTGTCATGCGAAAGATGTTATGGATGGCCCGAGCAGCTAAAATTTGGCGCATCGTCTCATAAACAACATCCGGATGGTCATCTGACTTCACCTCCATAGAACCAAGGAAGCGAACAATAAACAGCTGATGGAGAATTGAGTCTGTAATGGAACAAGGTACATTATGGCTTGGGGGAGGATGCTTTCAGTTTTGATTTGCTTTGGTTTTGCTTTGGTTTTTTGAGGTAGGGTTTCACTCTAGCCCAGGCTGACCTGGGATCATTCTCTAGTCCAAGGTTGGCCTTGAACTCACAAAGTTCCTTGTACCTCTGCCTCCTGAGTGCTGGGATTAAAGGCATGTACCATCATACCTGGCCAGTTTTGTTTTTTGAAACATGGTCTCAGCATGAAGCTCAGGCTGGCCTTAAACTCATGATCCTCCCCTAGTTCCCAAAGCTGGGATTAAAAGCATGTGCTGCCCTGCCTGGCTCTCTCATGCATTTCTATACTCCATAGTTCTCTGCCAGAATATACTGCCTCCTTTTAGATTTTACAGTGAAAAATTAAATCTAAAGGAGGTATTCAGAAATAACTCCTCTTTTAATATTGTTATTTATTTGAGAGAGGGAGAGAGAGTAAATATGGGTGTGCCAAGTCCCCTTGCCACTGCAAACAAACTCTAGAAGCATGTGTCACTTTTTGCATCTGGTTTTACATGGATACTGGGGAACTGAACCCCGGAGCCATCTTCCCAGCCCCCAAATCACTCCTAACTTCAGTGTTTCAAGTTGTAGGAAAATTAAGGTCTCAACTTCAGACAGCAAAATGTTATGGTTCTGAGTAAAAGGAATTCTTTGCACTATTTCCATATTCTTTCTGTAGGGTTAAAATTCTACTTTAAAAAGGGGGGGGTGGGAACTGGAGAGATGGCTTAGTGGTTAAGGCATTTGCCTGCAAAGCCAAAGGACCTTGGTTCGATTCCCCAGGACCAACGTGAGCCAGATGCACAAGGGAGCATATGCATCTGGAGTTTGTTTGCAGTAGATGGGGGCCCTGGCGGGCCCATTCTCTCTCTCTCTCTTTCTCTGCCTCTTTCTCTCTCTCAAATAAATAAAGTTTTTAAAAATAAAGGGGGGCTCGAGAGATGGCTTAGCAGTTAAGACACTTGCCTGCGAAGCCTAACAACCTGGGTTCAATTCCCCAGTACCCATGTAAAGCCAGATTCACAAAATAGAGCATGCATCTGGAGTGTTTGCAGTACCTAGAGGCCCCTGGTGTGCCCATTCTCTGTCTGTGTCTGTCTGCTTGCATATAAATACATACATACATACAGATTACTGGAAGAACAGTACCAAAAGGGCAACATAAACTTTTCAGAACAGCTTCTAAGGATAGCTTATGTAAGGTCAGAAGTTCTGGTGCCTTAGGAGTACTGTAAGCTCACTGGAAAATTTTTTGAAATAAAACAACATTCCAATTGAGTCCTCTCACAGCAGATGTGGTTTGCTGTGCATGAGGGAGTCTGTCAATCTCTCACCATAGATGAGGGAGGGTCCTTGAGACCCCACAACTCCCAGACAGAACAGAGGAAACTTATAACTGCTGGGAGAGGGGAGTCATGTCCCCTAGTGGTGTAGGCTACTGGATGACTGTCCATTCTTCAGTAAATAACCTGCCACCCAAGACAACCAAGAGACCGGGATTTAAATCAAGAGAGAGACAAGGCATGGAAAAAGGATGAGGATGTAACAGGAAAAAGCAGCATTTAACAGGAGGGGAGTAAAAAGAGGTGGTAAATGGGGGTGTGGGATCAAAATGCATTGTTATGTTCGTATGAAGGTAAATAATAAAAAAAGTTAAGAAACGGGGGAAAGGACTGAGTCCAGCAGCACAGCAAACAGAAATGACACATTCTGCAGCTTTCCACCGAGCTATAAAATATGAAAATATGGCAGGTCTGCTCTACCTTCAGTTTCCGATTTTGTACTTCCTCCAGATTCTCCAAATGGATTTGTTCGCCTGCGAAGTTTAGGGAAAAATATGAACAAATGACCAATTACCTTGAGCCACTCAGAAGAAATCAAAGAATTGAGACCAGAATTAAAAACTGAGTCACAAAACTTTATACATACACTTTACAAAGAAAAGCTCTAAACTGTCTGTAAAGAACAATGTTGATGGCCAAGTTAGTATGACATGACCTCTATGCTGACAACCTGAGTTTGATTCCCCAGCACCCACATAAAGCCAGATGCACCAAGTGGTGCATGCATCTGGAGTTGGTTTACAGTGGCAAGAGACCCTGGAGCACCCATTCTCATTTTCTCTGCTTACAAATAAAAAATACATAATTAAAATGATTTCTATCTATATATCTTAATTCCTTCATCAATACCCAAAGAAAAAAATTAACTACCTTGACTAGAATATTATTCTTCCTTCTATAAACAAAAGATGACTCATTAAAAATTAATAGCCACAATGTCTTTGTAATGACCTAAAAACTTGTATTTTTCATAACCCTACCACACACATGGGTATTCATCTTTAAGAACAAGGGTCATGACCTAAGGAGAGAACTATTAATTTCCTTCTGCAGTTGTCAGAACAAATGGCTAAGTAAGCATGACAATTCAGAATTTCTCTCTCTCTCTCTCTCTCTCTCTCTTTTGCAGTGCTAGGGAGCAGACCCACTTGGGTATGTTAGACAAGTGCTCTACCACTCAACTATATCTCTATTCGCCCAGGACTGAACTTTTTTTTTTTTTGGTTTTTGAGGTAGGGCCTAACAGAAAAGCCTGCATAGTTTGATCCAATTGACATACTGTTGGGTAATTCAAATGCACAGCTACTGCATAATGATGTCTAAGAGATGGCACATACAGAAAGGGGTCATAAACCCTACTGACCACATTGGCACAATGCCCCAATGACGTCATCACTCACTCACCTGCCTCCCTGGCCAGAGGCCTTTGCCTGCCCAGGCAGATCTTCACACACAGGAGAAATGATGTCAAACTGGATTGGAGTGTCCGGGGCAACAAGAGAGTCCAGAGAGAGGGCAGCCAAATTCGTGGACTCCGACCCCAGGGAGCCTGAGCTGCTGGTTCGAGCTGTCGGTGGCCGAGTGGGCCTGAGCACAAAGAGAAACAAGACCACACTGAAGTTAGTGTTCTCTGCTGCCAGCTCCACACTTTCTGTCTATGAAAAGATAAACACAAAGCAAAGCTCAATAAAAGCATAATCCCAGGCCAGGTGCGGTGGTTCATGCCTGTAATACCAGCACTCGGACAGAGGGCACAGGGCAGAGGGCAGAGGGCAGAGGAAGGAGACAAGGGTAAGGAGTAGGAGAATTAGTACACGTTCCCAGCCAGTCTGTTCTACATAGCAAACCCTGTCTCAAAATACACACACACACACACACACACACACACCCCTAGAAATTTATCTGGACACTTTAAAGAAACTTGCAATCATTTATTTAGTAACCTTATTTGTAACTTTGCCATTTTGGAAACAGGCTCTCTGCTATTCAGGGAACTACTTAGTTCGAATCTCAGTAGCACCGCTGGAGCAGAGCACTCGCTTGCTCACGCCTGGCACAGCACAGGTTGTACTTTAAATAGCTCAGCTAACTCACCCTGCTGGCCGCAGGCTCTCATGTCTCTGCTGGAAAGAAGGAGAAGGAGTGACAGCTTCCAAGGCTGACTGATTTACCCGAGCAGCAGTTTCCTGTTTTGATTTAAAAGAAAAAAAAAAAGGGACTAGTATTACTAATGTAGAAAACCCAAGTTTGAATATGGAACCCCCCCAACTTGTCAGCATGCTCTTGGGCTATGCTTAAATATAAAAGGGAGCTACTAAAGCACTTCCACAGTCTCATACCATACGACTAAGGATGTGAATTTCACAACATTACAGATTTAACTTTCCCCTTGCTTTGAATAGCTTAGGGGAAGAAATCTGATTGTTTTGTACTGATACACATGATAAGAAAACATTTTTTAACCACTTTTAACTACCAGTTACTTTGGATTAAGGTTTGTATTGCTATCACCTAGTGCCTGGCTGTTAGGTAAATCTGAAAACAGAAATTCAGAATAGTACATGCTCATTAAATATGAAATAATGTGGGCTGGAGAGATGGCTTAGTGGTTAAGCTCTTGCCTGTGAAGCCTGAGGACCCCGGTTTGAGGCTCGATTCCCCAGGACCCACGTTAGCCAGATGCGTAAGGGGTGCACACGTCTGGAGTTCATTTGCAGTGGCTGGAGGCCCTGGCGCGCCCATTCTCTCCCTCCCTCCCTCTCTCTCTCCCTCCCTCTTTCTCTCTCTGTCACTCTCAAATAAATAAAAATAAACAAAAAAAGTAAAAAAAAAAAAAAAGTTTTAAATATGAAATAACATTACAGGATACAATATGCTCTGAAGTATCTTCATATTTATTAGCTTCCACTGCTATTATGAGTGTCCTGGCTGGCACCTCAAAACCATTTTGATAGAGCCAAAATTCTTTTATGAATTCTTGTCTTCTTGGGGGTTGGAAACCCGCTCTTTATCATATTTGCTTCCTGTATCTTTTGGTATTTATTTTGTTATGTATTATTTTTTATTTATTTGCAAGCAGAGAGAGGCAGAGCCAGGAGGGAAGAAGGAATGGGGGAGAGAGAGAGAGAGAAGAAAGAAGAGAGAAGAGAGAACGAATGGGCATGCCAGGACCTCCAGCCACTGCAAACGCACTCCAGTGCATGTGTCACCTTGTGTATGTGTCTGCACGTGGGTACTAGAGAATCAAACCTGGATGATTAGGCTTTGCAGGCAAGTGCCTTAACCACTGAGCCATCACTCTGGCCCTCCTATAACTTTTACTCAGTCAGTTACTAACTAATTTAATCTGCTTTTATGACAACATTAGCTAAAATACAGGAGGGTTAGGTTCCCAGCAGAAATTCTTCCTCAACCAAAATCAACTGCCCATTACTGGGAAGCAAAGGCAAGTTCAAAAAGATAGGCAGTTTATGCCCAGTAAGCACTTCTCTTAATATTTATACCCTTATATTAACACTACTCTCACTTTGGGTAGAGAATCTTCTCTTTTCAGATGGCAGTGACCTTCGGATGACTCAGAAGGTACCACAGTGCTGGAAAGAAGTGACTGGAGTACTGAGTAACATCTCAATCACACCTTCCAAGGCTCAGGGTCTAATGCGGAAGAGGTGGTGGAAAGAATGTAAGAGCCAAAGGAAGGGTAGGACTCCTTACAATGCGCTCCCTCCAGACATAAAATGGCCTGGATATCCATGACCTCATAGTGCCTGACACTACCTACACAAGACCATCATAAGAGAAGGAAAAGATCATGACATCAAAATAAAAGAGAGACTGATTGAGATGGGGAGGGGATATGATGCAGAATGGAATTTCAAAGGGGAAAGTGGGGGGAGGGAGGGTATTACCACGGGATATTTTTTATAATCATGGAAAATGTTAATAAAAAGTGAGAAAAAAAAAGATAGGCAGTTTAGACAACACCTGTCCTAGTACTAGATCCGATCCTTTCCCAACTGTTCTGCAGCATGGACTCACTCGGTTCCTGTGAGCCTGGATATCCCTGGGATGTGCTTGGATGTGAGGATTACACCTATGGTTCTGTAGGAAGGGCTCACGAGGTTTAGTACTTTTGCTACACAAAAGAATCATTTCAGGGATGGAGAGATAACTTAGCATGTGTAACCCCAGTGTGCCTACGGTGATGAAGACGGGAGCAGGTGTACCCCAGTGTGCCTACAGTGATGAAGACGGGAGCAGGTGTACCCCAGTGTGCCTACGGTGATGAAGACGGGAGCAGGTGTACCCCAGTGTGCCTACGGTGATGAAGACGGGAGCAGGTGTACCCCAGTGTGCCTACGGTGATGAAGACGGGAGCAGGTGTACCCCAGTGTGCCTACGGTGATGAAGACGGGAGCAGGTGTACCCCAGTGTGCCTACGGTGATGAAGACGGGAGCAGGTGTACCCCAGTGTGCCTACGGTGATGAAGACGGGAGCAGGTGTACCCCAGTGTGCCTACAGTGATGAAGACGGGAGCAGGTGTACCCCAGTGTGCCTACAGTGATGAAGACGGGAGCAGGTGTACCCCAGTGTGCCTACAGTGATGAAGACGGGAGCATGTGTAACCCCTGTGTGCCTACAGTGAAGACCAGGGCATCTGTAATCCAGTCTTCCTACTGTGATGAAGACAGGAGAATCCCCAGAGGCTGGCAGGCCAGGTAGCCTAATGAAATGTGGTGAGTAGTAAGTGGCCCTGCCTTAGGCAAGGTAGATGACAAGGCCTGAGACTGACATTCAAGGTGGTCTTCTGACCTCCACAGACATGCCATAGCATGCATGAACCTGCACCCTGACACACAGACACATAAAAAGATTTTAAGGGCTGGAGAGATGGCTTAGTTATTAAGGCATTTGCCTGCAAAGCCAAAGGATCCCAGTTCGATTCTCCAGAACCCATGTAAGCCAGATGCACAAGGGGGCCCATGCGTCTGGAGTTCGTTTGCAGTGGCTGAAGTCCCTGGTGTGCCCATTCTCATTCTCTCTCTGTCTTTCTCTCTCTCAAATAAATAAATAAATAAAATATATTTTTTAAAAAAGATTTCAAAAACATGGGCTGGAGAGATGGCTTAGCAGTTAAGGCATTTGCTTGCAAAGCCAAAGGATCCTGATTCTCCAGGACCCATGTAAAACAGATGCATAAGGTGGGGGGGGGTGCGCACATGTCTGGAGTTTGTTTGCAGTGGCTGGAGGCCCTAGAGCATCCATTCTCTCTCTCTCTCTCTCTGCCTCTTTCTCTCTCTCAAAAAAATAAATAAATAATATTGGGGGAAAAAAAAAAGATTTAAAAACCAACTGGGAGTTCATGCTATGTTACCCTAGGGGAACCAAGTCTTAACAAGCATCTTTTTGCTGTTGTTGTTGTTTCAATGTAGGGTGTTGCTCTAGCCCAGGCTGACCTGGAATTCACTATGTAGTCTCAGGCTGACCTCAAACTCATGGCAATCCTCCTACTTTGGCCTCCCAAGTGCTGGTATTAAAGGCGTGTGCCAAAATGCCTGACTTAACGAGCATTTTAATGAAATTCCCAGTGATCATCATGCACACTTCTATTTCCATTATTCTTCATCAGCAGCCTTTAATTGCATCACTAGTCTCATAAATGTGCCATTTCTATATTTGTATTTTGCTTCTTTTTTTTTTAATGTGAGAGAGGAAGAGTGTGAGTGACGGAGAGAGAATTGGTGGGCCAGGGCCTCCAGCCACTGTAATCAAACTCTAGATGTGTGTGACACCTTTGCACATGTGTGACCTTGTGCACTTGTGTCACCTGGTGCATCTGGCTTACTTGGGATTTGAAGAGACGAGCATGGGTCCTTAGGCTTCATAGGCAAGTGCTTTAACCACTAAGCCATCTCTCCAGCTCTGTGTTTTGCTTTTATTCTTAGCTTTTCTTTACAACATGAACACATCTCTCACAGAATGTTCTCTAATATTATAGCCCATAGTGATCTTAACATTCTCCAAGCGCAAGCCTGTGGCTGGCACCTTAGTGCCCCTCAGCTTTAGTTTTGCCTCAGAGTCCCACTCCCTCCTGCACAGAGGAAGCCATGGCTAATTTTTCTTTGTTACCAACTCCACCATCAACACAAAGCTAAATTATCATCACCCAGTTCATACTTGGTGACTAAATGATTTTAGTACATTCTCAAGGAAGTTATTGTTCTGGGGCCATCAGACCCTCATACACAATACATTACAGCTACCCAATCAAAATCATATTATTGGGCTGGAGAGATGGCTTAGAGGTTAAGCGCTTGCCTGTAAAGCCTAAGGACCCCGGTTCCCCAGGACCCACGTTAGCCAGATGCACAAGGGGGCACACACATCTGGAGTTCGTTTGCAGTGGCTGGAGGCCCTGGCGCACCCATTCTCTCTCTCTCTCTCTGCCTCTTTCTCTCTCTGTCGCTCTCAAATAAGTAAATAAAAATAAAGAAAACAAAGAAAGAGATGAAGAAAAAAACCATATTATTATAAAACCTGAGAAAGCATGACTCAATTAATAAAAGCCATGTAAGCCTCACAACTCCTTGATTCTAGATCTTGGTAACAAAAAATAAAAAATATTACCTCTGGATTTTCACTTAAGTATATTTGCTTAGATATGTTGTTTATTGTGCAAATCCACTGAAAGAAAAAAAAGAAAAATATGATTAATAATTTTTCAACAAAGCTTCTCTTCCAAAGGGTGATTATTCAATATTCATCTGAATCATACTAGGACTGGAGAGATTGCTTAGTGATTAAGGTGCTTGCCTGCAAAGCCTAACAACCAGGGTGTGATTCCCCAATAAAGCCAGATGCACAAAGTGGTGCATGCATCTGGAGTTCATTTGCAATGGCAAGAGGCCCTGGTGGGCCCATTCCCTCTACTCGCCAAAAAAAAAAAAAAAAAAAAAGAAGGTAACATATTATCTTCTTTATAAGAAAACACTTTGGGGCTGGAGTGTGGCTCAGTGGTAAAGTACATACTTAATGTGTGAGGCCCTGGGCCAAAACCAGCTCCACAGACAAAATGCAACAAACAAGAAAATATGTTGCTATACAAGAGGTCTGCCAGCAGATTTAATTATTTTTATATCCTGAGTTTACTTACAAAAGAAAAAAGAAAAGTGAATGTTAAATTAAAAGTCTCTATCTTTTTTTTTTTTCAAGTAGAGTCTCGCTGTAGCCCAGGCTGACCTGGAAATCATTATGTATTCTCAGGCTGGCCTCAAATGCACTGCAATCTTCCTACCTCTGCCTCCCAATGCCATGATTAAAGGTGTGCACCACCACGCCCGGCCTATATTTATCTTTTTATATTACCTCCTTAATCCCTATCAAATATGACTGTATAAATTCAGGTACCAGAATACCTATGTGAAAAAGTTAAGGGGTAAATATTTTAATAGCCAATGTACTTTACACACCTCCCTTCTTTCAACACAGAAAACACTCAGCTCCACATCTGCTTACTCTCAAGGATTCCAGTGCCTAGTGGCCTTGATAAACTAACTAGTAATATTCGGTGTGATAAACCATGAGGAGAGTAAAAACACCTGTTACCTTCTCCATGATAATAAAGGTAGATGTTTTATCAACATAATTATAATACTAGCTAAAAAGACTCAAAGTCAAGCAACTGTATGTTTTCATGGAAGAATAATTCTGAAACCATAGTTGTTAAAGTATTCCTTCTCGTTTGTACCTTACCTTCCATACCTGGTATACTAGGAGTAAAACTGGAGCCAAAATGAAAAGGCTTGTAAAGGCAAAACAGGGGTTCCCAAAGTTTTGTTTTCTTGTCTTTCATTTCCCCAAGGGTTTTGGCTGTGGTAGTTTCTGTGCCACACCTGCTGCCACTGTGTTCTCACTGCAGCAGTCGTGTCCCAAAGGGTTAGTGACAGAAGATAGTAATTAAACTATCTCGTGACCCTAGCAGCCTGCCAGAAAACATACTCAGTCACTGCTGAATGAAGCCTTTAAGACAGCAGAGGCACGATGTCAAAGGTCCTTCCACAATAACATTCTGCAAGAAACTTAAGAATGTTCCTCGAAAACAAAACACTAGGGTTTTTTGTTTGTTTGAGATAGGGTCTCACTCTAGCCCAGGCTGACCTGGAATTCACTGTAGTCTCGGGGTAGCCTCAAACTCACAGCAATCCTCCTACTTCAGCCTTCCAGTGCTAGGGTTAAAGGTGTGTGCTACCACACCTGGCTACAAAATACTTTAAAAAGATTTTTAATGATGATTTTTCCAAAATTCCTATAATGAAAACATAATATGTTTTGTCCTCAGAAAGTTTTTTTCTTTTGGTGTGTGTACACATGTGTTCATGCACATGTTCACATGGGTGACTACATGCACATTGGTGCCACAGTGCACATGTGGAGGTCAGAGGACATCTTCAAGTGTTGGTCTGCCTTCCACCATATTTAATGCAGGGTCTCTTGTTCACCTCTATATTGACCATGCTAGCTGGCCTGCAAGCTTCCAGGGGATAATTCTCCTGTCTCTACCTTTCTTCTAGCCATATGCATACTGGGATTATAAATGCTCATGCAACAGCCACTGGCTGTATGTGGGTTCTAAGATTGGAAGTTAGGTACTCATGCTTGCATAGCAAGTGTTTGATCCACTGAACCATCTTCTCCAAGCCACCCCAAGGAAAGTATTTTGTTGTTGTTATTTTTATTTATTTATTTATTTTTTTTTTGAGGTAAGGCCTTCCTGTAGCCCAGGCTGACCTGGAATTCACTATGTAGTCTTAAGGTGGCCTTGAACTCACAGCAATCCTCCTACCTCAACCTCCAGAGTGCAAGGATTAAAGGCGTGAACCACCAGGCCTGACAGAAAGACAGAGAAAGATGGGCCAGGGACTCTAACTGCTGCAAACAAACTTCCAGACACATGCACAACCTTGTGCAAATGGCATTAAGTGGGTACTGGGGAATCGAACTCAGGTGGTTAGGCTTTGCAGGCAAGAGCCTTAACCGCTAAGCCATCCCTCCAGCCTCAGAAAAGTATTTTTAAATGTTGCTGACAAAACTAACTAGATGAAAACTTTTACCTCTTCATGGTCCTTCTTACTCTCTGCTTGTAAAATTGAAGACCTAAGGGAAAAGAGAGAAAAAGTTTTAGCCTCAAGTTAAAATTGAAGAGAAGAATACAAGGGACAGTATGTAGGGAAAGCACACTAACAGCGTCAGAATCTGAGACGCGGCGGTTCTGAGGGGCTGTCTACATGAAGATGCACCACACTGGAGCTGGTGCTAGACCTCAGAAGACTGACAGTAAGACAGTGCACGTCAGCCCTCTGGCACTTGTTCCATCAGTGATCTGGCTTGGAAAATCCACTACTGATCGTTTCTCCTTTAGCAGGAGTAAATAAAAACCCCAACATAGGGATCATTAACAGACATGGTAGACTTAAAAAGAAAAATTAAGTTTTTCTAATTTTATATCACATCAGGAATGAAAAACTAAAAATAGAAAACTAAATGCAGCTGGTAACATTAACAATTAGGTGATTTTGCTAACTGAACACAGGGACTTCTAATCAACACACAGTGCTATTACTCACTGTATGTTTATGAAGGAATAAAAAAGTAATCATTTGGATAAGAAAATACACTGTACTATCAGTTTTTAAGAGATAAGAGTTGAGTTTATTTATGTATGCACTATCTTAATATGCAAATTCAGAAGGAAAATGACTTTGAAGGAACACAGAGGTTACTCTGACTATTAAGAAAGTTCAAAAGGCAGCCAGGTGTGAGGGCTCACGCCTACTATGCTAGTACTCAGGATAAAATTTATAGGCATCTTTTCCCACAATTGTTTTTATATTTATGCTTTTCAAAAAATTGTTCTACTCTACAGGTTCTCATGTAATGTAAGGGTAACAGAATTTCTTTAAGGGCATGATAAACAACAATAAACAAAATACCTGGGCTGGAGAGGTAGCCTAGCAGTTAAGATGCTAGCCTCCAAAGCCAAAGGACCCAGGTTCAACTCCCCAGTACTCATGTAAAGCCAGAGAAGCAGAAGGTGGGACATGCTTCTGGAGTTCATTTGTAGTGGCTAGAGACCCTCACTCTCTCCCCCTCTCTCTTATCTGCCTCTTTCTCTCTCTAAAATAAATAAATATTTAAATAACAAAAACAAATTAACCAACCAGAAGTATCTGATTAACATTTAGAAGTAACACTGTTGTTAGCTCCTATACATTACAAGTTAGATTTCTGTTCCCTACAATAATTAACAAAGTAGAAATTAGGACCCCCTTTCCCTACATTTGACATGCATAAAAATGGAAATTAGAGAGATTGACTAAGACCACAGAGTAAATAAGGGAGCCAGAGTTGAGTCTTTATTGACTCATGCTGCCTTCCCAGTACTATGCAGACTTTCAGTGACCAGTGTCTTACATAAAATCACAGGTCTGTTGTTTTGACAACCTCAAAATATGAAATCATTTCACTAAGCCAAAAAAAAACTCAACTTATGGGAAGAAGAAAGGGTTCAGCGAAAAGAGGAGTGCAGAGGAGGGACAAGAGAAGGCATTGGGAAGGAATTATCAAAATAATTTATATACATGTATAAAAATGGTCAATAAAAAATTTCAACTCATTAAGGATTAAAAAACAGATTACCTTAATATATAGTAAGTCTTAATGTCTGTAACATGTCTGGACAAAAAGGAACTATCTAGCATTTCAGTTTAACATTTAGTAGAAGAAGAAGTTATTGAGAGTAGAAAAAATACGAACTTTTTTCCATCAAAAGAAGTGATCTGAAAACAGTATCTCCTGTCTTCACAGTCCACGGCCATCACTGAGCAGTTGTCTATGTCCATGGCCAGGCCTCCTGCCACGTCTCCACGGGCCTGACTCATTAAGTTCCCGCCCTGCGTGAAGTAAAACTGCCTGTCCCAGGTAGAGGATACCAAGCCTGTTTTACTAAATGAAGAGAGTACATTGACATTTGAATAACCCTTATCATTAGTCAGACACAAGATAAAACACATTACAGTGAACCAGGTTGCAAAATAGGCACCAAAGTACAAAAAAAAAATATAGCAATTTTTCAGTCTCTAATATAATTAATTCTATGAATGCAGACTCACTTGTGTGAATATATGCTATCTCCCAACTGAAGCTAGAAATTATTAAGCTGCTGCTATTTAATAAAATAAAAGTTCAATGCCGGGCATGGTGGCGCACACCTTTAATCCCAGCACTCGGGAGGCAGAGGTAGGAGGATTGCCGTGAGTTCGAGCACCTGAGACTCCATAGTGAATTCCAGTCAGCCTGGCTAGAGTGACACCTACCTGAAAAACCAAAAAATAAAAATAAAATAAAAATAAAAGTTCAATGGGCTGAAGAGATGGCTTAGCAGTTAAGGCACTTGCCTATGAAGCCTAAGGACCCAGATTTGATTCCCCAGTAACCATGTAAGCCAAACGCACAAGGTGGCGCATGTGCCTGGAGTGTGGCTCTCAAATAAATAAATAAATAAATAAATAAATAAATAAACTATTTATTTAAGAAAATATGTCATTAAAAAAAAAATACAGCCAGGCATGGTGGTGCATACCTTTAATCCCAGCACTCGGGAGGCAGAGCTAGGAGGATCACCACGAGTTTGAGGCCATCCTGAAACTACATAGTGAATTCCAGGTCAGCCTGAGCTAGAATGAGACCCTACCTCAAAAAAAAAACAAAACAAACAAACAAAAAAAAAAAAAAAAATACAAGTTCAAGATTCCAAGAGAATAAATTGGAAACAGAAGCATTAATTTCATTATCTTATCAAGTAGCTCAGTAGTAGAGTGCCTGCTGGGAACAGGGAAAAGCCTAGATTCCATTCCCAGTAGTATCAAGAAAAATAAAAAATAAACAAACAAAACAAACAACCAAAAAAAAACTCAACAGCCTGGTGAGTTCAAGGCTAGCCTGGGACTACAGAGTAAGTTCCAGGTCAGCCTGAGCTGGAGTGAAACCGTACCTTGAAAAACCAAAAACAGCCTGGCCTATCTTCATATGAGAACCCAAATTTGACTTGATGTTCTAGTTACATATATTCTAAAACATGATTAAATGATACTTAATAGCATCAACATATGATTGGTCTATTTAACCTCAAATTGGTTTCACTTCTTTTATAATTTTAAATCATTCAATAGATATAAAGGTAGAATTTGAGAAGTATTTGTGACCCTCCTCTATGAGCAAGCTCACATGAATACTAACACCACTAAAAAGGTTCAACTTTTAGTAAAACCAAAACAATCTGGCAGACAGTATTAACTGTATACTATATTTATTTGGTATTGTAAGATATATGACTTGAAAAGAACAGTTTTCTTACTTCCTAGCATTTAGGTATCCAGCCTTTCGGGTTAAATTTCGATTAACAGGAAATCTGGTAGGGTCGGGGTCAGGCACGTATAAAGGGTCACTGGCTACTTCCAAGTCTTCTATTGTCTGTTGCATGGTCTCTACATCACTGTCCATTTCCCTGCGAACACTAATAAGAGAGAACAGATTATTTACTACCAGTTACAAGCAACACAGGATTCCTTACCAATCACAAGGTCCCATGTTTTTACATTATTTTACATATTTTCTTAAAGAAACAACAGTGGCCTGGCTGGCGTTCAAGGCCACCCTGAGATTGCATTATGAATTCCAAGTCAGCCTGTGATAGAGTGAGACCCCACCTCAAAAAAACCAAAACAAAACAAACAAAAAAAGCAATAGTAAAGATAGTTAAGATAGCATGCATATAATTTTGAAATTTAGGTATTGTGGAAACAATACCAAATTTGAAAACTAATGAAGCTATACTACATGCCTAACTGTGGAAGAATTTTCAAACTACTCTTTGGTAGAACATTTGCCTAGCATCTGTGAAGCCCAAGGCTCATCTCCAGCATCACAAAAGATTTTTAAAAAAGGAAAAGTATTTTCTTCTTTCTCCAAGCTGCATATTGACCATATTACTCCTTAGACTCTTACACCTGACTAGAACTGTTTTCTCTCACTAAGCTTTATGACTTGAGAAAAGAGATTTATTTAATAATCTTCCAAGCAGGTCCCACAATTTAAATTTTAAACACAACTTCAATTATTGGTAATTACTATTATGTATCTCTTTTTTGTTGTTTAATTTTATTTATTTGAGAGTGACAGAGAAAGAGGCAGATAGAGACAGAGAGAATAGGTGTGCTAGGGCCTGCAAACAAATTCCAGATGCATGCACCCCCTTGTGCATCTGGCTTACGTGGGTCCTGGGGAATCAAGCTTCAAACCGGGGTCCTTAGGCTTTACAGGCAAGCACTTAACCATGGTCTAAGCCATCTCTCCAGGCCTTTTGTTTGTTTTGTTTTGTTTTTGAGGTAGGGTCTTACTTTAACCCAGGTTGACCTGGAATTTACTATGTAATATCAGGGTGGCCTTGAACTCATGGCAACCATCCTACGATGCTGGGATTAAAGGCATGCACCACCAAGCCCAGCTTATGTATCTTTTTTATTCAGACATAAATGCTAGGTTTCAATCATTAAAATTATCATCAACTTTGATACTGTTAGGAAATTAAGAGTTTATATTCTAGGGAAATGGTGAAAAACTCAAGATGCATCCATAAAGACATGTGAGAAACACATGACAAGAAACTAGAAAAGTAAGTGATAAGTATGTTTAAATTATGGCATTTAGGGGTTGGGGAAATGGCTCAATTGGTAAAACACATGCCACTCAAGTACTGAAGACCTGAATTTGGATCGTCAGCACCCATGTAAATTCAGGGCAATGTAGTCATGGTGGCCCTCTGTAATCTAAGCATTTGGGAGGCAGTGATGGTGGGGGCAGGAGAATCCCCTGGGCAAGCTGGCTGGCTAGACCAGCCCTATCAGTGAGCTCTGGGTTCAAGTGAGGGACCTTGTCTTAGTAAATAAGGCTGGGGCTGGGAAGATGACTCAACAGTTGAAGACAGGGCTGGAGAGATGGCCCAGTGGTTAAAGGCACTTGCTTGCAAAGCCTGGCAGCCTAGGTACAATTCCCCAGTATCCACATAAAGCCAGATGATACAAAGTGGTGCATGTGTCTGCAGTTCACATGTACTGACAGGAGGCCCTGGTGTGCCCATTCTCTCTCTGCTTGCAAATGCATAAATAAAAATACTTAAAAATAAATAGCCAGGTGTGGTGTGGCAAATGCCTTTAATCCCAGCACTCAGGAGACAGAGATAGGAGGATCACTATGAGTTCAAGGCTAGGCTGAGTTCCAAGTTTGCCTGGGCTAGAGGAGACCATACCTTGGGGGTGAAAAAAAAGTTTAAGATGCTTGCTTGCAAAACTGTTGACCCCTGTTAAGAGTCCCCAGTGCCCATGTAAAGCCAGACACACAAAGTGGCAGAAGTATCTGGAGTTCATCTGCAATGGCAAGAGATCATAGTGTGCCCATACAAGCTCACCAAAAAATAATTTAATTAAATAGTAACTTTTAAAATATCTATTTATTTGAGAGAGAGACAGAGGCAGATGGGGTGCCAGAATGGGCATACCAGGGCCTCCAGCCACTATAAACAAACTCCAAACACATGTGCTATCTTGTGCAGCTGGCGTTACATGGGTACTGGGGAATCAAATCTAGGTCGTTTGGCTTTGCCGGCAAATGCCTTAACTACTGAGTCTTCTCTCCATCCCCCAAATAAATATTTTTTTAAATAAGTAAACAAATAACATTTAAAAAATAAAGTGGAGAGTAATCAAGGAAAACACCTTTTGTTAGCCTCCGCCTTCCACAGGCATTCATACATACATGCATAAAACACACACATGCATGCAAAGGACACTACATACATGCGAAAAAAATTACTGTTTTTAGCTATTTACATTTTCATCTCATTACATTTTCATTTTAAGGAAAAAGACTCACTTCTGTACACTTGTTCCAATATTGGTTAAAAAATCTTCGAGTTGTCCATTCAGGTTTTCAGAGCCCATCTTGAAGAAGCTTATCTGGGGGGTGGTACGCAGAGGAATGAACAACACAACACAAACATACACATAAAAATATTTCAAGTAAATCGTACCAGTGATTTCCCAGATATGTGGTTAAGTAAAACTACAATGGGTCATTCCACTGCAATTTACAACATCTACTGGGCACAGAGCCATTGAAGAAACCAGAATTCAACTATACATCCTTTTATACATTTTGGGTTTATTTTGTTATTGCTATACATGCTTTTAAATACTCTGGGGGTTTTACTGATGCTATTGTTGAGACAAGGTCTCGTGATGTAGCCCAGGCTGGCCTCAAGCTCACATTCCTCCTGCCCAGACACTACATCCCCTTTAAAATTACTCATATATGAATGAATATTCAAGTGTCTTTCACTTATTGATTTTCAAGCAACTGATACCTCATAGTACCCAAAACTCAATCTTCTAGTCTGTTTTCTGATGTGTACCTCAGGGACACTTGAGAATTCATTTATTACTTCTGACTCAGGAAGTGTGCAAGGAATGTGGGACAAATGCAAATTCATTCATTCTTTTGCAGACTTGTTATGAAGCAAGAATGAATGGCAGCTCCAGCAACAGGCATTACCCTGGAATTCATTTAGCTTTCTGCTCCATCCCCAGCTACAGTAGGAAAAGTCTGAGTACAATGTAAGTGATTTTGTTTACTCTAAAACATGTGAGATCTTCATTTGTAAAGAAAACTATTCTCTTTGACTTCCTTAACATAGAACACAGGCCAGGCATGATGGTGCAAGTCTTTAATCTCAGCACTCAGGAGGCAGAGGTAGGTGGATTGCTGTGAGTTCGAGGCTATCCTGAGACTACATAGTGAATTCCAGGTCAGCCTGGCTAGAGAGTGAGAATCTACCTTGAAAAAAAGAAATGAATGAATGAAAATAGAACACAGATGCCATTTTCGAAAATTGCTTTCTAGGGCTGGAGGAATGGCTTAGCCATTAAGGTGCTTGCCTGCAAAGCCAAAGGACCCAGGTCCCATGTAACCCAGATGCACAAGGAGGCGCATGCATCTGGAGTTCGTTTGCAGAGGCTGAAAGTCCTGGTGCACACATTCTCTCTCTCTCTCTTCTACCACTTTCTCTCTCTCTCAAACAAATATATATAATAAACTATTTCTTTAAAAATTGCTTTTTAAACCCATACAAAAATATGTAGCAAGAATTTGTGATATCCTTACAGATAATGCAAGCACTAAACTTAATGTAAGGTTTTTAGGATGTTACAATCAAAACTCAGGACGTCACTTACCTGAGCTTGCATGTATCCAAGGAGAGGCTCTAACAATGCTATTTTCTTCTTATACTGAAGAGTGTTTAATGCACAAAAATAGTGCATCATGGTCTGGTGTTGTTTCTTCCTGGAAGTGTAGACATCTTCTGTGACTTCATACTTGACCTTTAAGTGCAAAGATTAAGAATGCTATTTATTTCAAGTTATCTCCAGCAGAAGCTGTGGGGAAGTCTACCAAGAAAAGAACAGTATATCACTAGTAATCATATATTACAATCCCGTTTTCTCATCTAGTAGAAATCCTTTAACATACTGGCTAGGCTTATTTTCCCATTTACCAGCCACATTACTTATAAAACTGCATAATTACATAGAACTACAAAAGTAAATACTGACACTAAACCTGAGAAAGTCTACTGCATAGCACACAGACAACTGGTTGCCATTCTATAGCTCACACTGTATGTTCTCCCCTCCCTCCTGGTTCTCTTTTCTCCCTGTTGCCTTCCTTCATGCATGCTTGAAACACATGTGAGCACCTAAGTTCTTGGACTCACAGGACAAGTTTTTATGGAACATTTATTACTGAACCTGCATTAGGCTCATCTGTCTTCTCCTTGGAACACCTAAGCAAGTACAAGGATCTCCCAATAAGCAGTGACTCAGTGAAGGCAAACTTCTCTCTTCCTGACCCTCACTCTCCCAAAGGCCAGAAGAAACATCTCCAGATGGGCTCCTCCTGTTCTTCTGGGAGTAATGTGTGTGTATATGTTCTAGAAATGTGTAAAATGTGCTTCTGTGTGCAATGTGTGTGTATATGTACTAGATGTATAAAAAGTGCTTCTGTGTGTAATGTGTCTGCATACATAATAGAAATGTACAAAATGTGCTTCTGTGTGTAATGTGTGTGTATATGTGTTTAAAATGTGCTTCTGGGGCTGAAGAAATGGCTTAGCAGTTAAGGCGCTTGCTTGCAAAGCCAAAGGACCTTGGTTTGATTCCCCAGGACCCATGTAAGCCAGATGCACAAAGTGGAATATGCATCTGGAGTCCATTTTCAGTGGCTGAAGGCCCTGGTGCACCCATTCTCTCCCTCCCTCCCTCCCCCCCCCCCACTTCTTTCCCTCTCTGGCTCTCTCAAATAAATAAATAAAACTTTAAAACAAAAATGTACTTCTGGGGCTGGAGAGATGGCTCAGTGGTGAAGGTGCTTTGTATGCAAAGCCTTATGACCCCCAAGTTCAGTTCCCCATTACCCACATAAAGCCAGATGCACAAAGTGGTGCATACATCTGGAGTTTCTTTGTAGGGGCTAAAGGCTCTGGTATGCCCATTCTCTCTATCTCTTTTCTCTCTCTCTCTCTGCTTCCAAATAAATAAACAGAAGTATTTTTTAATGTGTGTTTCTGTGTGCAATGTGTGTATACATGTACTAGAATTGTACAAAATGGAAGACAATTTCTTCCTGAAAAAACTTGATTTTTTGTATTATTTCTTACCTCTCCTGTTCCCGCTTCCAAATTTCTCCTCCACTAGATCCCGTCTCATAAAAGTTTATAACAGCAAGCAAGGAAGAACAGTCTTACAGCAATATATATAAAATGAACTGTTGGTCTGTTTTTAAACAGGGAAAACTAAACCATCTAACGAAATAGCCAGTGACTGTCACCTTGTCATTTTCTCTTTTCTTGGACAATCGGCTGTATCTGTTAATTGCAGTATCATGATCTGGAAACAGAGGTGAGTATTAACAAAGGAACCTCAGATCTTTGTAGACTTACAGATGGTTTAAATGTTTTCATATACAAGACTTCAGCACTTGTCCTAGGGCAAGGTAAACATTCCCAGCCACGTGATTACTATATTTAAATTACAGGCAGGCCAGGCATGGTAGCGTAGGCCTTTAATCCCAACACTTGGGAGGCAAAGGTAGGAGGATCACTGTGAGTTCGAGGCCACCCAGAGACTACATAGTAAATTCCAGGTCAGCCTGGGCTACAGCAAGACCCTATCTCAACAAAAAAAAGAAAAAATTATTTTTTGTACACAAATAGAAAATGCTCATTAAAGAAAAGCTGGAAGGGCTGAGCATATAGAGTGCCTGCCTAGCATGCAGAAGGTCCTTGGATCAAACACCAGCACAGAAAGAGGAAGGGAGTAGAGGGAAAAAAAAGAGAAAAGAAAATTGGAATATTTAGAAAAACAAGTAAGGTAGAAGATTACACAACTTCTTTAGGCATTATGAAGATAGTAAATTATAAGACTGATGTGACTACCATTAAATTTTTAAAAAATTTTTTGATTTAAAGGTATATTCAAGTAACACCATTAATTTAAACAATGTTCACTTAATCTTGCCTCAAACTCACAGCAATCCTCCTAGCTCTGCCTCCCGAGTGCTGGGATTAAAGGCGTGGGCCACCATACCCAGCTCATTTAATCTTTTAATTAGCTTATTTTTAAATTTTTTTCTTTTCTTTCTTTTTTTTTTTTTTTTTTTGTTTTTTTGAGGTAGGGTCTCACTATAGACCAGGCTGATCTAGAAGTCACTATGTAGTCTCAGAGTGGCCTCAAACTCATGGCGATCCTCCTGCCTCTGTCTCCTGAATGCTGAGATTAAAATCATGCACCGCCGGGCATGGTGGCGCACGCCTTTAATCCCAGCACTCGGGAGGCAGAGGTAGGAGGATCGCCATGAGTTCAAGGCCACCCTGAGACTCCATAGTGAATTCCAGGTCAGCCTGAGCCAGAGTGAAACCGTACCTCGAAAAACCAAAAAATAAATAAATAAATAAATAAATAAATAAATAAATAAAATCATGCACCACCACGCCTGGCTTATTTTTAAAATTTTCAAAATTGTTGCTTACCACAGGACCCCACCAAAAAATGCATTAATTTATTAACTAATTTATTTACTTATTTTAATTTTCTTTGGTTTTTTTGAGGCAGGGGCTGACCTGGAACTTACTCTGTAGCCCTAGTCTGGCCTTGAACTCTCTACTTCAGCCTCCTCAGTGATGGGACCACGCCCAGCTTAGGTTCTTTTTTACAATTATTATAAAACTCAGCCATGATATACAAGATGATAAGTTCAGCAATAAAAGAAGTTAGTAACATATTCAGGGCTCACCATTGCTAGCAATCTGAAACACTTCTTTTAATGTCAATATTTCTGAAAAAGTTCAAGAATATCTTCAGTTTAGCATATTTATGCAGTATCTTAAAATGTATTTATATCAAGTAATTAGTACCACTTAAGTCATAATTAAAACTCAATGACAGTTTAAAATGCTACATTCAAGGTGAAAATGAACTGTCTGAGCTAGTCTATGAGACATTTACAATCATTAGTAACACACTACTAGAAAATCAACTTGCCATAATGAGTAATACGATATAAACAAATGCTAAAATATAATGTAAACACTCAAATATGCAAACATTCTGACTTAATACTATAATCTAACTTTTTTTAAACAAGGTCCCATGTATTCTAAGCTGGCCTTGAACTCACTACGTGGCCAAGGATGAACTTGAACTCCTGATCCTCCTGTCTCTACTTCCCAAGTGCTGGGATTAGGAGGTGTGTGCATGAGGGTCAAACCCAGGGCTTCGTGAATGCTAGGCTAGCACTCTGCCAACTAAACTACATCCCCAGCCTCAGAATCTGACTTGTGTTTTGATATGATGGTGAGTAGGAAAGCACATTTTATCAATCAGATGATGCCGTTCAGTCTCCTCAGGTTGGGAAGATAGAGTACTTGTTTCTTGACCTGGGAAATGATCATTCTTGAGGAACATCTCAATTATTAGCACCACCTCTAAGATATCTGTCTGTTCCACATAGAAACACTTTACTATCCACTGATATGTTAGTTCATTTTTTTCTGTCTACATATTTCAGAAATAAATTTCTATGACTTCCTAAGAGCCAAAATACTCATATTTGTCACTTACTAACCCTAAGTGGGCGAAAATTTCTACAATTTACTAAGTCCACTAACTACAAAGGTTGTTAGATGTGCCAATGCCCCTACCTGTCATCACTCTGGCCCATATAAACTTCCACACTACATCACTCTCCTGTCTCAGGCCTTGGCTCAATCTCCTAGATAACAAATTTGTCCTCCCCCACCCTCCCAGAACAAAAGGACTGAGCCTCTTCACTCCCTGTCAAGGCTCCACTGGCTTCTCTTTGCTCATAAACTTGACTCCAACATCATTATGGAGCTCTAGCCCCAGCTACTCTATGTCTCTATGTCTGCATTCATCTCCTGCCTTGCCCCAATGCATCTTCACTGCAGTCACGCTAACTTTCTTAGATTCTCCAAACCAGCTGAGTTCTCCACAGCCCATATCTCTGTGTATTCTATTCTCCCTGACAGAAGTGGCCTTCGTCCAGCAAGTTCCTCATCATTGTTCTAGGCTTGTGTCACATCTTTAGTGAAGATTTTTTGACCACCTCTCTTGAGCCCCCACGGCACCTTCTCAGTGTGTGTTCACCCATCTCTAGGGTTTCTTGATGGAAGGGATATATGCAATCATTACTGTTTGTCAAGATCTAGTTCAGCACTGACCGGGAGATCCCTTAAGTGGTCAGTGGCTGATTTAACAATAGTGGCACAGGCTGCAGTCAGAACTGGTGCAGATGTGGAGAAAGCAAGCATTCTACAAGCACTGGTCTGACAGCGGAGCAAAGTAAACAGAAGCTTGACTTCAATACCTTTCAGGTCTCTTTCTTTAAACTGGGTAATGGGGAACATCATGGCATCAGCAAGCTGAGTTGAAAGTACCGCATGACAAGAGCTAAGCTAGTAAAAGAAAGACCGAAAAGGCCAAATAACTAACATATAATATTTATAACTGGCAACTGTCTGTACACAGACATCTACTAATGTTACATAATTAATCAGACATGAGTAAAAAACAAAACAAAAAAAAAACAAGGCTTTGATATACTTTACATAAGGAAACATCAAAAAGTAAGCGATATAGAAACAGTATACAATAGAAAAATTCATTTAAAACTCTTCAGAGAAAACTTGAGATGATGCTGTGTTTAACAATGATTTCCTAGATATGACACCAAAAGCACCAGGAACAAAATAAAGTATAAGCCGGGTGTGGTGGCGCACGCCTTCAATCCCAGCACTCGGGAGGCAGAGGTAGGAGAATCACCACGAGTTCACGACCACCCTGAGACTACATAGTGAATTCCAGGTCAGCCTGAGCTAGAGTGAGACCCTACCTCCAAAAACAAAAAACAAAACCAAAATAAATAAATAAAGTACAAGATGGATGCCATCAAAATTAAAGACTTCTGTGCATCTGAGGCTCTATCAAGAAAGGATAGATAACCCAGGGAATGAGAAAAAACATGTGCCAGTCACATGTCTAAGAAGAAGCTTCCATCTAGAATAAAGAACTGGATGGTTCAATGGTTAAAGGCATTGCTTACAAAGCCTGAAGCCCAGGTTTGATTCCCCAAGACCCACATAAAATCAGATGCCCAAAGCAGGGCATGCACCTGCAAATAAAAGCTGGCAAAGGATCTGAACAGATGCATCTCCAAAGATATATAAATGGCAGATAACCACATGAAAAATGCACAATGCTGCTAACTATCAGGAAAATACAAGTTAAAGTAACAGAAAGATACCACTTTACTCCTGCTTACCAGCTATACTGAAAAACAAAATCAAAAGTGGGGCTGGAAAGATGGCTCAGCAGTTAAGACACTTGCCTGCCTAACAATCCAGGTTCAATTCCCCAGTACCCACGTAAAGCCAGATGCACAAAGTGGAACACGCATCTCGAGTTTGTTTGCAGCAGCTGGAGGCCCTGGTGTGCCCATTTTCTCTTTGTCCCTTTTCCCTCAGTCTCTCTCTGCTTGAAAATAAATAAATAACTTTTAAAAATTTATATTAAAAAAATGGAAATTGCCTGCAAGGAAGCAGAAGTAGAATTTTTCTACATTACTCATGGGAATGTAAGACAAAAGGCATACAATACAGTTTGGTGATTGCTCTAAAAGTTAAACATAGGTGGGTGTGGTATTGCCTGCCTTTTTTTTTTCCCCCCGCCTGCCTTTTTGTTGTTGTTATTGTTTTTATTTTTTTGTTTTGTTTTTGAGGTAGGTCTTACTCTAGCTCAGGATGACCTGGAGTTCACTGTGTAGTCTCAGGATGGCCTAGAACTCATGGTGATCCTCCTATCTCTGCCTCTTGAGGGCTGGGATTACAGGTGTGCGCCATCACACCCAGCTTTTGCCTGCCTTTAATCCCAGCTCTCACGAGGCAAAAACAGGAGAATTGCTATGAGTTCAAGCCCAGCGTAGGACTACAAAGTTCCAGGTCAGCCTGAGCCATAATGAGATCCTTCCTCAAAATAAAACAAAACAAAGCAAAAAAAAAAAAAAAAAAAAAAGCTAAACATAAAATTACCATATAACCGAGTAATCCTGCTCCTGGGTATATACCCAAAAGAACTGAAAACTGGTGTTAAAAAAAAAAAAAAAAAAAAAAAAGCAAACTTAGGGCTGGAGAAGGATGAAGGCACTTGCCTGCAAAGTCAAAGAACTCAGGTTTGGTTCCCTAGGCCCCACATAAGCCAGATGCACAAGGTGGCACATGTGTCTTTAGTTCATTTGCAGTAGCTGAAGGTTCTGGTGCACCATTCTCTCGCTCTTTCTCTCTCTCTCTCTATCTGCCTCTTTCTCTCTCATAAATGGAATAAAAAACTTTTTTAAAAAAATTAAACTTGCTGGGTGTGGTGGCACATGCCTTTAATCCCAGATCTTGGGAGGCAGAGGTGGGAGGATTGCCATGAGTTCAAGGCCACCCTGAGACTACATAGTGAATTCCAGGTCAGCCTGGGCTACAGTGAGACCCTACTTTGAAAAACCAAAAATTAAAATAATAATAATAAGTAAAGCAAATTATACAGGGGTAGTCATAGACAAAACGTAGGAAAAGAGCTGGGCGTGGTGGCGCACACCTTTAATCCCAGCACTTGGGAGGCAGAGATAGGACTATGGCCGTGAGTTTGAGGCCACCCTGAGACTCCATAGTGAATTCCAGGTCAACCTGGGCCACAGTGAGACCACTGCAAACAAACTCTAGATGCATGTTCTACCTTGTACATCTGGCTTACATGGGTACTGGGAAATCGAACCGAGGTCCTTTGGCTTTGCAGGCAAATGCCTTAACTGCTAAGCCATCTCTCCAGCCCAACCAGGTTTTTAAAAAATAAAATTAAAAAAAAAAAAAAACAGCTGGTGCCAGGCACGGTGGTGCATGCCTTTAATCCCAGCACTCAGAAGACAAACAACAAACAACAAAAAATTCCATTTACTGTAGGTATTTTGTTTGGTTGGTTTGGTTTACTTGTAGTCCCGGGGGTTCAGTCCAGGGTATTGCATGGACAAGCACTATACCACTGACCTAAATCCTCACTCCAATATTATTTCTGTATATTGATATCCTAGGATTTTTTTTTCTGTTTTTTTGAGGTGAGGTCTCACTCTAGCCCAGGCTGACCTGGAACTCATTCTGTAGTTCTAGGCTGGCCTTGAGCTCACAGTGATCCTTTTACCTCTGCCTCCTAAGTGCTGGAATTAGAGGTGTGTGTCACCGTCCCTAGCCATCCTAGGATATTTTGCTATGAGATGCTGAAATATTAGAAAAACTGGGGCTAAGATTTATAGTTCAGTGGTTGAGAATTTTCCTAGCATGTGTAAGACCCTGGATTGGATCCCTAGCATGGAACTCTCCATATATCTTAGTACCTTACTTCTTTATAACTTCTAAGTTTTCTTTTTTAATTTGTATGTGTATGTGCGTGCACGCACACCAGGCATGGAGGTCCGAGGACAACTTGGGGCTTCAGGCCTCGCCTTCCATCTTGGATGACACAGGGTCTCTTTGTGGGTCACCACTGTGTAGCCACACTGACCTGCCCACCAGTTCCCTGGATTCTCTTATCAGTGCCTCTCATCTTACCAGAAGAGGGCTGGGATTACAGACGCTTGCTACTGTGTCCAACTTTATGTGGAGTTATACTCCTTGCACAGCAAGCACTTTTTCCCAATGTTCTAGAAATCTTTCCACCCAGTATAAGTCTTCTTGTTTCTGGTTTAAGATTTGTTATGATGAAGAGTTTGAGAAATTAAGAATTAACTTTGGCTGTTTTGAATGGAAGGATTAATAAGGACTGAGCAGTAAAATGTAACTTGATGGCAAAGAGTAATCATAGAGGGCCAGAAGAAAGCCTACAGCATCACCCATCTCTGCCTGTACATCAAGTGACAGGAAGGACAGGGAATCTAGGGATAGCCCACAGTGTCACCTATCTCTGCCTGTACAACAAGAGACAGGAAGGACAGGGGGTCTAGGGACAGCCCACAGCATCACTCATCTCTGCCTGTACATCAAGAGACTGGAAGGACAGGGGATCTACAGACAGCCTACAGCATCACTCATCTCTGCCTGTACATCAAGAGACTGGAAGGACAGGGGATCTACAGACAGCCTACAGCATCACTCATCTCTGCCTGTACATCAAGAGACTGGAAGGACAGGGGATCTACAGACAGCCTACAGCATCACTCATCTCTGCCCATACATCAAGAGACAGGAAGAACAGGGGTCTAGAGACAGCTCACAGCTTCACTCATCTCTGTCTGTACATCAAGAGACAGGAAGGACAGGGAATCTAGAGACAGCCCACAGTGTCACAATCTCTGCCCGTACATCAAGAGACAGGAAGGACAGGGGTCTAGACAGCCCACAGTGTCACTAATCTCTGCCTGCACATCAAGAGACAGGAAGGACAGGGGGTCTAGAGACAGCCCACAGGTCACTAATCTCTGCCTATACATCAAGATACAGGAAGGAGGCTGTGACTGTAACTCAGTGGGATAGTACCTGCCTAGCTCAAGGCCCTGGTTCCCTGGCACCAGAAAAAAAAATAGCAACACAATGAAAAATATTGACTGTCACATTAACTTGGAATGGAGGAAGTCCACATGTAAGCTTATTCCTGGAAAATAGTTTTAACCAAATAAAGAAAGCACTGCTTTATGAGACAACTATAATGATGTCAGAATATGGCCTTTCTGTAATAATTTTTGTAACAGAGCTTTACTCATATAATCATAACTATTAAAGCACCCTATAAAAGCTGAATAACTTGAGCAACTTAATTATAGGCCAATCTATTCACGCAAATTAAAATAAACACTTACCTCATCTATAACTTTTGAAAACTGCTGTAAAGTTGAGCTCATAACTTCATCATCACCTCCCAGTGGAAAGCGCTGAGAAGTAAGGCAGACGTGAGGTACAGGTTCAATACTGTATGTTTTTTTGTGAATGACAGCATCACTATTTGTTTTCAAGTAACTTCAGAAAACTCCCAAAGTTTTAACCAAGTTCTAAAAATACCATTTTAATAGGATAATTGTCATCATTAATAAGCATTACTTAAAATGTTTGTCAAGTAATTAACATTATATAAGAATACACGCCATGTTGGGAGTCCAAATATTTGGCTTTTAGCTCAGTTTCCTCCAATAACAAGTCCCAGCTTCTTTTGTTTGTAAAAACAAAATCAAGTAGATAATCGCTGTTCTAACATTAAATCATTACAATTTTCTCAACATAAAGACAACAGTGAAATTTTAGGGGCATATTCTATGAAGTCAAGAAAGCTTAAAAGACCACGAACGGTGGTACACGACTTGTAATCCCATCACACTGAAGGCTAAGGCAGGAGGACCACGAGTTTAATAATCTGGGACCTCGCAGTGCCTGACACTACCTACACAAGACCATCATAATAGGAGGAAAAGATCATGACATCAAAATAAAAGACAGACTGACTGACAGGGGGATGGGGCATAATGGAGAGTGGAATTTCAAAGTAGAAAATGGGGGGAGGGAGGGAATCACCATGGGATATTGTTTATAATCACAGAAGTTGTCAATAAAAAAATAAATTAATTAAAGGAAAAAGAATAGTCTGGGGCTGAAGGAATGGGTTGGTGGTTAAGGCACTTGCCTGCAAAGCCCAAGGTCTCATGTTCAACTCCCCAGGTCCCACGTAAGCCAGATACACAGTGACGCAAGCACACAAGGTTGCACATGCGCACAAGGGGGCACACACATCTGCTGTTCGATTGCAGTGGCTGGAGGCCCTGGCACACCAGTTCTTTCTCAATCTCGCATTTAAAAAAAGAATGGAGAAAAAGAATAGTCTGGTCTACATGGTGGATTTCTGCTTTTTAAAAAAGCGTAAAGACTCCTTATGAGGGGGCTGGAGAGATGGCTGAGTGGTTAAGGTGCTTGCCTGCAAAGCCAAAGGACCCAGGTTTGATTCCCCAGGACCCATGCACAAGGTAGCATATGCATCTGGAGTTCGTTCACAATGATTGAAGGCCCTGGCATGCCCATTCTCTTTACATTCTCTTTATCTGCCTCTTTCTCTCTCTCAAATGAATAAAACAAATATTTTAACATATTGAAAATAAATCTTTTAAAAAAAGAATCTTTACGAGAGGTTGGGGAGAGATCTCAATCAGTAAATTGCTTGCCTTACAAACATGAAGACCTGGCTTTGATCCTCAAAACCCATGTGAAAATGCCAGGAGGCATGATAACAAGCACTTGTAATCTCAGCACTGGAGATACAGACGCCTGGGGCTTGCTGGCCAGTCAGTCAAACCTAATAGGCAAACTCCAGGGCAATGGAATACCCTGTTAAAAAGATGGTGGGTGGCATTTCTGAAGAATGACATCTGAGAGCTGGAGAGATGGCTTAGCAGTTAAGCACTTGCCTGTGAAGCCTAAGGACCCAGGTTCAAGGCTTGATTCCCCAGGACCCACGTTAGCCAGATGCACAAGGGGCACATGCATCTGGAGTTCGTCTGCAGTGGCTGGAGGCCCTGGCGTACCCATTCTCTCTCTCTCTCTATCTGCCTCTTTCTCTGTCACTTTCAAATAAATAAATAACAAAAAAAAAAAGAATGACATCTGAGGTGAGCTTTTGACCTCTATATACACGTGAACCAGCATGCACACACACATAAGCACCAGCATGTGTGCACACACACACATTAAAAAATTAAAATGATTCCTGATTCCTATCTATACAAATATAAAAGAAAGATATCTATATAAATATATCATTGTATGTTAATATTATCCTTTAAATTTTTGATATACATACCTGTTTTTCATATTCTTTTAAAAGTTTCGAAGTCAGGTGTGTTGCTGCACTTAATTCATTCTAAGAGAAAAAAGATTAGCACTAGAATTACATATTGACTAGGGGTAAAGCTCAGTGGTAAAATGAACACACTGCTGATTAAGAAAAACATTTAATTAATGCTACTTAGACCACTTTCAGTTACTATTATTTTATACTGTATAGCCTGTTTGCCATAATCCTCATCACTGAAAAAGGAACAACCATGAATGTGTCTCGGAGGAAGTCAACCAGGAGACACTGTCAAAGCATTCAACAACGTTCCAGCTAAGTGCTGTGATTGCTGGGATGTTTTTTTAGACAGGATCTCCTGCAGCCCAGGCTGGACTCAAATTTGCTACATAGTTGAAGATGGTTTTTAATTCCTGATTGTCCAGCCTCCACCTCCCAAAAGTTTGGTTTACAGGTGTGTGCCACCACACCCTGCTTTAGGTATGTGCTTTTTTTTTAAGATTTATTTTATTTATTAGAGACAGACACAGGGGCGGGTGAGGGAGAGTGAGAATGGGTGCACCAGGGTCTCTAGCCATTGGAAACGAACACCAAACACATATGCCACCATGTGCATCTGGCTTATGTGGGACCTGGAGAATCCAACCTGGGTCCTTAGGCTTCATAGGCATATGCCTTAACCGCTAAGCTATCTCTCCAGCCCAGCTATGTGCTTTTGACTCATTTTTATTGTTGTTGTTTTGTTTTTCAAGGTAGAGTCTCACTCTAGCCCAGACTGACCTGGAATTCACTATGCAGTCTCAGGCTGGGCTTGAACTCACAGTAATCCTTCTACCTCAGCCTCCCAAGTGCTGGGATCAAAGGTGTGTGCCACCACACCAGCTTTTTTTTTTTTTTTTTAACCAATAAAAACTAAATATTACAGGGCTAAAGAGGACTTAGGAGTTAGGGTTCTTGCCTGCAAAGCCAAAGGACCCAGGTCTAACCCCAGCACCCACATAAAGCCAGATGCACAAGGTGGAGCTACTATCCGGAGTTTGTAGTGGCTAGAGGCCCTAGTATACCCATTCTCTCTGTCTCTCTATCTGCCTTTCTCTTTCTCTCTCTCTCTCTCTCAAATAAATAAATAAATAAAAACTAAGTAATACATATTTTAAAGCTAGAAGCAAATTTTATATAACCTTAGTAATTTGTTTTTGTTTTTATTTATTTGAGAGGGAGAAAGAAAGGGAGGCAGATAGAAAAAGAATGGGTGTGCCAGGGCCTCCAGCCACTGCAACTGAACTCCAGATGCATGCATCACCTTGTGCATATGGTTTATATGGGTCCTGGGGGATTGATCCTAGGTCCTTTGGCTCTGCAGACAAGCATCTTAATCACTAAGCCATCTCTCCAGCCCCTCCCCTTTTTTTAAGGTAGGGTCTCACTCTAGACTAGGCTGACTTGGAACTCACTCTGTAGTCTCAGGATGGCCTTGTACTCACAGCGGTCTTCCTACCTCTGCCTCCTGAGTGCTGGGATTAAAGGCATGTGCCACCACTCCTGGCTCTCAGCAAAATTTTTGAATATTCTACATGGATGACTGATTATTTTTCTCTAGATGTATTGCTATACTATAAATATTTAATAACAGAGAATAAGGGCTGGGAGATGGCTCAGCGGCTAAAGGCACTTGCTTGCAAAGCCTGACTGCCCAGGTTTGAATCCCCAGTACCCATGTAAAACCAGATGAACAAAGTAGTACATGCATCTGGAGTTCATTTGCAGTGGCTAAAGGCCCTGATGCACCCATTCTCTCCCTCTCTCTGCTTGCAAATAATAATGAAAATATTTTTTAAGTGTGTATGTGTTTAACATAGGTCATAACACAACAACATAGTCATATGAAAAGTTTTTTATGACTTCAAAGCGTTTTTCAGTCATGAATACAATACCTCGTGCATTGATTGAACACTGTCAGAAGTCAAGCCTTGAGAGACCTATCTCAAGGAAGACTTTAAAATTATCACAGCAACTTTTAAGTACATACAAAAATATGAATCCAGAAAGAAGAGAAAATGAGAAGAAAAAAATGAAACATACACTTAACTAGTTCCAAATAAAGTTTATCAATAGAATCCAAGGTTGCTGTTAAAGCTTATAACTAAATTATGCAATTATAGCCTAAAACTGTATGACTAGTATGCAAGAAAAATCTAGTCATAACTTTCTTAAATGTACCCCAGAACTATACCTAATTTTTATTACCTTCAACTAACTAGAGAGTGGAAGTACTTCCAAAGCCTCTACTCAAAAGGAAGAGACGGCTCCATAAGATTCAAGGCATGATTAAGAAATACACTAATGACAATAGGGGGCAGTTTTCAGTCAAATCACTACCCATGAGTTTCAATAATAAAGTCTCATTATAAATGGGGAGACAGATGGTGTTGTTACTTTTGTAGTGACATAAACCAGAAATGAAATGTAAGTTCTGTGATACGAGGTAGTTTTCCTTCATCTTTCCAACAAGTATTATCACTATGGGCCCAAAAAGGGCCAGGTGCCAGCAAGCCACATAGACATTACCTCTATCCTCACGAGGCTTCAAAACTCATTCTTGAGCTGGAGAAATGGCTGAGCAGTTAAGGTGCTTGCCTACGATGCCTAAGGACCCAGGTTCGATTCCCCAGTATCCACATTAGCCAGATGCACAAGGTGGCGCATGCATCTGGAGTCTATTTACAGTGGCTAGAGGACCTGGCATGTCCATTCTCTCTATCTGCCTCTTCCTCTCTCTCAAATAAATAAAAAAAATATTAAAATACTTTTTGAAAGGCTCATTCTTACACAGTACTGCATTAGCCCTTGGCTTATTACCTGTGCATCATAAATCCGATGCATAGCTTGATACAACTGGTTCATATAGTTGGAAATAGCAGTAGCATCTTCTTCAAAGACACCCAGTAAAGACCTTGTCTGTGTAAAATAAAATAAAAAAAGTGCATGTTAATCAGTAAAAACATTTTTTTTCTAATAGCAAAAATTCCAAAATAATACAGCCCTAGTAATTCTGAGTTTTAATCTATTTCTAACTCTTTTGACAGTTAACACCAAGAAGCTTGAGGGGTTTGTTCTCAGTTTTACTACATTAAAAAAGTATTTTGGGGGCTGGAGAGATGGCTTAGCGGTTAAGGCACTTGCTTGCAAAGCCAAAGGACCGAGGTTCAATTCCCCAGGACCCACGTAAGCCAGATGCACAAGGGGGTACATGCATGTGGAGTTTGTTTGCATTGGCTAAAGGCCTTGGCACACCCATTCTCTCTATGTGTCAGTCCGTGTGTGTGTGTGTGTGTGTGTGTGTGTGTGTGTGTGTGTGTGTCTGCCTATTTCTCTCTCTCTCTCTCTCACTCTCTCAAATAAATAAATAATAATAAAAAAATTTTTAAGTATTTTCAGCCAAACATGATGGTGTACTCCTTTAATCCCAGCATTTCGGAGGCAGAGGTAGGAGGACTGCTGTGAGTTCAGGGCTACCCTGAGACTACTGAGTGAATTTCAGGTCAGCCTGGGCTACAGCTAGACCCTACCTTGAAAAAAAAAACAACAAAAAAGTATTTTCTAGGGCTGGAGAGAAGGCTTAGCAGTTAAAGCACTTGCCTACAAAGCTGAAGGACCCAGGTTCGATTCTCTAGGACTCACATAAAGCCAAATGCACAATGTGGCACATGTGTCTGGAGTTTGTTTGTAGTGGCTGGAGGCCCTAGCATGCCCATTCTTTCTCTCTCAAATAAATAAATATTTAAGCCGGGCATGGTGGCGCACACCTTTAATCCCAGCACTCAGGAGGCAGAGATAGGAGGACCGCCATGAGTTCAAGGCTACCCTGAGACTACAGAATGAATTCCAGGTCAGCCTGAGCTAGCGTGAGACCCTACCTCGAGAAAACAAAACTAATAGTAATAATAAATATTTTAGAAGAAGTACTTTCTAACTACGTCACACTAACTTTAGGAGAAACAACAAAAGTGAATATTTATGAACTAGCAAGCCAGCAAATAAACTTTAGAGGACCAATAAAGTTAGGCTTTTATGAATAAAAAAAAAAATCTGTAATTAAAACTAAGAACCGGGCTGGAGACGTGGCATAGCAGTTAAGCGCTTGCCTATGAAGCCTAAGGACCCTGGTTCGAAGCTTGATTCCCCAGGACCCACATTAGCCAGATGCACAAGGGGGCACACATATCTGGAGTTCGTTTACAGTGGCTGGTGGCCCTGGTGTGCCCATTCTCTCTCTCTCTCTCTCTCTCTCTCTGCCTCTTTCTCTCTGTCGCTCTCAAATAAATAAAAAAAATAATAAAAAAAAAAACTAAGAACAGGGCTGGAGAGATGACTCAGCGGTTAAGGCGCTTGCCTACAAATCCTAACAATCTGAGTTCAATTCCCCAGTACCCACGTAAAGCCAGATGCATAAAGGGACACATGCATCTAGAGGCCCTTGTGCATTTATTCGGTCTCCTCTCTCTCTCTGCTTGCAAATAAATAAAAATATATAAAAAAAAAAACTACAAACAGCTGAAGAGATGGCTTAGTAGTTAAGACACTTGCCTATGAAGCCAAAGAACCCAGGTTCAATTCCCCAGTGCCTACATAAAGCCAGATGCACAAAGTGGCAAATGCATCTGGAGTTCGTTTGTAGTGGCTGGAGGCCCTGATGGGCCCATTCTCTCTATCTCTTCCTCCCCGCCTACCTCTCTCACTCTCTCAAATAAAACATTAAAAAAAAAAAAAAAACTAAGCCGGATGTGGTGGCGCATGCCTTTAATCCCAGCACTTGGGAGGCAGAGGTAGGAGGATCACCAGGAGTTCCAGGCCACCCTGAGACTACATAGTGAATGCCAGGTCAGCCTGGACTAGAATGAAAGCCTATCTCCAAAAACAAACAAACAACAACAACAACAACAAACCCTAAAAACAGCCATGATGGCCACATTGTTTTAAAAGTAGGATATAACTGAAGCTTGAAATCTAAAGGATAAACACACACATTTTTTGTTTTTAGTATTTATTTATTTGCAAGCAGAAAGATAGAAAAGAGACAGAATGGGTGCACCAGGGCCTCTAGCCACTGCAAATGAACTCCAGATGCATGCACCATTTTGTGTATCTCACTTTAAGTGGGTACTGGGGAATTGAACTCTGGTTGTCAGGCTTTGCAGGAAAGAGCCTTAACCACTAAGCCATTTATTTCTCCAGCCAAGTATTTTTTTTTTTTTTGAGATAGGACCTCACTCTAACCAAGCTAACATGGAACTTACTCTGTAGCCCAGGCTGGGCTTGAAGTCACAGTGATCCTACTACTTCAGCTTCTGAAGTGCAGGCTAAATCTGCCAGAATCTTTTTCACTCTATTACTTCACTTCCATTCCCCAAGGTACTAGTTTAAAATGTAGAAATCTGGGCATGGTGGCTCATACCTCTAGTTCCAGCATTTGGGAAGCTGAGGTAGGAGGATCTCCCAAGCTAGCTTGAACAACACACAAGAGTTCCTCTCAGGGATCCTGGAGAGATGGCTCAGTTGGTTGAAGGTGCTTGCTTGCAAAGACTGATAGCTGGAATTTGATTCCCCAGCGTCCACGTAAAGCCAGATGCACAAAGTGGGGCATGTATTGCATGCATCTGAAGTTCATTTGCAGTAGCAAGAAATCCTAGTGCCTCCCGTCCATTCATATTCATATTCTCTCTTTGAAAATATATAATAAAAGGAAACAGTTCCTCTCAGAAAACAAGAGAGAAAGAAATGGTCTGTTAAGTTAGCAAAGAAAATATGCAGTTTTGAATTTTTTTGTTTTAGTATTTTATTTATTTATTTATTTGACAGAGCAAGAGGGGGAGAGAGAGACAGAATGCGCACACCAGGGCCTCCAGCCATTGCAAATGAATTCTAGACATGTGCGCCCCCCTTGTGCATCTGGTTAATGTGGGTCCTGGGGAATCGAACCTCGGTCCTTTGGCTTTGCAGGCAAACGCCTTAACCGCTAAGCCATCCCTCCAGCCCTTTATGTTTGCTTTTTGAGGTAGGGTCTCATTCTAGCTCAGACTGACCTGAAATTCATTGTGTAGTCTTAGGCTAGCCTCGAACTCACAGAGATCTTCCGACCTCTGCCTCCCTAATGCTGCGATTAAAAGCATGCACCACCACACCCAGCAGACAGAGAGAATGAGAATGAGAATGTATGGGTGTCCCAGGGTCTCTAGCCACTGCAAATGAACTCTAGATGCATGCAACACCCTGTGCATCTGGTTTACAAGGGCACTGGGGACTCGAACTCCAGTGGTCAGGCTCTGCAGACAAATACCTTAACCACTGAACCATTTCTCCAGACCAGTTTTGAAATTTTTAATTTAGAATGGGTAAAGATATCTAAGTTATAATGCTAAGTCAAAAGCAGGATAAAAATATAATCTCTATTACATTAAAATACACCTGGGCTATAAAGACTGTCAAAATGCCAACAGTGGGGCTGGAGCCAATGGTTCAGTGGTTAAAAGTGCTTGCTTACAAAGCCTGATAGCCTGGGTTCAATTCCCCAGTGCCCACATAGAGTTAGATGCACTAAGTGGCATATGTGTCTGGAGTTTGTGTGCAGTGGCTAGAGGCCCTGGCACACCATTCAATCTCTCTCTCTCTCTCTCTCTCTCCTCTCCTCCCTCCCTCCCTCTACCTGCTTCTCTGCCCCCCCACTCTCAAATAAATAAATATAAAATTAAAATGCAAAACAAGGGGGCTGGAGAGATGGCTTAGCGGTTAAGGCACATGCCTGCAGAGCCTAAGGACCCAGGTTCGATTCTCCAGTCCCACGTAAACCAGATGCACACGGTGGCACATGCATCTGGAGTTTGTTTGCAGTGGCTAGAGGCCCTGGTGTGCCCATTCACACTCACTCACTCTCTGTCTATCTCTAATAAATGAATAAATAAAAATTTAAAAATCTTAAAAAAAAAAAAAGCCAACACACACATACACACCTAAATTCTCAAGTTATAAACTAATCATGTGAAAAAGTTCAAAAGTCATGGATAGGCCACTATACAGCGCATTCTATTTATAGTATTGATGGGCTATAAAAACAGGCCAGGTAAAAGAAGTGAAGGCAGGGCTGGAGAGATGGCTTAATGGTTAAGGCACTTGCCTGCAAAGCCAAAGGACCCAGGTTCAAATCTCCAGGACCCAAATAAGCCAGATGCACACGGCCCATTTATCCAGAGTTCGTTTGCAGTGGCTGGATGCCCTGGCATGCCCACCCCCCCAAATAAATAAATAAATTAATTAAATATTTTAAAAAGAAGTAAAGGCAGCTTATTGGGTCTTACCTTACATAAAAAAAGTAAAATGACAACGTTGATAAAATCTACAAAATTATGACGGATCATGTGAAACAAACAAAACAACATAACTATAGGGAGGAAGTTATTTTTGACCTGGATAAACCAAACATGTGCTTCTCTTTGTCAGTAGAGGCCGATAGGAGTACATTAGCAGCAAGCAACTGCTCTGTAAAGATAACTTTCAGCTTGACCAACAAATCAGTTCTACAATCAGAGCCCAATTTCAACTTGGCAATAAAAACCGGCTCAAACTCCACGCCCTAAGTGCCTTCCAGGAAAAGAGGACCTGGGCCTTTCTGGTTTTGGGTTTTTTTTTTTTTTTTTTTTTTTTTTTTTTTTTTTTTTTTTTTTGTGCCTTCCAGGAAAAGAGGACCTGGGCCTTTCTGGTTTTTTTTTTTTTTTTTTTTTTTGTAAGGGGGGGATAGACATATTAAACTATACAAATACAAACAATATGAGCTGTTACATTTCTCAAGTAAACGTTTTCAGAACGCCAACAACAACATCGTTTCTCTTGGCACTCGGATGAAGTTCACCCACGTCACATGCACCCACCAACACCGTGTTTGAATGCAGTCCCAGGAAATACTACACGGAGACATTTCCCAAGGCTGTCTCAAGCTAGACTGCTGAGAACAACCCCACCCCAGCAAGCAACATCCTCGAGGCCCAAAACCCAACAGCATGGGGCTTTTATTTTGATGAATCCATGCGGGCGAAGTCGGCCCGGAGAGGCTTCGTCCATCACGGCATCCCGTCCGTCATCACCGCATCCGCCCCCGCACAGCCGGAGTGACAGCCGCGGGCCTCGACCCCACGCCCTCGGCGTGTACCCAGCGCGCAAGCTCCGGGCATCCCCGCGCCACTCCGAAGACAACCTATCCATTTCTTTCCGAGCGAGCCGAGTCTCCATCAGCCCTCCCCGGGACCACCGGTGTCCCGTCCCCGTCCCCCCACCCCAACCTCGGACAGCCCAAGATGAGGACTTAGCACCTATCACTGCGACCCAAACAGCCCCTTCCGTCCAATGAGGAGACCGGGACGTGCGTGCGCGCCGGGCCCTAGAGAGAGAGAGAGAGAGAGAGGAGGCGGCGGCGACGAAGGCTGGGTGGTGTCCGTCCGCGGGACCTCGGCCTGGTCCTCACGGGCCTCCAGCCTGGCTCGGGGCGGGGACACACGGGCCGCAGGGACCACCTAGGGCCGGGTTGGCCGCGCCAGGCTCGCCCGCCCTCCCGCCCAGCGCCGCGCCTCACCTGCGGGCTGTCCTCCAGCGTCTCCTCGATGGGTAGCTTGTCGATCCCGGGCATGGTGGCGAAGGGACTCGCACCGGCCCGCCCGCCCGTACAGCAGCTGACCCGGGGCCCGCCCTCTCTCCCTCTCCCCCGGCGCTGTCGACGCCGCCCGCGCAGCCCTAGCCTGGAGTCCCCGGCGGCCGCTGCGCGCGGGAAATCCCGCCCCCCGCCCCGGCCCGTAAGACCCGCCTCCGCGTGCGCTCATTGGTTCGCTGAGACGTCCGTCAATGCTGCGGGAGGAGGGGGAGGTGCTTCTCACAGCGCCCGACCGTGGCCCAGACGGCCGCTGGGTCTATAAGCTGCTGCCGGGTGCGCGCGCATCTTAGGAATAAGTGACGTGGGAGTGTCTCTGTCACGCTGGCGGGCGCGGTTATCCCCTCCCCACCTCGAAGTGACGACGCAGGGGAACTTTTTTTTTGGTTTTTCAAGGTAGGGTCTCACTCTAGCTCAGGCTGACCTGGAATTCACTCTGCAGTCTCAGGGTGGCCTCGAACTCACGGCGATCCTCCTACCTCTGCCTCCCGAGTGCTGGGATTAAAGGCATGCACCACCACGCCCGGCCAACAGGGGAACTTTTTAAAAATATATTTTTAACCCCTATTTATTTGAGAGAGAGAATGGGCGCGCCAGGACCTCCAGCTGCTGCAAACGAAGGAACTCCAGATGCATGCAACTCCTTGTGCGTCTGGCTTTACGTGGGTTCTGGGAAATCGAACCTGGGTCCTTTGCCTTTGCAGGCAAGTGCCTTAACCACTAAGCCCTCTATCCAGCCCTCCCCTCTTTTTTTTCTTAATATTTGAGAGAGAGACAGAGAAGAGAGAGAGAGAGGCACTGGGGAATTTGAGACAGTTTACTTCTGCAGTATATGTCGTCAGCGACGTTGGGGGAAAAATAAATTCCCTGCTGTGGGAGCCTTGGTTTCCACTAATTATAACCTTCCAACTCGGCCTCAACTCCAGCAAAGCAGTCCTGCCTGACACACAAGTCTGCGAAATGGCAAGTTGTGGCTTTCGCAGAACTTCCTGGTACATTTGTGGACAGTAGACTCGAAATCATCTTTAAAAACATGTTTAGAAGGCTGGAGAGATGGCCCAGTGGTTAAGGAACTTGCTTGCAAAGCATAGGGACCCAGGTTCAATTCCCCAGTGCCTATATACAGCCAGATGCACAAAGTGGTGCATGCATGTGGAGTTTGTTTGCAGTGGCTGGAGGCGGTAGTACACCCATACTCACACTCGCTTTCCTCCTCTCTGTCTTTTCTTCCTCTCTCTCTCTCTTTCTTTCTCTTGTCTCTGAATTTCTCTGCTTGCAAGTAAAAAAAAAAATTAAAAAAAACACAGAAAGATGCGCTGGAGAGATGGCTTAGTGGTTAAGGCACTTGCCTGCAAAGCCAAAGTACCCAGGTTCAACTCCCCAGGGCCCACATAAGCCCGGTGCACAAGGTGACACGTGCATCTGGAGTTCGTTTGCAGTGGCTGGAGGCCCTAGTACACCCATTCTCTCTATATCTGCATCTTTCTCACTCTGTCTCTCTTGCTCTAACTCAAATGCATAAAATATATTGAAAGAAAGAAGGAAGGAAGGAAGGAAGGAAGGACGGAAGGAAGGAAGAAAGGCTGCTCAGGTCCTCCAGCCCTTGCAAACACACACCTGATGCATGCATCACTTTGGACAACTGGCTTTAAGTGGATGCTGGGGAATTGAACCCAGGCAGGCAGGCTTTGCCTTTAACTGGAGAGCCAATATCCTCAGTCCTCCAAACCATTTTCCTGGACGCTTGGATATCATATACTCAGTTACAAGCCTGTGAATTTGTTGTTAAGTCATTAGTTTTACCTTGCCTTGACGATTGATGTCCCAAGATTATGACCTCCAAATTTCTTTTTTTTTTCTCAATTTTTATTAACATTTTCCATGATTATAAAAAAATATCCCATGGTAATACCCTCCCTCCCCCCACTTCCCCCTTTGAAATTCCATTCTCCATCATACAGTCTCTCTTTTATTTTGATGTCATGATCTTTTCCTCTTCTTATGATGGTCTTGTGTAGGTAGTGTCAGGCACTACGTGACCTCCATATTTCTTATACATACTATGGAAAAAATTTTTTTTTCAAAGTAGGGCTTTGTTCTAGCCCAGGCTGACCTGGAATTCACTATGTAGTCTCTGGGTGGCCTTGAACTCACACTGATCCTCCTACCTCTGCCTCCTGAGTGCTAGGATTAAAGGAATGGACCACCATACACAGCCAAAAAATTTTTTAATTTTTTTTATTTATTTGCAAGCAGAGAAGATAGGTGCATCAGGGCCTTCAGCCACTGCAAATGAATTCCAGATACCTGTGCCACTTTGTGCATCTGGCTTTCCCTGGGTACTGGGGAATCAAACTCGGGTTCTTAAGTTTTGCAGGCAAGCACCTTAACTACTGGGCAATCTTTCCAGTCAGGAAAGCCCACAGCCAGATGTGGTTGGCACATGCCTTTAATCCCAGCACCTGGGAGTGGGAGGCAAAGGTAGGAGAATCGCTGTGAGTTCAAGTCCATGCTAAGGCTACATAGTGAACTCTGGGTCAGCCTGGGCTAGAGTGAATCCCTACCTGGAAAAAAAAAAAAAAGTAAGGATGCAGCTGAGTGTGGTAGCTCACACCTATAATCCCAGCAATCTGGAGGGAGAAGGGTCATGGTGAATCTGAGGCCAGCCTGGGCTACAGGGAGACACCCTTCCTTAAAAGTGGATAGAGGGCTGGAGGGATGGCTTAGCAGTTAAGGCATTTGTCTCAAAGCCATAAGGACCCAGGTCCAATTCCCCAGGACACACGTTAGCCAGATGCACAAAGGGGTGCACACATCTGGAGTTTGTTTGCAGTGGCTGGAGGCCCTGGTATGCCCATTCTCTCTCTCTCTCTCCATTCTCTCTCTCTCTCTGTCTGTCAAATAAATAAATAAATAAATAATTGTGTTTTTATGAGGATAGATATATAGCAGGGCGTGGTGGCACATGCCTTTAATCCCAGCACTCGGGAGGCAGAGGTTGGAGGATTGCTGTGAGTTTGAGGCCACCTTAAGACTACATAGTGAATTCCAGGTCAGCCTGAGCTAAAGTGAGACTCTACCTCCAAAACAAAATAAAATGAAACAAAAGTTTTGGAGGAGCTGGAGAGATGGGTCAGTGGTTAAGGTGCTTCCCTACAAAGTCTAATGACCAGGGTTCAATTTCCCAGTACCCATGTAAGTCAGCTGCACAAAGTGGTTCATTTATTTGAAGTCCATTTACAGCTGCTGGAAGCCCTGGCATGCTCATTCTCCCCTCCCCCTCAGAAATAAAGCTTTGTTGTTGTTTGTTTTTGGAGGGCTGGGAGGGAGTTGGAGGTAGGGGCTCACTCTAGCCCAGGCTGACCTGGAATTCACTATGTCATAGGGTGGCCTCAAAATCAAAGCAATCCTTCTACCTCTGCCTCCCAAGTGCTGGGATTAAAGGCATGCACCACTATGCCCTGCTGTTTTTGTTTGGTTTTGTTTGGTTTTTGTTTGTTTTTTAAGTTTTGGAGGAGGCTTTAAATAGCTTCTAGTTTTACTGTAAAGTGAAGCTCACACAAGATGGAGATTTGGTTCCACCTACCTTCCTGCAGCTTCATCCATCTTAACCAACATGTCTCAGTAGTGTTTTAAGAACCTTTCATCAGGGCCTGGAGAGATGGCTCAGTGGCTAAAGGTACTTGCTTGCAAAGCCTGATGGCCTTGGTTCAGTTCCCCAGTACCTATTTAAAGATGGATGCACAGGGCTGGAGAAATGGCTTAGCAGTTAAGGCAGCTGCCTGCAAAGCCTAAGGACCCATGTTCAACTCTCCAGATGCCATATACGCCAGATGCACAAGGTGATGTAAGCACACAAGGTCACACATGTGCACAAGGTGGCACATGTGTCTGGAATGCGATTGTAGTGGCTAGAGGCCCTGTTGTGCAATTCTCTCTCTCTCACATACACACACACACACACACACTCACACATACACATAAAAAGGGGGGGTGCTCAGCTGGGTGTGGTGGTGCACTCCTTTAATCCCAGCACTTGGGAGGCAGAGGTAGGAGGATCACTGTGAGTTTGAGGACACCCTGAGACTACGTAGTGAATTTCAGGTCATCCTGAGCTACAGTGAGACCCTACCTTGAAAAACAAAAAAAAGAGGGGCAGCTGGAGAGATGGCTCAGTGGTTAAGGCACTTGCCTGCAAAGCCAAAGGACCCAGGTTCGATTCCCTAGGACCCACATAAGCCAGGTGCATGAGGTGGTGCATGTGTCTGAAGTTTGTTTATACTGGCTGAAGGCCCTGGCATGCCCATTCTCTCTATATATATCTGCCTCATTCTCTCTCAAATAAATAAATAATAAATAAAATTTTTTAAAAAGATGATGGGACTGGAGGGATGGCTTAGCAGTTAAGACATTTGCCTGCAAAGCCAAAGGACCCAGGTTCAATTCCCCAGGACCCATGTTAGCCAGATGCACAAGGGGGTGCACATGTCTGGAGTTCGTTTGCAGTGGCTGGATGCCCTGATGCACCCATTCTCTCTCTCTCTCCCCCTCTTTCTCTGTCAAATTAATACATAAATAAAACATTTTTTTAAAAAGGTGGATGCACTAAGTGGTGCATTAAAGGCTCTGGTGCACCCGTTAGTTCTCTTTCTCTCTCTCCTTGCAAATAAAAATATTTGTGTTACAGTTTCACAGAGTTATCTTTAGTCTTTTCATGAGCGCTCGCTCCCATTAGTTTATGAACTAGTCTCCATCTTGGAAGAACTTCAGTTTTGGGGAAAGGTAGTTTGGAGAGCCCATCTTTTACATTGTATTAAGTGTTCTCAGTTGTGTCATGGGTTCTTTTAGTTTTGATATCTCATTTTTACTCTGTCAGCCCAAGTACTGTGCAACTTGGCTAGTAAGAAGGAAGACTTTCAAAAAAAGTGTAGGGCTGAAGAGATGGCTTAGCACTTGCCTGTGAAGCCTAAGAACAGAGGTTTGATTTCCCCAGTTACCCACGTAAGCCAGATGCACAAGGTGGCACATGTGTCTGGAGTTTGTTTGCCCATGTGAAGCCTAAGGACCCAGATTTGATTCCTCAGTACCCACATAAGCCAGATGCACAAAGTGGTGCATGCATCTGGAGTTCATTTGCAGTGGCTAGAGTCCCTGGTGTGCCAATTCTCTCTCTCTCTCTCCCTCCCTCTCTCTCTTTCCCTCTCTCTCAAATATGTATAAATAAATAACTAATTAGAAGTTGGAGGCCAGGCTATAGTACATAGGGATAAAACCCTGTCTTGAAAATAATAGTAATAATAATGATAAGCCTTGAATTCATGGCGATCCTCCTACCTCTGCCTCCCTAGTGCTGGGATTAAAGACATGCACCACCACACATGGCTTATTATTTATTTTTAAGAGAAGAAAAAGATACTACTGATAATAATCAGAAGTAGAAGTTGAAAACAAAACAGAAGAAAGAAGAGTAATTATGTAGTATAACTGACAAGGAGTTGTTCAACTAAGTCAAACCAAATAATTCCAAACAAAAAAATTTATTGGGGAAAAAAATCTATTGAGTATCCGAATTATTTGAGTGTGGCATTATGATCAAATTCAGTAATTTTCTTTTTTGGTAGTGATGTATATCTAAACTGCTTCTGAAAAGTAATTACAAGAAGCTATTACGTTATCTGAAGGGAGTAAGGAATTCTTACTAAGATCACTCAGCTGGTTAAAAAGCAGAGGCTGCAGAGATGGCTTAGCGGTTAAGGCGCTTACCTGCGAAGCCTAAGTCAGATGCTCTACTCTCCATATCCTGTTAGAAAGACATACAAAGGTGAGGCAAGCGCAAGGTTGCACATGCCCAATAGGTGGTGCAAGCGTCTGGAGTTCGATTGCAGGGGCTGAGGTCCTGGCACACCAATCCCCTATCTCTTCTCTCTCTGTCTTTCTCTAAAACAAACAAACAAACAAACAAAACAATCAAAACAAAAAAAAACCAGAAGGATCTGGAGAGATGGCTCAGTGATTAAAGGTACTTGCTTGGGCTGGAAAGATGGCTTAGCCATTAAAGCGTTTGTCTGCAAAGCCAAAGGACCCAAGTTCAACTCCCCAGGACCCATGCAAGCCAGATACACAAGAGGGTGCCTGTGTCTGGAGTTTGTTTGCAGTGGCTGGAGGCCCTTAGCACCCATTCTCTATCTGTATCTTTCTCTCTCCTTCTCTCGCTGCTCTCAAATAAATAAAAATAAAAAAATATTTCTAAAGGTACTTGCTTGCAAAAACTGACTGCCCCAGGTTTAATTCCCCAGTACCCATGTAAAGCCAGATGCACAAAATGGCACATACATTGGGGTTTGTTTGCAGTGGCAAGAGGAAGGCTCCTGGGGTACCCATTCTCATATTCTCTCTCATAAATAAATATTTGATTTGATTTGATAGGGAAGAGTGTGAACACAGTCCCCCATTGCTGCAAATTATGCAGTCGTGTTTCCTGCATTTGGGGAACTCACAGGGGTTAGCACATCCAGAATGCAATGGATAAGCCTCACTCTGGGAAAGACACCTTTATGATCATGGTATTTCCTTTGTCAGGTAGGTATTAAATATTTTAAAAAACAGACATAAACAGATTATTGGACAATTGGGTTACAAAGTGATTTAGTCAAATAATAAAACGAGGGCTAAAGAGATGGCTCAGCAGTTAAAGGCACTTGCAAAGGCTGACACCCCTGGATTTGATACCCCAGTACCCATGTACAGCCAGATGCACAAAGTCGCACATGCATCTGGAGTTTGTTCACAGTGGCACTAGGCACCTGGTGCACCCATACTCACTCACCCTCTCTTTCTTTGCTTGCAAATAGATGATGGACTCAGATTCGATTCCCCAGGAACCACGGTAGCCAGATGCACAAGGGGGCGCATGCATCTGGAGTTCCTCTGCAGTGGCTAGAGGCCCTGGCACTCCCTCTCTCTCTCTGTGTGTGTCAAATAGATAGATAATAGATAGATAGATAGATAATAAAATATTTTAAAATAAATAAATATTAAAGAAGAAGAATAATAAAACTAGAAAAATCCTAAAGCACCTTCTAGTTGGATCCTCTACCCTGCCCATGCAGAAATTGACTGTTTTTAAACCTCCCTAAAGCTGAAGAATTCAGTCTTCTTTGGAACCACGAGTTTTGTACAGCTTATCAAACTCAGTTCATCGTAAACCCATTTCCTTCTATGCAGGAAATATGGTTTGGTCACAGAATGCCTCATGGATTACTGGAGACTGGTGTATAATAAAAACTTTGGGCAGTTGGTTAATTTTATGAAAAGCAAATTAGGATTAAATGGCATCCACTAAAGAATTCTTTGAGATATTTCCCACACATAATTCACTGAAACACTTCACACATGCAATTTACAACAAAGGAATATATAATCTTATGAATAGATTTGTTAATTACTAGTCTTCTAAAATAATATTTGATCTTCTTATAATTAGGCTTTTATATGATACTCCTTGAAGTTCTGGTCTGTGGCCTGTAATAGAAAAAAATCCAACCCCCCATGGAGCTGGAAATATAGTTTAGCGGTTAAGACGCTTACCTGCAAAGCCTAAGTTCCAGGGTTGATTCCCCAGTATGTAAGCTTTTCCTGTGTCACTACAAAGCACTTTTTGGACTTTTTTCTTTCGTTTTTTGGGTTTTCAAGGTGAGGTGTCACTCTAGCCCAGACTGACCTGTAATTCACTATATAGTCTCAGGCTGGCCTTAAACTTACAGCAATCCTCTTAACTCTGCCTCCCCAGTGCTGGGATTAATGGCATGTTGCCATCATGCCCAGCCTCCTTCCATTCTCTTTTTAATTTTTTAATTTTTAATTTATTATTTGAGAGCGACAGGCAGAAATAGGCAGATAGACAGAGAGAGAGAATGGGCGCACCAGGGCCTCCAGCCACTGCAAACGAACTCCAGATGCGTGCGCCTCCTTGTGCATCTGGCTAATGTGGGTCCTGGGGAATCGAGCCTTGAACCGGGGTCCTTAGGCTTCACAGGCAAGAGCACTACTAAGCCATCTCTCCAGCCCCCATTTTCTTTTTTCTTTCTTTTTTTTTTTTTAATATTTTAAGGCTGGGCGTGGTGGTGGAGAGGTCATGAGCCCTAGGGTGTAACACCTGCTGGTGTCTGGCTAAATGCATATATTATGCTCACCAAACTTCCCTGTAAACACTTTTCTTAACATCCATACCCATATATTAATGCTACTCTCACTTTTGGTCAGAGAAGCTTCTTTTTTCAGATGGCAGTGACCTCTGGAATGACTCAAAAGGCACCATAGTACTGAGAAGAAGGGACAGAGCAGTGTTCAGCACAGAAGAGGTTGCTTTTAGACAAGCCAGAATGTCCCATGAATGTTTAGTCATTGTAAGAGTTTTAATATTTACAGAAACACTAAGGGCAGTCAGCAAAACAACTGAGGATGGCTTAAACAACTGTGTATCTCATAGCTAATGCAAATAAAGTCTCAGGGTTAGTGAGCACTTCTCTCCAGGAAGGCTAGGTGGCGCCATGGATTTAGTTTGGGAATTCTAACTAATTATGACTGTCTTCATTCTATAAAGTAACTATAATCTTGAACTGAGTCAAAGTCATGATGATCAAGGAAATACTGTGGATCCTGCTGATTTAGATTTAAAAGGCACAGTTTAAGTCAATACCTCATTCTGAACCGGAGTCTGTATATGTAAAAGGTTTTATATATGAATGGCAGCTGGTAAAGCTTTAATGGGATTTAATGATAACATGGTAGTGGTGTTGATTTCTTGTCTTTTCCTGCCTTGATGATTTCATTGTGATTGAAGAAGAAAGCCTTTGCAGGAAAAACACTAAAGTGCTCAGAGGGGAGGAAGTTTCATGTTAGCAATTACGCTCAAATGGTTGGGGAAGAAAAAAGTTTGTGTATATGTATATGTATATATATATATATATGTATATATATTTGAACTTTCCAATAAGTTTGAAACTATTTCAAAACTAAACAGAGGGCTAGAGAGATGGCTCACTGATTAAGGCACTTTCCAGTAAAGCCCAAGGACACAGGTTCAGTTCCCTAGTACCCATGTAAAGCTAACTGCACAAGGTGGCACATGCAAGTAGATTTCATTTGCAATGGAGCTAGAGGCCCTGGTGCACTAATTCTCTCTCCTTCTGCCTCTCTTTCTAATAAATAAATAAATAAATAGAATATTTTTAAAAACTAAACAAGCTGTGCATGGTGGTATACACCTTTAATCCTAGCACTCAGGAGGCAGAGGTAGGAGGAGGATCACTATGAGTTCATGGCCATGCTGAGACTACAGAATGAATTATTTCCAGGTCAGTCTGGCCCAAAGCAAGACCCTACCTCGAAAAAAAAAAAAAAAAACTAAACAGAAAATACTAATAATAATGAAAACTAACATGTAGTTATGGTCATAAATACACCAATGAACAGGATACATTGATAAATTGCTTATTTTTCTTTTTTAAAATGTTGCTGTTCTTTTTCTAAAACTTTTTTTTTTGAGGTAGTGTCTCACTGTAGTGCAGGCTGACCTGGAATTCACTGTGTAGTCTCAGGGTGGCCTGAAACTCACAGCGATCCTCCTACCTCTGCCTCCCGAGTGCTGGGATTAAAGGTATATGCCTGGTTTTTTAAAAGACTTTTTATTAAGCCAAGTGTGGCTGTGCACACCTTTAATCCCAGCACTCAGGAGGCAGAGGTAGGAGGATCACCATAGTTCGAGGCCACCCTGAGAGTACATAGTGAATTCCAGGTCAGCCTGTGCCAGACTGAGACCCTTCATCAGAAAAAAAAAAAAAAAAAAAAAAAAAAAAACTTTTTATTGACAACTTCCATGCATATAGACTACATACCATAATCATAATTTCCCAGACTTAGAAAAGAGAAAGCCGAGGGTTGGAGAGATGCCATATTGGTTAAGGCACTAGCCTGCAAAACCTAAGGACCCGGGTTTGATTCTCCAGATCCCATGCAATCCAGATGCATATGGTTGCAAATGCATCTGGAGTTGGTTTGCAATGGCTAGAGGCCCTGAAGTGCCCATTCTCTCCCCCCTCTCTCTCTTTCTCTCTCTTCCCCGCCCTGTCTGTCTCTAATAAATAAATTTTAAACAATTAAAAAAAAAAAAGAGAAAGCGAGAAAGCCTGGTGTTGTGGCACATACCTTTAATCAGCATTTGGGAGGCAAAGGTAGGAGGATTGCCAAGAGTTCAAGGTCACCCTGAGGCTACGTAGTGAATTCCAGATCAGCCTGGGCTAGAGTGAGACCCTACTTTGAAAAACAAACAAACAAAAAAGAGAGAGAGAGAGACTAGTTAGTAAATAGAAGTCCTGACTCTAGACAGAAAAAGTGTGGGTCTTGCAAAGAGGTGAGACCACTGGGCGTGCATTCAAAGCAAAATATTCCTAAGAAACTGTCCCTGACTTGCAAATCCAGTTGTTGCTTTGTTTTTTGAGGTAGGGTCTCATTTAGCATAGGCTGGCCTATGTAGCTGAGGATGACCTTTTTCAATTTTTTTTTTTTTGAGGTGGGGTCACGCTCTAGTTCACATGGATCTGGAATCTACTATGTAGTCTCAGAGTGGTCTCGAACTCACGGCAATCCTCCTACCTCTGCCTTCCAAGTGCAGGGATTAAAGGCATGTGCCACCACACCCAGCTCAACCTTGAATTTTTTTAAATCTTAAAAAAATATTTATTTGGGCTGGAGAGATGGCTTAGCAGTTAAGCGCTTGCCTGTGAAGCCTAAGGACCCCGGTTCGAGGCTCAACTCCCCAGGACCCACGTTAGCCAGATGCACAAGGGGGCGCATGCGTCTGGAGTTCGTTTGCAGTGGCTGGAGGCCCTGGCGCGCCCATTCTCTCTGTGTCTCTCTCTCTGCCCCTTTCTCGCTCTGTCTGTGGCTCTCAAATAAATAAATAAACTAAAAAAATTTAAAAAAAATATTTATTTGAGGGAGAAGAGACAGAATGGGCATGCCAGGGCCTCCTGCCACTACAAATGAACTCCAGACACATGCACCTAGTTTGTGCATCAGGCTTTATGTGGGACGTAGGCAATCAAACCCTGGCAGTCAGGCTTTACAAACAAGCACCTTGAACCATTGAGCCATCTCTCCAGCCCCTCCCATATACATTTGACTTTGGCAAAGACCAGCTCAGGACCCCACCTCCTGTTTTCCTGGTAACATCAGTAAAGGAAATATTTGTCCTGTGGTCCAGTAACTTACCTGGTCAAGAGATCTCAAGTAACAGTAACAAGTAATAGCAGGTTTTGTCATTTCTCCTATATCTCAGGGTACTGTTCCAAGGGCTTTGCAATGATATTTCCCATTTGGTCCTCACTGAGGTACTGTAATTATACTCTAAAAAATACTTTAATTTAGCCGGGCATGGTGGCGCACGCCTTTAGTCCCAGCACTGGGGAGGCAAAGGTAAGAGGATTGCTGTGAGTTTGAGGCCATCCTGAGGCTACATAGTTAATTCCAGGTCAGCCTGGGCTAGAGCAAGACCCTACCTTGAAAAAAAACAAACAAGTATATATATATATATATATATATAGTTTTTTCATTTATGGGGGGTGAGAGAATGGATGCACCACATCTCTAACAACTGCAAATGGACTCCAGATACATGTGCCACCTTGTGCTTACGGTTTACATGGGTAATTGAACCTGGATTTGACTTTACAGGAAAGTGCCTTAACCACCAGAGCCATCTCTCCAGCCCAATTATACTTTTTATTGCAGAAAAAAACTGAGGGATGAGAGTATGTTACACACTGAAAAATCATAGAACTGCCGGGCGTGGTGGTGCACGCCTTTAATCCTAGCACTCAGGAGGCAGAGGTAGGAGGATCGCCGTGAGTTCGAGGCCACCCTGAGACTACATAGCGAATTCCAAATCAGCTTGGACCAGTGTGAGACCCTACCTTGAAAAAACAAAACACAAAAAAAAATCACATAACTAAAATCTAGTGGCACTAAAGTTTGTACCCAGGTAATCTGACAGCAGAGTTGGGCTCTTGCCCACTCCTCAGTCCTACTGATTCTCACCCAAGTGTACTTCTCTTCCTGTTCTCTCTTGTGCACATACCTTTGTTCTTACATTGTAGTTGTGTATACTTACTGGTGTTCCTGACAGACTGACAACTATAATATTTTAATTTATAAAATGTTGGGAGGGGGGCTGGAGAGATGGCTTAGCGGTTAAGCGCTTGCCTGTGAAGCCTAAGAACCCCCGTTCGAGGCTCGACTCCCCAGGACCCACGTTAGCCAGATGCACAAGGGGGCGCATGCATCTGGAGTTCGTTTGCAGTGGCTGGAGGCCCTGGCACACCCATTCTCTCCCTCCCTCTCTCTATCTGCCTCTTTCTCTCTCTGTCTGTCGCTCTGAAATAAATAAATAAAAATAACCAAAAAAAATGTTGGGAGGGCTGGAGAGATGGATTAGAGGTTAAGATGCTTGCCTGCAAAGCCAAAGGACCCAGGTTCACTTCCCCAGTACCCATGTAAGCCAGATGCATAAGGTGGTGCATGCATCTGGAATTCGTTTGCAGTGGCTGGATGCTCCGGCATTCCCATTCTTTCTCTCTCAATCAGCCTGCCTCTCTCTCTCTCTCTCTCTCTCTCTCTCTCTCTCTCTATTGCTCTCTCACGTTCTCTATCAAAATGGATAAATAAAATAAAAAAAAAAATACTTGAGAGGACTGGAGAGATGGTTCAGCAGTTAAACCACTTGCCTGCAAAGCCTAATGACCTAGGTTCAATTCCCCAGAACCCATGTAAAACCAGATGCACAAAGTGGCACATGCACCTGGAATTCGTTTTCAGAGGCTGGAGGCCCTGGCACATGCATTCTCTGTATCTCTTCTCTCTCTCTCTCTCTTTGCAAATAAATAAAAGCATATTTTTAAAAATGGCACATCAGAAGCCATAGAGTGTTACTAGAAAAAATTCAGTGCCAGGGATGGGATATCTTCCAGTGAGTTGTTGGCCAGGGAGGTCCCTGATGCCCCAGAACATTACAGGCCATGGCCGAGGCTCTTGGTTTCCCACCAGGAATAGATGGTAAGACCCTATTGCTGAAGACTCCACATGGTTGGGCTGCAAGGTCACTGAGAAATCCTGCTGGAGCTAAACTGAAAACCTCCTCCGTGTAGACCAGCTGACAGAAAGCTGGAAAAGGCTGCACTGCATGCAGTCCTATGGGAGACAGAAGTCATCAGCAGTGAAAACAGTGGACACTGGAAGCCTCAAGTTTGGCCAAACAGACCAAATGAACCAAAGAGTGCAATAGTGGCAAGTCTGTTGTGGGGAAAACCAACCACTCTCTAATTGGACTTGAGGCCCACTCCACAGGAGGTAATACATGTCTGGTACTGAAAACCTAATCAAATGCCTATGATGGGGGAACTCATGAACCTTAGGAATGTAACACCTGCTCTTGTCTGGGGTAAATGCATATATTATGCTCACTAAATTGCCCTGTAAGCACTTGACTTAATGTTCATAAGTATATATTAACACTACTCTCACTTTTGGTTAGAGAAGCTTCTCTTTTCAGATGACTGTGATCACTGGGATGACTCACAAGGCACCATAGTGCTGAGAAGAAGTGATAGAGGAGTGTTTGACACTGAAACATCTCTATCACACCCTCCAAGGTTCGGGGACCATTGTGTATGAGAAAGAATGTAAGAGCCAAAGGAAAGGCAGGACTGCTTACAATGCAATCATCCAGACAGAATTTGGCCTGGGTACCCATGACCTTGCAGTGCCCAACACTACCTATACAAGATCCTTATAATAGGAGGAAAAGATGATGACATCAAAGTAAAAGAGAGACTGATGGAGAGAGGGAGGTAATATGATGGAGAGTGGAGTTGTGAAGGGAAAAGTGGGGGAGGGGAGGAAATTATCATGGTTTATTGTCTGTAACTATGGAAGTTGTCAATAAAAATAAATTAATTAAATTTTTAAAAGGGGGGGTCTTGGGCTGGAGAGATGGCTTAGTGGTTAAGGTGCTTGCCTGAAAAACTTAAAGACCCATGTTCAACTCTCCAGATCCCATGTTAGCCAGACACATGAGGTGATGCAAGCATGGAAGGTCACATATGCACACAAGGGCACATGTATCTGGAGTTCTATTACAGTGGCAGGAGGCCCTGGCATGCCAATTTTCTCTCTCTCTCTCTCTCTCTCTCTCTCTCTGACACACACACACACACACACACACACACACACACACACACATAAAAAAAAGGCCAGTCTTTGGGGTGGGGGGGAAGAGCCAGGCATGGTGGCACATGCCTTTAATCCCAGCACTCGGGAGGTAAGAGGATTGCCATGAGTTCGAGGCCACCCTGAGACTACATAGTGAATTCCAGGTCAGCCTGAGCTGGAGTGAGACCCTACCTCAAAAAGAAGAAGGAGGAGGAGGAAGAAGAAGAGGAGGAAGAAGAGGAAGAAGAAGAAGGCCAGTCTATTGGGATTGCCTAAAAAAAAAAAGGTGGGGCTGGAGAGATGGCTCAGCAGTTAAGGTGCTTGCCTGCAAAGCTTAACCACTGGCTTCAATTACCCACTACCCACATAAAGGCAGATGCACAAAGTGGCACATGCATCTAGAGTTTGCAGTATCTAGAGTCCCTGGCATGCCCATTCTCTTCTCCCTGTCTCTCTGCATGAAAGTAAATAAATAAAATATTTTTTAATAAAAATAAATTATAATAAAATGGCTGGAAAGATGGCTTAGTAATTAAGGCACTTACCTGGAAGCCTAAGGACCCAGGTTCAATTCCCCAGAACCTACATAAGCCAGATGTACATGGTGGCACATGCATCTGGTGTTTGTTTGCAGTGGCTAGAGGCCCTGGCACACCCATTCTCTCCCTCCCCCTCCCTCCCTCCCTCTCTCTCTCTCTCTCTCCCTCTCTCTCTCTCTCTAATCCCAGCACTTGGGAGGCAGAGGTAGGAGGATCACTGTGAGTTTGAGGCCACCCTGAGACTACATAGTGAATTCCAGGTCAGCCTGGACTAGAGAGAGACCCTGTCTCAAAAAAAAACAATAAATAAATAAATACATATTAAAAGCAAAGGTTGAGAGGGCTGGAGAGATGGCTGAGTGGTTAAAGGTGTTTGCTTGCCTGGAACCCTCCTCCCTGTTAAGAAACTGCCAGAATGCTGGAAAGAGCAAGAGCACATGCAGCCTTTTGAGAGTGAGAAGTCACTAACAGTGTTAACCAGCATGCCTTGTGGCTGGTCAGCCAAGCCAGATGTGCCAACCAGTCCAGCAGTGGCATGTCTGCCATGTTGGAAGCCAACTGCTCTCTGATTGGACTGGAGGCCCCAGGCTCCATGGGAGGGAATTCCTGCCTGGCACTGAAAACCTAGTCAAAAACCTATGGCTGGGGAGCTCATAAGCCCTAAGGGAGTGATGACTACTGTTGTCTGGCTGGCATATATTATGCCCACCAACCTGCCCTCTAAATTCCTATGTTTATGACAATATATTAATGCTACTCTCACTTTTGGTTAGAGAAGCTTCTTTTCAGATGGCAGTAACCACTGAGGTAACCCAAAACTCACCATAGGGCTGGAGAGATGGCTTAGTGGTTAGGATACTTGCTTGCAAAGCCTAATGACCCAAATTTTTTAAAAATATTTTTTATTTTTATTTATTTATTTGAAAGATAAAGAGGAAGAGAGAGAGAGAGAGAGAATAGGGCACACCAGGGCCTCCAGCCACTGCAAACAAACTCCAGACACGTGTGCCCCCTTGTGCATCTGGCTAACGTGGGTCCTGGGGGATCGAACCGGGGTCCTTTGGCTTTGCAGATAAATGCCTTAACCGCTAAGCCATCCCTCCAGCCCTGACCCAAATTTGATTCCGCAGTATGTGGTTAAAAGCTACACAGGCAAGTGCCTTAATCACTAAGCCATCTCTTATTTATTTATTTATTTATTTGCAAGCAGAAAGAGAAGAGAAACAGACAGAGAGAGAATGGGCATGCCAGGGCATCTAGCCACTGCAAACAAACTTCAGACACATGTGCCCCTTGCGCATCTGGCTTATGTGGGTACTGAGGAATTGAACCTGGGTCCTTTTGCTTTGCAGGCAAGTGCCTTAGCCACTAAGCAATCTCTTTAGCCTCCCCCCTCTTATTTTAAATATTTTATTTATTTATTTGAGAGAGAGAGAGAGACTCATTTCTTAATCATGAGCTTTTACCCTTTTTTTTTTTTTCGAAGTAGGGTCTCACTCTAGTCCAGGCTGACCTGGAATTCATTATGTCATTTCAGGGTGGCCTTGAACTCATGACAATCCTCCTACCTCTGCCTCCCAAGTGCTGGGATTAAAGGCATGCGCCACCACACCTGACTAAGGATCTTAACTTTTTTTTTTGAGAGCAACAGAGAGAGAGAAAGACGCAGAGAGAGAGAGAGAGAGAGAGAGAATGGGCGCGCCAGGGCCTCCAGCCACTGCAAACGAACTCCAGACGCGTGCGCCCCCTTGTGTATCTGGCTAACGTGGGTCCTGGGGAACTGAGCCTGGAACCGGGGTCCTTAGGCTTCACAGGCAAGCACTTAACCGCTAAGCCATCTCTCCAGCCCGGATCTTAACTTTTTAATGTTTATTTTTATTTTACTTATTTGAGAGAAAGAGGCAGATAGAGAGAGAGAGAATGGTTGTGCTAGGGCCTTTGGCCACTGCAAACAACTCCAGACACATGCGCTCCCTTGGGTATCTGGCTTACATGGGTCCTGAGGAATTGAACCGCGGTTGTTTGGCTTCGCAGACAAACACCTTGACCACTAAGCCATCTCTCCAGACCTTTACTCTCTTTTTTTTATAGACAGAGTCTCATTGTGGATCCCTGGCTGGCCTGTAACTCTCTATGTAGACCAGGCTGACCTTGAATTTACCATGATCTGCCTGCTCTGCCTCCCAAGTGCTGGGATTACAGGCATGTGCCACCACACTGGCCCTAATCATGAGTTTCTTGAAGGCAGAAATGATTTTGTCTCTGTACTCTTGAGTACCTGGCACAACCCCTAATAGATGCTAGAGTTTAATAATTATTTGTTATGATTAAATAATTTGTTTTTAAGTTGTTCAGAACCACAAAACATTTATCCTCTAGAAACAATGAATAAATAGCTATCAGGTTGTTAGGTTAACGGACAACTCCCTCTTAATCTACAGTGATTAGATTAAGTGGCACCATAGTTAAGAGCTGAGTTCCTTGGAACCCTAAATCCTAAACTGGCTTATCTCTAAATGCTTTAAACCTGAGTCTAATTTAATTTGGCTCTGAGTTCTCTTGTCCTGACTGTCAGTTGGGGGAGGACATGAGAACCAGAGCTACACACTGGGTAGGAATATACCCAGTGTAAAGATGACATAGAAGGAAATAATGACAGCAGCCACAACTTATTTCTCTCAGACTTCAGAGAAAAGCCCCACTGCTCTCTGGAGAACAAGAGTGGGCTTGCACACCAAAAACCTCTCAAACAACTTTGCATACCCCCTCTAACCCAAGCTGCTCTCACTCTTGGCTGGAGAATCTGCTTTATTTTACAGATGACAGAGAGAATGGAGAGTCATGATCTATTGATAAGACAAGAAGATAACCAACTGCCCACCAGGAGACTTCCCACATCTGCCAGGGCCCGGGGGGGACTTGCAGTGGAAACAGCGTCATGAGCACTGCTCTTACTGCTAACCTGACAACCAGCTTCAGGGTGATGGTGGCAGACATGGTGATCAATCAAAACCCGTCACAGGAGAAATCCAGAGGCTACAAAAAACTCAACACTAAATCAGAATGCCAACAGACCTGCCATCGCTCAGGGAACATTGCAGAAGAGGGGGCGAAAAGACTGTAAAAGCCACAGGTGGTTAGGAATGCCCTGAGCCATGGTCCCCTCACTATCCCATTGGGACTGACTGAGGCCTTGATAACCTCATAGTAAATCCCATAACCTCACTGAGGAGGGCCCCAGAGAAACAGAAACAGGGGACAGAGAATAAAAGAGTATAATCTGTTGAAAATGAGTAAATAAATAAACTTATTTATTCCCAGGGCACTGGTCTGTCATGGTTGGCACTAGAGACACATAATATCTTTCCCAACAAGTCTTTGCTCCTCTCAAATCTCAAAAAGTAGGGCTGGGAAGAAGGCTCCACAGTTCAAGGCACCTGCTTGCAAAACCTGCTGGCGAAGGTTCAATTCTGTGACTACCTAAAGTTAAATAAGTTAAATTTAATTTCATTCAGCCTTTTTGGCTAAAATCATCTCTATGATACCTTCCAAGGCTCATTGTCCATTGTGGAAGAGGGGGTGGAAAGAATGTAAGAGCCAAAGGAAGGGTAGGACTCCTTACAACATGCCCTTCCAGACACAAAATGGCCTGGATATCCATGACCTCACAATGATGCCTGGCACTACCTACACAAGACCCTCATAATAATCAAAACAAAACACAGACTAATTGAGAGGGGGAGGGGATATGATGGACAGTGGATTTGTGAAGGGGAAAGTGGGGGTAGGGAACTATCATGGTTTATTGTCTATAGTTATGAAACTTGTCAATAAAAACGAAAACTTGGGCCCAAAATGAGGTCAGGGGAAGAGACTGAGTAAAAGAAAGGTGGAGGGAGGGCTAATCAAAATCTAAGAGGATATAAATAAATCATATGGAATCCTACTTGTTTGGACATTGGAACACTCAGGAGCCATAGATTGTTGCTAGAAAATTTTCAGTGCCAGGGATGGGATACCTTCCAGTGAGTTGTTGCCAGGGAGGTCCATGATGCCCCCAAAACATTATAGGCCATTGCCGAGGCCCTTGGTTTCCCACCAGGAATAGATGGTAACACCCTATTGCTGAAGACTCCATATACTTGGGCTGCAAGGCCACTGAGAAATCCTGCTGGAACTGAGTTGATAACCTCCTCCATGTAGACCAGCTGACAGAAAGCTGGAAGAAACCATTCTGCATACAGTTCAATGGGAGAAAGAGAAATCACCAGTGAGGTTACTCAACAGTGGACACTGCAAGCCTTATATTTGGCCAGCCAGGCCAAATGAGCCAGTGGGTGCAATAGTGGCACGTCTGTAAGGGGGGAAAACCAACCGCCCTCTAATTGGACTGGAGGCTCACTCCATGGGAGGGAATACATCCCTGATACTGAAAACTTAAAACAGGGGTAGTCATGAGCCCTAGGGGTGTAATGTCTGCTTTTGTCTGGCTAAATGTATATACTATGCTTATCAAACTGCCCAGTAAGCACTTCTGTTAACGTTCATACCCTTATATAAATGCTACTCTCACTTTGGGTAGAGAATCTTCTCTTTTCAGATGGCAGTGACCTTGGGATGACTCAGAAAGTATCATGGTGATGGAAAGAAATGACCGCAGTGCTCAGTACTGCAATATCTCTATCACACCTTCCAAGGCTCAGGGTCTAATGCGGAAGAGGTGGCAGAAAGAATGTAAGAGCCAAAGGAAGGGTAGGATTCCATACAACATGCACCCTCCAGACACAAAATGGCCTGGATATCCATGGCCTCACAGTGCGTGACACTACCTACTCAAGACCATCATAAGAGGAGGAAAAGATCATGACATCAAAATTAAAACAGAGACTGATTGAGATGTGGAGAGGGTATTATGGAGAATGGAGTTTCAGAGGGGTAAATGGGGGGAGGAAGGGTATTACCATGGGGTATTTTTTATAATCATGGAAGTTGTTAATAAAAAAATTGGAAGGAAAAAAAAAAGGAAAACTTGGGCTGGGGCTGGAGAGATGGCTTAGCCGTTAAGGCACCTGTCTGTGAAGAAGCCTAGGGATCCATGTTTGACTGCCCAGGTTCCATGTAAGCCAAACACTCAAGGTGATGTAAGCATAAGGTCATGCATGGCGTACAAGGTGGTGCACACATCTGAAGTTTAATTGTGGTGGCTGGAGGCCCTGACACACCAATTCTCCCTCTCTCTCTTATAATTTTTTTTAAAAGAAAACTCAGTATGGAGAGATGGCTTAGCAGTTAAGGCCTTTGCCTGCAAAGCCCAAGGACCCAGGTTTGATTCTCCAGTACCTACTTAAGCCAGATGGACAAGGTGATACATGCATCTGGAGTTCGTTTGCAGTGGCTAGAGGCCCTGTCTCACCCATTCTCTCTCTCTATCTGCCTCTTTGTCTCTCTCTTTTTCTCTCAAAATAAATAAGTAAAGAAAATAATTTTTAAGGGCTGGAGAGATGGCTTAGCAGTTAAGGTGTGTCCCTGCAAAGTCAAAGGATCCTGGCTCAATTCTCCAGGACCCACGTAAGCAATTCATTTGCAGTGGCTGGAGGCCCTGGCCTGCCCATTCTCTCTCTCTCTCTCTCTCTCTCTCTCTCTCTCTCTCTCTCCCTCCCTCCCTCCCTCTCAAATAAATAAATAAAAATTTTAAAAATATTTTTAAAAAGAATTCTATTGGGTTAATCCTATTGGCACAGAATTATAGAGTGATATTGAATAACAGAAATAATGACAACATCATGTATCCATAAATTCATTTTATGTTTTTTGGTTTGTTTGGTTTTTTTTCCAAGGTAGAGTCTCAATTTCTAACCCAGGCCGACCTGGAATTCATTATGTAGTCTCAGGGTAGCCTTGAACTCACAGCAATCCTCCTACCTCTGCCTTCTGAGTGCTTGGATTAAAGGTTTGTACCACCACACCCAGCTTCATTTTATGTTTTAAAATATGTTATTTATTTATTCATTTGAGAGAGAGAGAGAGAGAGAGTGAGCATGTGCACTCTAGGGCCTCCAGCCACTGCAAACGAACTGCAGGTGCATGTACCACTTTGTGTATCTGGCTTACGTGGTGTGGTGGTTTGATTCAGGTGCCCCCTATAAACTTAGGTGTTCCAGATGCTAGGTCCCCAGCTGATGGCAGTTTGGGAATTAAAGCTTCTCGGGGGAAGTGTATTGTTGGGGGTGGGCTTATGGGTGTTATAGCCAGCTTCCTCTTGCCAGGGTTTGGCACACTCTCCTGTTCCTTTTGTTCACCTTATGTGGGCCAGGAGGTGATGTCTACCTGCTGCTCATGCTAATGTTTTCCCCTTCCATAGTGGAGCTTCCCCTCGAGTCTGTAACCCAAAATAAACCCTTATTTTCCACAAGCTGCTGTTGGTCAGATGTTTTCTGCCAGTAATGTGAACCTGACTACAACATGTGGGTACTGGGGAATTGAACTTGGGTTGTTAGGCTTTGCAGACAAGTGCCTTAACCATTGACCCATTTCTCTAGCCCTAATTTTATACTTTGTGCATTTAACAAAAAATTGTGTGTGGTTTTTCAAAATAGGGTCTCTCTCTAGCCCAGTGACCTGTAATTCACTATGTAGTCTTAGGGTGGCACTGAACTCAAGGTGATCTGCTTACCTCTGCTTCCTGAATGCTGGGATTGAAGGCATATGCCACCATACCTGGCAACTTTGTGCATTTTAAAGTAAGTTATAGACATCTGTCCACTTTCCCTCTAAACTCTACATCACACATTAACTATAGTTCAATACTTGTTTCTGCCTTTGTAGATAAAATGTTACATTCAACGAAGTGAAAACTCTTAGAGTATCAATCAATGAATTTTGACAGATGCGTGTTTGTGTAATCCAAGCACCAAGAAAGTACAGAGCATAAATATGCAGAAAACAGGCTTGGAGAGATTGCTTAGTGGTTAAGGTTAGTGGAAAGCCAAAGGACCCAGGTTCGATTCTCCAGTACCCATGTAAAGCCAGATGCACAAGGTGGTGCATGCATCAATAGTTTGTTTGCAGGGACTGGAGGTCCTGGCACACCTTTTATCTCTCCCTCTCTCTATCTTCCTCTTCCTCTCTTAAATAAATAAATAAATTATACACACACACACACACACACACACACACACACATATATATATGATAAAAACCAGAAAACATGTTTCCTTGTGTTTATTCTCATTGAGACCTTATTTCCACACCCTTCCATTTACTGAAGAGGTAAAGAAAAATAGGCTAGCTGGGTGTGGTGAGACAAGTTTTTAATCCCAGTACTCGGAAGGTACAGCCAAGAGGATCACTGTGATCTTGAAGCCAGCTAGAGACTACAGAGTAAATTCCAGATTAGCCTGGGCTAGATTGAGTAACTACCTTGAAAAACAAAACAAAAAAGAAAGAAAGGCTAAGACAGACTGCATCATGTCACAAAGAAGAAACATATATTCACCAACATGTAAGTGTTCAATTCTCTCCCCAAGCTTCAACTGTTGGAGCAGCTTATCACCAATATGAGAACCCATCTTGCATCTAGCTGCATTTTCTGGGTGGACTTGTGTAAATATATGGCTTTTATGACCCATCTTTGCTGGTGATCACAAATTTGAAATTCTAGTACTTGGCATACTTGGCATACACTTGCTATCAGAACTGAATCTCCATTTCTTCCCAGTCTTTTCTTCCCTCTTCCACTGATCCACCCCCAGTAAATGGTGCTTATATTTTGCTCAAGACAAAAATTAGTCATTTTTTTTCTGTGTTTTTTGTTTGTTTGGTTGGTTTTGGTTTTTTTCAAGGTAGGGTCTTGCTCCAGCCCAGGCTGACCTGGAATTCACTATGTAGTCTCAGGGTGGCCTCAAGTTCACCATGATCCTCCTACCTCTGCCTCCCCAGTGCTGGGATTAAAGGCTTGCACCACCACGCCTGGCCTATTTGTTTTTTTTTTTTTTTTTTTTTTTTTGTTTTCTTGTTTTTTTTTTTTTTTTTTTTTTGTATTTTGTGTTTTGAGACAAGATTTTACTCTGTAGCCCAGGCTGACTTTAAATTCATGATTATAATCCTCTCCCCGATGCCTGCTAAGTGCTGGAACTATAGGCATATGCAAGGATGTTCAGCCACAGCCTTGTTTTGGTTTGTTTGTTTTTAGTTTTTATTTTATTTTAAAATATATCTTTTTTAATTTGCAAAGGGGAGAGAGAGAGAGTACCAGGGCCTTTCATTACCATCCTGTGCATCTGGTTTGCTGTGGGTACTAGAGACTTGAACCCAGGTTATCAGACTTTGCAGGCAAGCACCTTTAACCACTGAGTTCTCTCTCCAACCCCTTTTACCTTATTTTTATCACCTGGAACTCACTCTGTAGCCCCAGGCTGGCCTCGGATTCATGGCAATCCTCTTACCTTAGCCTCCTGAGTGCTGGTATTAAACATATGCACCATGTGTAGACTGAAGATGGGTTCGAAGCTGATCCATGTGTCTATGCTGTGACCCAAGTGGAAAGCTCAAGGGTTCAGCTATTCCAGGGATGATGTCATGGTGATGTCAGAAACCCAAGAGGGTGTTGGAGATATAGCTCAGAGGTTAAGGTACTTGCTGGCAAAGCCAAAGGACCTAGATTCAATTCTCCAGGCCCACGTAAAGCCAGACACACAAGGTGGCATATGTCTGGAGTTCATTTGCAGTAGATGGCACACAGATTTTCTCTCTCTCATCAAATAAATAAATAAAATATCTTTAAATATTTATTTATTTATATGCAAGCACAAAGATAGAGAATGGGTACACCAGAGCCTCTAGCTGCTGCAAATGAACTCCAGACACATGTGCCACTTTATGCATCTGACTTTACATGGGTACTGGGGAATCAAACTTGGACCTCAGGCATTGCAAGCAAGCACCTTAACCACTGAGCCATCTCTCCAGCCCATAAATCAAATACTTAAAAAAGGAAACCCAAGAGGATATACCAATCATGATGGCACATTTTGATCTTCTGTTCACACCCCTTCCCACTGGCCATAGCAAGTCACATATACAAGCCCTAAGACAAGCTATGTATCCTCCATGAAGCCACAAAGAGGTTAAAGAATTAGAACTGGGCTGGAGAGATGGCTCAACAGTTAAGGCACTTGTCTGCAAAGACTAAGGACCTAGGTTCAATTTCCCAGTACCCACATAAAGCCAGATGCACAAAGTGAGCTTGTTTGCAGTGCCTAGAGGCCCTGGCATGCTCATTCATTCATTCTCTCTCTCTCTCTCTCTGCTTGCAAATAAATACATTTTTTAAAAAACTTTAAAAAAAGAATTAGAACTAATAATTCAGTATCCAACAGCCTCCTGATGAATGGCTCCTGGATTAGTTACTTTCACTGTGACCAAAATATATGACAGGTAACCGGGTGTGGTGGTGCACGCCTTTAATCCCAGCATTTGAGAGGCAGAGATAGGGGGATCACCATGAGTTTGAGGCCACCCTGAAACTACATAGTAGATTCCAGGTCAGCCTGAACTAGAGTGAGACCCTACCTCGAAAAAAAAAAGAAAGAAAATAATAATAATAACAATAATAATAATAATAAATACCTGACAGGAACACCTTAATGGAGGTCTATTTTAGTTTATAGTTTCTTAAAGATTTCACACCATCATAGTGGGGAAGGCATGGTGATGTCATGGTGCCAGGAGCATGTGGCAAAGGCACCAATGTGGCAGGAGACCAAGAAACAGAGAAAGCAGGCCAGAGCCAGGGTCCAGGTAGAGCCTACAAAGTACCAGCCCTAGTGAAGAACTTCCACCAGCCAGGGCCCACTTCTAAAAACCCCATAGCCTTCAAATTAGTCCTGCATACTGAGGCCCAAGCGCTCAAACATTCACAGCACAACAGTACTTCTCTTCTGCCCCTGAAAACAAACTCCAGATGTGGGCTGGAGAGATGGCTTGACAATTAAGGCACTTACCTGCAAAGCCTAAGGACCAGAGTTCGATTTTCCAGTACCCATGTAAAGCCACATGCACAAGATAGTATATGCGCCTGGAGTTCATTTGCTGGAGGCCCTGGTGCATCTGTTTTCTTTCTATCTGCCTCTTTCTTTCACTCTCTCACAAATAAATACTAAATAAATACTTCAGATGCATGTGCCACTTTGTGCATCTGGCTTTATGTGAGTACTGGGGAATTGAACCCAGGCTGTCAGACTTTGCAAGGAAGCATCTTTAATGACTCATCTCTTTAACCCAGAAATTAGACTTTTAGCCTGGGCTAGAGCAAGACCCTACCTCGAAAAACAAAACATGAAAAAAAAAAACTGTACTTTTGCCAGACGTGATCGTGCATGCCTTTAATCCCAGCACTTATGAGGCAGAAGTAGGAGGATTGCCATGAGTTCAAGTCTACCCTGAGACTACACAGTGAATTCCAGGTCAGCCCAGGCTACAGCAAGACCCTACCTCACAGCAACAACAAAAACTATACTTTTCATTTCATTTTATTAGGAAATTAAAACAAGGTAATCTTACTTTTTTTTTTTTTTTTTTTTGAGGCAGGGTCTCACTCTAACCCAGGTTGACCCTGGAACTCATTCTGTAGCCAAGGCTGGTCTGGAACTCATGTCTATCCTTCTATCTCAGCCTCCCAAGTTCTGTGACTAAAGGCTTTCACCACCACACTGGACTTTGGTTACTTTTTTTATATGCTTCATCTTTCTTATGAAACTCTTCCCACCCAATTCCTTTTTAAAAAAAATCAACAGAGCTGGGGTGTAGTTCACTGGAAGAGCTAGAGGCCTTGGGGTTAACCTCCAGTAAGAAAAAAAAGAAAAAAGAAAAGAAAAAAAGAGAAGACAGAGGGGGAAATGACATTAAAATAGAAGAGAGACTAGTTGGAAAGAAGAGATTCAGTGGAAGGGGCACTTGGGAGAGAAAAAAGGAAGGGTGGAAGAAGGGAATTATAATCATGCTATATTTTCTATATGTATGGAAGTTGTCAAGAAAAAGTTTTTTTAAAAAAGCCAGGTGTAGTGGTACATACCTTTAATCCCCACACTCGGAAGGCTGAAGTAGGAGGATCACTGTGAGGCCTGCCTGAAACTACATAGTGCATTCCAGGTCAGCCTGGGCTAGAGCAAGACCCTACTTCAAAAAAAATTTTTTTTAAGAAGATAAGTCAACAGAAGGATTTTTGTTTTTTGTAGAAACTGTACAACTAACTTGAGCTAAGGTTGCTCTTAGGTCAGTGGTAGACAGTTTGCTCAGCATGCATCTAGGTCCAGGATTCAATCCCTAGCACCAAACAAATTAAAATAAAAAAGTAGAGTTAGCTATGTTTTCTCTTTAAAATGACTATGTTATGGAAATGATTCTCTGTAGCATATGAGCCTTTATGTAAACTTGTATCTTTTGGTTTCAAAGAAAAGTTGAGGGAAAGGAATTAGTCCATTAATTATTTTAAATGCTTGGTGCCACTGTTCCTGCGAATGAATCCAGGCACTTGGAAGACAATTACACTCAGTGTTAATAACATTGCCAACCTTTTCCACTATGCTGCGCCCCAAATACTATTGTGTTTTCATTGACAACATTGACTATTATTATATATGCATATGAAAAACAGGTATTTCCATCAGAATTACGGTAATAGCATTAAGAGATTATTATTTTTTTTCCCAATTTCCTTGGAAGAACATTCACTAAATTAGAATATTTATTACTTGACTGCTCTCCTGTTCTTGCCTGTATGTTTAGGTAACTGCAGTCCATGAAAAGTATAAAGTTCAGAATTTAAGAAATATGACTTTTTTTATACATTAATGATCTCAAATAAAAGAGGAGTGCTACATTCGCGCATCATCTCTTTGGAGAAAGTTAAGTCTGTGTTCTGCTTAGGAGAGATAACACTTTTTTGTCCCAGTAGGTGGCCCCCCTGGTGTAGCCATTAGTTGCTAATTACTTGCAAACAAATAAACAATTAACTCCTTAAGCTGCTGGCTGGGCAAGTGTTCATTGACATGCTAAAACTTTCTAAAACAGGATTTTAATTAGTGACGTTCTAAATCCAGCCCCTAGTCTGCAGAGCTATAAGGTGAACAACACAGATCCCAAGCCTTGTACACGTGGGGCAAGAGCCAGCAGAGAGGCCAGGAAACGATGTCTCCCAGCCTTCAGGAAGACGCTCAGCTTGGGGAAGACAAACCCTCTCCCTGCTCCTTTTCCATTGAGAGCATCTTAGGACTGGACCAGAAGAAAGACTGTGTCCCTTCGGTGAAACCCCACAGGCCCTGGGTAGACACCTGCCGCTCCTCAGGTATGGCCACAACTCCATTTCTAAATTCATTGGATTTTTTTTTTCCTTAGCTTTGTCCTTATTTCACACTCTGTGGAGAGTCTGAAAGAAACTGCACTTTTGTTCACTTACATAATCGCAATGCCTCCAACTGAGTCAGAGGGAAGTAGATAGAACTTGCCTTGGATGGGGTGGACATCAGTTCGTTCACAGGAAATGCCACATCACATATTCTAAATCTCTTCACTAAGAAAAAAAAATGAAAATCCAAATTGTTCTCTATCACAGAGGCAAGATATAGATATAGGGTTTTTTTGTATGTTTGTTTATTTTTGCTTTTTGTTTTGGGCTTGGTGGGGAGGGCAGTAAGTTCTTTTGTGAAACCCACAAAGATTGTCTAGAAAAATTGTCAACATGTTACTGAAATTACTTCTTACGGAACTTTGCTAGACATGAGATAGGTAAGCCAAGATGGAATTTACTTTTCTGATTATAGAGAAAGATGGCAACTTGTGCCCACACATCCCAGATCTTCCCAGTGGGATCTCATTTCCCTGTGCTGTGGATCCCCCAGTGCCGGCAGAAAGAGCTGGGAAGCATGAAAGTTACCTTTCAGCTTCAGAAAGGCTATCTCTGAAAAGAGAGCTGAGCTGGTACAGAGGCCGGAGACCAAGAACTGCTTTCACCCCAAACCAGGTAGGAACATTTGATACCCAATAGACACTACAAAGGCCTTAGCTGACGCCCAAGTGAGCAAAAGCCTATGGGAATCTCAGTTTAGAAGCTGTATCAATGAAACAGTGGGCTCATCTTTTAACAGTTTCTTGTTAATCACTCTGAAAAGATAACTGGATGAACTGCCAACATTTAAGTACATTTCTTTCTTTTTCTTTTTCTTTTTCTTTTTTTTTTTTCCTGTACAAATTAAAGTCCACTTTTGGTGACATATTGCCACTTTAAAGAATTATTCCCTTATTCTAGGTGGAAGTATTAGAAAATGTCTTTAGAGTAAACTGCTATCCTGGCATTGATATCAGAGAAGAATTAGCTCAAACATTGAACCTTGAGGAAGACAGAATCCAGGTAATTTTCAGATACATTTGTCACTTTGTAGGGATCATATAACAATGTTTTTGAGACCTATTTTATTTTTCCTTGATTTTAGATTTGGTTCCAAAATCGCCGTGCAAAGCTGAAGAGGTCCCACAGAGAGTCACAGTTCCTAATGGCAAAAAAAACTTTCAACCCGAACCTCCTGGAATAGATAGAAAATAGAACATGCAAAATTATGTTCCATTGCAGAACATCATGAAGCGGCGTCAATAGAGAGAGCAGGTGTTTCAAGTTAAGGTTTCTTTCTTGCATTTAATCTGTATATTGTCATTTGTTTCTGAAAATATTATGATTATAGTACAATATTATTATATGTGGGCATTTTTAGTTACAATATAGACCTTTCCTATATATTTTAATAAAACTTTCAGAAACAATAGCTATTTTCAACTGAGCTAAGTTAATCTAATGAGTATGCTAAAATCAGCAAGCTCATAACTAATTCTACAGGTTGGTTGCCACTTACCAAGAATTTCAAGTGAAAGGATCTGAAATTGACTTTCAGTCAGTTTCTTTCAAGTTTGTTTTGAATTGCGATCATGCATAACTGCATTACGGAATGATTGATCTGTGACTCGTTTGTGTATGTATGGCATTAAGCAGTGAGAATTTCTCACCATATCAAGTCCTTGGAGTCTGGTTTTTTTTTTTTTTTTTTTTTTTAAGGAAGTCATTATGCCAAAATACAGATAGGAAACCATCAGTTCTCATGCTCATACCTTTAGGTTGCACTGCCCAAAAGAATTAAGATGCAAATAAATGAATTTTGTTAAAATAAAAATAGTGTTCAAGTTCATTTCATGTGCTCCGTTTCCATCTCTTTAAGTGACAGTGATCACTTGGTTAATTTCTATGTCTGGTTTAATGACTTCCAGTCAAATGTACAGTTCATGGCCAGGTTGTACTGTCCAAGTGGACGGAATTACAGACCTGCCTTCTGTCTGATGACGTCCCTGGGAATCATCAGGGCACTGTCTACGGGACAAAAACCACATGTAGCCAGGCGTGATGGCACATGCCTTTCATGCCAGCACTCGGTAGGAGGATCGCTGTGAGTTCAAGGCCAGCCTGGGACTACATAGTGAATTCCAGGTCAGCCTGGGCTAGATCTAGACCCTACCTCAAAAAACAAAAAAAAAAAAAAAAAAAAAAAGTTTTCTACCTTTTTTACCTGCCACTTAAGAGATGAGAAGAGGAGGTGTGTGGCAGGAGGGGAGCCTTATCCATGGTAAGGAATCTGGTGTTTGTTTTCCAGTTAATGGAAGACCTAAGTGAGTGGGCTTTTGTTTGTTTTTCTGATTTTTTTCCAGTGCAAGCCATATTTTAATTTCTCCATTGGAATTAAATTTTCCCTTCCCTTTTCTGCCTTCCCTCTTTTCCAGTGAAGTAAAGATTCCCTTTGGATTATGAAACATTTATTTTTTTGGAGTGGTTTCTTACCCATTTATTTAAGGAGAGTTCACCATTTTGTTTCTGAGGAAAAGCAGTTGGACTGAGATTTTAGAACTTAGTAAAATCATGTACCAAGAGCACACTCAGGGTTGAGTACCCTCTGTCCCAATGAGCAATCACTAAAACAACTGAGGAAGAGGAAAAGAGGGGCTTCGGAGCAGCTACCAGGGGGGCTGGAGAGATAGCTCAGCAGTTAAAGGGCTTGCTTACAAAGCCTAATGGCCTGGATTCAATTTCCCAGTACCCACATAAGGCCAGATGCACCAAATGGTACATGAATCATTTGCAGTGGCAAGGGGCCCTTTCTGTCTCTCTCTCTCTCCTTGCAAATAAATGTATTTTAATAGTTTTTAAATTGAAATTTAATTTATTTGAGAGAGAGATAGAAAGAGGGAGGGAGAGGGAGAGAGAGAATGGGAGCACCAGGGCCTTCAACCACTGTAAACGAACTGCAGGCACATGTGGACCTTGTGCAATTGGCTTATGTGGGTCCTGGAGAATCAAACCTGGGTCCTTTACCTTCGCAGGCAAATGCCTTATCTGCAAAGCCATCTCTCCAACCCCAAAATAAATATATTAAAAGAAAAAAAGACAGAGTAGCTACCAGGAAGACCAGAGGTGTTACATTTCTTCCAATGACAGTTGGGCCACTCTTTCCAGTATTGAGCACTGCTTCCAAACATTGGAGCAAACCTTTTTAAAATATTTTATTTATTCATTCATTCATTTGAGAGAAAGAGAGAGAGAGAATGGGCACACCAGTGCCTCTAGTCACTGCAAATGAACTCAAGACACATGTGCCACTTTGTGCATCTGACTTACATAGGTACTGGGGAATCAAACCTGGTCATTAGGCTCCACGGGTAAGTGCCTTAGCTGCTAAGCCATCTCTCTAGCCCAATAAATAATTTTTAAATTTATTTATTTGACAGAGAAAGAGGGAGAGAAGGAAGAAGGGAAAGAGAATGGACACGCCAGGGCCTCCAGCCACTGCAAAGGAACTCCAGATGCATGTGCCCCCTTGTGCATATGGCTAACGTGGGTCCTGGGGAATAGAACCTGGGTTCTCTGGCTTTGCAGGCAAACGCCTTAACTGCTAAGCCATTCCTCCAGCCCCCAATAAATAATTTTAAAATTTTTATTTTAGGGGGCTGGAGAGATGGCTTAGTGGTTAAGGCACATGCCTACAAAGCCTAAGGACCCAGGTTCAATTCTCCAGGTCCCACATAAGCCAGATGCACAAGGCAACCCATACGTCTGGAGTTCATTTGCAGTGGCTAGAGGCCCTGACGTGCCCATTCTCTCTCTATCTCTCTCTTTTTCCCCTCTCTCTGTCTCTAACAAAGAAATAAAAATAAATCTTTAAAAAATCATTTTATATATTATTTATTTATTTGCAAGCAGAGAGAGAGAGAAAGAATGGGTGCACCAGAGCCTCTAGCCACTGTAGACAAACTCCAGATGAATGTACCGTTTTGTGTATCTGGCTTTATGTGGGTACTGGGGAATCAAACCCAGGTCATTAGGCTTTACAGGCAAACACCTTAATTGCTGAGCCATCTCTCCAGCTCTGGAGCCATGTTTGTTTGTGTTTAATATTTTATTTTTATTTATTTATTTGAGAGAGGGGAAGAGATACAGAAAGAGAGAGAGAGAGAGAGAGAGAGAAAATGGGCATGCCATGGCCTCTAGCCACTGCAAGTGAACTCCAGACACGTGCACCACCATGTGCATCTGGCTTATGTGGGTTCTGGGAAACAGAACCTGGGTCCTTAAGCTTCACAGGCAAGCATTTTAAATGCTAAGTCATCTCTTCAGCCATGGGGCCATCTTTATGAGATCTGTCAGTCAACATTTATCCACCAGTAAACTGTCTTATTCTCCACAAGGTTCTAATGAAAGTGTTAAGTCAGGAGCAGGCAATGGTGGGGGTGGGTTGTAGGGGAAAGCTTTATTTTTACTTACTATAATCAATGGAAGTACCATAGAAGTAAACTTTCCCTCCAGGTATAATTATCATTAAATATATATATTTTTTCAATGCAATCACAATTTACAATCTGTTCTGGCATTTTTCTTGTTTTGGTTTTTCAAGGTAGGGTTTGACTGTAGCCCAGGCTGACCTGGAATTCACTATGTAGTTTCAGGCTGGCCTCAAATCATGACGATCCTCCTACCTCTCTCTCCCAAGTGCTGGGATTAAAGATGTGCCCCACCACACCCACCTTTGCCTAATTAAAAAAAAAAATGTTTTTTAAGATTTATTTATTTATTTATCAGAGACAGAGAGAGGGGAGAGAGAGAGAATGAGAATGGGCATGCCAGGGCCTCTAGCCACTGTAAACAAACTCCAGATGCATGCACCACCATATGCATCTGGCTTACGTGGAACCTGGAGAATCAAACTTGGGTCCTTTTGCTTTGCAGGCAAGCATCTTAACTGCTTAACTGCATCTCTCCAGCCCTTAAATTTTTTGTTTTTATTTATTTGCAAGCAGAGAGAGACAGGGAGAATGAGCATGTCAGGGCCTCCAGCCATTGCAAATGAATTCCAGACACATGCACCACTTTGTGCTTTTGGCTTTATGTGGATTCTGAGGAATAAAACTCAAGCAAGCGCCTTAACTGCTGAGTCATCTCGCCAGCCCAAATCTGCCTAATTTAATATTTCAAGTTTTGAATCAAACAAAAAAAGCTATGATATTTTCTAATATTTGAGCTTTTTCTTTCTTTCTGAGGTAGGATCTCGCTCTAGCTCAGACTGACTTGGAATTCATTATGTAGTCTCAGGCTGGCCTCAAACTCTCAGTTATCTTCCTATCTCTGCCCTCCAGTGCTGGGATTATAGGCATGCACCAACATGCCCAGCTATTTGAACATTTTGAAATAGTGTTTTTCACAGACCTGGATTTCAAAGATAAGTCATAGTGTGTCTATATTCCATGTAGAAATAGACCTAATTCCCACATCCATAAAAGGGCTGAATTACAGAATCTAGAAGGAGAGCTAGAAGGATGGAGATATGGCTTTAAGGTTAAGGCGCTTGCCTGCAAAGCAAAAGGACCCAGGTTCAATTTTCCAGGATCCACATAAACCAGAGGTAAAAGGTGGCACATGTGTCTGGAGTTCATTTGCAGTGGCTGGAGGTCCTGGTATGCCTGTTCTCTCTCCATTTTTTTTTTTTGTTTGTTTGTTTGTTTTTGTTTTTTTGAGGTAGGGTTTCACTCTAGCCCAGGCTGACCTGGAATTCACTATGTAGTCTCAGAGTGGCCTTGAACTTATAACAATCCTCCTACTTGTGCCTCTCAAATGCTGGGATTGAAGGCATGTGCCATCACACCTGGTCTCATTCTCTTTCCATATCCTCTCTCTTTCTCCCTATCACAAATAAATAAATAAATAGAATTTTTTTAAAAAAAAAGAAAAGAAAAGGAGCTGGAGAGCTGGCTTAGCAGTTAAAGCACTTGCGTGCAAAGCCTAATGACCCAGGTTTGATTCCCCAGTACCCATGTAAAGCTAGATGCACAGTGGTGCATGCATTTGGAGTTCATTTTCAATGGCTAGGGGCCCTGATGTCCATTCTTTGTCTCTTTCTCTGTCTCTCTCTGCTTGCAAATAAATAAATAAGAAACCAGAATCAGCCAGGCGTGGTGGTGTACGCCTTTAATCCCAGCACTCAGGAGGCAGAGGTAGGAGGATCGCTGTGAGTTGAAGGCCACCCTGAGACTACAGAGTGAATTTCAGGTCAGTCTGAGCTAGAATGAGACCCTACCTCGAAACCAACCCTCCCCCCCAAAAAACAGAATCTAGAAAAAAAAATGAAACAGCCTCATAGACATTGACTAATAACTAACAATCTACATTTTAAAATTTTTATTTTATTTGCAAGCAGAGAGAGAAGTCGAGAGACAAGAGGGACAGACAGAGAGAAAATAGGCACACCAAGGCCTCCAGTCAGTGCAAACGAACTCCAGACTCATGTGCCCCTGTGCATCTGGCTTACGTGGGTCCTGGGGAATCAAACCTGGGTCCTTCAGCTTCACAGGCAAACGCCTTAATGCTAAGCCATCTCTCCAGCCCCACAATCTGCATATTTATAGAAATAACCTTTTTTTTAACTATCCTTTGTGTTTTTTTGTTTTGTTTTGTTTTGTTTTGTTTTTGAGGCAAGAACTGCCCCCCTCACCCCACCCAGGTAGGGTCTCACTCTAGCTCAGGCTGACCTGGAATTCACTATGTAGTCTCAGGATGGACTTGAACTCACAGTGATCCTACCTCTGCCTCTCAAGTGCTGGGATTAAAGGCATGTGGCACCACGTCCGGCTGAGAACTTTTTTGTTTAATTTTTATTCATTTTTATTTATTTATTTGAGAGTGACAGAGAGAGAAAGAGGCAGATAGAGAGAGAATGGGCGCACCAGGGCCTCCAGCCACTGCAAACGAACTCCAGATGTGTGCGTCCCCTTGTTTATCTGGCTAACGTGGGTCCTGGGGAAGCGAGCCTCAAACTGGGGTCCTTAGGCTTCACAGGCAAGCGCTTAACCGCTAAGCCATCTCTCCAGCCCACTTTTTAAAAAAAATATTTTATTTATTTATTTGCAAGCAAAGACAGACAGAGAAAGAATGGGCATGCCAAGACATCCAGCTCATCCAGCTGCTGCAAATGAACTCCAGATACATGCACCACTTTGGCCATCTGACTTTATGTGGGTACTGGGGACTCGAACCTGGGTTGTTAGGTTTTACAGGCAAATGCCCTAATTGCTGAGTTATCTCTCCAGCTCAGAAATAATATTTTATTTTTATTTATTTGAGAAAAGAGGGGGCGGGTGTGGATGTGCCAGGACCTCTTGTCACGCACTGCAAACAAACTCCAGACATATGCCCACTTTGTGCATCTGGCTTTATGTGGGTGCTAGAGAATTGAACCCCAGCTCAGTAGGCTTTGCAAGTTCCTTTAATCATTGAGCAATCTCCCTAGGCCTAATAATCTACATTTTAAAGTTATAAAGGCTGATCATATCTATAAAATTCTGATAATAGAAATAGTAATTTGAGCTGGGCGTGGTGGCACACGCCTTTAATCCCAGCACTCGGGAGGCAGAGGTAGGAGGATCGCCATGAGTTCAAGGACACCCTGAGATGATAGAGTTAATTCCAGGTCAGCCTGGACCAGAGTGAGACCCTACCTCACAAAACCAAAAAAAAAAAAAAAAAAAAAAAAAAAAAAAAAGGAAATAGTAATTTGAGCTTGGCGTGGTGGTGCACACATTTAATCCCAGCACTCAGGAGGCAGAGGTAGAAGGATTGCTGTGAGTTTGAGGCCACCCTGAGAATACAGACTGAATTCCAGGTCAGCCTGGGCTAGAGTGAGACCCTACCTCAAAAAACTAAAACAAACAACAACAACAAAAAAAAAAACAAGTAGCAGGCTGGAGCGATGGCTTAGCGGTTAAAGTCCTTGCCTGGGAAGCCTAAAGACCCAGGTTTGAATCCCCAGTACCCATGTAAGCCAGATGCATAAAGTGGTGCATACATTGGCTAGAGGTCCTGGCACGCTCATTCTCACTCTCAAATAAATAAATAAGATATTTTAAAAAGGAAAACTTTTTTAAATGGCATTTAGAAGTCAGAAAATATCACCAGGAATCGATGGTAAGACCCTATTGCTGAAGACTCCATATACTTGGGCTGCAAGACCACTGAGAAACCCTGCTGGAACTGAGCTGATAACCTCCTCCATGTAGACCAGCTGACAGAAAGCTGGAAGAAGCCATTCTGCATGCAGTTCAATGGGAGACAGAGAAATCACCAGTGCAGATACTCAACAGTGGACACTGCAAGCCTTATAATTGGCCAGCCAGGCCAAATGAGCCAATGGGTGTAATAGTGGCACGTCTGTCATGGTGGAAACCAGCTTCCCTCCAGTTGGACTGGAGGCCCACTCCATGGGAGGGAATACATCCCTGATACTGAAAACTTAAAACAGGGGTAGTCATGAGCCCTAGGGGTGTAATATCTGCTGATGTCTGCATAAGTGTATATACTATGCTTATCAAACTGCCCAGTAAGCACTTCTCTTAATATTCGTACCCTTATATTAATGCTACTCTCACTTTGGGTAGAGAATCTTCTCTTTTCAGATGGCAGTGACCTTGGGATGACTCAGAAGGTATCATGGTGCTGGAAAAAAGTGACTAGAGTACCGAATAACATCTCGATCACACCTTCCAAGCCTCAGGGTCTAATGCGGAAGAGGTGGTGGAAAGAATGTAAGAGCCAAAGGAAGGGTAGGACTCCATACAACGTGCTTCCTCCAGACATAAAATGGCCTGGATATCCATGACCTCATAGTGCCTGACACTACCTACACAAGACCATCATAAGAGGAGGGAAAGATGATGACATCAAAATAAAAGAGAGACTGATTGAGATGGGGAGGGGATATGATAGAGAATGGAATTTCAAAGGGGGGAGAGAGGGGAGGGAGGGTATTACCAGGGGATATTTTTTATAATCATGGAAAATGTTTTAAAAAATTGAGAAAAAAATATGACCTCAATAAAAAAAGGACCCTCAGTGAGAAGGGGCCAAGGGAGAGGTAACATGAGAGTATACATGATGGGAATATGAACAATTTGCATGATGTCAATGCAGTAAAGTTCTCAATTAGTTAAAAAATAAAATAAAACAAAATAAATTATACCTAAAAAAAAGAAGTCAGAAAAAAAGTGCCAAAATTTGTAATGTTAAAGGAACAACTAATAATGTACTGTGTGCATGTTATTTTCTCAATAGTAATCATAAGGTCAGCTGTATTATCTCTTATGAAACAAGTTCATGATATGTAAGATAAAGAGAAACAAGGTAATATACAAGGAAACAAGCTAATATACAGGACCAGTAGTAGCATATTTCCCTTAAAATCATTTTCTAGCACACGCCTTTAATCCCAGCACTCAAGAGGCAGGGGTAGGACGATTGCATGAGTTCGAGGCCACCCTGAGACTACATAGTGAATTCCAGGTCATCCTGGGCTAGAGTGAGACCCTACTTTTAAAAACCAAAAAAAAAAAAAAAAAAAAAAAAGAAAAAATCATTTTCAAAAACCTAAAAGGTAAAAACTTCTCTTGGTAAAAGGAGGTAGTAAGTAATGTTTTTGGCATTTTTTACCTGCTAACAACTTGGCATTATAACTGCCAACAATATAATGACCTTGAGGGGAAAAAAAATTGAACTTTTGCTTTGAAGGAAAGAAATCTACCAAAATGAAGACGGAGGGTAGAATTCTCTTTCCCTCTAAACACACAGGCTGTAATCCACAGCTTATCTTGGCTCCTAGTAATTCCAGGCCTTTGTCTCCATTAATGCTCCGAACAAGGTGAATAGTAGTAACAAATCAAACTAATGCAGTCAGGCTAATACCTGGAGCGTCTCTATTATCTGACGTCTGCCTTAATGAGGTGATTTGGTCTCCCATAATGGCATTTGTCTCCCATGAAGCCAGCCAGACAAAGCCATCCCAAAAGCATGCTGCCGGAGACAATGGCTGTGTGTGCTGGTGGTCAGCTTTCGAGTTAATCAGTGCTGAGGGCTGCTTTCACCGACTCGCATCTTATCACACAAATGGCATACAACTCGCACTACCGAACCCAGCAATAGCACCAGCTACCAGGATCCCGTGCCTTAGAGGTCTAAGGCAGAGAGCACAGAGAGCTAGCTCTCTACCAGATGTGAGATTCAAGACACTGGACTGACTCCACGACACTGAAGCTTTGAGCTGCATCTTGTTCTACTCTTGGAGATTCACTGTGACCCCGCACCCTGTTAGACTCACACCTTTGCATTTCTCCTCGTTTCCTGATTCCCATCTCTTTCCTTTTTTTTTTTTTTTTGTTGTTGTTTGTTTGTTTGTTTTTGAGGTAGAGTCTCGCTGTAGCCCAGGCTAACCTGGAATTCATTATGTAGCCTCAGGGTGGCCTTGAACTCACTGGCGATCCTCCTACTTCTACTTCCCAAGTGCTGGGATTAAAAGGTTGTGCCAAACCGGGCATGGTGGCACACGCCTTCAATCCCAGCACTTGGGAGGCAGAGGTAGGAGGATCGCAGTGAGTTCAAGGCCACCCTGAGAATACAGAGTGGATTCCAGGTCAGCCTAGACTAGAGTGAAACCCTACCTGGAAAAAAAAGGGGGGGTGCTGGAGGGATGGCTTAGTGGTTAAAGTTTTTGCCTGTGAAGCCAAAGGACCCATGTTCAATTCCCCAGGACCTACGTAAGCTAGATGCACAAGGGGCACATGCCTTTGGAGTTCATTTGCAGTGGCTAGAGGCCCTGGCATACCCATTCTCTCTCTGTGTCTCTCTTCTGTCTTCTCTTTCTCTGCTTGCAAATAAATAAATAAAATAAAAAGTTGTGCCACCATGCCTGACATCCATTTCCCTTTCCCCTGCTATTTACCCTGGGCAAGCATGTTGGTGCCAACAGGTTCATTGAGTCCCACAAATTAATCCAAAAGCTTAATATGTACCTTCTGTCCAGTACAAAATCGCCAACACTTGGGAACTGAAGTGATTACCTGTTCCCCAGGTCATCTATGGGACCATCTACTTTAATTCACATTTTGTTGGTTCTGTTTTTGTTTTTCCAGGTAGGGTCTCCTTCTAGCCCTGGCTGAACTGGAATTCACTATATAGTTTCAGGCTGGCCTGAAACTCACAGCGATCCTCCTACCACCACACCACCACGTCCAGCTGAATTAGCATTTTATGACAAGGTAATTTCACTGCACTAATTCGTATCATTGCTTATGTCTGATTGTTCTGCTGTTGGCCATATCAAAAACAAACAAATAGCCCTGGGCCTGAGTAGTGGCTGCACTTGGAGGCTGGGGACTTTGCCTGGCAGCCAGCCTACAGACCCAGTCAAGCCCAGCCCTTGGCTCATTCTGCCAGCACCCAGCTAAACAAACTTGGGAGCAAGTTTCCAACTTCTCAGTTACAAGGGTTCTGCAAACAGTGTCACTGCAGCTCTACAAGGTACCATAGATTCTCTTGCTGATGGGTGCCCATTTTTATAAACATTTGATGACCACATATTGACTCATAATTTCTTTTTTTAATACTTTATTTATTTATATTTTATTTATTTATTTTGAGGTAGGGTCTCACTCTAGCTCAGACTGACCTGGAACTCACTATGTAGTCTCAGGGTGGCCTTGAACTCACAGAGATCCTCCTACCTCTGCCTCCTGAGTGCTGGGATTAAAGGCATGCACCACCATACCCGTTTTAACACTTTTAAAAAAATATTTTTTTAATTTATTTTCAACCAAAGTGAAAGAAGAGAGAGAAAGAATAGCCATGCCAGGGCATCCAGCCACTGAAAATGAACTCCAGATGCCACTCTGCATCTGGCTTTGCGTGGTACTGGGGAATCGAACCCCAATCATTATGTTTTGTAGGTAAACGCCTTAACCACTGAGCCATTTCTCCAGCTCAATGAACACTTTTTAGTTTGAAGCTTTGAACACTGACAAAATAAACAGTCTAAGCTTGTATGTGAGTCAGACCTCTTTCTGTGGCAAGAGAAGAACTGGGCTGAAACTCCTTGACAAAATAAAGGGGTCTGTAGGCCCATCATTGGAAGACCCAAATTCAGGTCTGTTTGATCTAGAGCTCAGCTCAGTTGACATCATGGGACCTCTCTGTCTCTCCGGCTTCCTCTGCTGGCATGATTGGAAGTAGGCGGCCCAAGGCTCTTCTCTGGTCAGTTAAGACAAGCTTGTAGAGAGCAAGTCTGTCTGAGACTGCAGGGGGTTTCCTAGGACCACTTGAAATGGCCAAGCTCTGGGAGGGCAGGAGCTACTCCTGCCCTGTGTACGTGGGCTCCTCTCACAGCCTCTGGAATTATAGGATGTGAGGACAGAGTTCCTAAAAGGACAGAGGCTGAGGCTGGAAAAAAAAAAAAAAAAAAAAAAAAAAAAAGAGTCTCTACTCTACTGTTCGTTCTTGCTGCAGCCTCTTTGTAAAGGTCTCATTTCTGTTTATGCCTCTTGGTAGGACTACATTCTTTTTTATTTTATTTTATTTACATATTTGAGAGGGCGAGAGACAAACAGGGAGATAGAATGGGTGCTCCAGGGCCTCCAGACACTGCATATGATCTCCAGATGCATGCGTCATCTTGTGCACATGTGTGACCTGTGCGTCTGGCTTACATGGATTCTGGGAAGTTGAGCCTAGGTCCTTAGGCTTCGTAAGCAAGCGCCTTAATTGCTAAGCCATCTCTCCAGCCCCAGGACTACAAGTATGCCTATCCTAGTCAGGCGTGGTGGCACTCGTCTTTAATCCCAGCACTCGGGAGGCAGAAGTAGGAGGATCACTGTGAGTTTGAGCCTGGGACTGCAGAGTGAGTTCCAGGTCAGCCTGGACTAGAGTGAGACCCTACCTTGAAACAAAGGTAATAAGCCTACCCTAACTGCTTTCTCTGTGCCCAGCTCCTTTGGGGCCTGCCAGCCCTCACGTGCAGACTAGGCAGACCTGGTTTTGTGGTATCCTCCCCTACCCTCTACCTGGCACAAGAACTTGCCCTAGTATCAGTTCAAAGACTCTTTTTTAAATATTTTATTTATTTATTTGAGAGAAAGTGGCAGGGGGAGAGGATGGGGATGCCAGGGCCTCTAGCCATTGCAAATGAACTCCAGACACCTGTACCACCTTGTGGGTACTGGGGAATTGAACCTGGGTGGGTCCTTAGGCTTTGCAGGCACGTGCCTTAGCTGCAGAGTCATCTCTCCAGCCCTCAAAGACTCTTTAACATTCCCAGGACCTTCTGAATGGTCCCTAGTGACGTAATCTTTCCTCCAAAGACATTCCAGGCCACTTAGTCCTCAGGTTGTACTTACTGAGACAGGTGTCTGAATATACCAGCTACAAATCCAAGCCTCTCCTTCAAGGAAGGGATAATACGTTTAACTTAGTAATAGATGGTTAAAACTTAATAATAGAAGGATAAATCTCCCTAAACTGTGACCATTTAGTCTTGGCTGGAGAAAGTTTGAAATCCTAAAACCCTATCCTTTTGTGTGAGCTGATATATCCAGGTCCTTCCTAATAAACAGCTTGGCCCAGAGAACCTAATTTTTTTGTTGTTGTTTTTGTTTTTTTGAGGTAGGGTCTCACTCTAGCCCAGGCTGACCTGGAATCACTATGTAGTCTCAGGGTGGCCTCGAACTCATGGCGATCCTCCTACCTCTGCCTCCTGAGTGCTGGGATTAAAGGCATGCACCACCATGTCTGGCGAGAACCTAATTTTAAAATATATATATATATAAATATGTATGTATGTATTTATTTGTTTGTTTGTTTGTTTGAGAGAGAGAGAGAGAATAGACATTCCTGCCACTGCAAACAGACTCCAGACACGTGCTCCACTTCGTGCATCTGGCTTATGTGAGTACTGGGAAATTGAACCCAGGCTGTCAGGCTTTGCAAGCAGGTGCCTTTAATTGCAAAGCCACCCTCCAGCCTAAGGTACCACCTTCCCCCCCCCCCCCCCCGCCTACAAAGTACAAAGAGAAAATTCCTGTTACCTTCAGGTAACCCTCAGGAAGTTGTTCTTGATGTCCAGGCACCTTAAAGATTCATCAAAGGGACTGGCATGGAGCTTAGTAATAGAGTACTTGCCTAGCTTGTGCAAGGCTCTGAGTTTAATTCCTACTACTGAGAAGGAGGAGGAGAAGAAGAAGGAGAAGAACAACAATGATGAGAAGAAGGAGGGGTAAAGGAGGAGGAGGAAGAAGGAAAAGAAGGCCTGGCATGGTGGTGCACACCTTTAATCCCAGCACTCAGGAGGCAGAGGTAGGAGGATTGCCGTGAGTTCGAGGCCACCCTGAGACTACCGAGTGAATTCCAGGTCAGCCTGGGCTACAGCAAGACCCTACCTCCAAAAACAAAACAAAGCAAAATTAAAAAAAAAAAAAAAAACAGAAAGGAAAGGAAAAGAAGAAGAAAAAATTGCATTCATTGCCAAAGTTTATATTTAAAATGCAGATTCCTAGACCCAACCCCTGGAGATAAAAGCAGAGCTGCTCATGTGAGGAGCCAAGGAAAAAGCCCTAGGAACCAGCAAGTGCCAAGGCCCTGGGGCAGGAAAGGGTGTCCCAGCAACAGTCAGTAGACTGAGCTCAAGGGGAAAGGATGAGAGTCTGAAAACAGAGTGGGGGTCTGGATGGGCAGGGCGCCTGTAGGATAAGGAGACTGGGATTTTATCTGTACGCCACTGGAAGCCACAGAAGGTCTTATGTTGGGGAAAATGCGGGGAGGGGATCAGATTTTCATTTTAATAAACCACTCTGGGGCTGGGCAGATGTCTCAGCAGTTAAAGGCACTTGCTTGCAAAGCCTGATGGCAAAGGTTCCCCAGTACCCACATAAAGCCAAATGCACAAAGTGGCGCATGCGTCTGGAGTTTGTTTGCAGTGGCAGAGACCCTGGTATGCCCACTCTCTTTCTCTCTCACGCTCCTTTCTCTCAAATAAATAAAATTTTTAAAAAGAAGGAGGAGGAGGAGGAGCTGGAGAAATGGCTTAGTGGTCAAGGCATTTGCCTGCAAAGCCAAAGGATCACGGTTCAATTCCCCAAGACCCACATAAGCCAGATGCAGAAAGTGCCACATGCATCTGGAGTTTGTTTGCACCGGCTGGAGGCCCTGACATGCCCATTCTCTCTCTCTCCTCTCTCTTCTCATCTGCCTCTCTCTCTCTCTCTCAAATAAATAAACAAAAATAAAATATTTTTTTTAAAAGAAGAAGTTCAAGGTCGTCCTCAGCTACATAGTGTGCTGGATGCCAGTCTAGGCTACATGAGACCCTGTCTCCAAATCAAAAGAAAACAAATGTCCTTTACATACTAAGTATGCCTATATCTAATACATTTTTTAATTAATAAATTTATCATTATGAAAAAGAACAAATGTCCTGATTCTAAGCTTACACGTGGACTGTGTTCAATGAACAAGAGTTGAATGTCACTCAGCAGAATTTCTTCACCATCGTCCCTATTTCCTGAGTCACAGAGAGCCCTTTAAGTGCAATAATAGCATCAAGGATATAAAGTTAGGAAACAAGTAATTTTCCTAAAAGGCAAGAGAGAGGCTAGGGATTTAAAAATTAAAATACCAGAAAACATGCTCCAGAGGAGCTGGAAATGAGTATAGTAATTTCCTCCCAGAGGGAATGTGATGCCGGAGCAAAATTTCATTGTTTATTTTTTTTGTGGTCTTAACCTGAGCTACCCAGAGAGCACAGAGACTTGGTAGGAAGTGACTTCCTACATCCTGGTGGGATGAGTGAGGCCTCTAGATGTCTCAGGATTAGCCAGAAATCCTCTGAGCAACTTCCCCAAAACGCTGATTGTATTTTCAGCTCCATCTTCGATTGATGATGGTTTACTCAGTCTTCTGGTTATTATCGTGTTAATTTTTATTTTCTCTACCCTAAGATTAAGAATCTAGTTTTATTCTTTCATTTCCTAGAAGGGGAACACAACTTCACTATAGATTATAGGCTCATTATCTTTTTATTTATTTTAAACTTTTAAATTTTATTTATTTATTTGAGAGAGAGAAAGGGGTAGATAGAGAGAGAGAATGGGCATGCAGGGCTTCTAGCAAACTCCAGATGCAAGTACCACCTTGTACATCTGGCTTACGTGGGTACTGAGGAATCAAACCTGGATCCTTAGGCTTCACAGGCAAGTGTCTTAACTGCTAAGCCATCTCTCTAGCCCTATTTTAAACTTTTTATTATCAACTTCCATAAGTATTGACAATAAACCATGATATTTCCCTCTCCCTACTGCCATTTCCCCTTCCTAAATCCTCCCTTCATTGAATCCCTTCTTCTTTACAATTAGTCTCCTACTTTGTTTTTTTCTTTTTTTGAGGGATGGTCTCACTCTAGCCCAGGCTGACCTGGAACTCCCTCTGTAGTCCCAGCACATGCCACCAACAGTTTGTTTGCAGAAGCTCTGCTGTGCCCACACTCTCTCACTCTCTTCCACTTTCTCTCTCTCTCTCCTTCCAAATAAAGAAATACAATATTTAAAAATAGTACCTTTTAATATACAACACTGTGTTTAGTGTATGGATTCTATACTGGTGGAAACAAACTCACAATTTGCTGATGACTGAATCTACATTCGCATTTTGGGGCCAGCATTTAATTATGCCTCCTATTCTGTTATTGTGTCATTTCACCTGGATTCTGTTTCCTTTTGACACCCCCAATCCTTTTTGTGCGTGTGCGTGTACATGTGTTGGAGGTTGACGTTAGGTGTCTTTCTCGGTTGCTCTCAACTTTATTCTTGGGAATAGTATATCACTGAACCCAGAGCTCATCAATTTGGTTAGACTAGTTGTCCAGTGAGCTCCAGGGATTCCTTGTCCCTACCTCCCCTGTGCTGAAATGACAGGCGTATGTACCGCTTTGTTCAGTAATTTATGTGGTTTCTGGGGATTTGAACTCAGGTCCTCATGCATGAGTGGCAAGCACTTTGCTCACTGAGCCATCTCCAAAGTCAATGTCAATATTCCTTTTTTGTTTGTTTGATGGTTTGTTTTGGTTTTTGGAGGTAGCGTCTCACTCTAGCTCAGGCTGACCTGGAATTCACTATGTAGTCTCGGGGTGGCCTTGAACTCACAGCAATCCTCCTACCTCTGCCTCCCGAGTGCTGGGATCAAAGGCATGTGCCACCACGCCTGGCATCATTCCCATTTTTATTCAAACTTTCCTCAAGATCATATTCTTTTGGAAGAAAATACAACTTCTATTTCCTCTTTTTAAATTTTTTTTTGAAATTATTTATTTGAGAGAGATACAGAAATAGGCAGGTAGAGAGAGAGAGAAGAGAATGGATGCGCCAGGGCCTCCAGCCACTGCAAATGAACTCCAGATGCATGTGCCCCCTTGTGCATCTGGCTTACATGGGTCTTGGGGAGTTGAACCTGGGTCCTTCGGCTTTGTAGGCAAGTGTTTTAACCGCTAAGCCATCTCTCCAGCCCTATTTGTTCTTTTTTGATGTTCTGTGACAGCACGGGCCTACTTATTATTATGAATCAATACTCGAGGTAAATACCCTTTGGCTGCCTAGATTCCACACTAAAATTTTATGAGCTTCCAGAAAGTCAAATGCCACATGTTCTCTCTCATATACAGATCCTAGCTTCAAATGATCAGATTTGTTATGTTGAGTTGGAGTAAGAGTCAATAGTTGAGGCCAGGAAGCCAGAAAGGAGACATAAAGAAAGGAGGTTAGGAACAGATAATGATAATATTTAACAGAGGGCCAAGCATGTCATGATCTTAGTTATGCAAAACATATACGCCAGGGTGGCCACGCCTTCCAGACTGACAGTAGAGCCCGTGAGTCAGGCACCTGAGGTCCATATGAAGTCTAGTCGCTGGCAAAAACCCACCTCGAAAAACCAAAACCAAAAAAAAAAAAAAAAAAACATATAGGCTATTGCCAAGGCCCTTGGTTCCCTGAGAAAGAGATGGTAAGACCCTATTGCTGAAGACGTCATATGCCTAGTGGCCAAAGTCACTGAGAAATCAAGGTGGTTCTGAGCAGAAAACCTTCTCCCTGTAGCCCAGCTAACTGAAAGCTGGAAAAAGCTGCACTGTATGCAGTCTTATGGGAGACAGAAGTCATCAGTGGTGAAAACAGTGGACACTGGAAGCCTCATGTTTGGCCAGACAGGCCAAATTTCTGAACGAGTGCAATAGTGGCATGTCTGCTCTGGGGGAAATCAAACTTTCCCTCTAATGGCTGAAGGCCCGCTACTATGGGAGGGGAATACATGCCTGGTACTGAAAACCTAATCAAAAGCCTATGACAGGAAACGTCATCAGCCTTAGGGGTATAAAGCCTGCTCTTGTCTGGATAAATGCAGATATTACTCTCACAAAATTGCCTTAAAATCACCACACTTAATATTCATACTCATATATTAATGCTACTCTCACTTCTGGTTAGAGAAGCTTCTCTTTTCAGATGGTGATGACCACTGGATGACCCAAAAGGCAACATAGTGCTGAGAAGAAGGGATGGAGGAGTGTTCAGCACTGAAACATCTCACACCCTCCAAGGCTCAGGGTCCATCATGGAAGAGGTGGCGGAAAGAATGTAAGAGCCAAAGGAAGGGTACCCACTCCTTACATAAAACTGTCCAGACAGAATTTGGCCTCCATATCCAAGACCTCACAGTGCCTAGCAATACCCACATAAGACCCACATAATAGGAGAAAAAGATGAGGGCATCAAATTAAAAGAGAGACTAATGGACAGAGGGAGGGGATATGACGGAGAGGAGAGCTATGAAGGAGAAAGTGGGGGAGGGGAGGGAAATACCATGGTTTGTTGTCTGTAAGTCTATAAGTTGTCAATAAAATATATATATAATTTTTAAAGAGAGCAGAGGGGCAAAATACTGGAGGTGGAATGGACTGAATGGGGCCAGGGGAGAAGAAATTTGGTCAAGACTAAAGATGTTATGAATAAGCCAAATGGAAACTTAGCATTTGATAAGTTACACACACACACACACACACACACACATCATATATATATGATGTGTGTGTGTGTGTTTAAAAAAGAGTGCAAGAGAGACACATGTGTCTGGGGTTTGTTTGTGATGGCTAGAGGCCCTCTCTCTCTATCTGCCTCTTTCTCTCTCTCTCTCAAATAAATAAAATATTTCTTTCTTTTCTTTTCTTTTTCAAGGTAGGATCTCGCTCTAGCCCAGGCTGACCTGGAATTCCCTATGTAGTCTCAGGGTGGCCTTTAACTCACAGCAATCCTCCTACCTGTGCCTCCCATGTGCTGGGATTAAAGGCATGTGCCACCATGCATGGCTTCAAATAAATAAAATATTTTTAAAAAGAGTGCAAAGCTGGACATGGTAGTGCACACACCTTTAATCCCAGCACTTGTGAGGCAGAGGTAGGAGGATCACTGTGATTTTTGAGACCGGCCTGAAACTACATAGTGAATTCCAGGTCGGTCTGGACTAGAGAGAGATCTTACTTAAAAAAGAAAGAGGGTTGGAGAGATGGCTTAGTGGTTAAGGTGCTTGCCTGTGAAGCCTAAGGATTCAGGTTCAATTGCCTGGTACCCACATGCACCAGGTCATGCATGCATCTGGAGTTTGCAGCAGCTGGAGAACCTGGTGTGCCCATTTTTTTGTCTTTCTCCTCTCTCTCTCTCTCTCTCTCTCTCTCTCTGCTTGCAAATAAATAAATAAATATTTTAAAAAAAGTTTTAAAAGGGAGTGCAGGCAGAAGCACCCTGTGGGGTGGATAAGGCTGTGCCCAGAAGCCATATCTTGTTATAAAGATTTCAGTACCCCAGATTGGTTACCTTCCAGCGAGTCGTTGGTCAGGGAGGTCCCTGATGCCCACCCCCCCCAAACACTACAGGTTATTGCCAAGGCTCCTGGTTGCCCACCCAATGGTAAAACCGTGTTGAAACTGCATGCTGGGGTTTCAGGTCACTAAGAAATCAAGCTGGAGCTGAGCTGGAATCCTCCTCCTTGTTGACTCGCTGTCAGGATGCTGGAAAGAGCTATGCAGCCTGTTGGGGAAGAAAAATCATCAACAATCTTAAACAACAGTTAGCCCTGCACACTACATGGCTGGCCAGCCAGGCAAAATGTACCAACTTGTGCTATGGCGTCAAGTCTGTTTTTGGGGAAACCAACTGCTCTCTGATTGGATTTCATGCCTGCTCCATGGGAAGGAATTTCTCTGCCTCTCTCTCTCCTTGTAAATATTTTTAAAAAGTATTAAAACAAGTCCAGCCTGGTGGCACACGCCTTTAATCCCAGCACTCTGGAGGCAGAGGTAGGAGGATCGCTGTGAGTTCGAGGCCACCCTGAGACTATGTAGTGAATTCCAGGTCAGCCTGGGCTAGAGTAAAAGACTATCTTGAAAAAACAAAAACAGGGCTGGAGAGATGGTTTAGCTGTTAAGCGTTTGCCTGTGAAGCCTAAGGACCCTGGTTCGAGGGTCGATTCTCCAGGACCCACGTTAGCCAGATGCACAGGGAGTGCATGCGTCTGGAGTTCATTTGCAGTGGCTGGAGCACCAGGTGCGCCCATTCTCTCTCCCTCTCCCTCTCCCTCTCTCTCTCTGCCTTTTTCTCTCTCTGTCTGTCACTCTCAAGTAAATAAATAAAAATAAACAAATAAATAAACCATCTATATGACAGGTGCATGCCTTTAATACCAGCACTCGGGAGGCAGAGGTAGGAGGATCATAGTGAGTTCCAGGTCATCCTGAGACTACATAGTGAATTCCAGGTCATCCTGGCCTAGAGTGAGACCTTACCTCGAAAACCCCTCAAAAAAATAAATAAACAAAACAAAACGAAACGAAACACGGGTTGGAGAGATGGCTTAGCGGTTAAGGTGCTTGCTTGAGAAGCCTAAGGACCTAGGTTCAACTCCCCAAGAACCCACTTATGCCAGGAGCACATGGTGGTGCATGCCTCTGGAGTTCGTTTGCAGTTGCGGGAGGCCCTGGCGTGCCCATTCTCTCCCTCCCCCGCCCCCCCCCCTATAAAAATAAAAAGTAAAAATTTAAAAAACCGCATGAAACGTCTCAGCCCAGACTAGGAAAAGCAGCTGAACGGCCTGCAGAGGGCGTGGCCACAGGACATTGTCAGGAGAATCTTGCCTCCTTGTGGACAACGTGCGGTACTGCAGCGATGGCGTTGGTATAGAGAAGGCAGATCAGAAACCCTCTGGGGGTGTGAAAAGTGTAGGTAAAAAACAGCAGTGGTAGCCGGGCGTGGTGGCGCACGCCTTTAATCCCAGCACTCGGAGGCAGAGGTAGGAGGATCGCCATGAGTTCGAGGCCACCCAGAGACTCCGTAGTGAATTCCAGGTCAGCCTGGGCTAGAGTGAAACCCTACCTCGAAAAACCAAAAAAAAAAAAAAAAAAAAAAAAAAAACCAGCAGTGGAGTGGGGCGTGGTGGCGCAAGCCTTTAATCCCGGCAGAGGCAGAGGTAGGAGTATCGCAATGAGTTCGAGGCCATCCTGAGACTACATAGTGAGTTTCAGGTCAGCCTGGGCTAGAGTAAGACCCTGCCTCGAATCCCCCACCCCTCCTAAAAAAAAAAAAAAAAAAAATCAGCAATGGAATATTGTTCCTTCCACCAGACTGGGAAACCGTGAAAAAATAAGTAACACCTAGTGATGTATGGAAACTGGGTCTTTCATACAGAATCAGGAGAATGGGAAATGGTTCTCTCTCCTCTGGAGAATTTTAGAACAAGGAAATCCAGGGAGATTCTTTTTTCTGTTTTTTTTTTTTTTTTTTTTTTAAAGGTTTTTCGAGGTAGGGTCTCGCTCTAGCCCAGGCTGACCTGGAATTCACTGTGGAGTCTCAGGGTGGCCTAGAACTCACCGCAATCCTCTTACCTCTGCCTCCCAAGTGCTGGGATTGAAGGTGTGGGCCACCATCCCCGGCTTCCAGGGCGATTCTTAAAAGCACACCCACGTTGACTTAACTACTCCATGGTTATGAATTTACCACTATGATGCAGGAAAAAGAAAGCTACACATTTACACAGACTATTAGGATTAAGTGAAAATATGTAAATACAATGATTACTAGAACACAGCAAGAGGAACACTTTGGTGCAGGCTAGTATCCTTTTGTATCAGACCCAAAAGCATAGGTACCAAAACGGAAAACGAAATATATCAAACTAAGAAGTTTAGGAACAACAATAACAAAAAAAGTGCCGCATGTAGTGGTGCACACCTTTAATCCCAGCATTCCTGAGGCAGAGGTAGGAGAATCCTTGCAAATTCAAAGTCACCCTGAGACTACTTAGTGAATTCCAGGTCAGCCTGGGCTAGAACAAGACCCTACCTCGAACCCCGCCCCCCGCCCCAAGAAGAAATTTCTGAACAGCAAATAGCAAAGGAAACAGACTTTAGAATGAAGGAAAAACCTGCAGAATGGGGCAGATATTTGCAACTGTTCATTAACAAATGGACTAATACAGCCATCCTCATTTAATTATTATTGACAACTTCCATAATTATACACAGTAAACAATGATAATTCTCTCCCACCCCCACTTTCCCCTTAACAACTCCACTCACCATTATATCCCCTCCCCTTCTCAGTCTCTCTTTTGTTTTGATGTCATCATCTTTTCCTCCTATTATGATGGTTTTGTGTAGGTAGTGTCAGGCACTGTGAGGTCATGGATACCAAGACCATTTTGTGTCTAGAAGAGTACACTGTAAGGAGTCCTACCCTTTCTTTGGCTCTTACATTTTTTCTGCCACCTCTTCCGCAATGAACCCTGGCCCTTGGAAGGTGTGATAGAGATATTTCAGTGCTGAACGCTCCTCTGTCACGTCTCAACACCATGATGCCTTCTGTGTCATCCCAGAGGTCACTAACATCTGAAAAGAGAAGCTTCTCTAACCAAAAGTGAGAGTAGCATTAGTATATGGATATGAACATTAAGAGAAGTGTTTACTGGGCAGTTTGAATATGCATTATCCACACACCAGCAGGCATTACACCCAAAGGCTCATGACTACCCCCATAATAGGTTTTTCAGTATCAGGCATGTATTCCCTCCTGTAGAGCAGACCTCCAGTCCAATTAGAGAGTGGTTGGTTTCCCCCAACAACAGACATGCCACTATTGCACCCTTCAGCTCATTTGGCCTGTTGGCCAACTTAAGGCTTGCAGTATCCACTGTTGTTTATCTCCACTGATGATATCTGTCTCTCCCATGGAGCTGCATGCAGTGTAGCTTTTTCCAGCTTTCTGTCAGCTGGTCTATAAGAACGAGGCTTTCAGCTCAGCTCCAGCAGGATTTCTCAGGGACTTTGAAGCCCAAGCATAGAGTCTTCAACAATAGGGTCTTACTGTTTATTCCTGGTGGGAAACCAAGAGCCATGGCAATGGCCTATAAAGTGTTGGGGGCATCAGGGACCTCCCTGGCCAGCAACTCACTGGAAGGTATCCCATCCCTGGCACTGAAAATTTTCTAATAAAAATCTATGGCTTCTGGCTGCTCCATTGTCCCAAAGAGTAGGTTTCCATATGAGTTATTCATAGCCTCTTAGATTTTTATTAACCTTCCTCCCACCCTTCCTTTACTCAGTCTCTTCCCCTGACCTCACTTAGACCTTTCCACCCACAGTAATCTGTTCTTCTACTTACATATATACAGTGCCATCCCCTTAAGTCCTCCCCTCTCCTCCTTCCTTTATAGCTGCTTTCTAGTTTACTGGCCTCTGCTACTGAGTTTTATTCAAATTCACATACAAGTCCAAACATGTGTAGCTAGGATCCACACATGAGAGAGAACATGTGGCATTTGGCTTTCTGGGCCTGGGTTACCTCACTAAGTAAATTCCATAATTTCATTTGTCTTTACTGCTCAATAGAACTCCATTGTATAAATGTACCATATCTTCCTTATCCACTCGTCAGTTGAGGAACATCTAGATTGGTTCCATTTCTTAGCTATTGTGAATAGAGCAACAATAAACGTGGATGTGCAAATATCTCTAAGGTAGTCTGACAAGTCATTAGGATATATGCCTAGGAGTGCTATAGCTGGGTCATATGGTAAATCTAATTTTAGCTGTCTCAGGAGCCTCCACACTGACTTCTACAATGGCTGTATCAGATTACATTCCCACCAACAGTGTAGAAGGAAGGGTTCCTCTTTTTCTACATCCTTGCTAGCATTTATTGTCATATTGATAACAGCCATGCTGGAAGGAGTAAGATGGAATCTCAAAGAAGTTTTAACTTGCATTTCCTTGATGGTTAAGGATGTAGAACATTGTTTTAGATGTCTATAGGCCATCTGTAATTCTTCTTTTGAGAACTCTCTATTTAGTTCCTTAGCCCATTTTTTTTACAGTTTTTGTTTTGTTTTTTGTTTTTTGTTTTTCCAAGGTAGGGTCTCACTCTAGCTCAGGCTGACCTGGAATTCACTATATATTCTCAGGATGGCCTCGAACTCTAGGTGATCCTCCTACCTCTGCCTCCTGAGTGCTAAGATTAAAGGCATGCACCATCATGCCCAATTTAGATTTTTTTTTTGTTTGTTTGTTTGAGGTAGGGTCTCACTCTAGCCCAGGCTGACCTGGAATTCACTATGTAGTCTCAGGGGTGGCCTCAAACTCACGGCGATCCTTCTACCTCTGCCTCCCGAGTGCTGGGATTAAAGGCGTGCGCCACCACGCCCGGCTTAGATTTTTTTTTAATTGACAACTTCTATAATTGTAGACACTAACCCATGGCAATTCCCTCCCTCCCCCCCCTTTCCCCTTTGAAATTCCACTCTCCATCATACCACTTACCCCTCTCAATCAGTCTCTTTTATTTTGATGACATCATCTTTTCCTCCTATTATGATGGTCTTGTGTAAGTAGTGTCAGGCACTATGAGGTCATGGATATTCAGGCCACTTTGTGTCTGGAGGAGCACAATGTAAGGAGTCCTACCCTTCCTTTGGTTCTTACATTCTTTCTGACACCTCTTCTGCAATGGACCCTGAGCCTTGGAAGGTATGATAGAGATATTGCAGTGCTGAGCACTCCTCTGTCACTTCTCAGCACCATGATGCCTTCTGAGTCATCCCAAGGTCACTGCCATCTGAAAAGAGAAGCTTCTCTAACTAAAAGTGAGAGTAGCATTAATATATGATTATGAACATTAAGAGAAGTGCTCATAGCCCATTTTTAATTGGGTTATTTGATTTCTTATTATTTAGTGTTTTTTGGGGGGGGTTCAAGGTAAGGTCTCGCTCTAGCCCAGGCTGACCTGGAATTCACTATGTAGTCTCACGGTGGCCTGAATCTCACAGCAATCCTCCTACCTCTGCCTCCTGGGTGCTGGGATTGAAGGCATGCGCCACCATGCCAGGCTTTATTTAGTTTTGTGAGTTCTTTGTATATCCTAGATATTAATCCTCTCTCAGATGTATAGCTGGCAAAGATTTTCTCCCATTCTGTAAGTTACCACTTTGCTCTTTCACAATGTTCTTTGCTGTACAGAAGCTTTGCAATTTCATGAGGTCCCAGTGGTTGATTAGTAGTTATGTTTCCCAAGCAACTGGGGTTATATTCAGAAAGTTGTTGCCTATGCCAATATGTTGAAGGGTTTCCCCTACTTTTTCCTCTAGCACTTTCAGTGTTTCAGGTCTGATATTAAGGTCTTTGATCCATTTGGACTTAATTCTTGTGCATGGAGAGGGATAGGGATCAATTTTCATCCTTCTACATGTAGATACCCGGTTTTCCCAGCACCATTTGTTGAAGAGGCTATCTTTTCTCCAATGAGTATTTTTGGCATTTTTGTTGAAGGTCAGGCGGCTGTAGTTGACCATACTTACATCTGGGTCCTCTATTCGGTTCCATTGATCTACATGTCTGTCTTTGTGTCAGTGCCATGCTGTTTTTGTTACTATGGCTCTGTAGTATAGGTTAAAATCAGGTATGGTGATACCACCAGCCTTATTTTTGTTGCTCAAATTGTTTTGGATATTCGAGGGTTTTTTTGTCCTTCCGAATGAATTTTAGGATTGTTTTTTTCTAATTCCATGAAGAACGCCATTGGAATTTTGATGGGAACTATGTCATATGTGTAGATTGCTTTTGGTAAGATTGTCATTTTCACAATATTGATTCTTCCAATACAGGAACAAGGGATGGTTTTCCACTTCCTCGTGTCTTCTGCAACTTCTGTCTTGAATGTTTTAAAGTTCTCATTGTAGAGATCCTTCACTTCCTTGGATCAGTTTACTCCAAGGCCTTTTTTCAAGGTAGGGTTTTGCTCTAGCCCAGGCTGACCTGGAATTCACTATGGAGTCTCAAGGTGGCCTTAAACTCATGGTGGTCCTCTTACCTCTGCCTCTCAAGTGCTGGGGTTAAAGGCGTGCACCACCACTTTATTTTTTACGGCAATTGTGAATAGGAGAGATTCCCTGATTTCATCCTCCACATGTTTATTGTTAGCACATAGGAAGGCTACTGATTTCTGCGTGTTTATTTTGTAGTATTATGTTGGCTGTAGGTTTGTCACCACCACACTCAGCCCTCTATGTTTTAGGATAATCATACTTGGGAAACTGGCTACATCATTCACCCTGACCAAGTAGGCTTTATCCCAGAGATGCAGGGATGGTTCAACATACTCAAATCGATAAATGCAATACATTATATAAATGGACTGAAGGACAAAAATCACATAACCATCTGAATAAATGCAGAAAAAGCATTTGACAAAAATCTTAATATCCTACTGGGCGTGGTGGCGCATGCCTTTAATCCCAGCACTTGGGAGACAGAGGTAGGAGGATCACTGTTGAGTTCAAGGCCACCCTGAGACTACATCATGAATTCCAGGTCAGCCTGAACTAGAGCGAGACCCTACCTCAAAAGACCAAAATGAAAAAGAAAAAAAGAAAAGAAAAAAAATCCAACATTCCTTCATGGTAAAAAGTCTTACAGAAACTGAGAATAGAAGGAACATAGCTCAACATAATAAAGGCTATTTATTTTATTTTATTTATCTATTTATTTTTTGGTTTTACAAAGTAGGGTCTCACTCTAGCTCAGGCTGAGCTGGAGTTCACTATGTAGTCTCAGGGTCTGTATGTTTTTGTTTTCCTTGTTAGTTTGGCTGACTGGTGTGTGTGTGCGTGCGTGCGTGCGTGTGTGTGTGTGTGTGTGTGTGTGTGTGTGTGTTTGAGAAGAGTCGCCTGTAGCTGGGTCTACTCTTGAACTAATGCTAAATGCTGGCATTTAGGTAAGGATTGTCCTGCTTCCACCTCCAAATGCTGGGATTTCAAGTATGCACCAGTAAGCACTGAGAAATCAAGTTGGCGCTGAGCTAGAAGCTCCCTATTAACTAGCTACTAACTAGCTGTAGACATCCAGACACTGAAAGGGACAAAATTCATCAGAGGCCTTAACCAGCAGGGGACCGTGAAAGCTTCATGTCTGTGTTGGGGAAAACCAACTGCTCTCTGATTGGATTTGAAGTCCACTTCATGGAAGGAGATTCATGAAGTACTGAAAACCTACTCAAAATCCTATGGCAGGGTTGAAGAGATTTGTCCATGGTTAAAGGTGCTTGCTTGTAAAGCATTCAGGCTGGGTTTGATTCCCCAGTACACACATAAAGCCTACTGCACAAAGTGGCATGTGCATCTGAAATTCATGTCCAATGGTTGGAGGCCCTGATGTGCCCCACTCCCTCCCCTCTTTCTACTTTCCTACCTCTTCTCTTTTTCTTTATTTTTTTAAAATTTATTTATTTATTTGAGAGCGACAGACAGAGAGAGAAAGAGGGAGAGAGAGAGAATGGGTGCGCCAGGGCCTCCAGCCACTGCAAACGAACTCCAGGTGCGTGTCCCACCTTGTGCATCTGGCTTACATGGGTCCTGGGGAATCAAGCCTCAAACCAGGGTCCTTAGGCTTCACAGGCACGCGCTTAACTGCTAAGCCATCTCTCCAGCCCCTCTTCTCTCTCTCACAATCTGTCTCTTTCTCCCTCCCTTGCAAATACACAAAAATATTTTTTAAAAGCGTATGACTAGCCGGGTGTGGTGGCGCACACCTTTAATCCCAGCACTCAGGAGGCAGAGGTAGGAGGATCACCACGAGTTCGAGGCCACCCTAAGGCTACATAGTGAATTCCAGGTCAGCCTGAGCTACAGTGAGACCCCACCTCGAAACCCCCCCCCCAAAAAAATGCTTATGACTGAAGCCATAAACTCTAAGCGGGGGGGGGGGGGAACTACTACTGTTGTCTGCTGTTGTCTGGCTACATGCACTTAGGATTGTGGAGGTGAAAAGGGAAGGTGGTGGGAGGGGATTATGATCATGTTGTATTGTTTATGCTTATCAACATTATCAATAAAAAGGGTTAATAAAAGAAAAGTAAGAAGTTTCAGGCTTCAAGTGACAATCTATTTATAGAATTTGAAGGACACTGAGAGATCAAGATGGAACTGAAGCGGAGCCATCTTTCCCCTTGTCAGCAGTTACGGTGCTTGATTGCGCTGCGTGAGCTTCTGGAGAATGAACGTCACCAACAGTGTCAACAAGCGGTGAGTTTCGCAAGCTATAAAACACCAGGCCAGGAATGAAGTCTTCAGTAGTGGAATAGTGGTACATAAATTTCGGGGATCATTAGCTGCTCAATGATTGAATATGAGGAACAATGGAGATGTACTTGCCAAGAAATAGTTGATAAAAAATTTTCTGATTTTTACAGTGAAGTCATGTGAGAAAGTACTTGAGTCAAAAACATGAAATGACTTCTGATCACTTGGGAACTTCCAGTGATGGGTGAGTTTTTCCCTCCGTTGGGCCCAGACCTAGCCAAGCCAGGAGGGACCCTAGTCCTTACTCTCCGCATGAGTTCTTTATCCCCTCCCGCTCCCCACACGGCTGGTGCTCCTTGAATTTTCTTTTCTCTTTTCTTTCCAGCATTTTTCCCCCAGGCCCTCCACATGGGATCTCTAGCCACCATTCTAGTGAATTCCTTGACTCTGTGCCTCCCTCAATAAATATAATAAATTAAGAAAACATAAAATATGTCATAATCCTTTGCTATGGAAGCATGGTGATCAAAAGGTACTACATTTTTAGTTATTAACAACAGATTACATTTAAAGTCTACAGTGTTTACTTACTGTGGGCCACAATTTTGGGCACCCAAATAAATGAGTCCTGCTTGCAACATTTCATTCATCGTTTCATTATATGATGCTATTCTTCCAAGGAGTAAAATAATCACCTCATCAAAAAATAGTTACTATTGCCGGGCGTGGTGACACACACCTTTAGTCCCAGCACTAGGGAGGCAGAGGGAGGAGGATTGCCTTGAGTTCGAGACCACCATGAGACTCCTTAGTGAAGTCCAGGTCAGCCTGGGCTAGAGTGAGACCCTACCTCGAAAAACCAAAAAAAAAAAGCTACTTTTGGGCTGGAGAGATGGCTTAGTGGTTAAGCTCTTGCCTGTGAAGCCTAAGGACCCTGGTTGGAGGCTTGATTCCCCAGGACCCACATTAGCCAAATGCGCGCCCATTCTCTCTCTCTCTCTCTGCCTCTTTCTCTGTCACTTTCAAATAAATAAATAAAAATATAACAAAAAAATGTTCATTTTAAATAAATAGCTACTTTAGAGCCCGGCGTGGTGGCGAACGCCTTTAATCCCAGCACTCAGGAGGCAGAGGTAGGAGGATCTCAGTGAATTGAATGCCACCCTGAGTCTACATAGTGAATTCCAGGTCAGCCTGGGCTAGAGTGAAACCCTACCTCGAAAAAAACAAAACAAACAAAAATAATAATACAACGGGACTGGTGAGATGGCATAGTGGTTAAGGCGCTTGCTTGCAAAGCCTAATCTCCAGGTCCCACACAGCCAAATGCACAGCGGCACAAGTGCGCAATGTTGCACTTGCGCCACAAGGGGTCGCACGAGTCCGGAGTTTGTTCACTGCAGGCTGTAGGTCCTGGCGTGACCATTCTCCCTCCCCCGCCCCCCCCTCTCAAATAAAAATAATAATAGGGGGCTGAAGAGATGGCTTAGCGGTTAAGGCGCATGCCTGCAAAGCCTAAGGACACAAGTTTGATTCTCCAGGTCCCACGTAAGCCAAATGCACATGATGGTGCATGCATTTGGAGTTCGTTTGCAGTGGCTAGAGGCCCTGGCATGCCTATTCTCACTCTTTCCCTCCCTCTGTCTCTAATAAATAAGTATAAATAAAATGTCAAATAATAATAAATAATAACACAACAGACAAACCTCAAAGGCCTCAGTTGATTCTTCATCTTTCTCTTCGCTAATCTGAATGTGGATGTTTTATCTGCGCAATTTGGTCACAGATACATTTATGAGAAAATATTAATACTTCATATTAAAATATACACTTATATCTGCATTTTGATATTTGAATGAATTAAAATGAAATAGTAGGAAAATATTTCAGAGTTGAAACAAAGCTATTCTGATTATAAAGTTCATATAATCTATTTTTTTTTAAGAATTATGATCTCTAATCTTCTCTTTTCAGATGGCAGTGACCTTGGGATGACTCAGAAGGTATCAGAGTGCTGGAAAGAAGTGACTGGAGTACTGAGTAACATCTCGATCACACCTTCCAAGGTTCAGGGTCTAATGCGGAAGAGGTGGCGGAAAGAATGTAAGAGCCAAAGGAAGGGTAGGATTCCTTACAATGTACTCCCTCCAGACATAAAATGGCCTGGATATCCATGACCTCACAGTGCCTGACACTACCTACACAAGACCATCATAAGAGGAGGAAAAGATCATGACATCAAAATGAAAGAGAGACTGATTGAGATGGGGAGGGAATACGATGGAGAATGGAATTTCAAAGGGGAAAGTGGGGGGGAGGGAGGGTATTATCATGGGATATTTGTTATAATCATGGAAGATGTTAATAAAAATTGAGAGAAAAAAAGAATTATGATCTCTAGAGTATTGGGAAAGAAATTAGGAAAACCATGAATCAATTTACACTTTGTTTTTGGTGTTTTAAAATTATTTATTTATTTGAGAGGGAGATATAGAAGGAGATAGAGAGAATGAGCACCCCAGGGCCTCCAACCACTGCAAATGAATTCCAGACACATGTGCCACCTTGTGCATCTGGCTTATGTGGGTCCTGATGAATCGAACCTGGGTCCTTTGGCTTTGCTGGCAATCTCCTTAACTACTAAGCCATCTCTCCAGCTCTGTTTTTTATGTTTTTTAGATGTTTTATGTATTTATTTGAGAGAGAAAGAGAGAGAGAGAGAGAGAATGGGCATAACAGGGCCTCCAGCCACAGCAAACGAACTCCAGATGCATATGCCACCTTGTGCATCTGGCTTTATGTGGGTACTGAGGAATCAAACCAGGGTCCTTTGGCTTTGCCAGCAAGTACCCCAACTGCTAAACCACCTTTCCAGCCCTACACTTTTTTTTTTTTTTCCTTTTCCAGGTAGGGTTGCACTCTAGCCCAGGCTGACCTGCAATTCACTATGTCGTCTCAGGGTGGCCTCAAACTCTTGGCGATCCTCCTACCTCTGCCCCCCAAGTGTTGGTTTTAAAGGTGTGCACCAGCACACCTGGTTTTCTTTTTCTTCTTTTTTTCTGGGGAGGGGGGAGGGAGTGCTCTGACTCTTGGTTAGAGAACCTGCTTCATTTTAAAGGTGGCAGAGAAAACAGATGCGAATGCTCAGTATACTTGCGCAGAGCGCAGCATGTCAAATCCATGGAGCATGGGTGCCTAACAGTGGGGCTCTGCACATGCTCTGAGCTAAGCTGTCAAATCCCCAGAGCACAGATATCTCAGAATAGAGGCTTTCCATGTACCTGAGGGTGCTGGATGCCTATGTACAGAGCCAGGCTTGTCAAATTTCAGCTGTCCAAAGCCCTATATTCCTCAAAAAAAAAAAAAAAAAAAGTCAATAGAAGAGGGAGTAGAGCCGGGCGTAGTGGCACACACCTTTAATCCCAGCACTCGGGAGGCAGAGGTAGGAGGATCGCCATGAGTTCGAGGCCACCCTGAGACTCTGTAGTGAATTCCAGGTCAGCCTGGGCTAGAGTGAAACCCTACCTCGAAAAACCAAAAAAAAAAAAAAAAGAAGAGGGAGTAGATGGAAAGAAACTGTTCAGTGAAGGGCGAAGCTAAGGAACGTGGTGGGAGGGGATTATGATTAGGGTGCATGGTGTATCTCTATAAAGAGAGGTTGTCAAAAAGTTTTGAAATGAAAAAAATAAAAGCATTTAAAAAGATTTAAAATGAGGGCTAGAGAGATGGCTCAGTGGTTAAGGTGTTTGCCTGATTCCACAACATGCCCATATTCTCTCTCTCTCTCTCTCTCCCTCTCTCTCTCTCTCTGTAATCCTAGTACTTGGGAGCCAGAGGTAGGAGGATCACTGTGAGTTTGAGGCCAGCCTAAGATTATATAGTGAATTCCAGGTCAGCCTGGGCTAAAGACCCTAACACACACACACACACACGCATGCACGCACGCACGCACACACACAAAGTTTTAAAATGACTGGTGGACCTGTGCACCCAGCTGGGTCAGCTGGTGGGCAGGACCAAATAGGAGGCGGGGGTTCTGCTTCAGTACCACATCCTCCATGTGGCGGGCTGCTGTGGCCATGTTGTGGACCTGGTGGCTCGGCCCTTTGCCCAGCTGCCTCAAGTTTAAACTTACAGATGGCTCCCTGCAAGAGGAGAGATCCACAGTGCCATCACATCACATTCCTGTAGGCTCCCTTCCTCCGCTCCCCACCCCATGGGGATGCGAGTGGCTTCTCTCCAGGCTGAAATTTGAAAAGAAATCCTTAGATCTCTTTTCAAAAATCTAGGGCTGGAGAGGTGGCTCAGCCCGTTAGGGTGCTTGCCTGTAAGCCTTACCTACTGAGCCATCTTCACAGCCTTTATTTGCATTATTATTATCTTTTTTGTTGTTGTTGTTTTGAGGTAGGGTCTTACTCTATCCCAGGCTGACCTGGAATTCACTATGGAGTCTCAGGGTGGCCTCGAACTCACAGCGATCCTCCTACCTCTGCCTCCCAAGTGCTGGGGTTAAAGGTGTGCGCCACCATGCCAGGCTTTGATTTGCATTGTTTATTTGGTTTTTCGAGGTAAGGCTTTACTCTAGTCCAGGCTGACCTGGAATTCACTCTGTAGTCTCAGGGTGGCCTCCTACCTCTGCCACTTCCCAAGTGCTGGGATTAAAGGCATGCACCACCATGCCCAGCTCCCTTTATTTGCTTTTTTTTTTTTTTCCAAGTTTTTCAAGGTAGGGTCTCACTCTAGCTCAGGCTAACCTGGAATTCACTCTGCATTCTCAGGGTGGCCTTGAACTCACAGCGATCCTCCTACCTCTGCCTCCCAAGTACTGGGACTTTTTAATGATTCTTGGATTCTAGACATGCAAACCCAACATTTCAAAATAAATAAATAATAGGGATGGAGAGGTGGCTCAGTGATTAAAGGTGCTTGTTTGCAAAGCTTGATGGCCTGGGTTCATTTCCCCAGAACCCATGTAAAGCCAGGTGCGCAAAGTAGTGAATGCATTTGGAGTTCATTTACAGTGGCAAGAAGCCCTGATGCATACATTCTCCCACGCTTCTCTTTATTTTATTTTTTGGTTTTTCAAGGTATGGTCTTGCTGTAGCCCAGGTTGACCTGGAATTCACTGTGTAGTTTCAAGGTGGCCTTCAACTCACAGCAATCCTCCTACTTCTGCCTCTGAGTACCAGACTTAAAGGGGTGTGCCACCACGCCGGGCTCTCTCTCTCTTTCTTTCCTTGCAAATAAATGAAAATATTAAAATAAATAAATAATATAGTAAAACCCAGGATTTCAACAATGATTTTGGCTATTTATTTATTGAACAAATATGGATTTACTGGGTATGTGGTGCATGCCTGTTATCCCAGTACTCAGGAAGCAGAGGTAAAAGAATCATCATAAGGCTGGACATGTTGACTCAGAAGGCTGAGGTAGGAGGATCGCTGTGAGTTGAGGCCACCCTGAGACTACATAGTGAATTCCAGGTCAGCTTGGGCTAGAGGGAGACCCTACCTTAAAAAAACAAAACAAGAAGAATAAACTGAATAGCTGTATATGATACTCATGAAATTATATAGAGCATATAATATGAGGTGAACTCCTAATATCTTCTTGATAGTCACTAAAAAATGTTTCTCCAGTCCCTATAAAAAGTAACAAAATTAGCTGGGCATGGTGGCGCACGTCTTTAATCCCAGCACTCGGGAGGCAGAGGTAGGAAGATTGCTGTGAGTTCGAGGCCAGCCTGAGACTACAGATGAATTCTAGATCAGCCTGAGCTAGAGTGAGACCCTACCTCAAAAAACAAAAGCAACAACAACAACAATAACAACAAAATCATAAGATTGAGGTCACATGGAGTATTCCAGGCCAGCCAAAGCTACATAATGAGACCCTGTCCCTACCCCACCCCCCAAAAAATACAACAGAGCAGCTGGAGAGATGGTTCAGTGGTTAAATCACTTGCCGGCAAAGCCTAACGACTGGGTTCAATTCTCCAGAACTCATGTAAAAGCCAGATGCACAAAGTGGCACATGCATCTGGAGCTTGTTTCTAGTGGCTGGAGGCTCTGGCATGCCCATTCTCTCTGTCTGTTTCCCTTCTCTCTCTCTCTTTCTCTCTGCTTGCAAATAAATAAATAAAAATATTGGGCTGAAGAGATGGCTTAGCAGTTAAGGTACTTGCCTACAAAGTTTCTAAGGAGCCAGGCTCAATTCCACAGAGCCCATTTAAGCCAGATGCACATAGTGGCATATGCATCTGGAGTTCATTTGCAGTGGCTAGAGACCCTGGTATGTTCTCTCTCTCTCTCTCTGTCTCTCTCTCTCTCATAAATAACTTAATAAAAATAAAAATAAATATTGAAAATAAAAAATATTGGAAAAAAAAAAAAAAACAGGATGATGGTTCAGTGGATGAAGTTTGCTTGTCATGTGCAAGTCCGAGTAGCTGAGATTGGATCTCCGGACCTACATAGAAGCCAGAAGCTGCTGTGGGCTTCTGTAATCCCAGTGTGCCTACCACTAGAAAGGAGGTGGAGACAGGAGAATTCTCTAGAAGCTGGCAAATAAAACTGGTGAATGAATGACACAAGACCCTGACTCAAACAAGGTGGAAAGTGAGTATTGACTTGCAACTTGTCTCCTGACCTCTGAAGGACTCAGGAACCAGATGGACGCCATGACAGGCTTCAGAGTCCTCAGTAGGCCTAAGTTTCTGTTTCCCGGTAAGGTCTAAGTTTTTATTTTCTGGTAAGGGTGGGTTTAACAGTTACTGGAAACTGATTACACCATACACTCCTGTAGTCATAGATAAGTTCAATTCCCCTAGCCCCAGCCCGCCAACTTTGCCCGCCAATATCCTAAGCCAATCAGAAGAGTACAAGTGCAGTTACTGTTTAAATCAACCAATCATGTACCCATCCCCTTCTTCTATGTTCAAATCCCTATAAAAACCCTACCCTTCCACTACTCGGGGCTCTTGTACGGATCCACTGTGTTGGTGAAGTCAAGAGAGCGAGCTTAAGCCCGAAATAAAGCTCCTTGCCCTTGCATATGTGTTTGGTTCTCCTTGGTGGTCACTGGGGGTGCCAAGAACTGGGCATAACAACCTCCACATATGCACAGTGGCACAGGTGTGTGCATACACACACACACACAGACCCCAAATTAATTAAAACAAACCCCAACAAGTATATATTAAATACTGGCTGAAGTGGAGACAGGCAGTACCCCATGTATGGTACCAGCACAAACCTTTAATTCCAGCACTCAGGAGGCAGAGGCAGGAGGATCACTATGAGTTTGAGGCCAGCCTGAGACTACATAGTGAATTCCAGGTCAGCCTGGGCTAGAGTGAGAACCTACCTCAAAAAAGAAAGCTAACATCATCTGTGATGTTAAGCCCCTCAGAGTCTGCTGGCTCATTTTTTTAGATTCAAACCAGGACAAAAACATAGCTAGTGGGAGCAGCCAGGCACACACTTGTGAGAGGCCCTGAGTTCTATTCCCCAGCACCTCAAAACAAGCAGGGTGCTGGGTGTGGTGGTGCACGCCTTTAATCTCAGCATTTGGGAGGCAGAGGTAGGAGGATTCACTGTGAGTTCAAGGCCACCCTGTGAGCATATAGTGAATTCCAGGTCAGCCTGGGCTAGATTGAAACCCTGCCTTGAAAAACAAAACAAAATAAAACAAACAAGAAAAGCAGGGCTCTTTGGTCTACCTGTCTGCCTCTGTCTCACTCAGCTCTCTGCTTTCCATCCACATTAGCCTCTTTCTTTCTTTCTTCCTTTCTTTCTTTCAGTTTTTCGAGGTAGGGTCTCACTCTGGCCCAGGCTGACCTGAAATTAACTCTGTAGTCTCAGGGTGGCCTTGAACTCATGGCGATCCTCCTACCTCTGCCTCCCGAGTGCTAGGATTAAAGGCGTGCGCCACCACGCCTGGCTCACATTAGCCTCTTTCAGTTCCTTGAAGTTACTACTGTCTTTGTTGTGTCTTTGCACAGCCTGTTCCTGCCTTGAAGAACACTTTACTTCCCCTTCTCTCTCTCTCTCTCCCTCCCTCCTTTCCCCCCTTCCTTCTCTTTCTCTCTCTGTTCCCCACCAATCTTAGGTAACTTTTGTTGTTGCTTTAGTTTTCCTTATGATGAAGAGGCAGAGAGAGAGAGAAAGAGAGAGAGAGAGACAGAGAGAGAGAGAGAGAGAATGGGCACACCAGGGCCCCCAGCCACTGCAAACGAACTCCAGATGCATGTGCCACCTTGTGCATGTGACTGTGTGGGTCCTGGGGAATCAAACGTGGGTCCTTGGGCTTTGTAGGCAAGCGCCTTAACCACTAAGCCATCTCTCCAGCCCTGTTTTGTTTTTTGAGGCAGTGTCTCGCCCTAGTCTAGGCTGATCTGAAACACAGTCTGTAGTTCCAGTCTGGTCTTAAACTCAAGGTGATCCTCCTACCTCAGCCTCCCAAGCGCTGGGTTTATAGGTATGTGCCACCATGCCTGGCTGAAATAACTCTTTGTTGTTTTTTTTTTTGTTTTTTTTTTTTGTTTGTTTGTTTGTTTGTTTTTGCTTTTTCGAGGTAGGGTCTCACTCTAACCCAGGTTGACCTGGAATTCACTATGTAGTCTCAGGTGTCCTGGAACTCAATAGCCATCCTCCCACCTCTGCTTCCTGAGTGCTGGGATTAAAGGTTTGCACCACCACACTCGTCTCTAAAGTAACTCTTTTACTTGCAATTTTAGCCTAGACATCACTTCAGAAACACACCTACTTGCAATGCTACCTCCCACTGTAATGACAGTTTCCCCTAGGGGATGCTTGTAGATTCTAATGACAGACAACTGGAGCAGTGGCCTGTTGGGGAACACACTGGTGTTGTTCACACTGGTTCTCAACTCCTGCCATACTGCTTGATATATTCCACAAGGGTGATGGATGAATGAATGAATGAATTAATGAATTAATTGTAAACAGGGTGTGGGCAGTAGTTTGTCCAGGGCCAGTGCAGATCCAAAATTAGGTGTTAAGTCCAGAAGAAGACAAAAGTGGCCATTTCCTTAGACACTTCCCCTAGGCCTGCTTGCCTCCATTTCTGGTCTACCACCCATAACAGGCAATTATTTTAGATTCACAAACCCTTTCTGATGGACGCATAACCATCACTCCTGTTGCCTCTGAGAAAACTGGACATCAAGAAAGAATAATCTGTCCTAAATGACATGGCTGGTGAAGACTGTATTTATTTATTTATTTATTTTGGGTTTTCAAGGTAGGGTTTCACTCTGTTCAGGGCTGACCTGGAATTCACTATGTAGTCTCAGGGTGGCCTCGAACTCACAGTAATACTACTTCAGCCTCCCAAATGCTGAGATTAAAGGCATGCGTCACCACACCAGCCTTTTATGAGAGACTGTATTTATTTGGTCCTTTTTCCTTCTGCCCCTCGGACTTTATTTCCCCTAATATTTAGCACCACCTTGGGGTAACAGCAGGGGACTGACTGCTTTTACCACACTGCTCTGCGGGCTTTGTCCTAGATACCCATGCCTTTTTCTGGGCTGCGCGCTCCCCCTCGCGGTCGCGGTGGGTACGAGATGCCCAAGGCTTCATTTTCTCTTGAGAGTGGTGGCCTAAACCTGATATCCCAGCGTTCAGCATGCGGAGACTGGAAGATCGAATTCAAGGCCAAAGGCCAGCCTCAGGTATCTAAGGTCTTCGGGCCTGACTGGACTGGAGTGCATGAGACACTGTCTCAAAAAAAAAAAAAAGGATTAAAAAAAAAAGGACTACAAAAAAGGAAAAGTTGTGTGGGCTCTGTGAACATATGGGATTTTGGGGGCAGAGATGGGTCCTCTAATCCCAGACCTTCCATTCATCCCCGCTCTGGGTTTGGAGAGGCGGTGGTGATGACAGAGCTTGGCGTGGACCTTGTATATGGGTGTTAGTTTGCTACATATGTACTCCCCTGAAGCCCTGGGAAGCTTGGCAAAACCCCAGTCCTCTGGGAGACAGATAGAGAGAGAGAGAGAGAGAGAGAGAGAGACAGATAATAGATAGATGGGTCCTTTTGTTTGCTCTTTCTTCCTTCCCTCCCTCCTCCCTCTCTCTCTCTTTCTTTCTTTCTGAGGTAGGGTCTCACTCTAGCCCAGGCTGACCTGGAATTCACTATGTAGTCTCAGGGTGGCCTTGAACTCATGGTGATCCTCCTACCTCTGCCTCCCCAGTGCTGGGGTTAAAGGCCTGCACCTCTACATACTTATTTGGTTTTTGAAACAGGATCTTCTTTAGCTCAGGCTGGCCTCGATCTTGTGGCACTTTTGTTAAGAAATGGGTATATAAGGGTGAGCAATTATGTTCATCTTAATGTCTTTTTTGTATTATTTTTTTAGCTTGTTTTTTTGAGGTAGGGTCTCTCTAGAGCCAGGCTGACCTGGAATTTACTATGTAGTCTCAGGCTGGCTCCACTCACAGTGATCCAAGTGCTAGGTTAAAGGTGTGAACCACCATGCCCTGTTAAAGTCTTGATTACTTCAGAAAACATATGTATGTCTTTATCACATTACCAAAGATACATTAGAATTTCAGCCCGCTGATTATAACTACTGTGATTGTTAACAATGATCTTTATTCTCCAATGGAAGTGATTCATGATCCATTACTTTTTGCAATTACTATCCTTGTTTTTTTTTGTTGTTGCTGTTTCTTTTGTTTTTCAAGGTGGGGTCTCACTCTAGACCAGGCTGACCTGGAATTCACTATGTAGCCTCAGGGTGGCCTTGAACTCACATGGATCCTCTTATCTCTGCCTCCCTAGTGCTGGGATCAAAGGCGTGCGCCACGCCACCACTCCTGGCTCTATCCTTTCTTCTTTTTTTTTTTTGGTAAAAAAAAATTCTTTAATCAAACCAAGTTTACACATCAACACTTATGGCTTAATTAGAATAAATTCTGTCCAAGTTAAAATTGAAAACTTATATAACATACAGAGTTCCCTCAAAACAGTTATTGAAGTAACTCAGTTTCTATGTGTAAATTAGGAGTCAGAACATACATAATGCATGTCACACACAAACACTGTCTTAAGTAATTTTCCCACAAAATTTCAAAACAAGAATGTATCCTTCCACCTATTAAAATCACTAAGTGACCTAACACTCAATTATTTTTGATCAACATCGGTTCACTCTGATGAACTGTCTTGGCTGTAGTCCTGTTACATGTATCATGCAGAAATGAATTACACATTCCTTTCTAATATGACGGCTCTATCCTTTCTTTTTTTTTAAGTTTTAACTTTTTTGTTTATTTTTATTTATTTATTTGAGAGCGACAGACACAGAGAGAGAAAGAGACAAATAGAGAAAGAGAGAATGGGCACGCCAGGGCCTCCAGCCACTGCAAACGAACTCCAGATGCATGCGCCCCCTTGTGCATCTGGCTAACGTGGGTCCTGGGGAATCTAGCCTTGAACCGGGGTCCTTAGGCTTCATAGGCAAGCGCTTAACTGCTAAGCCATCTCTCCAGCCTCTATCCTTTCTTTTTAAAAAAAGTTTTCCTTTGTTATTTATTTGCAGAGAGAGAGAGAGAGAGTTAGTGTATGGATGTGCCAGGGCCTCTTGCAGCTGCACATGAACTCCAGAGGCAGGCTCTCTTTGTGCTGTACATGGGTACTGGGAAATCGGATTTGGGTCATCAGGCTTTGCCAGCTAGCCCCTTTAGCCACTGAGTCACCTCTCCAGCCCTCACCATCCTTTTTTCAAAAAAATATATTTTTATTTATTTAAGAGAGATACAGAGACAGAGGCAGAGAGAGAATGGACATGATAGGACCTCCAGCTGCTGCAAACAAACTCCAGATACATGCCCCACCTTGTGCATCTGGCTTACATGGGTCCTGGGGACTCAAACCTGGGTCCTTTGGCTTTGCCAGCAAGTGCCTTAACCACTAAGCTGTCTCTCTAGCCCTCACTATCTTTTCTTACATCTCATGAGATAATTTGCCTCCTAACAAAATCCAGTCCTTGTCATTAAGGATTTTATGGTCTGGTTAGGGTCTTGGTAGATTGGGAAAATCCATTAGATATAGCTGTACTTCATTTCCAATATGTTTTTGGTTTTGGCCATCCTTGGGATTGAACCTACACATCATAAGAAAGCTCTGTACCACTGAGCTATACTCCCAATCCTGTACATCACTACTGTTAGATATTTTACTGAATTTATTTATTTATGAGAGAGAGAGAGAGAGAGAGAGAGAGAGACAGACAGAGAGAGAGAGAGAGAGAGACAAAAAGAGAGAGAGAGAGATAGAATGGATGCACCAGGGCCTGAAGCTACTACAAATGAACTCCAGATACATGTGCCACCATGTGCATCTGGCTTATGTGGGTCCTGGGGTATCAAACCTGGTTCTTAAGGGTTCACTGGCAAGCTCCTTAACTGCTAAGCCATCTTTCCAGCCCCAGCATCTTAATAGAGATGGCAGTTTCTATGCCAAACACAGTGTCAAGCACTGAGAGCAGAGAAGGAAGCAGACAGGAATGGAGAGGGGCTTCTGAAACTGTGTGTGACTGGTCCACTGGCTGTCCTGTCCCCTGTGGGAGACAGCAGGTGCCGCCTTTAGGAGAGGGCTCCCTGCTAGTCACCTGCACTGCAGACACGCGCTCTTGTTATGTGGAGGAAGTCATGGTTCATGGAGACCATGTGGGGTCCTGGCCTGCTTGTTTTTAGTCCCCAGTGTAGAACCCCCTTACATCCCCTCTGCAGTCCTCCATGTTCTGGAGGGTCAGAAAAAAAAAAAAGAAAAAAAAGAAAAAAAAGAGAGAGGACAAGGGGAAGAGAATCAGCAGAAAATACCAGAATGGGAATGATGTTGCAAAATGTCAATTTATTACCTTAATTTCCTGACCAACTTTGACCCTTTGATGTATGTATGTGACTGCCTTCAAATCCCACACATCTGAGGGCTTTTTAAGTGGTGAATAGGAGGGTCTCTCAGTTCCAACAGTGTTCTAGACTGGACTCGCAGTCCTTTTCCTTTTGTGTGCACCATACTCAGAAAACGGAGTTGTCTCTGAACTCTGTGGCATGTGTTCTGAGGCTGTCAGCTAGGCACAGGTTGTGCAGTGAAAGGTTGAACAGCACATAGCCACCAAAAGCGAATGGGACCGAAGCTGTGCCTTCCTTATCACAAAGGAAAAAGGGGAAGTCATGAGCCCTAGGGGTGTAACTTCTGCTGGTGTCTGGCTAAATGGATATACTATCCTCACCAAACTGCCCAGTAAGCACTTCTCTTAATGTTCATATCCATATATTAATGCTATTCTTACTGTTGGTTAGAGAAGCTTCTCTTTTCAGATGACGGTAACCTTGGGATGACTCAGAAGGCACCATGGTGCTGAGAAGAAGTGACAGAGGAGTGCTCAGCACTGAAATATCTCGATCACACCTTCCAAGGCTCAAGGTCCGTTGCCGAAGGGGTGGTGGAAAAAATGCAAGAGCCAAAAGAAGGCTAGGACTTCTTACAATGTGCTCCTCCAGACACAAAATGGCCTGGATATCCATGACCTCACAGTGCCTGACACTACCTACACAAAACTATCATAATAGGAGGAAAAATGAAAGCCGGGCGTGGTGGTGCACGCCTTTAATCCCAGCACTCGGGAGGCAGAGGTAGGAGGATCACCATGAGTTCAAGGTCACCCTGAGACTACATAGTTAATTCCAGGTCAACCTGGGCCAGAGTGAAACCCTACCTCGAAAAACCAAAAAACAAAATGAGGAAAAATGATGACATCAAAATAAAAGAGAGACTGTTTGAGAGGGGGACGAGGTATGATGAAGAGTGGAGTTTCAAAGGGGATAGTGGGGGGAGGGAATTACCATGGGTTATTGTCTACAATTATGGAAGTTGTCAATAAAAAAAATAAGTTATTAAAAAAAAGAATGAATTTCAGGTTAGCTTGGGCTAGTGTGAGACCCTGCCTCAAAAAAAAAAAAAAAGAAAAGAAAGAAAGAAAGAAAGAACGAAAGAAAGAAAAAGAAAAGAAATTTCTAGGGTTGGGGAGATGACTTAGTGGTTCAAGGCGCTTGCTTGCAAAGCTTGTTGGCCTGGGTTCGATTCTTTAGTACCCATGTACAGTCAGTTGCACAAAGTGAGGAATGTTTGTTTGCAGTGGCAAGAGATGAAGGCATGCCCATATTCATTCTCTATGAAACAAATAAATAAAAATATTATTTAAAGCTGGGCATGGTGGCACACACATGTAATCCCAGCACTTGGGAGGCAGAGGTAGAAGGATCGCCATGAGTTTAAGGCCACCCTGAGACTACATAGTGAATTTCAGGTCAGGTCAGCTTTGGCTAGTGCAAGACCCTACCTCGGAAAAACAAAACAAAAAAAACAAAAATCAAGAAACAACCAAACAACAACAACAAAACTCAGAAAGCAAAAAACAAAACAAATAAAAACACCTAAGATATTGCAAACTGGGTGTGGTAATGCACACTTTGGAGCCCAGCACTTGGGAGGCACAGCTAGGAGGATCACTGTGAGTTCGAGGCCACTCTGAGACTATATAGTGAATTCCATATCAGCCTGGGCTACAGCGAGACCCTACCTCGAAAAACAAAAAAGTGTAAATTATATATATATGTATATACACATATACGTGTATATAAAGAAATTTCTCTTAGTGAGGGGCGGGGAAAACCTGCAGTCACCAGAACCCTGCAGCATCCTAGGCGTGACCTGAGGGGCGTGGCCAAAGCCAGAGGGGCGTGACCACCGCACCGCACTTAGACCGGGGGCGTGGCCTCGGGGAAAGGGGCGTGTCGAAGGCCGTCGGCGCATGCTCCCTGTGCCCGCGGGGCTTGGGGCCGCCGCCACAGCCCACTACAGGGCTCGGCGAGCGGCAGCCAGAAGCAGCAGGGCCGGGCTGGACGGGCGAGCGAGGGAGCGAGCGCACGGCCATGGCCCCGTGGCTGCAGCTCTGCTCGTTCTTCTTCACTGTCAACGCGTGTCTCAACGGCTCGCGGCTGGCGGTGGCGGCGGGCGGCTCGGGCCGCGCCAGGGGCGGCGACACCTGCGGCTGGAGGGTGAGGCTTTGCCGGGGCGGCGGAGCTGGGTGTCCGTCTGAGGTAACCCGTGGGGGGCGGTGAGCGCAGGTGCTCGCGGGCGGGAGCGGGATGCTCCGCTCGGCTCGGCTCGGCTCGGCTTGGCGGGGGGACGCGCGCAGGTGCTCGCGGGCGGGCGGGCGGGATGCTCGGCTGGGCTCGGCTCGGCGTCTGCGGCCAGCAGCTCCGACTGCCTGTCTCCCCTAGGCAAGCGCACCCATCCATCCATCCATCCATCCATCCATCCATCCATCCATTCTCCTCCCTGGGGCGCGCGTCTGCCGACCCCGGGGCTGGGATGAAAGAGGCCGCCGACCTCTGGCTTTGTGTTGCTAATGAGGCCCTGCGGCCGCTGGCCCGGCTCCGACTCCGGAGACCGTACGGGCGGGTGCCGGAAGGGGCGGCGAGGCGGGGGACCCGGCGCCCCCATCCTTTGTTCCCGGACCTTTGGCCCCCTCACACCCCCCCCCCCCGCGGGCTCCCCGTTCCGGGCTGGCGTCCTCCTCCTTCCAAGCTGTATTCTGAGCTAGCTTCGTCCTCCCTACCTCCGGGTCCACCAGCTCTGGAAGGGCTCAGAGGACTGGGCCCGGGGAGGGGACCTGGAGGCATCTCCCCCCGCCCAACCCGCCGTCGCTTTGTTCCTTCCAGGCTGGGCCATCACCCCACCTCTGACTACTGACTTGCTGAGAAACTTTTTTTGTTTGTTTTTCGAGGTAGGGTCTTACTCTAGCCCAAGCTGATCTGGAATTCACTATGTAGTCTCAGGATAGCCTTGAACTCATGGAGATCCTCCTACTAGGCTCTGCCTCCCAAGTGCTGGGGTTAAAGGTGTGCGCCACCACGCCCGCCCGGCGAAACTTTTTTTTTTCTGCCTGGAGTCTTACAAATGGTCTTATGGATGCTGCCCCCTCCCCCCCCCCCGCACCGCCCCGCGTTACCAGTTTAAGTTGAGGATGTTTTCACGGTCCAGTCCACCAGGTGCCTCGGGGGACCAGATTAGGAATAGGGAGATGCTCAGACTTCTCCGCCCAGAACCGGGAGCAACTTTTGAAGATGTCTGCGACATGAGGGACATGAAGGCTGACAATGGGTGCGGGGTCTCTTAACACCCCTTAACCTCCCACCGTCACCCGTGCGCCCCCATACCCACTTCAGGGCTTGGGGGGCGGCTGGGGGCCTGGAGTTTTCTGGTCTGTCCCGTGCTTCACCCGGTGCAGGGTCACAGCCCTGGTGCCTTAAATCCCGAGGTGAGAAAATCGGCTTTGCATTCAGGCAGCCATGAACATGACCTTGCTTGGCTGGACTTTTTAAGTTCCTTGAGCCTCAGTTTCCTTATCTAGAAAACTGGGAGGAGGGAAACGGGGTTTTTCTGATTTTCCCAGGGCCCAGGGATGGGTATGTGCAGTTTGCTGACACCAAAGTTGACTTACCTCTTGGACTGTCGACAACCTCAGACAAGATCAGGATGTGACATCCCCTTTAGGTGGTCACAGGCTAATATCCAGCTCAGCTTACTTCCTTATATTTAGAGTTACAGTTCAGGTAAGAGCCTGGCAGCTAAGGTCAGCCACCCTCCTCCCTTTCTTAGTAAGTAAACTGACCTTAACTCCTCATGTGAGTAAAACATCACATTTTCTTACTGTGTCCATTGGAGTAAAAACATCAGTGTTATTTTTAGTAGATACTAAGTTACCTTAAGGCAATGTCATGTTGACTTACCAATTCTTTTTTTTTTTTTAAATGATCTAGATGCTGCAATCAGGACATAGGACTTTATATTAGGTTTTTTTTTTTTTTTTTCCTTTGGTTTTTCGAGGTAGGGTCTTGTGCTAGTCCAGGCTGACCTGGAAATCACTATGTAGTCTCAGGGTGGCCTCGAATTTACAGCGATCCTCCTGCTTCTGCCTCCTGAGTGCTGGGATTGAAGGAGTGCACCACTACGACTGGCTTAATAAACTATTTTTAAAAAATATTTGAGAGCGAGAAAGAGGCAGATAGAGAATGGGCACAGCAGGGCCTGTAGCTGCAAACAAACTCAAACACATGTACCACTTTGTGCATCTGGCTTTACGTCGGTACTGGGGAATAGAACCTGGGTCCTTAGGCTTCTCAAGAAAGCACCTTAACCAGTAAACCATCTCTCCAGTCCAAAATATACTTTTTTTTTTTTTTTTTTTTTGAGGTAGGGTCTCACTGTAGCCCAGGCTGACCTGGAATTCACTATGTAGTCTCAGCAGGGTGGCATCGAACTCATGGTGATCCTCCTACCTCTGCCTCCCGAGTGCTGGGATTAAAGGTGTGCGCCACCACACATGGCTCAAAATACACTATTTTTATTTGCAAGGAGAAAAAATGAGAGTGAAGCTGGGCACAGCAGGGCCTCTTGCCTCTGCAAAGGAAACTCCACATGCCTGTGCATATGGCTTTACATGGGTACAGGGAAATTGAGCCTCAGGCCAACAGACTTTGCAAGCAAGCTCCTTCAACCCCTGAACCATTTCCCTATCCCTCATTTAACCTGTTTTTATAAAATGTTGGTTCTAGACTGATTTTGGCTTGTGACTGTTGACTGTGCCTGATAGTCGCTCCTTTTAACTGGCAGTAGCCTAGGTGACTTCATGTCCTAGGATATTCGGCTTGTAAGATTTTTTTTTTTTTTTTTCGAGGTAGGGTCTTACTCTAGCCCAGGCTGACCTGGAATTCACTATGGAGTCTCAGGGTGGCCTCGAACTCATGGTGATCCTCCTACCTCTGCCTCCCGAGTGCTGGGATTAAAGGCGTGCGCCACCACGCCCGGCGGCTTGTAAGTTTTAATGTTGTGAGAGTGTGGTAGTTGCTACAGAAGCCAGACGGTGGTTTCATTGCACCCACCTGTGGGAATGGGGTCCCTCCTCTCTAACTCCCTCCCCACAGAATTAATTTAGTCACCTGATCTCAGTCCTGATCTCCTTTCCCCCACCACAGTCCCTAGTTAGGGGTGATCTCAACAGCTCCTGCCTTAGTTAGCATCCCTCCCTGTCATGCCTTTCCTTGCATCCTCATCACCTTCCTGGATGAGCATGGGAACCTCTGCACTGTATCCTCCCGGACTGGTATCTGGCTCCTTTGGTCTTGGAATTGCCTGCTGGGACATGGATGGGATGGGTCTAGCAGAGCTCACAACCTCTTCACTTATCCATCTTCTCAGCTTCAGCAACTTTTCCTGCCCCACTCCCTGCCTCCTATGCCTTTCCTTTCCTTTCTTTAAATATTATATTTATTATTTGCAAGCAGAGCGAGAAAGAATGGATGCTCTAGGGCTTCCAGCTACTGGAAATGAACTCATCGCAGCTACTGCAAATGAACTCCAGAAGCATGTGCTCATCTTGTGCATCTGGCTTTACATGGGTACTGGGGATTTGAACCTGGGTCCTTAGGCTTTGCAGGCAAGCACCTTAACTGCTGAGCCATCTCTCCAGCCCCTAATGCCTTTGTTATTGCCAGGGTATGCTTTCCTGTCTTTCTGGGATGCCCTTTTGTACCCAATCAGCCCAAGACTCAGCTAAAGTGATGGCTTTTCAGGGGAGCTCTCAGAATGTCGTGCCCTGTAGCTTGCTTTCTCTCCCTTATACTTTCTCACTTATTGTGAGGTTGGTAGGTGTTCATGATACCATGTGTTGAGTTTCTTGGTGGCCTCAGAGCCTGGAGCTCTGTCAAATCTTGGCTGAGCCCACGTAGACCCTGCAGTCTTTCTGCAAAATTGGGATAGATTTGAAGAAATGAGGGACCTGTATGGTAATCCCAGGCACACAGGAGGCTGAGATAGAAGGATCGATGGTTCAAGATCTGCTTCATTTCAAGAGTTTGTTCAAGGCCAGTGTGGGCAATTTATTGAGACCCTGTCACCAAAAAACAAAACAAACAATAAAAGGGTCTGGGGAGTATGATTCAGCAGCTAAAGAAAGCATCTGGCATTTGTTTCCGGTGGCAAAAGACCCTGGTGCCCCTCCACCTCCATGTAAATAAATAAATAGTCAGGTGTGGTGGTGCACTTTTAATCCCAGCACTCAGGAGGCAGGGGTAGGAGGATCACTGATTTTGAGGCCAGTTTGGGACTAGAGTGAGTTCCAGGTCATCCTGGGCTATACAGTGATACCCTACCTCAAGTCCCCTTCCCCCAAAATAAAATAAATAATGTTAAAAAGAGGCTTGGGGTTATATAGCTTAGTGGTAGAGTGCTTACTTAGCATGCCAGAAGTCCTGTCCTCTCTGTAGCAAGCCTTTGTACCTGTTGTTCATGGCCTTGTTCCTTCTTACCCATCCAGCTTTCCCTTAGTTCCAGCATTTCTTCCTGCAGGAAGCCCTCCCTGCCCCCACCTTCCTAAGTAAAAATGTCTCTGCCATGGGGTTCCTGTAGCTACTGGTGTTTTGGTGTTCAGAGCCTTGGGTATTTGATTCATGTCTGCTTCTCTGACCAGATCTGTGGATGTCAGCATCAACTTTGAGGTCCAGTTAGATATATAAGAGCATAAAACAAAGAGAATAAGGATCAGAGATTGAGGTAGGAGGATTGCCATGAGTTCAAGGCTAGCCTGGGTCACATAGAGAGACCCTGTCTAAAAAGACCAAATGGAGGGGTTGAGTGAGAGTAGCTCATTTGTAGAGCATGCTTGAAGTCCTGGGGTTGGTCAATCTCTAGCACGCCCAAGTGTCAATGATATGTAATGCAAACAGCAGAGGACTTAGTAGGAGCTGAGTTTCCCTTTAACCTGAGAAAGGGTATACAATTGAGCCATGAAACCTGAATGAAGGGCGTGATCTGGATGCTGGAGAGCAGGGGTATAAATGATCCCTTGATAACCGTGGAACATTTGGCCCAGAAACTCTGGTCCCTGTTGTAGCAATATTTCCCCAGGATTTGTGAGGTGCCTGCCACCAAGAGAGATGCTCTCAAAGAGGCCCCCTTTAAGTGGTCAGGTTTCACACCCTCCCCATTACTTCTGGAGCAGTTAAGAGGCCGATACCATCTTGAACACAGCCCAGTGTTTTAAAAATGAATTGTGTGCACACTTTCATAACTACTAGGAAAAACAACCTCATGGCCATTGTGAGGTGAAGTTGCTCTTTGATTGAATAAGAAAGGTTATTTTACTTCCAGAGAGACTGGTCCCTGCACTCACACTGATGTGGAGCGTTATTGTTGGTGATGAGTAACTTGAAATATGTCAGATTAGGTAAGTCAGGTGAGGTGGTGCCACACCTGAAATCTCAGCACTCAAGAGGCAGAGGACTGAAAGTTCCAGACATGAGCTGAAGAGATGGCTTAGTGGTTAAGACACTTGCCTGCAAAGCCCAAGGACCCAGGTTCAATTCCTCAGTATCCATGTAAGCCAGGTGCATGAGGTGGTACACGCATCTGGAGTTTGTTTTCAGTAGCTAGAGGCCCTGGCATGCCCATTCTTTGTCTCTCTCTAATAAATAAAATATATATAAAAAAGAAAGTTCCAGCCACATCATGAGACCTTGTCTCCTCCCCCCACAAAAAAAAAAAAAAAAAAAAAAAAAAAAAAGCTACTGGGTCGTGGTGGCACATGCCTTTAATCCCAGCACTTGGGAGGCAGAGGTAGGAGGATCACCATGCGTTCAAGGCCACCCTGAGACTACATAGTGAATTCCAGGTCAGCCTGGGCTAGAGTGAGATCCTACCTTGGAATAAAAAAGAAAGTTAGGAATCTACACCTACAGATTTCTGTTCAGTGGCTTTTCCTGTGTTGGGGAGAAAAGTACACTTCTTGCCTCTGTACCTGAATGGGGTATATGTTCCCTGCTCTATTGTGTCTGAGACCCTACCCCTCCCATGGCTGCATCTTCAGCAGTTCAGGAAGCATGTGTGCTGGTACCATCTTTATAGTAAATTGCAACTTTCCCATTTAAGGCAAATACTTCATCCCCAAAGGTAAGAAGGAGTAGGGTGGTACTTGGAAGGAAAGAAGTTCCAGCTGGTTAAAATTTAGGTCTCTGATAAAAGTCCAGTCCAAGAATTCTGCTTGGCTGCGGGCCCGGGCATGTTTATTTGATTCTGAACTGGATGCATTTTCATTCACTTGCAGCTCATGGCTCCCAAGCCCCGTATCTGGTCTGCTTGTCCCATGGCCATGTGGACCATATTACAGATGGTCTTTGTGTCCCATACAGAATTTTTGGCTACAAATTACTTAGTTTTGGGTTAACAGTCACATTTTAGGAATTTTTTTTTCTTTAAAGGAGTGCAGTGCTTTCTTCTAGACTGTTTTGCCTAATCGATTGGGAACTTGCCTGGCCCAGGTCCATTTCTTGAGCAGCCCTCTTCTCCCCACATCATCTAACTATTCATCCATCCCTCCCTTCCTCCTTCTCCTCCTCCCTTCCAGAGCTCCTGAAGTGTGCTAGTCACTAATTCAGGGGTACAGCTTGGTGATTGAGTGCCTCTTTCTTGCAGTACCTTTCTCTTCCAAAGGGGTTTCTCAAACTGTCCAGGGGCTTCCGGTATCAGTTTGGCCTTGGGAATATGTTCCAGTGCAAATTCAAGGACAGTAGAGCCACAATAAGAGGCCAGTTTTGGGCTGGAGAGATGGCTTAGAGGTGCTTTCCTGAAAAGCCTAACAACCCAGGTTTGATTTCCTAGTACCCACATAGAGCCAGATGCACAAAGTGGCACATGCATCTGGAGTTCGTTTGTAGCGGCTGGAGACCCTGGTGTGTCCATTCCCTCTGTCTGTATCTCGTCTCTCTCTCTCTGCTTGAAAAAAAAAAATTGTTGTAGCCCTGGAATTAATGCTTTACTTTCTGTGAAGATTCTAATGTTGTCTGAATGAGACCCATTGCTTTAGAGACCATGCTGCCTCAGAAGGGGGAGAGAACATACGTTCTAGATACTTAAGATCAATCAGTTTGGGGCTGGAGAGTTTGGCCTAGCAGTTAAGGCACTTTCCTGTAAAGCCAAAAGACCCAGGTTCGATTCCCCAGGACCCACGTAAGCCAGATGCACAAGGGGGTGCATGCATCTGGAGTTCATTTGCAGTGGCTGGAGGCCCTGGTGCATCCTGTCTGCCTCTTTCTCTCTCAAACAAATAAAATTAAAAAAAATTTTTTAAATCAATCAGTTTGATTTTCCATTGTTTCACTGTGCTTAGAGAGGGATGCAGAGACTTTGTTGGGATTCTGAACAATGCCAGAAATCAAGTTGGTTTGGGGCAGCTAGTTAGGCCAAGCATCCTGACTTGGGTGGGGGCCTCTGGCCTAGGGCTGGAGCAGAGGCCTGAGACTGAAGGGAACTTGACACTTGCACTGGGTTCCTCCCCAGAACAGCTGGGTTTGTCTGGAAAACTGTCTCTGGAAGGAGCAGGGCGGCATCCAAATCAGCTTCCCTGCAAAGGGAATGGCTACTCATGCTTTTTTTAAGTCTTCATTTTAAGTTGAGTATTTTTCATGCTTCATTTGGCCTAAGATGTGTTGGTGTTTTGGGGGATTTTTTTTGTGTGTGTGTGTGTTTCTGTGTCTGTATGTGTGTGCGCGCACGCTTCCAAGCCTTTTTTCCTCATCCAGCCCTGAACTTTTCACATAATGTGCCCCAGCAGATGTCTACTGCTGCTGCTGCTCAGGCCACTCCATCACATCAACAGTTTTATTGTCCTCTTGTCTCTGCCTATGATGGGTGGCTTTTCAGGCTTCTGGAAGTTGGGGCCCCCACCTGCCACTTATGAGAGTCTGTTAAGAGAGTATGAGATGAGGCAGGGCCTAGGTATGCATGGGAAACCCAGCTGTATCCTCAGAGCAGACATCTTTCCTGATGCTCTTACAAGGACCATTTTGCATCTTCCCCAAATATGGGGGATGGTTATCTGTGCTGGTGCCATCATCCAGTCTCTAGGCCTCCAGACTTGCCCACTGGGAGGTTTTGTCCTCCTGGGCAGTGTCTGTGTCTTTGGCAGCAGGGGGAAGTTCTGAATGGGCCTGACATCCCTGATTAGGTGACTGACTGATGGCCCTACAACACATTGTCTCCTTCAGAGCTCAGACCTTTGAAGCGCCTCCCTCCCGGTGGGAAGTAAAGAGACTATTTGCTCGGTTAAAATGCCTTGGTATTTCCTCTGTTTAACCACAGGCCACTTCCCCTCTGCCACTCTAAACCCAGCAGGGCCACCAGCTGATTGAAAAGACACAGCCTTGGAGTGATCTGCATCCTACTGAAACAGATAGTTTTACAGCAAATTACTGCCAGGGCACTTCTCCAGAAGGACCAGACCTAAAGGAGAATCTATACTCCTGGTCTAGCTCAGAATTTAGCCTGACATAATTCACATTTGAAGTCTTGAATGAGTACTTAAAAAAAAAAAAGGAGTCCAAGATATTAAAGTCTGTGTGTTTTATTGACATATGACAGGTGAAAGCTATTCAATGAACACACCTTTTTTTCTGGGAAGGGCATGATGTCTGTTCACAGAGAACTACTCTTCCTTTTCTTACTTTGTCTCATGCCCTTAGAAACTCATGCAAGAAGTTTGTAGTTTGAATAAAACCAAGCGTATATCTGGGGAGACTCCCTTGTTCTTTTTCAAGCAGTATCTTAAAAGGTTTATTTAATAACACAAGGCAGGGAACTATTAGGTCAGGATGGGCTCCCCAAAATGGAGTCACCAAAGACAGCAGGATAGCAACAGACACAAGGAATGGGTCATCCACATTCCTCAAGAAACCGCCCAACTGTTATGCCTTCCTTGTCTAACAATGTCCCTCAGGTCATGATTTCTTTCCCCCTTATCTTGTAAGTCACCTGGTCACTGTTTTGTTGTCATGCCCTGGATCTCTTAGATGAGGTAGTGTCTTGATCTAGCCCAGGCTCACCTGGAATTCACTGTGCAGTCTCAGGATAGCCTCTATCTCATGGTGATCCTCCTACCTCTGCCTCCCCGAGTGCTGGTATTAAATGCGTGCACCACCAAGCCGGCCTAAAGAAACTTTTTTTATTCAACTTTTCCGTTCCTCACCTTCTCCCAACTGAAGAGCCCTATAAAGCCCACTATCTAGAATCTCAGGTTGGCTGTGCTTCGCTCTTGAGAGTCAGTACTGGCAGCTTGTGCTTTTCCTGAATTAAAAAAAAAAAATCGAGCCATCTTAAAAACTACCTATGTAACAGACTGAAAATTGAAATTCTGGCTGTTCTCTGTTTTTGTGAAGCACCCCCCCCCAAAAAAAAAAAAAAACCAACCCCAAACCTGTAGCTACTCTCTGGTAGAGACTTACTATTTTACAACATCATTGTTCAAAGTATCCATGATAAAAATGGCTGTGCTTTGTGCTTTTCTTGGTGCCTTGTTTGGAAATGTTGGGGGAAGGTGGATGTAGCTAATTAAAGCTACAACATTTAAAGGGGAGACTTAATAGGTACCAGCTGTCCTTAGCAAATCACAGAGGTAGATGACAAAACAAAGAAGTGATGTGAACACACATGTAATTCTCTTCTACAATGGAAGTTGGCCTATAAATTTGCTGATTTAGTGGTGTAAATGAAAACTACATCCAGTGTGTACATTTATAAAGCCTTTGTTTTATAGTGAACCTAATGGTAAAATGTCCTATTTGCATAAGGCCCAGATCTTAAGAGTTGAAAGGGCAACAAATAGCAATTATTGCTAGATGTTAACTACATTAGAAGTTTATGGTACTTTTCTTCTGTTATCTGATCTAACAACATTAATCATGAGGCTTTTTGTTAAAATTACTACATTGAAGTTTCTAGGAAAGCCATGTAACATTGAAGCATTAACTTTTGAAATTGATAGCATTAACTGAGTGTTTAGATGGATGTTTACATTTTATACATTAAATAAATACATCAAATGAATCCTTTGGAAATCATTAGAGATTAGGCTTTAAATATCACTATTTTTTTTTTTCCAATTTAAAAAAGTAGGCAGCCGAATGTGGTGGTGCACGCCTTTAATCCCAGCACTTGGGAGGCAGAGGTGAGAGGATCATCAGGATTGCCCCGAGTTCAAGGCCGCCCTGAGACTACATAGTGAATTCCAGGTTAGCCTGGGCTAGAGTGAGACCCTACCTCAAAAAAACTAAAAAAGAAAAAAAAAAGTAAGGGGTTAGAGGATATGTACAAGGTCCTGGCTTTGATCCTTAATACTGCAAGAAAAAAAAAAGTACCTTAAGTACTTTATATCCTTAAAAGCTAGGCGTTTTTCCAAGCAAGTGTCCTGTTTTGTCCATTTTGTAGATTTTTTTTCCCCCCATATTGAATAGTAACCCTTCACAAAATGCTGGCTGTGGCCCCAGACTTGTGAGCTGGGCCTTTATATTCAAGTGGGAGGGTTGATGGAGTGGGATGGGGGGACTCCTTGGAACACAGAAGTACACTTTCCTGAGACAAGCCATGTGGTTTAGAAACCTTTTCCCCAGGATTTTATTCTGTCCAGGTGATTTCTGGTTTCTCTTTCCTCTAAGCGGCCCTCCTTTTATCTGAGTAAAAATGTGCAATGCAGACCAAATGTAGGAGCAGTGTGCCTGCTGAGTGACAGTTTATGGCCCCCTTCCTCTGAGGTGCACATATTGGCTCTGGGTGGGGCACAGGCACTTGCCTGGTTAGAATTTACTGTGACGGCTGATAGATATCCCAAGCTCTAAAAGGCTTATTTGAAGGTCAGGGGTGATTTTTTTTTTTTTTTTAAGCAGTGGTTTTTGGAAAAGACAAGTGGTAGTACCAGCCGCTTTCCTGACACTCTCCTTCCAGATGGTGATCACTGGAGGAGCATGGGTTGGCAGCTGGAGGTGTGTGTAGGGGGGCTTATGAGCCTCCAGTACAGAGGCTTCCTGCCCCTGCCCTGCCTGTCTTTCCTCTCCAGGCCTCCCTGCTATCCCCAGAGAAACATGAACCAGTTGCTCTCCCCCACCCTCACCCTGTGAAAGGCAGTTTCACATGGAGTCCTGCTTGCAGGCCATTTTAGGAGCTCTGACTCATTAATCTGGGTCTCAGTTGGTTCCCAGCAATTCTGGCATCATGCTCTGCCTCAGTTTCTCCTGTGAGGCTTCTCTGAATGTGAAATTTACCTCTGATCACAAAGTCTGAGCAACTCTGTCATCATGTCATTCAGTTTTAGTGAGAATGTGGCGGTGAGGGAGAACAGAAATGGGATTAATTGATGAAGACTCACCTGAAACAGTGGCTCAGCTGGAGGCTTAGGACGAGGGATGGGGATGGCAGGGGACTTTTGACATGGATTCACTGGTGAGTGGCATGGGACAGTTTGAGCAGGAAGCAAGATGTGAATAGAGCCAGAGAGGAACTTACTAGAGGGCAACAGTAAGCTTAAGATGTAAGTAGGGCATAGACAACAGGGTACCTTGAATTTTGCACACGAATGCCTGTCAGGAGTGGCAGGTGATGACTTGGTAAGTACAGACACTCTCTTAATCATTTATTCACTTATTGTTCATGGGAAACTTGATGCTTTCTGTGTGTTAGGCATGGTTTCTAGAGCTTAGATTTAAAAATATATAGAGAGATATATAGGTATAGATATTGTACTTATTTGCCAGGAGAGAGAGAAAGAAGAAAGGAAGGAAGGATGGATGTGTCAGGGTCTCTTGCTGCTGTAAACAAACTTCAGATGCATGCATTACACTTTGTGCATCTGGCTTTATGTGGACACCTAGGTCCTTAGGCTTTGCATGCAAGCACCTTAACTGCTGAGTTATCTCTCCATCCCTGTTTTTTTTTTTTTTTTTTTTTGAAGCAGGGTTTCACTCTGTATGTAGCTCAGGCTGCCCTTGAACTCATGCTGATCCTCCTACCTTAACCTTCTAAGTGCTGGGATTATAGGCATGAATCACCATGCCCAGCTCTACCTTATTTTGTGAAACAGGGTCTCACTGAACCTGGAGCCCACTGATTTGGTTAGGCTAGCTAGCCGGTAAGCCTAGGATCTATCTCCTCCTTTGTGGTACTGGAGTTACAGGTGCCTGCCACATTTGTGCTGGGGATCTAAACTCGGGTCCTCATGCTTGCATGGCAAGCACTTTACCCATAGAACCCTCTCACCATTCTCCCTTCACACCTTTTGTTGAGCTAAGATCTTGCTATGCAACCCAGGTTAGCCTAGAACTCATCATGTGGCCCAGGCTGGCCTCAAACTCATGGTCCTCCTACTTCAGTGTCCCCAGTCCTGGCATTACAGGTGTGTGGCACCATGCCTGTCTGCCTTTGTTTCATTCCCTTCTCCATCTCCACACTAGTGCCCAACACATAGTTGGCTCTTCATTCATGTTTCTCCAATGGCAAAGCGCTCCACAGGAAATTAAAATAGGGAGATAAAGGTGGCTTCTTGCAAGTCTCCCAGTGGCCCCTCTGAGGAAGCAATGCATAAAAAATAAAGTGATTCTTCATAATTAAAATTTCCTCGGAAATTCTGTAGTTAACTTGTGTTTTCTTTTTCAAAAAAAATATTTATTTATTTATTTATTTATTTATTCATTTGAGAGAGAGAAAGAGGCAGGTAGAGAGAGAATGGGCATGCCTGGGCCTCTAGTCACTGCAGACAAACTTCAGATGCATGCGCCACCTTGTTCATCTGGCTTTATGTGGGTACTGTGGAATTGATCTTGGGCCCTTTGACTTTGCTGGCAAGCACCTTAACCACTAAGCCATCTTTCTAGCCCAACTTGTGTTATCTTTTCTTTCTTTCTTTTTTTTCAACTTGTGTTTTCTTAACATTGACTAATCATGTGGGATCAGGTCTTGAGAGTAGTAGTGTAAGAATTTGCTTGGCTTATTCAACTCATATCACAATCTTTGGGTATTCTTACAGGTTGGCATGGTGGCTGAGGGCTGCATGATCATGTCAGGACTTCTGTTGTGTGGGAGCCACACCTCGCAGAGTGTCTGAAGATTTTTTTTTTTTTTGTGTGGGGGTTGTCTGGACCAGTGTTCCTGTTTCCTTGCAGTGAGAATGAGAAAAATGTAGAGTGACTCTTGAGCACTGAGCAGCTAGCTTTGGACTTTCTGAAATGATGGGAATCCAACAAGTCTCGTTCTTGGCAGTGGCCCTTCCTTTTTGAAAACTTTCTACTCACCAGAGGTGTAGCTCTCACATATTTTTTACCTCCCCTCCCTATTGTGAATGTGTGTCATTTTGTGAAGTCACATGATGGCCCACCAGACTCAGAGTTGTTTTTGCCTTCTTTGGATTGGGGATTTGCTGGCCAGCTGTGGTAATGAGTTTTTTTTTTTTTTTTTTTTTTTGTCGTCTTTGATTTTCATGCCTCGCTTCCCTGTGGGAGGATAGATATTTCTGATCTTACCTCTGCTCATATTCAGATCCAGCCAAGCAATCAGTGACTTCCCCAGGCTTTTTTTTTGTGGGGGACTGTGGGAAAAGTCCTGGTTGGCTGGCTATGAATTAATGAAATCCTTAGAAGGCTTCACTAAAGATAGCTCCTGTGGCTTAAAAAAATGGCATTGCTTTTTCTAATTTGAGAAAGAGGTCATGGAGTTTTATCAAAATGAAGCAGAAAAGAAATGCATTTGCTTGTGCTGACCAAAGGCTGCTCCAGGGCCACGGGAGCTGTGGTCTAGCTTCCATTGCACCGCAGGGGCATGCCACCCAGACCCTCGCTCAAGCCACTCTGGACTCGCTGCCATCATTGTTCACCTACTTTTTGAAGTCATTGAGAGACAGGAATTCTACCTTCCACATCTTTTCACTTGCACATTTCTCATCTGCACATAGTTTGTAAGTCCAGAGGTTTCAACTTGATCAAGACTAATATTGTCATTGCTTTGATCTCATGGAAAGATGCAGGTGGATAATAGGGGAGAGTTTGGGTAGAAGGCAGGGGGCTTTAAAGAGGTCTAAAATGTTTTTGTTTGTTTGTTTTGTTTCATTTTGCTTTTTGAAGTAGGGTCTCGCTCTAGCCCAGGCTGACTTGGAATTCACTATGTAGTCTCAGGGTGGCCTCGAACTCACGGTAGTCCTCCTACCTCTGCCTCTCGGGTGCTGGGATTAAAGACATGCACCACCACGTCCGGCTAAAATGTTTTTAAATTAGTAGAAATTCTGATGTGAGAAGAAGCATGATCGATTTCTGGAGGAGTTCTAGGGAAAGAGATAAAAGAGATAGGATTTTAAAGTGACATGACTTTTTTGTTTTATTTTATTTAATTAATTTATTTTTTGAGGTAGGGTTTCACTCTAGCCCAGGCTGACCTGGAATTCACTATGTAGTCTCAAATTGTCCTCGAACTCACTGCGATCCTCCTACCTCTGCCTCCCAAGTGCTGGGATTAAAGGTGTGTACCACCATGCCTGACCCAACTTTCCTTTATTTTATTTATTTATTTATGTAGTTTTTGGTTTTTCGAGGTAGGGTCTCACTCTAGCCCAGGCTGACCTGGAATTCCTTATGTAGTCTCGGGGTGGCCTTGTACTCAGGGTGATCCTCCTAGCTTTGCCTCCTGAGTGCTGGGATTAAAGGCATGCGCCAGCACGCATGGCTAATTTATTTTTTTTAGGTTTTTTTTTTTTGTTGTTGTTGTTTGTTTTTCGATATAGGGTCTTGCTTTAGCCCAGGTTGACCTGGAATTCACTGTGTAGTCTCAAGGTGGCCTCGAACTCACAGTGATCCTCCTACCTCTGCCTCCTGAATGCTGGGATTAAAAGCGTGTGCCACCATGCCTGGCCTCCACATATGACTTTTAAAAGCAGAAACAGTGCTGATTTATGGTAGTGCACACCTATAATTTCAGAACTAGAGAGGCTGAGGCAAGCGGATGCCAAGTTCCAGGCTAGTGTGGCCTACATAGAGGTCATTTCAAGTAAAATGAAGTAAATAAAATCAGGCTCAGTGTCTTTAAGTGTCCATTGTCCAGTTGTGTGTACACGCCCCCATATAAGTGAGTTATAATTATAAGTCACTTTATGCATTTTAAAGTCTATTTTTTGGGTCTTGTCTATATTAAGATTATATAATTTTCCTTTTCAGTGTCAGTAATGTTTTTTTTTTTTTGGTTTTTTGAGTAGGGTCTCACCTGCGCCCAAGGAGAGGGTGGGCCTCGAACTCACGGCGATCCTCCTACCTCTGCCTCCCGAGTGCTGGGATTAAAGGCGTGCGCCACCACGCCCGGCTTTAATTTTCCTTTTCAGTGTCAGTAATGTTTTGAGCACCTGTCTTCTTAAGCCAGCCACCTGTGCCCAAGGAGTCCCCATTGCTGTGTTCATTCTTCCATACTTGGTATTCCGAAATTTCCCAAGCCTAGGGGAAAGTGGACAGAATAGGACAATGGACACTCATTTCTTCTTGGCCTGGAGTCACCAGTTCTTATATTTTGCCACTTAGCTCATCTGTCCTCTTTGTCCCCTTCATGAGGAATCACATTCCCAGATGCAGACAGGAGTCATCATGGCATTTGAACGTCTTGTCTCTCTGCTCTGCTTTAACGTGTAACAGTCCCCTCCACCTGGTTTTGGTCCTTTATAACCTACACATTCCCAAGAGTCCAGATCACTTGTGTAGATAATCCCACCATCTGGATTTCTGTTTTCTCATGATTAGGGTCTAATTAAATATTTTGGCAAGATCCCTTTAAAGGTATATTGTGACATCATTGGATTTGAGATTTCAATGGTTAACAAATATGAATGCTGTCTTAGCCATTAGTAAAAAAATTGTTTTCCTGCTTGAAATTGTCTTTCTTTTTTATATTTTATTTTTATTTATTTATTTATTTATTTGACAGAGAAATGGGGGGGGGGGAGAATGGGCGCTCCAGGGCTTCCAGCCACTACAAACGAACTACAGACACGTGTGTCCTTTGTGCATCTGGCTAATGTGAGTCCTGGGGAATAGAACCTGGGTCCTTTGGCTTTGCAGGCAAACACCTTAACTGCTCCCTCCAGCCCCTGAAATTGTCTTTTTGATAGCAAATGCAATTTAGTCTTCGGTTGTCTTTTTGTCTTTATTCAGGGTCTAGAGAAAGTGCAGAGTATCATGTGCTCTTCTATAATAAATGGTTTCCTTAAAGACCATTTGAAATCAGCTGTGCTCTGAAAACTAGAAGTACTGCTTTGCAAGAAGGCTTAAAGCTTCTGCTGTTCACACAGGCTTGTTGCAAACAGTTGTAGATGTTGCCCTCAGTGGCTGGGAAAGAGTTCCTTTTAAACACCAGCAAGCTTATGGTTGAATGCTTCCTCACACCAAAATTCAGCTATTTCTTTCCTTTGTGCTAAGAAAACATTGGACTTTATTTCTTTAAGTTCTGTGATTGCATGTGCCTAAATTAGAGACCCTTGCAGACAATTTTCATTAATTTAACTTGAATTACTATCTCTTATCTAACTAATTACATGGCTTTTCTTACTTTTATTTGCCCCCACCCTAGATTTAAGGGCCAAGACCTGTAAAGTTAATATTGATCATTTTTCAAAGTAAGTTAAAATGTCAGAAAGCGACAAGTTGTTATTCTTACAGAGTACTGGTGCAACAACAGAGACAAAGCCTCCATCTTTTATTCATAAGTCTGGGGGGACTGTGAGGGCGCAGGCGGGCCCGTGTGCCCAGCATTTGTTCAGCTTTCAGGACTAGGCCTCCTCCCCTGCTGGCCATGAAATGTCGTGCCGAGGCGTAACAGTGGGGACATTCAGCATCCAGAAAACGGGCCTCAGACGTTCAACTTTGGTTTTCACTTTTTTGTTTTTTTGGCATTAAGTCCACAGTCTCTTCTGTGGCCTGACAGTGAAAGGCCAGAAAGCAGCAATTGGGATGCTGGCAGGGATGAGGTCCAGCCCAGTCCTGAGGGAATGAACCTCCACACAAAGGCCGTGTAAGGGGGTGCCTTAGGAGGGAGGGGTGGCGGCTTCCTTTTGCTGGGCCTCCTTTACTCTGGTCCTAGGAGAGTGCTTCTGTTTCCATGGCTACACTAGCCTCAGGTTTGTTGGGGTGCTTTCCTTTCAGATTAAGCTGTTCCTGTGTAGAGGGAGGTGCTGTGGGCAGAGAGCTGAGGCCATGTAACTACCCAGGCTCCATATTTTCTCTGGATGAAGGAAATGGAGACAGTGTTTGCTGAACAAGCCGTGAATTTGATTTAGAATAGTGGGTTTTGATTGGGAGGGATTTGAGAGAATTTCTGGAGGCTTTTTTTTTTTTTTTTGGCTGTCAGCGTGGGTTAAGGTGCTGCGGGTGTTCAGTGGGTAGGGCTTTGCAGTGTGGCATGGGACAGCAGCAGTGCTGATGTTGGTATCAGCTTCTTATCTTAGGATTGGAGTTTGTCACTGCTTCCCCACTTTCTGTCTCACAGATGCTGGTGACGGTAGGCGTCTGCACTGAGGCTCACTTGCCACAAGCTCTCAGGACATATGATTAAGCTTTTGTGGTATTCCTTGAAGATAGACTGTGAATGCAACTACTATTTTAATATAAAAATGTGTGTGTGTGTGTGTGTGTGTGTGTGTACACACCACAATTTGATCAAAGTAGCCTAACCTGCCCCGCTGTTTTTGTTGCTCACTGATGGTCTGTGGATAACATTACATTTCTTCAGCATGAAACCCAACACTTCAAATCCCTAAAGCAGTCTCAAATTTATGGTTAATAAAAGCATTTATTGTACTGGATGTCATCTGTTATATCACTCTGGGGCTAGAAACTGGCAAGCAGTGGACAGGAAATATTTTCATTTCAAATCACTTCAATCTCATGGTCTAGGGGCAAAAGTGTCTGATTTCAGGAAAGCCGTGGTGAATAGCATGGTAATGAATGCATTTTTAGTTGATTAAGCAGGCATTCTCTCTCTCTTTCAAACAATCTCCTCTCTTTGGCTTGGTGGGTCTAAATAAACACATGATATTAAATGATAGCATGTCTTCTTGTGGCCATGCCTTTCTATGCTTGGATCATCTTACTTTTCAGTGTTTTCCAGGAATCCTAAAACACAAAGGCGAGCAGGGGAACTAGACTCCAGTTTGGGTCCCTTTGTCACTAGCTTTTCCTAAGCAGAGATCTGTTCTGCTCTTTTATTCTCCTCTTTTCTGCAGACAGTCTTGCTATACAGCCCTGGCTGACCTGGATCTTGTGACAGTCCTCCTGCCTCAGCCTCTTGAGTGCTGGGATTACAGGAGCGCACTACCAGGCTCCATTCCGAACAGACGTTTCTAGAGATGATTGATGCCTGCCCTTTGATATTACCCTTAAAAATGGAATTTGGTTTGGGTGTGGTGGCACACACCTTTAATCCGAGAACTTGGGAGGCAGAGGTAGGAGGATCACCATGAGTTCAAGGCCACCCTGAGACTACGTAGTGAATTGCAGGTCAGCCCGAGCTGGAGTGAGACCTCAAAAACAAAACAAAACAACAACAACAAAAAAAGAATTCGGTACCTTTCCCATGGAATTATGAATTAAGGAGGGAAAACGTTTCCTTTTTTTTTTTTAAGTATCTGATCTCCTGCATCCAACAAAAGAACTGTGGGGTTGAGGGGAATTCCTTGCCGTGGAAATCTGTTGGGACATAGGACCTTCCAGTGCCTTTGGACTTTGTGTGTTATCCCCTCGTCACTCTCAGCCCCCAGGGAGGGACGGAGGGAGGGAGGCGATTTGCTTCTGATGTGGTTCTTGTTTTCTAGATGTGGATTCCATGGCAGGAGAGTGAGGAAGGGATTAAGTTGGGAGGTCATGTGATTTAGGGAGACTTTTCTGCCAGAAACCAGAGCCTGCGAGTTCTTACAAACCTCCTGTGCTCTGAAGGTCTTCCTTCCCAAGCACCCAGCTAGATGGGCCATCTGCCATATGTAGCAAAGCAGCAGATAGGGGTGATGAGCAGAGAGCCGGAGGAGAGACCAGACAACACTTTACAATCATTAAATTAAACTCAGATGAGTATCTGCCCCAAAGGTTCCCAAACCTGGCTGAGAACCAGAATCCCCTGAGGAGAGTTTTTTGGCCTGGAGTGGGTAGATTCCAGCCTTGCCACAGACCTGCTTTGGTGGGATTTCCTGGGCAAGGCCAGGAACCCGAGTTTATTTTTATTTATTTTTTGAGGCAAGCCCAACAGACTGGGCTTTTTGTTGTTGTTGTTGTTGATTTTTGAGGTAGGAGCTCACTCCATCCCAGACTGACTTGGAATTTACCATGTAGTCTCAGGGTGGTCTGGAACTCATGGCAATTCTCCTACCACACCTGGCCTTTTTTTTTTTTTTTTTAAATTAATGTGTGGGGGGGGGGGGAGGGAGAGAGTGAGTGAGTGTGAGAGCGCGCACACGTGTGTGTGAGAGACTGAGAATTGGTGCTCCAGGGCCTTCAGCCACTGCAGTGGAACTCCAGATGTGTTTGTGCCACTTTATGCGCATGTGTGTCCTTGTGCACTTGTGTCACTTTTTGTATCTGGCTTACGTTGGACCTGGAGAGTCGAATATGAGTCCTTAGGCTTCACAGGCAGGTGCCTTCACTGCTTAGCCATCTTTCCAGCCCTAACCTGAGTTTTAAAAAGAACTGCAGGATCTGACCAGATCAGTGGTTACCTGATTTAGGGATTTAGTACCTTCTCTGCCCTCTTCTCCCTTCTTTGTTTTCCCATTTTGGGATTACAGGTATGCACCAGTATACCAAGCTCCACATAGGTTTCTTGAATACCTCTCCTCCTTGCCATTTTTATTTGTTTCCTTGGCTTTTTTTTTTTTGGTCCAGGGTTGATCTGGAACTCACTCTATAGCCCCTGGCTGGCCTTGAACTCATGGCAATTCTCCTACCTTAGCCTCCTGAGTGCTGATTAAAAGTGTGCACCACCATGCATGGCTGTTTTTTTTTTTTTTTTTAGATTTTATTGTTTATTTGTTTTTTGAGGTAGGGTCTCTCTCTAGCTAAGGCTGACCTGGAATTCATTATGTAGTCACAGAGTGGCCTTGAACTCATGATGATCCTCCTACCTCTGCCTCCCAAGTACTGGGATTAAAGGCATGCGCCACCATGCTTGGCTTTTTTCATTTTTTGAGATAGTTTCTTTCTGTAGCCTTGGCTGTCCTGGAATTCACTGTGTAGTCCAAGCTTGTCTCAAACTCATGGTAATCCTCCTGCCTCAGGCTCTCAAGTGCTGAGATTACAGGCATGTACAACCATGTCTAGTTTTCTTGTGTATTTTCCCCCAAGTGAAAGTACTGGTTGGAAGATTTATGGCTCTTATTACATGTTTACCAGTTTTCTCTGTATAATGACTGGGCTAGTTTGCAGGGAAGAATTGTGTTTTGAGAAAAATACTGGCTTGACTCACAAATCCTGGCTCTGCCATTTGCTACCATTGACCATGACCCTGGGATAATTAATTTCTCTTTTTTTTACTTGTCTCTTCCTCTCCCTCTCCCTCTCCCTCCCCCTTCCTTCCTTCTTTCTATCTCTTCTCCGTTCCCCTCCCCTTCATTCCTTCCCCTATGTCCCATCAATACAGAGTCTCACTCTGTAGCTCAGGCTGGCCTCACATTCATGGCAATTATCCTGCCTCAGCCTCCCAATTATCCCAATTGGGTTTGCAAGCATAAGCCACCATGCCCAGCTCCCCGCCCCCTCCAGGAAAAATAAGACTCAAATTTTATTACATGGGAGTAATAAGTCTCTTTCATCTGAAAGGTGGATTAGTTATAGTTCATCTTCAAGAATTGTTTTGAAACCCAAGTGAGATGCTGTCATTAAAGGGTTGGCCACATAGCTGCTGCTTAGTGAAAGGACAGTCTTGTCAGCACATGTGTGTTGTTACTCTCCAACCTAAACATTAATGCTATGATGCTCTGTTTTTTCAGTGGTACCTTTGCTTATTTGATGCTGGATTTATTAAGGAATGACTGTATCTTTTAAAATATGAGTCCTTTTATTTATTTTATTTATTCATCAGAGAGAGATGAGAGAGAGAGAGAGAGAGAGAGAGAGAATGAGAATGGGCGCTTCAGGGCTTTTAAGCACTGTGCATGAACCCAGTTGCATGTGCCACCATGTGCATCTGGCTTACATGGGTTCTGGGGAATTGAACGTTGATCCTCAGGCTTCACAGGCAAGTGCCTTGACCAGTAAGCCCCAGGACTATATCTTTCTATCTGGTGATTCACCTTCTGGGTATGTTTTATTGCTCTTAGGCATTCAAGCTAGGTGTGGATGGAGTGCTGTATAGTAGAGAGTGTTAGGAACATGTTTAAGTGAATAAAGTTTTTAAAGTAACTATTATTAGCCAGGTGTGGTGGCACATGTCTATAATCCCAGCAATCATGAGGCAGATACAGGATGATCACTTCAGGTTTGAGGCCAGCCAGGGCTACATAATGGGACCCTGTCTCAATAGATTTTTTTTTTTTAAAAAAAAGAGCATTGGGCTGGAGAGATGGCTCAGTGGTTAAGGCACTTGTCTGTGAAGCCTAAGGACCCAGGTTCGATAACCTGGTATCCCCATAAAGCCAGATGCACAAGGTGGTGCATGTATCTGGAGTTTGCAGTGGCTAGAGGCCCTAGGGCACCAATTCTCTCTCTCTCTCTCTCAAATAATAAATAAGAATATTAAAAAAACAAAGAGCATCAAGTCATTACTGATTGAGTTTTCCTGCTTAACAGCAAATTTTGGAAATTGTTGAATCTAAGTATTATGGTGGGTAAGATTCTATTTGGGCCCTTAATTTGGCCCTTCTCATCTCTGTTTTTAACATCAACACTACTGTTAATGATTGATTTCAGCCCATGTGGTTTTCTTGATCAGGTGCTTTTAGGACCAAATTGGACACTGAATCCATAAACAAAGGCATCCACTCTGTCCTCCTCTTAAAGTCTGAATCACATTGAGGTGCTGACAGTCCAGGAGGTCTGGTTTTTTCTTCTATCAGCACTTGTCAGGCTGGAAGGGATTTGGGGGTATTGTGGAAGGTGGTGGAGGGGGCCTGGGGAAAGGTTGCTGCAGATAACAACTGATCAGACATAAATGCTAATTTGGTAGAGAACTGGTATTCGGTGATTGAACAACTGAGAAGTAGCTGTCTTCTTTTTTTTTTTTTTTTTGGTTTTTCGAGGTAGGGTCTCACTCTAGCTCAGGCTGACCTGGAATTCACTATGTAGTCTCAGGGTGGCCTCGAACTCATGGCGATCCTCCTACCTCTGCCTCCCGAGTGCTGGGATTAAAGGCGTGCGCCACCACGCCCGGCTTTGTCTTCTTATTGATAAAGCTCAAAATCCTAGATCAGTGACACACACCCACCCTTGTCACTTCCTTACCTGTTCTCAACCATGAGTCCTTCCTTGGAACCTCAGTATGAAACACTTACAGCAGTTCTGGTTGAAGGCAGTGGGAAGAACCCAGTCGAGCCCTTCTTAGTCACCTACAGCTCCCTGCTCTTGCCTCCGATTCACACCACTGCCCTGTGGGTTTCCCGTGGGTCAAGAAACCCTTTCTTGAGATTGTCTTCCCTGCCCTGGCTGAACTGGGATGATTTTATGGATCCCCCTGGATGTTATAAGAACACTTCTGGGGCTGGAGAGATGGCTCAGCAGTTTAAGATGATTGCTTGTAAAACCTGCCAGCCCAGTTCAGTTCTCCAAAACCTATGTAAAGCCAGATGCATAAAGTGGCACATGCATCTGGAGTTTGTTTGCAGAGGCAAGAGACCCTGGTGCACCCATCCTCATTCTCTTTCTCACACCTTGCAAATCAATAAATTAAAATATTTTTAAAAAGAACACTTCTCAGGGTTGGAGAGATGGCTTAGTGGTTAAGGCACCTGCCTGCTAAGCCAAAGGACCCAGGTTCAGTTCCCCAGTGCCCATGTAAAGCCAGACGCACAAGGTGGCTCATGAGTCTAGAGTTTGTTCACAGTGGCTAGAGGCCCTGTGACATGCCTATATTCTCACATTGTCCCTCGCTCGCTCTCTCATAAAATAAACAAATAAAGAAATAAAAGAAATAAGCCACAGGAAATAAAAGCAAGAAAACAAAACAAAGTTAAATAAAAAAACACTTCTGGAAGAAATTTGTAATGCAACCCCTCCTTTGTGAGGGTGAATCTGAGGCTGTGGCTGCCAGTGTGAAGATCCTGGACTTCAGGACACAGGAGGGTGACCTCCAGAAGAGTAAGGAGAGAGAGAGAGGGAGGGAGAGAGAGAGAGAGAGAGAGAGCAAGCGCGAGTGTGAGCGAGTGGGGTAGAGATGTATTTTAAGAAGATAAAGTGAAAAGAGAGACTGATTGAGAGGAGGAGGGGATATGATGGAGAATGAAGTTTCAAAGGGGAAAATGGGGGAAGGGAGGGCATTACCATGGGATATTGTTTACAATCATGGAAGTTGTTAATAAAAAAAATAATTTTTTTAAAAAAGAAGATAAAGCGAAGGGTTGTAATTGGCTGTCAGAAAGTGGACCTCTTCTGAGGGTCTGTGACACAGACCAGGGGCGGAAGTGGTAGGGAGCTGTTGGGGGAGAGGTCACTCATTTAGAGACCAGAGGCCAGCCTCACCTGATAAGAGGCTTGGAGCTGGAAGGCACCAACAAATGGATTTGATGAAGAGCCTTGTCTCCCGGGGTCATGCCCTCTGGCAGCTCTGAGCTTAGGCAGGAGTGATGACAAGTTGTCCTGGGAAGAAGCTGGTAGATTTCCACCCAGGCTCCCACCTGTGGCAGTAGCAGAGCACACGGCTTTGCATTCCTGTGCCAGAAAGGTGTAAGTTGTACCTGGGCCATACAGCTTGAACCTCTGAATACCCTCAGCCCCATGAAGGCCTTCGCTGAGCCTCTGCTCAGTGCCCCATGGTCTGTCAGAGCCAGCAGCCTTATGACTTATGGCCCTTTGTCTGCAGAGAGCATTGGTGTGCCTCTACCGCACGGGATGCTCCGCTGCCAGGAGACTAAGAGGGAGGGAATGGCAGAAGAAGTGGTGGCCTTTTTTTTTGTACCCCAATCATGGTAGGGCGCTCTGGCTCCTCATTTTTCCCTGCCTGGTTGAAACTTAGGCCACATTTGCAGAAAGCTCTTGGCTATGGTTGAGAGCATATTCAAAGGACTTCCTATCTGTGCAAACTGGAAGAAAAGAATAGTAGGACACATTTTTCCTGTTCCATGTGTCTCCCATTCCTGTGGCTGCAGAATCAAGAGGCTTGATGTCTAGCAGTGAGGTATCTCTGTCACACCCTCCAAGGCTCAGGGTCCATTGTGGAATAGGTGGTGAAAATAATGTAAGAGCCAAAGGAAGGGGAGGAGTGCTTACAGTGCTGTCTCCCAGACACAAAATGGCCTTGATATTCATGGCCTCACAGTGCTTTACACTACCTATAAGACCTGCATAATAGGCAGGGAAAAAATATCAAAATAGAAGAGTTGGAAAGAGAAAGGGATTCAGTGGGGAGGAGATTTTGGGAAGGGGGAAAAGGGTGATTTGAGGGGATTATGATCATGGTAATTGTTTATATGTATGGAAGTTGTCAGTAAAAAGGTAGAAAAAGGACACAAGTCAAGAGATTTCTATGAGCAGTAATTAACAGAGAGACTTAGCCAGGCACGGTGGTGCATGGCTTTTATTCAGTATGAATTCAAGGCCACCCTGAGACTACATAGCAAATTCCAGGTCAGCCTGGGCTAGAGTGAGACCCTACTTTGAAAAAAAAAAACACAAAAACAAAGAGGGGGGGGGGACACTGGAGTTGTAACCCTATGTTCTAATTTGAAATGTGAAGTTGAACCCCTTGCTTAATCTTTTCTCGGGTAACACAGGTGTGTCTCTTTCATGTGACTGTCTCTGCCTTGGTCACATGGCCATGGTCTCAGGGTCTCTTAGATGTCTTTCAGTACCTAGCCATAGAGCCTGCATATCCTGGGTGTGTCTGTGGATAAGGGCTAGGTTTGCACTGATTACGGATGGTCAACTTGCGTACCTTCAGGTTAGAGAGAGACTATGTGGGGTCTGTGCTTTTGGAAACATGCGAAGCCCAGTGGACTTTGAGAGCTTGGCACATCTATGTCCCACAGCCTTCCTACCCGCCGCCTGTTTCTGGGAGGCCCTGAGATGGTCCATGCTGGAGATGGCCTCCTTCTGACTCCTGGGAGGCAGGAGGAGAGAGCACCGTTTTTGCCCTGGGTCCTGCTATTTTTGCCTTGGTCAAGATTGTTCAGGCAGAGTGGCGGTGTCAATGCCTTCTAGTACCAAGACAGTTCTAAGCCTTGGCAAACAAAACACTTCAAAAAGAATCCTGCCCCTGCCCCCTCCTGGTATAAGGTGGCGGAAGGAAGGAAGCCGAGGCTGACAGGGGAGTTAAACAAACTTGAAGGTAGGTCACATTTTTGACATACCATTTTCTCCTCCCTAACCAGCAGCTGCTCTGTGCTTTGAAAGAGGCTTAACTGCTCATATAAACTTTGGTTTGTGATAATGTAAACTATTATTAGGATTATCTCTTTATTCATAATATATGCCTGACTCTCCGTCTGCCTTATTTATGCTGTGTTTAAAGCACTCATTTACTGTCAGTACCCAGAGCCAGCACCAACCCCTCTGCAATGATGGAAAACTTTAGAGTAGACTGTTTACATCTCTCTGGTTAAGAGGGACTCTGGGAAAGAAATCATTAGGTTGAGGAAGCTTCAAATCTCAGTGAAGCTTCCAGGTTAAAGCTGGGATGTGGTGTTGATGAAACTTTGCAGTTTCTCCCAAGGGAGGTTGTTTTAATGTTCCGATGCATTGGCTTCTCACTAGAGAATTTTTGACTGGGCTCTGGCTTGGCTTCCTCCATCTCATCACCAGCTGGTGGAACCATTTGCCATTAAAAGCATTATGGAAATGAAGGAAGGTCCGTGGCACAGGCTGGTGACAGGAGGGTTGCCGAGTGGGTTCTGACTCAGGTGCTCCTGCCTGAGTTTGTCAGCCAAGAGCAGGTTAGTGTGTGAGCCAAGAAACGCTAATAACTTTTTCAGTTTTCATGAAATGTCTCCCCTACCCTTTGTTTCTTCCTCTACTCCTCACCGAAAGAAGGAACAGACTGAATTTTTAAGCACATCTGGACACTGTTTTTGTAAAACTCTTACCCTGAATTCCCATAAGAAATATATTGGCTCCCATTTTTGCAAGCAAAAACTGAAATGATTCCTTTGTTTATAAGTCTTGTAGCTATGTACTTTAATGAAACAGTAAAGAAAGGAATTGCTCTGGTTTGAGAATCCTTAGCTCACCCAGACATTATCCTTTATGTCTCTCTTGATGTCTTTGAGAGGTGCTAAAAGTTTATGGCTGGGGTGTTTTGTGTTTTTTTTTTGGTGGGGGAGGTGTACAAGAGCTTCATGTGTCCCTTTTGGAAATGACTTTTCCTGCTTTCTTTGGTTGGCTGGCTTGTTAAGGCCATGGGGCAGGGGTGCTCAGTCTCAGCGTTCTCCCTGTGCAGCACTGTCCTGTGAACACCATACGATACAATCAGTGGCACTGGTCCAGTTCTGAGAGCCCCTGAAGCTTGCAGCAGGAGATGGATCTGTCTTCCCTTCTCAGAGAGTGTTTGTGTTCTTCTTAGGTGAATCTTCTAGAAGCCTGTTGTTACTAAGAAAGTGCTAGGAAAACAAGATTGATCTTTCATTCGTTCATTCATTCATTCATTCATTCCAGTCAGTCTATTAAGATGCTGGTTGGGACTTCTTCCGGGATAAAGGGGGAGAAATGCAAGAGATTCTGTGAGCAGCAAATTTGCGAAGATGAGATATAATAATTTGCTGTTTGGGAAACTTGTAAGATGACATGATTGTGTTTATGATTCTGTTTAAAGCAGTGATTACTGAAGTTTTGTTTTGTTTTGTTTTGAGGCAGAGTCTCACTCTGGTTCAGGCTGACATGGAACTCACTCTGTAGCCCCAGGCTTGCCTCCAGTTCAGGGTGATCCTCCTACCTGAGCCTCTCTGAGTTCTGTGAGTTATAGTCATGAGCAACCATGCACAGCTTTGCAGAAGTTTTCTTATACAAGTTTTCTTAAGCATCGTTTTCTTAAAAATGATGTCTCGTATTGAAATTGTACATTCAGGAAAATATCATAGTAATGTGGTTAAATTATAAAGCTCATAGCTCTGCTATTACCCAATAAATGTTCACTAGAGATAGTAACTGGTAGAGTAGTTACTGCTTCATAGAATATTACTTCTCCTAGACTGGCTCTGGATGTCTGTAAATAGATTCCAGAGGAGAAATATTCCCATAGGTCTCAGATGAGTCAGCTTTAGGGAATGACCACTGTAGCAGTTACTTTCTTGTTGCTGGGACAGAGAACATGAGCAGAAGCCGCTTAAGGAAGGAAGGGGTTTATTTCCGCTTACAGTCCTTTAATTTTTTTTTTTTTTTTTGGTTTTTGGAGGTAAGGTCTCACTGTAGCTCAGGCTGACCTGGAATTCACTATGGAGTCTCAGGGTGGTCTTGAACTCAGTGATCCTCCTACCTCTGCCTCCCAAGTGCTGGGATTAAAGGCATGTGCCACCACGCCCAGCTAGTCCTTTAATTTTTAGAAATATTTATTTATTTACTAGAGAGAGAGAGAGAGAGAGAGAGAGAGATGAATGAATGGGTGTGCCAGGACCTCTAAGCACTGCAAACGAACTCCAGATTCATACACCAAGTTGTGTATCTGGCTTTATGTGGAGAATCGAACCTGGATCCTTTGGCTTTGTTGGTAAGTGCCTGAACCACTAAGCCATTTCTCTAGTCCCAGCTTACAGTTTTGAGGGGAAGTTTTATCATGGTGGTTGGGGGGGGGGCACAGCAGGAGCAGACAACTGTCAGATTGTCACATCAGCAGGGAGGAAGTAGGAAGCTAAAGAGCACCAAGCTGGGCTGCACTGTGACACCCCAAGGCTTGCCCACAGTGATACACTTGCTCTGGCAAGGTTCCATCTCCTAAAGGCTCCACAAACCTCCCAGAGTCACCAGCTAACTGGGGATTATGAAATGAAACATGAGTCTGCGAGGGACATTTTATTTATTTATTTTTAAAATTTTATTGACAACTTCCACAATTGTAAACAATATCCCATAGTAATTCCCTTCCTCCCCCACTTTCCACTTTGAAACTCCACTCTCCATCATATCCCCTTCCCCTCTCAATCAGTCTCTCTTTTATTTTGATGTCATCATCTTTTCCTCCTATTATGATGGTCTTATGTAGGTAGTGACAGGCATTGTGAGGTTATCCAGGCTATTTTGTGTCTGGAGGAACACATTGTAAAGAGTCCTACCCTTCCTTTGGCTCTTACATTCTTTCTGCCACCTCTTCTGCAATGGACCCTGAGCCTTGGAAGGTGTGATAGAGATATTTCAGTGCTGAGCACTCCTCTGTCACTTCTTCTCAGCACTATGGTGCCTTCTGAGTCATTCCAAGGTCACTGCCATCTGAAAAGAGAAGGTTCTCTAACCAAAACTAAGAGTAGCATTAATATATGGGTATGAACATTAAGAGAAGTGCTTACTGGGCAGTTTGATGAGCATAGTATATACATTTAGCCAGACAGCAGCAGATGTTACACTCCCAGGGCTCATGACTACCCCTGTTGTAGGTTTTCAGTATCAGGAATGTATTTCCTTCCATGGAGTGGGCCTCCAGTCCAGGTGGAGAGCATTTGGTTTCCCCCATAACAGACATGCCCCTATTGTACCCATTGGCTCATTTGGCCTGGCTGGCCAAATTTTTTAAAATTTATTTATTTTTATTTTTTTTCCTCAATTTTTATTAAAGTTTTCCATGATTATAAAAAATATCCCATGGTAATACCCTCCCTTCCCCCCTTTTCCCCTTTGAAATTCCATTCTCCATCATATCCCCTCCCCATCTTAATCAGTCTGTCTTTTATTTTGATGTCATGCTCTTTTCCTCCTCTTATGATGGTCTTGTGCAGGTAGTGTCAGACACTATGAGGTCATGGATATCAAGGCCATTTTATGTCTGGAGGGAGCACGTTGTAAGGAGTCCTACCCTTCCTTTGGCTCTTACATTCTTTCCGCCACCTCTTCTGCATTAGACCCTGAGCCTTGGAAGGTGTGCTCGAGATGTTACTCAGTACTCCAGTCACTTTCTTCCACTGGCTGGCCGAACTTAAGGCTTGCAGTGTCCATTGTTGAGTACCTTCACTGGTGATTTCTATGAGGGACATTTTATATTCAAACCATTACAACCCACCCTTCAGCTTTTTCATCTACTTTCAAAAAAGTTATCTATCATCCATCCTCCCTCCCTCCACCTATCTATCAATCATCTGCAATGGCGGGGGGGGGGGGGGGGCTGGGAAATGAGCACCAGGGCTGCAAAGGAACTCCAGATGCATGGGCCACTTTGTTCATCTGGCAAGCACTTTAACTGCTAAGCCATTTCTCCAGCCCCCAGAATTTACAATTTTTATCAGCAAGTTATTTTTAAATAATTTTATTTATTTGAGGAGGAGGAGGAGAGAGAGAATATGGGCGTGCTAGGGCCTCTAGCCTCTGCAAACAAACTCCAGATGCATGTACCACCTTGTGTATTTGACTTTACGTGAGCAATAGGGAATTGAACTTGAGTCCTTTGGCTTTCCAGGCAAGCATCTTAACTGCTAACCCATCTTTCCAGCCCAGCAAATTATCTCCAGCTTATCCTATATAATCAACCACCTTGGTGTTTTTTTAACTGCTCTGGAAAAAGTGGGAGCACTTAGATTTCTAAGTGCTATAATGTGATTACTTTGGGGAAGGAGGAATCTGTCAGTCCACTTCCTGGATTTGCCAGTTTCTCTTTTGATTTGACACACTTACGTTATTCACATGAGACCTGCCAACTAGTCATAAAATCCCTTAAGTTCATATAATTTTGAAGAAACACAGGATAAATTATAATTTGGTTTTCCCTCAGAGCAGCACTTAGACACCCGCACCAGAAGGCAGCCTGCCCCGTACATCAGTGTGTGTGCTACACACAAAGTAGCATTGACAGTTTGTCTGTTGCCTTTCCATGGACACAGCACGCTTCCAAACAGGATAAAGGGCTGGGTTTGCTGCCCTTATTTATTTATTTTTGTGTGTGTTGTTTATGCACATGTATGTGCCCTTGTGGTGCCAATGTTCTTGCCTGTGATGGGCTACACTTGTTTGCAGAGGTCAGAGCACAACGAGAAGTACCCGCTTCATCACTTTTCCACCTGTTCTTATTTGAGGCAGAATCTCTTACTGATCCCAGAGCTTGCCTTTTGGTAGCTCCAGTGATCTCCAGTCACTGTCCCCTATAGAAGTAGAGTTAGAGGTGCACATGGCCGCATCTACCAGCTGTTTGTGTGGGTCCTGGGGATTGAACTTGAGCAGTCTCTTGGGCCTCCTCAAGCCCTCATGCTTGCATAGGAAGTGCTCTTAACTGCTGAGCCATCTCTCCAGCCTGGCTTTGACAGTTTTTAAAAATGACATTTTCCCTTGATAGAAAATAATGAATAATTAGAGCTGACTGGGCTCTTGAAAAGAATTTGGCTCAGAGGCCCTAACTCTCACTTTATTAGGCTCTTTTTTTGTTACTTCCTTCACAGGTTGCACATTCTTCTCCCATAAGGAGCGGTGTTCATTGGTAGGTGGTAGGAGGCATATGAACAAATGTTCTGCATGTTAGGATTAAACTTTATGACGTTCCATGCTCCATGCTCACAATAGAGTCAGGAGAAATCACCTCAAATGGTGGGAAGGAGTTTCTGGGTCTTCTTTGTGCTTAATTAAGCCTTTTCTGCCTTGAACTAACCAGTTATATGTTCTTTATTGATTATTGTTAGTTATTAATTATTATAAAAATAATAATGCCTCTTTCAAAAGAAAAGTCTGATGGTTTTCATGGAACTTAAAAACATACTCTTAAGGAAATGCTACTTGAGAATGACTAATTCATCTATCATTCTTGGGCAGACTGTCCATCCCAGCCTCATCCCCTCCCAGCTTCTGTCCACCAAGTCCTGGACCTGCTGGGTCTTGATGCTTTTCCTTCTTGGCATACCAGGGAATTTACTGGCCTTGTGTGGCAAGAGCAGGGCTGCTTACCTCACCATGTGGCCTCGCTTTGACCCAGCTCTTCATTCTTAGTTGGAAATGATTTTTGCTGGAACTTTGATGAAATGGCAAGCCTATTTCACACTACATGACAAATTATGGGCTTCTAGTTTATCTCCCCCTGTATACTTTGGTTTTGTAAACATTATCCATGAGACTTTAAAAAAAAATATTTGTTTGTGTGTAAGAGACGGAGGGAGAATGGGCACACCAGGGCCTCCAGCCACTGCAGAGAGACTCCAGACACATGTGCCACCTTGTGCATCTGGCTTACATGGGTCCTGGGGACTCAAACCTGTGTCCTTAGGCATTACAGGCAAGTACCTTAACGGCTAAGCGATCTCTCCAGCCCAAGAAACATTTGTTGAAGGGGATGGTAGATGTGGATTTCTTCCTTCAAGCAAAAGGGTATGTGTGTGTGTGATTTGCCTGCCTCAGCCCTGAAGATGAGTAGAGACTTACCATGTGTCCTGGTGTAAGATCAAAAATTAAAAGCCTTATTATCATGCTAACATGCCTTTTTAGCGTCAGTCCTTGGGGTCTCGCCTGATTCCTGAGGCTTGGAATCCCTCCGGGAGGAGGGGTCCCAACACTGGGACCACTTCATCATGGGAGGAAATACACACTCTTACCTGCAGTTCCCTCTGCCTTGTCTGCTTCCGTGAATTTGCAGTTGACCTCTTTGGAGCAGTCCATGCCAGAAGTCTTGGGAAAGAATTACAGGGAGTCCTCCATATCTTGCTAATGTGGCATTGCCTCCTTCACCCACAGGAACATTTACCTCACTGTAAAATCCGCCAGGACTTCGAGAGCTCATTTCCACCTCATTCTTTACCTTCCTTCTCAGGACATGTTGCTTGTTCAGGGAAATAAAAGCAAAGCTGATGACGTGGCAAACACAATTATTTCCTGGATGACTATCATAAAATGATTTAATTTGGTGTGTCATTGTGTGTGTGCACGAGCAGTTGCATGTGTGAGCTTTAATGGGAATTCCATGTGGTGTCATTGGGAAAGTAGGAAGGAAAATGTCCTAGATTTATTGCTTATAGTTTAAGGACAGACTACTGGCTTCCATCCAAGAAGCAGGGAGCATGAAGCTAGGGGACTCATTAGTGTTAACAGTATATCCTTCCGATTGCCTGCTCTAAGTACAGATCAGGTAAAATTCATTTACCCTTTGAAATTTTTAACACTCATGGGATACAGGGGCGAGCAAGGGACTCGGCATCATGTGGTGATGGTGTCCTTTGCTCTGTGCCAGCCTTGAGTGAGTCTTGCCACAGCTGGCATAGGCATCAAAGACTACTTTGTGCATCTGGCATTATGTGGGTACTTGGGAACTGAACTTGGGCTGGCAGGCTTTTCAGGCAGCACCTTAAACCATTGAACCATCTCCCCAGTTCCAAGAGTTCTACTTAAAATTCAGATTTCATCTACAACCTCTTTGTCCTTTTTTTTTTTTTTTTTTTTTTTTTTTTGAGTTTTTCAAGGTAAGGGCTCACTCTAGCCCAGGCTGACCTGGAATTCACTGTGTAGTCTCAGGCTGGCCTCGAACTCACAGTGATTCCTCCTACCTTTGCCTTCCAAGTGCTGGGATTAAGGCTTGCACCATCACACCTAGCCCCTTTGTCCTTCCATTTAAATGTTTTTATTTAGTAAAGTAAAATCATTTTCATTTAGTAGACAGTTAATGTTAAGCTATCCAGCTGTTGGATGAGCTGCATTTTAGGCAGGTGAATGGCTGGGGAGGTTTCAAGGCTCCAGATTACCTTGAAATAGTGCAAACTGTGTACACCACAGTTTTTTTTTTTTTTAATCAAATTCTCTCTCTCTCTTTTTTTTTTCATTTTTCAAGGTAGGGTCTTACTTTAGTCCAGGCTGACCAGGAACTCACTCTGTAGTTTTAGGGTGGCCTTGAACTCACAGTGATCCCCCCCTACCTCTGCCTGGTATTAAAGACATGCGCCACCACGCCGGGTAACAACATCCATTTCCTCAAAGAGCCAAAACCTCTTGGGAGGACAGAAAGGCTCCAGTGATGATGGTATTATTAAAAGAGAAGAATCAAGAGATGGCAAAGGGGGCTGGGAAGATGGCTTAGTGGTTAAGGCGCTTGCCTGACAAGCCTAAGATCCATGTTCGACTCTCCAGATCCCACGTAATGGTGAGGGAGGTGCAAGGTTGCACATGCCCACTTAGGTGGTGTAAGAGTCTGGAGTTCGATTGCAGTGGCTGAGGCTCTGGCGCACGAATTCTGTCTCTTTCTCTCACACTTTCTATAATAATAATAATAATAATAATAATAATAAGAAGAAGAAGAAGAAGAAGAAGTTTAAAAAAACAGATGGCAAGGGGTCTGAGGAGATGGCTCAGAGGATAAAGCGATGATCGCCGTGCCAGCATGAGGACCTGAGTTCAGATCTCCAGCACCCATGTAAAATGTCTGGTGTGGTGTTGTGCACCTGCAATCCCAGCACTGGGGAGGCAGAGACAGGAGGATCCTTTGGGCTTGTTGGCTAGCTTGGTCTAGCCAAATGGGTGAGCTGCATGTTCAGTGAGAGAGCCTGTCTCACAAAAAGAAAAGAAGCCACACCTTTAATTCCAGCACTCAGGAGGCAGAGGCAGGAGGATCGCCGTACGTTTGAGTCCACCTTGAGACTACACAGTGAATTCCAGGTCAGACTGGGCTAGAATGAGACCCTACCTCGAAAAACCAAAAAAAAAAAAAAAAAAAAAAAAAAGGAAAGAAAAGAAAAGAAAGACAAGAAGAAAAGTAACATGGTGAACAACGATAGAGGAAGACAGTGTTAGCCTCTAGCCTCCACCCATACACCCCCCCCCCCCCACATACACACGCTTACTCACACACCACACACACACATATGAAAGACAGGATTACAGCCATACAGCTAGTCACACTCCATTGCAGATCAAACAGTGTAGGTTGAAAGTCTGTCTGTTACCCAAACCTTCAGCAAGACCTTGCATCTTGAGACCACATTGCACCCCAGTCCCCAGCATATGTGAATGTATTCTTAGGTCTCTGGGCTGGGTGTGGCATGCCCTACAACTGCTGTCGGCTGAGCCCTGTCACCTTTTTCCAGCTCTGGTGACCAAGCAAGTGCGTTGTTTCCAGGGGAAAGGCTGTAGGCACTCAGCGTGGAGGCTTGGGGCAGCTCCCTCAGCACCAGATCATGGTCTTCTCTCAAGGAACTGGGATTCCCACAGCTGGGGAGAGGAAGACTCCTGAATTACCCAGGGTGAGGGGTGGGGAGGAGGAGAAGAAGCTTGTTCACATCCTTGTTAACATTTGAGGGTCTTTGACAAAGGAAGTCTAATGCCTTGCCCGGGTCAGTCAGCAATTGCCCCCGGGAGGCCCTGTTGTGCACAGGAAGTCAGACACTAATGATGTTAGCTAGGGGACAAAGGCGCCCAGCCTGGGAAGGGCCTAATTGCTGTGTCCGGGCTCCCAGGCGGTCAGCCTCCAGCTGGAGGGGGCTGGGCAGGATGAGCTAAGTGTTAACACCTGGAGCCTTCCCTGCTGCCTTCCTGTTTTTTTTTTTTTTTTTTTAATTTTAAAGTTTTTATTTTTTTTTGCCATGTGGCTGGCGCACTCATAGACACACTCTCAGGGGCACGTTTCAGGACGTGGTATCTCCCAGATTAGGTGGAAATGGTTCCATCTGGAGGTCAGGCTGTTAGTATCATCCCCTAGCCAGGGCTGGTGGAGAACCAGGGGGCCTGAGAAGCCTCCTTTTATCCACCCCTCCGCACTTCACGGCTGTATATACAGGCTTCACCTCTGGGCTGGCGATTCCCTCCCTGACCTCCAGGAAATTGATTGGGAAAGGCCAGACCTTGGAGAGAGAGAGACCCATTGGAAAGGTCACTCAGGCTTAGGTGGGAAAATTTTAGTCAGAACCTAAGGGGATAAAGTTTTGAGCCAGCTGGGATCCTAGGGACTTGGGAATATTGCAAGGAGTAATGGGGGCCACGGTCAGCACCTGAAGGGTTAGTTGAAGGTGATTCTCTATGTTTGCGGGGCTTGGAATACATAGAGGGGATAGTGGAGGTTTGCATCCCAGGGAATGGGCAATGCCAGGAACACTTATTTTCAGGTGGGCTTTCTGGATTTCTTGTGTCTAATCATGGCACTTGGGAGACCTTAAGATGGGAACCTACTAAAATTGTTGAGTGTTTCTGTGGGAAATTAGAATTTGACAGAATTCTCCAACAGTGCTCTACTTTTCCCTCAACCACACCATGGTCATCAATAATCAGAAAGACCCACTGTAGTCCTGCAGGAGGCTCATCTCCCACAAGGGTTCAGGGTAAGGCTACCTGGAGCTTGAGTCTGGGGTCCTCCCTTGGGCCCTGTGGTAGGCAGTCTGAGCCCAGGTTGATTCACGTGGATTTTTGTAGGTTGAGAACCGGAAAGTTTGAAAAGGGCATTTGAAGCTTGTCTTTCTTCTAGACGTTGTGGGAGCTAGAGAGAGAGCCATGGGTTTTGAAAAAAGTCTACTGCTACCTTGTTGCTTTCCATTCATTTTATGGAAATTTTTCTGTCCAAGATACCATGTGGACAAATAATTGTCTTGTGGTGGTGGGGGGCACCTCATTTTCTAATGCGTCCTGTAATGTTTCACTGAGCACAAATCTAATGGACTCTAAAAACAGCCTTGCATCTTTTCCAAATATGAGAAGTCTACCTTGGAGGAAGCACGTGTGTAGAGCATCCAGGGACCTGCCTGGAGGGAGGAGGCTAGGTCTCCATGGCAACGTCAGGCATTTGTGCCATAAAAGCAGAATTCCAGATGTGACACAGTATTAGAGACTCCTCCTGCCTTAGGAATAGTATTTGAAGTGGGCACAACTTGGTGCACCCCTCTCTGTGTGGTCCTAAGTCTTTTTATTAGTAGTTGGGTTTTGAGCTGAACATTTCCTCTCAGCTTAAGCGTAACAATCATGTTTATAGCTTTTAAGTTTTCCGCTATTGTCTAATCACTATTTTGCCCTCTTGGAAGAGACTTTCTAGGGCTTTCTGGAGTGAAGTCTTTGTTCCTTTCACAGCTGAGTGAAAGCTAGCTACTAGCTGCTTTGCTGGCTGGGCATTTCAGTGGCTTTCTGTTGGCTTCCTCTCTGTACCCTGTGTTTACAGAAAACAGTTAATCTCTGTCAATGTCTGTATGCTTCCTAAACTGCCTGTTACCTCGCTGGCTTTCCAACATGTTGTGAAGCAGAGGGAAATTCATGGTTTACAGCCTGCTGTTAACAAAACATAACCATCTTGTCTGTATCAACTGCAGCAGAGCACATACATGACCCAGATCACTGGAAAGGGCTGGAGAGATGGCTCAGGGGTTAAGGTGCTTGCCTGTGAAGCCTAAGGATCCAGGTTTGATTCCCCAGTACCCACGTAAGCCAGATGCACAAGATGGCACATGCATCTGAGGCCCTAGTGTGCTCATTCTCTCTATCTCTCTAATATAAATAAAAAATTGTTTAAACTCACTGGAGAAAATGCTTGGGTTTTGTGAAAACCTAGTCAGGGGAGCTTTGTCCATTTTGTTTTCTTTTCTTCTTTTTTTTTCTTTTCTTTTTTTTAGTGTTTTGAGGTAGGGTCTCACTCTAGCCTAGGCTGACCTGGAATTCACTATGGGGTCTCAGGGTGGCCTCGAACTCATGGCAGTTCTCCTACCTCTGCCTCCCAAGTGCTGGGATTAAAGGCGTGCGCCACCATGCCCTGCCTTGTTTTCTTTTTTCTTTCTTTTTTCTTTCTTTTTTTTTTTTTGGTTTTTCGAGGTAGGGTCTCACTCTAGCACAGGCTGACCTAGAATTCACTATGGAGTCTCAGGGTGGCCTCGAACTCACGGCGATCCTCCTACCTCTAATATATTTTATTTATTTGAGAGAGAAAGAGGCGGCGCTGCACGGGGGGAGGGGCGGATGGGCATGCCAGGGCCTCCAGCCACTGCAAACGAACTCCAGACACATGCACCACTATGTGCATCTGGCTTACATGGGACCTGGAGAATTGAACCTGGGTCCTTAGGCTTCACAGGCAAGAGCTTTAACTGCTAAGCCATCTCTCCTGCCCTTGTTTTCTATTTTTATTACTTTTTGTTTGTTTGAGACAGGGTGTTACTATGTAGCTCTGGAATTCACTATGTAGTTTAGGCTGGCTTTGAACTCATGATCCTTCTGCTTTAGTCCTCCCAAGTGCTGAGATAACAGGTTTGAGCTACTATGCCGGACTTCTGTTTTGTTTTTATTTAAATACAGGAAAACTGTTACTTTGGTTAGGGAAGCTTCTCTTTTCAGATGTTGGTGGTCACTAAAATGACCCAGAACTCACCAAAGGGCTGAGAAGAAGAAACTGAGTGTTCAGCCCTATGAGACATCTGTCATACCCTCCGAGGCTCAGGGACCATTGTGGAACAGGTGACAGAAAGAATGTAAGAGCCAAAGGAAGGGGAAGAGTGCTTTGAAATACTATCTTTCAGACACAAAGTGACCCTGGAACTCGTGACCTCACAGTGGCTGACACTACAGACATAAGACCTACTTAATAGGAGGGTAAAAAAAATTGGTGTCATCAAAATAGAAGAGAGACTAGTTGGAAAGAAGGGATTCAGCAAAGGGGGAATTTGGGAGGAGGAAAAAAGGAGGGTGGTGGGAAGGGGTTAGGACCGTGGCATACTGTGTATATGTATGGAGGTTGTCAATAAAAAGTTAAGAAATACAGGAAGGAAGCAATTTCTGTGTGTGAATGTGTGTGTGTTGGTATCTTTGGTTTTAACTGTAGTTAAAGTATAGTTCAGCAGCAAAGCAATAAATCCAAAGTCCTTCAAGCCTGGAGTGAGATGGAGATTTTAAGACAAGTTGAACTCCATGGAGGCCAGCATCATTTTGTGATGTTGCTGAGCGGAATCAACTTGTGTGAATGTCCTGACGAAATGGATTGGTGGAGGGGTGGGTGCCGTTGGGAGAGTGAAATGAAGCTTGGATGAAAATTCAAGCTTTTGGTTTGATAAGGACGCATGGTGACTTAGTGTAGGTCGGCTTCTTGTTAAAGCTCAGAAACAATTGCCTCTTCAGCTTTCCTTTGGAGAGCATGAAATTAGGACCATGTGTGTGCTGATTAGCAGCACGTCAGAGATGAATCATGATTAGAGCTTTGGTCTGGTGCGCAGACCATGCTTTGGAGTAGTGATTTCCTACCTCCCCAAGCAAATCTCTTTAATTAGCTTAAGATCTCCGGGTCTTTGTGGCCCAATCCAGTAATTACTGGTGGGAACCCCATGTTTCTTCCCCAGAGTTCATATGTTCCTTGCTGGCTATCCAAAACTTCACCTCCCCCAAATTGGACTGCTGGTACCCCTTCATTTCTGAAGCTCCTTACTTCTAGATGGGTAGAGAGCAGCTCTCAGGAATGTAGAGGGAATGCATCTTGAATAGATCCATACATAGGCAGGCTGGCTTTGTGATTTATTTTCCGTGTGCTTTGGATTCACCAGCATTCTCCTCAGCTTACATCACCTGGGCTTCTCTGCCTTGGCTAGCTTTCCTCTTTACTTTTCTTTTTTAAGTTAAAGTTTGCACTAAAGTGAATGGGATCTGTTTTTGTTTATGAAACTACCTGAACTAGTATGGTTACATGACCCACAATCTGCCTCTTGGACCCTTCCCATATTTGTTGATCATAGGCAAAAATGTCCCATTGTACATTCTGGGCTTCACTGTGTTCTTTGCAATCATTACTTTTAAAAAATTGCTTGTGGGCTGGAGAGATGGCTTAGTTATTAAGACATTTGCCTACAAAGCCAAAGGACCAGGTTTGATTCCCCAGGGCCCACGTAAGCCAGATGCACAGGGTGGCACATGCATCTGGAGTTCGTTTATAGTGGCTGAAGACCCTGGTGTACCCATTTTCTCTCTCTACTTCTTTTTTTTTTTTTTTTTTTGGTTTTTCGAGGTAGGGTCTCACTGTAGCCCAGGCTGACCTAGAATTTTTACTTTTTTATTTGAGAGAGAGATAAAGAAGAAGTAGAGAGCAGGGCGTGGTGGTGCACGCCTTTAATCCCAGCAGTTGGGAGGCAGAGGTAGGAGGATTGCCGTGAGTTCGAGGCCACCCTGAGACTCCATAGTGAATTCCAGGTCAGCCTAGGGCTACAGTGAGACCCTACCTCGAAAAACAACAAAAAAAAGTAAAAATTATTTGTTTACCCATATGTATATGATAATGATGTGTGTCTATGGGTGCGTATGTGTCACTGCATGCTGGTGGTGGTCAGAGGACAACCTTGGGGTACTGGCCCTCTCTTTCCACCTTGCTCGAGACAGACCCTCTTGTTTTTGCCACCAGGCAGGTCAAACTAGTTGGCCCTGTGAGCTTTGGGATTCTCCTGGCTCTATTTCCTATTGCTATATGTGTGTTGAGATTATAGGCGTGTATGCTGCTTTGTATCCAGCTTTATGTGAGTGTTTGGGACTTAAACTCTGGTCAGCAGGCTTGCAGAGAAAGAGTCCTTAACCACTGATCTCTCCCCTGCCCTGAATTCTTTTGATCTCATGACTAGTCTGGAAATGCAATGTGGAAATAATGTTATAAACAACAGAAAGGAGACCTTAGGGATTTAAAAAATTTTGGTATGTGTATGATATATGTCTATAGTGTGTTCATGTGTGTGAGTGGTGTGTGTGTAGAGGTCAGAAGACAACCTTTAGATGTCCATCTTTGCCTTCCACCTGGTTTTGAGACACGGGCTCTCATTCTTACCATTTATTTCTGTGTTCAGTAGGCTAGCTGATCCACGAGGTTAGGGGAAATGCTGTGTCTGTCTCCTGTCTTGCTGTCGGTGTGCTGGCTTTACAGAAGCCTGCCATGACTCAGCTTTTTTACATGAGGTCTTTGGAACTGCAGGCATGCACTCAGGCTTGCGTGGCAAATGCTGTATCTACTGAGTATCTCCCCAGCCTGCGATCTTAGTGTGAAGTAGTTACTAGGTGTGTCTTTTATTCTTTAATTTTTATTTTTTTATTTCTCGAGGTAGAGTTTCACTCTAGTCCAGGTTGACCTGGAATTCACTATGTAGTCTCAGGGAGGCCTTGAACTCATGGTGATCCTCCTACCTCTGCCTCCTAAGTGCTGGGATTAAAGGCGTGCACCACCGTGCCCGACTCTTATTTATTTATTTTTCTTCTTTACTTCTTTTATTATCATCATGGTCTCTGCATCAAGATACATAGCAACAATAGCAGGATTCTTAAGGCTTAGTATTAAATATCTTTCCCCATTTTAATTTTACATTATTCTGCTAAGAAAAAAAAAAAAAGAACTCAAGTTATCTGAAGTCTGGACATATTTCCATGATTAGCTGGGGTATGTAAAAGTTGGTGGATTTGTTCTTCCTGCTGTGTAAGCAGGTCTAGGCCCTAGAAAGATGGGACTAGATTATAATTGTTTTTGAAAAGTGTGCTACAAAAATGATGGCTTGTTATAAGCCAGGGTACAAAGTAAGGAAAGGGGCAAGGAAGGGATATTTTCTTCAAGAAAAACAAACAAATATAGTTTATGAAGAGTTGCAAACCCAAAATGGTTGGAGGGGGAAAAATCACAATGTGAGTTCCAAAGTCGTGTGTCTGTGAAGGACCAGTAGTTGCCTTGTTGAAAAGGTGATGGCTGAGGAGGAGGATGGCTGCAATAGCTTCCCCAGGCAGAGAATGAAAATGGAAGGTTCACTGCCCAGTGGCTATGAAAGTGAGCTGAAGCTTGACTGGTATTGAATTCTTTAAGAGGTTTCTTCTAGGAACAAACAACTCAGATTCTTCCTCTTGCTTAAGCAAAGAAGTTATTTTTATTTTTTGGTTTTTTCTATGTAGGGTCTCACCCTGGCTCAGGCTGACCTGGAATTCACTATGTAGACTCAGGGTGGCCTTGAACTCTCGGCGATCATCCTACCTCTGCCTCCCGAGTGCTGGGATTAAAGGCTGGGATTAAAGGCATGCACCACCACGCCCGGCTAAAGAAGTTATTTTTTAAAAGCACTTGGGAACTTCCTTCTCCACCCCTCAGGTGGGAAAGCTCAGAGCAGGGAGTCATCAGTACAGCCACCTTCTAGGCCATCACGGAATTCCTGAAGGTTGGAGACACCATAGAAAAGTGAACAAAAGCTGCTGCCACCACCAGAGCGTGAAAAATCTGATGAGACTGGAACTGCTCTTGTCTGACGGTGCTTAGGAGTGGCAAACTGGTCCCACTGTGCCACAATGATGGCAGAAATGCCCAAGACACAGACGATGGTGAGGTATATGAGCCGAGGCTGTGGGGAGCAGTAGAAGGAATAATAGAGCCAGGGACAAAGCTCCCCATGATGAGTAGAGCAATCCCTGAATAGTCCAATTTGGAAAAAGTCCGGGAGACTTTCTCTGAATGACAATAGACAGTGTGGAAGAGCCAGGAGAAGCTGACTGAGGCAGAGCACTGCACCCAAAAAGAACATCCCAAAAACCACTTTCTCCTGCAGTGGAGCCATGAAGTACATATTTGGTCTGAGCATGGTCAAGATTCCCAAACACAGGAACAGCACAAAACCAAGTAAATGGGTCCAGATATTGCCAGTTCCTGTGTGAATGTGAAAGATGCTCTTGAAGCAAGCCCGAAAAGAGGGCCTAGGTGGTCTATGGCCATGTAGCAGGTAGTCCTTGTCTTTTAGCCAGTCAGGAAGTACATCATATGGGATGACCCTCCAACATCCCTCCCAGACCTTATACACAAACTCCTCCATCTTCTCCATAGCATGGTGGGCCTGCAGGGGAAGTGTCAGTACTCGCACCTCCTCCTCTTCTTCCTGGGTCACTGGGCAGGTTTGCTCTTCTTCAGCTTTGGTGGTGGTGTTGGAAGTCCCCCACTTGCCCTTCTCCAGCAGGGGTCCCAATTCAGCCAGCTCCAGTGTGTTGGTTTCCCTGTTGCTGTGGCAGGAGCCCCACTGCCCAGTGCCACCGCAGATGTTTGTGGGAAGACATCTTGCTAGTATCTCAATACCCTGTAGCTTCAGCTTGGGAAAAGGTTGGGGGGTCTCCCAGGTCCAGGGGGCAGAGATATTCCTGTGGTGGTAAACAGGCTGGGTGGGATGCCGGGGCGGGGGCGCTGACCCGGGCGCTACATCCCGCAGTGCAGGAGGCGGCTGCGCCTGAGCAGCGCCCGATCCTCAGAAGCCTCCCCCTGCCAGAAGGGGCGCACAACCGCCTGGCTTCACCTCCCCAGCCGCGTCACCTCCCAAGGCTCTTATTTATTTTTATTGCTAGCCTCCAGTTTTCTTAGTAATCAAGGCTGGCCTTGAACTCATGATCCTCCTGCCTCTGCCTTCCCAGGGCTGGGATTACAGGCATTCAACACCATGCCCTGCTAGGTGGGCATGATCTTTTCAAATACAATCCAGTCAGGCATGGTGGTGCATGCCTTTAATCCTAGCACTTGGGAGGCAGAGGCAGGAGGATTGCCGAGAGTCTGAGGCCACCCTGAGATTATATAGTGAATTCCAGGTCAGCCTGGGCTAGAGTGAGGCCCTACCTCTGCCTCCAAAAACAAAAGGAAAACAAAACAAAACAAAACAAAAAATACAATCCAGCTGGCTATGGTGGCTCATGCCTTTAATCCCAGGACGCAGAAGACTGAGGTAGGAGGATCACGGTCAGCTCAAGGACAGCCTGGGACTGCAGAGTGAGTTCCAAGTCAGCCTAGGCTAGATTACAGCCCTGCCTCAATAAAACAAAATAAAAAAAACAAAACAACAACAACAAAACACCTTCCACTCTTTAAAAGACCATCCTGTCAGTTTTTTTTTGGATGGATGCTCCTACATTTTTACTCCAAGTATGTAGTCTGTACATTGTCACCAGCTTCCTTCACTGATTTGAACACAGCCTTATTTGGGCCTCACCGTTTGGCCTGCCTTCTTCTGGAAAAGAGGGTTGTCATATTTGTTGCATGGTCCTGCATACTTGGGTTCAAAATGGAAATTAAACTATTTAGAGGTCAGTTGGAAGTGTTCTAAACCGTCAGACTCCTTCAGGGCTCCTCAGAAAATTGCCATGGAGTTATCTTTTGCTCTGTGGCTTCTCCCAGCCTCTCTGGGAGGGGATCCTGTCCCATGGCCGGCCATCTTTGTATCCTGGTCTTCGCTTCTCACCATATGGCTGGGGCATGGCTTGAAGTTTTGCCTCTTGAATTTATTCCTTTAGAAGCACTTAAGAGTTGCCTCCCCCCTTCCTGGGGAAAAAAAGATGTTTTATCCATTACGTTCCCATTTGCTGCTTCCGCTTACCATAGAGTACCAACCAAAGGAATTTTATAGCACAGCTCCAGGCCCCAGGGGCCGGCTTCTTAGTTCCCTTTGGAACAAATTAAAAGCTATCCCGTTAGTGCAGCAAGTGGAGGTGGGTAATTAACTGAGAATGTAACACCCTGAGGCCACAGCATTGGCATTTATAGGTTTCAACCAACAGGCAACAAACACGTATTTTTAATTGTCAGCTCATGAAATATCAAAATGGTGCAGTAGCTAAAGGCTTAAGATTGTTTCCTGAAGAACACTTTAGGAAGCTGTTGACCAGCTTTTAAGTGGCCTTATCTGTTTTCTCTTGGTGTGGGCCCTTACTCTGCTCTCTTAAAGCACTGTGGAACACTGAGTTGGCTTAGTCATGCATTTGTTTAGTTAGGCAAAAAAACATGTCTTATCAAGGGCTGTGTGGCAGGCCCAGGAGTGTAGGCTTGGGGTTTTGAAGGCTTCCCTCCTGCATCTCTTCTTCTCCAACCTGAGCACTTTTCAGAGATGGAGTTCCCACCATGACCATCCACAGAACACATTCCTTAGCCTCGTGTTGGTCCCTGACCTGCCTGCCTGTCACATCCACAGTCCTTCAAGGTTCGGGTGGGAAAGGCTGGTCCTCTCTGGGAGGTGTGCCTCTGTGAGCTCACATCTGCCCCATTCATGCCTGTAACCTGCGGCAGCTCAGCCCTCTCCTGGTTGTTAGGACAAGCATCTTCTCAGAAAGGTACTGTAGACATTATTATTATTTTTATTTTTTTAATTTTATTTTTTCTCAATTTTTTAAAAACATTTTCCATGATTATAAAAAATATCCCCTGGTAATACCCTCCCTCCCTCCCTTTCCCCCTTTGAAATTCCACTCTCCATCATATCCCCTCACCATCTCAATCAGTCTCTCTTTTATTTTGATGTCATGATCTTTCCCTCCTCTTATGATGGTCTTGTGTAGATAGTGTCAGGCACTATGAGGTCATGGATATCCAAGCCATTTTATGTCTGGAGGGAGCACGTTGTAAGGAGTCCTACCCTTCCTTTGGCTCTTACATTCTTTCTGCCACCTCTTCCGCATTAGACCCTGAGCCTTGGAAGGTGTGATCAAGAAGTTACTCTGTACTCTAGTCACTTCTTTCCAGCACCATGATACCTTCTGAGTCGTCCCAAGGTCACTGCCATCTGAAAAGAGAAGATTCTCTACCCAAAGTGAGAGTAGCATTAATACAAGGGTATGAATATTAAGAGAAGTGCTTACTGGGCAGTTTGATAAGCATAGTATATACACTTATGCAGACATCAGCAGGTGTTATACCCCTAGGGCTCATGACTACCCCTGTTTTAAGTTTTCAGTATCAGGGATGTATTCCCTCCCATGCCTCCAGTCCAATTGGAGGGCAGTTGGTTTCCACCATGATAGACGTGCCACTATTGCACCCGTTGGCTCATTTGGCCTGGCTGGCCAATTATAAGGCTTACAGTGTCCACTGTTGAGTATCTTCACTGGTGGCATCTCTTTCTCCCATTGAACTGCATGTAGACTGGCTTCTTCCAGCTTTCTGTCAGCTGGTCTACATGGAGGAGGTTATCAGCTCAGTTCCAGCAGGTTTCTCAGTGGCCTTGCAGCCCATATATGCGGAGTCTTCAGTAATAACTATAGACATTATTCAGTTCTGATGTGTCAGATGCTCTACTGAATATTTGCCACATGCCATCCCATGTAGTCCCACACTGGCTGGTCCTTCCCAGAAAGTTTTTGTCATGGGTTCTGTAGCTCAGGGAAATGAGGCTGGGGCAGCTCAAGAAGCAAGGTCACACAGGGGAGGTGGGTGATTTGAACACACATCTCTGTAAGCCTGAAGTCCATCTCCTCACTTAACTGCCATGCTAGCTTAACTGCCACTCTAGATAAGCCTCAGGTCATCCCACAGAAGCCTGTCTCCAGGATGGCTTGCAGCTGGGTAGGAGAGAAGTGCTGTCAGCAATTGGTTGTGGGTGCAAGAGGGGAAGCCTGAGAATACGGACGTGTGCACGCTCCTCGATCTTGCATTTGAAACATACGCGTATAGTTAGCTTCCAATTGCTGCTATTAAAAAACCATGAGTTTTTCAGTGTTTAACCTGGGTTGGATTTCCCAGTACTCAGTGTAAGCCAGATGCACAAAGTGGTACATGTGTCTGGAGTTTGTTTGCAGAGGCTAGAGGCCCTGGTATGCCCATTTTTTGTTCTCTCTCTGCTTGCAAATACATAAATTAAAATATTTAAAAAACAAACACCCATGAACTCAGTGGCTTGAAATAACACAAGTTTCGTGTCCTGTGGTTTTGGAGGTCAGCATTCTAAAATGGGTCTTGAGCTGCTAAGATCAAGGTGATTGCAGCGTGGGAGGAGAGAATCCATTTGGCCTAGCACACTTTTTTTGGCTCAGTATTCCCTTCCTCCTCCATCTTCAAGTCCAGTAGTGTGGCATCTCCCAGTAAACTCCCCTGCCTCCCTCCCTTCCATTGCATGGCTCCCTTTCTCCTGCACTGACCCTTCAGTCTCTTGTCAGAGAACCCTCACACTGGCCAACCTGGAGAATGCAGAATAGTCTCCCCACTTGAGCATCATTACACTTAACCACATTTTCATAGTTCTTATTTTATTTTGTGTGTGTGTGTGCGTGCGCGCATGTGTATGTGTGCTCATATGTGTGGGTGCATATGGAGGCCAGAGATCTTCCTTGATCACTCTCCACCTTATTTATTGAGACAGTTTATAGCCAGCTTGCCCACGGGATCCCATCTCTGCTTCCCTAATGCTAGGATTACAGGGTGGCCTGTCACACCTGTCTGGCATTTACATGAGTGCTGGGGTCTGAACTCAGGTTCTTTTTAAAAACTGTATTTCTTTATGAGAGATGGGGCGGGGAGAGAAAAGGCATTTTAGGTAGGGCCTCTTACTGTTGAAAATGAACTCCAGACACATGCACCACTTTGTGCATCTGGCTTTACATGGATATTGGGGAATTGAACCCTGGGCTGACAGGCTTTGCAAGCAAGCACCTTTACCACTGAGCCATATTCCCAGCCCTGAACTCAGGTTTCTTATGCTGGCACTGCAGGTATTTTACCAACTGAGCCATCTCTCTGGTCCCTGCATAGTTCTTTTTGTTATGTACAATAAGTACATACATGTTCTAAGGCAAAGATGTGGGCATATTTGCCAAACTGTCATTTTGGTCTGCCATGAAGTAAAGAAAACAGTTTTTGTGGGCTAGCCTGGATACAGTATTTCTGAAGTGGTTTCTGTGGGATCTGGGGAAACTAAAGCACTTTTGGGTGAGAGCCGAAGACAGCCCAGTGGAGCTTCTGTGATGTAAGTGCTGAGAAATGGTATACTTAAGTATTTCTAGGAGTTCAAGTTCTTTTAAAGTACAAGATTAGAGCTGGTACCCAGGAAAGGTATGTTTTATTCGTGATCATCATAACCAGGCTTGGCTGGGTGGTCACAAGGTCTTAGGGTCTCAGGTTTCCCGCGGAATTGAATCACTATCTCACATTTGCATCCACAGACATGCTGTACTAGTAGAATAGTACAGAATAGCTCCCCACAAGAAAGTATGCTGACGTGTCAGGAATTAGTATGATAGGGGACAGATTAAGTCACGCAGTCCACCAGGGAAGCAGACCTGGGTGATGGGAGATGTGAAAGGAGAGGGGGATTCTGGGAATGCAGGAGCGTGAATGGAACTGCAGTGTTTGGGATGTTTGGAGGCAGGGTCCAAATCAGAGACCCACGGAAGGGCTAGGGTAGACAGGCATTTTGGAGCTCACCTTCATAGTCAAAGCCCCTTGAGGTCAGCATCAAGGTCTAGTTGGTAGCTAAATTAGGCAAAGCTGGAATGTCCAGGGGGTCCTGAGTGTCCTTGAAGCCAGCTCACTGAAGGCCCCTGTAGCCCCTCCCCATGGATTAGAGACCTTACTTGGAGGGATTGAGGCTCTTTCTCCCCTGGCATAGCACATCTCATTGTCTCCCGGCTCCTTTTCACAGGCATTAGTCATTCATTGCAAGTGCCCAATGTCTTTTGTAAACATGCTGCAACAGGGATGTCACAGAAACAAATGGACAAACAAAAGGTGCAGGGGAAACAGGACCTAAGGAAAAGCTAAGCAAGTTTCACAAGTATGTAACTGCTCATCAGAGTCCTGTTATACCTTGATACTTGATACATGCTATTAAATGTATTTTTAAAAAAGTGTTTTATGGCCCTCCATCTTTCTACTAGAAGAAAGTTATGCACAACCTTTACTTATTTTTAATTAAAAATATTATTATTATTATTTTGTTTTTTTGAGGTAGGCTAGCCGACCTGGAATTCACTATGTAGCCTCAGGGTGGCCTTGAACTCTTGGCCATCCTCCTACCTCTGCCTCCTGAGTGCTGGGATTAAAGGCGTATGCTACCATGCCCGCCCTATTAATATTTTTAAACATATTTTTATTTATTCATTTGAGAGAGAGAAAGAGGCAGAGAGTGAGGAGGGGTGTGACAGGACCTCCTGCTATTGCAAATGAACTCCAGACACACATGCCACTTTGTGCATCTGGCTTTACATGGTGTTGCAATCAGCTTCTTGTTGCTGGCAGAAAACACTTGACCAAGAGCACCTTGTGGGAGGAAAGGGCTTATTTTGGTTTATAGACTCTAGGGGAAGCTCCATGATGGCAGGGAAAAGAATGGCATGAGCAGAGGGGGGACATCATTTCCTGGCCAACATCAGTTGAACAATAGCAACAGGAGAGTTTGTCAAACAATGGCAAGGGGAAGCTGGCTATAATAAGCCTGCCCCCAACAACACACTGCCTCCAAGAGGTTCCAATTCCAAAATTACCACCAGCTGGGGACCTGGCATTTAGAACACATAACTTTAGCAGGAAAACCTGAATCAAACCACCACACATGGATACTAGGGAATCAAACCTAGACCATCAGGCTTTCAAGCTTTACAAGCAAGCACCTTTGACCACGGGGCCATCTCTCCATGCTTTGTCGAGGCAGGGTCTCACTCTAGCCCAGGCTGGCCTAGAACTCACTATGTAGTCCTAGGCTGGCTTCAAACTCACAGCTATCCTCCTACCTCAGCCTCCCAAAATAGAGTGCTGGGATTAAAGGCATGTGCCACCATGCCTGGCTTTAATTTTTGTGTGGGGAATGGGGAGGCAGGTAGGCAGGCATGGGCACACGAGGGCTTCTTGGCACTGCAAATGAACTCCAGACTGAAGCCCTCCTTTGTGAATCTGGCTTTTTTGGGGTGGGGGAAGGGGCTTTTTGAGGCATCTGGCTTTTATGGGGTAGGGTGGGGAATTGAGCCCCGGCCAGCCAGCAGCTGACTTTCTTTGCAAGCAAGTGCCTTTAACCATTGACCCATCTCCCCAGCCCAGTCTTTTTATTATTTTTTAATTAACAACTTCCATGATTGTAAAACTATCCCATGGTAATACCTTCCCTTCCCCCACTTTCCTCTTTGAAACTCCATTCCCCATCATATCCCCTCTCCTCAGTCTCTCTTTTATTTTGATGTCATGATCTTTTCCTCCTATTATGATGGTCTTGTGTAGGTAGTAACAGGCACTGTGAGGTCATGGATATCCAGGCCATTTTGTGTCTGTGGGGAGCACGTTGTAAGGAGTCCTACCCTTCCTTTGGCTCTTATATTCTTTCTGTCATCTCTTCCGCAATGGACCCTTAGCCTTGGAAGGTGTGATAGAGATATTAAGGTGCTGAGCATTCCTCTGTCACTTCTTCCCAGCACCATGATGCCTTCTGAGCCATCCCAAGGTCACTGCCATCTGAAAAGAGAAGATTCTATGCCAAAAGTGAGAGTAGCATTAATATATGGGTATGAACATTAAGAGAAGTGCTTACTGGGCAGTTTGTTGAATATAGTATATACACTTAGCCAGACAGCAGCAGACATTATACCCCTAGGGCTCATGACTACCCCTGTTGTAGGTTTTCAGTATCAGGGATGTATTCCCTCCCATGGAGTGGGCCTCCAGTAAATTGGAGGGCAGTTGGTTTCCACCATGACAGATGTGCCACTATTGTACCCGTTGGCTCATTTGGCCTGCCCAGCACAGTCTTTAAAACAAACACAAAGAATCAATGCAGAGTTGAGACTCAGACCCAGTGGAGTGGTTTTCCTTTGGTTGCCAGCTAAAGAATGCACTGACCTTGGCCTGTGGAAGACACTTTTGTTTCATTTCCATGATGTGCTGCACTATGTAGTTCTGCATCATAGTCATTATCATCCTTTCTGCTCTTATTTTTATTTTTATTTTATTTTTTTGGTTTTCTGAGGTAGGGTCTTGCTCTAGCTCAGGCTGACCTGGAATTCACATTGTAGTCTCAGGGTGGCCTTGAACTCACGGCAATCCTCCTACTCCTGCCTCCCAAGTCTGGGATTAAAGGTGTGCGCTACCACGCCTGGCCTTATTTTTATTTTTGGTATTTATCTATTTATCATCTGTTTGTTTATTTGAGAATTTATTTATGAGAGAGAGAGAGAGAGAGGGGCAGGCAGATAGAGAGAATGGGCACGCAAGGGCCTCTAGCCACTGCAAACAAACTCCAGACACATGCCCCACCTTGTGCATCTGGCTTACGTGGGTAGTGGAGAATCTAACCGGGGTCCTTAGGCTTCACAGGCAAGCGCCTTAACTACTAAGCCATCTCTCCAGCCCTCTTTCTGCTTTTAAGCTTCTGGAACATGTCATCTGTACCTTTAATTCTTCCTTATGTAGGCGCTGCCTTGGGGCATTTAATATATTGTGTGATTCCCCTGTGGCTGGAGCTCTCACCTTAGCCACATGTACTTTGTTTACCATCTAAGTATGGAGTGCTTGGAGCGCCAGGGATGGCTTGAGGTTTGATTCCTCTCTGAGAGGATGAGTAGTGTGCTACTCCTTAGGTGGGAATGTGCTGTTTGCCTTGCTGCAGTACCTAACATAATGTTTGGCTTGTCATGGAGGGTGAGTTTCTTTATGTCCCCAGCTTTTTAAGAATAGTTGGGGGTTTTGAGCATGCCCAAAGGATTGTGAGTTGTGAGGATTAGAGTGTCATTTCCTGGCTATTTGGGTCTCTGCCATCTGGAGGTTGGGGACACTGTATTTGCAGTGATTGTGGCCTTACTCCTAAGGAGTCATGAATGATTTTAGTATTTTTATAATGTAGTAGCACTTCCCAGTGTTTCCTATTCAATGATGAGTTTTGGAGTCCTACAGCATGTGGAGAAGAAAGGATGGGAGGAGGAAGCTAGACAAACAAGATAAACTAGGAAGGAGGGGAGCCCCAGCGGTTCAGGGCTGTTGGGACACCATAATGACTTAGGGTTTGGGTTTTTCCTCATTTGGAGAGAGACAGAGAGCGCGCCAGCCCCCCCCCCCCCGCCCCCTTTCTGCCCAGCTGTGCTTTGGCTTGCGAGGCCCTGTATATCTGAGCTCAGGGATATGGTTTCAGTGGGTGTGCCTGGCTTCAGGATCAGCAGTGTGAACAGCCTTTAGCATATGGATGTGATAGGCTGGGCCCCTTCAGAAGTATTCACATTGTATCTGAGTGTAACAGTTGCCCATTAAACACCAGGCTGCCAGCAGATGCTTTTCCCCAACATCCTCCTTGTTAAGTGAAAACTTTAGCTATGTGGTTAGACTGTTTCCCCACCATTTAGCACTTCAGAATTAACATTTTTGGAGAATTCTGCAGTTAATACCGAATGGCCCACATTTGCAGAGTATGAGACAATACAAACAGTTGAGTGTGAAATGGAAGACCTGGAGGTGCTCTTTCTGATGATGGATAAGCTGTTGGTTAGGAGAGGCAGGGTCAGCAGGAGGATCAGGTGCTCCCTCTGTGGCTGCTGTAATTAAAGTGGGAAGTCTGGCAGAGTTATAACTGCTGTTAGAGTGCAGATGGAGAGTTAAGAATTAGACCATTTAAAGTCTGTCTTTTTTTTAATGACCCACCCTGTGTATTCCAAGCATACATACGGAGGCAGTGAAGAATTTCTCATTAGAAGTAACAGTTTATTCCCACACTTATTTTCAGTCTTGGAATGAGTATTGGCTTCTATGGACTTGAGGAATTGCCTATCTGTCCTGGCTTACTAAGCTTTCAGATGAGGGTGTCTGGTAGGTGAATTTATAACCAATCAGAGCTCAGAGTGGCTCCAAATGGAAGGATTCCAGTTGGCAGCCTTGTTCTGTCTCCCAGTTTTACTGCTAATGAATTACTTAACCCATAAACATAGACCAGCCTGCCTCTATTATCTTAAGGAAAGGAGTGGCCTGGTGGGGAGGAATCTCCTGAGCTGGAGGGTTTGTGGAACTTGGACAGTGGCTATGGAATGGGTACTAGGAGTGGTGGCTGATGCTTATGGACTGGCATTACCCTGGACCTCACATGGCTGCGTGTATCTAGACTCTGGAGATCTGTGCTGGAAAAGTAAATTGGCTTCACTCTGTATCATGTTCTCTTGTTTTCCCACAGGGAATGGGTCCGGCCAGCAGAAATAGTGGGCTGCACAACATCACCTTCAGATACGACAGTAAGTAACTGGCTTGACCGCAAAGAATGGAGCCCTTTAGTAATCAAAAGCTTTTGTACACTTGGACTTGATCAAATTTCCTGGGGTTGAGGAATTTTCTGCACCTGTTCAGGTTTGTTAACAGTTAAAGGCAGAGGGGTTGGGTGATGACTCAGCAGTTAAAGGAACTTCCTTGTGAAACCTACCAGCTGGGGGTCCCACCCATATAAAGCCAGACACAAAAGTGCCACAAGTGTCTGGCATTCATTTGCAGTGGCAAGAGATCCTGGTACACACACACACACACACACACGAAGAAACAACAGTTAAAGCAATTTGCTTTTAATTAAGCCACTGTATTTGGGAGCTTGAACAGGTCCAGTGTCTTCCATAGAAAAGTTATGTATGAAGATTTTCCCTCTGGACATAACCATGTCCTGAAGAACAGATGTGACAGTTGGGCCCACCAGGGAATTCATAAAAGTGGGCACTACAGTAAACTGGGCAGACTGAATCTGGTCTGAAGGAGGCATTGACTTCCTGATTCCAGCTGCTTGTGGTCTGAGGAATTCTCACTTGGGAATAGCCAGATGTGGTTTCTAAGAATAGCTAGAAATTGGCTGTTTTGTGTGTCAATATTTTTACTTAATTTTTTTCTCACAAACACAGAGTGAACAATGTGAATCTGTGTCTCCAGTCAGTCCAGTTGGCCATCTCTGAGTTGGGCCTACCTAGGTGCAAACTCCAGTTTTCCATCTGTGTATGTGAGCTATGGCAGATGACTTACCTTCTCCCACCCTTCAATTAACTCCTGTTAAACGGAGATGGGTTCCCTTTTCCTAACATCACTTTGAAACTTAAAGGAGGTAGTATTTATACCCATTCAACTTAGTAGCTCAAGCAAATGCTCAGGACATAGTCTCTTCATGTTACTAGTCAGTCTAACTGGGGTCAATACAAGCACCATTTTTGTCCTTTGCCTTAACAAAGGGTGACTTATCTAGCTGAATTTTTTTTTAGTGCAAGGATAATTATTCTGACTAAGCACATAGCTGCTGGTGGTTTTTTTTTTTTTTTTTTTTTTTTTTAATGAATGAGAGAGAGAGAGAATTGGCAATGCCAAGGCCTCTGTAATTGAACTCCAGGCACATTCACAACCTTGTGCGTATGAATAGAAACAGGGCTGGAGAGATGGCTTAGCGGTTAAAGCATTTGTCTGCGAAGCCTAAGGACCCAGGTTCAATTCCCAAGTACCCATGTAAGCCAGATGCACAAGGTGGCACATGCATCTGGAATTTGTTTGCAGTGGCTGGAGGCCCTGGTGCACCCATTCTGTCTGTCTGTCTCTGGTCAGTCTCTCTTTCTCTGTCAAATAAATAGCTGTCTGTCTGTCTCTGGTCAGTCTCTCTCTCTCTCTCTTTCTCTGTCAAATAAATAAGTACATAAAATATTTTTGTAAAAAAGAAAGTTTCATACAACAGTGATAATTTGTACTTTATATATAAAAGATGCCAAGAGGGACCTCGACTCATGTTTGGCAGGTTCTGACTTAAGATTTATGAAGGTTATAAATTGGGAGCTTAGGTCACACAGAAGCCTCTGGAATAAATCCATGCCAAGTCATCTATACTTTGACCTTATTACATACATACATATATAGAGTTTTCGAGGTCATAGATACAGTTGACAATTTCAACATACAAATATGTGTGGCAGACTCTCATCATGGCTGCTGGCATGGATATTTTAAGCTAAGCAGTAAGGGCCTACACACAAGACCTGGGCCTTCCATTGTCAGTGCTGTGTGCATGTTCTAGGTAAATGTCATGATGGTCATGAAAGACTGGCAAGTTGTGATACTTGCCTCAGCTAAGTAAAGACATCTGTAAAGGATCTTTCTTAGTGTTGGAAAGTTAGTTTCTATTAGATGCTCTTGGTCCTGGCAGATCTTGTATTACATTCAAGAGTTCCAAATTTTCCGGTCAGCTGCAAAGAAGCATTTGCCTCTGTAACTTAATATGGATTTTGTGAAAAAGGATCTATACCTGTAAAACTTAAAAAGTGTCTGTCTATCTATATATAATTTTTTGGTGGGTGGGGAGTTTGAGATAGGGTCTCACTCTAGCCCAGGCTGACCTGGAATTCACTGTGTAGTCTCAGGGTGGATTTGAACTCATGGCAATCTTCCTTCCTTTGCCTCCCAAGTGCTGGGATTAAAGGCATGCACCATCATACCTGGCTATTTATTTATGGGACAGACGGAGAGAGAGAGAGAAGAAGAGGCTGATAGAGAGAGAGAATGGGCACACAAGGTCCTCCAGCCACTGCAAACAAACTCCAGATGCATGTGCTACCTTGTGCATTTGACTTACCTGGGTACTGGGTAATTGAACCTGGGTCCTTAGGCTTTGCAGGCAAGTGCCTTAACTGCTATGCCATCTTTCCAGTGCTTTTAAAGTTAATTGTTTTTTTCAATTTGAGAGAGAGAGAAAGAGAGAGAATTGGGGTGCCAGGGTCTCAGCCACTGCAGTCGAACTCCAGATGCTTGTGCCACCTTGTGGGCATGTGTGACCTTGCACGTGCCTCACCTTTGTGCATCTGACTTATGTGGGAGCTTATTGGAGAGTAAAACATGGGTCCTTAGGTTTCACAGGCAAAGGCAAGCACCTTAATCACTAAGTCATCTGCCCAGCCTTTATTTTGTTTCTTTGAGACAGTCTCAGGTAGCTCAGACTTTGAAACTTTTTTTTAAAAAGGTTTTATTTTATTTATTTATTTGTTAGAGACAGAGAGAGAGAGAGAGAGAGAGAGAGAGAGAGAGAGAGAGAATGGGTACGCTAGGGCCTTTAGCCACTGCAGACGAATTCCAGATGCATGTGCCATCTTGTGCATTTGGCTTTACATGGGTCCTGGAGAATTGAACCTGGGTCTTTAGGCTTTGCAGGCAAGTGCCTTAACCACTAAGCCATCTCTCCACCCCTGAAACTTTTGATACTCTTGCCTCAGCCTCCTGAGTGTGGGGATTATAAGCATGTGCCCCCACGGACAGATTTGTTGTTTTGTTTTCATTGAGTTAAATTCATTGCCCACCTGCCTATGCTTGTCATATTAATTACTTTCTCCTTCATTCTTCAGAATTTTAATTCACAGCATACATTTGACTTCTGAGATGTTTGAAATTTTGAATTTTTTTTTAAAAGGTGTGTGCCACTACGCCTGGTTCATTTTTTAAAAATATATTTATTTATTTATTAGAGGGAAAGAAAGAAAGAGAATGGGTGCACCAAGGCCTCCAGCCACTGCCCACGAATTCCAGATACATGTGCCACCTTTTGCATCTGGTTTATGTGAATCTTGGGGAATTGAACCTAGGTCCTTAGGCTTCACAGGCAAGTGCCTTAACTGCTAAGCATCTCTCTAGCCCTCATTTGAATTTAATTTTTTTTTCGAGGTAGGGTCTCACTCAAGCTCAGGCTGACCTGGAATTCACTATGGAGTCTCAGGGTGGCCTCGAACTCACAGCGATCCTCCTACCTCTGCCTCCCAAGTGCTGGGATTAAAGGCATGCGCCACCACGCCCGGCTTTAAAAAAAATTTTTTAAAAATTTATTTGAGAGAGAGAGAATAGGCAATCCAGGGCCTTCAGACTCCAGATGCATGCGCCACATTGTGCATCTGGCTTACATGTTTCCTGGGGAATTGAACCTGGCTCCTTTGGCTTTGCAGGCAAATATCTTAACCACCAAGCCATCCCTCCAGCCCTGAATTTTTAAAAAATATTTTATTTATTTATGAGAGAGAAAGAGACACAGAGAAAGAAAGAATGGGCATACCAGGGCCTCTAGCCACTGCATACGAACTCCAGACACATGTGCCCCCTTGTGCATCTGGCTTATGTGGGTCCTGGGGAATTGAACCCAGGTCCTTAGGCTTCACAGGTAAATGCCGTAACCACTAAGCCATTTCCCCAGTCTCCTCCAGCCCTGAATTTTAAAAAAATATTTTATTTATTTATTTGAGAGAGAAAAGAGAGAGACAGATAGAGAAAATGGGTGTGCCATGGCCTCTAGCCACTGCAAATGAACTCCAGATGCATGCAGCACCCCATTCATCTGGCTTATGTAGGTACTGGGGAATCGAACCTAGGTCCTTAGGCTTTGCAGGCAAGCACCTTAACTGCTAAGCCATCTTTGCAGCCCCTGAATTATTTTTTAAAATATTTTTATTTCTTAGAGAGAGAGAGGGAGGGAGGGAGGGAGGGGGGAATGAGCACTCTAGGTCCACTTGCCACTGCAAACTAACTTTGTATACATGCACCACTTTATGAATCTGGCTTTATGTGAGTGCTGGGGAAACAAACCCAGACCTGCAGGCTTTTGCAAGCAAGTGCCTCTAACCTCTGAGCCATCTCTCCAGCTCCTGCAGTTCATTTGATATTGGCAGAACGTCATTTGGGCATCAAGTTTTATATAACCAGAATCCAAAAGCTTTAGATCTACTAATAATTGGATACAGTCTTTGTTAAAAAATAATGTATTCAGTGTTTTTCATTGAAAATGATTTTTTCTCTAGAAGCAGGAAGTTCCCTTTATTACTCAGTGATGGGGTACTAGTTCTGTTTAAAATAGTTAAGAATCAATTTCCAGGTTTTCACCCAAATTATTACACTACCTAAGTCTTATTTCTCTATCTTTTGTCACTTAACATTAGAAAGAAAGAAATGTTTTGCCGTTAAGTCATAGCTGACTTTCATGAAGCTCTTTGTCTCCTTTGACCCCACATTCTGCATTCCTCCTTGAGGCTCTGAAGGGTATGCTTGAGTAGGTTTTAATACGTTTTTTAATTCCTAGACTTTCTATTTGCATAATTGTATTTAAGGGAACCCCAAGAATGTCAGTTTTGGCATTAGGAATGAATAAAGATAAAACCCAATGATTTGCTTTCATGAGTATGGTTTCTTTTACATTATAGGCTACAGACAATAAAAATACTGGAACTTTTTTTGTTTAATTGAGGTATAATTTACATGCCATAAAGTGCATGATTAAATTCTTTTCAGCGTGTTTGAAAAATAGTGCATCCATGAACATGATCTAATTTTAAAACATTTTCCTCATCCACAAGGAAACACCTTACCTATTAACACCTTACCAATTAACAAGGTAATTCGGTCTCTATAAATTGCTTAATTTGGGGCTGGGAAAATTAAAGGCACTTCCTTGCAAACACTTTGGCGTCTTTGCTACTGCAAATATACGCCAGATACATGCAGTACTTTGTGTGTCTGGCTTTACATAGATACTGGGAAATTGAACCTGTGTCAGCAGGCTTTGTAAGAAAGCTCATTGCTGAGCCATGTCCCCAGCCCATAATATGGCTTTTTTGTTTTTGTTTTTGCGGTAGGGTCTTACTCTAGCCTGTGTAGTCTCAGGGTGACCTTGAACTCAAATCAGTCCTCCTACCTCTGTCTCCTGAGTGCTAGGATTAAATGTGTGGGTCACCATGCCCAGCTTAATTTGACTACTTTTTTATTTTTTTTAATATATTTTATTTATTTATTTGAGAGAGATTGAAAATGGGTGCGCCAGGGCCTCCAGCCACTGCAAACAAACTCCAGATGTGTGCGCCCTCTTGGGCATCTGGCTTATGTGGGTCCTGGAGAGTTGAACTGGGATCCTTTGACTTTGTAGGCAAACGCCTTAACCACTAAGCCATCTCTCCAGCCCCTGACATTTTTTTTTGTTAAGCAGTTAAAGTTTAGCAAGGGGAATGCATTTGCTGTGGTCAGGCAAGAAAGCAGGGCACAGGCTTTGTGGAAAATGGAGTTTGGAAGTTAGGTGTGCAGCTTGTGTATGGATGATACACATGAATGAGAAGAAAGGAGGGGCATATTATTTGCATGCTAAAAGGCTTAGAAAGAAAGGTATTCCTTAGAATGTTAATAGCAGTTACATGTGTGTGGTGACAGTGTGAATGGATTTTCATTGTTCTTATATCTCTTTGTCATTCCCCCACCCCAAGTAGGGTCTCGTTCTAGCCCAGGCTAACCTGGAATTCACTATGTAGTCTCAGGCTGGCCTCAAACTCAGGGCAGACTTCCTACCTCTGCCTCCTGAGTGCTGGATTAGAGGTGTGCACCACCATACCCGGGACCTTTGTGTTTTTAAATTCCTCCACAAAAGGTTTTAGTAATAAAAATGGAGACTGTATTTGGCCGGGTGTGGTGGCACATGCCTTTAATCCTAGCACTTGGGAGGCAGAGGTAGGTGGATTGCTGTGAGTTTGAGGCCACCCTGAGATGACATAGTGAATTCCAGGTCAGCTGGACTAGAGTGAGACCCTACCTTGAAAAATTTAAAAAAAAAAAAAAATGGAGACTGTACAATACAACTTACAAGGGGGTAAAAAAGCAGCCGAATCACCGAGCTTCTTAGAAAATGTCCCAGAAGGGCTGGAGAGATGGCTTAGTGGTTAAGGCGCATGCTTGCGAAGCCTAAGGACATAAGTTCTATTCTCTAGGTCCCACATAAGCCAGATGCACATGGTGGCATATGTATCTGGAGTTCGTTTGCAGTCACTAGAGGCCCTGGCATGCCCATTCTCACTCACTCACTCCATTTCTCTCAAATAAATAAATAAAATGTCCCACAAAAATGTCCCAGGATGCTTTACCCAGAGAGATGCCCCTTGCTTTAGTGGGGTGAATACCAGACAGGTTTGCACCTGCAAGGGTATGAAGACCTTTTGCAATTGACACTGAAGGGGACCCCGTCTGAGTTAAATCATTGGGGGAGAAATGGAGATGAAGCAGCAGAGAATTATGAATTGACATCTGCTAGGGACAGCTGCAAGAGCATCCCCAACAGTGTGTGGTAATGCTCTGAAGTCCCAGCCTGATTCAAAAAAAATTTTTTTAATTTATTTGAGAGGGAGGTGGGAAATAGAATGGGTGTGTCAGGGCCTCTAGCCCCTGCACTTGAACTCCAGGCGCATGCGCCACTTTGTGCACCTAGCTTATGTGGGTCCTGGAAAATTGAATCTGGATTCTTTGGCTTTGTAGGCAAACACCTCAGCCGTAAAGCCATCTCTCCGGTCCCTGTCCAGATTTTGTCCTGGAGCTTCTGGCAGCTTTTTAGGAAACACACAGAATTTTTTTTGGATGTATTCAGCTATGCCAGGCGGTACAGCTGTGGGCATGTCTGTGGCTATGTTAACATCCTCAGACAAAAAACAATGTGCACATGTATATGTGTATGTATATATATATATATATATATATATATATATATTTTTTTTTTTTTTTTTCTTTTTGAACAGTGTGGAGCTTTGGGGACTTAGTGGAGATTGTGGGTCTCTTTGAGTAAACTGTCTTGCCTGTGAGGGTACTCGTTGATATCCTTATCACCCAGTCACTCATAGCCTTGTACAGACGCCGAGTTAACAGTTTGTCTGTGAGTCACCCCCTTGTGGATTCTTAGCCCTCGTTAGCTTCTTTTCTCCAGCCACCTTGCCCTCTAGCTTTCTTCTAAAAATAAACCTCAAATTATTTAGCAGTGTTTTCTTTCAAAACTTTTTTTTAAATGTGTGTATATGTGTGTGGTCACAAGTGTGTATACTTGTCTTGTGCATGCTGAGGGCAGAGGTTGATATTGGTGTCTTCTTCAGTCACACTCTCCCTTGTGTTGTTTTTTAAAAATTTTCTTTAAGATTTTATTTTTACTTACTTTTGAGAGAGAGAGAAGAGAGAGAGAGAGAATGGGCACACCAGGGCCTCAGCCATCACAAACAAACTCCAGATGCATGTGCTACCATGTGTATCTGGCTTACGTGGGACCTGGGAATTCAAACCTGGGTCCTTTGGCCTTGCAGGCAAGTGCCTTAACAAACTGCTAAGCCATCTCTCCAGCACCCCCCTCCTTTTTTAACATTTTACTTAGAGAATGGGCACACCAGGGTCTGGAGTGAACTCCAGACACATGTGCCACTTTGTGAGTCTGGTTTTATGAAGGTACTGGGGGCAAGCAAGTGTATTTAACTGCTGAGTCGTCTCCCCAGACCAACCTTGATGTTTTGAGATGGAGTCTCTCACTGAACTCACTGGTTTGGCTAGAGTAGGTGGCCAGCAAGCCCCCGAGATCCTGTCAGCACAACCCACTGTGCTTGGCTTTTACCTAAGTGCTGGGGGTCTGAATTCAGGTCCTTCTGCATGTATGATGATGGCTCACATCACTGTTTGATGCTGGAAACTGGTTGAATTGATGTGAATATTTCTTGGTTTAGGTAAAATGATGTAAAAAAAATTTTTTTTAAGTTAATGCTAGATATACTGTTTTCAATCCTCCTAGCATGGTCCTGGGATTTAACTCAGGATGGTCTGCTGTAGATAAATTCCTCCATAGCATCTTACATCTCCCCAAATCATTGTTGACCCTGATGTCATCTTTGAGGTTTTGAGATAATGTGTTTTAAAATAGAATGGATTTGGCCACATGCAGACATGCTCTATATAGTTTAGTAAGATGAAACTGAAAATAAAAAGACTGGGGAGATGGCTCAGCAGTTAAAGGTGCTTGCAAAACCTGTAGGCCTGGGTTTGAGTCCCCATGTACCCATTGCAAAGCCAGATGCACAAAGCATTTGCAATGGCAAGAGGTCCTGGTGCACCTATATTCACACTCTTTCTCTCTCAAATAAATAAAAATATTTAAAAATAAAACAAATGTAACTGCTGTCATTTTCCTGATCCTCTAGACTGTACCAGCTACTTGAATCTGGTGGGGAAGCATGTGATCGCAGATGCACAGAACATCACAATCAGCCAGTATGCCTGCCATGACCAAGTGGCAGTCACCATCCTTTGGTCCCCAGGCGCCCTTGGTAAGTGGTAACACTCAGGTACACTATGGTGGGCTGGGTGGACAGTGCCAGTGTGAACATCCACATGTGATGGCCTCCAGGAAGGCAGGTCTTGATGACAGTGAAGCTGAGGTTGTAGTGGGCGCAGGCACATTGGGTTCTTTGTCACATCTACTGGCTGGGCACACAACAACTTGAGGTTGTGCCCTGTGGCTTGTCTTTTGTTTCTGTCATTGACAGTTTTGTGGGCTTGCAAAATAACAATGTGTGATTGATGGTGCTCATTGTAAGTCAGGGGCTTACTGTATCTCAGCAGGGGTCAGAGGAAGGTAGATGGCAGTGCCAGGAGAGCCCATCCAAAGGTATTGGCTTTGGCACCCAGCATTAGTGGTCTCTTTTGTCACAAGGACATATGGGTCCAGCATTGGCACATTTTATGATGTTTTTCAGGAAAATCATAAGATTTCCTGAGAAAGCATAAAATCAGTGAGTTTTAAAGTTGGTAGCCAATCTACATTTCACTAATATTACACAGGCCAACAGAACTCAAACTGAAACAGAGATACAGAGAGAACAGAAGCCCTTCTCCCCCAACCCCGTATCTAGCCAGATTGTTTTTCTGACTCTGTTTCTTGAATGGATTGATGGAATGGGGTAGTCCAGCTGGGCTGACCCAAACTTCTCAACTTCATTCCTCAAATGAATTTACTTGGCAAGTTTTAAGGTTTTTTGTTTGTTTGTTTTGTTTTGTTTTTAAGTTTTTCAAGGTAGGCTCTTAGTCTAGCCCAGGCTGACCTGGAATTGACTATATAGTCTCAGGGTGGCCTTGAACTCTCAGTGATCCTCCTACCTCTGCTTCCCGAGTGCTGGGATTAAAGGCGTGCTCCACCACGCCTGGCAGTTTAAGTTTTTTTTTTTTTTTTTTAAATTTTTTTTGGTTCATTTTTTTTATTTGTTTATTTGAGAGTGACAGAGAGAGAGAGAGAGGCAGATAGATAGAGAGAGAATGGGCGCGCCAGGGCTTCCAGCCACTGCAAAGGAACTCCAGACGCATGCGCCCCCTTGTGCATCTGGCTAACGTGGGTCCTGGAGAATCGAGCCTCGAACCAGAGTCCTTAGCCTTCACAGGCAAGCGCTTAACCGCTAAGCCATCTCTCCAGCCCCAGTTTAAGTTTTTTGACACAAGCTCACATGTAACTCACACAGGCCTCAGATTTGCTTTGTAGCCAAGGATAGCCTTGAACTCCTATGCCTCCAAACCTCCAGAGTGCTGGGATTATAACTGTGCTACCACACTTCTGGATGGCTGCTGCTGCCTTTTTTTTCTTTTTTGTTTTTTTGATATGGGGGTCTCACTATTGTCCCAGGCTTGAACTTGCCATCCTTCTTGCCTCAGCCTCCTAAGTGCTCCCAATTCCATGCCTATCTGGAATTGACCTTTCTTCCACTTAAGGCATTTCAGCTAGTGGGTGGACCCCTAAATTCTTTGTCTTCCAAGTGAAGGTGTAAGAACTGCCTTGAGGTTGATGGCATACAGACTAGATGGTCAGAGAGAGAGCTATCAGAAGATTGGGTCTCAGGAGCCTGCCCCTCCGACATTGCCACCAAAACTTGGAGAAGTAAAATAAAGCCTGGATTTTTTTTTTAATTTATTTGAGAGAGAGAGAGAAAGAGGCAGAGATAGAGAGAAAGAGAATGGGCACGCCAGGGCCTCCAGCCATTGCAATTGAAGATCTACTAAACAGTTGGTCCTGAGAGAAATCTTGTGTCTTGTCACATGTGAACCCTGGCTGTGGATCCATTGCTTATCACCCCATAGGAAGCTTTGTGATTGAAAAATGCTATAGAACTCTGCACCCCTAAATTCAAGGCTGTCATTGTGGCTTCTCTGCCCTGCCCACCATGAAATATGCTGTTCATCAAATAATTACAGGATTGGAACACTTATTCAAAAGACAGAAAGATTTCCCTGGCCTCTGCCATCAATAATTTCCCCACCTAGTTAATTGCATCCTGTGTAATTACTTTTGCCCTGGGAGGGGAAGAGTTGAAAATGTCTACTTGTCTTGTGTTCAGAAAGAATGTGAAATCGATATCTTGCCAGTTGAGGCTGGCTTTGGGGATCTCCAGCTGCACTTAGACCACTCTAGTCTCCATGGGATACAGAGCCCAGTGCTGGCTCTTGTGACCATCAGAACTTAATCCTTTTGAAAGCATCTAGTCGGATGTGCAGTGGGGGAAGCTCAGGTGGCCGGAGGCTGGGCCGGCGCCTTTCAGCAGCACTGTGGGCGTCTTGGGGCCTCTGAGGCTGTATGAAGAGCACACACTGGGTAGCCTTTGGGTGTCTGCCTTTCAGGCGCGATTAGAGCAAGAACCCCTTTGTAAATCGCATCAGCCTTATCCTAAGCTATTTAATCTCAAGCCTAGGAACCCCTTGGGTGCAGACACATGCTTTGTTGGGAATTTTGTGCATTATTCACTGAAACATGCCAAACACTATAGAGCTAAAACTTGAAGTGGAAACAGTTTGAGGCATTCCCTTGTCAACATTGGGAACTATTGTCAGCTGATTGTACCATGTTTAGTGACAGAAATTACATATTCCACTGCAGACTTTTATGATCAGCTATGATTTGAGCCTAAATATTTGAACCCAGTGCCACAGAAGCAGTGGATATTTGTTACCTGGCTGGATTAGAGAGTAATTAATAACGGTAAGATAGGGAAAAACCACTCAGCTTGTCCCAGAGGAATGCAGGTTGTGTACCCCCACCCCCATGGACTCAGATAGCCTGGGTGGAGTGAGAAATCTGTAGCTCCTGTGTGTCAGTTCAGAGGCCAGGAGGAAGGAAAACGTGTTCAGAAGTAATTAGGTCTGCTTTTCACAAGACCCTCTGTTTTGCTTAGGCATTGAATTCCTGAAAGGATTTCGAGTGATACTGGAGGAGCTGAAGTCGGAGGGAAGACAGTGCCAACAGCTGATTCTAAAGGACCCAAAACAGCTCAACAGCAGCTTCAAAGGAACTGTAAGTCACACTCTGGAAATGTGCTCCTGAAGACATGCCATTGTTGGGGGTAGACACTGAATGGCCCATTGAAAGTCTGAAATTGGAGAACCGAGGGGCTGTGGGGGTCTGCCCAGCCCAGCCCAGCCAAGGTGGGCGAGAATGGAGAGCAGCAGCTGAGGCTGCTCCACCCTCCCAGATAAGCTCTTCAGCACCTCTGTGGTGTTGCTGGAGCAGCCTTTCCCAGGAGTCTGTGCTCTGAAGGGCTGTGTGTGCTCAGCCTTCTCCCTCCCTACCTACAGCACTGTCTCCAGTGCTAGGGAGCCAGACTCAAACTTGGTCCATCCAGACCTTTCTGTTTCCCTGGGGCCCTGCCCTGGCATTGTGTCTGAGTGAGAGTCGTCCTAGAACACAGGTCTCATGTAGGTGGGGGTTAGGCAGCTCCTTCATGACTCCACATGTGTCTTTGTTCCCTTTTAGGGAATGGAATCTCAGCCTTTCTTGAATATGAAATTTGAAACGGATTACTTTGTAAAGATTGTCCCTTTCCCTTCCATTAAAAATGAAAGCAGTTACCATCCTTTCTTCTTCAGAACCCGGGGTGAGTATGGTCTTTCCTGCCTAGTTCCTATGAGGAGTTAATTTTTTCTGTTTTCATTGATTTTTTTTTTTTTTTGAGGGGGGAGCTTAGAGGTAGGGTCTCACTCTATCTTAGGCTGACCTAGAAGTCACTATGTAGTCTCAGGGTGGCCTTGAACTCATGGTAATCCTCCTACCTCTGCCTCCTGAGTGCTGGGATTAAAGGCGTGCACCACCATGCCTGGTTGCTTTCGATGATTCCCCCTCCCCCCCCCCCCCCCCACCCAGAGGGATATATTCATGAACACACCAGATCTGGTATAAAGCAAGCCAGGCAGGGTAAGAAGAAAAGCATCCAGAAATGCATTCTTCTAAAGTGTTTTTTTTTTTTTTTTTAAATTTGAGGGCGGGAGGGTGTGGTGGTTTGAGTCAGGTGTCCCCCATAAACTTAGGTATTCTGAATGCTAGTCTCCTTGTCTAATAGCAATTGGAAATTAAAGCCTCCTAGAGGCAGTGTATTTTGGGGGGAGGGCTTATGGGTGTTATAGCCAGTTTCTCCATGCCAGTGTTTGACATACTCTCCTGTTGCTATTGTCCACCTTATGTTGGCCAGGGGGTGATGGCCACCCTCTGCTCATGCTATTGTTTTCCCTGCCATCATGGAGCTTCCCCTTTCAAGCCTGTAAACCAAAATAAACCTCTTTTCTTCCCCACAAGCTGCTCTTGGTTGAGTGATTTCTACCAGCAATGTGAACCTGACTGCAACAGAGGGGGAGAGAGGAAAAAAAAAGAAAGAAAGGGCATGCCACGGCCTCCTAGCCACTGTAAATGAAATGTGCCACCTTGTGCATCTGGCTTATGTGGGTACTAGGGAACCGAACCTGGTTCCTTTGGCTTTGCCAGCAAGCGCCTTAACCGCTAAGTCATCCCTCCAGCCCAATAAATGCATTTTTCTGGGGCAAGACTCACTGTATAATACAGTTTGGCCTTGAATTTATAGTAATCCTGCCTCGGCTTCTTAAATGCTGAGATTACAAGCATGAGCCACCAAGCCCAGCTCAGGAATGCACTTTTAAAAATTAAGGCTATTGCCGGGTGTGGCAGTGCACGCTTTTAATCCTGGGACTGGGGAGGCAGAGGTAGGAGGATTGCTATGAGTTCAAGGCCACTCTGAGACTATATAGTGAATTCCAGATCAGCTGGAGCTAGAATGAGACCCTACCTTCAAAAAGGAAAAAAAAAAAAAAAAAAAAAGGTTAGAGGACTGGGGCTGTAGCTCAGTGATAAATTACTTGTCTAGTTTACACACAACAGAGTTCAATCTTCAGCACTACAAAATGAAAGGAGGGAGGGAGGGAAAAGGAAAAGAGAAGAGAGGGGATAGAGGAAGGAAGGAAGGAAGGAAGGAAGGAAGGAAGGAAGGAAGGAAGGAAGGAATTCTTTTCTGGAATAATAACATGTCTGTAATCCCAGCACTCAGGAGGATCATTGCAAGTTTAAGAGTTGCCGTATCTACACAGTAAATTTCAAGCTCACCAGAGTGATATGGGAAGACCCTGTCTTAAACAGAAGCATAGCAACACAACACACGAGGCTGGCACTGTTAACCTGGGCAGAGATCCCTGTTCTTGCTTTGTTTTGAAACACATCTGGTAGTGGATATTCATTTGATTGATTGAGACAAAGTCTCACTGTAGCTCCCTGGATAGCCTGTAACTCACTATGTAGGCAAGACTGACCTCAAACTTGTGACAGTCCTCCTGCTTTTGCCTCCAGAGTACTGGGGTTACAGGTATGTGCCCCCATGCCTGGTAACAGTTGATTGATTTTTTTTTTTTTCCAGGTAGGGTTTCACTCTAGTCCAGGCTGACCTGAAATTCACTATGTAGTCTCAGGGTAGCCTTGAATTCATAGTGATCCTACTACCTCTGCCTCCCAAGTGCTGGGATTAAAGGCATGCGCTGCCACACCCTTTTTTTTTAAGGATACTGTGACCACTAGTAAAGCAGCCATGTATAAAAGATGAGTTGTTTGTTTGTTTATTTATTTATTTATGAGAGAGAGTGGGCACATCAGGGCCTCCAGGCAGTGCAAACAAACTCCAGATTCATGTGTCAACTGGTGCCTCTGGCTTTACATGAGTATTGGGGAATCGAACCTAGGTCCTTAAGCTTTGTGGGCAAACACCTTTAATCACTGAGCCATTTCTCCAGCCCCAGAAGATGTGATTTTTATGGGCTAGATGGGCATCTTTGTGGTAGACCACTTGCTTGGCATGCATGAAGCTTTTTGTTTAATCTCTATTACCAAGAAGAAAAAGAGAAGAAAAGTGATTTTTTTTTAACCTAGGAATAAAAAGTATAAGTTGGTTTTGAGGTAAAGGGTAAGGTGGTGAATAATTCCATCTTATACTGAAAGCAGGACAGTGGTCAGAATGAGATCAGACACCACCACCCTGAGATGGCTTCTTTCTAGACAGTTGTATTATTTAACATCAAAGTTTTAGTTATTTAGTCTCCATTCCAAGTGCTTTCCAAATATTAATACAGTTTATTTCTAAACAGCCCTAGAGATAAATCACCCCCACTTACATGTGTTCTCACATACACACAGAGGGTAACGGAAGGTCTTTGTCTGGAGCTGGGATTTAAACCCTAGAAACCCAGCTTTGAAGTCCACACCACTAGCTATGTTGGGTTGGACTGGGGCTGTAGCTCAGTGGTAGACTACTTGCTTAGTTTGCACATAACAGTTCCAGCTGCTCACCTTTCCCATGTGTTCTGTATGTGGGTGATTTCACCTTTGTCTCCCTGACTTGTTGCCTTCAAACTCAGAGCCAGTCACCCTGAAACCTGCAGTGGCTCATTTGTGCCTCCTGATTGAACTTCGCCTCTCATTTTCTAGGTCTTGGGTGTTCAGTTCCTGTCCACTTGGCATCCTCTTCCCTGTAGTCTGACTGTGGTCCTCATCTTTTGTGAGATATAAAAACATATTTATTTACTTGCAACCAGAGAGAGTAGGGCAGGGAGAGAGAGAGAATAGGCACAGGAGGACCTCTTGCTACCGCATACAAACTCCAGACGCAAGCTCACTTTGTGAAACTGGCTTTATGTGGGTACTGGGAAATCGAACCCAGCCTGGCAGGCTTTGTAAACAAGCACTGCTTGCCATCTCCCCAGCCCTTTCTGTGAGTTTTGGTTTTTTGAGGTAGGGTCTCACTCCAGCCTAGGCTGACCTGGAATTCACTGTGTAGTCTCAGGGTGACCTTGAACTCATGGCAGTCCGCCTACCTCTGCCTCCTGAGTGCTGGGATTAAAGGTGTGCACCTCTATGCCCAGGTCCTTTCTGTGAGACTTTTGGTCTTGGCTCCCACCTGCATCAGTGTTTCCCTCTGTGGAGTTTTTTTTTTTTTTTTAACTTTATATTTATTTATTTATTTGAGATAGAGAAAGAGGCAGAGAGAGGGAGAGAGAGAATGGGCACGCCAGGGCCTCCAGCCACTATAAACAAACTCCAGACACATGCGCCCTCTTGTGCATCTGGCTTACGTGGGTCATGCAGAATTGAACCAAGGTCCTTTGGCTTTGCAGGCAAACGCTTTAATTGCTAAGCCATCTCTCCAGCCCTTGGAGTTTCTTTTTTTTTTAAATATTTTTATTTATTTACTTAGAGAGAGAGAGAGAGAGTAAATGCACCCCCTTCGGAGTTTTTAATGAGGTGGCTTTCAGTGCTGCCAAATTATTCTATAACAGTCTTTCTTTATTAATTAAAACAAGATTGCATAAAGGATAAATAACATGCACCTGTCACATCTCTCCTAGCTTTCTACACAGTAACCAGATAGCAGATTCAAATGCTATGCTGATAGAAACCTAGCACATAATAAAATAAATAAAATATAAATATGTGTGTGTAAAATATAAAAATAAAATAAAAACTAGTACAATTTACTTTTTGTATTGGAATTAGTATGCCTTTTGGGACAATATGTATACAGGGGATGTGTTCCCAGAGTTCAGGCATTTGACAACATTTCAGTGCACTGTGATTTTGATGCTGCCTTGATTTCTTGACATTATACAGAAACTTTCAGAAGATTCTCTCTGGCTTAGTAGTGTAGTGTTGCAGTCAGGTTTGCATTGCTGGTAGAAATCACCCAACCAAGAGCAGCTTGTGGGGAAAAAAGGAGGTTTATTTTGGCTTATAGGCTGAACAAGGAAGTTCCATGATGGCAGGGAAAACGACAGCATGAGCAGAGGGTAGACATCCCCCGTGGACAACATCAGGTGGACAACAGGAGAGTATGCCAAACACTAGCAAGGGGGAGCTGGCTATAACACCCATAAGCCCACCCAACAATACACTGCTTCCAGGAGGTGTTAATTCCCAAATCTCCTTCAGTTGGGAACCTAGCATGCAGAACACGCAAGTTTATGGGGGACACCTTAATCAAACCACCACAAGCATACATGTTAGACTAGTTTTAGGGCTTCTCTCATTGTGTCATTACTGTGTTTGAATCCCGTTTCAAAGGATCTGGCTCTGGTTCATGGTTTGCAGTACTTAGACAGCTGCATGTCACTCTTAGAGGAGTTGAAATTAGGATGCTGGTGAAGGTTGAAACAACACCTCAGTGATGGTCAGCACCACTCCAAAGTTCTCCTGTGTGTCTAGATACCTCCACCATGGGGCAGGGCTTTATACACACAGCTAAAACAGAACCTCACTATGACAGTAACTTGAACACTTCCATTGTCTTTGGCCCCTAGCCTTGAAGCTATGTAATGCTCAGCCAGCTTTTAAAATTCCAGTGATATTTACAGTTTACTTTTTGGTTTTTCAAGGTAGGGTCTCCCTCTAGCCCAGGCTGACCTGGAATTCACTCTGTATTCTCAGGGTGGCCTTGAACTCACGGCAATCTTCCTACCTCTCCCTCCTGGGATTAAAGGCGTGCACCACCATGCCCGGCTTGTTTCCATTTTTTAATGTTTAATTTTACATGTTATTTATTTATTCATTTATTTGCAAGCAGAGAGAGATAGAGACAGAGTGAATAGGTGCTCCAGGGCCTCCAGCCACTGCAAATAAACTCCAGAAGCAGGTGCCACTTTGTGCATCTGGCTTTATGTAGGTGCTGGGAAGTTGAATTTGGGTCCTTAGGTTCTGCAGGGTAGGTGCCTTAACCACTGAGCTGTCGCTTCAGCCCGTTTCCATTTTGTGTGGCATAAAGTGCCCAGCATTGCTATTTTTATATTGTACCATTTAAATTTTCACAAGTTACAGTTGCACTGTGGTCAAAATCATTATTGAACTGATATAATTTATGCCTTTTCCAGCAACACCAGGCACAATATGGTTATATTTTGTTGAATTGTTGCACGAAAAAAATACATTGTACTAAAACTAAAAATACTCATCTTTCTTAATAGCCTGTGACCTGTTGTTACAACCAGACAACTTGGCCTGTAAACCCTGTAAGTACAGCTGTTTATATATATATATATTTTTTTAATTGACAACTTCTATACTTACAGACAACAAACCATGGTATTTCCCTCCCCTCCCCCACTTTCCCCTTCATAATTCTGCTCAGTACAGCTGTTTTTATCTGTGTCTCAAAATATTACTCCCATGATGGCATTGGGACAGCTCTTGGGTGCTCACTGTAGGTCCTTTCTCCTCTCAGTCTGGAAGCCCCGGAACCTGAACATCACCCAGTATGGCTCAGACCTACAGGTGTCCTTTGACCATGCACCTGACCGCTTTGGCTTCCGTTTCTTCTGTCTTCATTACAAGCTCAAACATGAAGGCCCCTTCAAGAGAAAGACTTGCAAGCAGGTGAGCTGCTGGCTGTGTATAAAGAAACATTGCAGGTTTCAGAGTGATTTGGGGTGCCTCAAAGGATTAGGTCACAGTGGTCTGTTGATATTCCAGAATGTTCCTCACTGTGTCTGTCTCTGGCTCTCTTGGCATTGTCCCATTCTCTGGTTAGCTCCACCCAAAGCATTATTATTTCTACTTTGTTTTTACGTCCACCAGATGTCCACTGTGGGACAGGCACGAGCTCCTTAAAATCCTTACCACTCCATGGAACAAAAGTCATTGTTATCCCTGTTGTGAGAACTTGACCTCAGAGACGTCACCCGCTTGCTTGAGGTCACACAGATAGGAAGTGGAAAAACCAAGAGCTAAGTCATTAGTAGTTTAGTGGCTCTGGCTGTTTACCATAGGCCAAGGTTACATAGAAACACAGCAACCAAGGTTGTAAACTGAGTGGGAAATGTTTCGTGGAAGTTCACAGGACTGCCAAATTGCCCCCTGCAAGCATTCAAAGGTTTTCAGTACCTTCTTACACATGCTCCTTGGGTGTGCTTGGTTCTGACAGCTTCTGTTTGCTGTCATTTCTGGCACTGAACTCTTTTCACCTGGTGCCCAAGTTAAAATTAGGGCAAATGAAATAACACACAAATACAGATCAGTAATGTCTCTTCCCACCTTTTTATTATTTTTTAAAAAGTTTATTTAATAGTGAGAGATAGAAATAGTATGGGTGGACCTCTTGCCACTGCAAATGAACTCCAGATGTATATGTCACTTTGCACATCTGGCTTTATGTGGGTACTGCAGAATTGAATCCAGACTGGCAGATTTTGCAAGCACAAGTGCCTTTAACCACTGAGCCATCTCTTGAGCCCTCCAACTCATTTATTTATCATCAAATGATAAACTTTAAGTACTTCCAGCTAAGCACAGACTATGACAGGGGTCCTGGGCTCTCCTGGCCTTTTGTCAAGTGATGTTCAGTTAACATGTGACTAATAAACACAGTTGCTTTGGGACCTAGTTACATCTTCTGAAAATGTGACCAAAAGTAGTAGGAAGGCCTGGGGGAGATGCCTCAGTGGGCAAGAGCACCTGAGAATCTCTGGACTCACTGGTGAGCTCCAGGCTCAGTGATGGACTCTAATAAGGCTGAAGAGTGATAGATGGGGACACCTGACTTCCTCCTCTGACTTCTGCGTGGATGTGCATGGTCCTGGAGTGCACGTCTGTACACACGTGTGCATACATTGCACACACACCACAGACTATGCACACATGTAAAATAAAAACAATGGCAAACATAAAAATGAGTGGCAAATGTCCTTCAGCTATGAGGGAGAAGAGAGGCTCTGATAACTCTTTCTAAGAAATGGATTAGTTGATTCTAAAAAAATATTTTAATTTATTTATCTGCAAGGAGAGAGAGAGAGAGAGAGAGAGAGAGAGAGAGAATATGAATGGGTGTGCCAATGCCTCCAGCCAATGTAAAAAAAAAAATTCAGATGCATGTGTTACTTTGTGCATCTGGCTTTACATGGATACTGGGGAATCGAACCTGGGTCATTAGGCTTTGCAGGCAAGTGCCTTAACTGCTGAGCCATCTCTCCAGCCCCAGAAATGAGTTTTTGAAGTACTATTGTCTTTGTAGGAGCAAAATACAGAGACAACCAGCTGCCTCCTCCAAAATGTTTCTCCGGGGGATTATATAATTGAGGTATGTATAACCACAGATAGCTCTGTTAGTAATTCCACAGCAGACTGGCTGCGTAGAATTCTAACCTTGTTTGTTTTTGTTTTCATTTGTTTGTGTGTATGTACTGTGGAGTAGGGGCATGGTGTAGGCATGTGTATGTGCCCTGTGGTGCCCCATGCGCCTGCCTGTGGCGGGGGTGCTCTCCTGCCAGTATGTATTTGAGCCGGAGTCTAATACTGCAGCAGCTTGCTGTTCTCGAGCCTGGGTGATGCCCCATTACCTGGTCTGTGCTCTCCTTTGTGAGTCTGTGCTTACAGGGGTGTGTGGCCATGCCCAGCTGTTTCCTTGAGTGTCTTTAGCATTAGGGTCTGACCATCTAGTCCTGGTGGGCAACCAGGAGCCTTGGCAACAGTTTGTATTGTTTGGGGGCTCAAGGGCCTCCCTGATTGCATCTCTCTGGGAGGTATCTCACCTCTGACACTGAAATTCCAGCTTATTTTTATTTTATTACATAAAAAAAATATTTCGTTTGTTTATTTTAGAGAGAAAGAAGCAGATAGAGAGAATGGATGCACCATGGCCTCTGGTTACTGCAAATGAACTCCAGATGTATGCACCACCTTGTGCATCTGGCTTTACATGTATACTAGGGAATAGAACTAGGTTATTTTGGCTTTGCAGGCAAGTGTCTTAACCATTAAGCCATCTCTCTAGTCCTTATTTTATTTTTTCAAATATTTGTTTATTTTCAGTCAAAGCGAGAGGGGCCATGGAACAGAACAAACTCCAAATGCATGCACCACTTTGTATGTCTGGCTTTACATGGGCACTGGGTAATCAAACTTAGGCTGACAGGCTTTGCAAGCAAGTGCCTTTAACCCCTGAGCCATATCTCCAGCCCCTCCAGCTTACTTAGTATTTAGATTTAAAACATGTTTGTCTTAGCCAGGCGTGGTGGCACATGCCTTTAATCTCAGCACTTTGGAGGCAGAGTTAGGAGGATCGCAGTGAATTCAAGGCCACTCTGAGAATACAGAGTGAATTCCAGGTGAGCCTGGACTATAGTGAAACCCTACCTCAAAAAAAAAAAGTTTGTCTTGGGCTGGAGAGATGGCTTAGCAGTTAAGATGCTTGCCTGCAAAGCCAAAGGACCCAGGTTTGACTCCCCAGGACTCATGTAAACTAGATGCACAAGCGGGCACATACATCTGGAGTTTGTTTGCAGTGGCTGGAGGCCCTGACGCACCCATTCTTTCTCTCTATCTGCCTATTTCTGTGTCTCTCTCTCTCAAATAAATAAATAAACATAATAAAGTATTTAAAAAAACACTTTATTTTAAAATAATGTTTGTCTTAGCATTAAAGCAGTCAAAGAGCTGTTATGCTCATTACCTCTATAGTATTTTTGTCAGGCTTCTGCTGGTCTCTGGAGACATCACGTCAGAGAACATAAAAGTGGCAGGTTGCTTTTTTTCTTTTTCTTTCTCTCTCTCTCTCTCTTTTTTTTTTTTTTTTTTTTTTGAGGCAGGGTCTCACTCTAGCCAAGGCTAACCTGGAACTCACTCTGTAGCCTAGGCTAGCCTCAAATACACAGCGATCCTCAGCCCAGGATTGAAAGGGCATGAGTTGCCAGGCATTCCCAGCTGTAGGGAGGCAGAGGGAAGAGGATTGCTATGAGGTCAAGGCCAGCCTGGGACTACAGAGTGAGTGCTAGGTCAGTCTGGGCTGAGTGAGACCCTGTCTGGAGGAAGCATGAGCCCACCTACATGTTTCTTTTCCTTTTTAGGATTACTTTTCCAGTAACAAATTGATTCAGTAGAAATAAGAGTAAACTGGGCATGGTAGCTTACACTCATAATCCTAGCATTTGTGAGATTGAGGGAGGAGAATTACGAGTTTCAGACTACCCTGGGTTAGATACAAAGATAGCCAGCTGTTAGATTCAGGCCAGTCTGGGCCACAGAATGAGACCCTGTCTCAAAATAAGCCAAGAGTAAAGCAGTAGGGATATGTAGTGACTCAGACCTGTAATCCCAGAATTTGTCAGGTAGAGGCAGGAAGATGAGTTCAAAGTCATCCTAAGCTACAAATCAAGTGTGGAGCCAACCTAGACTACATGAGACCCTGTCTCAAAAAAGTATGAACAAAAGGGCTGGAGGGATGGCTTAGTGGTCAAGGCGATTGCCTGCAAAGCCAAAGTACCCAGGTTCGTTCCCCCAGGACCCACATAAGCCACATGCATAAGGTGGTGCATGTGTCTAGAGTTTATTTGCAGTGGCTGAAGGCCCTGACACACTTCTCTCTCTCCGTCTCTCTCTCTCAATCTCTCTCTGTCTCTCTGTCTCAAATAAATAAATAAACAAAACAAAAAAGAGTGAAAAGAAACTAACGGTGTTCTGTTCAGCAGCACAGACTAAAGTTGAACTGATACAGACAAGATTAGCCTGCCCTGTGTAAGGATGACACACAGCTTTATGAAGAAATAAAAGTTTGTCCATAACCCCAGCATGTCTTGGCATGCTTTGGGGAAAACATCTCATCTTGGCTTGGGACAGACATACCTTAAAGCATTTACAGAGACCCGTGTCAGTGGTAGGTAGGATGCAAGTGTAATTGCAGTGTTAGAATGCAGGAATCACCAGCTATTTCTTGAATGAGTAAACTGCCATTGAATGATGAGAGGAGGGTGGTTGGAGTTTAACCTGAGAAGACTCAGTGTCCGGCCTCAGCCTGTTGAATAATTATGGGCCCAGTAGCTCGCTTCCCTCAGCCATTCTTCTCCCCTTAAGTTTCCATTCTCTTCTGAGGACAACAGTGGATGCAGGCACCAGGTTTTGTTTCTACCTACATCATAAACAAAAGGTCTGGAAAGAAGGCTTGGTGGTTAAAGGCACTTGCTTGCAAAAGCCTGACCACCCCAGTTTTATTCCCCAGTGCCCACATAAAGCCAGATTCACAGGGTGACACATGCATCTGGAATATGTTTGCAGTGGCAGGAGGCCCTGGCACACCCATACTCTCTCTTTATCTGCCTCTTTGTAGGTCTGTCTCTCTCAAATAAATTATTAAAAAAATAACACAATGCCCTTGTTTTATAGCTGGTGGATGACACTAATACAACCAGAAAAGTGATGAATTATGTCTTAAAGCCAGGTAAGGATGGCTCTGTTTGAATTTGATGTGCCATTTGCATAGATCAAGGTGTCTGACATTTTCTGCTCTTCATGGTTTATAAAGACAAGGCACGGTTCAGTTCTCTCTCTTACACAATGTTTCATCAGATCTGAGTTTCCTTCCACCTTCTTTTTGATGCCTGGGAGATCAAAGGCAGCAGCAGCCTGGAGTCTGTCACTGGGTCTAAATAGACAATTGTCCTTGGAAGAAACGCAGTGGGAGAGGTTTCCTTGGGCAAAATTCTCACTCAGAGGTATTCACTGTCCCAGCAGATTCTGAACTATTATTTTCTACAGCCCTTAAAAAAAATGAAAAACAAAAAAAAAACTGTTGAATCTTTTTAATAGTCACCACACCAGAGCTAAAGAAAGATGATTTGAGGGTCCTAGAACCTGTTTGTCAGGTTAAAAAAGAAACACACACAGAAAACCACAGCTATGTATTTAACTCTTTATACCTGTTAGCTGGCTGCTTCAGTTTAAAACCTTTCTTTCTGTAATCCCCTAGTGCACTCCCCATGGGCTGGGCCCATCAGAGCCGTGGCCATCACTGTGCCTCTGGTTGTCATATCTGCATTTGCGACGCTCTTCACTGTGATGTGCCGCAAGAAGCAACAAGGTATCCCTTTGTGTGTGCTACTCCCCCCTTCTCCACCTTCCCCTCCAAGCAAGTGGTTGGCTAGGGGCGAATGCCAGCAAGCATTTTGTTCCTCCAAGAGGGAAACTTCCCCATACCTCCCAGTAATAAGATCCCCATTGACTGTAGTTCCCAGAATGAATATACTTGATTTTTATTCTCTGGAGCCACTAAAGGACAGGCTTAATTCAGTTCTCAAACTCCAAGCATCTAAAATGCCAGAAGATCTGTATAGTGTAGTAGTATGTTGGGGGTGGGGATGGCTTCATATTCACTGGACCAGGTCAGGTGTGATGTCGGGGGAACCGTAAATGGTTTGAGTGGGGTTATTTAGAAGTACACTTACGTAATGCTCATGGGGGTGTTCACTTAGGGTGTGTGCACTTGTAGCTGGGTATGGTGACACATGCCTGGTATGTCCCAGCTACTTGGGAGGTTGTGGAAGGAAGATCATCGAACTCAGTGGGCAACACAGTAAAACCCTGTCTCAAAAGCTAGCTAATAAATGCCATCTCTTTTTCGTGTGCTTTTCCTTTGTAAATTATACTTACATAACCCACCAGTGCTTAATTTGTCTAGCATGCACACCTGGTTGTCACAGCAGTTCTGGGCACTTCACTGGCCTGAGTGGCTCCTGTAGCATTTCTTGGCATGTCCAGGGTCAGTTTCAGGTTTTGGACTTTTGATGTTCCACTGCAGAAATTGGCAGTGATGACCCAAGGGGCTAATGGACTTGGAACCTGAGACTCCCCAGGTGAATGTGTCAACTGCTTACTCTTTTTATTTTTTACTTGTTTTTGTTTATGAGGTAAGAGCTCATATGGCCCAGGCTGGCCTCCACTGTGTAGCTGAAGATGACCTTGAACTCTCCATCCTTCTGCCTCCACCTTGTCAAGTGGTGGGTTCACAGGTGTGCACTACCACACCCTGCCCAGCCATTCACTCATTCTTGAGATACCATTGAGTTCCAAGTCATAGAATAAGACTTATAGGTGTCAACCCTGTCTTCTTCCCCAATTTAGACAACATATACTCACATTTAGACGAAGAGAGCTCCGAGTCCTCCACGTGTGCTGCAGCGCTCCCCAGAGAAAGGCTCCGCCCACGGCCCAAGGTCTTCCTCTGCTACTCCAGTAAAGACGGCCAGAATCACTTGAACGTGGTCCAGTGTTTCGCCTACTTCCTCCAGGATTTCTGCGGCTGTGAGGTGTGCAGTACAGCCTCTTGCTTAGCCTGGGCAGGTCATGTACTGCCAACACCCTCCCTGATGCTGTCTCCTCTCCTTCGTTGCTGTTTTGGGGAACCCGGCCTTTACTAGATCCTTAGTGTCTAAGCTGAGGACAGTCTTTCAGTCACTGTGCTTTGTCTGAACAAGCATTACCAGCACTGAGCGCTTCCTGTCACTTGGTTTTAACCTGGACACCCTTGCTTCAAAGCCTTGTGCGGCACTTACTTGACAGGAAGTTTGGGGAGTATTTTTTAAAAAAATGAACTGGCTATGATGGCGCATGCCTTTAATCCCAGCACTCAGGAGGCCAAGGTAGGAGGCTCACTGTGAGTTGGAGGCCAGCCTGAGACTACAAAGTCAGCTTGGGCTAGAGTGAGACTCTACCTTGAAAATCCCCCCCCCCCAATAAAAAATGGCTGCCATGCATTATGGAACTAGGGCATGCCAACCCAACATCCTAGCAAGCATATGAGGAATAGAAGCCCCATTAGAGTGTGAAGGAGAGGATGGCAAATTAAAAACCAAATAAAGACATTTTAGGAGTTATAAATTTTTTTTTTTCCTGACATAGAGTCTCACTGTAGACCAGGCTGACCTGGAATTCACTATGTTGTCTCAGGCTGGCCTTGAACTCACAGCAATCCTTCTACCTCAGCCTCCTGAGTGCTAGGATTAAAGGTGTGTGCCACCACACCTTGCTTGATAGTTTTTTTCAAAAATTTTTATATATTTATTTGTATTTATTTGAGAGAGAGAAGAGAGATGGACACAGAGAATGGGTGCACCAGGGCCTCCAGCCACTGCAGTTGAACTCTAGATGCATGTACCACTTTTGCATCTGGCTTTATGTGGGCAGTGGGCAATGAAACCTGGGTCCTTAGGCTTCTCAGGCAAGTGACTTAACTGCTAAGCCATCTCTCCAGCCCTCATAACTCTTTTTGAGTTAACTATTTATTTATTTACTCATTTATTTTTTGAGGCAGTGGCTCACTCTAGCCTAGGCTGAGCTGGAATTTATCCTATAGCCCTGGTTGGCCTTGAATTTACAGCAATCCTCCTTCCTCAGAGTATTGGGATTATAGGCATGAGCATAATATGTGCCCTTTATATAGTGTATTAAATTTAAGAGTGAAGTCTGAAGCTATTATGGATGTTGTATTTTTTTTTTTTTTTAACAAATGCAGTAGTTGTATAATGTATAGTTACAAGTTGTTACTTCGCTTGCTAGGTGTGGTGGCACACACCTTTAATCCTAGTACTCAGGAAGCTGAGGTAGAAGGATCACTTGAGTTTAAAAACAGCCTGGACTACAGAGTGAGTTTCAGGTCATCCTGGACTAGTGTGAGACCTTGGTTCAGAAAACAAAACACAATGCCGGGCATGGTGGCGCATGCCTTTAATCCCAGCACTCGGGAGGCAGAGTTAGGAGGATTGTCGTGAGTTCGAGGCCACCCTGAGACTACAGAGTGAATTCCAGGTCTGCCTGGGCTAAAGTGAGACCTCACCTCAAAAAACCAAAACCAACCAAACAAAAAAAAAGACATTACTTTTCTTTGAAACCACCCATTGGTCTGATTTCCAAGCTCTTTCCACATGGCAACGCTGCCCTCTGGTGTCCATAAGATGTTTTTAAAGGCAGGCTCAGTTTCCTATGTAAAAGCCATGAATTCCGCAGAACAGCTTGCGCTGGGAAGAGGCTGTAAACCGTAGTGCCGTGTGCACTGTCTCAGATTCCACAAGCCTACATGGTATATTTCCAGTTCTTTCGTACTTTAAGGAACTGAGACTTTGGGTAGACTGGGATGATTTTTTTCCTTCAGTAATTGCCTGTGCCACTGTCAGCTTTTTATAATTGCAATTTCAAATGACTCTATTATGTAAAATGTTGATTTACCATAACTGAGTGAGCTCAAACCACTAAGTTTCTCAATAGTTCAGTATTGCTGTGTTTCTGATGATTTCCCCAAGGATAAATGCCTTGAAATAGAATTGCTGAGTCAAAGATAGTCATTTTTTTTCCCCCATGTTCAGGCTTGCCTTGAACTCATTATGTAGTCAATAATAACCTTGAACTTCTGATCCTCCTGCTTCCACCTCCCCAGTGCTGGGATTACAGGCATGTGCCACTACACTCAGTTTATGTGGTGCTGGGGATCAAACTTGGGGCTTCATACATGCTAGGCAGGCACTCTCCCAACTGAACTACATCCCCAGACAGAAGCTGAGGGCATTTTTAAAATGCTTTGTGTATGTGCCCATTTAGCTTGAACATGTATACTGTTAGCAAGAGGTAAAGAAAGTTATGAGGTAATTCAGGATTATTTTCAGCAAATGAATGGGTGTCAGGTGGCATCTTGGAGCAGCAGCAGAGAAAGCAGTCTTTCCAGAATTGCCCTGCCCCTTTGAGACGCCAAGGCTGCCATGTTTACTTATTGGGAATTACTTCGCGCACTATAGAAGAAATGATGCTGGTACAAATTTCAAAGATATTTTCAGCAAAATCAGATGAAAGTTGTCTGAGCAGGTGAATACCTTGAGGGGACAGACATGCCTGGTTTTCTTTTTCTTTCCTTTATCAGGGACCACACCATCGGCAATCTTCCTACTTAGCCCTTTCCCCAAGAAAAGCTTTGTGATTTATAAACCTTGTAGAGCTATGATACTCTAGACTTCTGTGAAACAGAGAAAGGCGTTTATTCTAGAGTGAGTTAACTGGGATGGCTGTGGTATAATAGTTCACCACCCTCCTTCCCAGCACTGGCCAGCCGGCCAACCCTATGTCTGTGAGTGTGGCAGAGAGGTACTCTTCACCAGTCACACTCTCTGAATGGGAGTTATCTAGCATCATGTATGACTCTGGCTCCCAGGCCCAGCCCCAGTTCCCAGCACACTTTGAGATCACTCATCTACATCCTCTTCTCAGAGCCCCACTGCCTTCTCTCCAGGATCTGCTCCCGTGTCTGACAGCCTCTCTCATCATATACATGTCTCAGTTTCTTCTGTTCTGGGCTCTGTCCTACTGTAGGTGACTTACACAGGGTGGCCTGATGGACAGCGAGTCCTTCCTTTCAGAAAGCCTGGTGACAGAAACTTAGCTATTCCTGAGTTACTGGTTAGCTCAGTGCCTGAACAGAGCTTTGCTAATGATAGTTGAGGGGCAGGTGAAGGAACTCCTCTAACGTTCACAGCCTTGTAGACAACTCCATTCTTCTGAGTGTTGGTATAAATGAGTGAGGTGCCTTGGTCTCTTTCTAGGTGGCTCTGGACCTGTGGGAAGACCTCAGCCTCTGCCGTGAAGGGCAGAGAGAATGGGTCACTCAGAAGATCCATGAGTCCCAGTTCATCATTGTGGTGTGTTCCAAAGGCATGAAGTACTTTGTGGACAAGAAGAACTACAAAGTCAGAGGAGGCAGCCGGGGCTCGGGGAAAGGGGAGCTCTTCCTGGTTGCCATGTCGGCCATCGCCGAAAAGCTCCACCAGGCCAAGCAGAATTCATCTGCTGCCCTCAGGAAGTTCATCGCTGTCTACTTTGATTATTCCTGTGAGGGAGATGTCCCTTGCATCCTGGACCTGAGCACCAAATACAAACTCATGGACAACCTTCCCCAGCTCTGTTCCCACCTGCACTCCGGAGACCACACCTTCCAGGAGCAGGGGCAGCACCCAGGACATGCCAGTAGAAGGAACTACTTCCGGAGCAAGTCGGGCCGCTCCCTGTACGTCGCCATCTGCAACATGCACCAGTTTATCGACGAGGAGCCTGACTGGTTCGAGAAGCAGTTTGTACTTTTCCATCCTCCTGCACTGCGCTACCGGGAGCCAGTCCTGGAGAAGTTTGACTCGGGCTTGGTTTTAAATGATGTCATCTCTAAACCAGGGCCTGAGGGTGATTTCTGCCTAAAGGCTGAAGCTGCTGTTCTCGGGGCCACTGGGCCAGCTGACTCATACTCACAACCAGAGAGTCAGCACGAGGGCCTAGACCAAGATACTGATGCCCAGCCCACCCTGCAGCCCTTGTTGCATGTGGTAAAAGCTGGTAGCCCTTCTGACATGCCCCGGGACTCAGGCATCTATGACTCCTCCGTGCCTTCATCAGAGCTCTCTCTGCCTCTCATGGAAGGACTCTCCCCAGACCAGACAGAAACATCTTCCCTGACAGAGAGTGTGTCCTCCTCCTCTGGCCTAGGTGAGATCCCTTGGGATGATGTTGGTGATAATGGCCACACTTCTGAAATCCATCAAAGCTTTTCCTCAATTGTGATCTTTCACTGGGCAGTGAAACCTGATAGGAGGTAGTTGAGCTCCTTTGATAGTCTTCATTTATCCCAAGTAGGGAATCTTGAGCAGCCCTGGCTCCTCTACAGGTGCTAATATACCATACACTATGCATTGTATTGGCTTTCTGAACTCTAAAACATTGGAATTCTAAAACACATTGGGCTCCAAGAGTGATGGAAAGGCCATGTGGGCTTGTGTCTTTGTTCATTGTGTTTACTGCCCTCACCACCACCACACTCCATTTGTCTTTAAAGCTACTTACATGGAACCTGAGGTTCTGAGTGTAGTATTTTACTTATTTGTTTTCATTTTGTTTTATTTATGAGAGAGAATTGGCACACCAGGGCCTCTAGCCACGTGCATTTGAACTCCAGACACATGTGCCATCTTGTGCACATGCGTGACTTTGTGCTCATGTGTCACCTTATGCATCTGGCTTACATGGGGTCTGGAGAGCCAAGCCTGGGTCCTTAGGCTTTGCAGGCAAGTGCCTTAACTGCTAAGCCATCTCTCCAGCCCCCTGAGTGTAGTATTTTCTCTCTAACCTAGCTCAGGACAGAGCCTCAGGCAGGAGGGCTTTGTATGAAGGCTCCCACATCCACAGAGATCCCAAGCAGTCTGCTATGCCTATAGCTAGTTGGAATCATGATGCAAACCCTTGACCCAGAAGGAAAGTCTCTTTTCTTCAACTAAGGGCATGAGAACTTGTTACGGGGAAGAGAGCCGGGTCTGCCAGTCCAGCTGCAGATCCAGTCTCATGTGCTGGCAGGAGTGTCTGGCCCAGTGAGATTTAGTGACCGTGTGCCTCTCTCCTTTGTTCTCTCCTTAGGTGAGGAGGACCCTCCTACCCTTCCTCCCAAGCTTCTTACCTCTGAGGTGTGCAAAAGAGAAGTTGGTTGCTACAGCTACGCTGATGCACTTCACACGGTTGCCCCTTTGTAACGAAATGAAGACTCTAAGCATTGCCACTTTAGCTGCCACCTCTCTGGGTCCCCAGCTGCTCTGTGGTTGCATGGTCCACTTGGAGCTGTGGACTCCTACAAGGATACTGGGAGTGAAATTCTGGCCAGTACTTAACTCCTTTCTGCTCCAGCCTTCTACCAGTACCAGATACTTTGGCAAAGTCTCTGTTTGCTGAAACCATATGGAGCTCGGGAAGGCAGATCATAGGGTCTGACAACAGTCAACTAGTCATTGGACCATAGCCTGTTCTGGGAGGTAGGGAGCAAACAAGTAAAGAGAAACAGGAAAGCCCCTCTCCCCTGCACTCGCCATCCAGGCTTCACTGAGCTCTGCAGACTTGCCTGTTCACTTTTGGCTACTAAGTGGAAAAAAAGGAAAAGGACATCCTAATCATTCCATCTGAAATGGGTTGGCAGATGTGCAGAAGATGCCAGAACCTTGGCACTCAAGAGTTTCCTGGGTCTGAGTAGCTATCGTGTGGGGACAGCAGCCACCTGTTGGGAGTCCCCAGGTCACTATGCTCAGGTGGTGGTGTCCGCAGACAGAAGGCTGTTACCCAGCTGGGCCTTACCCTTGGATGTTGCAGCGTGTGCTTTGGGCTGGCCTAACACTGTACCCTGAGTATTAGGGCTCAGCATTCACTGAGGTGGCGGCCAGTTCATCTGCTGAACTGGTTCTGACTAGTGACAAACATCTTTTTCTGAAGGCAGAAAAGGGGATTGTCATAAAAGTTAACTGTTCTATTTTTATGAATGACTTTTCTACAGAACTTTTGTTTCCAAAGGGAAAACATTTGTTGATGTGTTTGTCCATTCTGTGAAAACCCTCGTATTCCCCATGCCCTGGAACACCCAGTGTGAGCTTATTTCTTGATTGTTTTCATGGGTGCCGTTGGAGTTTGACAGCCTGTTTCCTTGGCATTCAGCCTAGAACCAAGGTTTCTCACCCCTTCAGCAGTTAGGGCCAACATCAAGGGGGCGTGAGAAAGATCCCAAGGTGGAGCAGGAGGTGGGAGGAGGCAGGGCTTTCTCTCCTAAGCATGTGCTTGGCAGGTGGGGAAGGGAGGCTTGTGTGTATTTTGGATTCGAATGTCTTTCTGCCTGCTCTGTCTAGGCAGCTGGCAGCTTCTTGGGAGAATGTGCTAGACTGTCCTCTGGCATCGGATTTCCTGCAGCTGCTCTGAGGGAGAGACAGTAAGCCGTAGACTGTCTCACCATAAAGCCAGGCGTCACAGTACAGAAGAGTTGTTCCATGTTGTCACCATGAAATCCAAGATGAGCCCAGAGCTCCTGTCCTCACAGACCTGCTGTGCTGTTTCGTCCGTGTCACACATTCTGTGAGGGAGAGTGGGGGGCCCAAGTTGCTAATGGATGAAAATTCACTGGGAACATTATCAGAGAGTTTGGTTTTTAAACTGAGGCCAAGAGATACCAGGAGCTTTTTGTGGCATAGATACTCATTTTTGTATGTAGAATGAGCCATCTCTGGGAAAGTGTCCCTAGGGACACCATCAGGGTGGGGTGGGCAGGCTTAGCATTAGCTGGTTCACAGGCTTGAGGCAGAGAGCACACCACCACCACAGAGACTTGTTAGGAAATGGACAAGAAACCAGCATGTACTAGTCAAAATCAGGTGATATTTTAGTGTGAATTTAGGATTTGTGTGCCTTTATTTTGAAATATTAATGTTTCTGATCAACAAACTCTAAACATGCTAAGTAATGAAACACCACCAGTGTGATTACTTAACTCAGAACAGACCAATAGGTTGATAATGATGTGAAACTTCACTGCCCCATCTCCCCTGCCCACATCAAATTGGGAATGGGAAAATATGTCTTGCAGGTTAAGGTGAAACATCTGTTTTGAGCAGAGGTGCATCTCTTCGCTCCCAGGCTGTCCCGTACAGTGGTGATGTTCAGATGGAATTCAGAGAAAGGTTCTGCCAAGCAACGGCCCTTTTGATGATGTGGGGAAACGAGCAGGTCATAGGGATGCTCTCAGTGGAAGGTGTGGACCTGAGAGTGAAAGTTGTGTGGATGGTTCAGGCAGTGTCCCTTGGAAAGGGAACCAGGGCTGTGGCCAGGGGTTGCAGGAAACCTGAGAAGACTGAAGGCGGGAGCTCACTGTCCATGGGAATTCACTGCTGTTCCACTAGTGCCTCTGATGTGCTCAGACACCAGCCAGGTAGAGGCCGTCCTCTGAGCAGATGGCTGCAGGTGACACTGACAAAGTGGGTGCAGAGGCTCCTTCAGAGGCCCAGAATAGGTCTTTGAGGAACATACATCTCCAGAGAGAGCCAGAAGCCATTCTAGAACCAGGCAAATATATTAAAAAAATATTTTTTTTTTAAAAAAGAAAACCATGAACCCTAACCATCTCAACACAAATTTGGCTTTTGTTTAAAGAGAGGAAGCCATTCTGCCTCTGTTGGAAAGATTGGGTCATGAGAAAAGGAAGGTTTCTGTTGGTGTGTTTTTTTTGGGGGGGGGTGGTCGGGGGAGACAAAGCCTCATGGAGTCCAGGCTAGCCACCAATCTGCTATCACCTTGCACTTCAGATCCTCCTGCCTCTGTCTCCTGAGTGTGGGATTACAAGCATGCTCCGCCATACTGGGTAAATGTGATGCTGGGAATCAAACCCAGGGCTTCGTGCACATGATGGAGACGCTCTGGCCAAGCCCTCCATTCTTTCTGTTGTTGTTCAGCAAACCCTATGCCTCCAGAGGGCGCCAGTGCGCCCAAGTCCAAGGAAAACAGCTGTGTGCCAGCTAATGGCAGTGGCAAACCTTCCTTGTGTGTGAGACAGTAGGGCAGCTGAAGAACCCGGTCCACTCCACAGGGGTTGCACAACTCCCCATCTTCCTGTGGCCTAGAAAAGCTGATTTTTTTTTTGTTGTTTTGTTTTGTTTTTGTTTTTGTTTTTTGAGGTAGGGTTTCATTCTAGCCCAGGCTGACCTGGAAGTCACTCTGTATTCTCAGGGTGGCCTCGAACTCATGGCGATCCTCCTACCTCTACCTCCCAAATGCTGGGATTAAAGGCATGCACCACCACACCTGGCTGTGATTTTTTAAAATATTGACAACAAATATTGGCAACAGAACTAAAAAGAAATTACTAACATGAATTCAGAACCAACACATGGATGGACCAAATCTGCTTGCCCACTGGCTGTCAGTTTGTGACTTCTGCTTTGTAAGACTTGAAAATAAAACCACCCATGTAATTACAAATGTCAGGGGCCACCAGGACAATCTGCTGCTAATCTGCTCTCCTTCAAGAAACCTGAGGTGATCCTGGTTTTGCTGTCACTGTTTCCTTCCTTCCTTTCTTCCTTCCTTCCTTTCCTTCTCTCTTTTTCTGTCACTGTTTCTTTAAACAGGATTCCATATAACCCAGGCTGGCCTCATATTTTATATTTAGCTGTGGCTGGTCTTAAACTCCTGATTTTCCTGCCTCCACCTCCCAAGTTCTGGAATTAAAGGCATGCACTACCACGTCCAGCATCGATATGATTCTGAATGTATTTTAGATGTTTTGTTTGTCAGCTATTAATTTCAAGTTTAGGTTTATACCTTCCCAAATTCAAAGACATGTTGATTGTAATAATTTCATTTAAACTCCACAACTGGGACTAGAGAGATGACTCAGCCGTTAAGGACACTTGCTTGTTCCAGGCTCAAATCTCCAGTCCCCACATAAAGTCAGTACTGCATGCAATCTGGAGTTTGATTGCACTGGCAGGATGCCCATTTCTCTCTCTCCTTGGGCAGGGGGAGGGAGAAACAAAAGCAAACCTTCACAACCCTTGGGGTCTTACTTGTAGTTTAGCCCTAGATGTAACTGTGTTTTTTATGTGGTATTTTTATGATCTTAGGCTACGTCATAATTGAAATTATGTGGAAAATAAAGCAGTCCATTGAGTCCCCTCACACCAGGTATTGGTGTTCCCCTGTCTCCTGTGATGGGAACTGACCGCCTGGCGGTTCAAGGCAGGGATGGAGAAAAGCTTTTCCTGGTGCTGAGACAGGAGTCCATGGGTGTCAGGTCACACTTGCTATATCGTCTCCTCTCCAGGTGCAGGGCAAAAGTAAACTGAAGCAAATGTGACTGGAAGCCATTAGCTTTGATTCCAATTTCAGAAGTTGGGGAGTTAGGAGAAGCTGAGATCATCTAGCACGTTCCCATTCCAGACATATGGCTGTATCTGCGACCCTGGATTCTCGGCGAAGGAGATTCTGTTACCTCTCTGCTGATCTGATAGTTCTTTGTGTGTCTCCCTTGTAGAAACTCAAACCAGCTTGCTTTTGTTGAGGGTGTAGGGGAGGAAGAACCACTGGTCATCTTCCCTGTATTGCAACTTGCGTGTATTGCACCTGGTGTTTCTTTTCAGTGGCAAATAATCCCACCCTACATAAGCAATTCTTCACAGCTCTTGTTTCTAGGGGCCTAATAATTTTCACCACTCTTGTGTTTTCCAGCTTCATACTCAGTTTAGTTACCCAAACACCAAGTGCCTTGTCTCAGCCACGGTTGGGGGAGAGGATTACAGGGAAATTTGTAGGGCCCGGCTGTATTCGCCACATAAACATAAGGATGCTTAAAAAAGAAAGAAAGAAAGAAAAACAACTGGTGTATTGCATCCTGAGAGTGCTTGGACTGCCGCATGTGTTTTTCTCTTGCCTCTTGTGGTTTGCTTTCTCCTGAGGATAAACACTTGATACTTATATGTCTTCAACTTCAGGACCAGCTCTTACGTTCTGAGTGGCAGCTACTCTACATTCCTAACTTTGGGTTCTAATGTTACCTATTTCTAGGCTTTATTTTGATTCTCAGTATTATTAAGTGGTGCAACACTTGCAAGGTGATGCCAGCGGTTGCTAAGTACCACCTCCTCATGGCAGTTAGGGGCTAATTTGCAAGCACATTTGAATTCCCCCAGGAAGCACTTCTGGGAATATTGGCCAATTGTCTTCTTTCCTGGTCTTTGGTTTATCCTTGAAATTCAGCTGGGACCAGAAATACCTCCGGGGCCCCTTCCTGTGTCCTCAAGGGCGGGACCTGCGTCTCCATCTCCCGTCAACCAGGCACTGTGTTTCACACAATCAAATATCAGACAGAGCAATCCATCTCGAATGCATAGCTGATATTTATATAAAATCCTAAGATTGCTGTTGTACTACACATAAGGTGCTCATCTGTTGTTTTAAGAAAACGATTAGCGTCTTCTCAAGAAGCGTGGCAAGTTTGAACAGCAAGTCAGTGCTTCTGAATATGTTCATCTAGACTAATCGACTTTCATTATTTTTTTAAAAAGATTTCGCTATGGAAGCTCCCTGTTTGTATGTCCCAAGGAGAAAGGCTTGTGGGACTGGACCAATAGTGAGCACTGACAAGACTGTAGCAGTGTGCTATATTTTTATACTGAAGATGTTAATGACAATTTGATCTGTACAAAACCCTGTAAATAGGTGGTTCGTAGGCCACAGCTGATATTTGCAAGATGTTTTTGTACCTTAGAAATTTTATGCATCAAATAAAATGTTTCATTTTCAGACTTGTGGTCCATTGTTCTTTGTGTGTATTTGTATGTGGCATGCACACGGATATATGCATGCTTGTGTGTGAGGGTGTGCTTGAATGTGTGTGTGTGGATTCATGTGGAGGCCAGAGGATGACATCAGGTGTCTGTTTTTGTTTATAAATATTTTATTTAAGAGAGAGAGGTGGATAGAGAATGGGTGTGCCAAGGGCCGCCAGCCACCGCAAACAAACCCCAGATGCATGTGCCACCTTGTGCATCTGGCTTTATGTGGGTACTGGGGAACAGAATCTGGGTCCTTTTGCTTTGCCAGCAAGTGCCTTAACTGCTGAGCCATCTCTCCAGCTCATCTCTCTCTTTCTTTTAGTATCTTATTTATTTGCAACCACAGAGCAGAGAGACAAAGTGTGAATGGGCACTCCAGGGGCCCCAACCACTGTATTGTAAATGAACACCAGATGCGTATGACACTTCATGCATGTGGCTTTACATGGGTACTAGGAAATGGAATCCTGGTCATTAGGCTTTGCAGGCAAGCACCTTAACCACTGAACCATCTCTCCAGGCCAGGTGTCTTTCTTAATTTAGCTCTCACTATTTGAGACAGTCTCTTACTGAACTTTGATCTCACCAATTGAGCTAGACTAGCCAGCCAGCCCCAAGGATTCCCTCATCTCTGTCTCCCCAGTGATGGGATTTCAGGTGCCCACCACCATACCTGGCTTTTACAAGGGTACTGGGGATCTGTGGTCTTTTTTTATTTTATTTTATTTTTTTGTTTATTTATTTGAAAGCGACAGAGAGAAGGAGGGAGAGAGAGAGAGAGAGAGAGAGAGAGAGAGAGAGAATGGGCGCACCAGAGCTTCCAGCCTCTGTAAACGAACTCCAGATGCGTGCGCCCCCTTGTGCATCTGGCTAACGTGGGTCCTGGGGAATTGAGCCTCGAACCGGGGTCCTTAGGCTTCACAGGCAAGCGCTTAACCGCTAAGCCATCTCTCCAGCCCGGATCTGTGGTCTTTATGAATGTGCGGCAAGCACTTCACTGACTCAACCATCTCTCCGGCTCATGGTTCATTATTACAAAACACCTGCCCTGCTTCCTTCCTAGTTGGGGCTCTCTGCACTTTCCGCAGCATTCTGCCTCAGGATGGGGAGGTGAGGGTTATCCTCTGCGCTTAGATGAGAGGAAACCTCGCAGTAGACCACTGAGTTCATCCTCCAGCAGGCAGTGTCCTCCTTCCTGTGACATCACCAGGAGGCCTCTGTGCTGTGATGTGATTCCTTACATACACAAGAAACTTGACTGAGAACAATAATTCTTTCAGATTTTTTTTTCAAGGTAGGGTCTCACCTAGTCCAGGCTGACCTGGAATTCACTATGTAGTCTCAGGGTGGCCTCGAACTCACAGTGATCCTCCTACCTCTGCCTCCCGAGTGCTGGGATTAAAGGCGTGCGCCACCACGCCCAGCTTCCTTTCAGATTTGAAGAAAGATGCTGACATTTGGATGCAGTTTAGAAATTAGGTTCGATTCCCCAGTCCCACGTAAAGCCAGATGCACAAAGTGGTGCATGCATCTGAAGCTAGAAGCCATATTCTCTCTCCTTGGAAACAAAATAACAGGTGTCCAAACAAAATAACAGGTGTCCAGTAGGGGGCAGTTTGTGATAAGAAATAGCAGGGGCACCAACTACAAGCCTTCTGGCCATTACCTGTAAAAGGCAATGTTGGAAACTGGATCCTGGGAGTTGTCAACAGGCTCTCGTTTTTAAAAATATTTTATTCATTTGAGAGAGAGGGAGAATGGGCACAACAGGGTCTCCAGCCACTGCAAATGAACTTCAGACGCGTGCACCACCTTGTGCATCTGGCTTACGTGGGTCCTGGGGAATTGAACCTGGGTCCTTAGGCTTCACAGGCAGGCACCTTAACTGTTAAGCCATCTCTTCAGCCCGAGGCTCTCACTTTCTCATGGGCTTACCACCAAGCTCGCGCACATGCTTCCTTGAGTAAAGGTCTAGCTATCCAGGCAGAGGTGGGCATTAAGTCATCCTCATGGTGAAAGGCCACAGAGAGCTTTTCAGTAAAGTGGGCAGCTGGGGCGATGATTGGTAGGCTGGTGTCTGCACCAAGTGCCCAGGCTGCTCCTCCCCACCGTCTCACTTCTGAGATGCTGAAGCCCAGAGGTAGGTAGCTTGGACAAGGGCATAAGCAAGGAATTAATAGTACAGGGACTCAGATGTCATCACTTTTGTTGTTGTTGGTTTTTTGAGGTATGGTCTCTAGCCCAGGCTGGCCTGGAATTCACTATGTAGTCTCAGGCTGTCCTCAAACTCACAGTGATCCTCCTACCTCTGCCTCCTGAGTGCTGGGATAAAGGCATGCGCCACCATACCTGGTCAGATGTCATCACTTCTAGCCATAGGCAACAGTGTCCCTCAATGTTAAAGGGAAGGAAGACCCTTTTTTTAAAAACCTTCCTGACAACTTCTTTACATATAGATAATATACCATCATCATAATCCTCTCCCATCACCCTCCCTCTTCCCCTTCTCGAATTCTACGCCTTTCCAACTAGTCTCTCTTCTATTTTGATGTCATCATTTTTCCCATCCTGTTGTGCAGGTCTTGTGTAGGTAGCATCTACCACTGTGAGGTCAGGAATATCAAGGCCGCTTTGTGTCTGGAAGACAGCATTGTGAGCACTCCTCCACTTCCTTTGGCTCTTACATTCTTTCTTCCTCTTCCACAATGGACCTTGAACCTTGGAGGGTACGACAGAGATGTCTCACTTAGTGCTGAACACTCCAAGAACCTTGAATAGTAATTGCAGTGAGTCTATTCCTTAATCAATGTCTTAGAAATAAATCTGGTTCTCATAGATATCAACTTTTTAGCTCTGATAGACATATGTTTCTGGACTTGCTGCTGCAGAACCCTATGTGTGGGCAGATGACCACCCCAGCTCTGGATCTGAACACATCAGGGCTTAGGCATCCTCCAGGTTCTGCCTGGCCTTCGCCATAGTTGCTGGTCAGGAACACTCAGGAAAGAAAGCTTCAAGACAAACCAAGGCCAAGCCCAGGGCACCTAGTGGGCAGGGAAGGAAGAAGCACGCCTGGCATTGAATGCAAGTTCGGGCAGATTCTGCCTCTGGTTTTACAGCCCGGAAGTTAGATCACTTAATGGCCTTGTGTGCGTGGGCGAAGCTGTTCGTTACCGGTGAGGCTGTATTACTAGATCCATTAGCATTGTCATTAAAACGGGCTTTGGACGCTGGCATCCCGTGCTTAGATCTCAACCTGTCGATTTCTTTTTCACCCTGGGCAGTTGGCTTGCCCTGTTGAGGCCTTAGTTTCTCCATCTGAAAAGTTCAGCAGTAGGGCCATTTGGAGTAGGTGAGGGCAAGTGACTCTGGGCACAAAGCCTGGCACACATTACCTGTGGGGATGTGGTCACCAAAGGGCAGCATAAGAGATGCAGAGTCAAGTGGAATTTTCCCTCAAAACTCTCCCTTCTGCCCTGGCCTGGGCCATAACTGAAGGAGACCTGTTATCTCCAAGATGTCTCAGTGTAGCAGGAAATGAATGGCCTTTGAGGAGATGGGTGCTGGATTAGATGTCATTCCCTATTTCAGACCACCACTGACCCTGGATGTGAATACCAAACTTCTTTATTTTTTATTTTTATTTTTGGTTTTTCAAGGTAGAGTCTCATTCTAGCCCAGGCTGACCTGGAATTCAAGTTGTAGTCTCAGGGTGGCCCCAAATTCATGGTGATCCTCCTACCTTGGCCTCCCAAATTCTGGGATTAAAGGTGTGTGCCACCACACCTGGCTCAAACATCTTACATAACCTCTTGCTGACCACCCCTCTCTGTCTCTTCTCCAATCACATCAGATTGTCTTTAGATTCCTCAGCTCTGCACTCCTGGCCAGGGACCTTGCATGAGCTTGGAACACCTTCTCAGTCTTTCCCACCTTTGCAGTGAAATCTCTTGACTCCTATCCACTGTTCTCATGTCTACTGTCAGTCTAGGGCCTGACATGTGTCTTCACTCAGCTTGCGCCAAGAGTGATGGACCTTGGACACCTCCTAGCATGGCCTTCCATCTGAGCTAGACATGAATTCTGCAAGCATACAACCTTAATTCCTACCCTAAGCACTCACCAGGGCAGTCCTTCTCATCTCTCTGGTTCTCAGTTTGGAGATGAGGGTTAAAAAAATGTACCTGCCTCATGGGTTGTTGTGAGGATTAAGAAAGCAGAGGGGCTGGAGAGATGGCTTAGTGGTTAAGGTGCTTGCCTACAAAGCCTGAGGACCCATGGAAGCCAGATGCACAAGGTGGTGCATGTGTCCAGAGTTGTTTGCAGAGGCTGGAGGCCTGGTTGCACCCATTCTCTATCTGCTTCTCCCCCTCTCTCAAATATTTTTTTTTTTAAAGGCAGAAGGGATTGCATGACATATGATAGGTGCTCAGAAATGTTTGTTTCTGTTCTCAAGTCATACTAGTTACTAGTAAATGAAGACATGTAAAGGTATCTTGGAGGAGAAAACTTGAGAATCACTGAGCTGTTCCCCCATATTTCCCCCGAATGGCTGTATTGTCTCAAGGTTTCCCTCCCTTTTGTGGAGGCTGTCTGCAGGTTGGATCATAAGCTCTTGTAGACATGGTGGTGTGTGTGTGTGTGGGGGGGTCTGTCACATGGGTCTGTCAGTCATCCAGGTGCTGGATGCTTATTACATCACGTACCGCAGTGCTCCTTGCTCTCCCAACAGGGCTTTCAAATTTACATAAAGTGCAGCTTCAAGGATGGGGCACATGGATTCAAACCCAGGTGTTTCCTATCCACAGCTGTCTTGCCATTGCTTAGCTATATGTCTCAGGTTTTCTCTAACCCAGATGACGAGACTTGCTTTCAAAAAAGTCTTCCCACGGCTACTTGCCAAGCATTGCTTTAATTTTAACAGTAAGACTGACATCTTGCTCCTCTTGTAGGAAAGACAACACTGTCCCTTCCGTAGGGTATGACACCAAGGTAGCATAACTTTATCATCTGGTATTTGGCTGTGCCATGGTTTTCAGATGCTGAAAACAAGCCCAGGGCTACTGGTACAAGGCATGTCTGCACGCAGAACGTTCCGTGTCTCCTCAAGGAATTCCAATAAGCCTAAATGGCTTATTTATTTATTCAATTTATTATTACTTGACACAGTGTTTCATGTAGCACAGGCTGTCCTCAAACTTACCATATATCTGAGGATGGCTTTGAACTCCTGATCAATCTCAAACTCCCAAGTGCTGGGATTACAGGCAGGAGCCAGCCACCATGCCCTGCCTCGTTTTTAGGGGTTTATCTCTAGGATGTAATCAGAAATGTGAGTCCAGATTTATCAGGCCAAGGTTTTCATCACCAAGTGTGAACTCGATGCTGAGAAATAAGAACAAAGCCAGTATCGGTGGGAACTGAGCTTAAAAGGACACATTCCTACAACAAGCTAAGCAGCCTTTCACAGTCCTGTTGCAGAGTGGCCCTGTAGCTCAGTGGCACAATGTTTGCCTGCCATGCGTGAGGCCCTGGGTTTGATCCTAGGTACACATCAAAAAATACCAAAGGAAAAGGCTCACAGTGTGTTAAATAAAGAATAATAAAGAGCACACATTAGTAGTGGTTACCTTTGTGAGGTGTGATCGTGAGCAGGTTTTATTTTCCTCTTCATACAACTTTTGTTATTATTATTATTTTACAATGAGAGGTACTAGATAATAGAAGGTTTTAAAAATATTTATTCTTCGAGGCCACCCTGAGACTACATGGTGAATTCCAGGTCAGCCTGGGCTAGAGCAAGACCCTATCTTGAAAAAACAACACACACACACATATTCATTTGAGGGTCTAGAGAGATGGCTCAGCAGTTAAGGTGCTTACTTGCAAAGCCTAATGGCCTGGGTTGTATTCCCCAGTACCCATGTAAAGCCAGATGCACAAAGTGGCACATGAGTCTGGAATTCATTTATAATAGCTAGAGGCTCTGGTGCACCCATTCTCTCTCTCTCTTTCTCCTTGCAAATAAATAACAATTTTAAAAAATTATTCATTTGAGAGAAAAAAGGGGAAATTAATTCCAGACACATGACCACTTTGTGCATTTGACTTTATGTGGGCTCTAGGGAATCAAACTCAGGCTATTAGGCTTTGCAAGCAAGCACCTTTAATCCCTGAGTCATCTGTCTGGCTCAGAGGTTTTTTTTAAAATATATTTTATTTATTTGAGAGAGAGAGAGAGAAAATGGGCATGCCAGGGTCTCTGGCCACTGCAAACGAACTCCAGATGCATGTGCCTCCTTGTGCATTTGGCTTATGTGGGTCCTGGAGAGTCGAACCAGGATCCTTTGGCTTTGCAGGCAAGTACCTTAGCCGCTAAGCCATCTCTCCAGCCCCAGCCCAGAGGTTTTTAAGTGTATGGTCACTCACAACATGCTTGCCAAGTGTTCAGGATACATGGTGGGCTGTATGAGGTGTTCTCGCATTCTATTCTCTTTTTTATTCTTTTTTATTTGAGAGAGAGAGAGAAGAAAGAGGCAGAGAGAGAGGAGAGAATGAGTGCAGCAGGGCCTTCAGCCACTGCAAACAAATGCCAGATACATGCGCCCCCTTATGCACATGTGCAACATTGCATGCTTGTGTCACTGTGCATCTGGCTTATGTGGACCTGGAGATTCAAACGTGCTCTTAGGCTTTGTAGGCAAGCGCCTAAACTGCTAAGCCATCTCCCCAGCCCCCACCCTCTATTCTTACTCACTGTTCTGCCTTCTTTGGCTAGTTGCTTTCTCTGGCCAGCTTCTGGCCATTGCTTTCTTGCCTGATGTCAGCCATAGATCATTACCGTCCCCTCCATGTGGGAAGCCTCCTTTAGGTACTCTGGCTTTCCTAATTAATGAAGTGATTTCCTGGTTCTGTCCCATCCAGTCTTAAAGAGTTAAAGGAGTGAGCTGACTTAAAGCACCGAGTCCTCGTGAACTAATGGACTATTTCAAGCAGAAATGGTGGCTGATCACAGGTGTCTTTAGACCTTTGCATCAGCTTCCAAAGTATCACCTACAGACATGAGTCTGGGAGCTGAGATCTCCCTCCCCAGGCCAGCCTCGGGGCTCAGCATGGTGGGAAGGGGAGCTGCATTGTAAGCTCCCATAGGAGCCAAGGTTGGTGGCACAGGCCTGCATTCCCAGCACTCAAGAGGCTGGAGGATGATGTCCAAGGGCTGTCTGAGTAACTTAGTGAGACCTTGTCTCAAATGAAACAAAAGAAGGAAACTGGTGCTATGTAGGTTAGTGATGGAGCTGCAAGGGACAGTCTTATGCTTGGCTAGTCCGTGTGCATTACTTGCATGTATATATTGCTTTCTGGAAATCCTGACCTATAAAACAGGAAATCAAGGACTTTGCCTCTAATAATAATAACAAGGCACATTGCCTTTGGTTGTATATAGGAGACTCACCCACTGTATCCATTCTCCACTGGGCAGCCGGCGTCACGGTCTCCAAATCACATGCCTCTCTCTGCCTGAACCTTCTGCAGGCAAGGTCTGATGTCTCAAGGCCATCAGGGGCCCTCTGTCTCTCCTCACACTTGTCTTTTCTGTGGACTTCCGCTGGGTGGCCTCTGCTCTTCCACCCCTGTGAGCCTCCATACTTGGTTTTCATAGGCTTAAAGCCACATACGATCCAGTCCAGGCCACCTTCTGCCTGGGCTAGTGTTTCCCCTAGTGCTAGTGTCTCTTGCCACATCCTACTCCCTAGCTGTCCTTTTATAAATTTTATTTGTTTGTTTGTTTGCTTGTTTGAGAGAGAGAGAAAACATGCATAGGCATGCCAGGGCCTCTTGCTGCTACAAATGAACTCCAGATGCATGTGTCACATTGTCCATCTGGCTTTACGTGGGTACTGGGAAATTGAATGGCAGGCTTTGTAAGCAAGTGACTTTAACCATTGAACCATTTCCCCAGCCCCCTACCTGTTCTTTAGGAGTCTATGTCCCACATCAGCTCCACAGGGGTCTCAGACTATATGTTCCTTGGTGATTAGTCGCCACAGTTCTCCAGACCCTGACACTGCATATGGTGTGTAGTAAAATTCAATTAGGTAGAGTATTTATTTTTTGAGACAGGTCTCATGTAGCCCAGCCTAGCCTCAAACTCCCTATGTAGCCAAGGCTGGCTTCTAAGTGCAGATCTTTCACCTCCCCAAGGGCTGGGATTACAGGTGTACACCACCCTGCCTGGCATGGCATAACTGTGAATCTAGTGGAAAGAAAACTTTGACAGTGGTGCTTGAATGGAACATCCAGTGTTGGAGTGTGGGTCTGAAACCCCTGTTGAACTCTGGGTAAATAATTGGAAGCCCTTTGCTTTATAGTTTTAAGATATTTTTATTTATTTATTTATGAGATAGAATGGGCATACCAGGGTATCTAGCCAGTGCAAATGAACTCCAGATGCATGCGCCACCATGTGCATCTGGTTTACATGGGTTCTGGGGAATCGAACCTGGGTCCTTGGGCTTTGTAGGCCAACATCTTAACCACTAAGCCACCTAAATTAATTACTTTTAGAACCTGGCTGCTTGTTGTAGGGATCTCCACAGTATGGAGGAGATGGGCCAACAAAGGTTCTAGGAGCAAGGTTGAAGACTAGGGGGTCTGGATCAGGGGTGTGCTCTTGGAGTAGTTAGAGGGGAACAGGAAGCCATGGCTTGGGGTCTCTGGTCAAGGAGGTCCCTTGAGGCTGGAGTGGAATTAAACCACAGTGCTTAGAATGAAAGCAAGTTGCTCAAGCTTTTTGGTTCTGGCTCCAAAGGTGGGCTTCCAGCCAGTGAGAGGCTACCTAGAATTTGGAGGCGGAGAGCTTGCAGGCGTGGGCAACGTTGCTCCAAGAAACATCCAGCAGGAAGAGAGAGAGTCCTGAACACCTTGTGCTGGGTGTGGAGTCTGAGTAGGAAGATCCATATCCCAGGATGCCAACAGGAAAGGTGATCCCCTTTCCCCACCCCAGGGAGCTCTCACTCACACCTCCCTCCTGTGAGAGCTCAGGCAGGGGTTGTTGGGTACTCTTGGAGCCCTGGTCCTGTTTCTTAGCCCACGCCTGAGCAAGGGCTTTAGTATCCTGGGCAAATGTGTTTCATCTGTACACGGGGTCCCCAAGACCAGCTCCAGAAATACGGGGCCGGCTTGGGCTACACACAGGCCTACATTCACAAGGCTGCCTGGCATGTTAACTTGGATCAAGCACCTAAAATGTATGGACGTCACGTGGAAGCAGCCGATGAGGTTTTGCAGTTTGGCCCTGGGTTCACTTTCATGACAGCCCAGTACCATCTATACTAGAACTTCACTAAAGCATTTTTAAAAAATTAATTAATTTTTATTTATTTATTACACAGAGAGAGAGAAAATGGATGCGCCAGGGCCTCTAGCCACTGCTAATGAACTCCATATGCATGTGCCACCATGTGCATCTGCCTTATGTGGGTTCTGGGGAGTTGAACCTAGGTCCTTAGGCTTCACAGGCAAGTTTCTTAAAAGCTACGCCATCTCTCCAGTCCTCTTTTTGTTTTTTGAAAATTATTTATTAGAGAATGACCCTCTTTTTGTTTTTTGAATATTATTTATTAGAGAATGAGCGTGGGGGTGAGGGAGGGAAGGAGTGTATGGGTGCACCAGGGCCTCCTGTCACTGCAAAGGAACTCCAGAACGTGTGCCACTTTGTGTATCTGGCTCTATGTGGGTACCAGGGGCTGAACCTGGGCTTTACAAGCAAGCAGCTTTAACCACTGAGCCATCTCTCTAAGTTCCTAGAGCATTATTATTTTTTTAATTTTAAAAATATTTTATTTTATTTATTTGAGAGACAGAAAAAGAGGGAGAGACAAAATGGGTGCACCAGGCCTTCTAGCCACTGCAAACGAACTCCAGATGCATAGCCACCTTGTGTATCCGGCTTACGTGGGTTCTGGGGAATCAAACTGAGGTCTTTTGGCTTTGCAGGCAAGCGCCTTAACTGCTAAGCCATCTCTCCGGCACCCTTTCCCATTTTTAAAATTTTTTTGTTTTATTTTTATTTATTTAAGAGCGACAGACAGGGAGAGAAAGAGGCAGAGAGAGAGTGAGAGAGAATGGGCATGCCAGGGCCTTCAGCCACTGCAAATGAATTTCAGACGCGTGCATCCCCTTGTGCATCTGGTTAACGTGGGTCCTGGGGAATCGAACCTTCAACCAGGGTCCTTAGGGTTCACAGGCAAGTGTTTAACCCTAAGCCATCTCCTCAGCCCCCATTTTGTTTTGTTAAGATAGGGTCTAGCCCAGGTTGACCTGGAAATCACTATGTAGTCTGAGGGTAGCCTTGATCGTTCTACCTCTGCCTCCTGAGTGCTGAGATTAAAGGGGTACTCCACCAGTCCCAGCTGTCCAGAGCACTCTTTTTTTTTATTAAGTTTTTATTTATTTATTTGAGACCGATAGACAGAGAGAACGAGGCAGAGAGAGAAAGAGAAAGAGAGAATGAGCGCACCAGGGCCTACAGCCACTGCAAATGAACTCCAGACACGTGCACCCCCTTGTGCATCTGGCTAACGTGGGTCCTGGAGAATAGAGCCTCGAACCGGGGTCCTTAGGCTTCACAGGCAAGCGCTTAACCGCTAAGCCATCTCTCCAGCCCATGAGCACTCATTTTTAATTCTAGAGCACTCTTTATTCCTGATTTTATGAAGTCCCGTAGAAAGCGGGCTTTTTTTGTTGCTGTTTTTTTCGAGCTAGGGTCTCACTCTAGCCCAGGCTGACCTCGAATTCACTCTGCAGTCTCAGGGTGGAATTCACTCTGTAGTTTCAGGGTGGCCTCGAACTCAAGGCCATCCTCCTACCTCTGTCTCCCGAGTGCTGGGAGAGAGCGGGCTTTTATCTACTGAGTGAATGAATTAATAAATGCAGAAGGCAGCTTTATTTAGATTGCTTTGTTTATTTCGGTATGGGTGGCTGACCCAGGTCACTGCTGGCCCTGCACCCACCTCCAAACCCACGCTGACCGAGAACTTGGCTGGGCCCGCACTGTCCTCACCCTCACCTCTAGGCAAGGAAAGGGTGAGCTGGGCAAGGCCTGACAAGCCAAGGTTAGCCCAGCGGTGGGAGTGGGAGCTCCGCGCAGGCTCTAGCTCAGCCCTTGCGGGCATTGTCTGGCACGAGCGTGGCCCTGCTCCCCTCCTGTTAGCCGCTTGTTTGGACCGTCAGGACGGAGGGAGTCAGGGGCGGACTGCGCATCCCTCCTCCACATAGCGAACTTGGGTCTCGTTTGAGTGACAGGTTGCGGTCCCAAGAATTGCCGTGTCCCCTTCCCTCATAAGTTACCCGAGAGACCCCAAGCAAGTTGTGGGTAACAAGGGTGGCCCGGTGTGTCGGCAGTGTCCTCCAGGTGTGGCCTTAGCGGGCTGAGGGCGCCTGCGGGGGGTCCGGGCCCGCCTCCCGCCCACGTGGCTCCGGAGGCCTCCCAGGCGCCCGCCCCGCCCCGCCCCGGGGAGCCACCCCCCCCCCCCCGCACCAGCAGCCACCGCCGGGGCTGAGCGCCTACCAGCCGGCAGCTGGCTTGGGGACCCTCCCGGGTTCGATCCCCGGCTGTCTTCACCCCCACCCCCACCCCGCGGGAGCCGGATCCTTCCCTCCCCCCCCAAACCTCCATCCCGGACGGAGCCAGGCCATCTCCCCACCCCGCGCCCGGGCCACCCGGAGCGCACGGGGGCGCACTGGCTGAGCATTGCTACCCCTGGTCCCGATCAGCGGCTGCTCCTGGTTGCTGTCTGCTGGGGGACCCCGACTTGGTCCCCCCCACACACCCCTCAGGAAGCTATTGGGAAAGAAAGTTCCTGGAGCCACTTCCGGGGAGGGAGGCGCCACCTGTCCCCGGGCGGGCGCGCCCTTTCCCCGGACTTTGCTTCGTCTACAGGTCAGTGTCGTGTGGGGCGCTGGTCCACGGCGGGAGGATCTCGAGATGGGAGGCGATAACGGTGGTGACCGTGGGTAGCCAGGGGTCGGCGAGCGTTTCCTAAGCGTGGACATTGATGGAGCCGGGTGGGGACCGGTCCCCCCACCCCCCGGTCCTGGCGTGGTTTTAGGGCGGGTAGCCACAGTGGGTTTGGACACTGCCGGAACCATGGCCTGTTCCTAGAGGACTTGGCTTGGCTCGGTGTATTGCCCTGGACCAGGCTTGCTTCCAGCACCGGCCAAGAATGTGAGAGAACTGCCCAACTGCAGATGTCCTGAATGCACCGGATGAAACTTAAATTTCTGGAGCATTTCATGCACCATCCAGGTGTAACCGCTCTCTTCCCGAGAGGGTCGCAGAGGAGAGCTCAGCTGTCACAGTGACCTCACATGTCTGTGCTGTCGTTTGCTCGTCTGTAACGTGGGCGTGTGGGCGTGATACTAGTATGAAGCTTAAAGGGTTTCCTTTTATTTTCTATATATTTATTTATGTACAAGGAGAGGCAGAGAGAGAGAGAGAGAGAGGAGACAGAGGACGGGTGAGCCAGGGCCTCCACCGTTGTACTCCAGATTCATGTGCTACTTTGTGCATCTGGCTTTACGTGGGTACTGGGGAATCGAATCCCCGTCCTTGGGTTTTGCAAGCAAGTACCTTAACCACTGAACTATCTCTCCTCAGCCCTTAAAGGATTTCTTAAGGTGAAAGAGCCTGTCATAGTGACTGGCGCCAAGTAATTTCTGTCCCCTGCTCTTATTATGGCTGACATCTGGGCAACAGTGCATGTACATCTGCAGCGTCCCCAAGAGGTGGCATACAAGTCTTTGCTCCTTACCCTCTCTTGCTAGGGAACAGGGCCTTTCTGTCCAGCAGGCGCACCGCGTCTGGGTTCAGACTGGAAAAAAATCGCAGGAACACCTCCTGTGGTGAACCAGCCTTGTGCAGAGTTGATCTGAGGATGTGGACTTAGACATACCCTTTGTCAAAGATCCTGCTGGGAAGTGGGTCTTGGGTCTTCTGGGCTTGCCTCTCGTGGCTGGTGTGGGTGGGGGTTGGAGAGGATGAGGTTTCATTTGAATTCCTTTAAGCCCTAAGCCCCTGGCAGGCTGACATCCTCTAGTCTAGAAGGTTGAGTCTATTTAAGGACCCAGAGGCTCTTGTCTCCCCACCCACCCCCCGACTTCTTTCATCTCCAGCATCAGTGGTATCTCCCTAGGGTGCACCTGTTGGGTTTCTTCTTGAACCTCACCAACAGGAGATCTGAACCTGGGCCCTAGGGGCCTCCTGACACCTATTTTCCAAGAGGCCTGTGTGTATGGAAATGGACTCTGGGGCTGGAGAGATGGCTTAGCAGTTAAGGTGCTTGCCTGCAAAGCCTAAGGACTAGGGTTCAATTCCTCAGTACCCACGTAAAGCCAGATGCACAAAGTGGCACATGCATCTGGAGTCCATTTGCAGCAGCTGGAGGCCCTGGCACTCCCATTATGATTCTCTGTATCTCCTCTGTATCTGTCTCTACTTGGAAATAAATAAATGAATGAATAAATAAATAAACAAACAAACAGGACATTGACCTGCTGGTGGGTAGAGGCAAGTTCTCACCTCCTGGCCAGGGCAGGTCTACATTTTTTTTTTTTTTCGAGGTAGGGTCTCACTCTAGCTCAGGCTGACCTGGAATTCACTATGGAGTCTCAGGGTGGCCTCGAACTCATGGTGATCCTCCTACCTCTGCCTCCCGAGTGCTGGGATTAAAGGCGTGCACCACCATACCTGGTTGGGTCTACATTTTTAGAGAGTGGAGATGATGGTACGCATGTTGCGTTGTGCATTGGCTCAGAGCACACCTTCACATGGAAAACTCATGTCTATTTTAACATGAGAAAACTTGACCAGGAGGTCAGCTGGGGAAATGAGATGGGAGGTCATGGGATGGGGACCCTTCACATGTGTGGAGGGCTGTAGATAGAGATGACACTGGTGAGAATCTGAGTTTGGGGTGTCACGATACTTCTTAGGGCATTGAACTTGCAGTTGTTCCTCCTCTTCTGAATACATTATTCCTCCACTTCTTCCACATCTCACACTTTCTAGCCCTTCAGCTCTACTGTCTCTGGACAGTCTCCGTGAACACTGTCCAGAGCCATCCCTCCCATCGCTTTGTTCACATTGTCTATTGTATCTGATTCAGGGCACTTACCTGGGATGATGTATCTGTCGACCTTATCCACTCAACAGAAGGTAGCAGCCAATAAGGCACAGGTGTTTCCCTGTTTACCACTGTGCATTGGTCCCCAACTTTTGGTAGATGCTCAGTAAATGTACCTGAGTGACAGGATGAAGGAATACCCATGGCATGAAGCGTGGTGAGACTGGAGAGCTTCTCTTTTTCTTTTTTTAAATTTTATTTATTTATTTGCAAACAGAGACAGGAGGAGAGAGAGAAAGAGAATGGGTACACCAGGGCCTCTAGCCACTGCAAACAAACTCCGGACATATGTACCAATTTGCGCATCTGGCTTTATGTGGATACTGGGGAAGTGAACTCAGGTCATTAGGCTTTGCAGGCAAGTGCCTTAACTGCTGAGCCATTTCTCCAGCCCCTCATTCACCTTTTGATCATCGCCATCCTAGTGGCTGGGAGTTGGAATATTGTGGTTTGGATGTGTTCTCTCTGATGGCTAATAATGTGAGTTTCTTTTCATGTGTTTATTGGCTCTTTGTATGTCTTTCTTTGAAGAAATGTCTACATGGGTCTTTTGCCCATGTTTGAAATGGTTTTATATTATTTTCTAATGAGTCATGAGGGTTCTTTATATTTCTGGGTTCATCAGTTCCTCATCAGATAAGTGATTTTCAAATATTTTCTCCCACTCTCTGGTTGCCTTTTCCCTTTTTAAAATTTATTTTTATTTATTTATTTTTTGCATGTGCCTGTACTTATACCTGTTCATATATGTGCATGTGGAGGCTAGTGGTAGACATTGGATATCTCCCTTTATCTGTGTCCACCTTATTTAGTGAGACATGGCCTTTCACAGAACCTAGAGCTCACTGATTTGGCCAGGCTAGCTAGTAAGTGAGCCCCAAGGATGCCCTGCCTCAGCCTCCTGAGTTCTAGGGTTACAGGCATACACTGTGGTACCTGGCATTTTACGTATGTTCTGGGAATCTGAACTCAGTTCCTCATGCCTGTGTAGCAAGGACTGTACCCACTGAGCCATCTTCCGAGCCCCAGCTTTTTAAACTCTTGCTTGATGGCATCCTTTGAAACATAAGGCTTTAATTTTGGTATTTTTCTAGTTTTATTTCTGCATTAGATGTCATACCTAAAACTTTTGCTTAATCCAAAGTCAAAGGTTTATGCCTGTGTTTTCTTCTAAGAGTTTTATAATTTTTATCTTTTAGATTTAGGTCTTTAATCCATTTTAAGTTGAAATTTGTATGTGGTGCCCATTCCTTCTCTCATTCTCTCTCTCTCTTTCAACTTGCAAATAAATAAATAAAATACTTAAACACACACACTCCCCCCAAAATAAACAATCAAACAAACAAATAAATATTTTTTTAAAATGGGCTGGAGAGATGGCTCAGTGATTAAAAGTGTTTTCTTGCAAAGCCTGACAGCCTGAGTTAAATTTCCCAGCACCCACGTAAAACCAGATGTACAAAGTGGCACATGCATCTGGAATTTGTTTGCAGTGGCAGGAGGCTGTGGTGTGTCCATTATCTCTCTCTACACTCCCAAATAAATAAATAAATAAACCTAAAGAAACAAAGATTGTTCTTCTCATTGACTTGTCTTTACATCTTTTTTTAAAATATTGTTTTTATTTTTATTTATTTATTTGAGAGAGAGAGAGAAAGAGGCAGAGAGAGAGAAAGAGAGAGAAATGAAGTTCAGACATATGCCGCACTTTGTGCATCTGCCTTAGGTGGGTCCTGGGGAATCAAACTTGGGTCCTCTAGCTTTGCAGGCAAGTGTTTAAATTTATTTATTTATTTATTTAGAGAGAAAGAGAATTGGCATACCAGGGCCTCTGGCCACTGCAAATGAACTCCATACACATGCACCATCTTGTGCTTTCATGGATACTGGGGAATTGAACCTGGGTCCTTAGGCTTCTCAGGCAAGTGCCTTAAGAGTTAAGCCATTTCTCCAGCCCAATGCAAGTGTTTTGTGCCCTCAGTTCCATTCCCTTCTCCATGTGCCTCTCCTTATGTCAGTACAGGGGTGTGTTGTCTGGATGACTGTAGATAGTTATGTAGTAAGTTTTGCACTCAGGAAGTAGTCCTTTTTCAGGGTTGTTTTGTTAATTTTTGTTACTCTAGCCTGAACCCTTCCCCCCAGTAGAGTTTTAGGTCAGCTTGTTGATGCCTCAAAAAAATCAGCTGAGCTTTTAAAAAACAATATTTATTTATTTATTTATTTATTTATTTATTTTTTTTTTTGGTTTTTCGAGGTAGGGTCTCACTCTAGCCCAGGCTGACCTGGAATTCACTATGGAGTCTCAGGGTGGCCTTGAACTCACAGCGATCCTCCTACCTCTGCCTCCCGAGTGCTGGGATTAAAGGCGTGCGCCACCACGCCCGGCTTATTTATTTATTTATTTGAGAGAGAAGCAGATGGAGAGAAATTGGGCACACCCAGGTGTCTAGCCACTACAAATGAACTCTAGACACATGTGCTACCTTGTGCATCTGGTTTTATTACATGGGTACTGGGGAATCGAACCTGGGTCATTAGGCTTTGTAGGCAAGTTCCTTAACTGCTGTGCCATCTGTCTAGTCCCATTTTTTTTTGTTTTTTTTTTTCAAGGTAGGGTCTCATTCTAATCCAGGCTGACCTGGAACTTACTCTGTAGCCAAGGCTGGCCTCAAACTAATGGTAATCCTCCCACCTCAGCCTCCAGAGTACTTGGATTAAAGACATGTGCCACCATATACCCCGTTCAGATGAATTTTTTAAAAACATTTATTGACAACTTCTATAAATATAGACAATATACCATGATCATACCCTTCTCCCAGCACCCTCCTTTCCCTCCTCCAAAATCCCCCCCCCACAAATTCCTTGTTCTTTCCAACTAGTCTCTCTTTTATTTATTACTTGATGCCATCAGTTTTCCTCCTCCTATTATGCAGGTCTTGTGTAGGTAGTGTCATCAGTTCAACTTTTGTTTGTTTGTTTTGTTTTTCGAGGTAGGGTCTCACTTTCACCCAGTCTGACCTGGAATTTACTATTCAGTCTCAGGGTGGCCTCGAACTCATGGCAATGCTCCTACCTCTTCCTCCCAAGTGCTGGGATTAAAGGCCACCATGTCCGGCTTTTTTTTTTTTTTTTTTTACTTTTTAAAAAATGTTTTGTTTTTATTTATTAGAGCAAGCAAGTGAGAGTGAGCGAGAGAGAGAATGGGTGTTCAAGGGCCTCTAGCCACTGCAAATGAACTCCAGATGCATGTACCACCTTGTGCATCTGGGTGCTGGGGAATTGAGCCTGAGTCCTTAGGCTTCACTGGCAAGCACCTTAACTGCTAAGCCATCTCTTCAGCCCCAGTTGAACTTTTGCTAAGAGATCCATGGATGAGTGTAGATAATATGAGAAGTTTCCCATTTTGTGTGCGTGTGTGTGTGTGTGTGTGGGATGCATGTATGTGCAGATGCGTGTGCCCCATATGCACTTATATGAAAGCCAGAGGAGGATGGGTGTCCTGTCTTGCTCTTCCGTTTTATTTCCTTGAGACAGTGTCTCACTGAATCTGTCGCTGCCTGTTTTTCAGTTAGAAGCCCCAGTGATCCTCCTGTTTCTGCTCTCCCATCTCCAGCACTGGGGTTACAGGCTGTGGTGTAGCCATCACTGGTGAGTTTCCCCATCCTGGCATTCAGTGTGAGACCTGGAGCCCTTTTTCCTAGAGTTTTACTCAACTTCCTTAGTCATGGTCTGAGGAGGAAGCACTCCGAGGTCTGTTCTTCAGGCTGCTTGGACAGGAATACAGGCATATTAAGATGGTCTCTTCTCTTGTTGAAGATGGTGACCTGAGCGTGGTAGAGTTCTTAACCCAAGGCTGCAGGTCTTGGATAAGATGATTCATTCCTGAGACTGGAGAGATGGGTTAGTGGTTAAGGCACTTGCCTGTGAAGCCTAAAGGATCCAGGTTCAATTCCCCAGTACCCACGTAAGCCACGTGGTGGAGAATACATCTGGAGTTCATTTGCAGTGGCTACAGGCCCTGTCATGCCCATTCATTCTCTGAATGAATAAATAATGGTTCATTCCTGAGTGTGAGATTGGAGGCGTCCAGCAGCCTTGGCTTCCTGCATCCTGGGGGCTGTAGGTGCCTGGTATCCTTGCATTACCCCTCCTCCCGCCCTCAAGAAGGAATGAGGCTGGCCAGGTGTGGTGGTGCATAGCTTTAATCCCAGCACTTGGGAGGCACAGGTAGGAGGACCACCAAGAGTTCGAGGCTACCCTGAGAGTACATAGTGAATTCCATGTCAGCCTGGGCTAGAGCAAGACCCTACCTCAAAAAACCAAGAAAAATAAAAAAATAAAAATAAATAAAATAAATAAATAAGAAGAAGGAATGAGAACTGGGGACCCCAGAGCCTTACAGTCATCAATTGGGGAGAACCCCTACAGTCATCGGTTGTGGAGAGGGTCATGGAGTCAGGCCCTGGGGAGGGTTGACTCAGATATCCTTCATAAACTCATGGTTTTTGAATGCTGGGTCCTTAGCTGGCTGCAGGTTTGGAGGTGGAGCCTTGCTGGAGGAGGTGTGTTGCTGGGGCCAAACTTGGGGGTGTGAGAGCCAGCTCCCCCTTGCCAGAGCTCCCATCCCCCTCCTGCTGCCGTTCGTCCACCTGCTGTGGCAGAGGTGACGTCCAGCCTCTGCTCATACCATGCTTCCCCTGCCGTCAAGAAGCTTCCCCTCGAGACTATAAGCCAAAAGAAGCCCTTTCCTCCCACCAGCTGCTTTTGGTCCCAGCTGTATGAGGGTAACTACAATGGCCACCATCTGGACGTGGTTTGTCACTGCATGCGGAAGTAGGAACACTTTGGAAGAAAGGATATTGATGCCAAAGCAATTTCTGCTCCCTCCTCCTAGTTCCCTGGCATCATAAGTTGAGGAATAAAATGAAAAATAGGGAAGGGATAGTATCACATATCAAAAGTTCAGTTTACAGCCTTGCGTGCACTCATGTGTTCCAGATGTACTGCTTTGGCACACGGCAGAGATTTTATTCTCAGGGATGGAGAAATCAGAAGTACAGTGACTGTATTTGTGTCATTTGGGAACGGCCCTTTTCATCTTTAGGAAAATTTTGTTTTCCAAGCTACAATTGAAACTACAAATCTATCCACTCTTAGCTATAGTGAGGAACTCTTATTTAAAACAAAAACAATGTGTGTGTGTGTGTGTGTGTGTGTGTGCACATGCGTGCATGTGTGTCTGGAGTTATACTTGTTTTCTTTGTTTCATGGTAGAGTCTTACTCTAGGCCAGGCTGGCCTTGAACTCTACCTGAGCCTCCTTAGGACTGGGATTAAAAGTGTTAGTTATACCCTGCTTTCTCTTTCTTTCTTTCCTTTTTTTTTTTTTTTTTTTTTTTTTTTAGGACAAGAGATGTTTCAAGGAAGGGTCTTCCTGTAGCCCAGGCTGACTTGGAATTCACTATGGAGTCTCAGGGTGGCCTCGAACTCACAGCGATCCTCCTACCTCTGCCTCCCAAGTGCGAAGATTAAAGGTGTGCCCCACCACACCCAGCTACCACCTGCTTTATTTTTTTTTAAAGCATGTGGAAAATTCCTTTTTATTTAAAAAATATTTTTATTTCTTTATTTGAGAAAGAGAAAGAGCAGAGAGAGAGAAAGAGAGCACCAGGGCTTCCAGCCACTGCAAATGAACTCCAGACACATGTACTACCTTGTGCATCTGGCTTACGTGGGTCCTGGGGAATCGAATCTGGGTCCTTTGGCTTTGCAGGCAAGTGCCTTTAACCACTAAGCCATCCCTCCAGCCCTACCACCTGCTTTTTCAAGACAATTTAAAAGCATTAATATCTGAGCCCGAGTTATTAGCTCATTTCTAGAAGAGAAAAATGTACCATGCAATAGAACTTGTCTTGAGATCTTCGGAACCTAATCTCTCTTTAGTTTAGCAGATTTTCTTCAGTAAGCTATTACAGCAGGCAGTTAGTTCACAGGGATTTTAGTCCTTCGGTGAGGGATATGTGTGCCTGGAAACTTGGGGGAAAACACAATGAGATGATCCAACCCCCAAACAAGGAAGCACAGTGCAGAGCTGAGGTCTGGCACGTCGGTTCTCACTCAGTCTCAGAAGGTGCAGTTTGGCTGACCTTGGGTAACCTCTGTCCATGACACATCTCCCAAGGGCGTGGGGAGGACAGTTTCTCTCCAGCATGGCTTTAATTTTGTAAAGCTCTTCCCAGTCTTGCAAACTCAAGGGGTTTTCTTAACAAATCACTAGCATTTGGTGTGTTCTGGACTCGGCAGGGCTACACTCATCTTGGGCCAGCAGTGTGAGTCATAGAGTATTTAAGTGACCACCCAAGTCTGAAAGAGAGAGAGAGAGAGAGAGAGGGAGAATTGAGGAGATACAGTGGTTCCGCAGTAAATGACTGGCCGCCTGGATGCAAAAATGTTAATAGCCCTGCCTAATAATGCTAATCAGTACTAATAAAGTTCACAGTATCATTTAGAGTCAGATGGTAACAATGTTGCTCACAATTTTTATTGTTTTTTTGTTTGTCTTTTTTTTTTTTTTTTAGGTAGGGTCTCACTGTAGCCCAGGCTGGCCTGGAATTTACTATGTAGTCTCAGGGTGGCCTTGAACTCACGTTGGTCCTCCTACCTCTGCCTCCCAAGTGCTGGGATTAAAGGCATGCACCACCATGCCTGGCTTCATGTGTGTTTTTAAACTAGTTTTCTATATTTATTTGCAAGGAGAGAGAGAGAGAAAGAGAAAGGGCATGCCAGGGCCTCTGCCACTGTAAACAAACTCCAGATGCATGCGCCACTTTGTGCGTCTGGCTTTATATGGGTACCAGGGAATTGAACTCGGGTCATCAGCCTTTGCAGGCAAGCTCCTTAACTGCTAAGCCCTCTCTCCAGCTCTCATTTTTTTTTTTTTTTAAGAAACAACCTGTGGAGCTGGAGAGAGGGCTTAGTGGTTAAGGCACTTGCCTGTGGAGCCCAAGGACCCAGGCTTGATTCCTCAGTACCCATGTAAGCCAGATGTACAAGGTGGCCCTTGTGCCTGGAGTTCGTTTGCAGTGGTTAGAGGTATTGGATTGCCCATTCTCTCTCTTTCTCTTTATCTACCTCTCTCTCTCAAATAAATAGAATAAATCAACGAAATATTTAAAAACAAAACTATAGCCCATCATAAAATGTAAAACTGAACTGAAATCTCTGTGTGTTCATGTATATGTGTGTGTGCGTATGTGCATATCTGAACAATAACTTAGTAAAACAGTACTTACTCTCCGTATGTTTAGTCTCCTCTGTTAATTCCTTCCTATATTACTCTATTTCTGCTTTTTTTGTTACTTTAAATCATGGTTTTTCAACCCACTGGATTTATTTATTTCACTAGTGAATCAAATGTACTTTTAGGGCTTAGTGGTTAAGGCGCTTTCCTGCAAAGCCTAGTGACCCATTATCCATGTAAAGCTGGATGTGCGAAGTGGCGCATGCATCTGGAGTTCATCTGCAGCAGCTAAGGCCCTGGAAAATAAACAGAGTATTTTTAAGGGGCTAGAAAGATGGTTTAGTGGTTAAGGACGCTTGCCAGCAAAGCCAAAAGACCAAATTCAATTCCCCAGTACCCACGAAAGCCAGATGCACAAGATGGCAAATGTGTCAGGAGTTCATTTGCAGTGGCTAGAGTCCCTGGTGCATCCGTTCTCTCTCTATCTGCTTCTCTCTCTCTCTCTCATACACACACAAATAAATAAATTAAAATAATATTTTTAAAAAATGGTCTTTCTTTCTCTTTGTTTCGTTGTTTCTTTCTCTTTCTTTCTTTCTTTCTTTCTTTCTTTCTTTCTTTCTTTCTTTCTTTCTTTCTTCCTTTCTTTTTTTGGTGGAGAGGATCTCACTGTAACCCAGGCTGATCTGGAACTCACTCTCTGGCTCAGGCTGGCCTTGAGCTCATAGCAATCCTCCTACCTCAGTCTCCTGAGTGCTGGAATTATAGGTATGAACCACCATGCCCAGCTAAAATATACTGCTTGAAAAACACTATGAGCAGATATTTTTACCCCCATTTTATGGATGGAGAAAGAAGTGAGGCAGAGAGAGGTAACTTATACAGTTTAATAGTGCTGGTGAGTGACAGGGTTTTTGACGTGTGTGTGTGTTCACGTGTGTGAGTGTGGGCATGGATGTGGCATGGTACATGTGTGGAGATCAGAGGACAACTTTTGGGTTGGTCCTTGCTGTCCGCTTCCTCTGAGGTGTTGTTTACAGCTCCTCTCAGTAGCTTCTGGGAAAATCTTTCGTCACCACCTCCCATCTTGCTGTTGCTACACTTGGATTACAGAAACCCTCCACAGTTTGTGGATTAAAACTTTTTTTTTTTTTTTTTAATTTACAAGAGAGAGAAAGAGAGAGAGGGAGAGAATGGGAGCTCCAGGGCCTCCAGCCACTGCAAACGAACTCCAGACGCAAGGGCCCCCTTGTGCATCTGGCTTACGTGGGTCCTAGGGAACCAAACCGAGGTACTTTGACTTTGCAGGCAAACATTTAACTGCTAGGCCATCTCTCCAGCCCTAAAACTTTTTTTAAAAAAATATTTATTTGACAAAGGAGAGAGAGAAAAAGAATGGGCATGCCAGGCCTGCCTGCCACTGCAAACAAATTGCAGATACATGTGCTACCTTGTATCTGGCTTTACATGGGTACTTGGGAATTGAACTCTGGCCAGCAGGCTTTGCAGTCAAAGGCTTCTAACCACTGGCCCATCTTCTAACCACTGACCCATCTCTCTAGCTCCAGCTTGCAGCATTTTAAAATTTAATTCAATTTTTATTTATTTATTTGAGAGAGAGAGAGAGAGAATGGGCTTGCCAGGGCCTTCAGCTATTGCAAATGAACTCCAAACACATGTACCACCTTGGCATCTGGCTTATGTGGGTCCTGGGGAATCGAACCTGGGCCCTTTGGCTTTGCAGGCAAGTGCCTTAACCACTAAGCATCTCTGCAGTCCATCTGCAGCATTTAAAAAATTTTATTGACAACTTTCATAAATTTAGGCAATATATCTCTTCTATTTCAATGTCATCACCCCCCCCCCCCCCATTATTCAGGTCTTGTGTAGGTAGCATCAGCTACTGTGAGGTTAAGAATATCAAGGCCACATTGTATGTCTGGAAAATAGCATTGTAAGCACACCTCTCTTTCCTTTGGCTCTTATATTCTTTCCATCACCTCTTCTGCAATGGTCCCTGAGCCTTGGAGGGTGTGGTAGAGATGTTCGGTTTGCAGCTTTTTATATATGGTCTAGAGATCTGAACTCAGGTATTCATGGTTGCCCAGGAAGCCATCTCTGAGCCATCTCCCCACTCTTTCTTTTTGGCTTTTTGAGACATTGTTTTACTTATGAAACCCAGGCTGGTCTTGAACTTGTGGTTGCTGTGTTTTGGGCTTCCAAGTGCTGGGATTCTAGGCATTACCTCCACACCTTACTCTGCAGCTTGGGCTTGGACCCAGAAAGTCTTGAGTCCTACTAAGAGTTCATAGCCTGTCCAAGGCCCTGAGTTTGGGTTCCAGTACCCCCACCCACAAAAGAGTTAATAGATTGAATGGAGGTCACCAAACTTCTGTAGCAACTAAGAAACAAGTTTAACTTAATATGCTCATGAATATGTTGGGAAAACTAGCCACAAAGTTGCTAGAAGAGCAATATCATCATGTTGCCTTCAAAAGCAAATGTATCCATAGTGACGAGTTTGATCAATATACAGAAAGGTGTTATTTTGGAGTTGCCTTTTGTGGGTTTTGTTACTATTTATCTTGTTCATTTGATGACTTAAAACCTTATGCAAGTACAGATTCAATTTCATGCAAGTACACAGGCCCTTAGAGATGGGTTTCTGATGGAAAATCACTGGCTACTAGCTTTCCATCACACCAGAAGTGTTGGGTGCAGCTGGTCTCTTCCATGAAGCTCTTTCTCTTCCTGGCTTCTGGGATCCCTCACTGTCCTGGTCCTCTTCCCATATCCAGCTGCCATCTTTCCCCCTACTTTTGTGCAGCCGGATTTATGTGGGTACTGGGGAATAGAATCTGGGCTGACAAGGCTTTGCAAGGAAGCACCTTTAACCATTTGAACCATCTTCCCAGCCCCACTACCCACTTTAGACATGAAGTGTTTACAGGTAGCACTTGGTTTTTCTTTATTTTATTTTATTTATTTATGACAGACAGAGAGAGAGAGAGAGAGAGAGAAAGAGAAAGAAAAGCAGATAGAGAGAAAGAGAGAATGGGCACGCCAGGGCCTCCAGCCACTGCAAACAAACTCTAGACGCTTGCACCCCTTGTGCATTTGGCTTACATGGGTCCTGGGGAATTGAACCAGGGTCCTTAGGTTTTGCAGGCAAGCGCCTTAACCGCTAAGTCATTTCCTTAGCCCCCAGGTGTCATTTTGACATTTAAAAACAATGCATGTATGGGGTTGGAGAGATGGCTCAGTGATTAAAGGTGCTTGTTTGTAAAGCCTGATGGCCTGGGTCCTATTCCCCAGTACCCATTTAAAGCCAGATGCACAAAGTGGTGCATGCATCTGGAATTCTTTTGTAGTGGAGGAGGCCTTGTCATGCCCTTCTATTCTCTCTTGCTTTCAAATAAATAATTAAAAAAATAAAATTAAAGTGTGTGTGTGTGTGTGTAGGTTCCCATGTGTAGGCAAGAAGACAACATTGGTTGTCATCCTCAGGCATCATCCACCGTTTTTTTTTTTTTTTTTTTTGAGGTAGAGTCTGGCTCTAGCCCAGGCTATCCTGGAATTCACTGTGTAGTCTCAGGGCGGCCTTGAATTTAGGTCCTCTTACCTCTGCCTCCCGAGTGCTGGGATTAAAGGCATGCACCACCACACCTGGCTATCATCCACGTGTTTTGAAAAAAAAAATGACTTATTCATTTATGTGGACAGAGAGAGACAGAGTGAAAGTGGCAGACACAGAGAGAGGGAGTGTGTGCCAAGGCATCCTGCCACTGCAAACGAACTCCAGACACATATGCCACTTTGTGCATCTAGCTTTACATGAGTATTGGGGGATTGAACCTGGGCCTTCAGGGTTTATAAACAAGTGTTTTTAACCCCTGAGCTAGCTCTCCTGCCCATTATTCACCTATTTTGAGACAGAGTCTCTCATTGGCCTAGAGCTCACCAATTAGGCTAGATTGGCCAAAGAGCCCCAGGGATCCTCCTGTCTCTCTGCCTCCCAGTGCTGGGATTAGAGGGTTGTGCCCCCATTCCTAGCATTTTACATGGCAATGGGGCTTGAACTTAGTTCATCATGCTTGTAAGGCAAACACCTTATCAACCGAGCCCTCCATGTTGTTTTTAGCTGTTTTTGGGCATAACCTGGTGTCAAAACCTTCCTGAAAGTTCTCTTAGACAAGAAGTACATGGAGGTGACCAGCAGCATTTGTCACCCTGCAGTGTAGAACTGGCATCATGCCTCTGGTCAGGTACCGGCGCTGCCATTTGAGAGGGGTGAGCTCTCTGGCCTTGTTTTCTTAGTCTATGAAATGGGACTGAAAATAATCACACCCACCTCAGGGAGATGTACTTTTTCTTTCCTTTTCTTTTTTTTTTTTTCAAGGTAGGTTCTCACTCTAGCCCAGGCTGACCTGGCACTCACTCTGTTACTCCAGGCTGGCTTTGAACTCACTGTGATCCTTTTACCTCAGCTTCCCAAATGCTGGGATTAAAGGCATGTGCCGCTGTGCCTGGAAAGAGATATTGTGAGAACTAAATGAGTTGGTAAAAGTCCTTAGAATAGGCCAGGCTTGGTGGCGCATGCCTTTAATGTCAGCACTCAGAAGGCTGAGGTAGGAGGATTGCTGTGAGTTCGAGGCCAGTCTAATTCCAGGTCAGCCTGGGCTAGAGAGAGACCCTACCTTGGGGAGAAAAAAAAAAGTCTTTAGGACAGATGTGACATGCAGGGAGAGAGTCACACCTGTGACTGTGCCTCAGTTCTGGTGTCAGAGACTAAACAGACTTTTCACAGGGTCTAGCAAGTTCACTTCCAGACTTTGACCAAGACAACTGGAGTCAGGGGCTTACCTGTTTTCACAGCTGCACAGTTAAAACACCAAGAGGTAGCAACAAGAGAGTCCACTGGTGAATGAAAAGAACTAAGGAAGCGTGGTGTGGACATACAATGGAATGTGGGGTTTGAATGTGAATGTATATCCCCCATAGTCTCGGGGATTTAGATTAAGATTGAGTTTGCAACTTCAGTCTTCAGTGGTGGCAGCTCTGCTGGGGAGGAGGTGTTGATGGTGGATGGACTTTGTAGACCAGCCCTAAGGGGTGTTCAGAGCAGTTGAAGCTCTCGCTGTTCCTGCTTGCTGGCTGTGGGTTGTCTCTTTTTGCTATGGACGTACAGAAGGGAGCCAGCTTCTTCCACCACAATGGCGGTTCCCATGGAATCTGTAAGCTTGAAATACTCTTTCCTCCCATAAGCTGCTTCTGGTTGAGGATTTGTCCAGCAATAAAAGGGAAACTGAAACACCAGCCTTCAGGAGGAAGGGGATTCTGACCCTGCTGCAACATGGGTGATCTCATGCTAAGTGAACTAAGGCAGGAAGAAACAGAGGGACTAACACTGCGTGACTTCACTCATACGAGGCACCAGGAATTAAGCCAATCCAGAGACAGAAAGAACAGCGCGGTTTGCCAGGGACTGGGGAAGCAGAGAGGAGAGTGAGGAGTTCCTGTAACAGTCACACAGTTTCTGTTCGGGATGGTGAAAAGATTCTGGAAATGGATGGCGATCTCGCTTACACAACATTGAGGATGTACTTGATGCCGCTGAATTGCACACTTAGAAATGGCTACAGTGGTAAAGTTGACGTATAGTTTTACCACAGTTTTAAAAATGTGAGAGAAGGGCTGGAGAGATGGCTTAGTGGTTAAGCGCTTGCCTGTGAAGCCTAAGAACCCCGGTTCGAGGCTCGATTCCCCAGGACCCACGTTAGCCAGATGCACAAGGGGGCGCACGCATCTGGAGTTTGTTTGCAGTGGCTGGAGGCCCTGGCGCGCCCATTCTCTCTATTTCTCTCTCTGACTGTCGCTCTCAAATAAATAAATAAAAATAAACAAAAAAAAATTTTAAAAAATGTGAGAGAAGTTAGATGGTATGAATACTATAGAAATACTTGTAGAATTTCTTTTCTTTATAGACGCGGGGCAGAAAAGAAGATGTGATGGTGATGGTGGTGATAATGGTGGTGGTGAGAGCGATGGTTGTGATAGTTAGTGGTGGTGGTGATGGTTATGACTGTGATGATGGGTGATGGTGATGAGATGGAGGTGGGGAGACTGTAAGCTTTTCACGGGACCCCAAAGTTCCACCATGCAGACCCATGCTGCAGCAGAATCTGGAGCCTCGGGGCAGCTCCCCCCCCCACCACACACACACAGGAAAGAGAGAGGGAAGAGGAGAGCGTGCACACCTTTTCCTTAGCGACTCTGGGCAGGCCAGTTGGACTGGGTCAGAAGGGTGCAGCCCAGGACTGAAGCCCATGTGAGTCACAGCTCACCTCCCAGGGAACAAAGGGATACAGCAGGGAGGGGCAGAGTGGTGACTCAGAGGCCACTGGTGCTTCCTCCTGGCACCCTTCTCCTTCACGCTGGCTCCTCTCGTGGAGTAGAACACGTGACCTCAGAGGCATCTGTCCAGAGGTCTTTGGGAGCTCCTCTGACCGCAGAAATAACAGGAGCTGCATTGATCGGCCCTCGCTGTGTCTGGTCCTAGGCTCAGCCAGTCTGTTATCAGCTCCTTTGCCACTCTATGGGAACCTCAGCAGTCTCGCTTCCCAGAAGAGGACATGGGTTTCTGCGGGTGGAGCAGCAGCCTCCAGCCACACAGGCAGCCGAGCAGGGTTTCTCTGCCACAGGTTTAGGAGCCTGGACTTGTCACGGTGCACACACCTGTAGACTCTTAAATGTGACTTAGCTCTATGATACACGCTTAGGGAGAAGACAGGAGCATTTTTCCCGGTGTCTGTGAAAAGAGTTAGAAAATATGGGTGGGCCAGAGGGCTGAAGAGATTGCTCAGTGGTTAAGATGCTTGCCTGCAAAGCCTAATCACCTGGGTTTGATTCCCCAGTACCCATGTAAAGCCAGATGCACAAAGTGGCTGGAAGCCCTGGTGCCTCTCTCTGCTTGCAAATAAGTAACTAAAATATTTAAGGGATGGAGAGATAGCTTAGTGGTTAAGGTGCTTTCCTGCAAGCCAATGGACCCAGGTTTGATCCCCCAGGACCCATGTAAACCAGATGCACAAGGTGGCATATGTGTCTGGAGTTTGTTTTCAGTGGTTAGAGGCCTTGGTGCACCCATTCTCTCTCTCTATTGCCTCTCTCTGTTTCTCAAATAAATAAATAAATAAAATATTTAAAAAAAACTTTTAAGGGCTGGAGAGATTGCTTAGTGGTTAAGGCACTTCCCTACAAAGCCTAAGGACCCATGTTCAACTCTCCAGATCCCACATAAACCAGACGCAGAAGGTGATGCAAGTGTACAAGGTTACATGTGCACAAGATGGTGTACACATCTGGAGTTCAATTGCAGTGGCTGGAGGCCCTGGTGTGCCAATTTTTTTTCTCTCTCTCTCATAAAAAAATTACAAAAAAATTCCCAGTGAAATAAAAAAACAACAACAACAACAACAACAAACCTTCACCTGGCTGGAGAGATTGCTTAGAGGATAAGGTGCTTGCCTGTGAAGCCTAAGGACCCATGATTGACTCCCATATAACCCAGAGGCACAAGGTGGCACATGCATCTGGAGTTTGATTGCTGTGGCTGGAGGTCCTGGCATGCCAATTCTCTCTTTCCCTCCCAATAAAAATCTTTAAAATATTTAAAAAGTAAAATATGGGTAATAATATTTATTTATTTGAGAGAGAGGAAGAGAGAAAGAAAGAATGGCCTCTGGCCACTGCAAATGAACTCCAGGTGCATGCACCACCTTGTGCATCTGGCTTACGTGAGTCCTGGGGAATCGAACCGGGGTCCTTAGGCTTCTCAGGCAAACGCCTTAACCACTAAGTCTTTCTCCAGCCCCAGGTAATAATGTTTTACAATGAAAAAGATATCCTTAGACTTGATGGTCCTTTAGCATTTCTGGTCACTGCTTTCATGCCTGTTCATATTGTGTCCCCACCTTGTGCCCTACATGGAAGTATTACAGACTGACCATTTGTCCAATGTAAGTAAATCTGTACTGGAACTTCAGAAGTACCACGCTCATCTGTGCAAGTTCCATGAGTGTTTAAATATTTTATTTTTATTTATTTATTTGACAGAGAAGAGAGAGAGAGAGAGAGAGAGAGAGAGAGAGAGAGAGAGAGAATGGGCGTGCCAGGGCCTCCAGCCACTGTAAACAAACTCCAGACTCATATGCCCCCTTGTGCATCTGGCTAACATGGGTCCTGGGGAATCAAACCAGGGTCCTTTGGCTTTGCAGGCAAACACTTTAACCACTAAGCCATCCCTCCAGTCCTCCATGAGTGTTTAAATACAGATGTAAAACAGGTTAAATACTGTTTAACCTGGAAGGCGTGTGCAATGAACCTCAATGGAAAGAAACCTGCTCTTCTAGGATTCTTTTCATTTTTCATTTTTAAAATATTTTTATTTATCTGAGAGAGAAGAGGGAAAAGAAAAAAAGAAAGTATTGGTGTGCCAGAGCCTCCTGCCGCTGCAAACGAACTCTAGACATATATGCCACTGTGTGTGTCTGGCTTTATGTGGGCAGTGGGAAATTGAACCTTAGCCATCAGGGTTTGCAAGCAAGGATCTTTAACCACTGAGCAATTTCTCCACCCCCTTCTTCTAGGATGTTTTTCTTTCTTTTTTATTCTTTTCACAAGGAGAGAGAGAGAAAAAGAAAGAATGGGCACACCAGGGCCTCCAGCCACTGCAAACTTACTCCAGACACATGTACCACCTTGGGCATCTGGTTTACATGGGTACTGGGGAATCAAATCTGGGTCCTTGGGCTTCGCAGGCAAGCACCGTAACCACTAAGCCATCTCTCTGGCCCTATCTAGGATTTTTGAAAGTTATTTTAATTAGGACTAGAGAAATGACTCAGTGGGTAAAGGCACTTGCTTGCAAAATCTGCTGGTCTGGGTTCAATTCTCTAGTTAACCCATGTAAAGCCAGATGCATTGGGAGTTCCTTTGTCGTGGCAAGAGGCTCTGACATGCCTGTTCTCTCTCTCTTTCCTTGCAAATAAATAAATAAAACTATTAGTAGAATAAAGTTATTTTAATTAATTATTTTTCATGTGTATGTGCATGTGTGTAGAGGCCAGAGAACTATCTTGAATATCTCTTCTTGGGAAACCTGTCCACATTTTAAATTTTATTTTGCTCATTAATTTTTGCATGTGTATGTGTGTGTGGTGTGTGCACACATGTCCTTTTTGAAACCGGGCATGTGGATGCAGGTGTGTAGGGGTGTTGAGGGTAGGCTCTGGAGCTGGTAAGGCTGGGTTCTTCAGCATGACATTGTGCTGGGGACTGCAGCGTGGGGTGAGAGGAAGGGATGCAGGAGGGTAAGGAACAGCACACTGACTTGTGGCCTTGGCCGAGGCAAGCTTCGCTTTCTCACTTGGATGCTAGAGAATACATGTGGACCGTAGAGGCCACAACCAGTAGACGCCATTGACACAGGCGCAGCCACGTCTGCCTCCAGCAGAACCAGAGAGACCAGAGCAGGGCACAGCCCCCCCCTTAATTCCTGCTCTTGGACTGTTTGGATGGGCCTGACCTTGTGCAGAAGACAGTAGGTGCGGAAACCCAGTCTGCAGCTGCCTCATTCCTACATCGTCTGACCTTGCCTCCCCATTCTCATGCTTTTCCTATATTTGATAAAAGGGACTTGTTAGCCGGGCGTGGTGGCGCACGCCTTTAATCCCAGCACTCGGGAGGCAGAGGTAGGAGGATCGCCGTGAGTTCAAGGCCACCCTGAGACTCCATAGTGAATTCCAGGTCAGCCTGGGCTAGAGTGAGACCCTACCTCGAAAAACCAAAAAAAAAAAAAAAAAAAAAAAAAAAAAAAAAAAAAAAAAAAAAGGGACTTGTTGCCAAAGCTTTTCTGTGTGGGTATAAATTGAAGCAAAGCTCGTTAGGCACCGCTGCAGCATCTCCAGCAGAGCCTGCGGACTACCCCATCCCAGCTCTCACTCTATTACTTGTGCCTGTCTGTCTTTCCTTCTAAACCCCAAGTTGTCCCTAACAGTTCATAGCCGCACGGGTCAGGGCAGTGGATTAAATTCGCATAGTCACGGCGCACCCCTTGGTGTGTGGGTTGAGTGAGGTGTTAACACAAAGCTCCCAAAGGGTGCCCGTGGCAGTCAGCACTGACAGATGTTGTCATGACAACGATGCTGAAGGATGTGGGTGCTTGGAAGCGCTGGACCAATGAAGTGAGCAGTGCCTCGAGGGGTGGGTCCAGTGAGCATGCTCACAAAGCTCCTCTAGCCCCCTACCCCGCCCAGGAAACTGCCAGGGCGCACTAGCATTTTAATTATTCCATCATCTGGGCTTTTCCCACAGCTATAAAATCAAGAACACGTTTTTAAAAAAAGTCTGGTCCACATTTACTTGGTGACCTAACCTGACCCGAGTTAATAGGTTACTTATGGTACACGGCAGGAACAGACACGCATCGGCTGCAGCAGTTTTTACATACCTGCTGATGCCCTGACCATATAACATGTATATGTCACGTTAAAATTTGCGCACAGGGGCTGCAGAGATGGTTTAGCGGTTAAGGCACTTGCCTGCAAAGTGTAAGGACCCAGGTTCTATTCCCCAGTACCCACGTAAGCCAGATGCACAAGGTGGCACATTTGTCTGGAGTTCATTTGCAGTGGCTGGAGGCCCTGGCCCATCCATTCTCTCTCTCTCAATCTCTCTCTCTGTCTTTCTTGATATGCCCCTCTCTCTCAAATAAATTTTTTAAAAATGCATACAGAAGCTGAGCATGGTGGCGCATGCCTTTAATCCCACCACTGGGGAGGCAGAGGTAGGAGGATCGCCATGAGTTTGAGGCCATCCTGAGACTATATAGTGAATTCCAGGTCAGCCTGGGCTAGAGCAAGACCCTACCTCAGAAAACAAACAAACAAAATAATAATGATAATAATAATAATAATAATAATAAATAAGTAAATAAAATGAATAAATAAAAATGCAAATAGGATATAAACTTTGAAATGTGTCTGGCTTCAAGAGTTGGGGAGGGGGGCTGGAGAGATGGTTCAGCAGTTAAGGCTTTTGCCTGCAAAACCTAGCAACCTGAGTTCAATTCCCCAGTACTCACATAAAGCTAGATGCACAAAGTGGTACATGCATCTGGAGTCTGTTTGCAGTGGCTGGAGGCCCTGATGTGCCTATTCTCTCTCTTTCTCTTTCGGCTTGCTAATATATAGGTAAAAAATTTTAAAAAGAGTTGGGGAAGGGCTGGAGAGATGGTTCAGTGGTCAAGGTGCTTGCCTGCAATGCCTAATGACTGAGGTTCAATTCCCCAGTATAGCCAGATTCACGTAGTGCATGCATATGGAGTTCATCAGCAGTGGCTGGAGGCCCTGGTATGCCCATTCTCTCTTTCTCTCTCTGCTTGCAAATAAATAAAAAATATTTTTTAAAAAAAGAATTGAGGAGAAGCTGGACATAATGACACATGCCTTTATTCCCAGCCCTCAGGATATTGAGGTAGGAGGATCCCTGTGAGTTCAAGGCCAGCCTGGGACTACAGAGAGTAAGTTCTAGGTGAGCCTGGGCTATAACGAGACCCTATCTCAAAAAAAAAAAAAAAAAAAAAAAGGAGTTAAGGAGAAAAGAGAGATTGTGGACTTGTCTGTCATGATACATTCTCTAGGTGAGCATGTCGACCACTTCCCTCTCTTGTTCATAGGAGAGGATGCTGGAGTCAGTGTCCTTGACAGACTCAGAACTTCTGGGTCAGAGGGCATGCATATTTCAAATTCGGGTAGCTAGTGAAAGATTGTCTTTCAAAGAGAGAGTGGCATTTCTACCACTGGTGTGGGATCGTGAATTGCCTGGCAGTCATTAATCAAGTAGGTTGAGCGACAGTGTCCTACGAGCACTTCAGCTCCTTCCTGCTGGCTTAGACACGCATGCTACGCCCTACTTCGCAGAGTCCCATGGCTGATCATGTGGCCCCTGGCTGTCCATAGCTATCCATGGCCCATGGGCATTGTATTCACGCTCACTGCTATGGAGTCTGCAGCCTTCCCTTCCCAGTCTGGGCTTAGCCAGTCTGCCCAGTCTCTGAACCCCTATCCATTCCACACTTGGACTTCAGACCAGCAGCAGTGTCTCTTGACAGTCAACGACTGTTTTTCTCCCAAAACTAACTAGCTCCCTCTCTTTCCCTTTCCCTTCTCTGTGGCCTCACCTTCTGGGGAAGCACCAGGTAGACCCAGCTTGGTCTGGATATCCTCCTATCAGGTCACTAATGACCTTGAGCTCAGGGGAGCAGTGGCTGAGGAGGTGGAGGGTGAGAGAGAACAGCACTCAGGGAACAACCTGTAGGAATGCCCCCAGGGAGTCTTGGGAGGAAGACTCTTATGTAGCTCAGGATTGGTCTCAAACTTGCTGTGTAGCCAAGGCTGGCCTTAAATTCCTGATCTTCTTGCCTCAGTTCTGGGATCATAGATATGCGCCACCACAACCAGCAAAGATTGGTATATTAAAAAATATTATGTTTATTTATTTATTTGAGAGAGAAAGAGATAGCTGCTGCTGCTGCTGCTGATAGATAGATAGATAGATAGATAGATAGATAGATAGATAGATAGATAGATAGATAATTGCACACCAGGGCCTCTAGCCACTGCAAACGAACTTCAGACACATGCGCCACCTTATGCATCTGGCTTTACATGGGTCCTGGGGAATCAAACCTGGGTCCTTAGGCTTCGCAGCCAAGTGCCTTAAAGCCATCTTTCCAGCCCAAAGATTGGTATCTTTAGAACTCGGGAATCTTTGCAGGTTTAATGCCAGAGCAACATGGCTGGTAGGATGTAGCATGTGACATAGCATGGGTCACAGTGGAGAAGGTGTTGGTAGAGTTGGGGGGAAGAGGGTAGAAGAAGAAGGACCAAGGTTGGTGCTAGTGATGAGGGAAGAGAGCTTGGTGGGATTAGAATTCCCACACCAGCAGCTGTCAAGTCTCAGGTTCTGATCCATATTAGCATTGAAGAATTGAAAATGCAGACTAAAATACACAGTGGCACATGTGTCTGAAGTTTATTTGCAACTATTGGAGGCCCTGGTGCACCCATTCTCTTTCTCTGCCGGGCGTGGTGGCTCATGCCTTTAATCCCAGCACTAAGGTGGCTGAGGTAGGAGGATCACTGCGAGTTTGAGTCCAGCCTGAGACAAATTCCAGGTCAGCCTGGGCTAAAGCTAGACCCTACCTCAAAACACCAAAACAAAAACAAAAAACCCCCAAAACTTAGATTTCCCTTTAGGAGCCCAGGACTCAGCAGGGCAAGTTGAAGGAGCCAAGTGCTTGGACTACAGGGGTTCAAATCCCAGTTCCAGCACATCACGTGGCAGGAGATGTCAATGGCCCTGCCTGTGGTGAGTGTTGGGTCTGTGCTAAGCTTGCCCTCTCTCCAGCTGTGAAGCCACCTTCGATTCTCCAGAGCAGAGTAGTGCTTGCTGGAATAGTGTTTTCTTCTCCCTGGGAGCTGTCTCTCCAGATGTCAGCTTCCTGCCTCTCTGCTTATCAGGAGTTGCTTTTGTTTCTACCTGGATTCTGGGTCCTTAAGAACTCAAGTCCTAGATGCCTGCATCTAGAGAGGCTCCTCTGGTGAACCCGTCTGTAGAGAGTAGGTGCTGTGTCTTCTCAGAGCCATACGGAAGGGCCACCTCGGGACTCATGAACCAGTGCCTGTGTGCCCTTGAACCTCATACAGATAAACCCAGTAGGCTGGTCCAGTCTATTGCTCAGTCCCCGAGAGGAAGCTAAGAAATGCAGCTTCCCAGGCCCAGCCATGGCGGGTCTGACTGAGAAGGCCCCAACTGCCACTGAGCCTGCATCTGCACCTAGGAGATCCTGGGCCCTGTTTGGCCAGGACTCTTGAAAGTTTTGAAGTCTGGCTCTGATATCCTGTGACTGTCATGGAAATAAATGCAAGGCTCTTTGTCCTTGAGCTACAGGTCCTGGCACGTCCCACCATGCTGGGTGAGGTTGGTTTTTTTGGTACTGGTTCACTGGGCAAGGTTTCTGGGTAGTGGCAAGAATCAAAATACCCAGATTGTTCTAATCACAGTGTCTCTATCCTGCCACCAGCAATCACACAAGGGTTAGAATCTTAAATATATATATATATATATAATTTATTTGCGAGAGAAAGAGGGAGAGAGAAAGAGACAGAGAGAGAGAGAGAGAGAGAGAGAGAGAGAGAGAGAACAGGCATGCCAGGGCCTCCAGCCACTGCAAATGAACTCCAGATGTATGCACCACCTTGTGCATTTGGCTTGATGTGAGTACTGGCGAATCGAACCTGGGTCCTTTGGCTTTGCATGCAAGTGCCTTAATAGCTAAGCCCCAAGGGTTAGTATCTTTATTACAGTTCATACTCCCGACAGCTTGGGGCCCCTCGTCCCCCAGTTTGCTTTGGTTAGTACCTTCCTTTGTCCTGCTCATCCCTTGGGAGAGAGCAGTGGACAAACTCTCCCTCCACCAGCAGAACACAAGGCTGCTATGTCAGGCTTTGCCTCTAGGAGAATCCACTCATTTCCATTGCCAGCACCTCCTGGGATACAAAGGAATGTGTATAACCCAGTGGAGGGGTCCTGTCCCCCTTTCTCCTGCAGGTTTCCTGTGGGTTCTGTGGAAGGTGTGGTCTTGTCTGGCATGTGCAGACCAGCTGAGCGAGGAGTTCCACTGTGGTGGGAGAGGTGCCTCCAGGCAATTCTCCTTCCAATGTAGGGAATGCACCAGCAGTTGGCAGAACATGAGGGATGCTGGACATGACTGATAGGCTCCAAGGTCCCTTTCCCTTGTTGTCATTGCTTCTGTGTTTTGTGTGCAAGTGTCTTTGGGGATCTGGGATACTGGAGGGGGGTCTTGCAAAACTGATTCAGGTCTTGGAGGCCAGACACTGGGGAGGAGGGAGGGTGTGCAGAGCAGGGAGGGGAGGCTACGAGGAGTGGCTTCCAGGAGGGGCTGAAGTCCTGGGCATACCTGGGCCCGCAGGAAGGGGTTAAGTACTCAAGGGCCCCGGGAGAATAATTGTCACTGTCTTATCGACTGGCTGGGCTGGGGTGCTGGGTTTTCTGCCGGTGGAGATCTCCATGCCTGTACGGTCTTGCTTTCTGGGTAGGTCTGGGATGTTTCCTCATCAGGCATTTTTATCTTCTCTGGAAGCATTTCAGTGCCGCCTTCTCGGTTTGCACAGCACGCCAGCTCCGGAAAGTGTCTGACACTCACGACAGCAGTGGTCTCTTCTCTTGCGTCTGGTTCCCTGCACCTGGTTGGAATTGGCTTATCAAGGGACCGGCAGAAAGCTGTGTTTGTCACCATAAAAGAGGAAGGGACCCTAACTCTAGTGAGACACCATGCTGGACTCTTGGCTTGCACTATTTCCTTGAATCCCCACAAAAGCCCTGCCACGTCGATCCCATATTAACTCCATTTTGCATTGGGAAAACTGAGGCATGGAGAAGCCCTTAACAAGGTCTCATATCTGCTAACTAGCAGATGCCAAATTAGAGTCCTGGAAGTTTAACTTTAGAACCCAAGGCCTCCATGGCTTGTTTATATGGTTAGAAATATTTTGGCTGGGTGTGGTGGCGCACGCCTTTAATCCCAGAACTCGGAAGGCAGAGGTAGGAGGATCGCCGTAGGTTCGAGGCCACCCTGAGACTCCATAGTGAATTCTAGGTCAGCCTGGGCTAGAGTGAGACCCTACCTTAAAAACAACCACAACAAAAACAACCATTTAGGTGGTTTAGTAGCTTATGTACAATCATGTCATTGTGGAATTACGGTATCATAGACTCACAGTTCTTTTGCAGGGAATTTATGCAAACTAGAAGCTCTGAGATAAAAGACAGCAACTATTCAGTCCCTCTGTTTTACTTAATGAGGGTGTATTCTACTTATTATGTATTTATTTACATGTGTGTATGGGGTGGGGGGGTGGCAGTGGAGGTGGGAGCGCCAGGGCTTACTGCTGCAAAGGAATACCACATGCTTGCACCACTTTTTGCGTCCTGCGTAAGTGAGTGGCTTGGAAATTGAACTCTGTCTTGCAGGCTTTGCAAGTAAGCACATTTAACGGCTGAGCCATCTTCCCAGTCCCATAAGTATATATTCTGGAAAGGGTTGGAGAGTGGGATGGTGAGGGGCCCCCAAGCTGAGTCTCCCATCCCCAATGCCCTAACTAGTGTGAACAGTCCTATGGATGACTTTGAGAATTACAAACCTTTTTTAAAAAATTTTTTTGTTCCTTTTATTTATTTGAGAGTGACAGACAGAGAGAGAAAGAGGCAGATAGAGAGAGAATGGGTGCACCAGGGCCTCCAGCCACTGTAAGCGAACTCCAGACGCATGCGCCCCCTTGTGCATCTGGCTAACGTGGGTCCTGGGGAATCGAGCCTCGAACCAGGATCCTTAGGCTTCACAGGCAAGCGCTTAACCGCTAAGCCATCTCTCTCTAGCCCACAAACCTTTTTTGTTTTTGTTTTTTGTTTCTCAAGGTAGGGTCTCTCTGTAGCTCAGGCTAACCAGGAATTCACTATGTAATCTCAGGCTGGTCTCGTACTCACAGCAGTCCTTCTACCTTGGCCTCCTGAGTGCTGGGATAAAAGGTGTGTGTCACCATACCTAGCTTCTTCCTTTCTTTCTGAGATAGGATAGGATCTCACTCCATAGCCCGGGGTAGCCTGCAACTCACTATCTATAACTTAGGCTGGCCTCATACTTGCTTCAGGCCTCCCAAGTACTGTGATTATAGGCGTGAGCCATCACTTTTGTCTCCTGTGTTTCTCTTTTGTTCTGATGGGTGATTTGACCTGGAGTTGCAGGTGAACACCCAGCCTCCTGCTCAAGTACTGGGGTAGTCTGCCTGTCTCTCCCTCTCCCCATGCGTCCTCCCCAGGGCTTTTCTTGGGGAATTCTGGACTCTGTAGGATTTTCCCCACTAATTTTAGAATTTGCCTGGCAGATCGAGAAGGCTTCAGCTGGTCTTCCCCTTTTCAGGATCTTTGTCAACTGGGTCAGAGCACAGAGGTAGAGCTAAGGTGGAGCTAGATGCTTTTATCTTGTAGGAGACTCAGGTTGCACATGTACTTGGCCATCAGAACCTGTTGGACTGTTGGAAGTTTGGGAGGCTTCTTGGTCACAGAAGTTAGAGTCAGCCATCCATAACTGCATGCTGCTGGGGTTAGAGTTGGTTTCCTTCTCTGGGAAGTGTGGAGAGCATTGTGCTTATCTCACTGGCCTCTTGTGTGACCTCATGTATAGGGAGGGTGCAGGTCCTGGACAGGTCTTAGTCATCCGTGGTGACTAACTAAAGGTCCATAGAGTTCAGTGAGTTTTGTGTGTTTCCAAGTGGCTAGGTGGGTATGGATGCTTGGAGCCTTATTATAATTGGGCTTCTAAGAGAGTTCACCTTGATGTGGCTTTTTTTTTTTTTTTTTTTTTAGTTTTTTTCGAGGTAAGGTTTTGCTCCAGCCCAGGCGCACCTAGAATTCACTATGTAGTCACAGGGTGGCCTTGAACTCATAGCGATCCTCCTACCTCTGCCTCCCAAGTGCTGGGATTAAAGGCGTGCGCCATTATGCCTGGCCTTAAGTGGCATTTTGAAGCAGTCTTTTTATTATTATTATTTTACTTTTATTTATTTTATGAGAGAGAGGCAGATAAGAGAGAAAATGGGCACACCAGGGCCTCTAGACACTGCAAATGAACTCCAGACACATGAACCATCTTGTGCATCTGTCTTTACATGCATAGTGGGGAATTGAACTTGGGTTCTTAGGCTTTACAGGGAAGTGCCTTAACTGCTGAGCCAGCTCTCCAGCTCGTGAAGCAGTCTCTTGGCCTGGGGTGTGCTGTACATACGCATCTGTGCTTGCAAGTCATGAGTGACGGAAGGGTAACCAGGCTCCCCTTCTCGAGTGAGGGGAATGAGCTTATGAGCAGGATGTATGTTGTCTAGCTCTCATCATGAAGCCTATTTAGACAGATACAGGGTGGGGAGTGAAGGATCACCTCAGAAACAGAACCTAGTTTTAACCCTGATGAGAAAAATTGGCAGAAGGGCTCTTTTGCGTGGTCCATCAAGAGCCACTTGATTTCTGCCGTTTCTTTTTTTTTTCTTTTTCTTTTCCCTTAAATACTTTTATTTATTTTCAAGGAGAGAGAGAGGGGAGAGAGGGGAGAGAGAGAGGGAGAGAATGGATGCACCAGGCCTCCAGCCACTGCAAATGAACTCCAGATGCATGAGCCATCTTGTGCATCTGGCTTTATGTGGGCACTGGGGAATCAAACCTGGTTGTTAGGCTTTGCAGGCAAGCCCCTTAACCTCTGAGCCATTTCTCCAGCCCCGATTTCTGCCATTTCTTATTGGGAATTTTGTTAGAGGAGACCACGTGTCCTTGGTGTTCATGCCCGTGAGCCCTCACCAGCTCATCAGTGCGCTGTGGTGCTCTGTGAGGGGACCAGTCCCTGCCGTGCACTTCTGCTGGAGGGTCAGGTGGGAAGGAGCACCCAAGGGTGCCGCAGGTGCCAGCGTCAGGGGAAGCCCAGCACCGTGGCCTGTGCTGAGAAGCGGAGCCGCGATGGGGCAGTGGTTCCCAGGCCCCCAGGCAGCCCTCCCTCCAGTAGACTTGCCTGCGGCAGTTTCCACCTCGCAAAGTGCAGCAAAGAAAGGAAGACCTGCCTTGACTTCCTCGTGTGCTGTAATTTCTCCCACTGTTGGGTTCTCTGTGGCTTCATAAGCACGCTGTGTATCATCAAGAAAAATGTACTGAGTGTCCACTAAGGGCACTTCTGGAGAGGCCTCCAGACAGCCAGGCAGGTGGGAGAGGATTTATATAATGCAAAGCTTTTCAACCTTTTATTTTTTTATTTATTAAGTTGCCTAGGCTTCTCTTTTAAAAAATATTTTATTTTTATTTATTTATTAGAGAGATTGAGACAATGGGTGTGCCAGGGCGTGTAGCCACTGCAGACAAACTCCAGATGTATGCGCCACCGTGTGCATCTGGCCTAGATGGGTACTGGGGAATCGAACCTGCATCCTTAGGTTTTACAAGCAAGCACCTTAACCACTAAGCAATCTCTCTAGCCCTCAAGCAAGCACTTTTAACCACTGAGCTATGTTCCCAGCCCTCTTGGTTCTTTTTTGATACAGGGTCTCAATATGTAGCTGAGGTTGGCCTTGAATTTATAATCCTCCTGCCTCTACTTGCTGGTGCTGGGGTTAGAGTTTGTGCCACCACACCCAGCTGGTCAGTACTTAAAAAACATCTTGGAAAAAGATTAAAAAGGTGTTGTCCTATAAAACATTAGTGGTGCCAATATAACTGAGGCCCGCTTTCCCTTCCAGCCAGTCCCGTGTTCCACCTCAGAGGCAGCAGTTTAAACATAGCTTTGGGGCCTGGGGAGGTAGATCAGTCCGTAAAGTACTTGTCATGCAAGCATAAGGACCTGAGTTTGACACCCAGAACCCATGTAAAAATGCTGGCTGTAGGGCTGGCAGAGATGGCTTGGCAGTTAAGGAGCTTGCCTGCAAAGCCACAGGACCTTGGTTCGATTCCCCTGGACCCACGTAAGCCAAATGCACAAGGTGGCACATGCATCTGGAGTTTGTTTGTAGTGGCTGGAGGCCCTGGCACACCCCTTTTTTTTTTTTTCCTCTCTCTGCCTCTTTTCCTCTCTCAAATAAAAAAATAAAAATAAAAAAAATAAAAAAACTTAAAATGCTGGCTGTAAGTGACATGTGCTTGTAATCCCAAAGCTGGAGAGGTGGAGGTGGGAGGATCCCTAGGGCTTGCTGGCCAGCAAGTCCAGCCTAATGGGTGTGCTCCAGGCCAATGAGAGACCCTGTCTCATAAAAAATCGTGACCTGCATTCTCGAGAAATGATATCTGAGGTTGTCTTCGGGTCTTCACACACATATACAAATATGCATGCACATGTGTGCACATGCACACACATACAAACACACACACAAATAGCTTTGGCATTGTACATCTTTTTCTCTTCCCTGCCTTTTTTTTTTTTTTTCCAGTGGTGGGCATTGAACCCACAGCCTAAGGCATGGTAGGCAAGCACGCTAACGCTGAATTACATTCCAGCCCTAAGGATTTGTTTCTTTTAAACCTTAAAAATTGTGTATGTAAGCCGGCCGTCATGGCTCACACCTTTAATCCCAGAACTTGGTAGGCAGAGGTAGGAGGACTGTCATGAGTTCAAGGCCACCCTGAGACTCCATAGTAAATTCCAGGTCAGCCTGGGCTAGACTGAGATCCTACCTCAAAAAAAACAAAACAAAACAAAACAAAAACAAGGATATGTAAGGGGCTGGAGAGATTGTTCAGTGGTTAAAGGCACTTGCTTGCAAAGCATGATGGCCCAGGCTTGATTCCCTAGTACCCACGTAAAGCCAGATACACAACGTGGTGCATGTGTCTGGAGTTCATTTGTAGTGGCTGAAGGCTCTGGCACTCCCATTCTCTCTCCCTCTGTTCTCTCTGCTTACAAATAAAACATTCTTTAAAAGAACAAAAATAGGGGAAGGATGCTTCAAAATAGTATATGTATTGTATGTGTGTATGTATATACGTAAAATTTGGGGTGGGAGAGAGCCATGATTTGTAGTATGTTCTGGTTTCTGTGGCTTAAAACTCCCACCATGGCCAGTTTCAAGTCACCCTTCTAAGTAGACTGAACAGAGCTAAGAAGAAATGCAGCAGCTGTGCCTTCAGGTCGGCATGTGTCGGCGTCAGCACACCAGGGAGACACGAGCATCAGGCCAGGACTGTGAGTGTTCTCTTCCAATAGGGACCTGGCCAGGCTTGGCTCAGGGTCCTCCTGTTAGATCAAGTGGCAGGTCTCATGCTAGCCCACCTAGCTCTGTTGCATTGTTTTTGTGGTTGCGCTGTACTCTGCAAGGAGCAGTCTTTAACACGACCTGCTGATGGGTGGGTCGGCTGTGTTTTCTCTGGGCATCTAGTCTGTGTTCTCCTGGAGTAGGAACATATTTTGGATATATCCAGGGGATGCTTTAGACCATTGTGGGAGGCCTAGAGGTAGATGCTTGGAGAAAAAAAAAAAAGTTATGCTAGGGGGCTGGAAAGATGGCTTAGCAGTTAAGCCACTTGCCTGCAAAACCTGAACAACCTGGGTTCAATTCCCTAGTACCCACGCAAGCCAGATGCACAAAGTGGCACATGTGTCTGGAGTTCATTTATAGAGGCTGGAGGCCCTGGCATGCCCATTCTCTCTGTCTCTCTCTGCTTGCAAATAAATAAAAATATCAAAAAAGAAAACTATGCTAGAACAGATCCCGTTAGATCTGTGTGGCTCAGAGCTCTGCTCGGTAGCTGGATGTGTGGCGGATCTTGAAGAAGAACATGTAGGTTTGAGCCTGCTATCAGCATGCCAGCATCGAGGACCCCTGGTGGGGGCCTCTGCAGTGCGTAGCCAGCAGTAACCATTTGTTTTCTCTGCTTCTGTTTAGCAGCCGTGGGGTGCGGTGGCCTTGCTTCTAGCCAAGGGCTCTGGGTCATGCTCCTTGGCTGTTGGGGAGGTGAGGTCATCTGGAGCAGGTGGCTTGGGACCCTGTGGTCTTAGGCCAAACTGTCCAGTCAACCTTGAGCTCTGACTTTGGCTCTGGGCCTGAGGTTGGTAGATAGCAGAAAAAAATGTATCCAGCTCTCTCCCTGCTCTTATAGACCCTGCAGGACACACTCTGATTGTAGTTTGCTGATAAATGTTTACAGAGTCCCCCAGGCGCCAAGCATGATGTAGGACAGAGAACATGCAGGGCTGCGTGAGTCTGCCTGGAGGGTGTGCCCGCTTTTGAGACCTGAAGATGAAGACTCTGGATTCAGAGAAGAGTCTTGCTTTATTTTATTTTATTTATTTATTATTTTTAATGTTTTGTGAGAGGTTTTTTCCTTTTTAATTTTATTTAATTAATTAATTTATTTGAGAGAGCAAGTGAGAAAGAGGCAGAGAGAGAGAGAGAATGGGCATGCCAGGGCCTCCAGCCACTGCAAATGAACTCCAGATGTATGCACCCACTTGTGCATCTGGCTAACATGGGTCCTGGGGAATCGAACCTGGGTCCTTTGACTTTGCAGGCAAACTCCTTAAACACTAAGCCATCTCTCCAGTCTTATTTTTTGTTTTCTTTTTGAGGTAGGGTCTCACTCTAGCTCAAGCTAACCTGGGGTTCACTATGTAGTCTCAGGATGGCCTAGAACTCACAGTGATCCTCTGACCTCTGCTTCCCAAAGTGCTGGGATTAAAGGTGTGTGCCACCACACCCGGCTTGAGTCTTGCTTTATTATTATTGCACTCATGAAACCAGTGGGTTCTGGAATCAGATTGGATAGATTTTTTTCTCCTCCTTTCCCCTTCTCTCATCTTCTTCTTCTCCTTTTTTTTTTAAAAAAAATATTTTTAAATTTTATTTATTTGCAAGTGCAGAGAGATAGAAAAAAGACAGACAGAAAATGGGTGTGGCAGAGCCTCCAGCTGTTGCAAACAAACTCCAGATGCATGTGCTACTTTGTGCATCTGACCTTACATGGGTACTGGGGAATCAAACCCAGGTTGTTAGACATTGCAGGCAAGTGCTTTAACCATTGAGCAATTCTCCAGGCCCTCTTCTCCTCTCTTCTTTTTGAGACAGGGTTTTGCTACATAGAGCAGGCTGGTCTTGAACTCATAATCTTCTGGCCCCAGCCTTCAAGGTCTGGAGTCTAAAATACCCAAGGTAAGGAATTGATCATAACCGTACAGTTGGTGGATTTTCATTTGCATTGGTAGCACCTGATTAAGAAACAGAACCTTGCTGTGTATGGTGGTGAATATTTATAATTCTAGCCCTTGTGAGACTGAGGCAAGAGGATTTCTGTGAGTTTGAGGCCAGCCTGAGTTATATAGTGAGTTCCAGGCCAGCCTGGGCTACAGAGTAAGACCCTGTCTCAAAATAGGGCTAGGGGGCTGGAAAGATGGCTCAGTGGTTAAGGTGCTTTGCTTGCAAAGCTTAATGACTTGGATTTGATTCTTCAGGACCCACCTAAAGCCAGACACACAAAGTGGCACTTGTGTCTGGAGTTTGTTTGCAGTGGCTAGAGGCCCTGGTATGCCTATTACCTCTCTGTCTGTCTGTCTGTCTGTCTGTCTTTTCTCTATCTCTCTCTCTGCTTGTAAATAAAATAAAATATTAAAGAAAAAGCAGGGGGTTGGAGAGATGTCTTAATGAGTAAGAGCTCTTGCTACAGTGAGAGGGCCTGAGGCTACCTGAGCTTGATTCCCCAGGACCCACATAAACAGCTTGGTGGGACCATGACACCTGTAACCCCAGTCCTGCGGGGAGGAGAGACCCGAGAATGGCTGGGGCTTATGAAAACCTCAGCTCAATGTTCAGAGAGAGAATTGGTCTCAATGACGTACGTGGACAAGTGATAGAGGAAGGACCCCCAGCATCTTCTTCTGACCTATGCTTGCCATGAGGCCATCTGCACACACATGCGCACACACCATACACACACACCACCACACATACTACACATGCAAAGCACTCGGGAGGCAGAGGTAGGAGGATCACCATGAGTTCGAGGCCATCCTGAGACTATATAGTGAATTCCAGGTCAGCCTGGGCTAGAGTGAGACCCTACCTTGGATGAAGCAAGAAAAACCCTTAAAAGACACACACACACACACACACACACACACACACACACAGAAAAAAAAACTTTTGCAGCATCCTAAAAGCTACCTCTTGCTTTCTTCCAGCCACGGTGTACCTGTCACCCATCATCCTGGCTGCTGAGCAGGTTGGGGTCATTTTCTTCATGTCTGTCCTCTCTGTCATCAGAGTTGTACAGCATGCCCTCTTGGCGTGCCATCTTTGGCCCAGCATGATCTCAGGAGCGCCATCCACGTAGTTGCATGGTATTCATTCAACTGTAGATAGAACTTTGCATAGTTTTCGGCATGGCGCTTACGGTAGGCTGCATGATGATTCTCCAAAATGTACGTAACCCATTCACTTGTAGTACCTAGGCCTGTGTGACCTGGCATGGTACGTATGGCAAAAGGATCTTTGCAGATGTGACTAGGTTAAGTATTTTTTTCTTTTTTTAGGTAGGGTCTCACTCTGATCCAGACTGACCTGGAATTCACTGTGTAGTCTCAGAGTGGCCTCAAACTCAAGGAAATCCTCCTACCTCTGCCTCCTGAGTGCTGGGATTAAATGTGTGCACCACCACGCCTGGCCTGGTTATGTATCTTTTAAAAAATATTTTATTTATTTTATATATAGAGAAAAAATGGGTGTGCCAGGGCCTCTAGCCACTGCAAACAAACTCCTGACACATGTGCCACCTTTTGCATCTGGTTTATGTGGGTATTAATGAATCAAACCTGGGGGCTTAGGCTTTGCAGACAAGTGCCTTAACCGCTAAGCCATCTCTCCAGCCCGGAGCTTTTAAAAAAGTGTGTATAATTTATTTATTTATTTGAGAGATAAAGAGGCAGAGTGAGAGAGAGAGAGAGAGAGAGAGAGAGAATGGGCATACCAGGGTATCTAGCCATTGCAAATGAATTCCAGATGCATGTGCTCCCTTGTGTGTCTGGCTTACATGGGTCCTGGAGAATTGAACCGGGATCCTTTGGCTTTGCAGGCAAATGCCTTAACTACTAAGCCATCTCTGCAGCCCCTAAGCATCTTATTATGGGTAAAATAGCCTGGATTATTCCAGAGGGATCAATAAAGCCACAAGGATTTGTAGAAGAGGGAAGGGAGGGTTGGGGTAACTTCTGAGAGTGAGAGGTGATGATTATAGTAGAGGTGAGGTGAGGGAGAGATTTAAGATGCCACTTCTGGCTCTGAAGGGTGTAGAAGGAAAAGACAAACTCAGGAGTGGACCGTGGCCTCCAGAACCTGAAAATGCAAGAGAACGAAGTATCCTCTAGAGCTTCCAAAAGGAACACAGCCTGTTGGTCCACTTTTAAACCATTTCTAGCTTTCAGAGCACTGAGCGGGCTAACTGAATGCTGTTTTAAAGTAACTAAGTTTGCGGCAATTTGTAACAGCAGAAATCAGGAAACTAATACAGGCCTGTTACACAGAGCATGACCAAGAACATTCTAGAACATCTCTTGGTGCTTGTATGCAATCTGAAAGTTAATACAAGTTGACTGTATATTGCCACAGTCTTCCAAGGTGGCTGGACTAGTCTGCACACTCAACATTAGCAGTATGAGTGTTCTGGTTGTGTTATATCTTGTGATATTACACTCTGTGCTTCCTGGGAATGGAGCTTTTTTTTAAAAAAAAAAAAAACTTTAAAAAATAAACTTAATTTTATGAGAGAGAGATAGAAAGAGGCCAATAGAGAGAGTAGACATGCCAGGGCCTCTAGTCACTGCAAACAAACTCCAGATGCATGAGCCACCTTGTGCATCTGATTTTACATGAGTACTGGGGAATTGAACCTGGGTCCTTAGGCTTTGGAGGCAAGTACCCTAACCACTGAACCATCTCTCCAGCCCATGTTTTGTTTTAATGACAAAATGACAGGGATTGGTACTCAGTGGACATAATAATTCCTTGCAGGAGGTCAAGCTCATTCCAGCCAGCTGAGGAGAGGAATGTGGTCTCTACCTGGGACAATTAGAATTCCTTTTCCAGGGAAGTGACATGGAAGTGGGATGGGCAGTGCTGATCAATGTGAGATTAACGCCGAACTTTCCACCTGAAGAGTTAGAACAGTGCTTATCTTTATACAGTTATGACTGACCGAGGTAAGTGGTGGGGAAAATCCCAGGCCATGCGTCAGCTGCATGAGTCGTAGAATGTGCTGTGCTCGGAACAGGTCACAGCCTCCGGGAATGCTGCCTTTGCTACTTGTAAAGTGTCTGTGATCCTGGCTTCCCTGTGGGGCTGTGGGTGCCTGGGAGACGAATTCCCATAAATAGAACGTAGAGTCAGCCAGAGGTGGCTGTGGTCATTAGGGAGGGTGTGATGTATGTTACTTTTACATGACTTGATGACCCTGGGTTTAGTGTCCATGCATGCATGCATCCATCCATCCCTGAGTGTCCCTATACTCTTGCTAATAAGCAGTGGGGAATGGAGATAGGTCTAGCTCATAGGTTTTACTCAAGTCCCAGCACTACCATTTGTGGCCTGGGTAGCTTGGCCAGATCTTCTTTGGGTCTGTTTTACCAATTCTTTTTGATTTTATTTTAAAACTTCTTTTTGCTTACCATTTTGAGGGGGCACAGATAGATAGAATGAATGTACCAGGCCCTCCAGCCAAACAAACTCCAGACTCATGTACCACCATGTGCATCTGGCTTACATGGGTTCTAGGGAATTGAACCTGAGTCCTTAGGCTTTGCAAGCAAGAGCCTTAACTGCTAAGCCATCTCTCCAGCCCTTTATTTTTAGTTTTTAAAATATTTTAAAATTTTTATTTATTTGAGAGAGAGTGAGAAAGAATGGGCATGCCAGGGCCTCCAGCTGCTACAAACGAACTCCAGATGCATGTGCCCCTTCTGCAGCTGGCTTACGTGGGTGCTAGGGAATCGAACCTCAGTCTGTTGGCTTTGCAGGCAAGCACTTTAAACACTGAGCCATCTCTCCAGCCCTTTATTATTATTTTCTTAATGTGAGAAAGTGAGAGTTGGAGAGAGAGAGAGAGAGAGAGAGGAGAGAGAGAGAGAGAATTGGCATGCCAGGGCCTGTAGCCACTGCCGTTGAACTCCAGACATGCAAGTCACATAGTGCACATGTGCAACCTTGGGCACTTGTGTCACCTTGAGTCTGGCTTATGTGGGTATTGGGGTATCAAATCTGGGTCCTTAGGCTTCACAGGCAAGCACCTTAACTGCTAAGCTATCTCTCTAGCCCCCAGCCCTCTTTTTTAAAAAAAAATATTTTATTTATTGGCCAGCAGAGAGACAGAATGGGCATGCCAGGGTCTCTGGCCACTGCAAATGAATTCCGCTTTGTGTATCTGGCTTTTTGTGGTACTGGGGAATTTAACCCCAGGTTGTTAGGCTTTATAGGCAAGTGCTTTAACTGCTGAGCCATCTCTCCAGCCCTGTTTCACCAATTCTTTTTGTGGATGCTGAGTACTGAGCCCAGACTTCACGCATGCTACTAAGCACTACCACTGAGCAACACTCCTAGCTCCTACTTTTCTGATTCTTAGTATGGGACAGTCATGGCGCATGTTTCCTAAGACTGGTGTGAGAACTTCCATGTTAGTTTCTGCCTGTGACACCCTCAGTGTGTGGGGGTAGGGAGATGGGGTGGAAATGTTGCCCACCCCTAGGCACAGTGATGGCTTATGGATGTCATGGTAGTGCACAGCTGTAGTCCCAGAACGTGGTATTTGAAGACAGGAAATTCAGAAGTTCAAGGTCCTCAGCTAGGAGTTCAGGGACAACCTAGGTTACAGGAGTCTCTGTCTCAATTACTCCCTCTCCCAACCAACCAAACAAAAGAATACTACCTCCAATTCTAGGAAGGAAACACCAAAGTTCTGATCTAGGACAAGCCAGAGGCCCCTCCGAGGGCAGGCCCTGCCTACCCTCTTACAGTTCCTCGGGAGAGGTAACTTTGAGAGAGCCCTGTGCTACAGCAGTTTGAGACGAGGGATAGGGTCCCACGTGCTTCAGAACAGTTTGGAACTGAGCAACCTTGGCTTCCAGGTTGGAGTGAAGTGAATAGTGTGACCCAGGAGCTGGCTGCTTGGTTCTCCCGTCCCCTTCGGGGCAGCACTGCATGGTCTCCCCCCGGGATCTTGCACCCCAATCCCACTTCCCCACCATCTCCCGGGAGCCACATCCCCGGCCTCTCCAGTCTGCGCGTGCTCCAGCTGATGAAGTTAGCGCCTGATGGAAGCCAGAGCAGCGGTCTCGGGCGGGGATCCAGATGCTCAAATATCTCGTGGCCCAATCTTTTCCAAGTTAAATGAAAGCAGTGCGGAAGGGCAGCAGCTGGGGGATTCTCCCCAACACCAACTCTGTCCAGTGCCTCGGGGTGCAGGCATGCTAGGAATCTCGGCCTGCTCCACCGGATCAGAGAGCTATCCAGATGGTACTTTAACCCCGGGAGAAGCAGATGGAGGGCGACAGGCCAGAGGAATGGCCAAGCAGGCTTGTGAGGCTCTGTGGGCCAAGCAGTTGTGGGACAGCAGTGCTAGGCAGCACACACAGCATCAGCTTAGCAGACCGTGGGTGCTCAGAATGACCCTCAAGGGCCACCGTCTAGGAAGCACTGAGTTGGAGATCAAACATTATCCCTTAAGGTGACTTTTTTGTTTTTGTTTTTTGTTGTTTTGAGGTAGGGTCTTTCTCTAGCCCAGGCTGACCTGGAATTCACTATGTAGTCTCAGGGTGGCCTTGAACTCACAGCGATCCTCCTACCTCGGCTTCCTGAATACTGGGATTAAAGGCATGCGCCAACATGCCCAGTCTCCAAGATGACTTTTTAGAATGGAAACTCTTTTTTTTGTTGTTGTTAAAGTATTTATTTATTTGAGAGAGAGAGAAAGAGAGAGAGAGAGAGAGAGAGAGAGAGAGAGAGAGAGAGAATGGGCGCACCAGCGTCTTCAGCCACTGCAAACAAACTCTAGACACATGTGCCACCTTGTGCATCTGGTTTACATGGGTACTGGGGTATCAAACCTGGGTCCTTAGGCTTTGCAGGCAAGTGCCTTAACCACTAAGCCATCTCTCCAGCTCTAGAATGGAAACTTGTTTGACACCAAATGAAGAGGCTGGTTCGTGGTTAGAGCCATGCTGTATGAAGAGAATCTATCCTTTGTTACTAAGACCAGCCTGCTTGGTGAGGCCCATGGCAGCAGCCATGGCTGAAGTGGGAACCTAGGTGTTGTCTTAACGTTGCTGGGACAAAATGCCTGTCACAAAGCAGCTGATGGGAGGAAAGGTCTTTATTCTGGCTTATAGTTTAGGAGAAGCTTCATGATGCCAAGGGAAAGCATGGCATGAGCAGAGGCTGGACATCACCTGTGTCATAGCAGGTGGCCAACAGCAGCAGAGAATGCCAGGCTCTGGCAAGGGCGAGCTGGCTCTACCAACCCTATGCCCACCCCCAGCAACACAACTGCCCCAGAAAAGGCTCCACCTCCCAAATTGCCACCAGCTGGAGACCAGGCATCCCGAACTACGAGTTTATGGGGGACATCTGACTCTAACCACCACATTAGGAGTACAGCCCCATTGCCCAATGGGGCAAATGTTCCTAAAGTGGAGTAATAGAGGGGGGAGACCCTGAACAACACTGGACTATTGCTCTAGTCCTGCCTCTCTGCTCTAACCTTTCTGTCTCCCTCAAACCTTTGTCCCCGAGCACATCAGCTTGAAACCTTGACTGTGGGTATTATGTGTATCTGGGGCATGGGGGTGCTTTACCCGCCCAAGGAGTTATGTTGCAAACAGACTCTGCACTTTAGGTGCCATTTTGCTTTTTTTTCTTTTTTTCCCCCCAAGGTAGGGTCTCACTCTAGTTCAGGCTGACCTGGAATTCACTATGTAGCCTCAGGGTGGCCTCGAACTCACGGGGATCCTCCTACCTCTGCCTCCCAAGTGCTGGGATTAAAGGTGTGTGCCACCACGCCAAGCTTGCCTTTTATTTTGTGTCAGATGCCCTACCTGAGCGTCCCTACACTAGAAGATATCGCACACGTATAAGTACTTTCTCTTTGAATAAAAACTGATTGTAATAACAACTACTGAATGCATGCATACAATGGACCAAGACCTCATGAAGTTCCATGTAATTTACTCACATAGTGACCAAAAATAATTTGACCTTATCCAGCTCTGTTAAAAATAGCATGTCTCACCTGGGCATGGTGGTACACACCTTTAATTCCAGCACTCAGATGGCATAGATAGGAGGATCGTTGTGCGTTCAAGGGCAGCCTGGGACTACAGAATGAATTATGAATTAATTCCAGGTCAGCCTGGGCTACAGTAAGATGATGCTTAAAAAAAAAAAAAAAAAAGCATGTCCCAGGCTTGATACAACTCAAGTAGCACTCAGAGGAGTTCCAATGAGCATTTGTCGTCACTAATCCAATGAAGGTTAATGAGCTAGTAAAACAGGGCCAGTGACTTAAAGAAAGTCAGTAGTTTGGGCTGGAGAAATGGTTTACCGGTTAAGCGCTTGCCTGTGAAGCCTAAGGACCCCGGTTCGAGGCTCGATTCCCCAGGACCCACGTTAGCCAGATGCACAAGGGGGCACATGCATCTGGAGTTCGTTTGCAGTGGCCAGAGGCCCTGGCGTGCCCATTCTCTCTCTCTTTCTCTATCTGCCTCTTTCTCTCTCTGTCTGTCGCTCTCAAATAAATAAATAAATAAATAAAAAGAAAGTCAGTAGTCCCATGTTGAGAAGGATGGCTGTGCTCCATATAGTCACGGGTCTGGGTGACTTCGGTTTTGTTGTTGTCATTTCCAGGTAAGTATGGCCATCATCTGTGTGGCCAGAGCTGGGTTCCAGCAGTGGGAAGCCATGTAGATGATGGCAAGCTATGCCCATGTCTTCAAGCTTAGCCTGAGAAGTATCATACATCACATGCCACGGGGCACTCGGATTTCTAGCTACTCCCAACCACTGTGATGCCTGGGAATGTAGTCCATGATAGAATTCAAATACAGTAGCTCTTATTGGAATCAGAATGTTCCAGATCTTTAGAATTAGATTTTGGCCATGTGTGGTGGCATGTGCTTTTAATCCCAGCACTTGGGAGGCAAAGGGAGGAGGATCACTGTGAGGTCCAGGCCAGATGGGGACTACAGCGTGAGTTCCAGGTTTGCCTGGGCTGGAGTGAGACCCTACCTCAAAATAAATTAGTTTTTGGAATATTTACATCTACATAATGAGATATCTTAGGGACAGGACTCAAGTCTAAACACAAGTTATTTATTTATTTATTTGCATGTAAGAGAAAGTGACAGAGAGGGATAACATTTATATAAAATTTTTATTTGCAAGAGATAAAGAGAAAGAGAGAGAATAGGCATACCAGGGTGAACTCTAGACACATGGACCACTTTGTGCATCTGACTTTGCATGTGTACTGGGGAATAGAACCCAGGCCATCAGGCTTTGCAAGCATGCACTTTTAGCCATTGAGCCATCTCTCCAGCCCTGGATTTTTGAATCAAGGACAGTCAGCCTGGCATGGTGGAAGAAGGAGGATGCATTTTGGAAGACACTGGATAGCCTTTGACATACTTCTCTTTTTATTTAGTGTAGCTCTTTCTGTTTTTATAATAACAATTATCTGTGTCCACAAATGTTGGTCAATTTCTTTTTTAATGATTTAAATTAACATACAAAGTAATGGGTTTCATTATAGCATTTTTATACATACGTGTCACTATGCTTTGTTCTAACTCATCCCCTATTCATGTTATTTTTTAAGAAAGAAAACCTGAGCCTGCCACACTGAGTCTACGGACAGTTCCATAGTAATGAATCAATGTATTTATCGAGGAATGGAAGAAAACAAGGAAAGGTAAAAATGAATGAAAACATTTCTTGCAACAGTTAAATGCAATGTGGAATTTCCTTTATGCCTATATAAACCTGTTGAAGCCATGAAAAATTTGGAGATAGAGTGGAGCTAGGGGCGGAGCTTGGTGGCATTATGCTTCTGGGCCAGTGTACGTGAGGCCCTGGCCTTGATCCTTTGCACTGGGGGAAAAAAAAAAAGGGCTGGAGGGGTGGTTTAGCAGTTAAAGCGTTTGCCTGCAAAGCCAAAGGATCCAGGTTCAATTCCCCAGGACCCATGTAAGCCAGATGCACAAGTGGGAGCACGTGTCTGAAGTTTGTCTGCAGTAGCTGGAGGCCCTGGCGTGCCCATTCTCTCTCTCTCTCTCTCTCTCTCTCTGTCAAATAAATAAAATAAAAATAAAATATTTTTTTAAAAAGGTGACCTGGAGATAGTGCAGTTTCATCTGTCTCTTTTTTTTACATCTCTAGCTTCTTTCACTGGAGGAAAGGTGCCACTGATAAATATGAGGGGATTGGCCTCAGTCTTAGAAGTAAGAGTTGGTATAAATAGAAATGATGTGGAATTAAATGTTTCAGTTCAAAATTGTAATGCTCACTCCCAAACCCTGTGGATGCTTAGACCGGCTACACTTGGGAGTGGCCTGTCACCCAGGAGGAAGTAGTGCCAGGCCCTGAGCACTTTCTTGCTATCTACGTTCCTGTTACAGGTGCCAGTTTTTCTTTAGGTTTTTTTTTTTTCTTTTAATTTATTTGTGAAGAGAGACAGAAAGGGAGCATAGGCACATCAGGACCTCCTGCTGCTATATAAACAACTCCAGACACATGTGCTACTTTGTGCATCTGGCTTTACTTGGGTACTGGGGAATTGAACCTGGGTATGCAGGCAAGCTCCTTTAACCGCTGAGCAATTTCTCCAGCCCCAAGCCATTTCTTCTTCTTTCTAAATCAATAAAAATTAGGTAGATCAATTTTTTTGGATATTCCACAAGAATTTTTTTCACAGGAATTTTGAAAGGGCTATTTGACAAATTTCAGCATTAACTGACAACTCTACAGACCCAAGCCATTTCTTTATCTCCCTTCTGCTTTATTTTTTTTTCCTTTTCTTTTTTCTTTTGTTTTTTTTTGAGGTAGGGTCTCACTCTAGCCCAGACTGACCTGGAACTCTGTAATACCAGGCTTACTTTGAATCCACAGTGATCCTCCTAGCACTGCCTCCCAAGTGCTGGAATTAAGGTATGCACCACCATGCCTGGCATTAAGAATAATTTTTGCATTCAATTTAATTTTATTTTTATTTCTTTACTTCTTTCTTTCTTTCTTTCTTTATTTTGGTTTTTCGAGGTAGGGTCTTGCTCTAGCCCAGGCTGACCTAGAATTCACTACGTAGTCTCAGGGTGGCCTCACACTCACAGCAATCTTCCTACCTCTGCCTCCCAAGGGCTGGGATTAAAGCCATGCACCACCATGCCTGGCTTTCTTTTATTTTCTAAATGCATGCTGTCATGTTATGCTGGCTGGCCTACTTTATAACCCTTTAATATATTTAATAATGTTCCCTAAAATGTTTCAAGATGGCCTGTGTGAATCTCTTGTGTTTGCATACCACAGCCAAAAGAAAGACACAACCATGGGGTGAGACTCTCACTGCTTGCTAAAGCAGCTGATCGTGACAGATGGACAGGTTCTGGTTTTTGTGGTGTGTGTTCTGGTATATTCTTATGTGCACACAGGCAAATAATCCTCTAAAGTGTTTCTCAAGTAGAATTTCTGGGCTCCTGCATGTGCACGTAAGATCCCAATAAACATGTCCAAATGATTCTTTAAAGAGTACTTGTCAGCCTGGTACCATGTTTCCTGTGTGCCCACCCTTTACCAACCTCAGACATGTTCTTCAGTTTTTCCAGACTGTTGGGTGGACATCAGTACCTCTCTGGGACTGTAATTCCCCACGCTTCTCTTTCCTTTGGGGAAGGTCGTCTTCTCATGACTCCGTTGCTTGGTTTCTTCTCCTGACAATGCCTGAAAGCCAGTACCCTTCCAGGGGCCCGGCACCTTCTCCTGAGGCCCGGGGCCCCACTGCGCCGGCAGCTCTGACTTTTCTCAGGAGCAGCCCTGGTTTTCTCTTCTGAAAATCATTAAAGTCCACTCTGGGCTGGAGAGATGGTTCAGCAGTTAAGGTGCATGCCTGCAAAGCCTAACAACCCAAGTTCAATTCCCCAGTACCCACATAAAGCCAGATGCACAAAGTGGCACATGCATCTGGAGTTTGTTTGCAGTGGCTGAAGGCATCCATTCTCTCTCTCTCCCCCTGCAAATAAATTATACTTTTTAAATAGGTGCTGAGGAATTGAACCCTGCTCAGCAGGCTTTGTAAAGAAGCACCCCTTTTTTTCTTTCTTTTTATTTATTTATTTGAAAGAGAAACAGAGAAAGAAAGAGGCAGATATATAGAGAGAATGGGTGTGCCAGGGCCTCCAGCCACTTGCATGCACTACCTTATGCATCTGGCTTTACGTGGGTCCTAGGGAATTGAACCTGGGTCCTTTGTCTTTGCAGGCAAGCACCTTAACAGCGATGCCATCTCTCCAGCCCTTTGTTTTGGTTTTGAGGTAGGATCTCACTCTAGTTCAGCTTGGCCTGGAATTCAGGTATGTAGTCTCAGGTTAGCCTCGAACTCATGGCAATTCTCCTACCTCTGCCTCCCAAGTTCTGAGATTAAAGGTGTGTGCCACCATGCCCAGCCCAATAATAAAATAGTTTTTTAAAAATTGAAAAAAAAATAAAACAACCCCACACAGCAAAAGAACAAGAACATCTCGATCTCCCAGTGGGCCCGAGCTCCTATCCAGTGTAACCTTTGGGAACCAAGTCGATGCTGGCTGAGCTCTCTGGTGGACGTGACTTTGGAGGCAGTGCACTGTGTTTATGGTTGCCCTGGACACAATCAGCTGTTGTTCTGCCCGTGTGGTATTCTTGGCACAAGTAGGAGTTGAGAATGGGGCACATGCACCCGTGCAGCATTTGTCCACAGGCTCGTGCATGCCACCAGCACTTGCTGCATACACGTGTGACCAGTGGCCTTACTCATCCCACCCGGATGTTCCTCCGGAAGGATTCTACCTTTGTCATGGGAAGTGAATATACTCTGTCAGGAGACATGAGCCTTTTGAGCTGTGGAGGGAGAGGGAGTGCTTCACTTGCCCTTGGTAAACCTAAACCATCACCCTGTTCTAGAATGTTTAATTTTAGATCTCATTTGAAGATCAAAAAATTCCACGTAGGGCTAGGAAGTAGCTCAGTGCTAGAGCCTTGCCTGAAATATGTGAAATCTTGAGTCCAACCCCAAGCACTGCATAAGTAAAGAAATTTCAGGAAGAATGCAAATTCAAATTCCCCTACTTGTTTCTTCTTTCTCCTTTAATTTTTTTTTTTTTTTATTTGAGAGACAGAGAGACGATATGGGTATGCCAGGGCCTCTTACCACTGTAGATGAACTCCAGATGCATGTACTGCTTTGTGCATTTTACTTTATGTGGGTACTGGGGAACTGATTAAGCAAGTGCCTTTAACCACTGAGCCATCTCCCCATCTCTAAGTCCTTCTTTCTTATGTATTTCAGAGCCATAACTATTTGGAACTGAAAGAGATCTTAAACTCATTACAGTTTTTTAAAAATATTATTGATTTATTTGAGAGAAAGAGAAAGATGAAGAGAGAGAGAGAGAGAATGGGCACACCAGAGCCTCCAGACACTGCAAACTAAATCCAGACACATGCTACCTCGTGCATCAAGCTTATGTAGGTTCTGGGGAATTGAACCTGGGTCCTTAGGCTTTAAAGGCACATAACTTAACTGTTAAGCCATCACTCTAGCCCCTCGTTACATTTTTAAACAGACAGGTGAAGAGTGAGGAAATGATTGCTGAAATTAAAGCCATAGGAACAAGGCTGATGTGGTGGTACAAGCCTAGAATCCCAACACTTGGGAGGTGGAAAAAATAGAATCAGGAGTTCAAGGTTGGCTTCATTCAAAGTGAGTTCCAGGCCACCTTCATTCAAACTGAATTTCAGGCCAGCCTGTCTCAAAAAACAAAAACAAAACAAGTGCGGGTGGGCATGGTGGCACACTCCTTTAATCCCAGCACTGGAGAGGCAGAGGTAGGAGGATTGCCGAGAGTTCGAGGCCATCCTGAGGCTGCATAGTGAATTCCAGGTCAGCCTTGGTTAGAGCAAGACCCTACCTCAACAAACCAAAAACAGAGCCGGGCTTGGTGGTGCACACCTTTAATCCCAGCACTCGGGCGGCAGAGGTAGGAGGATCGTCATGAGTTCAAGGCCAACTGAGACTACATAGTGAATTTCAGGTCAGCCTGGACTAGAGTGAAACCCTACCTTAAAACAAACCAAGAGACAAACAAAGCCAAAAACAAACAACCCAAACAGCCAACCAACCAAAACCAAAACAAAATAAAACAAAAACCCACAAACAAAATCAGGTGCCAGAACAAATACTGGCTTCTGGTCCCTGGCGCCAGGCCCTGGCTCTTTCTACATCACAGATACCTCTTATAGGATTGGCTGATGCCATAAACCTAATTCCTCTTCTGTTACTATTAGAGCTCATGAGCTGTAACCCTCTGACAGAAACGAGCCCGTTGGTTGATTAATTGATGGTCTGTTCAGTAGGCATTTTCTTTTACTACATACTACCTGGTATACTTGTAACAAAGGGTAAGATAGGAGTTCATAGTGAATTAAGTCAGGGGTGCATTGGTTAATTGGAAAACCTCAAATCCCTGTTGGTTGGTCAGTGGGGAATCGTATTTGTACATGTGCTCCTAGTAGGTCATGGAGAATGGTCCTGAGTTAATCATTGTAAAGTACTTGGCACTTACTTTGCACCCAGTAAGGGCAGCAGTTTTTTAAATATTTTATTTATTTGAGAGAGGGAGAGGATGAGAAAGATAGAGAGAATGGGCACATCAGGGCCTCTAGCCACTACAAAAGAACTCCAGACACATGCTGCACCTTGTGCTTCTGGCTTATGTGGGTACTGGGGAATAGAACCTGGTAAGTACCTTAACCACTAAGTTATCTCTCCAGCCCAGCAGTTTTCACTTTTGTTTATTTTTAGTTCTGAAGAATCTCAGAGGATTTTTCTTTCTTTCTTTTTTTTTTTTTGGTTTTTTGAAGTAGGGTCTCACTCTAGCTCAGGCTGACCTGGAATTTACTATGTAATCCCAGGGTCGCCTCAAACTCATGGTGATCCTCCTACCTCTGCCTCTCAAGTGCTGGGATTAAAGACGTGCGCCGCCTCATCCGGCTTTCAGAAGATTTTTCTATCAAGAGATGGGCAGAGCTAATCTTAGGTTTCAGAAATGGCAACGAGTCAACATGATTTCTGGCCTTACATGAACTCAGAGTCTCTCTCAGCTCCTGGTCTGAGACCTGTGTGAGGCCAGGTCATCCCTCTTGTGTTAGTGACTGTTGGTCAAGGGTAAATAGTAGTGCATTTGTACTTGGTACATCGTAGGCTCACTGATATTTAAACAGATTGAGAGGCACTAGCCAGGTAGCTTTTGCTGATGGGCAGTTAGATAGTTAGAAAAGGCTTCTATGAGAAAGCTTAGATTGACTTCTGTCTGCCCCTGGAACGCAGGTGGGTGCTTCTGTCACACAGCCCTGCCTGCTGCAGGGGAGCCATAGTTCAGCGTCTGAGTCCATCAGCTCTCTCGCCCCAGTCAGCTCTCTCTGAGGCTCACCTGAGCCTGAAGGTAAAGCCCAGCAGTTGTATGTAGATCTGTACCAGGTGGGCAAGGGCTCTTTTTGTTGGCTGTTCATCTTTCTTGAACTTCCAGGTACTGGTAAGCCTCCCTCCCCCACCCCTCGTCGCCCATGGGCTCTCTGCCCCCTCCTGCCTCCACGTGGCAGGAGCTCTCTGCACTTTCTCCTCCTTCCTCTCTAAATCACTTTCATGTTTCCATCCATGTTCACTTCCCACAGGGGCTCTCGGGCCACGTGGGTGCATCCATTCCCCCTTCCTTGGTCTGTGGACTCACCCTCACCCTGCCTAACTTCTGAAAATATGTAATTATTTAATAGTTATCCCTCTAAGTCTTGCTGTATTTCAGTTTTTTGGTAAAACAGACAGAAACTTAGGGTTTGGAGTTTAAGAACCTTTCTTGAACTCCCAAAACCCCATTACAAGATGAAGTTAGTGCATGGAATAACAGGAACCCTAGATCCTTGAAGTGGGGCTATGCTGATGTCCCCAGGATAGGGGCTTCTGGAAGGCCCTACTACAGACCATGCCCCTGCGGGATCTAGTTTTGCTTCTGACACTTATGTAGTTTGTCTTTTGATCAAGTGACTTTCTTGTGAGAACATCTCTTCCCACAGTGTTTGTTGACAGAGCCATCATTTCTGGTTACCTCCGCTTCTAAGTGACCACTGGCCCATTAGGAGCCCAAGAGCACAGGGTTTCTACATGCTGAAGCCCCAAGGCATGCAGTTTTCTGCTGCCACAGCGACTGAGCAGATAATGTTACTGCTTTTGTGCCTCAGTTTCCTCAGCTGTGCAGCAATGGATGGCGTTAGGCAAAGAGAATTTCTGACATTCACTCAGATACAAAAAGGAAAAATTTGAGGGGAGAAGTGCTTGCCTTTCCTGTAAGTCCTTCCTATGAATGAGCTTGTGGTGAAAAAGTGTTTTTTTTTAAATATTTATTTATTTATTTATTTATTATTTGCACATATAGAGAAAAGAGAGAGAGAAGGAGAAGAAGAAAGGGAGAGAAAGAGAATGGGATGGGTGCTCTAGGGCTTTCAGCCATTGCAAATGAGCTCCAGATGCAAGGGCCACTTTGTGCATCTGGCTTTATGTGGGTGCTGGGGAATTGAACGCATGTTGTTTGGCTTTGCAGGCAAGTACCTTAACCACTCAGCCATCTCTCCAGCCCCAAAATTTACATAGGTAGGATTTGACCATGCTGAGGAGCATGAGTCCCTTTCTTTTCTTTTCTTTCTTCTCATTTCATTTCATTTCTTTTCTTTTCATTTTGTTTCTTTTTTCTTTCCTTCCTTCCTTCTTCCTTCCTTTCTCTCACCCCTTCTTCCCTCTCTCCTTCCCTTCTTCCCTCCCTTCCTTCTTTCTTTCCTTCCTTTCTTTCTTCCTTCATCAGTCAACATCCTAGCAGGAAAATGCCCCAAAAGTGGTCAGTCTTTTCTTGCGTAGTCTTTCACAGGTTTCTCTCCAAAATAAAAGTCCACTCTGGCTCATTTATTCCAGTCTAGTAGTTGCTTAGTATCCATGGGGAAAATTGGCTTCAGGACCCCATGGATATCAAAACCCCAAGATGCTCAGGTCTCTTATATAAAAATGGCAGAATGTATGTGTTTGTTAGATTATCTCTAGCTTACATTAATATCCAATACAATATAAATGCTATGTAGATAGTGGGTATGCTATATTGTTTAGGGAGTAATAAGAGAAAAGCCTGTAGCCACGCCTAGTGGCAAAGCTCATAATCTCAGCTGCTCAGGACCTGAGGCAGGAGGATTCCAAGTTCAAGACTTGCTTGGGCTATAGAGTGAGGTCCTGTATTAGAAAAACAAGCAAAGGGCTGGAGAGATGGCTTGGTGGTTAAGGCACCCAGTGTTTGATTCCCCAGTTACCCATGTAAGCCAGATGCACAAGGTGGCGAATGTGTCTGGAGTTCATTTGCAGTGGCTAGAGGCCCTGGTGTGCCCATTTTGTCTTTCTATCTACCTCTTTCTCTCTCTTAAATAAATAAATAGGCAAATAAAATATTCAAAAAAAAAAAAAAAAAAGAAGAAGAAGAAAGAAAAGCAAGCAAAAAGAAACTCAGCAAGTAAGTGAGGGTCCAATTTGCTCTGAGTTCGGTTCCCTAGCACCCATGTAAACAGCTCGGTGTAGCCACATACGCCTCTCACTCCAGTCCTGGGGAAGCTGAGACAGGTGACTTGCTGGGGCTCTCTGGTCCATCAGTTTGGTTGGAAATAGCAGCTCTGGGTTCAGTGAGAGACTCCATCTCAAGGAAACAAGTGGGCGAACAATAAAGGAGGACACCCAATGTTCCCCTCTGGCCTTCAGGCACACACCGAATGTGCATATCTGCACACACAAGTGCCTGTAGCACGCCATATACCACATCACCACACATATTGTAACGGGTGCTTTTTGGATTCAGGAAAAATCCTTAAACTCCAAACCCTGAGTTTGTGTCTGTGTTTAACAAAGAATTAGAATAAAACAAGACTGAGAAGGACAATTATTAAACAATTGAATTTATTCGGGATAACAAGGGAAAGTCGGCAAACCAAGGGAAGGGGAGTGGATAACCCATGTGGTCTGAGAGCCCATGTGGCAGTTGAACATGGGCCTGGAAGACACCTGAAAAGGGATTTTAAATTATTTTATTTTATTTATTTGAGAGAGAGAGAGAGAGAGAAAGAGGGGAAGAGAGAGAGAGAGAGAGAATGGGCTCACCAAGGCCTTTAGCTGCTGCAAATGAATACCAGAAGTATGTGCCACCTTGTGCATCTGGATTACATGGGTCCTGGAGAATTGAACCTGGGTTCTTAAGCTTTGCAGGCAAATGCCCTAACTGCTAAGCCATCTCTCCAGCCTGAAAAGGGATTTCAGAAAGACTTCATAGAGGAAATGGAGAAGAAAAGTCCAGAGAGCTCCTGCCATGTGGAAGGCAGGATGGGGTAGAGAGCCCACGTGGGAGTAGGGATTGGGGTCCCCCACCTCGGAGATGAGGGGAGCTTACCAGAGCAGGGACCTGGAAGTTCAGGAGAGATGAAGAGCCGACAAGAGACCTTGCCCACCTGGTGAGCATCTATTCGTAATCCTATGGTGGGCTTTGCTCTCACTCGGCCTCAGGAGAGTCTGAGCGAGTGCTGACTGGTCTGGGCTGGGGCTGGCTCAGAAAGAGGCCCATGTGACACCAGGTTTAGGCTGAGTTTAACCAACCAGAAGTCCAGGATCAGATGTAAACCTTAATTGTAGGAAAGATGAATTCCTTTCCAGAGAGGGACTCAGGTTGTTTACGGAACAAAACAGATCTGTGCAGCTCCTTTAGGCAAGAGATAAGGAGAAGCCAGATTCTTCTCTGATCTCTAGCAAAGTGGAGACTGCAAGGGCAGGCCTAAAGACATTCCTGCGGTTTACTTTCAGGGCCCAATCACCCTAACTGCCTCGCTAACACACACACACACACACACACACACACACACACAAACTAAAAGGAATGTTGGGGATGTAGCCCAGTGACAGAGCACTTTCTTAGTATGTATAAGTCCTAGGTTCAACCCCAATACTACCCCCCCCAAAAAAAGAAAAAGTTTGTATATATATTCAGTACAACTGAAGATTTTAAAAATTAATTTTGCCAGGCATAGTGGTGAATGCCTTTAATTCCAGCGCTTGAGGCTGAGGCAAGAGGGTTGTAAGTTTGAAGCCAGAGTGGAATATGTAGGCATGCCCTGGCATGAATGAACAAGCAAGCAAGTGGGCAGCTTCTCTCCATACTGGGTTGAATCCACCAAACTTTGAGCTCATCCCATGTGCCAGCCCTGCCCAGCTTCCCTCTCCTGGGATGAAAGACCTGTGTTCTTCAGCGAGGCCTGATGTTTGGCCCATGTCCTGACACACAGTAACCCCTGCTCTGGGGTGCTGCTTTGGTGGGCTGAATTGACTGGGAAATGCCTTGTAGATGGCTCCACAAAGGGCTCAGTCCAGAACTGGGATTTGTTCTGGGGTCCTGTCCCTGCAACCTGGCTCTAGACCCCTGTGGCTATCAAAGATGCTCTTTTAGAAAATGGCAGGGGGGGGGGGCTGGAGAGATGACTTAATGGTTAAGGTGATTTCCTGAGATGCCTAAGGACCCCGGTTTGATTCCCCAATACCCATGTAAGCCAGATGCTCAAGGTGGCACATGGGTCTTGAGTGCCTTTGCAGTGGCTAGAGGCCCTAGCACACTCACTCTTTCTCTTTCTCTATCTGCCCCCCCCTCAAATAAATAAACAAAGGAAAGGAAAAGTAAAGAAAAAAGGAAAGAGAGCTGGAGAGATGGATTAGCAGTTAATGTGCTTGCCTGTGAAGCCTAAGGACTCATGTTCAACTTTCTAAGTCCCACGTAAGCCAGATGCACTGTGACACAAGCATGCAAAGTAGCACATGCACACAAGGGGGCGCATGTGTCTGGAGTTTGATTACAGTGGCTGGAGGCTCTGGCATGTCAATTCTCTCTCTCTCTCTGTCTTTCTCACATTAAAAAAAAATAAAAGGCCAGTTGGTTGGACTTGCCTCAAAAAACGTAAAAAAAAAAAAAAGAAAAGAAAAGAAAAGAAAAGAAAAAGAAAGTGGCAGAGGGTTTGCATAGAACCAACACACAGCTGGAGTTACCCTCCCCTCCCAGGTCTCTACTTATCAGCTCACATCTCACATCATTAGCCCAGGGCTGTTTTGGTTACTGATTTTTATTAGTTCTTTGTTTACCAGCTGAAGGACAGTGAGGGACCTGCTCCACTCTCCTGTGTCTAGAGGTTCAGCCAGCCACTGTTTTTCTAAATTTGAGAGAGAGTGAGAGAAAGAGGCACCCACGCGCGCACGCGCACGTGCACGCGCGCGTGCGCGCACACACACACACACACAGAGAGAGAGAGAGAGAGAGAGAGAGAGAGAGAGAGAGAGAATAGGCATGCCAGGGCCTCCAGCCACTGCAAATGAACTCCAGACGCATGTGCCACCTTGTGCATCTGGCTTATGTGGGTGCTGGGGAAGGGAACTGAGCTCCTTTGGCTTTGCAGGCAAACACCTTAACCACTAAGCCATCTCTCCAGCCCCACTGTTCTTGACAGAGGTGACAGTGAGGGTTTTGTAGTCCTTTTGATCTGGGGTTCTGTGACCTTGGGCAAAGCACTTCACCTCTCCAAGGAGTTTCTTGGAGATCTTGACAGCATTTCCAAAGTCAGCTCCTGCCAGGTGGAGTGCGTGGGCCACACCTGTCGTCCAGCTCTCTGGAGGCACACGGGGGGGAGGATGGCGACAAGTTGAAAGGCTTTCCTGACTACAAAGGCAAGTTCCAGGCTGGTTGGGGCTATGGGACTGTGCAGGAGGCTCTGTGTCACAAAACCAAAACAGGGGGCTGGAGAGATGGCTCCGTGGTTAAGATGCGTGCCTGCAAAGCCTAACAACCTGGGTTTGATTTCCCAGTGCCCACATAAAGCCAGATGCACAAAGTGGTGTTTGCATCTGGAGGTTCATTTGCAATGGCTGGAGGCCCTGGTATGCCCATTCTGTCTGTCTCTCTTCTATCTCTCTCTCTGCTTGCAAATAAATAAATATTAAGACAACAACAAATAGCATAGTTTCCTCCTTCTAGTAGTAGGAATGTCAGGGGGAAAATGGCGTTTGTTACCAAACTTGTTTGATGAGTACTAATTTCAGCTCAGTTAAATAAGCCCTTCTTGTAGACCTTGTCAGAGCCTATACATAACCAGTGTTGAGCTGGAGTAATGTCACAATGGTTAAAGATGATTGCTTGCAAAGCCTGAATACCTGGGTCTGATTCCCCAGTACCCACATACAGCCGGATGCACAAAGTGGCTCATGTGTCTGGAGTTTGTTTGCAGTGGTTAGAGGTCCTGGCATGTCCATTCTCTCTCTCTCTCTCTCTTCTTGCAAATAAATAATCAATAAAAGTATTTAAAATCAGTTGTCTATGTATGTTGGGTCATACCTGTAATCTTAGCACTCAGGAGGCTGAGGCAGGTAGATCACCATGAGTTCAAGGCCAGTTTGGTCCACATAGTGAATTCAGGACAGCTTGGGTTACAGAGGAAGATCTCGTCTAAAAAAAAAAAAAAAAAATCAGGCTGGAGAGATGGCTCAGCAGTTAAGGCGCTTGCCTGCAAAACCTTATAACTTGGGCTCAGTTCCCTAGTACCTACGCAAATCTAGATGCACAAAGTGGCACATGCATCTGGAGTTTGTTTGCAATGGCTAGAGGCCCTGGCATGCCCATACTGGCTGTCTTCCATATCTCTCTGCTTGCAAATAAATTAATATAAATATTTAAAGCAGAAAAAAAATCAGTGTTCATGGAAGGGTTTCTTTTTTTTTCTATTGTAAATTTGCTTTTTTATTGTTATTAGTTTTTTTATTAACAACTTTCATGATTATAAAAAATATCCCATGGCAATTCCCCCCCCACACACACACTTTCCCCTTTGAAACTCCATTCTCCATCATATCCCCTCCCCCTCTCAATCAGTCTCTCTTTTAATTTGATGTCATGATCTTTTCCTCCTATTATGATGATCTTGTGTAGGTAGTGTCAGGCACTGTGAGGTCATGGATATCCAGGCCATTTTGTGTCTGGAGGAGCACGTTGTAAGGAGTCCTACCCTTCATGGAAGGGTTTCTTAACAGAGGGTAGCCCCTCCATGTCTATTTTTGGATTGATCACTGCTAGAATATGGATTGTACTGGATCTAAGGGTGTGTAAGCCCCCACTATACTTCCATCCTGTGGCCAAGACATGAAGGAGGCAACAGATTTTGTAGATGAGGAATCAAGACTTATCAAGACCAAGGGCAGAGAAGGGTTTCATAGCCAAGGAATGGAAGAGCCAAGACCCAGACCTGGAGTTCTGAATGTCCAGTCTGATTATCTTGTCCCTCCCCCCACCAAACCAAGGTCTTTATCTGTCCTTTAACGTTTATAGTCCTACCATTCAGAAGCATGAAACAAGAGGATCATTTGATCCCTGGAGTTTGAGACCAACTTGGGCAACATACTGAGATACCATCATCTCAAAACCAACCCCAAATGATCGCCTGTGAAGCCGTTCAAAACATTGTATCCCCTGCCAGCCCCCTGGACTCCCAGTGAGGTGGGCCACTACGTAGGAAATGATTGTATCTACTGACCCAGGGTCATCTCAAGGTGTTGTGTGTCTATGGTGGCTTCAGACATCATAGCAAGCCATTGAAATGCACTTCCATTCACTTCCATCTTACGGAGGAAGAAGCAGGGTTTTAAGTATCTGCTCAAGATAAACCATCTGAATTCTAGGGTTTACGATTTTGAATCCATGTCTTTTTTTAAAAATTTTATTTATTTGAGAGAGAGAATGAAAGACAGAGAGAGAGAAGAGAGGTAGACAGAGAGAGAATGGACATGCCAGGGCCTCCAGTCACTACAAATGAGCTGTAGACACATACTGCACCTCGTGCATCTGGCTTTACATGGGTACTGGGGAATTGAACCAGGGTACTTAGGCTTTTCAGGCAAGTGCCTTAACGCTGAGCCATCTCTCTCTAGCCTCTAAGTCCATGTCTTTGACTCTCCCCAGGGGTGAAAACCTTGGCCTTTTGCCACCCACACACTTCTCATCTACTTGGACCCTTATTTTCCTCTCTTCTTGTGCACAGGAGCTCAGAGCCCCTCTACAGAACGGGCAGGAGGTGTTGAGGCTGCCTCATGACAGAGTTGGGCTTCAGAATTCTGTAATTTTTGAGATGTTGAGGGGCTGGGATATTGTAATCCCATTGAAAGCCCATGGATGTGTTTGTAATAGCAGGTAGTTACTCTTTCGTTGGGTGGCCTAGTGACAAGGGGAACCACTGGCAATGTGTCATGGAGTGGCGCTTAGTCTGTCTCACTTACTGAAGTGTCCCAAGTCTGACCATTCATAAACAGGATCCAACCAGGTGTGGTGGCACACACCTTTAATCCCAGTACTTGAGAGGCAGAGGTAGGTGGATCTCCATGAGTTGGAGACCACCCAGAGACTACATAGTGAATTCTAAGTCAACCTAGGCTAGAGTGAGACCCTACCTCAAAAAACCAATGGAAAAAAAAAAAGATCTAAAAGTGGGACTTGGGGGCTGGAGAGATGGCTTAGCGGTTAAGCGCTTGCCTGTGAAGCCTAAGGACCCCGGTTCGAGGCTCAATTCCCCAGGACCCACATTAGCCAGATGCACAAGGGGGCACACGCATCTGGAGTTTGTTTACAGAGGCTGGAAGCTCTGGCGCGCCCATTCGCTCTGTCTCTCTCTCTCTCTCTCTCTGTCTCTCTCTCTCTCTGTCTCCTTCTCTCTGTCGCTCTCAAATAAATAAATAAACAAAAAAAATTAAAAAAAAATAAAAGTGGGACTTGGTCACTCAGGTTGATCCAGTGTGTCAGGAAATAATTAGCTCTATCCCTGTGTACCTGGCCATCTAGCACAAGGCTGGAGTCAGTTATGGGTCCATAAACTGTTCTCCCACTAACCACAGAGCCATCAGAATGCCTGGCTCCTGTTTCTCTCTGACAATTTTAAACACAGGGTGATCACCATAAAAGGATTCATTCAGCAGTAATTCGTGCTATGAGGCCTCCTGGGGGCCACAGTGGACCTTGTTTCTGTGGAACTTACAGTCAAGAAGAGATGGATATGTATAATAGGAGACAAGGAGAGCTCAAGAGGGCTTGGTGGTTTGAATCGGGTGTTTCCCATAAACTCGTGTGTTTTGAATGCTTGGTCTGCAGCCGATGGCAGTTTGGGAGGTGGAGCCTTGCTGAGGAGGAGTGTCATGGGAGCAGGCATTACAGTCAGCTCCCCCTCGCCAGAACGAGGCTCAAGCTCAGGCTGATGATGGCAAGGAGGTGATGTCCAGCCTCTGCTCTACCATCTTTCCCTGCCATCATGGAGCGTCCCCTCAACACTGCAAGACAAATAAAAACCTTCCTTCTCGGGCTGAAGAGATGGCTTAGCAGTTAAGGTGCTTGCCTGTGAAGCCTAAGGACCTAGGTTCGATTCCCCAGTACCCATGTAAGCCAGATACACAAGGTGGCACATGCATCTGGAGTTAGTTTGCAGTGGCTGGAGGCCATGGCATGCCCATTCTCTCTTTCTCTCTCTCTCCTCCTCTCTTTCTCAAATTAAAAATACACACACACACACACACACACACACACACACACACACATCTTCCCCCCAGCAGCTGCTTTTGGTCAGGTGTTTTGTCCCAGCAACAAGAAGGTAACTGCAACAAAGGGCCTGGCTAGATCACTCACACTTTTGTTACCCTGTCTTCATATACACTTTTTTTTTTTTTTTTTTTGCATGTGTTTGTATGTGTGGGCACACAGGTGTGAGGTTATGTATGTTTGCATATGGAGGTCAGAGGTGGATGTTAGGGGATCTTTCTCAGTCTCTCCATCTTGTTCTTTGAGACAGGATCTCATCTCACTGAACCTAAAGCTCACTGGCTAGCTAGCCAGCAAGCCCCGGGGATCTTCCTGTCTCCGCCTCCCCAGCACTGCAATTACTGGTGTGTGCCGCCAAGCTGGGCATTTTATGTAAGCTCTGGAGACCCAAACACAGGGGCCATGCTTGTGTGGTATTTCACCCACTGAGCTATCTCCCCAGACCACCTGTGCATTGTTTTTAAACGGCGGTGTAAATTGCATTTATTTACTATCACGTGCTGAATGCTCGCGTACCTGGAAACATCTAACGACACAAACCAAAGAGGGCTCCAATGGTACTGTGATCATTCTGGCACTGAGAATACACTCCATGTGCCCAACAAGTGTGTGTGTGGGGGGGAATGCCATATTTGGGCTGGAGAGACGGCTTAGTGGTGAAGGCACTTGCCTGCAAAACCTAAGAACCCAGGTTCCATTACCCAGAACCCACATAAAGCCAGATGCACTAGGCGGTACATGCATCTAGAGTTCATTTGCAGTGGTTAGAGGCCCTGGCGTGCCCATTTTCTACCTACCTCTTCCTTTTTCTTTCTCTCTCTCAAATAAGTAAGTAAAATATCAAAAATAATATATAAAAAGCCAGGTATGGTGGCACACGCCTTTAATCCCAGCACTCAGGAGGCAGAGGTAGGAGGATCGCCATGAGTTCGAGGCCGCCTTGAGACTACATAGTGAATTCTAGGTCAGCCTGGGCCAGAGTGAGACCCTACCTTGAAAAACTGGGAAAAAAAAATAATAAAGTAATAATAATAATATATACGGAACCCCATCTTTGAGGGATTTAAACTTGGCCCCCACTTATCTGGCAAAGGTGACACTTAGGAACCCCTGCCCACATGGGCTGGATAGTGGCACATGACCCCACACCTCCCCTGTCTGGGTGGAGGCCATGTGTCATGTAAATCTCTCTCCTGAGGAATCTGATAGACAATTCCTGCCAGACAGGAGTGTTACACTCACTCTGGAGGAAAATCAGCTTTTTATTTTTATTTATTTATTTATTTTTTGTTCAGTTTTATTTATTTATTTGAGAGTGACAGAGAGAGAGGAAGAGGCAGATAGAGAGAAAGAGAGAGAATGGGCGCGCCAGGGCTTCCAGCCACTGCAAACGAACTCCAGACGAGTGCGCCCCCTTGTGCATCTGGCTAACATGGTCCTGGAGAATCAAGCCTCGAATCGGGGTCCTTAGGCTTCACAGGCAAGCGCTTAACCGCTAAGCCATCTCTCCAGCCCAGCTTTTTATCTTTTTAGCTGTGTGAGCCTAGTTTTGGGCCCAGAGAGCTGTGTGGGGAGGAGCGAGGACAGCGGAACCTCAGCTTGCTGAGGTGCCTGGGCCTGATGAGGTTTAGCTTGTCGACAAGTGTTTACCAAGCACTGGTTTATTCTAGGGTGTTCTGTTAGGTGCCTACTGTTAGAGTAGAGGTTAGAGTGCCAACTTTTTTATAAACCAAACCTTTTTAGTTTTTTTTTTTGTGGGACCAGTTAAATTTTTTTTGGTGGTTTTTATTTTATTATTAGTTTTTTATTTATTAGAAAGAGAGAGAGAGAGAGAGAGAGAGAGAGTGCCAGGGCCCCTAGCCACTTCAAAAGAACTCCATATGCATGTGCCACCTTGTGCTTACGTGGGTACTGGAGAATTGAACTTGGGTCTTAAACTGCTGAATTATCTTTCCAGCCCCCAGTTTAATTTTTAATGTTGTAACAGCTTTATTATACTTTTAGTCATGGTAAATTTGTGTTTTTGTTATATGATTACTGTAAGAATTATTACTGTTGCCGGGCGTGGTGGCGCATGCCTTTAATCCCAGCACTTGGGAGGCAGAGGTAGGAGGATCGCCGTGAGTTCGAGGCCACCCTGAGACTACATAGTGAATTCCAGGTCAGCCTGAGCTAGAGTGAAACCCTACCTCGAAAAACCAAAAAAAAAAAAAAAAAAAAAAGAATTATTACTGTTTTTAAGAACTTTTTCTTGATAACCTCTGTACGTGTAGACAATATACCATGTTCATAATCCCCTCCCACCACTGTCCCTTTAACTCCACTGAATCCTTAAATTTTTTATATTTATTTATTTTATTTATTTGAGGAAGGGGAGAGAATAGGCATGCTGGGGCCTTCCGCCCCTGCAAAAGAACTCCAGATGCATGTGTCACCTTGTGCAGCTGGCCTACGTAGGTCCTGAGGAATCGAATCTGAGTCCTTTGGCTTTGCAGGCAAGTGCTTTAACTTAATCCAGCTCTGGATTCCTTCTTTCCAACTAGTCTTTTTTTTTTTAATATATTTTATTTATTTATTTGAGCGAGAAAGAGGTAGAGAGTGTGTGAAAGAGAGAATAGTCTTTTTTTTTTTTTTTTTTTTTTTTTGAGGTAGGGTCTCTCTCTAGCCGAGGCTGACCTGAAATTCACTGTGTAGTCTCAGGCTGGCTTCGAACTCACTGCAGTCTTCCTACCTCTGCTACCTGCTGTCTTCTAATTTGATGTCAACATTTTTTTTTCCTCCTATTATCCAGGTCTTCTATAGGTAGCATCAGCCACTGTGAGGTCATGAATATCACGGCCACTTTGTGTCTGAAGACACTATTGGTTTTATTTTTGTTTGTTTTTTTCTTTTTCTTTCTTTCTTTTTTGTTTTTTGTTTTTTGAGGTAGCCCGGGCTGACTTGGAATTCATTGTGGAGTCTCAGGCTGACCTTGAACTCACAGCGATCCTCCTACCTCTGTCTCCCAAGTGCTGGGATTAATGACATATGCCACCATACCTGGCTGTAAGACACTATTATAAGTAGTCTTCCACTTCCTTTGGCTTTCACATTCTGTCCAGCAACTCTTACACAATGGTCACTGAGCCTAAGAGGGTGTGATAGAAATGTCTCACTTAGCGCTGGACACTGCATCTGTCACTTCTCAGTACTTTGGTGACTTTGTGTCTCCCCGGTGGTCACCACCATATGAAATACTTAACTTTTTTCTTAGTTTCTTGAGACAGGATCTCACTCTGTAGCAGAGACTGGTCTTGAAATCATTACATAGCTCAGGTTGGTTCCAAATTCACAACCATCTTTCCCCCTCCAAAGTGCTGGGATTATTGGCATGAGTACCCATGCTTGTCTAGAAATATATTTTTAGAATGATTACTTTTGCTAACTGGATCATCTTATATTCATCCTTCCCTCCCTCTATCCCTTGCCCCTCCCTCTATTCCTTCCTTTCTTTCCAGATAGCTATTGGTTAATAACTTACCTTATTAATATTGACTGATATTATCAAATGACCCTATTTGTTCTAATGGTTTTTCAGATGTTTTTAATATTATTATTTTTGAAGGGAAGGAGTTTTTCCAGGCATATAATCATATCATCCTTAAACTGATGAAATTTTGCTTCCTCTTCTTTTCCAATTAGCGAAACTTATTTTTTCCTTCTGTCTAAAATGAGTGGACATTTCCTTCCTGGATGACATTAACCAGTGAGTGTGGGGTCTGGGCTTGTTCTTATTTTACATGGACTTAATTCCAACATACTGGATGTTGTCTTTAGTTTTTTTTGTTTTTTGTTTTTTTCTTTTTTCCAAGATAGGGTCTCTCTCTAGCTCAGGCTGACCTGGAATTCACTATGTAGTCTCAGGGTGGACTCGAACTCATGGTAATCCTCCTACCTCTGCCTCCCGAGTATTGGGATTAAACGTGTGCACCACCACGCCCGGCTTTTCGTTATCTTTCTTTTGAGTGTGTGTGTGTGTGTATGTATGTATGTAGTATGTGTGGTGTGTGTGTGAAAATGTGTACAACCTGTGTGCGTGGATGTGTGTGGGTAGATGCGACAACCTGTATGACTGGCTTTTAAAGAGACATTTTTTGTTAGTGTTTTTTTTCCTTTGAAGCCAGTTAATGGCCCAGCCCTTTTAAAAATATTTTATTCATTTATATATATTTATTTATTAGAGAGACAGAAAGACAGAGAGAGAATGAGAATATAGGTGCACCAGAGCCTCCAGCCACTGCAAACAAACTCCAGACACATGTGCCTGCATGCATCTGGCTTTTATGTGGGTATGGGGGAATGGAACCTGGGTCCTCAAGATTTACAGGCAAGCATCTTAACTGCTGAGCCATCTTTTCAGCCCTTGACAGATTTCTTTTTTATTTTAATTTTAATTTAATTTATTTTATTTTTTATTAACAACTTCCATGATTATAAAAAATACCCCATGGTAATACCCTCCCTCCCCCGACTTACCCCTTTGAAACTCCATTCTCCATCATATCCCCTCCCCATCTCAACCAGTCTCTCTTTTACTTTTGATGTCATGATCTTTTCCTCCTCTTATGCTGGTCTTATGCAGGTAGTGTCAGGCACTGTGAGGCCATGGATATCCAGGCCATTTTGTGTCTAGAGGGAGCATTTGACAGATTTCTTATAAAACTAAATAACCAACAATTTGGTTGCGACCTGTACTTTTTTTTGCGGGGGGGGGGGGAGCAGGTGTTGAGGTAGGGTTTCGCTCTAGCCCAGGCTGACCTGGAATTCACTATGTAGTCTCAGGGTGGCCTTGAACTCACGGTGATCCTCCTATTTCTGCCTCCCGAGTGCTGGAATTAAAGGCGTGAGCCACCACGCCCAGCTTGAGACCTGTAATTTTTTTTTTAATAATAAAGTATTTGAAGTCACTTTCCATCATTTAAGTCAGTGCTCCAGGGGGATAAAATACTTGGTGCATCTGAGTAACTGAGTAATGCTGACTTTGAGAGAAGCTGGATGTAGAAGGATGAACACATTCACTAGGCCAACATGCATTTATGGAATGCTTAGCATATACCAGACACTGGTATATGAAGGACCTCAAGTGATGCAATAGTTCTGTTAGGAATTAGGATGTGCTGTGGTAGTTGCAAGGGACAGGCACATAACTCATCAAGATGACGTATTCCAGAGGGGAATGGGAGTTGGCTAGTGTTTTTTTTTTTTTTTTTTCAAGGTAGGGTCTTGCTCTAGCCCAGGCTGACCCTGGAATTCACTATGTAGCCTCAGGGTGGCCTCAAACTCATGATGATCATCCTCCCTCTGCCTCCCAAATTCTGGGATTAACGGCGTGCGCCACCACGCCCCGCAAGAACAGCCAGTTTTCAACGAGGCTGGGCCTAGAGGGGCTCTGTCTTTGCTCTGCTTTCTTCCCCACTGGCTGTATCCCCAGGAAGATTTCCTCCGTTTGGTATACCCCAAGGCTCCAGGCTGACGTTCTCCTGCAATTGTACAAAGAACCATTTGTTCTAACAAAGCTTCCTTAGTGGTCTCCTGGAATACTCAGAGATAGACTCATCGGGAGAGTGGGGTGGGGTGGGTCTCCTAATCAGAAGGCCACATGTTGTTACCTACAGATGGAGTGGGGTAGGGTGGCGTGGGGTGTAAACTCCAGTTGTCCACACCATCTGGGCTAATGAGCCCCTCTCTCTTATCTTTACTGTGATTTTCTCAGGTGACAGGCTGAACAAGATGAGTCCTGACCCAGCCTGAGGGCCTAGTGAGTCACTGGCAGAATCAGGCTGCTAAATGCCTTCTGAGGTTCAAGGTCTTCCTTGCTGCACTGAGTCCTGCATGGGAACAGGAGCAGGTAGTTCAAGGGTTAGCTAGGCACCTAGAGCTCTGGCTAAATGATGGTTTCCCTGGGCTCATCCTCACGTCCCACCTCCTGCCCAAGCATCACAATTCACTCTGCTCATTCTGTTGTTCCCTTTTCAAAATGAACCAAAAAGGCAAATACTCATAAAAGGGATTTTAAAAGTTTGAAAAAATATTTTTGTTTATTTATTTGCAAGGAGAGAGGGGTGGGGCTTTTAGGCTTTGTAAGCAAGTGTCTTTTAATACCTGAACCAAATCTCTCAGCCCAAATGTGACTTTTTTAATCACTAGTAGCATCTTGATCAGATTTTCTTGTCCATATTTTATCTTTTTCTTTTTATTTCTTTTCTCATTTTTTATTAACATTTTCCATGATTATAAAAAATATCCCATGGTAATACCCTCCCTCCCCCCACTTTCCCCTTTGAAATTCCATTCTCAATTATATCCCCTCCCCATCTCAATCAGTCTCTTATTTTGATGTCATGATCTTTTCCTCCTCTTATGATGGTCTTGTGTAGGTAGTGTCAGGCACTATGAGGTCATGGATATCCAGGTCATTTTATGTCTGGAGGTTATCTTCTTTAAAATTAACTAATTAATTAATTATTGCTTTTAAAAAATTTTTTATTGACAACTTCCATAATTGTAAACAATATCCCATGGTAATTCCCTCCCTCCCTCACTTTCCCCTTTGAAACTCCATTCTCTATCATATCTCCCCCCCCCACCAATCAGTCTCTCCTTTATTTTGATGTCATGATCTTTTCCTCTTATTATGATGATCTTGTGTAGATAGTGTCAGGCACTGTGAGGTCATGGATATCCAGACCATTTTGTGTCTGGAGGAACACGTTGTAAGGAGTCCTACCCTTCCTTTGTCTCTTACATTCTTTCTGCCACCTCTTCCACAATGGACCCTGAGCCTTGGAAGGTGTGATTGAGATATTTCAGTGCTGAGCACTCCTCTGTCATTTCTTTGCAGCACCATGGTGCCTTCTGAGACATCCCAAGGTCACTGCCATCTGAAAAGAGAAGCTTCTCTAACCAAAAGTGAGAGTAGCATTAATATATGGGTATGAACATTAAGAGGAGTGCTTACTGGGCAGTTTGGTGAGTATAGTATATACTTTTAGCCAGACAACAACAAACGTTACACCCCTAGGGCTCATGACCACCCCTATGGTAGGTTTTCAGTATCAGGGATGTATTCCCTCTCATGGTCACATTGGAGGGCGGTTGGTTTCCTGTATAACAGGCATACCACTATTGCACCCATTGGCTCGTTTGGCCTGGCTGGTCAAATATAAGGCTTGCAGGGTTCACTGTTGGGTATCTTCACTGGTGATTTGTCTCTCTCCCATGGAACTGCATGCATTGTGGCTTTTTCCAGCTTTCTGTCAGCTGGTCTACATGGAGGACGTTTTCAGCTCAGCTTTAGCAGGGTTTCTCAGTGACCTTACAGCCCAAGTATGTGGAGTCTTCAGCAATAGGGTCTTACCATCTATTCCTGGTGGGAAACCAAAGGCCTCGGCAATGGCCTGTAATGTTTTGGGGGCATCAGGGACCTCCCTGGCTAACAACTCACTGGCACTGAAAAATTTCTAATAACAATCTATGGCTCCTGTGTGTTCCATTGTCCAAAAAAGTAGGTTTCCATATGACTTATTTATATCCTCTTAGATTTTGATTAGCCCTCCCTCCACCTTTCCTTTACTCAATCTCTCCCCCTGACCTCACTTAGGCCTTTTCGTCCCCATTAATCTGTTCTTCTACTTACATATATACAATACCATCCTACTAGGTCCCCTCCTCCCTCCCTTTCTATTCCCTTTGCATCTCCTTTCTAGCTTACTGGCCTATGCTACTGAGTTTTCTTCTTACTCACACAGAAGTCCAGTCATTTGTAGCTAGGATCCACATATGAGAGAGAACATGCAACGTTTGGTTTTTCTGGTCCTGGGTTGCCTCACTTCATATAATCCTTTCCAGATCCATCCATTTTTATTTATTTATTAAGTAGAAACTTTGTATGGACACATCATGTATTGGTACCATCATTTCTCTCCTCTGTGCCCCCATTCCACTGAAGGCCTCCTCAGTGGGATTGCTACTGTTCACCATGGGGATGTGGGTTATGAGTTGTGAGAGTACCAGCCAGTCATTGTGGGGGGTGGTTGTCCACATTTTTAAAATAATTGTTTATTATTTTTAAAGTTATTTGTTTATGTGAGAGAGAAGAGAGAGAGAGAGAGAGAGAGAGAGAGAGAGAAAGTGAGAGAACATGGGCATTCCAGGGCCTGTTGTCACTGCAAACAAACTCCAGATTCTGGTGCATCCGGCTTTACATGGGAACTGGGGAATCGAACCGTGCCTGCAGGCTTTGCTAGCAAGCGCCTTCAACCATTGAGCCATTTCTCCAGCCCTCTGTTGGGCATCTTGAGTGAAAGTGTGTCTTGGTGTCCTCAGCTGTCACTGCTGTGTGCGCCGAGGCTTTTCCCACGCCTCTTTCTCCCTCCACCAGGACAGTCACTGACTGGCCACGCCCCCTGCAGGGATGGCCGAAAGAAGCTGGTCTGCTCTCAGAGATGCGTGAATGGGCCACTCTCCTGGGCCTAGCTTTTTGTCCAGTGGGGACAATGCATGGTTTTCATGGGTGACTCATCCTTGGGCAGCGATGACCACACCATGAGGAAGGAGGTATGGAGCCAACCCAGCATGTGCCAAGAGGGCATCTCTGCCTTGGTAGTGGCATGGCGGGGGCCAGTGGGGGCAGGGAAGGGCCTGCTTCTGGGAGAACCATGGAGTTGGGTCAACCGGCAGCGGGTCAAGTTGAGCAACTGAAGGATGTGAGAAAGCAAAAGGCGGGCTCGGCTTTTTCAAATTTATTTTGAAAAGCGCCCTTTCATCCACCTCTCAGTTGGCACCACGAGCTGCAGGGAACAGAGCCAGATAACCCACATTTAATGAGATCTAGGTTAGTGGATTTGTTTTCTTCCCAGAGCATGTCCTGGCTGCTGGAACTCTTCCAGACTGCTACAGTAAGGGCCATTTACACGGCCCTGGCTGCCTGGGCTCTGGGACAGACTCTGAGTGAAGATAACAGACCCCCCTCCTAATAAATTTGCCAGCTCTCACACAAAAATGGACCCTCCCCTTGGTTTTTCTAGGGGCCAATCTCTGTTTACCTCTGTACTTTCGGAAGCACTTCTACGTAGCCTTACTATTACTGGGCTTGTGATTTTGCTTCTCAGTGACAGTTTTACTCTCCTGGGTGACATGTGGGCTTCCTTTTGTCATTGGCTTCTGTGGTATGTGTGTGTGAAAGCTTCCTTCTCCCCTCCCTTAGGCCACATTGTGCCTTGTTTCTGGGGCCAGGACCGGCAGACAGCGACACAGTGACTTCCTTGTTTGCTTCATTCCCACCAGCTGATGGGCAAGGTCATGTTCAAACTCAACACCTGCTTATCTGACCCACCAGCTGCACTCCACAGAGGCGTCCCCTACTCCCCCAGACCTGGAAAGGGGAGATAAGAATAGATGGGGAGGAACGGCAGGAGTGAAGGACACAGCGCACTGACTTTGAGGCATGGGTGGGTATTTGATTTGACAATGGGGCTCACCACATCGTGGCTGATAAAAAGTCGCCCTTCTCCATTGTCCCGAGAGCAGAAAGGATGTCGTTGATGTGACTTGACCTTCTTTTGGTGCTTACAAAAAGCATTACCACCTAGAAAGCCACCCGCCTGCCCCTTATCTTTTGGCACTACTGGGGTTTCTGAGGCTCTGCATTCTGAAAATCACAAATTAGACTTGGATGGCAGATTTCAGTAGAGCTGACCAATGAGTTCTTTTCCCTGCCATGGGCATGAGTGCCAACAGGGGTCCTCCACTGGCATGTCTGTGGTGTGAATGTCACAGTGGATACTGAGGACTGACTCCTAGGGATTTCCTGCCCTGTGTCCTTTTTATTTTATTTTATTTTATTTTAATTAATTAATTTTGGTTTTCTGAGGTAGGGTCCCACTCTAGCTCAGGTTGACCTGGAATTCACTATGTAGTCTCAGGGTGGCCTTGAACTCACGGTGATCCTCCTACCTCTGCCTCCTGAGTGCTGGGATTAAAGGCATGTGCCACCGTGCCCGGCTCCTGTGGTCTTTTAAAAAATTATTTTTTTATTGGGCTCGAGAGATGGCTCAGCAGTTACAGGCACTTGCTTACAAAGTCTGACAACCCTGGTTCAATTCTTCAGTACCCACGTAAAGCCAGATGCACTCAGTGGCACATGGGTCTGGAGTTCCTTTGCAGTGGCAGGAAGCCCTGGTGTGCCCATACTCAGTTTCTCTGTGAGTTCAAGGCCGGCATAGTGAATTCCAGGTCAGCCTGAGCTAGAGCAAGACCTTGAAAAACCAATGGGGGGGGGGGGGAAGAGCGAGCAGACAGTGAATGAGAGGTCTCTAATGTCTGCCTTGGAGTAATGCGGGTTTTATAAAACAGCCCATATGTGTTCAAGAAAACCTTCCTGTTATGGAAGTCCTTGCACACGCATTGGAGTCCTTTGAGCTTGATAGTTGAGGTCCTTGGGAGTTAGGGTTTTAGGGATGCAGATGCCTGACTGTGAATATAGCCAAAGACAAAGTAAGTAATTTTACACACTTAAAACTGCCAAGAAAAGGTGCAGATTGTAGATGGTCAAAATTAATCTTTAAAATCCTCCAGCCCTTGCACAATTAATAGCATGTGTGGCTTGCTGTATAGTCCTGTGTGCTTAGATATCAATGCGCAATGTGATCACACAGCGAGGTGCATATGCAAGCAAGTATCTTTAGCTGCTGAGCCATTTCCCAACCCAGTGATGCAAGAATATTTCACTGTGGTCTTTTTAAAAAAATATTTATTTATTTGCAAGGAGAGAGAGAGAGAGGGAGAGAGAGAGAGAATAAACACACCAGGGCCTCTAGCCACCTCAAACGAACTTCAGATGCATGCATTTTGTGCATCTAGCTTATGTGGGTACTGGGGAATCAAACCCAGGTTGTTAGGCTCCGGAGGCAAGCGCCTTAACTGCTGAGCCATATCTCCAGCTCCTCACTGTGGCTTTTAGTAACATGGGAGGCTGTGGGTGGGGGTGTGCATCCACGACATCTCAACCAGCAAAGGCACAGTTGTTGTGTCACCTGTGCGATGAAGTGAGCTGTAGAGAGTGTGAGGTCAGAAACCTGCCCACAGAGGAACGCATGCACGCTGTCACTTGTGACTTTGTTGACGTTCATGGGCTCGCTGTGCTGTGCCTCAGTTCCGTCATCTCTAAAGTAGCGATGGCGATAACAGAGCCTGGTTGTTGGAGTTACCTTGTCGTTGCTGGCCCAGAGCACCTGACCAGAAGCAGCTTGTGGGAGGAAAGGGTTTACTTTGACTTCCAGACTCGAGGGGAAGCTCCATGATGGCAGGGGAGAACGTGGCATGAGCAGAGGCTGGACGTCACCTCTGCCACAGCAAGCGGACATCAGCAGCAGGAGAGTGAGCCGACTCTAGCACGGGAAACTGGCTCTAATGTTTCTAAGCCCGCTCGCAGCAACTTATCTCTTCCTGCTCCACTCCTCAACTTGCTGCCAGTTGGGAACCAAGCATTTAAAATACACGAGTTTGGGCTGGAGAGATGGCTTAGTGGTTAAGCGCTTGCCTGTGAAGCCTAAGGACCCCGGTTCGAGGCTCGATTCCCCAGGACCCACGTTAGCCAGATGCACAAGGGGGCGCACGCTTCTGGAGTTCATGTGCAGTGGCTGGAAGCCCTGGCGTGCCCATTCTCTCTCTCTGCCTCTTTCTCTCTCTGTCTGTCACTCTCAAATAAATAAATAAAAATTAACAAACAAAAAAATTAAAATACACGAGTTTATGGGCACACCTAATTCAAAGCACCACACTGGTGCAGAGTAAAGCTCACTAAATGTGAACTGTCTTACCACTGCTGCTAATGTTACCACAGTTGTCATTATTATCAACCAGATTAGCTGTCTTGAGAACTGAGATGCCTTTACATGTCTCTCTCTCTCCTTCATCTTCTTTTTTTCTGGTTCTTCAAGGTAGAACCTTGGCTAACCTGGAATTCACTCTGTAGTTCCAGACTGGCCTCAAACTCACAGTGACCTTCCTACCTCTGCCTCCCAAGTGCTGGGATTAAAGGTGTGTGCCACCATGCCCACCTATATCTCTTTGCTTATGTGATGCCTTTAAAGATATATGGAGGGCTGGGTGTGGTGGCACACACCTTTAGTCCCAGTACTTGGGAGACAGAGGTAGGAGGATCACCAAAATAAATAAATAAAGCTATGTGGAGGGCTAGCAAGATGGGTCAGTGGTTAAGGTGCTTGCCTGCAAAGCCTAATGACCTGAGTTCGATTCTTCAGTACACATGTAATGTCAGATGCACAAGGTGGCATATTAGTCTGGAGTTCATTTACAGTGGCTAGAGACCCTGATGTGCCCATTCTCTATCTCACTCTCAAATAAATAAATAAGTAAATGAAAATAAATAAAATAAAGATGGGTGGAGAAATGTTCCATCCTCCAGCCCAGGGTTGCATCACACTGACATGCCGCATTTGTTAGTCTCCACGCATGCCTCGCTTGCAGGGCACTGGTTAGCTGTTTGACCTCCAGCAACTTGGCTGACCAAGCCACCCACCACACCCAGTCTGCGCAGCTGGCTGACAAGACGCAGATGTGGCTCCTTCCTGCATAGGAGCCCTCCTGCCTCCACCCTCACTGCTTTGCTTACCGTACATGTTCCCTCCTCGATGACTGAGGGACTGGGAAGGGGGGGGGGGGCGGTGGCTGGGACATGTGAGACAGGCCGCTTAGGCCAAAGGACTGGTCCCTGGGATAGTCAGGGTTAGAACTTCTGGGGCATCATATAGACCCCTGCCTGGTGGGGCCCACACTTCGTGGAGTTTGAAATACTGTTTCTGGGAAATATTTTGACTTCATAGTTTACTCATGAGTGTTTGAGCGAAAGAGAAAAGCGGAGAATTTAAGCCAAGGTGGACAACAAGCCATTTAAGTTTTAGGAACAAGAAACTCTCTCCATAGCAGCCCAGGGTTAGGGCAAGGACAGCAGCAGCTTGACAACTCATTCTTGTGCCTAGGAAAGCATTCCCTTTCGGTTCCTGCCTCCTGCTGGGAATGCCTGCCACCGTGGCCAGATATGTCGGCTTCCCACGAGAATCCAGAATCTGAAATCTTAGTGTCACATTCTCCTAAGAGTCATCCAGATTTTGAAATGTTGATAACTCACTGAAAAAGCTTTTTTTTTTTTTAAACAAAAAAGTTAACTTAAAAAATATATTTTTTATTTGCATGCAGAGAGACACAGAGAGAAGACACACAGACAGAGAGAGGGTGAATAGCCTGCCAGGACCTCTAGTCACTGCAAACAAACTGCAGAAGCATGCAACGCTTTGTGCATCTGGCTTTATGTGGATACTGGGGAATTGAACCCAGATCATTAGGCTTGCAGGCGAGTTCCTTAACGGCTGAGCCATCTTTCCAGTCCCCAAATTCTCTTTTAAGCATGTTTTTGGGCTGGAAGCAAAAAAGTATCAGCTTGGGCTGGAGAGATGGCTTAGTGGTTAAGGCACTTGCCTGCAAAGCCAAAGGACCCAGGTTCAATTCTCTAGGACCTACATAAGCCAGATTCACAAGGTGGCACATGCATCTGGAGTTTGTTTGCAGTGGCTGGAGGCCCTGGAGCACCCATTCTTCCCCCACCTTTCTCCCTCTCTGCCTCTTTCCCTCTCTCAAATAAATTCATAAATCAAAATAAAACTTAGAAAATAAAACCCTACCAGTGTATAAAGGACACAAGAGATGCTATGCTCATGCCCTTGGCGTTTATAGACATGGAAACTGAGGCCCACAGAGAAATGACCTATCTCGCAGCCAGATTCGATATCAGATACCAGGTCTCTGGGGTGGGTCTGTTTCTTCCTTTTCCACTTGGCGTGGCTTCCAAGAGAGCCACTGAGTGGCATTTGAGTGCAGGTGTCAGGGTCACCTGGCTCTCTCCATGGCCACAGGAGGAAGGGGCCCCAGGCAACGTGAGCGCGGCTTCCACCACAACATCCGCTCCTGTCTCAGAGATGCCCGTGCATGCTCAGGGTCTGTGCTGGCCACAGCGCCTCCCTGCATCCTTCACACTGAAGCATAGGGATTCAATCTGTTCTAGGAATGTACATTCAGTGTGGCTCAACAGAGGAGTTTCTGCACAAGAATCTAGACAGCTTCAAATATAACAGTGTTGGGCTGGAGAGATGGCTCGGTTGTTAAAGGTGCTAGCTTGCAAAGCTTGCAGGTCTGGGTTGGTCCAGGTTCGAATTCCAGTACCCATGTAAGCCAGATGCAGAGAGTAGTGCATGCATCTGGAGTTTGTTTGCAGTGGCAAGAGGCACTGGCACACCCATACTCTGTTTCTGCTTACTAGGAAATAAATAAAAATATTTTAAAAATATTTTATTTACTTACTAGAGAGATTGAAAGAGAGAGAGAGAGACAGAGACAGAGACAGAGAGAATGGGCATTCCACGGCCTCTGGCCACTGCAAAATGTGCTACTCTGTGCATCTGGCTTTACTTGGGTACTGGGAAATCAAACCTGGGTCCTTTGGCTTTGCAGGCAAGCACCTTAACTGCTAAACCATATCTCTAGCCCAAATTTAAAAACAGTTTTTTTTTTCTTTTTTTGGAGGTAGGGTTTTCACTCTAGCCCAGGCTGACCTGGAATGCACTATGTTGTCTCAGAGTGGCCTTGAACTCACAGTGATCCTTCTACCTCTACCTCCCAAGTGCTGGGATTAAAGGTGTGCACCACCACATTTGGCCCCAAATAATTTTTCTTTCTTTTTATTTTATTGACAACTTCCATAATTGTAAAAAATATCCCATGGTAATTCCTTCCCTCCCCCCACTTCCCCCTTTGAAACTCCACTCTCTATCGTATCCCCTCCCCCTCTCAATCAGTCTCTTTTATTTTGATGTCATGATCTTTTCTTCCTATTATGGTGGTCACGTGCAGGTAGTGTCAGGCACTGTGAGGTCATGGATATCTAGGCCATTTTGTCTGGAGGAGCACGTTGTAAGGAGTCCTACCCTTCCTTTGGCTCTTACATTCTTTCTGCCACCTCTTCCGCAATGGACCCTGAGCCATGGAAGTTGTGATAGAGATATTTCAGTGCTGAGCACTCCTCTGTCATGTCTTAGCACCATGGTGCCTTCTGAGTCATCCCAAGGTCACTGACATCTGAAAAGAGAAGCTTCACTAACCAAAAGTGAGAGTAACATTAATATATGGGTATGAACATTAAGAGAAGTGCTTACTGGACAATTTGGTGAGTATAGTATATACTTTTAGCCAGATAGCAGCAAACGTTACACCCCTAGGGCTCATGACTACCCCTGTTGTAGGTTTTCAGTATCAGGGATGTATTCCCTCACATGGAGTGGGCCTCAAGTCAAATTGGAGGGCGGTTGGTTTCCCCCATAACAGACATGCCACTATTGCATCTGTTGGCTCATTTGGCCTGGCTGGCCATGTATAAGGCTTGCAGTGTTCACTGTTGGGTATCTTCACTGGTAATTTCTCTCTCTCCCATGGAACTGCATGCATTGTGGCTTTTTTTCCAGCTTTCTGTCAGCTGGTCTACATGGAGGAGGTTTTCAGCTCAGCTCTAGTAGGGTTTTTCAGTGACCTTGCAGCCCAAGTATGTGGAGTCTTCAGCAATAGGGTCTTACCATCTATTCCTGGTGGGAAGCCGAAGGCCTCGGCAATGGCCTGTAATGTTTTGGGGGCATCAGGGACCTGCCTGGCTAACAACTCACTGGAAGGTATCCCATCCCTGGCACTGAAAATTTTCTAGTAACAATCTATGGCTCCTGTGTGTTCCATTGTCCAAAAAAGTAGGTTTCCATATGACTTATTTATATCCTCTTAGATTTTGATTAGCCCTCCCTCCACCTTTCCTTTACTCAATCTCTTCCCCTGACCTCACTTAGGCCTTTTCGTCCCCATTAATCTGTTCTTCTACATATATATATATATATATATATATATATATATATATATATATATATATATATTACAATCCTACTAGGTCCCCTCCTCCCTTCCCTTTCTAATCCCTTTATATCTCCTTTCTAGCTTACTGGCCTGTGCTACTGAGTTTTCTTCCTACTTACACAGAAGTCCAATCATTTGTAGCTAAGATCCTCATATGAGAGAGAACGTACAACGTTTGGTTTTCTGGGCCTGGGTTACCTCACTTAGTATAGTCCTCTCTAGATCCATCCATTTTCCTACAAATTTCGTAACTTCATTTCTCTTTACTGAGGAGTAGAACTCCATTGTGTAAATGTGCCACATCTTCATTATCCACTCATCAGTTGAGGGACATCTAGGCTGGTTCCATTTCCCAGCTATTGTGAATAGAGCAGCATGGTTTTTAAAATTTATTTATTTTTAAATACGCCAGCACTGTTAGCAGAGCTTGGAAAACTCCCATGGGGCCAGGCCAATTCAGTATTGTGCCAGAAAAAAACCACGATGCCCAGGACTCTGGCGTCATTCCTCAGCTGCCCAGTGATAGCTGGAGTAAAGTGATGAGCATGCCACCTTTGCTAAGCGATGGGTCCAGCCCAGTGACTGTCTGACCAAGAGGCTCAGAAATGAGTCTTTCTGGTGATGTAGGGGAAGAGGCGGGGTTTCATCTTCAAGTTCTCTCTTGCTGGCTCAGTCTGTTCATAAACAGGAGAAAGTTTTTTTCCCCCAACTTATTGCACCTTGGACCCCAAACACTAAAGCCACTCTCCTGAAGGAAACCCTATGACCATCCAGGAGCAGCTGTCGGGCTCAGGGAGGAGGATGACTCACCACGAGCACGTTCCCAGAACTCAGCTGGCCTTGGCCAGCTAAGGAAGAGGCTCTGCCAGGAGGTGCAGGTCCAGGTGGGGTGCTGCAGGCACGGCTCCTGCTTTCGAAACACGTTGCGTGTTCCAGTCAAGGCATTCCTCCCCTGGGGGCAACCAGGCGACTTTGAGAATCGGAGGCCCTTCAGAAAACCATGCTGGCTGCCTGCTTTGGTCTGGAAGACCAAGATCACTCCCCGAGCCCAGTCGTGGAATATCATCAAAGCAGTGTAGCTCAGCCGTGGGCCAGACACACTCAGTGGCTTTCCACTGGAAGTGTTTCTGAAACCTGTTTAGGTAAAGACAGGCTATAACTGGTTTTTCAGGCTACTAAGAAAGTCAGTGTGATTTATGTGGTTGAAGTATGTTGTGATTGACCACCCCCCACCCAGAGTTCTAGAATAAACTGAGAAGTCCTATGAATCAACATGTTATTTACATTACCTTGTGTTTTTTTTTTTTGTTTGTTTGTTTGTTTTTTGAGACAGGGTCTCACTGTGTAGACCAGACAGGCCTCAAACTTGTAGCAGTCTTCTTGTCTCTCCCACGTGTTGAGATTACAGGTGTGTGATAAAATACCCAGATACATTAACTGTTTTGTTGTTTATTTTTGGGGGTAGGGTCTCACTCTAGCCCAGGCTGACCTGGAATTCACTATGTCATCTCAGTGTGCCCTCAAACTCATGGCGATCCTCCTACCTCTGCCTCCCGAGTGCTGGGATTAAAGGCGTGCGCCACCATGCCTGGCTTTATATTAATTTTTTATAGATGAATAAAGTATATGCAGAAAAGTATGCCAATAATGACAGCTCATTGGGTTTCACACTCAACAGACCTTTGTATAAGTCTTGCACTGCTAACCGATCGTGCCACTGGAGCTCCTCAACAGACCTTTGTATCAGCATCTCACACAGGGTGACCCATGTCCCATGGGCTTCCTTATAGCCCCCTGTATGGGTGTGGACACTTTCCTGACTTTAACTGTGTGTGTGTGTGCGTGTGTGTATGTGTGTGTCTTCATGTGGTGTGGATGTATATTCATATATGTGTGGGCACAGGTGCCCTGCATGTGCTGTGAAGGCCAATGATCAACACACTACCATGCCTGGCTTTTATATGGGTACTGGGGATCTGACCTCTGGGCCTCATACTTGTACATCACACCGCTCCCCCTTTCTAACTTTGTACACAAGGGATCACTGGGATGTGGGGGTCAAAGGCGAAGGTTGAGCTTAGAATTGTGAGCAGGGCGGTGCCACACAATCAGACAGTTGCTTCTCTGAATGTTGGGGAGAAGAGTTTTGTGACATTCAGGGGCTCTTTGAGGCATCATTTTGTTGGCTCAGACGAATCTGATCTTCAGGTTCCTCCCTGAGAGGTGAGGGGCGGTGGTAGGGAGACAGAATTTGGGGGCTAGTTAAGGACAGACGGGACACTGAGCTGATGCTGTGCATGTCACTGATATGTTGCTTAAAGGCATGATTGTTCAGGAAGTATTAAAACGCTGAGAGCTGCCTGTTGGGAGTGGACAGGGTGGAGTCCTGAGTTGGAGCCAACAAGAAATGCCATGTGTCGTTGCTGATAAAAATCTGACCATCCCCGGATGCCGCCTGCTAAGAGTGTGGCCTCCTGGGAGTTGTTTTTCTGATGGCTCAGAAGATGCGGTTGACAATGGACACCAGAGGATGCAGCCTGCCTAATGAGTCCCTGTCTGGTGGCCTAGGTGTGAGGTTTCTTTTAGGGAAGCCATTAACCACTTGGATGAGCTGGTTTAGACCAACTCAGCTCTGGCCTGGTGCGGGGGTCTGCAGACACTTCTTGCGGGTCCTTGGCAGAACAGCTGGTGTTCCTCTGACAGGTGGTGGGGTAGCTTGGCTCCTTAGTGGTCGCCTCTCATATTACTTTAATGTGTGGGTCGGGTTGGTTTCTATATATATATGTGCTTGCTTTGTGTGGCTCAAAGGAGCAGGGAAAGTGTCAAATTCTACTAAAAGGCATTCTTGTTATTCGATTTTCATCCAACATTAATTAAGCACCGACTCTGTGCTAGGTGCTAAGGATGGCTTTATCTGCGTTTTTGGGGGTGATCTGCCGTGATGTATGCAGTGTTGTAGGTGAGTTAATGACTGGCCCGAAGGCTGTGATATATGCTTACCACACCCTAATAAGATATTGTATCAGGGGCTAGAAATATGACTCGGTGGTTAAGGTGCTTGCCTGCAAAGCCTAACGACCCTGGTTCAATTCCCCAGTCAGTACCTACATGAAGCCAGATGCACAAAGTGGCACATGCTTCTCGAGTTCGTTTGCAGTAGCATGCCCATTCTCTTTCTCTGTTTGCAAATAAAAATATATTTTTAAAGAATAAATAGTACCGATTGTCAAACAAGATCATGCACATAGATGACTTTGGGTACCAGAAAGTGTTTAGCACATCTGAGGGGATTTTTGTTCCTGGGTCTACAGTGCCAGGTGACAGCATAATGTGCAGGCCCTGTGCTGGGTGACCTGCAAACATGACGCTCTGCCTTCCTCATCTGGAGACGGGAGCCTCACTGATTTGACGTCCTCTCTTCTTTGAGGAATCACTGTGTATCTTGAGATCTTTACTTTCAGACACCAGATCCGAGGAGCCAACAGGGTGGCAGAGGCAGGCTGCCATGGTGGGACCATGGGACTTGATAAGAGTACAGTCAAGGGCTCATGTTGGGATTCTTCATTCCACCATGTACTGGTTATTTTCTCCTTGCTCCGACCAAATGCCTGACAAGAAACAAGTTAAACAGGGGCTGGAGAGATGACTCAGAGGCTAAGGTGCTTGCCTGTGAAGCCTAAAGATCCGGGTTCAATTCCCCAGTACCCATGTAAAGCCAGATGCACATGTTGGCACATGTGCATGCATCTGGAGTTCGTCTGCAGTGACTGGAGGCCCTGGTACACCCATTCACTCTCTGTCTCTACCCGCCTCTCTCTCTCAAATAAATAAAAATAAAATCTTTTTAAAAAGGAAACAACATCGCCGGGCATGGTGGCGCATGCCTTTCATCCTAGCACTTGGTAGTCAGAACTGGGAGGATCGCCAAGAGTCCGAGGCCAGCCTGAGACGACATAGTGAATTCTGGGTCAGCTTGGGCTAGAGTGAAACCCTACCCCAAAAAAACCAAAAGAAAAAAAAAAGCACTTAAGGGAGGAAGGGTTTATTTGTTTATTTTGGCTCACAGTTGGCAGTTACAGTTTGTCATGGCAGAGCTGGTCACATTACATCTGCTGTCAGGAAGCAGAGAATGGTGACTGCCAGTGTTCAACTAGCCAGTTTTTCCTTCGTATCCAGTCCAGAACATCAACCCCTGGTTAAGATGGGTCTTCTCTTGGGCTGGAAAGACTGCTCAGTGGGTAAGGCTCTTGCTTGCAAAGCCCAGTGGCCTGGGTTTGATTCCCCAGATCCCACTTAAAGCCAGATGCACAAAGTAGCACATGCATCTGGAGTTCGTTTGCAGTAGCTAGAGGCCCTGGTGCACCCATTCTCTGTCTTTGTGCGTAAATAAATAAATATTTTTAATTTTATTTTTATTTATTTGAAGGAGAGGCAGATATATAGAGAGAAGGGGCGCACCACCACAAACGAACTCCAAACATATGCACCACCTTGTGCATCTGGCTTACGTGGGTCCTGGGGAATTGAGCCTGGGTCCTTTGGCTTTGCAGGTAAGCACCCTAACTGCTAAGCCATCTCTGTGGCCCTAAAATTTTTTTCAAGGTAAGTCTTCCACCTTTGTTAATGTAATCAAGATTATCCTGGTGCTGGAGAGATGGCAGTGGATAGAGATGCTTGAGCAGAGAGCGTGGTGGCGCATGCCTTTAATCCCAGCACTCAGGAGGCAGAGGTAGGAGGACCACCATGGATTCGAGGCCACCCTGAGACTGCATAGTGAATTCCAGGTCAGCCTGGGCTAGAGTGAAACCTTACCCTGAAAACCCAAGCAACAACAACAACAAGATGCTTGCTTACAAAGCCTGATGGCCCAGGTTCAATTCTCCAGTCCCCATGTGAAGTCATATGCACAAAATGACACTTGCAACTGGAGTTCGTTCTGGTGCACTCATATTTTATCTCTCTCTCTTTTTCTCTCCTTGTACGTAAATAAACTTTTTTAAAAAATCAAACCTAGACAGTCTGGCTCTCTAGCCTGTTTCCTTGGGGGCTGGGAAGATGGCTCAGAGGATAAAGGTGCTTGCTTGCAAAGCCTGACAACGACCTAGGGTTTAATTCCCCAGCAACCTACCTAAGCTGGACGCAAAAAGTGGCACAAGTGTCTGGTGTTGGTTTGCAGCAGAAGAGGCCTCAGTGTGCCCCCTACACATAAGTGCATGCAAATAAAATAAAAAGATTATCCCTCAATGGCATGTAGTCATTTCCTACATAATTCTGGGTCCTGTTAAGATAGCAATCAATATAAACCATCATACACAATAAACACAGTTCTTACGAGTTATGTTCCTTTGTCCTGCATTTGCTCTCTTTTCTGTGCTTTCTGACACCATTGAGGCCAGCTCCCTGGCACCTTGTGCCTCAGTGTCTTCACCTGTATAATGGGGCTGGTGTAAGTCAATGACACATAGGATTTTTTTTTTTTTTTTTGGTTTTTTGAGGTAAGATCTTACTGTAGCCCAGGCTGACCTGGAATTCACTATGGAGTCTCAGGGTGGCCTTGAACTCAATCCTCCTACCTCTGCCTCCCGAGTGCTGGGATTAAAGGCGTGCGCCACCATGCCCGGCAGGATTCTTATGATGCTTACAAAGGTCTCAGCAAATGCTCACTCTGACCTCTCTGTGTATATTATTGGATGTTCCCAGCTCCCAAATCTGGAAGCTGGGGATATTTCACATATGAGGCACCCAGCAGAAAGAGTGTCTCCATTCCTCAACAGTGTGGCTTGGCATTTTGGCCAGGGCTCCCTTGTGGGTTCTAAGAAACTCATTCCTTTTTTGTATTTTGTTTATTTATTTATTTATTTTATTTGAGAGGGGGAGAGAGAGAAGGAACACACCAGGGCCTCTGGCCACTGCAAAGGAACTCCAGATGCATGCGCCACCTTGTGCATCTGGCTGGGGAATTGAACCTGGGTCCTTAGGCTTCTCAGGCTTTAACCACTGTCATCTCTCCAACCCCCATTCCTTTTTTGTACCCCTATTTATTTGTTTCTGGGATTGTGAGGACTGTAACATTATCTCAGCATTGCTGACCTCACCTTCTGCTTGGCTGGGCTGGGGTTAGACTTTGTCAAGGTTGGTGCATGTGGAGCCAGTTGACCTTAAGTGGGTTCTTTTCATTAGAGATGCTCCTCCCACCACAGTCATCTTTTTCTGGTCTGGGCCTTGTCCAGATCAGGGAAAATGTCAGGCAGGCATCAGCTGCCCTCTGAGGCACAGGGCCTGACTGAAGGACCCAGGGAGGAGCCTGACTGGTCAATCCGGATGCCACTGACGATTCCAGGAAGGAAGCTTGGAGGGTGTTGCCTCTTTCCCTTGTCAACGGTCTTGTCTCTTACACACATGTGGAAACATTATCGGGGTGGATCCCTTAGAAAATGGGTCCACGAGAAATAAAACCCGTTAATAAGTGGCTCCAGCCTATGGCAGTCGTCAAGGACTTTCTGTTGGGATGGGCCTATGTGCGGACTGAGCGCCTTCCTCCAGGCTCCAGAGCCTCTATGAAGGCTTCTCTGTCACGTCTATTCCATTGGGTCTGCAGAAGCAGGCAGTGGCTGGGCTGTCTGTCCCCTGGGAGCCAGTGGCACTGACAGTGAGGCTCCTTGGGGACGTGACAAGTCTCCAGATCAAGACTGAAACCACACACATTCATTCTTTTATAGCTCTTGAGGCCAGAAGGCTCGGGTCAGCCCTAGGGGCTGATCCACCTGTGGGCCGGCTTGGCTCCTGCAGGAGGCTCCCGGGCACATGCGTTGCCTTCTCCGTTCCAGCTTTGGAGTTTTCACATTCCAGGGCTGGTGGCTCCTTTCAGGCATTAGTCCAACCAGCTCCCATGGCTACATCTCCTGCTGCCTCTCCTTCTCAGAGGGTCCCTGGAATGCTATGGGTCCCCACCCACAGAATGCAAGATAATTTCCCCATCTCAAGACCCTCATTGTTACATCTCTACTGTTCCTTTTCCAGGCGAGGTAACATAGCCACAGGTTCTAGGGATTGGGGTGTGGACACCTTTCAGGGTTATTATTCAGCCTGCCACAGGAACATATTCCCTGCAGTGCTAACTCGCAGTCCAAGGTGCCAGGCTGCCTGGGGTCAGATCCTGGCTCTGCCATTCCCTGGGCTTCATGGCTGGCAAGCTACTTATCTTCTCCTTAGGGTGTCCTCCCTACCTAGTGTGGGGTTAGCATTGGCTCTTCCCCTCTCCTACAGCTTAACTGCATTAAAATGTGTGACATGCTTAGAATAGCACACAGCACAGAGGAGGCACATTAACACACACACACACACACACATACATATATACATATATATATATATATATATGTTATACACACACATATATGTAATTTGAGAGAGAAAGAGAGGGAGAGAGAGAGAGAGAGAGATAGAGAATATGGGTGTGCCAGGGCCTCTAGCCACTGCAAACAAACTTCATACACACACACTACCTTGTGCATCTGGCTTTACATGGGTCCTGGGGAACCAAACCTGGGTCCTTAGGCTTCATAGGCAAGTGCCTTAACCACTAAGCCATCACTCCAGCTCCAAGAGTGCTGTTTCATATGCATCAATTCTATTTTATTGAATTACTTATTTTGCTTTGAGTGTATATATTTCCTGCCCTGTGGTATCTACAGGCACATTCATTTTTTTCTTAAATATTTAATTTATTTGAGAGAGGAAGATAAGGGGGGTGGAGAGAATGAATAAGGGATATGACTGCATCAGGACCTCTTGCCACTGCAAACCAAAACCAGATGTATGCATTACTTTGTCCATTCTGGCTTTATGTGGCTACTGGGGAATTGAACCCAGGCTTGCAGGCTTTGCAAGCAAATGTCTTTAACTGCTGAGCCATCTTCTCAGCCCATAGTATTCTTTATAACCTTTTAAAAGTATATTTTTAATTTTGCTTTTAGATTTTTTGAGGTAGGGTCTAGCTGTAGCCCAGGCTGACCTGGAATTCACTATGTAATCTCAGGGTGGCCTTGAACTCATGGTGATCCTCCTACTTCTGCCTCCTGAGTGCTGGGACTAAAGGCATGTGCCACCATACTTGGCTCTTTTAAAAGTATTTTTATTTGTTTATTTGCAAGAAGAGAGGGAGAAGGAGACTGGGCATGCTAGAGCCTCTAGCTGCTGTGAATGAACTCCAGATGCATGTATCACTTTGTGCATCTGGCTTTATGTAGGTACTGGGGAATCAAACCTGGGTCACTAGGCTTTCCAGGTAAATGCCTTAACAGCTGAGCTGTCTTTCCAGCCCCATAGTATTTTTTATGTGATGGAAAGAGAGAGAGAGAGAGAGAAAGAGAGAGAGGGAGAGAACTGATGCACCAGGGGCTCCAACCACTGCAATTGAATTCCAGATGCATGTGCCACCTTGTATGCATTTGCTACCTTGCACACTTGTGTCACCTTGTGCGTCTGGCTTACGTGGTATCTGGAGAGTCAAACATTGGTCCTTAGGCTTCACAAGCAAGTGCCTTAGCTGCTAAGCCATCTCTCTAGCCCCCATAGTATTTTTTAAAAAGGACTTTTACTTGGGGTTTTAGGATCGAACACCTGACTACATGACTGATTAACTCTTGTGAGGAAATACTTTCTATCCCTTTGTAGAATGATTCATACATGGTACTGAAGGGTCTCTGGGGCAAGCTGGCTGGCTAGACTGGACAGATTGGTGAATTTTGGGTTCAAGCCATACACCCTGTCTCAATAAATGAGGTGGAGGATGATCGAGGATGACAACAAACATCAACTTTTGGCACATGCACCCACGCATACACGCATGCACATCACACACACATACACACTCCATAAAGAAAAGAAAAAAGGGCTTTGCAGCCAGTTTGCCTGTAGATGTCCAATGGTGGATGCAATGTCCCCAGAAGTCACTAGTGATGGCATGAGGGGAGCTGGGCTGAGAGGAGGGAGAACCCCCCTGACCCCTGTCTGCTCCCTTCTGCCCTCCACATTGCAGGAGCTCTCTGTACTTTCTCTGCTTTTCTCTCTAAATCTCTTCTAGGCCCACATGAGTTCTCAGACCACAAGGGTGTATTTATTTTTCCTTACCTTGATTCTGTACTTTCCTCAATAAATATGATAATTTAATGATGATCACCAAAAAAGGATAGCATGCAGTCACATCGCTAAGATGGTTGAGCACTCACCACGAACCAGGCCCTCGCCAGGCTTTTCTTGCTAACCCCCCACGGCCAGCTTCTGCTCTAACTGCTGCTTATTAGTTCAACTATACGGCCTAGGAAGCAGAGGCTCAGAGGGAATAAGTCCCTTGTCTATGGCCACACCAGTGTGTTACAGAGTCAGAGTTCAGACCCACGGAACAAAAGGAGACTATACACCAGGGCGTAAGCAGACCATGCATGGTGTTCTCTTTAGTGTCAGAATTAGGTTCTATTATGTTCTCTTTAGTAAAGAATTGGTGTTTGGGGGTTGGAGATCTACCTTAGCAATGGGGCACTTGTCGAGCATGCACAAAATGCTGGGGTGGGGGCTGGAGAGATGGCTCAGCAGTTAAAGACACTTGCTCGCAAAGCCTGGCGGCCTGAGTTCAACTTCCCAGTACCCACATCAAGCCAGATGCACAAAGTGGCACATGCATCTGGAGGGCATTTGTAGTGGCAAGAGGCTGTGGCATGGCCATTCTCTCTCTCATTCTCTCCCTCTTATTCTCTTTGCAAATAAATAAAAATATATTTTAAAAATGATGCTGGGGGTCTGGAGAGATGGCTTAGCCATCCAGGTGCTTACCTGCAAAGCCTAAAGACCCAGGTTCAATTCTACAGTGCCCACGTGGGCCAGAGGCACAAGGTGGTGCTTGCAGTAGCTAGAGGCCCTGTCATGCCAATTCTCTCTCTCTCTGCCTCTGTATCTCGCTCTCAAATAAATAAATAATGATGTTGAGGTGATTCCCAGTACCACATGCACACCCCACAGCTTGAAAAAATAAAGACTTGGTATGTTAACTAGGGAAAGGATAATATATCCATAAAGTATTTTTGTGTGTATGTGTGTGTATAGGTTCACGTGTGCCGCAGTGGCCATGTAGAGGCCAGAGGACAACCTCAGGGTGGGTCCTCTCCTTCCACCTTGTTTGAGACAGGGTCTCTTTTGTTGTTTGCCATTGTAGGTGCTAGACCAGGCCTTAGCCGCTAAGCCATCTCTCCAGCCCCTTTCTCTCTCTTTTTATGAGAGAGAGAGAGAGAGAGAATTAGTGCATCAGGGCCTCAGCCACTGAAATAAAACTCCAGACACTCACTGGGCATGTGCAACCTTGTGCTTGCCTCACTTTTGAGCATCTGGCTAACATGGGATATGGAAAATGGAACATGGGTCCTTAGACTTTGCAGGCAAGTGCCTTAACCGCTAAGTCATCTCTCCAGCCCCCATTCTCTTTTCTTCTCTTTTCTTTTTTTATTTTTATTTTATTTTATTTTATTTTATTATTTTTTTTTGTTTTTGGAGGTAGGGTCTCGCTCTAGCCCAGGCTGACCTGGAATTCACTATGTAGTCTCAGGGTGGCCTTGAACTCATAGTGATCCTCCTACCTATGTATCCCAAGTGCTGGGATTATAGGTGTGCACCACCACACCCGGCCCCCATTCTCTTTAAAAAAAAAAGTTTGTTTTTTATTTTTTTTTTAAATTTATTTACAAGCAGAGAGACAGAAGAGAGACAGAGAGAATGTGCATGCCAGGGTCTCCAGCAAACACACTCCAGACACATGTGCCACTTTGTGTGGGTACAGGGGAGTCGAATCCCAGTCGTTAGGCTTTGCAGGCAAATGCCTTAACCACTGAACTATCTCTTTGGCCCCTTCTATTTTTTAAGACAGGGTCTCACTGTAGCTCAGGTTAGCCTCAAACTCTCAACCCTTCTGCCTCAGACTACTTGGCACCAGAGTTATAGCCACACACCACTGCATTCAGCTATTCTCTTCAAAGGTACCAGTAGCTTTGCCATCCAAAGATACCCTGGATCCTGGCACTAGCTGGCACCTTCTTATGCCCTCCTATGGTGGGGAGGGAGGCAGCTCTCTCAGGACTCTTCATTCATCCATTGTTTTTGTTTTTAGGTGTGTATGTATGTGTCTTGCATGTGTGTGTATTTGGATGTATTGTGCATATGCACAACAGATGTCTTCCTCAATTGCTCTCCATCTTAATCTGAGATCAAGAGCTTCTCACGGAACCTGGAACTCAGTGATTCAGCTAGACAAGCTATCCTGGCGGTTCCCCCTCTGTCTGCCTCCCCAGAGCTGGGATTATAGGTACACGCTACCCTGCTTGACTTTTATGTGGGTCCCAACTCAGTCCTTGTGCTCACATGACTGGCACTGTACTGACTGAACCATCTCCCCAATGCCAGATTGGGTCTGTTCAATAAGAACAGTGACCCACCTGTGAGGTGGAGCTGACGGCCTTCAAGAGGCCTCACTTCCTAATGCTGCCACTTGGATAGTCAGATTTCAGAATAGGAATTTTGGACTGTAGCACTTTCAGAGACTTGAAATGCGACTGAGACACGAGGAAGGAGTGGTTCCAATGCAGCGGGATCTTAGATAGTGTGGAAGAGGAGGTTTGAGGGAAAGTGGTTACAGAAGAAAGAGAGGGAGATTCTCTACCAGTGCCTGAGATCCAAAGTCCAGTGGGAGGCATGTGGTGATATCATTTATCCACTATTCTTTGTGTTTTTGTTTGTTTGTTTGCAAGCAGAGAGAGATAGAAGAGAAACAAAGAGAATAGGTGCCAGGGCTTCCAGCCACTGCAAATGAGCTCCAGATGCATGTGCCACTTTGTGCATCTGGCTTATGCTTATGTGGGTACTGGAGAATTGAACCCTGATCGTCAGGCTTTGCAGGCAAGCACCTTAACCACTGAGCCATCTCTCTAGCCTCCATTTATCCACTTATGAGCCTGTTTCTAGGTCTGCACAGTGGGAATCAGGGGCTTGTGTCCTAGTCCCCCAGAGCCCTACCGCCTGTTAGATCAGCTGCTGAACAGCTTCTCATCACCATGGGAGTCAGTTAATGGTTGTTGAGAATTAATATGTCATCCCGTCTTGATGACCAGTTTCCATTTAAACAAATGTCTTCAGAGCCCGGGCTAAAGGATTCCTCAGAGCTGTTATCTTTTTTTAAATTTTTAATCAAAAACTTAACAGAAAACCTTTATCCTTCAACTTACATTTAAAGTTTCTGTCTCTTGGGGTCTCAAATTGAGGACAATTTAAAAAGAAATCGCACTGGATTTTTACTCTCTTTTGCCCCCTGGTGGCAGGACCTTGAACATCTCTTTGGGGATTCATTGGAAGACTTGATCATTGAAGGTCTCCTGTGCTGGGTGCCGCTTGTTTGATCTCGTGGTGGTGGTTTTCAGAGGACCAGAAGGGCATACAGAGTAGGGGGAGAGATGAATTCTCTCTGTTTCTATTGCTTTTATTTTGGGAATCACCCACTTTTCTTTGCTTAGCAAATCTCCTGGGCTCTATAGTCCTCAAGCAGAGAATGGACACTGTCCACACCAGCCGTCATTCCTGGGACATGTCATTTTTCCCCTCTGTCGTCTCGGGCGTGGGGATAGAGGCAGTATTTGAGATGCCCTGTGCATTGTTACATATATAGTGAGAAAATTGTCCATCACCAGGACAGCTGTCTTGAGAGGATTCCGGCAAATGATAATGGACCAATGTGGCCTCCCCAGTGAGGGGGAGGAGGGTGCACTGGTTGTGGGACTCTTATCTATCTGGCAAATAACTTTAGAGAAACATTTGGGTTCTCCATAGACTGTTGAAAAAGCGGATAGAAGCTGGGCGTGGTGTTGCACACACTTAAGCACTCGGGAAGCAGAGGTAGGAGTATTGCTGTGACTTCAAGGCTAGCCTGAGACTACATAGTGAATTCCAGGTAAGCCTGGGCTACAGGGAGACCCTAACTTGAAAAACCAAAAATAAATAAATAAGGGTGGGGGGGCTGGAGAGATGGATTAGCTGTTAAGGTGCTTGTCTGTGAAGCCTGAAGGACCCAGGTTCAATTCTCCAGGACCCATATAAGCTAGATGCACAATGTGGCACATGCATCTGGAGTCCATTCGCAGTGGCTGGAGGTCCTGTCACACCCATTTTCTCATCTTCCTCTCTCCCTCTCCAATAAATAAATAAATAAAAATATAGTTTTTAAAAAGCAGATAGACATATACCCGTTTCAATAGATGGATGTCAGATTTTTCTGAGTTGTTCTTTTGATTCATGGAATGACTCAGGTCAAGTCCCAGTGTCTGATAAGAGCCAGGAATGTGCTGCTAACCTCTTTGTTTCGACAGCTTCTCTGGTTATATTGCCTTCTCACGATTTTGGTTTTGTTTTATGTAGAAATCCTGTCCAAGATTCATTGTAAGATTATCTTGTTCACTTAAAAAATGCTTTGTTAGGCTGGAGAGATGGCCTAGAGTTTAATGTGTTGGCCTGTGAAGCCTAAGGACCCATGTTCAACTCTCCAGGTCCCACGTAAGCCAGAAGCACAAGGTAACGCAACTGCGCAAGGTCGCACCATCTGAAAAAAGAAGCTTCTCTAACCAAAAGTGAGAGTAGCATTAATATATGGGTATGAACATTAAGAGAAGTACTTACAGAGCAGTTTGGTGAGTGTAATATGTGCATTTAGCCAGAAAAGAGCAGGCATTACACTCCTAATACTCATTACCTTCTCCACCATAGACTTTTGATTAGGTTTTCAGTACCGGGCATATATTCCCTCCCATAGAGCAGGTCTCCAGTCCAATCAGAGAGCAGCTGGTTTCCCCATAATGAACATGCCACTATTGCACCTGTTGGCTCATTTGGCCCGGCTGGCCAAACTTGAGGCTTTCAGTGTCCACTGTTTTCACCACTGATGGCTTCTGTCTCCCATAGGCTGCATGCAGTGCAGCTGTTTCCAGGAGAAGGTTTTCAGCTCATCCCCAGTTTGATTTCTTAGTGACCTTGCAGCCCAGGCATGTGGAATCTTCAGCAATAGGGTCTTATCACCTATTCCTGGTGGGAAAGCCAGAGCCTTGGCAATAGCCTGTAATGTTTTGGAGGCATCAGGGACCACCCTGGCCAACAACTCACTGGAAGTATCCCATCCTTGGCACTGAAATTTTTCTAATAATTCTTCAGTCTAACACTCTCCCAACTGAGCAATCTTGGTGCTTACAAGAAGAATCTTGCTACTTCTCTATTTATACAGATTAGGAGCAAGTGTCTTTTCCCCAGATAGGTAGTTAGCTAGGGCCTGGCCCACAGAAACACAGATGCCACCAACCACACCTTCTTACTCTCCCTGCCACTGGGCCCAACTCAAAACTTGAGTCTGATCCAGTCTCATCCAAGATGGTTGAATACAACCTCCTAATCCCTCCTCAGCAACAGTAACAGCTTCCTGTTTCTTCTTCAGTTTCACAGGTTTGGGACTGGGTGGGCTTCCTAAAGTTAGTGTTCCTCTTGGGCCCACCAACCAATCAAGTTTCTCCCTACATACCACCTGAGCCTGATGAGGAGGCTCATTCTATGCAAACATTTTTATTTTTATTTATGAGAGAGAGAGAGAGAGAGAAGAGAGAGAGAGAGAGAATGGGCATGCTCGGGCCTCCAGCCACTGCAAATGAACTCCAGATGCATGCATCACCTGGGTTCTTAAGCTTTGCAGGTAAGCGCCTTAACCGCTGAGCCATCTCTCCAGCCCCGAGGAGGCTCATTTTAATTACATGTCTAATACATAAATAAATAAAATAAAATATTTTAAATACTCTCCTAATAAAGCTTTAACTCTAAAAGGACACTCATCTCGGATACCCCTCATCAAACTAATCCCCCATCTTGGTCTCTCCTTTTTTCCCTCTTATCTCTCAGATGTGAGATCATGTTGCAGTACCACAAGGACATTTTTAGGTGACATTCAAGAGTTCCCACAAACAAAACAAACCCTTAGAGCAAGGAGTGGAAGAAAATGTTCTACTTTTAGCAAATGAAGTCTTTTTAAAAAATATTTTATTTATTTGAGAGAGAAAGAGAGAGACAGAGAGAGAGGAGGCAGATAGAGAGAGAGAATGGGTGTGTCAAGGTCTCTAGTCACAGAAAATAAACTCCAGATGCACGTGCCACCTTGTACATCTGGCTTCATGTTGGTCCTGGGGAATTGAACTTGGGTTCTTAGGCTTTGCAGGCAAGTGCCTTAACCACTAAGCCATCCCTCCAGCCTAAGAAATGAAGTCTTTTAATTTACAATTCCAATTTTAAAAAGTAGTTGAGCATAGCTCATTGCAAATGTGCTTGCCTGGCATGTATAAGGCCTTTTTAAAAAAATATATTTTATTTATTTATTTGAGACAGAGAAAGGGGGGGGGAGAGAATGGGCACACCAGGGCCTCCAGCCACTGCAAATGAACTTCAGATGCATGTACCACCTTGTGTATCTGGCTTACGTGGGTGCTGGAGAGTCGAACCGGGATCCTTTGGCTTTGCAGGCAAACGCCTTAACCACTAAGCCATCTCTCCAGCCCAGGCCCTGTGTTTGATTCCCCAGTACCACCGTAAAAAGTTGGGTGGGGACTGGAGAGATGGTTCAGTGGTTAAGGTGCTTGCTTGCAGAACCTAACTACCTGAGTTCAGTTCCCCAGTACCCACGTAAAGCCAGATGCACAAAGTGCCACATGCATCTGGAGTCTATTTGCAGGGGCCGATGGCCCTGACCACCCATCCTCTGCCTCTCTTTTATCTCCCTCTGCTTGCAAATTAATATATATATATATATATATATATATATATATATATATATATATGTATGTTGCTGGGCATGGTGACACATGCCTTCAATCCTAGCACTTGGGAAGCAGAGGTAGGAGGATGGCTGTGAGTTTGAGGCCACTCTGAGACTACATAGTGAATTCCAGGTCAGCCTGGGCTAGTGGGAGACCTTACTTTGAAAGAATAAAAAGTTGGGTGCTGGGGAGACAGCTTAGCGGTCAAGGCACTTGCCTGCAAAGCTTAAGGAACCATGTTCTACTCTCTAGGTCCCACATAAGCCAGACCCACAAGGTGACGCATGTGCAAGGTCACACATGCGCACAAGGTGGTGCACGCATCTGGAGTTTGACTGCAGTGGCTGGAGGCCCTGATGCACCATCTCTCTCTCTCTCTTTCTCTCGCTCTTTCATAAAAAAATCACAAAATGTTGAGGGGGGTCTGGAGAGATGGCTTAGCGGTTAAGGTGCTTGCCTGAAAATTCAAAGGACCCAAGTTCCATTTCCCAGGACCTACATAAGCCAGATGCACAGGGTGGCCCATGTGTATGGAGTCCATTTGCAGCGCATGAAGGTCCTGGCTCACCCATTCTCTCTCTATCTTCCTCTTTATCTCTCTCTCTCTCTCTCTCTCTTTAAATAAATAAATATTAAAAAAGAAAAGTTGGGTGGGGGTGGAGCTAATTATGGTGTTGGAACTTGGTCACCTGGGACTTGAGCCCTGGGGAGAGGTAATTCCTCCGCTGCTCTTTTAACTCTGGCCACCAGAGGGCACTCTGCACTCACTTTCAGTCCAATTTCTCCTTAGCATGATTTCTTGGGACGGGGAAACCCTGCTCTCTGCAGCCCTCAACTCTGGAAAAGATTCACTTCCGGCTATTTCTAATGTAACTTTCTGTTCTCTAGGAGGCAACCTTCCTCTTTCAGAGTTGCAGTGTCTGTGTTATTATTGTAAGGAGCATATCTGCTGTGTGTCTAAGCCCAGCAAGGTCATGAGGGAGGTGCATTCCCCAAGGTTCTCAGAGCACAAGGTTCAGACAGAATTGGGGCCAGATGGGAGTGTGCTCTTACATAAACACTGGTTAATTACTGCTGGGCACCAGAAGAGTTGACCTGACAAACCTCTCACCTTCGCTGTCTGGGCCCTGCACCCTTCCTCCCTACAGAAATGAAAGGGACAGTATACAAAAACTGGAGAACTCACTGGCCAGTCCTGCGGGCTGGGGGGGAACCAACATTGGGACATGAGGGGACTGTGCTTCCCATGGGGACCTTCTAACTCCTACAGGTGGATCTCCCATCATATAACTTAAAATATTACTGATGATGGATTTAAAAAAAGTTTTAAAATTTATTTATTAGAGAGAGAGAGAAGGAGGGAAGAAGGGGGAGGGAGAGAATGGACACACCAGGGCCTCTAGCCACTGAAAACGAACTCCAAATGCATGCGCCACCATGTGCAGCTGGCTTATGTGGATTCTGGGGAATCCAACCTGGGTCCTTAGACTTCAAAGGCAAACACCTTAACCACTAAGTTATCTCTCCAGCTCCGACATTAAAAAAAAAAATTACTTATGAGAGACTGAGAATGGGCACACCAGGGCTTCCAGACACTGCAAATGAACTCCAGATGCATGCACCACCTTGTGTATCTGTCTTACATGGGTACTGGGAACCAAACCTAGGTCCTTAGACTTTGCAGGCAAGTGCCTTAACCGCTAAGCCATCCCTCTTTCTCTCCCTTTTTTTTTGCCCCCTTATACTAAGCCGTCCCTTTAGTCCTGATAGGTGACATTTATTGTGCTCACCACATCCTGGGGATTTTACTTTCTATGGGCATCAGGTTATTTAAGCCCTGGAGAATCTCAGGTGATGGAGACTGTGACATCTGAGGTTTTGTGACAGTCGCTAAGGGTGTCCTTACTTTCCTGGTGAGGAAGACTCCAGCCATGACCTCTGAGGTGTTGCCCTGCACATCACACTGGTTCTGATGCTGAGACTTCTCTAGCACAGTGGCGCTTAGCTAAGGGCATGCTCGGGGCATCACCCACCCCACATTCCCGTGTCCCTTCCATCTGGTAGCTGTCTACCACCAGTTCCTCCTCCCCTGCTCATGGAACTAGCCAGGTGTTTCCTGTGGGCAGCAAACACTGCCTTCCGGTTCTCCGCCCAAGCCTTTGCATTGTGGCAGAGCTGTGTTGCCATGGGGGTCTGGTTTACCTTGCCCACCCACTGGCACAAGCTTATTCCTCCCTGTTCCAGCTTCCTCGCTGATCAGTAAGTTAATGTGTGGACTATGTGAGGCATACCTGAAGGGTTTTAAACATTACCTGGGGCTGGAGAGATGGCTAAGCAGTTAAGGCACTTGCCTGCAAAGCCTAACAACTGGGGTTTGATTCCTCAGTACCCATATAAAGCCAGATGCACAAAGTGGCACATGCATCTGGAGATTTTTCTTTTTGCATTGGCTGGAGGCCCTGGCACTCCCATTCATTTTTTTCTCTCTCTCTCTTTCTCTGCTTGAAAATAAATAAAAATATTTTTTAAAAATCTACTTAAAGCCAGGCATGGTGGTGTACACCTTTAATCCCAGCATCGGGAGGCAGAGGTAGGAGGATCGCCGTGAGTTCGAGGCCACCCTGAGACTCCGTAGTGAATTCCAGGTCAGCCTGGGCTAGAGTTAGACCCTACCTTGAAAAACAAAACAACAACAACAACAACAAAAATCTACTTAAAAAAAAAAGATTGTGACTACACTGCCATCTTATTTTTCTCTTTCATTTTCTTCCAAGATTCGCATGAGAACTCACCCTTCCTTCCCTCCATTCTTCCCTGCCTATCTCGCCCTCCTGGGCCCCCTGGCACCCATAGCGGCTCTGAAACGGCCCCCTAGGTTGGCAGCGCTCTACTTAGGCAGGGTGGTCGGCTGGGCTTTGCTTAGTCTTTAGTGTACGTTTCCCACTCATATCACCCAGCATCTGGCCTTGGATCGCCTCCTTCTCACTGTATTTCTGCCCATTTGCTGGCTTTCCCACTAGGGGCCCCTCAGTTTTACACCTCCTCCCCACAAGGCTGTGTCCCGGGTCTGGCTGTCATCGTGGGTGCAGCCATGCCGCCACAGTGACACTTTGACCTCAGTTGCAAATCCCAGTTCTCTAGTGTTGCTGGACCTTTCTACCATACTTCTAAGGGGCTCTAGATTTTATCAAACCAAAGCCCAGCCCCTTGCCCCAGCCAGTTCTGCCCCCAGACTACTGAATACGCTGAGAAAGCTAGAGGATTGACCGATGCTTTGCAAGCCACCCAGGAGGCTGAGCGAAGGGCTCCTACTGGTCTCACCATTCTCTTTTGTTTATTTTTCGAGGTAGGGCCTCACTCTAGTCCAGGCTGACCTGGAATTCACTTCGTAGTCTCAGGCTGGCCTTGAACTCAATCCTCCTACCTGTGCCTCCTGAGTGCTGGGATTAAAGGCATGTGCCACCACACCTAGAGGTCTCAATAGTCCTGATTACAGACCGCCTGGAAGGAAGACTTACTCCTGATTCCTCAGCTATAAGGGGAGTTTTTTTTTTCCTTCCATCTTTGCTGTGTGTGTGCTTGTTCACACGTGTGCATGCAGGTGTGCACGCAGTGCACAGGTGGAGGTCAGAGGACAACTTTCTTCTTCTTTTTTTTTTTGGTTTTTCGAGGTAGGGTCTCACTCTAGTCCAGGCTGACCTGGAATTCACTATGGAGTCTCAGGGTGGCCTTGAACTCATGGTGATCCTCCTACCTCTGCCTCCCGAGTGCTGGGATTAAAGGCGTGCGCCACCACGCCCGGCTTTTGAGGACAACTTTCAGGCGTCAGTTCTTGCCTTCCCCGCGGGGCTCTTTGATGCATTTGCCAAGCTAGTTAGTTCTGGAGCTTCTGGAGGATTCTCCTGTATCCACTTCTCCTCTCCTCCTCCTCCTTCTTCTTTTTTTTTTTTTTTTTTTTTTTTCAAGGTGGGTCTCACTGTAGCCCAGGCTGACCTGGACTTTACTCTGTAGTCAGTCCCAGACTGGCCTTAAACTCACAGATTCAATTCCCCAGTACCTATGCAAAACCAGATGCCCAAAATGACGCATGCAGCTGGGGTTTGCTTATAGCAGCAAGAGGCCCTGGTACACCCATACCCATTCTCTGTCTGTCTCTCATAAATAATAAATAAATAAATAAATAAATAAATAAAATATTTTTAAAAAATATGAGGGCTGGAGAGATATCTTAGCAGTTAAGGTGCTTGCCTGCAAAGCCAAAGGACCAAGGTTTGGTTCCCCAGAGCCCACGTAAGCCAGATGCACAAGGTGGTGCATGCGTCTGGAGTTTGTTTATGGTTACTGGAGGCCCTGGTGTGCCCATTCTCTCTCTATGTGCCTTTTTCTCTCTCAAATAAATAAATAAATAAATAAATAAACAACATTAAAAATAAAGAAAAAATGGTGAATTAATGAAATGAGGTGAAATCCAGGCTTCCAGCAAGGAAGGAAGAGATGTTGACATCACCTGCCAGCAGGTTAACCTTCTGCCCACTTTTCCAGATGTGGAAACTGAGGTTTGGGAGCTGGAAGCTGAGTGGTTAACGACACCTTTCTTCTTTCATCTCTCCACCCACCCTTCCAGGCCCTGGTCTGCACCAGGAGCTGGGGTGGGGTGCCCGGAGGATGGCTGTTTCTGCCCCTGCCGCTTGGCCTCCGCAGGCCGAGGTGGATCCAGGGCGAGGAGAGAGAGGTGACAGAAAGAGGCGTTCCTCTGTGGGATCACTACAGGGTGGAGGGGGAGGCCTTAGGAAGTGGCCTGAGCAGGGTCTTGAGGGTGAATGGGAGGGTGGGGTGCTAGGGTAGGTGGCACATCCCATCCAGGATGGCAGGAGACAGGCCACTAGGTACTGGGCAGTGGTGCTTTCTGGAATTCATGTCTGAGCCAGGCACTGTGGTGCATACCTGCATTCCCAGAACTTGGGAGGTGGAGGCAGGAGGAACAGCTCAAGGCCAGCCCAGTCACTATATATGGTGACATATGTTTATCTATCTATCTATCTATCTATCTATCTATCAATCAATCATCTATCAAGTTCAAGGCCAGCCTGGTATATGAGACCCTGTCTCAAAAAAAAATTAATAAATAAATAATGCAGTGCATATCTATTTCCATTTAAAAACATGTATTCGCTTTAAAAGACTTCCTTAAGTTTCATTGTTTTTCTTTGGATGTTTTCATAGGCCAGGGCTGAAAAACTTACTTTCTTTCCAAAGGAAATATCACCTCCCATAGCTTTTTGGGTTTCTGGGCTCCTGGAGGTGAACTGGTGCTTCTTCTGCAGGTGCGTATGTGTGTGGGGGGGGGGCAGTAGGAGGGGGTCACTGCGTGGCCACCAAGAACTCTCAGAGGACGGTTCCCACTGTCCAAGGCCAGGCTACCTCCCTGTTTCCTCATACTCTCCCCTTGAGCTCAGCCTAAGAGCCAAGCTTATCCAAAATATTATTCTTTCCTCTGTGGTGCCTTGGTGTTTGAGAATCTGTAAAAGCCTAGGGGGAAACTATTCACTTGGTTATAGTTCATGTTGGCAGCTAAAAACAAGCTTCATAAAGCAGACTTATAGCTCACTTGGAAAGTGCACCAGGGATTCAAAAAATTCGACCACAATCAATTCCCCAATGTTTACTTACATGGTTTTTTAAACCTGAGTTGATTCACTATGTAACGTGATACCCTACCTTTAAAAATAATTTATATTTTTGAGACAGGGTCTCGTGATTCCCAGGCTGGCCTCAGACTCCCTGCATAGCTGAGGATGACCTTGAACTTCCAATATGCCCATGTCTACTTTCCAAGTCCAGGATTACAGGCATGTAACATGATGCCAGCTTATATCCTACCTTTTTTTTTTTTTGCTGTTATTTTTATTTATTTATTTGAGAGTAACAGACAGAGAGAGAAAGAGGCAGATAGAGAGAGGGAGAGAGAATGGGCGCGCCAGGGCCTCCAGCCACTGCAAATGAACTCCAGACGCGTGCGCCCCCTTGTGCATCTGGCTAACCTGGGTCCTGGGGAGTCGAGCCTCGAACCTGGGTCCTTAGGCTTCACAGGCAAGTGCTTAACTGCTATGCCATCTCTCCAGCCCTATCCTACCTTTTTTTTTTCTTCAAGGTAGGGTCTCACTCTAGCTCAGGCTGACCTAGAATTCACTATGTAGTCTCAGGGTGGCCTCGAACTCATGGCGATCCTCCTACCTCTGGCTCCTGAGTGCTGGGATTAAAGGCATGTCCTACCTTTTGCTGTTGTTGTTGTTGTTGTTGTCTGTTTTAAGAACCAGGCTGACCTGGAATTCACTGCATAGTCTCAGGCTGGCCTTGAACTCAGAGTGATCCCCTTACCTCTGCTTGCCAAGTGCTGAGATTGAAGGCGTGTGCCCCCATGCCCAGTTTATATCCTGCCTTTTCATTTAGTAGTTTAGTACATTTATTAACTCATGACACCAGCAAATCAAAAGCCACAGATCAGGGATGGGACTCACCGCTCTCCATCCTGCTCTGAAGTGTGCACATCCATCCACTGTCCGTAGGAGGACTTCTTGTGTCTAGACCAGTAACGGGGGTGGGGAGGCAGGAGTCCTGCTGTCGGTGTTACCATCACACTGTGAACCGGAGTGTGAAAGAAAACACAGAGCAAAGTAACAGGTTGTGAGCTTTTGTGATTGATGGGCCTGGGCTTACCCCGTGGGTGGCACTTGATAACTCAGTTTCTTATGTAAGTTCTGTGTCTATGAGGTCCATCTATGTTGGAATATTGATTTTACACACTGGATGGAATTTCCCTGCTAAAAGGTGGCCCAGCATGGGCTCAAGGCCGTGGGGCCCTTCCATGTGGGGCCAACTGAAGATGCGGTCAAGTGCGTGCAGAGTCAGTTGTTGAAATGGAAGGGTCAACCAAGGAGGGGACATTGAACTTGACCAGTTTCTGAGCTGGAGTGGGGCAGGGCTGGGCATACCCTGGGAGCTCTGACAGAAGCTGGGTGGTTCTTGGCCCTGTCCCAGGCTGGGACTAGAGGTCAGAGGGATTTTCAAAGGGGTTCCCTAGAAAACCTTAGACCACAGCCAAGTCTGAAGTGATATCTACCAGGGCTCACTAACTCCAGATGCATGCACCACTTTGCACGTCTAGCTTTATGTGGGTACTGGGGAATCAAACCAGGGCCAGCAGGCTTTGCAAGCCAAGTGCTTTTATCTGCTAAGCCATCTCCCTAGCCCTTCACCTTGTTCTTTGAGATGGGGTCACTCACTGAAACTGGAGCTCACTGATTCAACTAGACTACATAGTCAGCAAGCCTTAGGGTTCCTCTTGTCTCTGCCTCCCCAGTACTGGAATGGCACGCACATAGCACCACACTTGGCTTTTACATGGATAGTGTTTTTTTTTTTTTTAATTGAGGTAGGGTCTCGCTGTAGCCCTGGCTGACCTGGAATTCGCTATGTAGTCTCAGGGTGGCCTCAAACTCAAACTATTCCTACCTCTGCCTCCCAAGTGCTGGAATTGAAGGTGTGTGCCACTATGCCCAGTAGTTTTTTATATTTAAAAAATATTTTATTTATTTTTTTGAGGGCGAGAGAAAGAAACAGAGGAAGAGAGAGAGAAAAAATAAATTGGGCACGCCAGGGCTTCCAGCCACTGCAAAAGAATGTCAGATGCATGTACTACCTTGTGCATCTGACTTAACATGCTGGAGAATTGAACCTGGGGCCCTAGGCTTCACAGACAAGTACCTTAACCACTGAGCAATCTCCCCAGCCCCCACTTTTGTGTTTTTTATTTTCCTAACAACTAGCTCTTTGGGCAGTGTGCTGGGGGAAGCTGTGTGGACACAAGGCTTGTCTTTGGTGGGCATCTCAGCTGTTTCCTGTGGGGCCTATGTGGTTTGTCTACGAGGCTCCATCAATGTTTCCAATTGGTGATGGGAAGTGAAGTCCAGTGCCCAGATTTCATGCGCCAAAGGCTGCTATGGCTCAGGGAGGAAGACTCACCCTGACTTCACCTCCCAGAGTGAACTCGTGAGCTGATCAGATGACGTAGCACGTGGTTCTCAACAGCTAGCGGGAAAGCAGCTATGTGGAGATGTCTCGGTGAGGAATTTTATTTTAATGGATTTCTTTCTTTAAAAAAAATTTTTTTTTTTTAATTTCCCAGCACTCAGGAGGCAGAGGTAGGAGGATCCCTGTGAGTTCGATGCCACCCTGTGACTACATAGTGAATTCCAGGTCAGCCTGGGCTAGAGTGAGACCCTATCTTGAAAAATGAAAAAAAAAAAAGTATTTATTTGAGAAAGAGTCTATATATATGAATGAGAGAGAAAGAGAGAGTGAGAGAGAGAATGGGTGCACCAGGGCCTCTAGCCACTGAAAACAAACTCCAAAAGTGTTACCTTGTGCATCTGGCCCGATGTGGGTACTGGGGAATCAAATCTGTGTCCTTTGGTTTTACAGGCAAATGCCTTAACTGCTAAGCCATCTTTCCAGCCCCCTCCTTTTCTTTCTTTTCCTCTTCCTTTCTTTCTCTCCTTCTTTCTTATTTTTAAAATATTAATTTATTTGTGAGAAGTGAAAGTGTGAATGAGAGTATGGGTGCACCAGGGCCTTTTGCCACTGCAAATAAACTCCAGACTCATGTGCCACTTTGTGCATCTGGCTTTATGTGGGTACCTGGGAATCAAACCCAGGCCGGCAGGTTTTGTAAGCAAATACCTTTAGCTGCCTAGCCATTTCTCCAGCTCGGCTCTGTCTTTCAAGACAGGTACCTGCCGGCATGTGTCCTGGGAAGGAAGGGAGTCATGCAGGGATTCCTATTTGTACTGGTGTTGGTATGATTGATGGATCCTCTTTCTGGTCAGAGGGGTGCGAGCACAAGTTTCCTCATCTCCTCACGCCTCAACGACCCCATTTGCAAGTCTGGCAGCATCTCCTCATAGGGTGTCAGGAAGAAATAGAGCACATCTCAGGTCCCTGTCACTCAGAATGATGGCTATCATTGGTGGTGATGTCCGTGTCACTCCATGCAGCTGCTGGGAATCTGAGGTTGGCAGGGGTACAATATGGGCAACAGTCAACCTACGTGTTGTCGTCCCAGGTCTCTTCTGAGCACATTAGCTTGGGTGGATAAGGTATCTCTTCCCTCAGCCTTGATAGGCACTGCGAATGTGGCAACTGAGGCACAGAAGTAAGATTTGACCCCAGGTTACTCTGCTAGCTTGTGGAGGATGCAGGTCCTGAACCCACACAGGTGCCTCTAGAATCCTCGTTGTTAACAATTACCTTGCATAATCTTGTAAAATATTAAGAGTACACAGAGTGCCCCGTAGGCAGGAAATGCCCAAAGCACTTTCTATAGATTTGAGGCACTTAACCCCACATCAGGGACACCCTCTGAGTTAGGGCTAGCCCCTCCTAGTCGATGTGAGTGGGTTCTCATTTCATCAGCCTGTGATCTGAGGCAGGGGGCTGCTCTGAGTTTGGGGTTGCTTGCTTTGTGATGGGTACCACGTGCAGCCCTGGTGGGCAACCCCTTCTACGAAGAGTGGCTGTTTTATCATTTGCGGGGTGCCTCTCATGGACCCCCACTCCATTCTGGACTCGGTGCCTTTGCTCTCACTGTTCCTGGGACATGGCTGAGGTCTCTGGGGAGGTGTGGCTTCCCAAGGAAAGAGGTCTTTGAAGAGGTGCCTTGACCCCAGCTTGGATCTCCTGTGGACAGTGTCCAGCTGCCCCCCCCCATAGACTCTGTGCCTGGTCTTGAAGAAGGCAAATGAATTGAGAACCTGTCCCAGCCACTTGGGGGATAAAGCTCTCGTGGCCCGTGTCTCCATTTGCTCGGCTGCAAACCAGGATGAGTTTGGGATGAGTGCGTGTGATCGAACACACCAAGTCCTAGATTTTCAAAGTATGGAGTCAGCACATTCTTTTCTTTTTTTCAAAAAAAAAAAATTATTTATTTGAGAGAAAGGAAGAAAGAGACAGAGAACAGAAGAGAAATAGGTGCACCAGGGCCTCCAGCCACTACAAACGAACTCCAGATGTGTGCAACACCTTGTGCATGTGGCTTACGTGGGTACTGGGAAATCAAACCTGGGCCCTTAGGCTTCACAGGCAAGCACCTTAACTGCAGAGCCATCTCTCCGGCCCTTCAGAACCTTCTTGCTGCTGCCTTCTTACTCACCAGTGGAGGGCTCTGCAAGGTGACTAGGGTCAGTCTAGCTGCGGGCTGCAGTATGTCTGGTTTCTCTCTGTAGAGCCACACCAGGCATGCTGTCCTTGTACGACATGTGTTTGTGGTTATTTTGACACATTCATTATTATAGGGCTGAACTTCTGGGTCATTTTCATATTCTTGGAAAATGCTATTCAATTACAACATGGTTTTTTTTTTTTGCCTATTTATACATTAAAAATTGTGAAGCCAGAGCTAGAGATTGTAGCATAGTTAGGAGAGTGTTTGCCTACCATGCTCAGGTCCTGGGTTTGATCCCTAGCACTGTATGAACTGGGCATGGTGGTGCGTGCCTGTAATCCCAGCACTCCAGAGGTAAAGAAAGAGGGTCAGCGCCAGGCATGGTGGCGCACGTCTTTACTCGGGAGGCAGAGGTAGAAGGATTAAGCCACCCTGAGTATATATAGTGAATTCCAGGCCAGCCTGGCCTAGAGTGAAAAAAAAAAAAAAGAAAGAAAGAAAGAAAGAAAGAAAGAAAGAAAGGAAGAGAGAGGATCAGGAGTTCAAGATCATCTTCACTTACATAGCTACTTCAGCCTGGGCTACATTTAGAGAATGGACATGCTAGGGCCTCTTGCCACTGTACAAACTCCAGATGCACATGCCACTTTCTGTGTCTGGCTTTACATGGGTTCTAGGGAATCAAACCCATAATAGCAGGCTTTGCAAGCAAGTGCCTTTAACTTCTGCACCATCTCTGTAGCCCCACTGTCTCAAAAAAAGTTGTCTTTTTTTGGTGGGGGTCTCTTTATAGCCCAGGCTGACCTGAATTTACTATGTAGTCTCAGGCTGGCCTCAAACTCACAGCAACTCTCCTACCTCTGTCTCCCCAGTGCTGGGATTAAAGGTGTGTGCCACCACGCATGGCTCAAACAAAGTTTCAGTTGCAGTGGTGGTAGGCCCTGATGAGCCCATTCTCTCTCTCTCTCTCTCTCTCTCTCTCTCTCTCTCTGTCTCAATCTCTCATCCTACTAATATAGACAGGCATGGTAGGTCAAGCCTTTAATCCCAGCACTGGAGAGCTGAGGTAGGAGGATCTCCATGAGTTTGAGGCCAACCTGAGGCTACAGAATGCATTCCAGATCAGCCTAGGCTAGAGTGAGACCCTGCCTCAAAAATTTTTTTTTACTAAAGTAAAAATATACAACACAAGTATAAAAAAAAAGGCCAAAATGTTTTGTTATGGTTCACAGTAGGAACCCAAACCACCACCAAATCAACTTAAAACAATGCCTATTTTCCCTAGAAACTATAGACATTTCAATGATAATATATTTACTTCCAAGCACTCTTTTTATTTGTGTATATGTTTGTGTGTGTGGATGATATGTGTGTGAATGTATGGGCATGTACATGCCACAGTGCATGTATGGAGGTCAGTGGACAGCCTTGGAGTTTCTGTCCTTCCATCTTCTTTTTAAACAGCGTCTCTTACTGTTACACGGACCACTTAAGCGGGCCTACAAGCTTCAGAGTTCTCCTGGCCCCACCTCCCATCGCCATGGGCACATTAGGATTACAAACCTGTCTACCACTTTGCATCTGGCTTTAAATGGGTGCTGGAGAGAACTGAAATCAAGTCAGTAGGCTGACAAGCAAGCTAAGCCTTTAACCAGTGAGCAATCTCCCCATTTTTAAAATAATAATATTGAGTGTGGGCACGGGCTCTTGGCTTCACAAGTTTTTTAAACTTTTTAATTATTTACTTATTTGCAAACAGAGAGAGAGAGAGAGAGAGAGAGAGAGAGAAAGAGAAAGAGAGAGAAGAAAGATAAAGAGAAATGGATGTGCTAGATGAACTCCAGATGCATGCACCACTGCATCTGGTTTTATGTGGGTACTGGGGAATTGAACCTGGGTCATTAGGCATTGCAGGCAAGCGCCTTAACCACTGAACCATCTCTCTAGCCACCCACTCCTCAGATCTCATAGCTCTACATGGCCTCTCCACCTCCCTTTCAGCCTGGTCCAGATGCACCCAGGGGACCGAGGAACCAGGCAGTTCTCAGTCTTCTAAAAACGTGATCAGCCGAAAGGACGAGTGTGTGAGGGCCGCATCTCCAAGTCAGGCTCCCAGTGGGGCTGGCTGAGCATCTCTGCCTGGGTGTCGAGGGGAGGTTGCCATGGTGACCGCTACGCCAATGCTGATGGAAGCCCTGGCCATGTTCCCCTGGTGCCTAGGTGGAAGATGGTGAGGCACCCAAGAGAATGCACCTTGTGCATCCCTGTGCTTTCAGACAGACTGTTGAGTAAAAATGCTTGCTTGGTGGTGCATAAGTGATTCATGTAGTCAGTGTCTCTCCCCAGCTAGCAGCTCTTGTGGCTTAAGTAACCAGAACAAATCCTTATATAACTTGGCCTGGACTGGGGATGCCTGGATCTAGGTGTTTGCAAGTTCCACACTGTTGCTCACTTCTGCCATCCTTACTCCACAAACTTCATGGAAAGTCCAGGAAGTTAATCAACCTAAAACAACCACCATGGGGCTGGAGAGATGGCTTAGTGGTTAAGTGCTTGCCTGTGAGGCCTAAGGACCCCAGTTGGAGGCTCAACTCCCCAGGACCCACGTTAGCCAGATGCACAAGGGGGCGCACGCGTCTGGAGTTCGTTTGCAGTGGCTGGAGGCCCTGGCGCGCCCATTCTCTCTGTGTCTCTCTCTCTGCCTCTTTCTCGCTCTGTCTGTCGCTCTCAAATAAATAAATAAACTAAAAAATTAAAAAAAACAACAACCACCGTGAATAGTAAAGTCACGAAAATACCCTTTGACTCAGAAGCGCCTCATATTCCTTCTCACTCCCCCCTCCCGCTTTCTCAGAGGTTGGCCGGGACTTGGGGAGTGGCTTGCTATTTGTCACAGTGCTGAAACCATCCCGTCATCAGTGCCCTTGGCATGGCTTTCTGTTTCTTCCACGTGCGCTCCTGCAAGCCTGCCATGGGCTGGGCCCCACCACCCTGTTTCACTGACAGTTTGGGAATAAACATGTTTTTATGTGTGGTTCCAGTCACTGCCAAAAACACCATTTATGGAGCTTCTAATTACCTTGGAGGCTGTGGTAGGTCCTGTTTCAGAGTCAATAAACTGCTTTAAGCAATGCTGGCTAATTTGGTGTTTTAGCTGCTAGGGGCAACAGAGCGTTAATGAGATACACCCATTCGGAGGAGTCGCTTTCAGGATTGTGGTTGGGAGGTGTTGGGCCACCTAGTTGCTGATGTTTTAGCTGTTGATCAACATATTATTGATGACAATGTGAAAACTGTCCTCTCTTCCCTCCCCAGGCAAAAATCTCCTCCCCAGAGCCCATCAGACAAAAGAAGTGAGGTGCCTAGGAACTGAGTTCAGATTTATAGCTTTGATTTTATCTCCTTTTGGTGATTTGCATGTAGCTTGATGGAACAATTCTAAAGACAGCTTTCTTTCCCCCAACACACTTTTTTTTAAAGTTTTTTTTTTTTTTTCTCTCTCTCTATCCCAGGCTGACCTGGAATTCACTCTGTAGTCTCAGGCTGTCCTCGAACTCACGGCAGTCCTCCTACCTCGGCCCAAGTACTGGGATTAAAGGCATGCATCACCACACCGGCAGCTTTCTCCTTTGTATTTATTCTTTTTATTTTTTAAATGTTTAAAAAAAATTTTTTGTTTATTTTTATTTATGTATTTCAGAGCAACAGACAGAGAGAAAGAGGCAGAGAAAGAGAGAGAATGGGCGCGCCAGGGCCTCCAGCCACTGCAAACAAACTCCAGACGCGTGCGCCCCCTTGTGCATCTGGCTAACGTGGGTCCTGGGGAATCGAGCCTTAAACCAGGGTCCTCAGGCTTCACAGGCAAGCGCTTAACCACTAAGCCATCTCTCCAGCCCTCCTTTTGCTTTTTAAAGTATTTCCATTTATTTTGAGAAAGAGAAGAGAAAGAAAGAGGCAGGTAGAGAGACAGAGAATGGGTGCGCCAGAGCCTCCAGCTACTGCAAAGGTACTCCAGACGCATGTACCACCTTGTGCATCTGGCTTACGTGGGTACTGGGGAATTGAACCTGGGTCCTTAGGCTTCACAGGCAAGTGCCTTAACTACTAAGCCATCTCTGCATCCTTCTTTTATTTTTTCCCATGTGTATGCATACATGTGTGTATGTATACATGTTCATATGGACGTGGGTATGCATGCGCATGGGTACATGTGGAGGTCGGAGGACAACCTTGGGTGTTATTGTCAGGAATGCCATTTATCTCTCTCATTGTTATTATTTATTATTTTTTTTGGTTGTTCAAGGTAGGGTCTCACTCTAGCACAGGCTAACCTAGAATTCACTATGTAGTCTCAGAGTGGCCTTGAACTCACTGCAATCCTCCTACTTCTGCCTCCCGAGTGCTGGGATTAAGGGCTTGCACCACCACGCCCGGCTCCTATGATTATTATTTTTGAGGTAGGGTCTCACTCTAGCCCAGGCTGACCTGGAATTCAGTATGTAGTCTCAGACTGGCCTCAAACTCACAGCGATCCTCCTACCTCAGCTTTCCTAGTGCTGGGATTAAAGTCATGTGCCACCACGCCGGGCCCATCTACCTCTTTCTGAGACAGGTGTTCCCATTGGGCTGGAGCAGAATATTTAGGCTAAACTGGCCAGCCAGTGATGTCCAGGGATCTGGCTGTCTCTACCGCTTTAGTACGGGGATGACAAGCACTTGGATTTACATGGGTTCTGGGATTGAGCTCAGGTCCCCATGTTTCTGAGTCAAGCACTTTACCAACTGAGCTGTCTCCCTAGCTCCTTCTCTTTTTCTTTTCTAAAAAATATTTTAGGGCTGGAGGGATAGCTTAGCAGCTAAGGTGTTTGCTTGCAAAACCAAAGGACTCAAGTTCGATATCCCAGGACCCACGTTAGCCAGATGCACAAGGTGGCACATGCGTCTGGAGTACTTTTGCAGTGGCTGGAGGCCCTGGTGTGCCCATTTTCACTCTCTCTCTCCCTCTTTTTCTCTCAAATAAATAAATAAAATGCTTTTATTTATTTATTTGACAGAGGAAGAGGGAGAGAGAGAGAGAGAGAGAATGGGAATGACAAGGCCTCTAGCCACTGTCAACAAACTCCAGATATATGCACCACTTTGTGCATCTGGCTTTACGTGGGTACTGGGGAACTGAACCTGGATCCTTAGGCTTCATAGGCAAGTGCCTTAATCACTGAGCCATCTCTCCAGTCCCTTTCTATTTCTTTTGACAAAGATCAGAAAGATAGTTCAAGTTCAGAACGATTTTTAAAAAATACTAAGAATTCTTGCACCACATCCCTTTAAAACATTAAGAAAACTCAACCATAAATATTCATGTATACATGTGTGTGTGTGTGTGCGCGCGCGCATGTAGACATTGGAGGACAACCTCAGCGCGTCAGTTCTCACCGTCCACCTTGTTAGACATGGGGTCTCTTCAGCTGTTTGCCATTGCCATGGTGGACATCAGGCTGCCTGTGAGCTGTGGGTTTCTCCCAACTCTGCCCCTCCCATTGCCATAGGCCTGTTGGGACTGCAGACGTATACACTACTTGCACCAGACTCTATGTGGGTTCTGGGGAATCCAAATTTTAAACGTCAGGCTTGCTTAGCAACCACTTTTATCCATTGACTCCTCTTCCCAGCCTCTCCACCAAGACGATTTTTATTGATTTATTTGTAAGTGTGTGTGTGGTGCACCAGGGACTCTTGCTCCTGCAAATGAAACACAAGATGCTTACTCCACTTTTTGTGTCTACCTTATATGGGTGGTTTGGGAATTGAACCATGGCTGGCAGGCTTTGCAAGCAAGTGCCTTTAACTACTAAACCATCTTTATAGCTCAACAATGAAAAAAAATTTTTTTCGAGGTAGGGTATCACTCTAGCCCAGGCCGACCTGGAATTCACTATTTGGTCTCAGGCTGGCCTCGAACCTACAGTGATCCTCCTACCTCGGCCTCCTAAGTGCTGGGATTAAGCACATGCACCACCACACCCTGTGAAAAACTTTAAAAAATAGTATTTATTTATTTATTTGCAAGCAGAGAGAGACAGATGGAGAGAGAGAGAGAGAGAGAGAGAGGGAATGGGTGCTCGAGGGGCCTCCTGCAACTACAAAGGAACTCCAGATGCTTGTGTCACTTTGCGCATCTGGCTTTATGTCAGTACTGAGGAACTGAATCTGAATCATTAGGCTTTGCAGGCAAGTGCCTTAACCACTGAGCAATCTCTCCAGCTCCCCCTAACCCCCCCGACTTCTGCTTTCTTTTTTTTTTTAATTTTGTTAGTTTATTTATTTATTTATTTGAGAGCAACAGACAGAGCGAGAAAGAGGCTGAGAGAGAGAGAGAGAGAGAATAGGCGCGCCAGGGCCTCTGGCCATTGCAAATGAACTCCAGATGCGTGCGCCCCCTTGTGCATCTGGCTAACGTGGGTCCTGGGGAATCGAGCCTTGAACCGGGGTCCTTAGGCTTCACAGGCAAGTGCTTAACTGCTAAGCCATCTCTCCAGCCCCTGCTTTCTTATAGAAGTATGCAGCTACCCTCTGTGTGCTTTGAACAGTCTCCTTCGTAGACTTGTGCTTGTCTACTTCATCTCCAGTTGGTGGCACTGTTTGGGAAGGTTGTGGAACCTTTAGGAGGTGGAGCCTTGTGGAGGAAGTGGGTCACTGTGGGGCTGGGTAAGGCCCTCAGGTGATACAGTCCAGCCGTGCTCTCTTTGTCTCATCCCTGCTGATCTAAGATGTGGTACCAGCAACGAAGGATATGGTACCAGCTTTCTGCTTCTGTCATTTTTCCTTGGCCATGACAAAACTTTCTTTTGAAACTGTACACCAAAAGAAACCCTTCACTGAGTTGTCTCTGTTTCAGGAAGGATAAAGTAACTGATACATCCTTTCTATTTCCTACTTCATTTCAAATTTCTTCCTCCCCTCTCCTGATCCCTTTTCTAATCTTTTCTTTTCTTTTTTTTTTTTTTTTTTTTTTTTGAGGTAGGGTCTCACTCTAGCCCAGGCTGACCTGGAACTCACTAAGTAGTCTCAGGGTGGCCTCGAACTCACGGCGATCCTCCTACCTCTGCCTCCTGAGTGCTGGGATTAAAGGCGTGCGCCACCACGCCCGGCTGCTTTTCTAATCTTTTCTATTGTTTCAAATATTTATTTATTTGTTTTTAATTTAAAAAAATTTTTTTCATTTTTATTTATTTATTTGAGAGAGAGAGGCAGATATATACATATATATAGAGAGAGAGAGAACGGGCATACTAAGGCCTCTAGCCACTGCAAATGAACTTCAGATGCATGTACCACCTTGTGCATCTGGCTTATGGGGGTACTTGGGAACTGAACCTGGCTCTGCAGGCAAACACAACTGCTAAGCCATCTCTCCGTCCTTATTTATTTATTGTATGTGTATATGAGCACATGCATCATGGTCTGCAAGCACATTGTGGTCACATATGCATGTGCTACTTTGCATAGGTCTTTTGATGTGTCTTTGACTGCTGAGTCATTTCTACAGCCCCCTTGTCTAGTTTTCTGACACACACACATGTGCACACACATATACACAAATATGTAATGTAAAATCTAGGCTCAATAGGTGAGCAAAAAATGTGGTATTCATCTTTCTGAGTCTGGCTAATTTGAGTCAACATAATAATTTCTAGTTGTATGCACTTTCGCGCAAATGTCATGATCTCACTTTTCCTTACAGCTACATAAAATTCCAATGTGTACACGCCTCATGGTGTCTTTATTCATTCATCTGTTGATGGACAGTTTGGCCAGGTCAATTTTCTGGCTGTTGTGAACAGTGTTGCAATACACATAGCTATGCAAGTATTCTTGTAGTATGTTGATTAAGAGTCCTTTGGATATATACCTAGGAGTGATATAGCTGGGTCATATGGAAGTTCTATTTTTTTTTTAAATTTATTTATTTGCAAGCAAAGAGAGTGAGACAGGGAGAGGGCAATGTAGAGAGAGAGAGAGACAGAGAGACTGGGCACGCCAGGGCCTCTAGCCACTGCAAATGAACTCCAGATGCATGTGCCACTTTGTGCATCTGGCTTTATGTGGGTACTGGGGAACTGAATCCATGTAGATTGGCTTTGTAGGCAAGTGCCTTAACAGCTGAGCCATCTCTCCAGCTCCCTCATTTTCTTTCTTTCTTTCTTTCTTTCTTTCTTTCTTTCTTTCTTTCTTTCTTTCTTTCTTTCTCTTTTGGTTTTCTGAGGTAGAGTCTTTCTGTAGCTCAGGCTGACTTGGAATTCACTATGTAGTCTCAGTGTGGTCTCGAACTCATGGCAATCCTCCTACCTCTGCCTCCCAAGTGCTGGGATTAAAGGCATGTGCCACCATGCCCGGCTCTTTTTTTTATGGAGAGACAATTGGCATGCCAGGGCCTCCAGCCACTGCAATCAAACTCCAGATGCATGTACCACATTGTGCACATGCATGACCTTGAGCATGTGTTACCTTGTTTGTCTGGCTTACGTGGGATCTGGGGAGTCAATCATGGGTCCTTAGGCTTCACAGGCAAGTACCTTAACTGCTAAGCCATCTCTCCAGCCTTCATTTTCTTTTTTGATGATGATTATTCACAGTATGAAGCAGCTTTAATTCATTATTCCCTGATGGATAAGGATGTTGAACACCTTTTCTGTATTCACTGTGTTTCAGTTTTTTGCTGTCTATTTGGTTTATTAGCCAATTTATTGATCAAATGATTTGTGTTCTGAGTATTTAATTTTTGCAGTTTTTTTTGTTTGTTTTTTTGAGGTAGGGTTTCACTCTAGCCCAGGTTGACATGGAATTCACTATGTAGTCTCAGGCTGGCCTTGAACTCATGGCAGTCCTCCTACCTCTGCCTCCTGAGTGCTGGGATTACAGGCATACACCACCACACCCGGTGTATTGCAGTGATTTTTTTTTTAAGATTTAGTTTTATTTATTTGCTTATGAGAGAGGGAGAGAGAGAGAGAGAGGGAGGGAGAGAATGGGCACACCAGGGCCTCTAGCCACTGCAAATGAACTCCAGATGCATGTGCCACCTTGTGCCTCTAGCTTACGTGGGACCTGGAGAATAAACCTGGATCCTTAGGCTTTTCAGGCAAGTGCCTTAACTGCTAAGCCATCTCTCCATCCCAAATGTGTAGCCCAGGCTGGCCTCGAACTCTTGATCCTCCTGCCTTGCATCTTCAGCAATATCCTACTGGTATGCACCACCACAACTGGCTGCAGTGGTTTTTTTTTTTTTTTTTATAAAGATATCCTGAATATTAATTCCCTGACTGACATGTAGTTGGCCAAGATTTTTTTCCATTCTATAGGCTGTCTCTACTCTGGAGATCATTTATATTGCTGGATAGAAGCTTTTAAATTTTTTATTTATGAGAGAGAGAGAGGGAAGGAAGGAAGGAAGGAAGGAAGGAAGGAAGGAAGGAAGGAAGGAAGGAAGGAAGGAAGGAAGAAAGGAGCATATGGACAATCCAGGACCTCTAGCTGCTACAAAACAAGTTCCAGACACATGTACCACTTTGTGCATCTGGCTTTACATAGGTACTGGAGAATTGAACCTGGGTCATTAGGCTTTGCAGGCAAGTGCCTTAACTACTGAGCCATCTCTCCAGCCGCTGAAACTTTTTTTTGTTGTTGTTTTTTTGAGGTAGGGTCTCACTCTGGCCCAGGCTGACCTGGAATTAACTGTAGTCTCAGGGTGGCCTTGAACTCATGGCAGTCCTCCTATCTCTGCCTCCCAAGTGTGGGGATTAAAGGTGTGCGCCACCATGCCCAGCTCTCAGAAACTTTAATTTCATGTAATCCCATTAGTCACTGGGGTTATTTCCTGAGCTGTTGGAGTCTTTTTCAGAAAGACCTTGCCTATGCCTATATGTTGAAATAGTTTCCCTATGTTTTCCTCTAGCAGGAAAGTTTCCGATCTTACATGAACATCTTTGATCCATTTTGAGTTGATTTTTGTGCAGGGTGACAGATAAATTCTTCTACATGTGGAAATTCATTTTTCCCAGCACCATTTGTGAATAAGGCTATCTTTTTCTCCAATGTCAGTTTTTGACAGCTTTGTCACAAATGAGGTGGCTGTCACTGTGAGTTGATGTCTGTTCTTTTCCATTGGTAGGCGTGTCTGTTTTGTGACAGTACTGTTGTGGTTTTGTTGCTATTGTCCTATAGCATAATTTGAGATCAGGTATTTTGAAACCTCCAGTATTGTTCTTTCTGCAAAAAGGTGGCCTTGACTATTTAGGGTCTTTGATGCTTCCATATGAATTTTAGGATTATTTTTCTAGTTCTGTGAAGAATTTCATTGAGATTTTGGTAAGGATTGCATTGGCTCTGCACATTGTTTTTGGTAATATATCCATGTTCACATTTTTTTTTGTAGTGTTTTTATCCTCTGTTTCTTTCTTTTGTGCCCTCTGGAGCCAGAACTGTCTGGGTTCACATGCTTGCTCTGACATCCACGACCTTTGTGACTTGGGGCAAACCACAACCTAGTGGTGCCTCAGTTTCTTCATCTGTAAGTTGGGGCTAATAAAAGTACCCACTCCCAAATTTGTTTTGGTGACAAAATGGATTAATTAATTGGTTTTCTAAAAACCACTTAAAAGCCTGGTGTTGGGGCTGGAAGAACAAAGGCTCAGCAATTAAGATGCTTGCTTGCAAAGCTTAATGACGACCTGAGTTCAAACTCCCAGTATTCTCGTAAAGCCAGATGCACAAAGTGGCGCATATGTCTGGAGTTTGTTTGCAGTGACGGAGGCCCTGGTGTGCCCATTCTCTCCCTCTCTTCCTTCCTCCCTTCCTTCCCCTCTTTCTCTCTCCAAATAAATGAAATATTTAAAACCAAAACCTAGTGTGTATGGCAGAACAATTGAGGATTCTTGTACTTCACAAACCAAAGGTGACTGGCGTGGTGGAGTTGCGCTGGCCATGCCTGACCTCACATTTGCCTCCCCCTGAGCAGGGTGCTCCACTGTCTTATTCCAGACAAGCCGGGGGCAGCTCTGCAGTGGACTCCGCAGGAACGTAGAGTCTGAACAAGGAGTCCTGGTTAGAAAAACACATATTCAGGAAAACACAGGCGCTCCCTGGGCAGAGATTTAGAAAAACAACAGTCCATGGCTACTTGATTAAAGGGTAGGAACTAATTATTCTTTACAGAGGGACGTGAGGCCACCATGTGGGGCTGTGACCTGCTGGTAGGATGTAGATTTCCATAGGACACAAGGAAGTCTTTCCCGCTGAAAACATACAGAGAATCAGATAGATGCAGTCTGGAGTGAGTGGAAGGAGGCCCATCTCCTGGCTTCTGGAAGAATTCCCCGAATGGTATAGAAACATCTTTTGCAGCACTTTGAACATGAAAGTCTTCTTGAGGCCAGGGAAATGACTCAGGTACAGCGCTTGCTATGCAAGCGTTAGAATCTGTGTTTGATCGCCGGCACCCACGGAAAATGCCAGCATAGCAATCCCAGCACTGTGGAGGTGGAGACAGGGAAATCCCCAGGGGATCACTGGCCAGGTAGTCTTGCTGACCTGGTGAGCTCTAAGTTCAGCACAAGAGCCTGTCTCAAAGAAGAAGGTGGAGAATGACTGAGGAAGACCCTTGATGTCACTCTCTGACCTTCATGTGCACATGTGCATACATGTGTATACATATGACACACATGCAGACATATACACTTATATACTCGCCCCCCCCCCCAGCATTCGATATTTCAAAGACTTTTGTTGTGCTGGAGAGACAGGTTAGCAGAAAGGTACTTGCCTGTAAAGCCAAAAGACTCAGGTTCAATTCTCCAGGACCCACACAAGCCAGATGCACAAGGTGGCACATCTGGAGTTCCGTTTGCAGCAGCTGGAGGCCCTGGTATGCCCATTCTCTCCCTCCCTCTCTCTCTCTCTCTCAAATAAATAAATTTTAGAAATAAAATATTTGAAAGACTTTTGTTACAAAACATCCCTTGAAAATGATCTGTAATTTCTGTTGATTAGGACAGCTCACAGACAGCCTAAATGTTTGAGGTGTGGCCTTCCGCGCACACGCTGGAAGTGCGATCAGAGCACCAGCGGCTCAGTCACTGGGCGACACCGCGCGCACTGAATAAGTGCTTGTGATCGTGGGAAAGGAAGGGCTGCCTTGGCCGTGCGATTTCTCACCGTCTTTTCCGCCATACTGTCAGGGATGAATGTTCCCACTGGCCAAGGCTGCCTGGCCACAGATGACAAGAAATCGCAACAAAGTCATGCTGGGACTATATCTCTGTGCTAGAAGGCTTGCCTAGCACACTGGCAGGCCTAGGTTCAATCCCCGGTATTGCCAGAAAAAGAGGAAAGAAAAGAAAGGAAGTTAGGTGGAAGAAAGCTGCAAAAGTCTTACCAATATTTATCCAACAACAGCTGGCTCATTCCAGGTGGCCTGTGAAGGGACAGGGGAAGCCCCGTGTCAGGGAGCTTACAGTTCCAAGACTCCAGTCGACTGACCAATCCCTAAGATGGTCGTCAACATCTGCTTCACAGAAGTAATGCCTCTGCCTATCCACTGGATGAGGCTCTCTTAGCTTTTGTTCCCCTCTCACAGTCTTGTGCCAAGTCCCTGGGGACTTCTTGCCAATGCTGGGGTGTCCCTCCAGGCTCCTGCATGATGCTCCACTGACCTCCTACTTGAGGGACATCTGTCATTTGCCTCACACAATACCTTTTTGCCTGAAGCTCCCCTCTTGCCTTGGCAAGGGTCCTCATCTGCCTGCAGGCTGACTCCCGAAAACTGTAGCTCTTATATCCATCTACATACCCACAGCACATCCACCTAGCAGTCCCTTCACTCTAAATGTGAGATATCTGCTCTTGTCCCCCCCCCCCCATAGGGTCTCGCTCTAGCCCAGGCTGACCTGAATTCACTATGTAGTCTCAGGCTGGCCTCAAACTCACAGAGATCCTCTTACCTCTTCCTGCTGAGTTTAAAGATGTGCACCACCATGCCCAGTTTGTTTGTTTGTTTATTTAAGAGAGAGAAAGAAAGAGGGAAAGAGAGAGAGACAGAGAGAATATGGATGCATCAGGGCCTCTAGCCACTGCAAACGAACTCCAGACGCATGTGCCGCTTCGTACATCTAATTTTATGTGGGTACTAGAAAATCAAACCTCGGTCATTAGGCTTTGCAGGCAAGTGCCTTAAGTGCTAAGCCATCTCTCCAGCCCTTTTCTTGGTTTTTGTTCCCAGCGCTGCCCTACCCACAGGTCTTCTCTATTTTTCCTAGTTGTTCGGCTAAAAATCTTAGAACATCTATAACTCTCTTTTATTTTACCCTCTCTCTCCCATCCACTACCCGGTCCTGTTCTTGCTACCTTCAGATGTATTCAAAATGCCCCCATCTTTCTCCATTCCCCTGCCACCACCTGGAACCAAGTTCCTACCATCTCTTATGAGGGGCCATGGCAGGGACTTCTCCACCTCCTTCCTGTCCCATGTCTCCTAGAGGTCTCTTCACAGGGCATTGAGAACTTAGACCTGGTTTCCCTTTTGCTCAGAACCTCCAAAGGCCTCTCATTTCACCCAGGCTAAAATCTACAGACCTTGCAGTGGCCTGTACACTCTTACCCTCTGGCTCTTTCTTCTTGTTTTCAACTCTTTTCTCTGCCCACTCAAGGTGGGTGAGTCTTGCCTGTCTTCAGCTGTGCCAAGAATTTCCCTGCTTGCTTCAGGACCTTTGCACACCTTGTTCAGTCCACATGAATCGTTCTCCCACTTCTTTAAGGTCTCTATGTCATCATTTCTTTCTCCAAGAAGGCTTCTCTGAGCCCTCTATGTAAAAGACCAGCTATGAACTGGAGAGATGGCTTAGCCATTAAGGAGCTTGTCTGCAAAGCCTAAGGACCCAGGTTCGGTTCCCCACTACCCACGTAAGCCAGATGCACAAGGTGGCGCATGCATCTGGAGTTTGTTTGCAGTGGCTAGAAGCCTTGGCATGCCCATTCTCTCTTGTTCTTTCAATAAATAAATAAATAAATAAATAAATAAATAAATAAAATTTAAAAGGCCAGCTATGGGCTAGAGTGAGACCCTACCTTAAAAACAAACAAACAAACAAAACATCCCAGGGCTGGAGAGATGGCTTAGCAGTTAAAGTGCTTGCCTGCGGAGCCTGACTCAGGTTTGCTTTCCCAGGACCCACATAAGCCAGATGCACAAGGTGGCATATGTGTCTGGAGTTTGTTTGTAGTGCCTGGAGACCCTGGTTGCCCATCTCTCTATATATCTGCTTCTTCTTCTCGCTCTCTCTCAAATAAATAAATAAATAATGTGTTTCCTAAATCCCAAAATAAACTAAAATTAAAAATTTAAAAGCCTGGTGCGGTGGTGCATGCCTTTAATCCTAGCACTTGAGAGAGCATCACCATGCATTTGAGGCCAGCCTTGAACTACAGAGTGAGTTCCAGGTCAACTTAGGCTAGAGTGAAACCCTACTTCAAAAAAGATCGAAAAAATAAATAGGTAAAATAAAAAAGATGGGCTGGAGAGATGGCTTAGCGGTTAAGCGCTTGCCTGTGAAGCCTAAGGACCCTGGTTCAAGGCTCGATTCCCCAGGACCCACGTTAGCCAGATGCACAAGGTGGCGCATGCATCTGGAGTTCTGTTTGCAGTGGCTGGAGGCCCTGGCGCTCCCATTCTCTCTCTCTCTCTCTCTGCCTCTTTCTCTGTGTCTGTCGCTCTCAAATAAGTAAATAAAAAATGAAGAAAAAAATTAAAAAAATAAAATAAAATAAAAAAGACCAGCTAGTTCTGCCAGTCTTCTCGTCTTTCTGCCCTACTTTTGTATTCTCTGCAGAATTGATCACCTCCTTATATAAGATCCAAGACAGCTGGGACTGTGTTTTGCGGTTGGCTGGATCTCTGTGCCCAATACAATGCCCAGGACATTGTAGAGTCAGCAGATGCTTAAAGCCAAATTTATTATGCATCCACTGTGAGCCAGGTAAAAGGTGGAGTTTGATAGGAATTATGTATTTAGTTCTCAAAGCAACTCTCTGAAGGTCAGATCAAATCATACCCTTTTGCAGGTCGACACCGAGGATTGGGGAAGTTGGGGAGTTGCCCAAGGTCACTAATGACTTGGACTTGACTCCAGGCCTTGGAGCCCACAGGGCCTGTGTTCCCATCACCTTGTGCTGTTGCTGCCCAACTTCATTCCAGAAAGATTTGCCACAGCTGCCTGGCCTGTTTGTCACCGGCAACCTGTGGCTAGTCTGTGGACTCAAAACACGGGAAAGGCAGGAGCTCTGCTGTGTCTGGTGCTACAGGACAGTACCTCTTGGGAAGTGTTTGGGGTTTTGCTTTGCTGGGGGCAGTTACTGCATTTTGCAGGCTCTTTCTCCTGGATGACCAGGTCAGGGATGCATGCCAGGCCTGGGAAGATGAGAAGAGTGTAGAGTCCAACATATGGAGGGGCCATGCTAAGTGTTGTTCATTGAACTCTACTGGGTGAAAGGAGGCAGCTGGGTGAGAATAGACATTCCTAGGCATCTCCCCAAAGGAGGCTCATCCTTGAAGTTCACCTCTATGTGCCACAAACCAAGAACTTTGTTCTGTGTTTGGTTTTTCGAGGTAGGGTCTTGCTTTAGCCCAGGCTAACCTGGAAGTCACTCTGTAGTCTCCGGCTGGCCTCGAATTCACAGTGATCCTTCTACCGCGGCCACCTGAGTGCTGGGATTAAAGGTGTGTGTCACCACGCCGTGCCCCTTTCACTCTTCTGAGGTCATTCTGCGATACCTCCATTTTTCAGGTGGAGGAACTAGGGACCAGAGAGGCGGAGTCATCTGCCCAATGTTAGACTGTTCAGGGTTGGCAGAGCCGGCTTCAGCATCTGTGTCCTAACCATTAGGGAAAACTGCCCCTTTATAGTACCTCCAAGAGGATGGCATGTTACCATCATTGGTGGTTCTCTTTTGGGGAGATTGAACTTGGGAAAATTATTCTTTATTGTTATTATCATCATCATCCTTTAAAAATATTTTATTTATTTATTTGAGAGAGAGAAAGAAGAAGAAGAAGAGAGAGAATGAATGGGCGTGCCAGGGCCTCTAGCCACTGCAAACAAACTCCAGATGCATGCGCCACCTTGTGCATCTGGCTTATGTGGGCCCTGGGGAATTGAACCTGGGTCCTTAGGCTTTGCAGGCAAGTGCCTTAACTACTGAGCCATCTCTCCAGCCCATCACCATCATCTTTGTGTGTGAATGCAGACTCACACGTGGCATGGTGTGGCGGTCAGAGGATAACCCCAGGTGTCCGTCCTCACCTCCCACCTTGTTTGAGGCCGGGTCTCTTGTTCACTGCTGCAGATACTAGACTGGCTGGCTGGCCTGTGGGCTTCTGGCATTAGCCTGTCTCCACCTTGTATCTCACGGTGAAGCCCTGAGATTACTGACATGTGCTACTGTGTCCAGCTTCATGTGGGCTCTGGGGACCCCAGCTCAGGTCATCACACCTGCACAGCAAGTGCTTTACCTGGCTGAGCCATCTCCCCAGCCTGGGAAAAGTTATTCTAAAGGGATCAGCATGGCAGGAATCTAAAATGTGAGACCAATGCAGCAGCCAATGGCTCCTGGATGGGAGCAGGCGAGGCGGAGAATCTGGAAGCATGGGGTTGTGGAGGGCCGGAGCGGGAGGAAGTTGAGAAAGTGTGTGGGGAACGGTTATCATCGCTGAGTGATTCAAGCAAACATGTATCTCAGAAAAGGGCATTGTCGGGCTTGTTTCTCCTATTGCACATCGACTTCATGACTAAGCCTTTTCTTTTTGTTTTAAAACTTTTTTTGTTCATTTGTATTTATTTATTTGAGAGCGACAGACAGAGAGAGAGAAAGAGGCAGATAGAGAGAGAGAGAGAGAATAGGCTAGCCAGGGCCTCCTGCCACTGCAAATGAACTCCAGATGCATGTGCCAATTTGTGCATCTGGCTTTACATGGATTGGGGAATAAAACCCTGGCTGCTAGGCTTTGCAAGGAAGTACCTTTAATTGCTGAGCCATTTCTCCAGCTCGAGAACTTTCTTGTTGTTGTTCATTTTTATTTATTTATTTGAGAGTGACAGAGACAGAAAGAGGCAGATAGAGAGAGAGAGAGAATGGGCGCACCAGGGCCTCCAGCTACTGCAAACGATCTCCAGACACGTGCGCCCCCTTGTGCATCTGGCTAATGTGGGTCCTGGGGAATCAAACCTTGAACTGGGGTCCTTAGGCTTTACAGGCAAGCGCTTAACCACTAAGCCATCTCTCCAGCCCATTCCCAGAGAGTGGGTGCAGAATGCTCGCTCTGTCCATTTTCAGTTACAGAATGAACTCTTCTGTGTCTCTGATGAGTATTGTGTCTTATTATATGTGTGTTCTGCAACTTGGACTTTAATCATTTTTTCCTTTACTTTTTAAAAAAACATATTTTTCTTTATTTGCAAGTAGAGAGAGAGAGATACAGGGAGAGAAAATGGGTGCGCAGGGCCTCCAGCCACTGTAAACAAACTCCAGACACACGTGCTACTGTGCATCTGGCTTTACGTGGGTACTGGGGAATTACTGAACCTGAGTCATTAGGTTTTGCAAGCATGTGCCTTAAGTGCTGAGTCATCTCTCCAGCCCCTCCTTCCTTTTTTTTTTTTTTTTTTTTTTTTGAGGTAGGGTATTACTCTAGCCTAGGCTGACCTGGAATTCACCATGTAGTGGCCTTGAACTCACAATGATCCTCCTACCTCTATACGAAAGGGATGTGGACTGGAGAGATGGCTTAGCTGTTACAGTGCTTGTCTGTGAAGCCTAAGGACCTAGGTTCAACTCCCCAGTACCCATGTAAGCCAGATGCACAGGGTGGTACATGTGTCTGGAGTTCGTTTGCAGTGGCTGGAGGCCCTGGCACACCCATTCTTCCTCTCTCTTTCTCTCTCAAATAAATAAATAAATAAAATTTAAAAAGATATACCAGAGGGAAAGGCTCCAGGCCTAACCATCACACAGTCTTTTGTAGTCAAATCTACCCCTCTCTGCCTTGGAGTAGAATCCTCAATGACATGTCAGATAGAAGGGACCCAAGCAAGTGGAAACAGCCTCACTTCCAGCACAGACTGGCTTTGTGATCTCCACTATGGTCACTCTGTGTCCGGAGTTCATTTGCAGTAGCTATAGGCCCTGGTGCACCCATTCTCTCTCTGTCTCTCTGTGCCTCTTTTTTCCCTCTCTCTCTCTCTCAATTTTTTTTTTTTTTTTTTTTTGAGGTAGGCTCTCACTCTAGCCAAGGCTGACCTGGAATTCACTATGTAATCTCAGGGTGGCCTCGAACTCACGGTGATCCTCCTACCTCTGCTTCCCGGGTGCTGGAACTAAAGGCGTGTGCCACCATGCATAGCTTTTTTTTTTTTTTTTAAGAAGCATGTATCTGGAGTTTGTTGGCAGCATTTGAGAGGTGGAGGCAAGAAGATCAGAAGTTCAAGGTCACCCTCAGTTACATAGGGAATTTGAGGCTAGCCTGAGGTACATGAAACCCTGTCTTAAACCACCCTCTGACCCAGCTTGTATGGCCTTCAGGGATATGTCAAGGCTCCTCAGCCTGTGTGTACCAAGAGAGAGTTTCTGGCTGAGTGGATGCCATAAACACCACTGGTTGGTGTTTGGGAATTGTTTATATGTGAGAAATAACAACAAAGACTGCCATCAGGTTGCACTTTTTAGACTTTTTTTTTTTTCATGGTTGGAAGGTTGACTGTGGGACCTTGGGGCTTTCCTCTTGGAGGGAGAGCAGGAGTTTGGAGTGAATGTAGCTGCTGAAATCTCAGAAAATACCGGCCACCTTGTGCATCTAGGGCTACCACTGTAGGCAGCTTTCGCGTTAATAAGAAGTGTTTTTGAAAAAAAACAAAAAAAAACAGAAGTGTTTTTGGAAACAGTGATGTAGTTTGCACATCTAATCAGTGAATAACGACACATTGTCTCTTCTCTTCCAGGCCTAAGCGACAACGCCACAACTTCCCTATGTTTCCTTCTCCCAAGGCCTGGAATTTTCGAGGGGTAAGTGTGTTCTCTGAGTGGCCCTGCTGGTAAATGTCCCCTGTGGAGTAGCACTCCTGCCTCAGCTGGGCTGCTGTCACCGTTTACTTCTCTAACAAACTTTCCACCAAGGGAAAGTGTTGGGGAAGTCCCTTCTGGTCTGACTCTCAAGGTTTAAGTGGTTGATAGGCCGACGTGGCCTGCACGGGCCATTGTGAGCTGCAGGAGGGCTGGGGGTAGGGCGGTCAAGGTTGGTGGGGGTGGGGTGGTGGAGCTCAGCTGTTCTTGGGGCCTCGAAGGAAGCCCTGTACAATGAAGGAAAAGGAAGTGTCTGGTAATGTGTAAGCTTATACCTCCATGGGGAGCTTTGCATTCCAAAAGTCTGGAAGCTTTAAACAGTCAAATTCTTCCAAGTGCAAAGCAGTAGTCGCTTGCTGGATTGGCGGGGTTGGGTAGAACCCTCCCGATGGATGGGGTGCATCTTCCTTGATGTATAGTGATGATGATGGTATCCCGGCACTGGGAGGTCCTACTGTGCTGAGATGAGCTCTAGTGTTGACCCTTGGAAAGGCCCCAGAACTCGGAGTTCATTTGACCCCCAGTGAAAGCCAATCTTGTATTAGAGTTTCACAGTTCACTTCCTTTGAGTCCTCTTTTATCTCTCTTGTTCTTCTTGGATTTTTTTTTTTAAACTTTTAAAAATATTTGTATTATTTATTTATTTGCAAGCAGAAAGCTATAGAAGAAAGACAGAGAGAGAGAGAGAGAGAGAGAGAGAGAATGGGCACACTAGGGCCTCTAGACACTGCAAATAAACTCCAGATACATGCGTCACTTTGGACATCTGGCTTTACATGGGTACTGGGTATGAAACCGGGTCATTAAGCTTTGCGGGCAAGTGCCTTAAGTGCTGAGCCATCTCTTCAGCCCTTGCATTAGTGGTTTTTTTTTTTTTTTTTTTTTTTTTTATGCCTGTTTAGCTAGTTCTGACTCTGTATTGGATCCAAGGGCTGCTATAGCACAAGCGGACTGATATCTGACCTCTAGACTTTTGTTCCCTGCTACAAGAGAGAGTTGTCCATAATCAGGGTTTCTTAATCTGTTTTTTTCTTTTCAAATTTTTATTAACAACTTCTATTATTATAAACAGTATCCCATGATAATGCCCCCCCCCCACGTTTCCCTTTGAAACTCCATTCTCCATCATGTCTCCTGCCCCTCTCAATCAGTCTCTTTTATTTTGATGTCATGATCTTTTCCTCCTATTATGATGGTCTTGTGTAGGTCGTGTCAGGCACTGTGAGGTCATGGATAGCCAGGCCATTTTGTGTCTGGAAGACAACATTGTAAGGAGTCCTTCCCTGCTTTTGACTCTTACATGCTTTCTGCCACCTCTTCCATAACAGACCCTGTGGCTCTAACATTCTTTCTGCCACCTCTTCCACAATGAGCCTTGGAGAGTGGCCAACTTCTCTTCCTTTCTCCTTCTCTTCAACAATGGTCATTAGTCAAGGATGGCAGGTCCACAGGGCAGTAAAGCCATCCAACACTTGCCTAGGGGCGATGCTGGTTTTAGCGATGGAAATCCTCCACCTTGGGACTTCCATCCACCTCCATCTCAGGCAGGCTGGGTTAATTAATTATCATGTCTGTGCTCTTGAGACATCTCTAGCTGGTTCCTCTCGGAAAACAGGTGACGCATGCCTGTAATCACGGTGCTGGGGTTCTTGTCCAGCCAGGGTTACAATAGTGAGACCCTATTTCAAAACACTGAACTGGGGCTGCAGAGATGGCTCAGAGGTCAAGGTGCTTGCCTGCAAAGCCGAAGGACTGTGTTTGACTCCCCCGTACCCAGATGCACAAGGTGGCACGTGTCTGGAGTTTATTTGCAGTGGTTAAAGGCCCTTGGTGAGCCCACTTTCTCTCCCTCCTTGTAAATACATAACTAAATAAAAGGAAAAAAGAAGACACTAAAATATTTTGAGGGTTTCACTCTGGAAGAACACCTGCTTAGCATGTACAAGACAGTTTGATTCCCAGGACTACAAAAAAAAAAAAAAATCAGTAAGAATTCCTCGATTTGTTTCATTTTTATTTTATTTTGGTTTTTCGAGATAGGGTCTTGCTCTAGCCTAGGCTGACCTGGCATTAGTCTCAGGCTGGCCTAGAACTCACAGGGCTGCTCCCACCTCAGCCTCCGAAGTGCTGGGATTAAAGGCGTGCGCCACCACACCTGGCCTTCCCCAGTTTGTTTTAGTGGTGTGACTGATTAACGTCCCCCAGGTGTGTGGGCCAACTGCACCATTTGTCTTACTCTCTTGTGCTTGCTTTGACTTCTTCTGGCCCTGGGGCTTCTTGGAGAAGTCAGATAAACTGGCACCAAGATATACTAGAGGGGGATGGAAAGATGGCTTAGCAGTTAAGGTGGTTGCCTGTGAAGCCTAAGGACTCAGGTTTGATTCCCCAGTACCCACCTATGTCAGATGCACAGGGCGGTATATGCGTCTGGAGTTTGTTTGCAGTGGCTAGAGTCCCTGGCACACCCATTCTCTCTCCATCTATCTATCTATCTATCTATCTATCTATCTATCTATCTATCTATCTATCTATAATAAATTAAAAAGATATACCAAAGGGAAAGGCTCCGGGCCTGACCATCACACAGTCTTCTGTAGCCAAATCTACCCTTCTCTGCTTGGAGTAAAATCTGTCAGGTAGAAGGGACTCAAGCAAGTGGAAACGGCCTCACTCCCAGCACAGACTGGCTTTGTGATCACCATCATGGTCACTGAAACTGATGAAGGACCCAGCATGCCAGGGTGAAGGCATGTGAGGCATTATCTAGTGATGCAGTTCTGTAACGCAGCTGCTCTCCCAGAGCTGTTAGCCTGAGCTGTGTGCACGCTGTTCCCGGCCAGGGTCCTAGAACACGGTGTGCCTGGGAGTGTTTTCTTTTCTTCTTTATTTAGAATGGAAGGTTTTAGAATCTCTGCGCTAGCGATTTCTCCACATTTATATACACAGCAGTAGCAAAAACTATTATATTCTAAGCATTTGCAATTCTATCCCTCATTAGCTTGTAAAGGAAAAGGAGCCTGTGTGTGTCCACCCAGGTCTTGAGCATGTGCAGATCTGGAGGGCTGAGGGGTGGGGACTGGGTGATGAGCAGTAGATTGGGAAAGGTAGGAGGAGCCACATAGCTCTGGATGAGCAGTGAAGGGCAAGATCTGAGGACTAGAAATAGCAGTTTGGGAAAGGGAAAATTGAGGTTTCACGGTGTTTTTTTTTTTTTTTTTTTTTTTTTGTAAAGTAGGGTCTCACTCTTGCCCAGACTGACCTGGAATTTACTCTGTAGTCTCAGGGTGGCCTTGAACTCACTGCAGTCCTCTGCTCCCGAGTGCTGGCATAAAAGGCGTGCGCTGCCATGCCCCAACTCAGGGTGTTTTTAAGAAGGCCTTGCAGAATGATTTGCACTGAAACCTCTTCACCTACCCTGGAAATGGCCACTGCAAACCTGCATGGGTCCTTGACGCATCAGGGCTGGTGTTTGTGGCTGCCTGTTTGCTTGGCTATAGAGGGTGCATGGCTAGTGAAGTTTGGATTCCACATCCTCTCTACTTCCGTAGGGATTGGGCTCTGGCTCAGATGTCGTTGTTAACCCAGTGCCTACCTCCCCCCTGCCTCTCTTGCCCAGTCCAGTGCTTATAGTCTTTCTGGGGTTTCTCCATCCAGAACCAGGGGTGCCATGGGTGCATTACAGACAAGCCGAGGGCATGGTCCAGCTGGTGGTGGTGGGAACGTTGAAACCAGAATAAAGACCTGAACAGAGCCGGGAAAATAAGAAGGCCAATGAGATGCGACCCTGGAGGCTGCGTCACACCCACACAGCTCCTCTGTTGGGTATGCGAAGTGCGTCTGGTCTCCATCTGATTGGGGAAGTGCTAACTTCACTTTCTAGACTTCCATCAGAGAGAGCTTGACATTTTCTCTCTCTCTTTTTAAATATTGGTTTATTTGGAGCGGGGAGAATGGGCGCACCAGGGCCTCTTGCCACTGTAAATGAACTCCATACAAATGTGCCATTTTGTGTATCTGGCTTTACTTGGGTGCTGGGGAGTCGAACCATTTGGCTTTGCAAGCAAGAGCCTTTAACTGCAGAGCCATATCTTTAGCCCCAGACTCTGACATTTTTGAAAGTGTTGCTCCCGCTGCCCTGCCGGTGTGCTGGGTAGTACTTCAGGACCTACTGTGTGCAGAACAGTGCTTTAGGAACCAGAGCTCAGCTTGCACTTGCTATAGACACATTGCAGACACTCTTGCCTTCCCCTTCTCTACTGCTTAGTTTTAGCCTAGGCCACTTTGGTAGAAATTTCTAGACTCCTAGGTTTAGAAGGGCATGCCCTCTTAGCCTCAGCCTCAGCCTCTTAAAGAAGATGAGATCTGATGTATCTGTCAAGACTAATATAAGGGATCAAAACTCAGTGAAAAGTAGCTGAATTGAAAGTTAAGGACAGCGCTGGAGAGATTTCTCAGTAGTTATTTATTTGCAAGCAGAGAGAGAGAAAGTGAGTATGGGTGCACCAGGTCCTCTTGCCTGTGCAAATGAACTCCAGAAGAATGTGCCACTTTGTGCATCTGCCTTTAGGTGGGTCCTGGGGTTCTGAACCAGGGCTATCAGGCTGTGTAAGCAAGCACCTTTAAACTCTGAGCCATCTTCCCAGCCCCTAGTTGACTTTTATGGCTGGTTCCTTTCATGTCACCTATGTATGTAGTATATGCTGTTGGGCTTTTAAAAAAAAATATTTTATTTATTTATTTATGAGAAATAGATAGAGTAAGATAGATACAGAAAGGGTGTGCCAGGGCTTCCAGCCCCTGCAAACAAACTCCAGATGCATGTGTCACCTTGTGCGTCTGGTTTACGTGGGTACTGGGGAATGGAACCTGGGTCCTTAGGCTTTGCAGGCAAGCGCCTTAACAGCTAAGCCATCTCTCCAGCCCCACTTTGTTGTTTTTAACCTAAGCCAGAACCATGACTTCATTATGGGTATTGTGTTTCTCTTTTTCACATGTGCTGCCTGCACACACATGCGCATGTGTTTGTGGTGTGCGTGCATGTGATGTGTGTGTAGGTGCTCGTATGCATGTGGGTGCATATGCATATGTATATATGTGTGTGAGAACAACCTCAGGTGTCATGCTCAGGCACTGTCCCCCTCTTTTGGAGACAGTGTTACTCACTGGCCTGGAGCTCACTAACTAGATAGACTATTCTGTGGGCTCCAGGGACCTTTATTGCAAGCACTCGCCATCATGCCAGCTATTTACATGGGTGCTGGGGGTGGAGCTCAGGTCCGAGTGCCTGTGAGACTGAGCTATCTCCTCAGTCCTGTGTTTTGTTATTATGTTTCCTCAGCATATTTTATTCTCAACACTCTTCCCATCCTTCCCTGGTTTTGAAAAGACTAGACAGTCTTTAAACTTTGTGAAAAGATCAGCCCAGTTGCTTTATGGGATATATCTCATATTTGGATTTATCTGACTTCATATGTATGTATGCATGCATGTGTAATACATATATAATATGCTAAATGCTTCAGCAATATATATATGTAACATTACTGAATATGTGTATACATATTCTTTACTTCTCTAATATGTCACTTAACCTATTTCTCTGTCTTTTATGATTTTTTAAAAAAATATTTTATTTATTTATTTATTTGAGAGAGAGGAAGAGAGGTAGCTAGAGAGAGAATGGGCACGCCAGGGCCTCTAGCCACTGCAAACAAACTCCAGACACATGCATCACCTTGTGCATCTGGCTTTATGTGGGTATTGGGAATCAAACCTGGGTCCTTGGGCTTTGCAGGCAAGTGCTCTAACTGCTAAGCCATCTCTCCAGCCCCCTTTATGATTCTTATAGCCTGATAGTTTAGGTCTAAAGACTTCCTGCCTCAGGCTTGGCCATCTGGGGCATGAAAATAACCTCAAAGATGCCACTTCCTAACCCCATCCAGGGGCAAGGTTAGGTTGCCTGTAGGCTGGGCTCTTAGCAGGAAGGGTTGTGCCTGGAGGGCAGAGTCCTGCAGGACCAGTGAGACAAAGCTCCCAGCACACAATAGGCACTTGCTGCCTCAGGTTAATGACGGCTTCATAGGAGAACATTCAGTGGTGAGAACATGGGATTTCTTTTCTTTAAAAAAATTCTTGGGCTGGAGAGATGGCTTAGCAGTTAAGCGCTTGCCTGTGAAGCCTAAGGACCCCGGTTCGAGGCTCGATTCTCCAGGACCCACGTTAGCCAGATGCACAAGGGGGCGCACGCGTCTGGAGTTCGTTTGCAGTGGCTGGAGGCCCTGGCGCGCCCATTCTCTCTCTCTATCTGTCTCTCCCTCTTTCTCTCTGCCTGTCGCTCTCAAATAAATAAATAAAAATAAAAATAAAAAAAGTTAAAAAATTCTTTATTACTTATTTATTTATTTGCAAGGAGAGAAAGAGAGAGAGAATAGGCACATTAGGGCCCCTAGCCACTGCAAACGAAGTCTAGATGCATGCACCACTTCGTGCGTCTGGCTTTATGTGGGTACTGGGGAATTGAACCCAGGTTGTTAGGTTTTATAGGCAAGTGCCTTAACCTCAGACATTTCTCTAGTCCGAACATGGGATTTCTGTTCCCAGGGTTTCGTTCTTAAGTTAAGTATGGCACTGTGGAACTGGTTATGGTATCAGTACTGTCTACCCTGGCTCACAGAAGTCTCCCAGGAAACCCAGATTTTTCAGCTCATTTCTTCTCCCCTGGCCTTTCTCAACTGACTGGTTTCTGCCAGTGCTTAGGAGGGCCCAGTTATCTGTGACCAGAGAATCAAGGTCAAGTAGACCTGTCATTTACTAGCCTGAGCAGGTGATCAACCTGACTGACTCATACTCCCCAGCTAAAAATGCATGTGGTTCTTACAGGGATTAAATCAATTTATATCAAGTGCTTGGTGCCAGGTCTGTGACATAAGTGCTAAATAGGTTCTTCTTGCCCTGTTTCCTCATATTGTAATCCCATAGCCACTCAGAAGAGCTGTGGGCAACACGGGGAGTGGGGTGAATCACCTGGGAAGGACATGGGAAGATGCCCTCAAACATGTCTCATGTACTAATAGCTCTCTGATATTTTTTTCACTTAATATAGAGTAAGAAATTCAGACTCTGAGTTATAGGAGACCTGAACTTCCTAGACCTATTTGCTTTTATAAAAATTTTTAATTTTATTATTTTTTGAGGTAGGGTCTCTCACTCTTAGTCCAGGCTGACCTGGAACTCACTGAGTGGTTCCCAGCTGGCCTTGAATGCATAGTAGTCCTCCTACCTCTGCCTCCCGAGTGCTGGGATTAAAGGCATGTGCCACCACACTTGGATCCATTGTTTGCTTTTTTTTTTGTTTGTTTGTTTGTTTTTGGCTTTACAAGGTAGGGTCTCACTCTGACCCAGGCTGACCTGGAATTCACTATGTAGTCTCAGGGTGGCCTTGAACTCACGGCGATCCTCCTACCTCTGCCTCCCCAATGCTGTGATTAAAGGCATGCGCCACCACACCCGGCTCACTGTTTGCTGTTTTGTATGTATCTACCATTTAAAAAAAACCTAAAAAATATAAACCTAAAAATATACCTGATATGTGTTCATATGTGATATGGTTCAACTTGGAGTTAAAAGCTTCTTGTGTTAAAAGCTGTTGAATGAATTTTAAATGTAGTCTGGGTATATTCTTTTCTAAATTAAAAAAAAATATTTATTTATTTAGAGAGAGAGAGGGAAAGAGGGAGAGAGAGAAAGAGAGGGAGAGAGAGAGAGAGAGAATGTGTGCGCCAGGGCTTCCAGCTGCTGCAAACAAACTCCAGATGCATGCACCACCTTGTACATCTGGCTTATGTGGGTACTAGGGTATAGAACTGAAGTCCTTTGGCTTTGCAGGCAAGCGCCTTAACCGCTAAGCCATCTCTCCAGCCCCATAGTCTGGGTATATTCTTAAACATTCCATGTGTGTTTCTTCTAATGGGTGTTGACTTATGGTAATTAAGATTTTGCACATCTTGTGAAGTTTGGATCGTTTATCTTGGTTCTGAATTTATTTTGTTTGCCTGTCTGCTCTGTCACTAACTGTTACCAAACTGATTGTTCTTGGCTTCTGAGCCACCACCATCTAAGTTGCCCAGTGAAAACATCCAGCCAGTGATGACATTCCTTTCATGTTTGTGGTTTTGTTGTGTGTGGGCAAAATTAACATCTTGCTTTGAGGGATCAAAAGAGATCATTTTGGTCTTGAACCAACACACCTTTGAACTCAGTAGGACGGTCTAAAGATTGAAAAATTTCTAAAGTGTCATTTTTCATCTGCCGAAGTTACCAGCCTTTTAAGTGATAAGTTGACGTATGTTGAGGTACTATATGATGGACTGTCACGGGCATTTAGAAGTACTGTTACTTGGTCATATATTTTTGAGAAAACGGTTTGACTATAAACTTGAAAAAAATATTTTAGGGCTGGAAAAATTGCTCAGTGGTTGGGGGCTCTTGCCTGCAAAGCCCAACAACCTGGGTTCAATTCCCCAGTGCATGTGTAAAGCCAGATGCAAAACATGGGACATGCATCTGGAGTGCATTTGCAGTGGCTAGAGACCCTGGTGCACTCATTCTCTCTCACTATCTCTCTGAAGTTAATAAATTAAAAAAAAATATTTTCTTTGAAAGCAGAGAGGGAGAGGGGAGAGAGAGATAGTGTGTGTGTGTGTGTGTGTGTGTGTGAGAGAGAGAGAGAGAGAGAGAGAAGAGAGAGAGAGAATGAGCACACCAGGACCTCTTGCCACTGCAAATGAACTTCAGATATATGCATCACTTTATGCATTTGGCTTTACATGGTTACTGGGGAATCAAACCCTGGCCATTAAGCTATGAAAACAAGCACCTTTAACCACTGAGCCATCTCTCCAACCCAGGCTATAAACTTTTGTGCGTGTGTTGTACTGGTGATTGAACACAGGGCCTCATGTATGCAAGGCAAGCATCTTATCACCAGTGGACTTCTTTTGGAATTCACCCATTAAGATTTATGGACAAAAATGTTTAGTGTAAAGCCAGGCGTGGTGGTGCACAGCTTTAATCCCAGCACTCAGGAGGCACAGGTAAGAGGATTTCTGTGAGTTCAAAGCCACTCTGAGACTATAAAGTGCGTTCCAGGCCAGCCTAGGCTAGAGTGAGACCCTACCTTGAAAAATAAAAGCATAAAAATTCATTTGAAATGGTTGAAAGAAAATAATGTGAAGTACTGTCTTCATTAGTAAATGAGGTTATAAATGACATTTTTCTTGGTTTTGCTTTGACTTCTACAAGTTATCCCAGGCTGCATATATTGATTTTATGTTTGAAGTAGAGTCTTGGGTTTTTAAAGCATAAAAAGAATAAAAATAATCTCTGATAGGGAACAGGAATAAGATGTAATGAATGAGCCTCAATTCCATGGTGACTTAAGATAGAATTTAAAAACATGGCATCTGTTTGTAGAGGAGTTTCACATGTAAGAACTAGGATAAGGTGAACTTGGAAGAATTTTTCTCATACTTTTCTTACAACAAAAATCCCACAAATCTTCCTTAGATATTTGAGAGTGATTGAAAGAGTCCTGGACTGGTGAGATGGCTTAGTGATTAAGGTGCTTGCCTGAGAAGCCTAAGGACCCAGGTTCGATTCCCCAGTACCCACGTAAGCCAGATGCACAGAAGTACATGTGTCTAGAGTTCATTTGCAGTGGCTAGAGGCCCTGGCATGCCCATTCTCTCTCTCTCTCTAATAAATAAATTAAAATTAAAATTAAAAAAATTACCTATGGGCTGGAGTGATGGCTTAGCACTTAAGGCACTTGCCTGGGCTGCCCGAGGGCCCAGGTTTGATTCCTCAGTGCCCATGTAAGCCAGATGCACATGGTGGCACATGCATCTGGAATTCATTTGTAGTTCTCTTTAATATATATATATATAATATATATATTATATATATATTTTATATATATATATATATATATATATATTAATAAAAAGAGCCCTGATAAGGGGGAATATTATGTGCTTAGCTCAAAGTTAAGTCATAGCTTTAAAACAATCATTATAGGTTGAAAGAAAGGACCAATTAGGTATTCCAAAAGTATTAATAGGTAACTTAATTGTATTGTTTTTACATTTTATTTATTTACTGCAAGGAGAGAGAGAGAATGAGAGTGAATGAGAGTGGGTATGCTAGGCCCTCTTGCACTACAAATGAACTCCAGATACATGCACCACTTTGTGTATTTGGCTTTACGTGGGTACTGGGGAGTTGAACTGGGGCCATCAGGCTTTGCAAACATGTGCCTTTAATCACTGAGCCATCTCCCCAGCCTTTTAATTCTATCTTAATGTGACCTCAGGAGTATGGCTTTGCAGAGAGGGAGTTGGAGCATGTGTGGTGGTGGTAGAGAGAGAGAGAGAGAGAGAGAGTGAGTGTGTGGGTGCACGCTATATTCACATGTGGAGGTTGGAGGGTAGCATGGAATCTCCTCTTCTGTCACTCAACTGCCTTGTTTCCTTGAGATGGAGTCTCTCAGTGGACACAGTGCTGCTGTTTGCCGTTACACTGGCTGACCAGCGAGTCTAAGTAACTCTCCCATCTCTGTTCCCCAGTGGTGTGTGGCCACACCAGCTGTTTATGTGGGTGCTGGGGATCTAACTCAGGGCAAACCGGGCCCTCGTGCTTGTGTGGTAAGTGCACTTACCTGCAGAGCCCTCTCCCCAACCTGGAGCTCAGTATTTCTATGGGTTTTAGAGAAGAATCATGGCACAATACTTTGGAATGTCAGTTTGGGAAAATTAGAGAAAAAATACTCGGTATGGTAGACTGTATGTTTCTACTCTTTTTCTTAATCTGTTGTTGAAATTTAGAGGACTACAGACTGCAAGCTTGAATTAGGAATTTGTGAATTGCATTATAGAGTAAGCTCTCTATTACTATGACAAAATATCTGGGGTAATCCACTTAGTTCTTTTTTTCCCCCCAAATATTGGCTTATCAGAGGTGTCAGTCCATGCTTGTTTGGCTTTCATATTTTCGGCTTTTGGCACCATGGCATGTCACTGCAGGAGTGTAAGACAGAGGAGGCTATTTGTGTCATGGTGGCCAGGAAGCGAGGAGAGAAATGGGAAGGGTCCAGGGTTCCAGTGTGTTCTGTAAGGGAACGCCCCAAGGACTTAACTTCCTTCCACTAAGCCTCATTCCATAAAGGTTCTAGCACCTTCCAGTAACACTAAGTTGGGGACCATGCCCTCAAGGGACAAGTCAAACAACACCAATAGGGCTTGAAAAGACACTTGGAGAAAAATAAAAATAAATAAATAAAAAATAAGAAAAAAAAGACACTTGGCTTAAAACAAACAGCCCTTCCACCTCACAGTATGATTCCCATCATGGAACTTTTGTGATTAAAATCTGACATATAGCTGGGCATGGTGGCTCACACCTTTAAATCCCAGGCAGCTGTAGGAGGGTCGCCATGAGTTTGAGGCCACCCTGAGACTATAGAGTGAGTTCCAGGTCAACCTGGGCTAGAGTGAGACCCTACCAACAACAAAATCTCTCTCTTAGGTTTTATCAGAGTAGGGTCTCACCTAGCCGAGGCTGATCTGGAACTCACTCTGTGGTCCCAGGCTGGCCTCATTATAAGCAATCTCAAAGGTTTAAAGTTTCGGCTGGAAGTCTTGTCAAGTGCTCAGGAGGGTGCAAATAGACCATCTTTGCCACTCGCAGAACATAACGAAGCCTCCCGCTGCTTGTTCTCTCAGCCTCAATTTCGTCTTTTCACCCTCTTTTTTTTTTTAAAATAAATTCATCTCATTACCCAGAGTGACTAAGAAACCTAGCATATGTGTTGCTAAGATGCCTGCCCTCCATAAATTTTGACACCTGTGGCTCAGGAAGTGACTTCGCCATTTTTCGTCATCCTGACATGCGTCATCAGATCCCCTCTGCTGAGAGTGACACTTGAACATCAGCGCTCACCTCAGGAAGCGTCTTTGCCCTTCACTTAAACACTTGCATGTTACTTCTGTTTTAGGGTGTTTGTTAAAGCTGCCTGTTATAGCTCTTGTGTGTCATTTCATTTTTTTAAAAGATTTATTTTTATTTATTTGAGACAGAGAGAGAGAGAGGGAGAGAGCGAGCGAGAGTGAGAATGGGCGTATCAGGGCTTCTAGCTACTGCAAACGAACTGTAGACGCATGTGCCACTGTGTGCATCTGGGGCTGGAGAGATGGCTTAGTGGTTAAGTCACATGCTTGTGAAGCCTGAGGACTCAGGTTTGATTCCCCAGGTCCCACGTAAGCCAGATGCACACGGTGGCACATGCATCTGGAGTTTGTATGCAGTGGCTACAGACCCTGGCGCTCCCATGCTCCCTCTCTCTCTGATTGTAATAAATAAATAAAAATAAAATTATATATATACTGGACAATTGAACCTGGACATGCAGGCTTTGCAATCAAGCCCCTTTAACGACTGAGCCATCTCTCCAGCATCATTTTATGTTGTTTAATAGCTGTAAACTTCTTTAATATAGGAAGAAATATTGTTGTGCTTCTAAACTTGAAAAGTGCATGTTAAAAAAGAGCAGTGTACAAACCTACAAAAGAAAATCTTACTATGAGGTGGTAAGAAGGCATTCCAAGCTTAATTAGTCAATTTCATTTTAGAAATTCTATTTGACATTCTTTGCTCTTAGAAGACCAGTTTTCACTGTGATTGTAAGAACATAGAAATCAATCTGAGGGAGGTGATCTCAGGGTCTCAACGTGAGCTCTGTGCATGAAGCTGGTTAGAGATTCAGAATCTTAGGTTCTACTCTGACCCAATTACGATCCAGACTTCAGAGACATGCACAGGTGCTGTTATCTGTAACATGTCACAGTTGGAGGAACATTCTGACTTGGAGAACTGTCTAGATTCAGCTTGCGAACTCAAGTTGAGCTTTTGCCTAACCAGGAATTGGGGTGATGGAAGCTGACACGTGGTTTGTTTTCTTTTGCTGGAGAAAGCAGGAATGGCCCTCCAAGGCTTAGGGAGCACTGTGGGAGAAGGGTACAAAGAATGTGAGAGCGAGAGGATGGAGAGGATTTCTGTGAAGTGCTGTCTGTTGGGTGCGACGTGGCTGTTACACCCATGAACTCACAGCAGCTGTGGTTTCCTGCATAAGACTGAGTTGGTCAACATTCATTCCATCACGCGCAGGGGAAGGGCTCATGAGATCCCCCCCCCCAAGAAAAGCTACTGGCAGTTAATAGTTGCTGGGGGAGAGGGGAGTCATGTTTTTCTTTTAATTTTCCTTTTTGTAATTTATTTTATTTAATTTATTTGGGGGCCAGTCAGAGGGAGAGAAAGAGGCAGATAAAGAGAAAATGGCCATTCCAGGGCCTCCAGCTGCTGCAGACAAACTCCAGACACATGCCCCACCTTGAGCGGCTGGCCTATGTGGGTCTTAGGGAATGGAACCTTAGTCCTTTGGCTTTCAGTCAACTGCCTTAGCCACTAAGTCATCTCTCCAGCCCGGGAGTCATATTCTTCAGTGGTGTAACCACTGGTAAGTTTCCCATCCCCCCGGTAAATAACCCCTCATCCATGCTCATGTAAGCAACACGAATTTAACTCAGTGGGTCATAAAAAAAAGGAAAACACATGAAAGTAGGAAGGATTAGTTTGGAAGAAGGAGCTTAGTGGGAGGGAGGTAAGAGAAGACATTGAGCAGTAAAGATGATCAAAATATATGCATGTGTGAAATTATCAAAAATAAAAATTAAAAAATGTTTTGTTTTTTTTTTTCGAGGAAGGGTCTCACTCTAGGCCAGGCTGACCTGGAATTCACTATCTAGTCTCAGGATGGCTTCAAACTCATGGCAATCCTCCTACCTCTGCTTCCCCAGTGCTGGGATTAAAGGTGTACACCACCATGCCTAGCTAAAAATTTAAAAGAATTAAAAAATGGGCTGGGCAGGTGGTTCAACAGTTAAAAGTGCTTACTTACAAAGCCTACCAACCAGGGTTCAGATTCCCCAGTACCCACATAAAACCAGATGCACGAAGTGGTATATGCATCTGGAGTTGGTTTGCAGTAGCAAGAGGCCCTGGTGTGCTCTCTCTCCTCGCAAATCCATTTTTTAAAAAGTAAAAAAAGAAAGTAGGGCTAGAATGACTTTCAAGAACCACTACCCGTGATTCTAGCCACTTGGAATGGACACTGTTGACACAGATCCCTTTATGATTTGGAGATAGTAAAAGAAGCATCAGGAAGAGTTAAAATTCTGGTTTTTCCCCGCTGCTCTCTGTACCTCCTTCCACGTCTCCATTCGCCAGGCACATCTTTCTGGAGCTCACTCTCTAATACAGGGGATGCACTTTCTCCCAGAGTGGGCAGAAGCAGGCCTTTTGTTGTCATTTGGGGATGTCCTGGGTTGTCGTGGGCAGCAAGGCCATCTCACCTGGACATGAGACGCTGGGCAAGACAGCAGCTTGTGCTGGAATGAGGAAGCCCACACTGTCCCTTGTGGACCCATGTGCTGGCGAATGTGTTTCCTACCCAGAAATGATTATTGGGGTGGTCCAGCTCATCCATAGTCCTATCTTATGTTCCTTGTCATTCCACAGATGAATTTGTCCAGAACAGACTTACCAGAACCTGGAGGTTCAGGAGTGATGAACCGGACAGCCAAGAGAACTTGTCCCCCTGCTAAGGGTCTATTTATAATCTTATTGTGGTGGGCTTCCCTTCCAGGCTCAGGTGAGCCAGAGAGACAGCTGATTGGTCTGGGCTAGGGGTTGGTTCAGGAAGAGGCCAGCCATGCCACTAAGTTCTGGGGACTGAACTTGACCGTGGCAGGATTAGGTTTAAATTCTAGGAAAGGGGACCTCCCTCCCAGGATGAGCTCAGGTTGTTTATGGAAAAACAGATCTAGGGAACTCTAGGCAAAAGTTACCTCAGTTTCTCTGCTCTCTAGCAAAGTGGAGACTGCAAGGGCAGACTTAAGGATATTCCAGCCTTTATTTCAGGGGCTCAGCCATTCTAACTGCCTCAACATCTCACCTCACTCCTGGCCATTTCTGGGTATGTTTTTGACATTGTTTTCAGGTGAGGCACCATTTTCTAAATCCCATGGTGTCACCATTGATCCCCCATGTCTCCAGGTGAAGGCAGACTTGGGCACACGCTAAGTTCAAATGTCAAATGATTTTCTGTTTTGTTTTGTTTCAAATAGGGTCTCACTGTAGCCCAGGCTAACCTGAAACTCCTTCTGTAGTCCCAAGTTGGCCTCAGATTCATGGCGATCCTCCTCCTCTGCCTCCTGAGCACTGAGATCAAAGGTGTGCGCCTGTATTACACAGGAGAAAACCAGAGACATTAAGCAGTCACCAAAGAGCACCCAATTAGATTGACAGGCAGGACATCGGACCTGGAGTGTGTATGCTCATGTGGATACAGTTCAGATTTTAGATGCAAGCGTCGTCGTCTGCAGTCATTACAGATTGTGCCATGCTCCCACTTCCATTATCCCGGGGCATGATTAGCAACTCTGGGCTTTCAGAGTGGGGTTAATGATGGGGTGAGGTGAAGGGCTCGAGGGACAGGGAGAGGTGGTGTTCCAGAACCCACATCCAAGTTTGAGTGGACATCTGGTTCTAGATGCTTCCTGTGACTGCAGATAAGAACTCAACTTCTCTGAGCCTCAGGTCCTCCAGTTCTTGCCTCAGAGTGTTGCCATGGTGATGAGGATGATGATGCAGGTGGGCATTCAACACAGTGCAGAAAAAAAATTCCAAACAGGGGCCAGAGAGATGGCTTAGCGGTCAAGGCGCTTGCCTGCCAAGCAACAGAACCCAGGTTCGGGTCCCCAGTACCCACATAAACCAGATACACAAGGTGGCACATGCATCTGGAGTTCATTTGCAGGGGCTAGAGGCCTTGGAGTGCCTGTTCCCTCTCTCCCTCCCTCTCCCTTTCTCTCAATAATAATAATAATAATAATAATAAACATTCCAAACAGGGAGGCATTTCCTTTACCTCTGGGAGTCGGAAGCACATTAAGGGTCCTCCATGGGAAATCATGTGCTCTCATTAAGGATAATTCTTCCTTAGCATACACTGGCCAACTCTTTGGGCTAGGGGCTGGGGGGGGGGCATCCTTCCCACCCTGCCCGTGGTTTAGCATACACACTCCAGGTCAGATGTCCTGCCTGACAATCTAATTGGGTGCTCTTTGGTGGCTGCTTAATGTCTCTGAGTCTCTGGTTTTCTCCTGTGTAATACAGGCAAACACCTTTGATCTCAGTGCTCAGGAGGCAGAGGTAGGAGGATTCCCATGAGTTTGAGGCCAACCTGGGACTGCAGAAGGAGTTTCAGGTTAGCCTGGGCTAGACTGAGAACCTACTTTGAAACAAAACAAAACAGAAAATCATTTGACAATTCAAGCCCTTTAGAGTGAGGCGTGGTGGCACACACCTTTAATCCAAGCATTCGGGAAGGTGAAGTAGGTGAGTTAGAGGCCCTAGACTAGTGAATTCCAGGTCTGCTTGGGCTAGAATGAGACCTTACCTTGAAAACTTAAAAAGAAAAAATGCAGGTTTCTCATAACTGTCTGATTCATGGGCTGTTGGGGAGATCTATGTGCAAATACACGAAGCTGAGAACGAGTGCTTGGCACACAGCAGGAAGGAGATGCTGTCATGCCTACTTTGCAGAGCTGAGGACACCAAGGTCTTACAGGTGATTTTCCCAAGCCTGCGCTCATGTGAAGGAACTCGGGCTTCCGGGTCCCTCCCTCATCTTTGAAATTGGTTCTTTCTTTCTTTCTTTCTTTCTTTCTTTCTTTCTTTCTTTCTTTCTTTCTTTGTTTCTTAAGATAGGGTTTTGCTCTAGCCCAGGCTGATCTGGAAGTTACTATGTAGTCTCAGGGTGGCCTTGAACTCACAGTGATCCTCCTACCTCTTCCTCCTGAGTGCTGGGATTAAAGGTGTGTATTCCTGATCTTATACAAAGCACATAAACTCCCCAGGTGCCTGTTCTTGGGGCTTCCTACTTAGACCCCATTTTTTATTTTTTGACAGATTCTTTGAGGGTCAGGTCCAGGGAGTGATTATATAATGTTACTATTACATTTAATGAGTAGATACAGTGTTACATATCATGATTATTGTGCATAGCTAATATATATATTTTTTTAATTTTTTTGTTTATTTTTATTTATTTATTTGAGAGCGACAGACAGAGAAAGAGGCAGAGAGAGAGAGAATAGGCGTGCCAGGGCTTCCAGCCACTGCAAACAAACTCCAGATGTGTGCGCCCCCTTGTGCATCTGGCTAATGTGGGTCCTGGGGAATCCAGCCTCAAACCGGGGTTCTTAGGCTTCACAGGCAAGCGCTCAACCACTAAGCCATCTCTCCAGCCCCATAGCTAATATATATTAACACCAGCAATATAGATTTGCACATATTCACATTCCTACATGAGGAAACTCATAATGTCCCTTTTTTGTGACACATGGGGGTTTATTGTCTATGATCTTTTTGTTTTGTTTTTAGCTAAGATCTCACTGTAGCCCAGGCTGACCTGGAACTCACTCTGTAGTTCTAGGCTGGCCTTAAACTCACAGGAATCTTCCTACCTCTGTCTCCAGAGTACTGTGAATTTTTTAAAATCTTATATACTCTCTAGGAAATTGCCATTATTTCTTCTTTTTTGAAAAGTAATTTTATTTATTCATTTGAGACAGAATGAGGCAGAGACAGAGAGAGAGAGTAAATATGGGTGTGCCAGGGCCCCCTCAAAAAAAAAAGCCCATGATGCACACCCAAGTTCTTGGTCCACCTCTGCCAAACCTGGCATATGGGACAACTTTCTTTTCTTTTCTTTTCTTTTTCTTTCTTTTCTTTTCCTCTTGTTCTTTTTTCCTGAGGTAGAGTCTCACTCTAGCCCAGGCTGACCTGGAATTCACTATGTAGTCTTGGGATGGCCTAGAACTCACGGCTATCCTCCTACCTCTGCCTCCCGAGTGCTGGGATTAAAGGTGTGCGTCACTATGCCCTGCTCTGGACAACTTTCTTAATGACCCTCAGCCTATGCCCTGTCTATAACAGGAATGATAAAAGCACTGAGCTCATAGGGTGGTCATCAACTTCTGTGAACTTAGCCTACCATCTGGCCCTTGGTGAACCCTCAGACAGTGGGAGCGGCTATTGTATTAATCATGAAAATTAGTCACAGGATGTGACAAGTGCCCAAAAGGAAATCAATAGGTATCTTGACAAAGAGTAAGATGTGTGGTTTGGAACATGATCTTTTGGAGAGCCTGGTCAGTAAAGGTCTCCTATGAGCTGAAACTGGTGAGAAGGTTGCTTCTGTAACATGAAGAGGTGGAGAGGAGCTTTCTAGAGAGAAGGACTAACAGGTGAAAAGGCCCAGAGATGGGAAGGTTTCTGTCATGGAAGAGAATGTATGACTTTAGCTTGAGATAAGAGGTCAGCAGGTCTCCCTCTCTCTCCCTCTCTCTCCCTCTCTCTCCTTCTCTCTCTCTCTCTCAGTCTCTCTCTCTCTCTCTTTCTGTCTCTTGGTTTTTCAAGGTAAGGCTAAGGCTGACCTGGAATTCACTATGTTGTCTCAGGCTGGCCTCGAACTCATGGCACTCCTCCTACCTCTATCTCCCAAGTGCTGGGATTCAAGGTGTGCACTTAAAGATGTGCACCTTCCGTACCTGGCTGGTCCCCAGGTCTCTTAAGGACACCATTGCTGCCACTGTTGGGCAGGGTGGATGCCACTGTTTGCACCAGCAACCCTGGAAACCTGGCTGTTCCCTCACAGCTCCCTCTGCAAGCCGTCACAGCCCTCGCAAACAGTATCTCCACTGATTAGCCCCCAGGTTCCTGAGGCCAGGTCTGGGGTGAGAGCATCTAGTGGGCTGAGCCTGGCTCTTGCTGCTGTTCCCTGGCTGCAAAGGAAGCCATGTGGGAAGCACGTGTGCAGTGTCTCTGTGGGCTCTGTTGCACAAGCTGGGGGGGGGGTTCAACTACCCACCTCCCATGTAGAGCTGGATACACAAAGTGGCGCACGCATCTGGAGTTTGTTTGTAGCAGCTAGAGGGCCTGGCGTGCCCATTCTCTGTCTCTCTCTGCTTGCAAATAAATAAATGAAAATATTAAAAAGAGAGAGAGAGAGAGTTCAGCATCCACACGTCCCCATGGTTATCAGACCCCTGAGGCACTGACAGGCTGCCTGGGGGTCACTTGGCCTCGGTGTGCATTTAGTGGACAGGCATGGGGACGCTCTTAAGAAAGGCCCAACATGTTTCCTCCTGAACAGTGGCTTTGTTTTTAATAACACTGAATTTGGAAGCAACTGTTTCTCACTAGAGGTTAGGAGCTCAGTCTGCGCAGGTGTGTGGGTAATGTGTTTCCCCCATGTTTATCACAGAACTCCATTCCTGTTGGAAATGCTCTGGCCATTGTGAGCCTTTATAATTACTTCTTGTTATAGCCATGTGGTCTGTATTGTCTGGGATTCTGCAGCAGAGTTTATTGTTTATGTATGTGGTCTCCAGGAAGCTGCATTGAGAAATCTCTGTCTCACCAGGAAGTCTCACTTAAAGGGACAGTGTGTGAGTGGGGATGGTGGTGACTGGGAGGAGAACCCTGTAGGGCTCTGGCAGGAAGCTGGAGCCCTTTCCCGGCATCCCACTTGGTTTGCTGGTTTCCCATGTATTAGTGATTCCTTTCTGATTTTGGTTTAAGAGGGCCAAGTGGCAAACTGTATTCCTGAAGCACACAGGAATATACCCAAAACAAAAGGAAAAAAAATACACTGCGCAGGTCAAAGGAGTGCTATGCATTATGGGGACTATGTACTTCTCAATCTCTTGGTATTTTTTGCAGAGTTTTTATTTATTTGAGAGAGAGAATGAGCACATAGGGCCTCTGGTCACTCCAGACACAACAGCATATGGTGTCTTCTGCAGTAGTCTTAACATTAACCTTTGGAGGATAATCAAGTGCTCTGACAGAAATCTGTCTTCTTTCGGGAAACCATGTAAGTCTCTCTGATCAACAGCTCATTGTGGATGTTAATGGCATCCTGGTACTGGGAGTTATAGGCCAGCGCCAAGTGAAAAGAAGGAAGAAAAAGATAGGTAATATACAAGAGAAAGAGAGAAGAGAGAGATAGAGAGATAGAGAAAGAGAGAGAGAGAGAGAGAGATAGGAGAAGATTAAGGTTAGTCTTTATCATGCCCTCTCCAGGACCTTGTGATTCAGGTGTTCCCTCTAAGGACCTGATTGATGAAGGTTCAACCTTTTAGTCTGTCTTTCAAGATACAGGATTTTATGGTACCAGTTCCATTTGGGTCCAGTTTTGTGTTCCCCACCCCCACCCTTACCCTCCCCTCCCACCCCACCCTCCCTATTGTCCGGTCCTCGAGATACCTATTAGGTATGTCAGAATCTCAGGCAGATTCAGGTTAGGAGCCACAGATGAGTGAGACCATGTGACAATTGTCTTTCTGTGATTGGGTGAGTTTGCTGAGAATGATCTGGTCCAAGTTCGACCATTTTTTAAAAATTATTTATTTGCAACGGGAGGGTAAGGAAGAGCCAGCGCCTCTTGCTGTTGCAAATGAACTCTAGATGCATGTGCCATCCTGTGCATCTGGCTTTATGTGGGTACTGGGGAATCCAACTTGGGTTGTTAGTCTTTGAAGGCAAGCACCTTAATTGCTGAGCAATCTCTCCCGGCCCCATCCCCTGTTTTATATATATATATATATTTAGTTTTTCGAAGTAGGGTCTTGCTTTAGCCCAGGGGCTGACCCAGAATTCACTGTGTAGTTTCAGGGTGACCTTGAACTCATTGATCCTACTACCTCTGCCTCCCGAGTGCTGGGATTAAAGGTGTGCAACACCATACCCAGCCTGCTCTACCTTTAAACACGTGCTGATGCCCTGTAGTCCCCTCTGCTGCCCGGTGGGGGATAAAGGAACCATTATTTCTCTTTCACACACAAGGAAACTAAAGGTCAAGAAAGTTAAGCGACTTACCAGGTCATCCTACCAGTAAATGGCAGAGCCAAAATTCATATTAATGTCCTGTTTGTATCCCAGCCAGGCAGTTGCTTCCAGAAATCACTCCTAAGGAGGTAGCTAGAGTCAAAATAATGATGATGACTTTTTAATTAAAAATTACTTTTTGCATGTGTGGAGTACATTTGCAGTGACTAGAGGTCCTGGCACATCCATTCTTTTTTCTTGGCCTCTTTCTCATAAATAAATAAATAATTCAAAAGCATGCAAAAATATTTTTGGCCAATGTGGTAACACACACCTTTTATCCCAGCACTCAGGAGGCAGAGGTAGGAGGATCAGTGTGAGTTCAAGGCCACCCTGAAACTACATAGTGAATTCCAGGTCAGCCTGGGCTAAAGTGAGACCCTACCTTGAAAAAAAGAAAGTTTGCTTTTTTTTTTTTAAACCTGTTTTAAACTTATAAGTAAGAATGTTGAGTTGCTTTTTGTAATATAAGCAAATTTTTCTGAAGATCCTTCTGAATATTCGATATAATTGGCCAAAATACCACCCTGATCCCATATTCAGATTTTCCACTTCTAACCAGACTTGACAGTATCATGCCAAATGGCAAATCGCTGTTTCTAAGTCAGAAAATTATTTGGTTAGCTGGGCATAGTGGCATACACCTTTAATCCCAGCATTCAGGAGGCAGAGGTAGGATCACTGTAAGTTTGAGGCCAGCCTGAAACTACATAGTGAATATATTGCCTGCCTTCCTTTTTTAAAAAAAAAAAATTTAAAAATTATTTATTTATTTGAGAGATTGAGAGAGAAAGAGGGAGGGAGAGTGGGAGGGAGGGAGAGAGAGAGAAGGAGAATGGGCAGACTAAGGCCTCTAGCCACTGCAAATGAACTCCAGACATATGTACTACCTCATGCATCTGGCTTACGTGAGTTCTAGGGAATTGAACCTGGGTCCTTTGGCTTTTCAGGCAAATGTTTTAACCACTAAGCCATCTCTTCAGCCCTTCCTTTCTTCACATGTGCATTTTAGAGTAGCTGTCTGTGAATCTGTATAAGTTACTTTTTTGTTGCTTTGACTACAACACCTGGCAGAATCAGCTTAAGAGAGGATGGGTCTGTTTTGTTTGGCTCACAGTTTCTGAGGGGTTTCACCCCATCATAATGAGGAAGGCACAGCAGGACAGCTCAGTTCATGGCAACGGGAGTGTATGGTGGAGGCAGAGAGGGAGAGAATGAGAGAGAGGGAGAAAAGGAGCAGGAGGGAGGGAGAGAGAGATGCATGAACCGGGGAACAAGAAGAACCTTCAGAGGGCTGCCCCTCATGATCTGCTTCTGCTCACTAGACCTTCATGGCCTTCTAGAATAGCTCCATGTTGAAAACATGAGCCCATGGGGGGTATTTCACATTCAGACCATATCAGTGACGTGACAAAATAATGTGAGGAATTTGGTTACAAACGCTCAGATTTGTTTAGAGAGGAAAAGCACACACTTTTCCACACAAACGATTGCTTGTAACAAAACCAGCAACATAAGCGCTCAGGATTAGCCCTGGTTAGTAATCTGCTGAGGCGCCCATGTTGAAGTGTCATTTATTTTTAGTTCTTGTGTTGGAACCATAGAAGACGACTTTATTTATTTGTTCTTGACCCTGGGCAGCCAAGTCCCTTTCCACTTTCTTCTCATTATGTTTAGTTTTCTTAAGTAGGGCTCAAAAAAAAAAAAATCATCAATATTTTCAAGTGGCTGGAATTTCTTTTTTAAATATCTTTATGACTTTAAAAAAGTTATGTATATATATATTGGTTTTCTTGAGGTAGGGTCTCACTCTAGCTCATGCTGACCTGGAATTCACTATGGAGTCTCAGGGTGGCCTCGAACTCACAACGATCCTCCTACCTCTGCCCCCTGAGTGCTGGGATTAAAGGTGTGTGCCACCACGCCCCACTAAAAATTTATATTTTTATTTATTAATTTGAGAGAGAGGGTGAGACAGAGAATGGGCATTCCAGAGCCTCTAGCCACTGTAAATGAACTCCAGATGCATGTGCCATCTTGTGCATCTGGCTTACATGAGTCCTGGGGAATCAAACCTGGGTCCTTTGATTTTACAGGCAAGTGCCTTAATTGCCAATCCATTTCTCGAGCCCTCAATATATTTATTTATTTATTTATGAGAGAGAAAGAGGCATATATATATATATATATATATATATATATATATATATATGTACCACCTTGTGCATATGGCTTTATGTGAGTACTGGAGAATTGAACCCAGGTCCTTAGGCTTTGCAGGCAAGTGCCCAGTCCTGGAGTTTCTTGAGTTAAATCACTTGCGTCCAGTTGTGGCCTGGGGTGGTGTCTGCATACTCCATTTATCATAGTGAAGGGGGCAGAGCAGCTGTTCAACGTTTTACTTCCAACACTGTGGAATAGATATTAAAACATTGAATAGAAGTACCAGACCACAAGTCAACTTCCAGGCTGCATTCTCACTGCCTTGCTGTGTCTGCCAATATAACACCAGCGCAAAGCAGTACTGTACTGCCCCTTTAACCACAGCATCATTTTTAAAAAATTTTATTTATTTACAACCAAAAGAGAGAGAGGAAATGAATAGGGCACGCCAGGGCCTCTAGCCACTGCAAATGAACTCCAGGTGCATGTGCCACTTTGTGCATCTGGCTTTTCACGGATACTGGGTAATTGAACCCTGGGTCATTAGGCTTCGCAGGCAAGCACCTTTAACCACTGAGCCAGCTCTCCAGCCCCACACAGCATAAGATTTTGGTTGTCTCTTATTCTACTTGAATCTGACAATAGTCTCAGAAACCAAGATCTGTGAAATAAAACTTTTCTGCTATTGAGACCTTGGTTAAATCAACGAACATTATACTTTTTAAATTCTGTCATCATTACTGTCCCATTTCTACTGAAATTGTTTTTTATTACCTTATCTCATTTTAATTTGTATAATTACTGAGTATTTTAGGTATCCAATGGATATGTGGTTAGAGATCTTGAGACTTATCTAACTTAAGTTTTTGTGACTTCTATGGCTTCTTGGGTACAAGCAAGAGATTAAGGGGGCCTGGAGAGATGGCCCAGTGGTTAAAGGTACTTGCTTATAAATAAGAAATAAAGGTACCTCAATGGGAATAACTGCCATTACTTGCTAACTTTTCATTTTATTTGAGACAGGGCCTCACTATGTAGTCAACTCAAGATCCTCCTGCCTCAGCCTCCAAAGTGCTGGGATTTCAGGCATGTGTCACCACACTTGACATTTTAATAAAGAAGGAATCCTACTGAAATCTAACCATTGTGTTTTGTGCAAATAAAATCCTCACAATTCCAGTAAATATGTTCCTTACAATATCTTTGGTGAGGAAACTACTTGGAACTTATCAGAAAAGGCCCTCGGCTATGGAATAGGATAACAACACAGGAAGCAGTGGCTCCCATGATGCCAGGAAGTACTGATGACATCTTGGTCAGTTCCCATTTTGGCGCTAGTCTTTACAAGGAGTCTGGTTATTGAGCCAGGTGTGGGAGCCCAGGGGCCCACCTCTGCATTTTAAGTACCTTGTAGGTAGTTTCCCACACAGAAGTATATGATTTAGCTATACGCATTTGAAGAAAAATAGCCAACCCTGAGAAAACTTACACCCCCACAGTTTCATAGTTGGCTTTTTGTTTTTTTTTCATCACTTAACATTACTCTCTAATCTGTAAGGTTTACCTCAAATGTTTGGGAAGCAGAGCTTTCAAATGAGGCTTTTTTTTCCTTAAAGTGGATTTTTTTGGTTTATTTGTTTATTTGTTTTTTTGTTTTTGTTTTTGTTTTTTTTTTTGGTTTTTCAAGGTAGGGTCTCACTTTGGTTCAGGCTGACCTGGAATTCACTATGTAGTCTCAGGGTGGCCTCGAACTCTCGGTGATCCTCCTACCTCTGCCTCCCGAGTGCTGGGATTAAAGGCGTGCGCCACCACGCCCGGCTTGTTTGTTTGTTTTTTGAGGTAGGGCCTCACTGTAGCCTAGGCTGACCTGGAATTCACAATGCATGTTCCAGACTGGCCTTGAACTCATGGTGATCCTTCTTCCTCAGCCTCCCCAGTGCTGGATTAAAGACATGCACCACCACACTTGGCTAAAATGGATCTTTTAAAAATTTAATTTATTTATGTATTTGATAGAGAAAGAGGCAGATAAATAGAAAGAATGAGTATTCCAGGGCCTCCGGTCACTGCAAATGAACTCCATATACATGTGCCATCTTGTGCATCTGGCTTTATGTGGGTACTAGGGAATCAAACCTGGGTATCTAGGCTTTGCAAGTAAGTTCCTGAACTACTGAGCCATCTCTCCAACCCCAGGATTTTCTTTTTTTACCAAGAGACAAGTGAGTGGTCTCATGTCAGCCATCCTTCTCCAGTGGTTTTGGTCCAACATGTTAGATCCCTAAATACTACAAAGCGGCTTTCTAGCTGGTTCTGGAGGTGAGGTTGTGGAGGGGGGACTGTAGCATGAGAATCACAGGAACTCTAAAGCTACCCTCCTGACCACCCTCTCCACACCCAGGCCTATGCTGTATGTAGGTTCCTGTGACTCCTTCTAGTCTCAGTTTTGAAAATCCTGCAAAGTAGAAATAATGAAATTATAAAGCCTCCTTTATGACAAACCAAACATACATGGTAAGGGCTCATGTTAAAATATCAAAACTCTGCAGTTACAACATGTGGCTTCAGTAATTCTGGCTTTACATTGTATCAGTATTGGTGTGAAGCGATGTGAGGCAGGTCCCCAGCATAGGCAGCGGTGAGAGGAATAAACAACCGAGAAGCAGCATTTCAGGTCTCTCTCATGCTTGTGCAACTTCTGCAGGCAGGGTTGGGTAAGCCAGGGCTCTTCCATGGTGGCTCTGTCAAGATGCTGAAATGTGAGTGACATGGAAGTGTCCTGGATGTTACGAGAAAGATGGGTGTGAGTGAACAAGGGCACTGTTCCATTGAAGGAAGAGGAGGAGGAGGGGAAGAAGAAAAGAAGGGGAGGAGGAGGGGGGGAAGGAAGAAAAAGAAGAAAGAGGTTTCATGCCCAGCAACTCAGAGGGAAATAGCTGAAAGAAATACCAGCCGTAGGTTGCAAACTGGTGGCCCTTGGGGTCAGATCCAGCCAGCATAGTGTTGCATGGCCTGAACATATTTTCTATAATGATGAAAATTGCCAACCCTTAAAAACTGGGGGACTTGGGGCTGGGGGAGATGGCGAGAGTTAAAGGTGCTTGCTTGCAATGCCTGGTTGCCCAGGTTCATCTCCCCAGCACCCACATAGAGCCAGATGCAAAGTGGCATATGCATCTGTGATCCCAAGGTGCCTAAGACAATGGGAGGTGGAGCCAGGAGAATCTGTAGCCCACCAGCCAGCTAGGCTGACGTTTGTAGTCTGACAATTTTGCAAGAGAACCTGTCTCAAAGAAGGTGGAGCACAGACACTTCGAAGCTGTCCTCTGACCTCCACATGTGCACCATGGCATGCACATCTGTATATACACACCATAAAACAATATTTTTCTAATTTTTAAATTTTATTTACACAGGAGAGAGAGAGAGAGAGAGAGAGAGAGAGAGAGAGAGAGAGAGAGAGAGAGAGAAAGAAAGTATGGCATGCTAGAGCCTCTTGCTGCATCAAGCAAACTCCATACACATGTGCTACTTTGTCCATCTAGCTTTACATGGGTACTGGGGAATAGAACTGAGACCAGCAGGCTTTGCAAGCAAGTGTCTTTAACTGCTGAGCCATCTCCCCAGCATCCCCCACCACCAACTTTTTTTAAATAGGAGATTTTACATAAGACTGGAATTTTAGGCTTCTCTTAAGAAAACTGGAATGTCTGGTCACCGTGGGGCAGTAGCTCCTTGGAGCCCCCACAAGCAGGAATGAAGATTTTCTCAGGATGCTCTGTGTTCACAGGCCCTGTGCCTTTAGGCACTTTCCCCCCAGGTTCTGAGGGCATGAGGGTTTATAGCTTACAGTCCACATCTGGCTAAACCCTTTACCTCTGTCAAAGAAAATTGAGGGAGGGCCTTGGGAAGATGCATTTTTTTAATTTGATATCCATATACATGATTTGCCTATATTACTTCTAAAACTGAAGAAACATGTTTGTATTCCTGCTAGCTTCTTAGAGGCCAGGGGAGAAAACTCCCTCCCTTATGAGCTCCCCTTCTACAGCTCAAAATGAACTTGAACGTTACAGGTCAGGAGTTTTTTTGTGTTGTTTTTCTTTTTGGTTTTTTGAGGTAGGGTCTTGCTCCAGCCTAGACTGACCTAGAATTCACCATGGAGTCTCAGGGTGGCCTTGAACTCATGGCGATCCTCATACCTCTGCCTCCCGAGTGCTGGGATTAAAGGTGTGTGCTGCCACACACGGCAGGAGTTTCCTTTTCAAATATCTTATTTTGTTATTTATTTGAGAGAGTGAGAGACAGAAAGAGGCATCTGGCTGAGCTGGGTGCTGGGGAATTGAACCTGGGTCCTTTGGCTTTGCAAGCAAGTGCCTTCACACCTAAGCCATCTCTCCAAGCCCAGATCAGGAGATTCTTATGGACATTTTTCTCTCGAGTTCCATCTTCATGGACCGGTTCTGTTACTGAAGCTCTTCTCTTACCTCAGGTCAGGGTGGGAGCTGCAGTAGAGGAAATGACTGTGCCCTGGCCTTTCCTTCCTTTTTTTTGCAGGCTGTTCTGCTGCCCTGCCAGGGCATCTGCCGGCCTGCCTCCCTCCTTCCTTCCTCCACTCCTCCCTGCCCTGGAGCCCACTCAGGTCTCACCTCTTCCACAAAGTGCTGCAGCCCACTGCTTTCGATTCCTCTTTCCTGTTCTGTCAGCAGCCAGAAGCTAGGTTGAATCATTCTAGGATTCGTCGATGTGAGTGGTCCTTCCCTCCCCACCACCAGAACCAAACCACAGCATGCTCTGGGTCTGTTCACATTTCACCACGGGTGAGGCTGGCCTTGGCCACTGGGACTCTTGGAAGTAGTGTGTATTGAGACCCCTCAGGAGAAAAGGCCTGAAGAACCTTCTAGGGGTTGTCAGTAGAGTGGCATTCTTCATCAGCTGAGTTACATGGCAAGCAGGCAGATTTCAGGTTGTTGAGGTGCCTGTGTAAATGTGGGGCTCTTCCCTTGTGGGTCTGATGAATCCTTCTGTCTTGTTCCTTCCAGCCACTGCTCAACCCTGCTTGTTATATAGATGGCTTCCTGCCAGGTTAGGAGAAACAAAATCCCATGGACACCTGATACTCACTTCTTGGTGAGCACTGCTCTTTGATGGACACACATCACTGGGCATTTCCTGGGTGCCAGCCCCAATGTGACCCAGATGCTTGCCTTTTAGGCAGAAGCACCTTTTTTTTTTTTTTAACAGTACTTTCACTTCCCTTTTTCTCTGGATAGGTGTAACCCCCCATTCTCCTTGAAGAGCCAAGTCGGTCAGCGCAGTCTCTAGACATATCCAAGTAGTAGCATCACTTTTCCAAGCACCTTGGGGTTCCCACATCCTAGCTGTAGCCCCACCTTTTCTGTTCAGAGCACCTTTCACTAATAACCCTGGTTTCTTGCCCCAGGATTTCTTCTTAAACTTTCTCCTTCCTTAAAACACACACACACACACACACACACACACTTCCAGGCTTAGTTCATTCTTGGCTCCCTCTGCAGTGTGTGTGTGTGTGTGTGTGTGTGTGTGTGTGTGTGTCTGTGAATTCCTATAGTATGAATGAGGCAAGTTATTTATTTATTTATTTAAGAGGCAAAGAGAGAAAGAGGCAGAGAGAGAGCGGGGGGGGGGGGGAAGAAAATGAGCACACCAGGGCCTCTAGCCATTGCAAACGAACTCCAGATGCATGTGCCACCTTGTGCATCTGGCTTTATGTGGGTACTGGGGAATCAAGGCTGGGTCCTTTGGCTTCAATGGCAAATGGCTTAACTGCTAAGCCATATATCCAGCCCAAGGCAAGCTTTTCTCATAAGCTATAAAGTCAAGTCCTGGATTGAATTTCCTTCTGTTAGATCAGAAGCTACTTGCCTAAATGAACTTGATCTCTCTGCTGGGTCCCTGAACTGATTCTAGGCTGAAACAGATGAACCCTCTCCAAAATCTGTACCTTTGCAAGAAGGTTCCAGGAAACCCTGGGCTACATCTTTGCAACTAAACATTGTAATTAGAAATGTGTTTTCAGGGCTGGAAAGCTTTCTTAGTGGTTAAGGTGCTTGCCTATGAAGCCTAAGGACCTAGGTTTGACTCCCCAGAACCTACATAAGCCAAATGCATATGGTGGCACATGCATCTGGAGTTCATTTGCAGTGGCTGGAGGCCCTGGTACACCCATTCTCTCTCTCTCTCTCTCTCTCTCTCTCTCTCTCTGTCTAATAAATAAATAAAATAATAAAATAATAAAAGAAATATGTTTGCAGGGCTGGAAAGATGGCTTAGTGGTTAAGGCACTTGCCTGTGAAGCCTAAGGACCGAGGTTCAATTTCCCACTACCCACATAAACCAGATGCACAAGATGGCACATGCATTTGGAATTCATTTGCAGTGGCTGGAGGCCGTGGTATACCAATTCTCTCCCTCTCTTTCTCAAATAAATAAATAAAATATATATTTTTTTTAAAAAAAGAAATAAGCCAGGCTTGGTGGCGCACATCTTTAATCCCAGTACTCGGGAGGCAGAGGTAGGAGGATCGCTGTGAGTTCAAGGCCACCCTGAGACTACAGAGTGAATTCCAGGTCAGCCTGGGCTAGAGTGAGACCCTACCTTGAAAAACAAAAATAAATAAATAAATAAATAAAAATAAAATAAAATAAAAAAGAAATAAGTTTGCAAGTCAGATTCTAGCCTGTTAAAGGACTTAACAACAACAGCCTTGCATACTACACTATAGGAAGGTCCCCGTGGGCTTGAGACCCATGGCCACTGTGCAAGTGTCATAGTTTATTGTGGTCTTCATCCAGAACCTTGTAGGTCCCTGTGAGACCATTTGCATCACTCAAGGGAGTCTGTACTTTGTAAAAAAAAAAAAAAAAATCAGGGCTACCCTGGGGCTGGAGAGATGTCTCAGTGATTAAAGAAACTTGCTTGCAAAGCCTGATAGCCCGAGTTCTATTCCCCAGCACCCATGTAAAGCCAGATGCCTAAAGTGTCACATGCAGCTAGAGTTTGTTTGCAGGTCCTGACATGCCCATTTTCTCTCTCTCTCTCTCTCTCTCTCTGTCTACCTCTTTCTCCTCTCTCTTTTCTGTCCCAATTGAATAAATAATTAAAAAAACAACTGTGGTGGGTATTCATCAGTTCGCAAGATGAGAAACGTGAGGTCTGAACGTGCCTGAGAAGAAGAGCAGGAAGACGGAGAGGGCGGTCTCCAGAAGCAGCTACATTGAACGCGATGGGGAGGGACGATACCAGATTTGCATAAGTAAAAAGGAAAGGAGCGGATGGGTGTGTGGTTGCTTTTAAATTGGGTCTCAGTGTATGGTTCATGTCCTGGGCAGGGCATGAAGTTCAAGGGGCCCATTGATTTCTTGGGGGATACTCCAAAGTCCGCTTAGCACCCCTTCTAGTGATGCTTTCTTGTCTGTCTATTTCGTTCTAGTGTTTAGGTCTGTTGAACTCTAGATGGGAGGCAGCGTGTCCCTCAGGGCTGCCGGGTCACCCAGTGTGGCTTTAGGTGGGGACCTCAGAGATTGATGTCAAAAGAGCTTTGAAAGAGGAGCTGTAGCAGTCAAGGAAACCAGCGAGGTGGGGAGCCCCGGGTCTCCTGACACTTGTAACCGATGGCCCTGTCACTTCCTGTCATGCAACTCAAGTGGCAGGGAGGAGTTGCTTCAAGGAAACCATGCTCAGTGCAGCTCAGAGAGTCCCCTGTGCACGGCCCGCTGCAGTCAGGGACAGGGGAGTCCGGGTGGATGAGGTCGGCGCGCCCCATGGTGTGGTGCTGTTTCTTTGTCTGTACACAGGTAAGCCCCCTCTGCTCCCGAGCCCATCCCCCCCCGGGGGAGGGGGAAGGATGCTCTGTACTCCTACCCACACCTCCACTGGGTGCCAGGAGCTAAGGTGTGGGAGGTGGCAGTGGTCCAGAATGCTGAGCAGTGGGTCGCTGCACAACCACCCCTAGGGGCGGGCTTCCTGCCTCTCTTTAGCAACCAGGAAAAAGCTGCGTGGTGTGTTCAAGACCGCAGTGTTTGCCATGGCGAGCTAGGTGACATGCGTGTCGGTCAGCGCCTCTGCTAGCGACTGTGATTGGAGGAGAACAAGGCCAGGGGGCTGGTCACCCTGCGCTCCTCGTTGTACAAAAGACCTGCTTTAATTAATGGGGAGGAAAAGGGGGAAACGCCACCTCCGCCTCCTGTCGTGATGTTGCTGTGGATTTCAAAGTGGGATTTCCAAGGCCACCTTCTCTTTCAAAAGTTTCGAAAGCTCTTTACATTCGGAGTCATTCTTTGTAGGCGGCCCTAAAGTGGACCTGGTGTTAAGACTGTGTTCATTACCGGGACCAAGTCTGATCATCTTCAGGGGGAGATTCCAAGTCTTCCCTCAGAGCGTCTGAGCTCGGCTTGGGTTACTTTGGGAGGAGTGGCTGGAGGTGTTTTTTTTTTTTTTTAAATTTAATTTAATTTTAATTTTAATTTATTTACTTGAGAGTGAGAGAGAATGGGCACACCAGGGCCTCTGGCCACTGCAAACAAATTCCAGACGCTTGCGCCACCTTGTACATCTGGCTTACCTGGGTCCTGGGGAATTGAACCTAGGTCCTTTGGCTTTGCAGGCAAGCGCCTTAACCGCTAAGCCATCTCTCCAGCCCCAGATGTCTTGTCTCTAGGTAAAATAATGGTGTAATTCTTTGTGCTTACTCTCCTGTCTCATTTATTTGTTTGTTTGGGATTAGGTGTTGGAGTTATAGGGAACTACTTTGTAAGGAAAAGGCCCGCTGCTTCTGTTCCTCTCATTAGAATTATGTGCTGAAACTAATTTTTTATTCTTTTGCAATCTTGGTTCCAATTCTTCTAGGGGACCATTATTCCAAGCACACTTTTTTCTTCAACTATTTTTATTGTGGTGAAATTCACCAAACATGCATCTTGCCATGGTAACTATTGATACGTGTACAGGTCAGTGATACCGTTTATGATACAGTGCAGCCGTCACAGCCGTGGCTCCTGCGGTTCTCTTGTCTCCGCAGTTTTCACAGTGCCTCACAGGAGTTGAGTCAAATAGTCTTTGTTGTTGTGTAACTGGGTTATTTCAGTTATCATGTCATCCTCAAGGTACGTCAATTGTATACTATCAGAATCTTCTCCTTTAAAGCTGAAAAATAATTCTATTTTGAATATACATGAAGCTTTGCTTACCTCCTCATCCCTCAATGGGCTTGAAAGTTGCTTACATGTTATAGCATTATGAACAATGTTGCTATAGACATTAATGCCTTGAGATTGAACTTTCACTTTTGGGAGATATATATATATCAAACCTGGGTCCTTAGGCTTCATGGGCAAGTACCTTAACCATTAAGCCATCTCTCCAGCCCATTGTTTTTCTGTTTTGTTTTGTTTTTGAGGTAGGGACTCACTCTAGCCCAAGCTGACCTGGAATTCACTATGTAGTCTCAGACTGGTCTTGAACTCACAGCAGTCCTCCTACCTCTGCCTCCCGAGTGCTGGGATTAAAGAGATGCACCACCATGCCTGGCTCTTTGCTCTTATTTATTTAAGACGGGGGGCGGGGGAGAGCATTAGCTAGGTACTCCTACCACTGCAAACAAACCCCAGACACATGTACCACTTTGTGCATCTGGCTTTACATGGGTACCAGAGAATCCAACGTGGGCCATCAGACTTTGGAAGCAAGCATCTTTAACCACTGAGCCATCTCTCCAGCCCAGCCTTTGCCCGTGTTTGAATCAGATTGATTTTTGTTGATAATTTTTAGGATTTCTCTCTCTCTCTCTCTCTCTCTCTCTCTATATATATATATATATATATATATATATACATATATATATATGTACATATATATGAATATATATATGAATATATGAATACATACATATATATACTTTTTTGTTTTTGTTTTTAGGTTTCATTCTAGTCCAGGGTGGCCTTGAACTCACGGTGATCCTCCTATCTCTGCCTCTTGAGTGCTGGGATTAAAGGTGTGTGCCACCATACCCGGCCTAGAGTTTTCTATATTTTGTAGGTATTTATCCCTTGTTAGATATATGATGTGCTTCCTTTTATTCTGTTGATAATGTACTGGCATACATTTGAAACCCTGTCATGTGACTTTCACTGTCTTTCTCAACTCATTCCCCTATCTATTCACTCACTGTGGAGCAATTTTTTGAGGCTTTGAGATAGGAAAATTGACATTTAAGATTATTTACTGGGCTGGGAGATGACCTAGTTGTTAAGACACTTGCCTGTGAAGCCTAAGGAGCTAGGTTTGATTCCCCAGAATCCATGTAAAGCCAGATTCACAAGGTGGCGTGGAGTTTGTTTACTGTGGCTGGAGGCCCTGGTGCAACCATTCTTATTCTCTCTGTCTCTCTCCTCTCTCTTCAAGTAAATAAACAATTAAAAATCATTTGCTGGGCTGGGGAGATTGTTCAGCAGTTAAAGGCACTTGCTTAGGCTGGAGTAATGGCTAAGTGGTTACCTGCAAAACCTAAGGACCCAGGTTTGATTCTCCAGTACCCATGTAAGCCAGATGCACAAGGTGGTACATGTGTCCGGAGTTCATTTGCAGTGGCTAGAGGCTTTGGCCCTGTCTCTCTCTCTCTCTCTCAAATAAATAAATATATAAAAAGGTATTTGCTTACAAAGCATCATGGCCTAATGTTTTATTCCCCAGGACTCATGTAAAGCCAGATACAAAAAGTGGTGCATGCATCTGGAGTTTGTTTGCAATAGCGAGAGATCCTGATGTGTTCTCTCTCTCCCCCTCTTTCTCTCTTTCCTTGCAAACAAATAAATAAAATACTTAAAATTATTTGTTTCATGTGAGCCATGTTAATGCAATGTTGTTTTTTCGAGGTAGGGTCTCACTCTAGCCCAGGCTGAACTGGAATTCACTATGTAGTCTCAGGGTGGCCTCAGACTCAAGGTGATCCTCCTACTTCTGCCTCCTGAGTGCTGAGATTAAAGACTTGCACCACCATGGCTGGCTAAATATTTTTTTAATCTTTTTTTTTTTTTTTGGTATTTCGAGGTAGGGTCTCATGCTAGCCCAGGCTGTCTTGGAATTCACCATGTAGTCTCAGGCTGGCCTTGAACTTACAGTGATCCTCATACCTCTGCTTCCCAAGTGCTGGGATTAAAGGCGTGCACCACCACACCTGGCCTTTTTAAACATTTTGCTGGTAACTTCCATAAGTATAGACAAAATACCATGATTATAATCCCCTCCCACCACTTGCATTGTTCCCCTCCGGGGTTCCCCCCTCCACTGAATCCTTTCTTCCTTCCAACTAGTCTCTCTTCTAATTTTGATGACATCATTTTTCTCCTCCTATTATGCAGGTCTTGTGTAGGTGGTGTTAAGCACTGAGGTCATGAATATCAAAGCCACTTTGTGTCTGTAAGACAGCACTGTAAACAGTAACAGTTCTCCCCTTCCTTTGCTCTTACACTTTCCACCGCCTCTTCCACAACAGACCCTGAGCCCTGGAGGGCATGATAGAGATGCCTCACTTAGTGCTGAACACTCCACTGTCACCTCGCAGCACTGTGGGGAGTTTTGAGTCACCCCATCTGGGTCTCTGCCATCTGCAAAGAGAAGCTTCTCTAACCAAAAGTGAAAGTAGCATTAATATATGGGCATAAAGATGAGTGTTTACAGGACAATTTGGTGGGCATCCTATATACATTTAGCCAGACAACAGTAGTAGTTGCCCCCCGCCAGGGCTCCCTTTAAAAATTTCGTAAATTCATCTTCTTAGCTCTGGTCAGAGTTGTTCTGCATTTGTGGAGAGAGTGTGAGGATAAAGGCGTGGACTTTAAAACAGTCAGGTATAGGTTCAAGTCCCAGATTTACCTCTTATGAGCCCTACAATCCAAACTTCTCTGGATTTAATTTCTCTTCTATAAAATGATAATAAGTAGTGCATACCTTACAGGGTTTTCTTAAAGAGTGATGCAAATAACTCACAACAGTGGCTAGCAGCAAACTTGACTCTGGTCCCATGTCCTGTTGATTCTAGAACATAGTGGTGGCTACCAGAGAAATGAATCCTTAGTATGTAAGGACTTTGTGTTACAGGGCTCAAAAGCCCATGTCCTGAGGTACGTGTGACTTGATTTGTGTCAGGAGACTGACAGCATATTTCATGGAAGGACTTCATTTAAAGCCCCACTTCCGGGGCTAGAGAGATAGTTCAGCAGTTAAGGCACTTGCCTGCAAAGCCTAACAATCTGGGTTCAGTTCCCCAGTACCCATGTTAGCCAGATGCACAAAGTGGTACATGCATCTGGAATTTGTTTGCAGTGGCTAGAGGCCCTGGTGCACCCCTCCTCTCTCTCTCTCTCTCTCTCTCTCTCTCTCTGTATCTCTCTGCTTGAAAATAAATAAATAAAACATTTTTTAAAGTCCCTCTTCCAGCCTTCCCAGGACAGGAGGGAAGGGAATGGAAGTCCCAGAAAGCTTTTCCTGATAGAACACTCACAAGGGACAAAGTCAGGATGGTGACGACGACTGTCTACCGGGACAGAAACAATGGGTGGCTTTAGGACCTAAATATAGACACGACAGTGTGGATGTCAGTTGGGGAAACCAGTTCCCGGTGCTGGCAGGGTGGGCAGCTCTCTCGGGAAGAGCTCAGGAAGCAGGCTATAGGGGCAAGTCCTTGCTCTGTCTGCTTTCCTTTCTGAATTTTTTCATCCACGCTGGCTTCACTGCGTCCTCGGTACACCTGCCTCTACGGGCCTGCTTGGCTCATTTCCCCATCTCTTTCCTGCCAGTATTGTTGGTACCCAGCCCCTTTCTTTCTTCCACAGTCTCACTTGTCCCTGGCCATTGACTCCAGTGTTCTCTCCCTGCTTCTTGTGGAGCAGGACTGAGCATGGGGTGGAGTCATGAGTGTGAGGTCCGAGTTCTGGATTCTGTAGCTAACCTTGGATGAGGTTAACTTCCTTGGCTCCTGGCTGTCCATCCAGGGACAATAGAGACATAGCTATTAACAACCTGGCTGGAGGGCTGGAGTGATGGCTTAGTAGTTAAGGTGCTTGCCCGCAAAGCCTAAGGACCCACGCTTGATTCCCCAGTCCCCATGTAAGCCAGATGCACAAGGTGGTCCATGCATCTGGAGTTCATTTGCAGTGGTTGGAGGCTCTGGTATGTGCATTCTCTATATATCTGCCTCTCTCTCTCTTAAATAAGTAAATAATACATTTTTTAAAAAAGAACCTGACCAGGGAGGTGTCTTGGCAGTCAAAGGTGCTTGATTATAAAGTCTGCTGGCCCAGGCTCCGTTCCCCAGTATTCAGATGCACAAAGTGGTACATGCATCTAGAGTTCATTTGCAGCAGCAGGAGGCCCTGGTGTGTACATTCTCCCTCCCTTCTCTCTCTCTCTCTCTCTCTCACACACACACACACACATACACATATACACACACGTAAAAAGCTGGGACTACAGCAAGTGTCTGTAATGTCTGTGTGCCCACAGCAAGATGGAAGGTGGAGACAGGAAAACCCCAGAAACCCAGAAGCTCAGGGCCAACCATGCTGGAAAATACAGTGGTGAACAATGCTAGACCTAGCCTTAAAACAACGTGGAAGGTGGGGACTGACATTTGAGGCTGTCCTCTGATCTCCACATGCATGGTAAGAACCTAGACCCAGGAGCGGGTATCCTGAGCGTAAATCTCCTTGCCCCTTGCTTTGTGACATTATGCAAAGGGGCGATAATGGTACCTACCTCATGGGCTATGCATGGTTCATAAAATCTGATCTGTGAATCCATACCCTCCAGTCATGGATGTCCAGGAAGTCTCACTGTGACCAGGACTACAATTTGTTAGAAAGACTTGAAATGACCCTGTATCTCTCCAGTTCACATATACTTCCCACATTTACACACTACTTGTGTTTTTTTAAATTTTTTTTTTAGGGAGGGTCTCACTGTAGCCCAGGCAGACCTTGATCTTTCAAGTGCTGGGTTTAAAAGGCATGTCCAGCCCACTTATAGTATTATTCTTCACATACTGTTTATCATTACATTGTCTAGATTATTTTGCCTTTGAATGTTCTGTTTTTCACTGCTTGTAGAGCTTAGCTTCATCCTAAGTAGCAGTGTTCCTGAACTCACAGCTTTGCCATGTTCTCTATCTATCTATCTATCTATCTATCTATCTATCTATCTATCTATCTTCTATCATTTATCTATCATCTATTTATCTATCTATCATCTATCTATCATTTATCTATCTATATGGGTGCGCTGCATACAGTCTGAGCTGATTCTATATCATACCAGGGTCCACTTTTCACATTTTTGGGGGGTCACAGAATTCAGGGCTTGGAGGATTTGAGGTTCAGGTTGCTGCCCAACAGTGCTTTGGACTCTATTTACTTAGTAGAGAACAAACACTGACCACACCCTTCCATTTATCAAGCCTCACCTGACAATCAGCACTGTGTCTGCCTTGGCACCAAGGGCCGAGATGGCCCGTACACGTCCCTGTGTGGCCAGGCTGTCTTCTTCGAGTTGACCATTACCAGGCTGGGGAGGAAGTGGAAAGTAAGCCACAGAAGGACTCACTTTGTGAAATCTTACTTTTGTAAGACATGAGAGAGGTCGGGGCCACTGTGCCTGAGTGAAGGAGACTGCTTTCCTCAGATTTACTGAATAACGAGCACCCCCAAACTCTGTGGCCGACAGACACAAGCATTTACTCTTCTGGCCACAGATGTGCAGGTCAGCAGGTTCAAGTGGATCCTCTTGTGCAGGCCACATGGTTCAGAGAGCAAGCAGAAATGCACAGTGTCTTATTTATGTTTTTCAAGTTTTTTGTTGTTGTTGTTTTTCTTTTCAAGGTAAGATCTCACTGTAACTCAGGCTGACCTGGAACTCATTCTGTAGTCCTAGGCTGGCCTTGAACTCACAGCCGTCCTTGTACTTCTGCCTTGAGTGCTGGGATTAAAGGTGTGTGTACCACACCAGGCTTAAAGATTTTAAAAATATTTTTACTTATTTATTTGCAAAGTGTGGGAGGGAATGGGCATGTCAGGGCCTCCAGCCGCTACAAAGGAACTCCAGATGCCTGTGCCACCTTGTGCACCTGCCTGTACATGGGTACTGGGGAATCGAATCCAGGTTGGTAGGCTTTGCAGGCAAGTGCCTTAACTGCTGAGCCATCTCTGTAGCTCCACAGTATCTTTTAAAATATAGGCACAGGGGCTAGAGAGTGGTTAAGGTACTTGCCTGCAAAGCTTAAGGACCCAGGTTCGATTCTCCAGGTCCCACATAAGCCAGATGCACATGGTGGCGTACGCATCTGGAGTTCATTTGCAGCGGCTAGAGGCTTTGGCGCTCCCATTCTCTCTCTCTCTCTCTCTCTCTCTCTTTAATAAATAAAGAAAGAAAGAAAATCTTAAAATATAGGCCTGGAGTTGGCACACTGTCCCCTTCCATTGGCCAGAGCAAGTCACAGGCCCATATATGGAAGTCACAGAGATCAACATGGAAGCTACATGTTTTGATGTCATGTGGAACCCTCTGCCATGTTGAGGGATCAGAGGTGAAATATAGAAGCAGTAAATGATGCAGGTGATGATGAGGACATCCAACCAAAGACCGGCATATCTTAGTCCTCAATAAGTATGTGACAGATGCTCATCCGTAGGGACCACCTCAATACTGGCAGATGATGAGCGCCTCCAAGGGCTTGTCTCATCCTCCAGCCCCTCCCAGCCATGTTGGGCAGAGATGGCAGGCAAAGAGGTTTGAGCCATCCTGGTCTGCTTTGTGCTTATAATCTCCTGATGTAAGAAAGGGGATAGGGGCTTGGAGAGATGCCTCAGTGGTCAAGGTACTCGCCTGAAAAGCCTAAATGACCCAATTCAATTCCCTAGTACCTACGTAAAGCCAGATGCACAAGGTGGCACGTTCATTTGCAGTGATTAATTCTCTCTCTCCCTCCCTCTATATCTCCTTGCAAATTAAAAAAATATATATTAAGTCGGGTGTAGTGGTGCATGCCTTTAATCCCAGCACTTGGGAGGCAGAGGTAGAAAGATCGCTGAGAGATCAAAGCCACCCTGAAAATATATAGTGAATTCCATAGTGAACCAGAGTGAGACCCTGCCTCGAAAAAACAAACAACAACAACAACAAAAAAAACAACAACAACAAAAAGAAAGAAAGAAAGGAAGGAAGGAAGGAAGGGAGGAAGGAAGGAAGGAAGGAAGGAAGGAAGGAAGGAAGGAAGGAAGGAAGGAAGGAAGAAGGAAAGAAAGGGGACAGTGGCTAGGAGGAGTCAGGGATACAGGTGGGTGTGTGAGGGAAAGGTGGGCTTTGCACCAGAGCAGCTCTGTTATAAGTCCCTCAGGTCTTTATTCCCAGGTACAGGTACATGTATCCATATATACTAAGAATTGAACATGGTACTTAGCCTGTGACAGCCACTCTAGGTCACTAGCCCTCTGTCCCCCTGTGAACCCTAGGAGTGTTCGCTACAGGAAATCGCACCTAGCTATAAGCATTTCCTCCCCTGGCCCCTAGGGAAGAGCTCTACTCCATCCCTTCTCTCCCTGAAGAAATTCATCCAGTGGGAGCAGAGCGAAGAGGTTTCTCTATGTCTGGGTGCTGATGTCAGGCTAAAGATTAACCCATCAACTGCCTAGGGAGTATTTTCAAATGAAGGATGAAGGCTAAGGTGTTGGTGATGATGTTTGCATACATACATAGTGTGGTAGTTTGAATCTGTGTCCCCTAATTGACTCGGGCGTTATTAAAATTGAGTGGGCAGCTTCTGCCCTTAGCCGGAAGATTATGGGGCGGCGGGGGGGGGGGGATGTCATTGGGGGTGCATCTGAATTCCAGCCTAAGGTTTGCAAAGTGAGTTCTGCCTAGTTCCCTGCTGTTCATTTTGGTGCTTGCTTTTGGTGGTGCTGCTGGTTTATTTCTCTCTGTGTGGACCTGTGAAAGGGGGCCGGCTTCTTCTACCACTATGGAACGTCCCCTGCATCTGTAAGCTTCAAATAAAGCCCACTCCTCCCATAAACTGTGTCTGGTTTGGAGGTTCATCCCAGCAGCGTGGAGCTCACTACAACACATGGTCAAGACTTTCCCATTGGAGGAGATAGGAAAGTTCGTCTCACCAAATATCCTTATTCCACAAATTATGAAAGTGAGGCCCAGAGGTTAGTTCACTGACCCAAAGGCACATAGCTAATAATAGTAATAATAATAAAATTAACCTTTTCCCAGACAGAAGATTTTTGCCCATATATAATTATATAGTAGCTGTTTTGTTTTATTTCATTTTTTTTTTGTGGTGGCATGTGTGTGTGTGTGTGTGTGTGTGTATTGTACGCATGTGTGTATGCAGACGCACCTGCCCTGTGCACATGCATACAGAGGCCAGAAGAGAGCACAGGTGTTCTCTTCTATGACTCTTCCGGCTTATCACCTTGTGATGGTGTCTCTCACTGAACCCGGAGCTGCTGTTTGTCAGTGGGGCTGGCAGACCAGTGGGTTCCACTGATTCTCTGGTCTCCGCTCCCTCTTCAGCACTGGCTTTGTAGGCACGCATGGTGTGGTACTTCGAATGTATATCCCCCACAGACTCAGGTGTTTTATTAAAATTGAATTTACAGAGCTGGAGAGGTAGCTTAGCAGTTCAGGTGCTTGCCTGCAAAGCCTACGGACCTAGGTTCAGTTCCCCAGGACCCATGTAAGCCAGATGCACAAGGTGACACATGCATCTAGAGTTTGTTTGCGTTGGCTAGGGGCCCTGGTGCACCCATCCTCTCTATCTGCCTCCCCCCTCTCTTAAATAAATAAATAAATAAATATACATTTTAAAAAATTGACTTTACAGCTTCAGCCCTCAGCAGGCTGACTCCTTCTATAGGGGACATGTCACTGGGGCCACATCTGAATTTCAGCCTAAAGGTATAAGACAGTGGCCTGGGCTCTGATGGACCCTCTGCTGCATGATGGTTTCTCTCTGGATTTGTGAAAGGGGGGAAATCTCTTCTGTCATTATGGAGCCTCTCCTGGATCTGTAAGCCTGAAATAAATCCCAGTCCTCCCATAAACTGTGTCTGTCTGAAAGTTCATCCCAACAACGTGGAGCTGACAACGCATGGCCTTGCCTTGCTTTCGACATAGGTGCTGAGGATCAAGTTCAGGTCCTTATGCTTGCGTAGCAGGTGCTCTTACCCACTGAGCCATCTCCTTGGCCCCTCACTACCTTTATAGAATACAGTACCGCTGGGCGTGGTGGCGCACGCCTTTAATCCCAGCACTTGGGAGGCAGAAGTAGGAGGATCACCATGAGTTCGAGGCCACCCTGAACTACATAGCGAATTCCAGGTCAGCCTGAGCTAAAGTGAGACCCTAGCTCGAAAAACCAAAATAAATAAATAGAGTACAGTACCATTCTGGCCTGTCTGCATGTTGCAAAGCTGATTTTTCTTGAACTTCAAATCCCAAGCTAAAGACAGATGACGGAAAAGCAGAGCCGTTGCGGGGTGAGAGCCTGGGGGCAGAGCCCTGTCACCTGTTTCTCTGGTCTGCCCTTTCTGCTGTATCCCCCTGTGCCCACCCAGAGCTGTACACAGAGATGGGAACCTTTGCACTGAAGCCGGGTTAAGCCGTGGGACGAGGTAGAGAAGTGACAGAGTAGAGGAGGAGGCAGTGCCCTGTGGAATCAGGGAATCTTTTTTTTTTTTTTTGTAATATTTATTTATTTGAGAGAGAGAATGGGTATGCCAGGGCCTCTAGCCACTGCAAACGAACTCCAGATGTATGCGCCACCTTGTGCATCTGCCTTTACATGGGTACTGGGGAATCTAACCTGGGCCCTTAGGCTTTGCAGGCAAACGTCTTAACCGCTGAGCCATCTCTCCAGCCCCAGTCCTGGGGATCTTATTTGCAGCCATTCTTGTGTACTTAGTTTTGGAGGCACTTTGTTCTCAGCCACTGGGGAAATCAATCCCTGCCTGGGGTCAGCAGTGGCCCTGCCTCTGCTGGCCGAGATGGGCAGTGTGCCGACTCATTTCCGGCAGGGCCCTTGCGACACTCTCTCTCCTTTCCTCACGTAGTCTATCTGAATGGGGCAGGAAAGGGAAAGGGGGGAAGAGATTCCATAAGTGTGTTTTGCTTTATAGAAATATTGACTGCAGCCATTTCTATGTTGAAAGAAACATTTAATCTGTGTCTCTAAGAGGTGCTGTGCTTGCTGGAACAGTAATGCCCAGTGGAAAGTGAATACAAGCTGCATGTGTAATTTTTTTTTTTTTTTTTTTTTGGTTTTTTGAGGTATGGTCTCACTCTAGCCCAGGCTGACCTGGAATTCACTATGGAGTCTCAGGGTGACCTCGAACTCACGGCGATCCTCCTACCTCTGCCTCCCGAGTGCTGGGATTAAAGGCGTGCGCCACCACGCCCGGCTTGCATGTGTAATTTTAAGTTTCCTAGTACCTCATTAAAAGAAGTGAAAAGAGCTGGGCATGGTGGCGCATGCCTTTAATCCCAGCACTTGGGATTGGAGGATCATCAAGAGTTTGAGGCCAGCTTGAGACTACATAGTGAATTCCAGGTTAGCCTGGGCTAGAGTGAGACCCTACCTCAAACAAACAAACAAACAAAAACCAAACAAACAACAAAAACGAAGTGAAAAGAGGCCTGGGAATATGACTCAGTTGAAAAGCTTGACCACCTGGTTTTGACTCCCCAGTACTCATGTAAAGCCAGATGTACAAAGTGGCACATGCATCTGGAGTTCGTTTGCAGTGGCAAGAGGCCCTGGGGCACCCATTCTCTCTCTCCCCCTCTTTCTTTCTTCCTTCTTGCAAATAAATAAAAACAATTTTTAAAAAAGTAAAGGAAGGGACTGGAGAGATGGCTCAGTGGTTGAAGTTGCTTGCTTGCAAAGCCTAATGGTCCAGGTTCAATTCCCCAGCACCTACATAAAGCCAGATGCACAAAGCGACACATGCATACTCCACTTTGTGCATCTAGCTTTACCTGGTTACTAGGGAATTGAACCCTGCAGGCCAGCAGACTTCGTATGCAAGTGCCTTTGACTGCTGAGCCATCTCCCAGCCTGTGGGGCATATTGTAAAAACATGCTTTGCAGGTACTGAAAAAGCAAGACTTTTTGTTTGATGGTATAGAAAGCATTCTGAGGTCCAATATTAAACAAGAATAGTGTGAGGCAAGTAATGTGCCACCATTGGGGAAAAATACTGACTTGCTCGTTATATGTTGGTGGCTTCCTGGGAGAAGAAGGGATAGCTAGTACGGGAGAGAGGCATGTCTGTCATTGTATGCCATGTCCTTTTGGAACTAAATCCCATGCATTTGGCTAGGCATGGTGAGACACACCTGGAATCCTAGCACTCAAGGAATAGAGAGGCAGGAGGATCAAGAGTTCAAGGCCGGTCTGGATGACATGACCCTGTCTCAAACATGCACATGTTTGTGTGTGTGCATATACACACATACACAATACATTTGCACTACTTATTCAAAAATAAATTTCTAAAAAATAACATTCTTTCTTTCTATCTCCTTTCTACCTCTTTCTGCTTTCAAATAAATAAATAAAAATTTAAATAAGTAAATAATTAAGGGGCTGGCGAGATGGCTCAGTGGTTAAGTAGCGTGCCTGCAGAATCTAATGATGACCTCAGTTTGATTCTCCAGTACCCATGTAAAGCGAGATGCACAAAGTGGCCCATGCATCTTGAGTTCATTTGCAGTGGCTGCAGGCCCTGGCACACCCATTCTTTCTTTCTCTCTATCTCCACTCTACCTCTCTCTCTGCTTGCAAATAAATAAATGAATAATTAAAAATAATAAATAAAAATAAAAGCAGGAAACTTTAAAGGAAGAGTAAATCATGGGAGGCTTCCTAGAGGAGGAACCTTCAGACTGGGTTGTAAAAATAAAACCAAAATGACCAGGAGTCCTTATGTCAGGAGAAACACTGGGGCTGGGGCATGAGCAGGTAGGACATGGTCTAGGATCTGTGGACACCTGGTGGTGGCAGAGGGTTCAGTGTGTAAAACAGGGGAGTTTGGATGTGCACAGGGTTTGTCTGTCAGCAGAGTTTGAAATGTGAGCCAAGGATGGTTGGAAGGCAGTGGATGTGACGTGTGTGAATGACAGCTCAGCAGAGTGGTCAGAAATGGTGGTTCTGAAAGTGTAATGCGAGGACCCTGAGGGACCCTCAAGATGTAGAGGACGTTACCTCAGGACTGACCAGAGAGCAGGCCTCACAAAAGGGCATGCTGTGCCGACTTGGAGTCAGTCTGTGAATATGAGCAACCAAGTATGAAAGAGAGTTGACCAATATGAATGACAAAGTCAGTTAAATTTCATTAAAATACGAATGCTAGATGACAGGCACTGCTATGCCCATTTATTTAAAAGATGAATAGTTTGAACTTTCTGAGTTTTATTTTCTTTTAAAAAATATTTTGTTTATTTATTTGAGAGAGAGAAGGGAGGAGAGAGAGAGACTGGGCATGCTAAGGCCTCTAGCCACTGCAAACAAACTCCAGAAGCAGGCATCACCTTGTGCATCTGGCTCTATGTGGATATTGGGGAATTGAACCCAGGTCCTTAGGCTTTGCAGGCAAGCACCTTAACTGCTGAACCATCTCTCCAGTCCCTTGAGTCTTATTTTCAGAGATCAGATGAGATTGGGCACGTTTGGGGTGGTGTGGCCATAGACAAGTTTTATTTTCTAATTTTTGTATATTGATGGCTGTAAGTCACATAACCAAAAGCTCATTGAAACTCTGAGTAAGTTTTCTTTTATTTTTAAATTTTATTTATTTGAGAGAGAGAAAGAAGCAGCTATATATAGAGAGAGTGCATGTGCCAGGGGCTCCGATAACTTCAACGAAGACCAGGCGCATGTACCCCTTGTGCATCTGGCTTACGTGGGTCCTAGGAAATCAAACCTGGGTCTTTTTGGCTTTATAGGTAAGCACCTTAATGACTAAGCAGACAACAAGGAAATACACCAGGTCCAGGGACACTGGAGCTGGTGTGCATTGCACATGTCCAAGTATAAGCATGTGGCCTGGCGGGGTGCCCGACAGCAGGAGCTTGGGCGATGGATTGGTTTTGACCCAAAGGCATGTTGGTTTCGGGCTGTACACTGCTTCCCATCCATGGTCATTTCGGCTTTTCCATTTCTGGGTTGTTACGTGCATTGTTGGCAGGTCTCCCAAGTGTCCTCAGGCAAGACTCCTTATTGTGTATGTCCCCGAAGGTAGGGTGTGGAACAGTGTGACACACACTTTGTAGCTTGATTGGAAGTTGGGAATGGTCATGCTGTTCCTGGTCTCCCTCCAGCTTTGTGGGAGAGCCCCGCCCCTCTACCCTCTCATGTAAAGAGGCTAATTTTGCTAATCTGCGGGCATGGGATGCCATCTTTTTAAAAATATTTTTTAAAGTTTAAAAAAAAATTATTTTATTTATTTGAGAGAGAGAAAGAGACAGATATATATAGAGAGATAATGGGCACACCAGGGCCTCTAGCCACTGCATATGACTTTCAGATGCATGTGCCACCTTGTGTATCTGGCTTACATGGGTACTGGGGAATCAAACCTGGGTCCTTAGGATTTACAGGCTAGTGCCTTAACCACTAAGCCATCTCTCCATCCCCGTGGTATCTCTTTTTAACCCATCCTGTCCAGCATCCCCCCTTGAAGCATAAGATGCCAACTCAAAATTATAAGCAATTCAGAAAAAGTCTTTGCTTCTAGGAACAGTGTGTGTGTGTGTGTGTGTGTGTGTGTGTGTGTGTGTACATAACAACAAGTTTTATATTCTGGTTCCCTCGGTGAGGATGGAATTAAAAACTGGGACACTACTCTTTATTTTCTTTTTAATGAAACTATTTTTGGGCTTGAGAGATGGCTCAGCAGTAAAGGCACTTTCCTGCAAAGCCTAAGGACCCAAGTTTGATTCCCCAGTACCCACATAAAGCCAGATGCACAAAGTGGTGCATGTATATGGAGTACATTTGCAGAGGCTAGAGGCCCTGGTACACCCATTCACTTGCTCTCTTTCTCTCTCTCTCTCTCTCTTCTGGGCATAGCAATGCATGCCTTTAATCCCAGTGCTCAGGAGGCAGAGGTAGGAGGATCACTGTGAGTTTGAGGCCACCCTGAGAGTACAGAGTGAATTCTAGGTCAGCCTGGATAGAGTGAAAAATCATTTATTTTTATTTTTTATTTATTTTTATTTTTATTTTTTTACAGTCAGTTTGGTACCAGTTTGGTACCATTATTAGGCTCATCCGTGACCTACCCTCTCTCCTTGGCCCCTCGGGTCATGCATTGTGGAGTTAGCCCACAGATATGGGTAAGCTAAATGTCTCTGCATATCATGACCCAACATGTGGCTCTGACATTCTTTCCGCCCCCTCTTCCACAAAATTTCCCTGAGCCATGTTGGGTTCATTTTTGGTCTGCTTCAGTGATGAGGTGTTGGGGGCCTCTGAGGCTCTGGCTCTCTGATTTGGTAGGAGTTGATTTTTCTCTGTGCTGATCTCCTTCTCCCTTGTGTTGGTATCCGGTTCATCAGGAAAACATCCCCCTTGCTTGTTTCTCCAATTTTTCTTAGTTTCAGCCGGGGCCCTTTTGAGGTATGATGGGGTGGCTGTCTCCTTAGGATCTACGTCTATCTGAAAAAGAGAAGCAGATTCTCCAACGGAGAGTAAGTTAGCATCAGGACAAATGAGATAACCCCTTTTTTTTGTAGAGAATTTAATAGGTGTAGGCCCTCTTGTAGCCCACAATAGATGGTAGCTTGATATTGGAGAGTGGGCTTATGTTTGGATATGGTTCTGACTTGTTTCCCAGCTCCAGCTATGGGTCCCATACCAGTGAGGGGATCAGTTAGCCGAATTGAGAGCAGTTGGTTCCTCACCATGGCTGTGTGCCACCACTGCACTTGTGTGGGCATCACAACAAGTTATTTGCTGCTAAGTAGGTTAGACCATGCGTTGCTTCGACAGATATTGGTCATTTTCCCCCAGTCGCCCATGTAGCACCTTCTGGCACTAGATGCGCTGACTGTCTGGGGACTGACTCTCATCCAACTTCCAGCCATGCCATTCTAATTTGCATGTCAATCACATAAGGTGTCTTTAGCAGTAGGGTCTTATCACTAGCCTTTGGTGGGTCATCAAGTACTCTGATAGAAATCTGTCTATCTTTTAGGAAACCTTGTAGGTCTCTCTGATCAAAAGCTCATTGTGGATGATAGCCCCATGCTGGTTCTGGGAGTTACAGGTCAGTGCCCACTAAGAATATGAGGAAAAAGATAACTAATATACAAGAGTTAGAGATAAGAGAGAGAGGGGGGGGGAGAGGGGAAGTGAGGGAGGGAAGATGTAGAAGATTAAGGTTAGTCTTGATCTTACCCTCTCCAGTGTCTTGTGGTTCAGGTGTCATTTTTAAAATGTATTTATTTATTTGAGAGAAAGAGAGAGAGTATGGGTATGTCAGGACCTTCTGCCCCTGCAAACAAATTACAGATGCATGTACCATCCTGTCCATCTAGTTTTACATGGGTACTGCGGAACTGAACCCAGGCTGTTAGGCTTTGCAAGAAAGCACCTTTAAGTGCTAAGCCATCTCTCTAGCCCCTGTACTCTTAATTTTCAATAGAAATTTCCTCATCAGCTGATCTTGTGGCATTGGCTATGATTTGGTACTAATTTGTCCTTGCTGAAGAAGTCAGCCATCATTCTGTTGCCTGATCCAGGCTGGGATTTGGGGTAAGACCCAGTCTGAGGCACTGGGCAGAAACCTGAGGCAGGGGAAATGTATGAAACCTGCCTGCAGTCTGCGGAATCACCATGCGTCCTTCTGATCGACTTTACAATCTGCTCAGGATAAACAAAGACTAAGTGAGGGCAGACAACTGGTTGACCTGCTCCAGGGGAGCGAGACCTGATGCTTATGTTCTAATCGTCTTGAAGCACAGTGATTTTTGGACAAAAGGCTCCATGTTTTCATTTTGCGCTACTTCTTACAAGTTGTAGAGCTAGTCATTGCCTAAAGCATCTCTGTGTCTCAGACTCAAAGTAGAAGAGGGGTGTGCAAGCACAGATGCCAGTGGTGTTGTGCAGAGCCTCTGCCCACCACGAGCCCCGAAGTGCTTCCAATAAAATACTCATCTCCTCATTGCTTTTCTGCTCAGTGTCAGTCTTTCTAACTCCACATATATATAGATATATATGTATATAGATAGATAGGTAGATAGATAGATAGATAGATAGGTAGGTAGGTAGGTAGATAGATAGTATAGATTCTTGGTTTGAATACTTTTATTTATTTATTTGCAAGCATAGAAAGACAGAAGAGAGACAGAGAGAATGGACACACCAGGGCCTCCAGCCATTGCAAATGAATTCCATACGCATGTACCACTTTGTGCTACTGGGTTTACATGGGTGCTGGCTTTTCAGCCAAGCACCTTAACTACTGAACCATCTTTCCAGCCCCTAGATTTTGATTAGCCACAGATTCCATAATTGTGATTTTGCCAACTCTTTATTTTTATTTTTTTTAAAAATTTTTTTGTTTATTTATTTGAGAGCGACAGAGAGGAGGCAGAGAGAGAGAGAGAGAGAGAGAGAGAGCGAGCGAGCCAATTCTTTAACTTTTACTTGTAACACCCAAATCAGTCAATACACACAGAGCTATTGTGATCCCTCACTACCACGTGCAGAGCGGTGAGGGCGCAAGCACCCCCCGCCCCCAGGCACATTTGCAGCCCAGGCAGAGCACAGGACGCCCTGTCTTTTCTAGCTCTCATCACTGTAAACAGATGTCCCTTGTGTGATCCATTCAAGTGCCGTGTTTTCACAGTTCAGTACTTTTTGTTGCTGATTTCACAGCTTAAGATGGTTACAGTGTGTCTTGCTGAAGTGCTGGGCTGTGTTTGTAAGTGTAAGCAGCTGTGATGAGCCTCACAGAGGAAAGCATGTGTGTTTAATAAGCTGTCTTAGGAGGGAGTTATGAGTGATACTGCTGGCCATGAGTTCAGTGGTAATGGACCAACGATGTGTATAGTCAATAGAGCATTCTACTAGAAACATGTCACACAGGGCCATGAGTTGATTGGTTCACCAAACTATTATAGCCACAAGCTCTTCGACACTTTGTCCTGTAGGAACAATGGTTTCATATTCACAAGCTCAGTGTTTTCAGCAACTGTATAGAACATAGCTACCACAAATAAGGGGAATCAATTATATGCATATGCACATGGTTTAAAAAAGATATTTATTTATTTATTTGCAAGCAGAAATGGATAGAAGAGAGGCAGAGAGAATGGGCACACCAGGGTCTCCAGCTACTGCAAACGAACTCCAGATGCATGCATCACTGTGCATCTGGCTTTTTGTGGGTACTGGGGAATCAAACCAGGGTCATTAGGCCTTAACTGCTGAGCCATCTCTCCAGCCTATATATATTTTTTGTATTTATGTTTGTGGGTGATATGTGCACATGTGTGTGGATTACAGAGGACGACCTCAGGTGTTGTTCCTCTGAGGTGGTGTTCACCATTACTCTTTTGAGACAGGGTCTCTCATTGGCTTGGAGCTCACTAACTGAGCTAGACTGGCTGATCAGAAAGCCCCAGAGATCCACCTGTCTCTGCCTTCCTAGCAGTGGGATTACAAATGTGTGCCACCACATCCATCTTGAAAAAGAAATTATTTAAGCCAGGCATAGTGGTGCACACCTTTAATCTCAGCACTTGGGAGGCAGAGGGAAGAGAATCACTGTGAGTTCAAGGCCAGTCTAAGACTACATAGTAAATTCTAGGTCAGCCTGGGCTAGAGCAAGACCCTACCTTGAAAAACAAGAAAAAATTAATTTCTTGCAGAAAGAGAGAGAAAGAGTCAGACAGAAAGTGCGCCACTTAGTGCAACTGGCTTTACGTGGATACTGGAGAATCAAAGCTGGACTGTCAGGTTTTGCAAATAAGCACCTTTAGCCACTAAACCATCTCTCCATCCCCACATCTAGCTATTTTATATTATTATTAGTTTGCAAGCAGAGATAGAGCAAGAGACAGAGAGAATGGGCACACCAGGGCCTCTAGCCACTACAAACTCCACACATATGTGTCACTTTGTGCTAGGGTACTAGGGAATTGGACCTGGTCTGTCTTTGCAGGCAAGTGATTTAACTGCTGAACCATTTCTCCAGCCCACATCCAGCTTGAAAAAAAAAATTATTTATAAGAAAGAATGGGCACACCAGGACCCCTTGTCACTGCAAACAAACTCCAGATGCATGTGCCACTGTGTGCATCTGGCTTTACATGGGTACTGGGGAATTGAACCCAGACCTGTAGGCTTTATAAGCAATAACCTTAACCACTGATCCATCTCTCCAGCTCCAGCTTTTTTTTTTTTTTTTTTTTTTTTTTTTTTTTTTGAGGTAGGGTCTCACTCTAGCTCAGGCTGGCCTGGAATTCACTATGTAGTCGCAGGGTGGCCTCGAACTCAGAGATCCTCCTACTTCTGCCTCCCAAGTACTAGGATTAAAGGCGTGCACCACGACGCCTGGCTCCAGTTTTGTTTTTTTTTAAGTAGGTTTTGGGTATCAAACATGGGTCCTTATGCTTGCAAGGCAAGCACTTTACCAACTGAGCCATCACCCCAGGTCCCTGCATATGGTCTTTTCTCCTCTCTTCCAACCTCCTTTTCTGTACTGACATCTCATTACCTCTTGCTTGTTGGCTCACTTTCACTGGCCATTTGCTCCTTCTGGCATCAGCCTTTGGCCCTCAAGGGCACCCATAGGAGAGTATTTATCTACCTGTTCACCCAGTACAGTTTTGCTGTGCCCGGAGCCTTCTCCTGGGACCTCAGCACAGACTTTATGGTTCAAAAATACTACTTATAAAGATTACTGGAGGGCTAAGGAGGTGGCTTACTGGCTAAGGCACTTGCCTACGAAGCCTAAGGACCCAGGTTTAATTCCCCACGTAAGCCAGATGCACAAGGTGGCACATATGTCTGGAGTTCATTTGCAGTGGCTGGAAGCCCTGACATACCCATTCTCACTCTCTTTTTCTGTCTCTCTCTCTCTCTTTCATAAATAAATGAAATATTTAAAAAAGGATTAGTGGAATCCGATTTTGAGGCAAATCAAGAACCTCAGATTTTTCTAGAAAATGTTTCCCAACCTCTGCCATTTTTCTTGCCACTCTCCTCCGCCACCCAGCAGTCTTCTCCTTGACCACATGTTATTACAGGATGTCAGGAGGAAATGTTAGAGGTGATCTAGTTCAACTCCCAGAGGTTAGAGATAATGAAAGTGATTCCCGGGGAAAAGCAAGCTGGCTGGCTAAGATCCAGTGGCTTGGTGAGGACCTTTAAAAAAGGCGGGAACTAGAGAGATGGTTTAGCAGATTAAGGTGGTTGTCTGCAAAGCCTAATGACCAGGGTTTGATTCCCCACTACCCACATAAAGCCAGATATACAAAGTGGCACATGAGTTCATTTGTAGTGGCTAGAGGACCTGGCATGCCCATTCTCTCTGTTTGTCTCTCTGTTCCATCTCTTTCTGCCTACAAATAAATAAATAAATAAATAAATAAATAAATAAATACTTTTTTAAAAAGATGAGAGCCGGGAATGGTTGCACACGCCTTTAATCCCAGTACTCAGGAAGCAGAGGTAGGAGGATCACCATGAGTTCGAGGCCACCCTGAGACTCCATAGTGAATTCCAGGTCAGTCTGGAGCAGAGTGAGACCCTACCTCGAGAAACAAAACAACAACAACAACAAAATATATATATATAAGAAAATGACAACTCAAGTACTATTTGTTAGTCAAATTGCTACCTTTTACAGTTTATAGATTAGGCAAGAAAAAGATAGCATTAGTTATGACATAACAGAACAGATTTCTGAAAATTTTATGTGTATTATAAAGCTAGAGAAAATATCTCAATAGAACTTATGTAGATTTAACTGGTTTTGTTTTTTTTTGGAGGGGTGGTTCATGGCAGGGTCTCACTCTAGCCCAGGCAGACCTGAAATTCACTACATAGTCTCAAGATAGCCTCACGGTGATCCTCTTACCTCTGCCTCCTGAGTGCTGGGATTAAATTAACTCTATTTTCTGCTTTCAAAGTGTCCCAGTGTTTATAATAAAGAGGTGATTTTTGCATTTCTCATTTGGATATTTTCCATTATCAGAATATCTATTATAACACCTCTAAATGTGGGCACCACTTGGTCCTGACAGTATGTAACATAAATTCACCAGGCAGAGCATACATTTGTGACAGCAGAAAGTGGGGCGTGTCTTACCAAACCAACCAGGAAACAGAACGAGCAGGCCTGGCTTCCTGCCTATTCTGCAGAGCCACTGGCCTCCACTCTCTCCTCCCAGAGGCGGAAGGAAGAAGGTTGAGAACAGATACAGTGGCCATCCTCAAACAAAGCATGGCTGACCCTTTGGGTTCCCCAAGCACTCCCATTTCCTGCGGCTAAAGTTAGGTCTATTAGATAGGAATTTCAATTTTAATCCATGACTGGGCAGACAGAGTTCCAGACATCTCCAGAAAGGACGGGAAAAGGAGGGGGCCCTGTCCCAGGGGAGAGGGCTGGAGGGAGTTACTCTTTCTGTACTTGTCAGAGCAAAATGCATGCGACAGTTACCCAGTTGCTTTGGATGACAATAAATTACAAGAAGTGTTTGCTAAACTTGACTCATTTGTGAATCACCTTTACCGGAGCCCTGTAACATTGAAAATGACTTAATGGTTTACTACAGAATAACATCGTGTTGTTCCCTGATATTTGCCTTCAAGGGAAAGTTTATATTACTATGACAAACAGTCCAGTATGCTTGCTAGAAATAGAATGAAACTATTAAGATAAATAAATATACACAAAACAGTGTAATTAAATTCTAGCTAGATGCTTGAACCCTGTGCCAAGAACAGAGGGTGAGTTTAGTAAACATAAGAGAGGTATCCAAGGTTTGAGCCTTTCCCCTGGATGGATTCAGGACAGGCAATGGATTTGACACAAATTTTATTTCATTTTCTTTTTTAGATCTAAATCTCTGGCAACTATTATCTTTTGAATATTTATTTATTTATTTATTTATTTTTGGTTGTTGTTATTTTAGTATTTTTTTTATTTTTTTCTCAATTTTTATTAACATTTTCCATGATTATAAAAAATATCCCATGGTAATACCCTCCCTCCCCCCCACTTTCCCCTTTGAAATTCCATTCTCCATCATATCCCCTCCCCATCTCAATCAGTCTCTCTTTTATTTTGGTGTCATGATCTTTTCCTCCTCTTATGGTGGTCTTGTGTAGGTAGTGTCAGGCATTATGAGGTCATGGATATCCAGGCCATTTTATGTCTGGAGGGAGGACGTTGTAAGGAGTCCTACCCTTCCTTTGGCTCTTACATTCTTTCCGCCACCTCTTTGAGTATTTATTTATTTATTATTTATGTGTGAGAGAGAGACAGAGAGAGGGTATGGGCACTCCAGGGCTTCTTGCCACTGCAAATGAACTCCAGGCACATGTGCCACTTTGTGAATCTAGCTTTATGTGGGTACTGGGGAATCGAGCCCTAGGCGGGCAGACTTTATAAGCAATAGCCTGAAACCGCTGAGCAATTCTCTCCAGCCCTCGACTCATTAAGTTTCTTATTGTGTGATCTGATGCCGTTTGAAGGACTCCAGGTGCCTCACCTACATGGTCTGTGTCACTTCAGATACCTTCTGCAGAGACCTCTGTCCATGCCTGTCACTTGTTTCTTTTTTAATAATTCTAACCTCACACTATTTTCCTTGTATTCTATTCCACAACTAAATTCCTTTTAATATTTTATTTTTATTTATTAAGTGAGAGAGAGAGAGAGGCAGAGAGCAAATGGGCATTCCAGGGCCTCTAGACACTGCAAAGGAACTCTAGACACATGCGTAACCATGTGCATCTGGCTTATGTGGAAAGTGGGGAATCAAACATGGATCCTTAGGCTTCACAGACAAGTACCTTAACCACTAAGCCATGTCTCCAGCCCCATGTCTGTCACTTCTGGTGTCCTACCTGAATCAACTAACATCCCAAGGAGTCCCCTTCCATCAGTGAAGGGAAGAGTTGGTGGATTGGACTCTCCTACCTCCTTTCTCTTAAGATTCATGGGTGGTGTTGCAATCAGTCTCACATTGCTGGCAGAAAACACCTGACCAAGAGCAGCTTGCAGGAGGAAAGGGCTTATTTTGGCTTACAGACTTGAGTGAAAGCTTCACGATGGCAGGGGAAAGAAAACATGGCATGAGCAGAGGCTGGCTATCACCTCTTAGTCAACAGCAGGAGAGTGTACCAAACACTGGCAAGGGGGAGCTGGCTATAATGCCCATAAGCCCACCCCCAACAATATATCGCCTCCAAGAGGCTCCAATTCCCAAATTGCCACCAGCATTCATCATTCTGAACATGTAAGTTTATGGGGGATACCTGAATCAAGCCTCCACGTGTAGTGTTTTGCATAGTCCCAGTGGGTCGGACTCTGGCCTGCTTTGGTTGTAACCTCCTGGCTCCATATCCTTCACTCATCCCCCCACCCATCTCAACTTATCCTCACCAGTTCTTCCAAGGAACTGCCCAAGTAGATAGCTTATACCTCAGTCTTTTCCTCAAGACCTGCTTTAGGAGAAACCCAGGTAAACATACTATGCTAAAGTAAGAAGGCACGCCGATGATGTTTTTTCAAAATAGATATATCCCATTATCTTGCCTCAGAATCAGTTCATGGGTGTACACACACACATATTTTCCCTTCTTCTATCTATTGAGAGGCTCAGAAGCAATGTCATCTCAATAGCAAAGAAAACACCTCAGTGATGAGCACTTGCCTAGCATGTGGGAGGCCCTGTGTTCTGTCCTAGCACCACAAAGGAAGAAAAAAAAAACTTTGGCTGGAGAGGTAGTTTAGCAGTCAAGGCACTTGCCTATGTAGCCTAAGGACCCAGGTTCAATGCCTCGGAACCCATGTAAGCCAGGTGCACATGGTAGTGCATGTATCTGGAGTTCGTTTGCAATGACTAGAAGGCCTGGCACATGCATTCTCTCCGCCCTTGTCTTTCTCTCTCCATAAATAAAAATAAAATTAATTGTTCCAAAAATCCCAGCGCCAAGATCTAGGTTTCTAAATACCGTACTTCACTGAGAGGATCCCAGGCTTGTGGGAGAGGCTGGTGCCTGTGCTGTCTTGTTGTACCACAAGGTAATGATGAGCTGTAGGATGGAAGGGTGTGGAAACAAGCCGGACCCAGGCAGCCCACTGGTAGAGGTCTCCAGAGCCAAGGCATACACATAAGTAATGAGGGCTACCGAGATGGCTTAGCAGTTCAAGGCATCTGCTTGCAAATGAGTCATCTTAGTGAGGGGCCATCACTTGTGAAATACAACATGCAGCTGAGCCCTACAATGACGTATATACAGCAGTCCTCATCTACTCATGAGGGATGATATTGGAAGACCCTCCAGGGGTGCTCAAAATCATGGGACATACCAAGCCCACATTTACTGTGCTTGTTTCCTATACACAACCGACTCAATGACTAATGAGTGTGCAGTATATACAACATGACATCGGACCAACTAATGACTCACATCCCAGGCAGGACAGGGCAGTGTGGCAGAGGATCAGCAGATCTCTTTTCATTACTCAGAATGGTATGAAACTCACAAAACAGAATTATCTCTAGGCTTGTCCTTTTAGTATTTTCCGATCATCATCATCGACCACAGGTAACTGAGGGCCAAAGGATGGATGGAGAGGGGTGTTTCTGTAAGTGAATCAATGAATGTTAGAGAAGGGAAACCTGTGTGTTGCAAACACAGAGGGATGGTGAAATTTGCAAACCATCACTATGTAGCAGGACATCTTGGCACACACCTGTAATCCTAGCTCTTGAGAGGTCAGAGCAGGAGGGTCAGGAGGTCAAGGAAGGTCATCCTCTGCTTCTCAGCAGGTTTGAGGCCAGCCTAGGCTATGATGCTTTGTCAGAAGAAAGAAAGAAAGAGAGAGAGAGAAGAAAGAAGGAAAGGAAGGAGAGAGGGAGGGAGGAAGGAAGGAGGAGAAGAACGGAAGGCGGAAGGGAGGAAACAAGAAAGCGAAATACAGAATGTAAAAGAAAATATTCTTGTATCATTGTTCATGTTTACTTTAAATGCATAGGGTTGGAGATGACTCAGTGGTTAAAGGCACTTGCTTGCAAAGTCTGACAGTATGGGTTCGATTCTCCAGTACCCAGGTAAAGCCAGATGCACATAGTGGCACATGCATCTGGAGTTCGTTTTCAGGAGCAGGAGGCCTGGGCACATCCATACACACACACTCTCTCTCTCTCTCTCTCTTTCCCCTTTTCTCCCTCCCTCATTCTTCTTTCTCAAATAAATATTATTTAAAAATAAATGCATAATTTGAGTCTAATCATGAAGAAATACCTCATAAAACCACAGCAAGGGAATTTGTCCAACAAAGCTGGCCCACACTCTTCACAGTTGCTAAAATCAAGAGACAAAGAAAGCCTGGGGCCTGCTCTGGTGTCAGGGATGCTGAGGAATACATGGAAATATGTATTTGGTGCAGAATCCTGAATTGGATTCTTGCCGAGAGAAAACAGTTAACTATACAGTATGCTATTAGGATACTCAGCATGTTTTAAAAATAGATGGTGAGTAACTTGATGTATTTTGTCACTGTTAAATTTCCTGCTTTTGATAATTATACTATGTGAGAGGATGGCTTTGTCCTGAGGAAATACTGACGTGTGGGAGAGGATGACTAATGGTACCAATGTCTGAAATTCATTTTCTTTTAGAGAGCAAGAGAGAGAGAGAGAGAGAGAATTGGTGCACCAGGGCCTCAGCCACTTAAATCCAACTCCAGATGCTTGTGCCACCTAGTAAGCAAGCATGACCTTGTGCTTGCCTCACCTTTGTGCATCTGGCTAAAGTGGGATCTGGAGAGTAGAACATGGGTCCTTAGGCTTCACAAACAAGCACATTAACCACTAAGCCATCTCTTCAGCCCTGAAATTCGTTTTCGATTAGGAAGAAAAAGAATCTGCATTCCAGACAAAAACATATAGACAGAAGGCTGGAGAGATGGCTTAGTGGTTAAGGCACTTGCCTGCAAAGCCAAAGGACCCAGGTTCGATTTCCCATGACCCACATAAGCCAGATGCACAAGGTGGTGCATATGTCTGGAGTTTGTTTGTAGTGGCTGAAGGCCTGGCATGCCCATTCTCTCTCTGTATCTGCTTCTTTAACTCTCTCTCTAGTAAATAAAACACACACACACACACACACACATGCACAGATAGCCAGGTGTGATGGCACATGCCTTTAATCCCAGCACTCTGAGGCTAAGATAGGAGGATCACTGTGAATTCGAGGCCAGCCTGGGCTAGAGTGAGACCCTACCTCATAAAACCAAAATAATGAATAAATGAATAAATGCATATGTATGTATATATGGAGAGAGAGAGAGAGAGAGAGAGAGAGAGAGAGAGATAAAGCAGACAGGACAAAATGTAAGTCATTAGTGAATCTGAATGAAGAGTATTCAGGAGTATATATATTATTGTAGACTTGTGAACTTCTCTCTATGAAGTATGAAATTGTATTAAGATGAAGTTGCCTAGAGTAACATCAGGTTAAATCCACAAATAACTTGCACAATCTCTGTCTCCCACAATAGACCTGGGTCAGTCCCTTCCTCTTGGGGGAATCCAGTGCTGACTCTCATACAGCCTTGGAGGCAGCAGGCCCTCTTGCTGCTGGGCTGTGGTGGTCCCAGCCCGTCCATTGCTGTGAGGCCATGGTCAGTCGGAATACTTCTGTAACATAAAGCTAGATCTTAGTGGGAATATAATTCCTTGTACCAGAGAGGCAGATAACTGAAGGATATATATGTATATGTATATATATTTTGATCAAAAAGACATAATAGCTAAGTGCACAGAAGTGAAAAGGAAAAATCAAATCAGAGCCATTGGCAATCTCAAGAAAAGTCCCTGTGAGAGCAGCGAGGATGGAAAGGAAGTGACAGTGGTCCCACACACCAGGCTGTCCCTCCCACCTGCCTGCTTACACAGCAGATTTGCACAAGCCTTCCCAAAGACCTTTCACGATCCTCAGGTTTATGGTGCTGCCTGCACCGTCCTGCTCAGCCTTTGAAATCATTTATTTGCTCCAGTTGATAGAACTTCATTAGTGTTTTTTTTTATTTTATTAATGTATTCCATCTTCTCAACAGGATGCTAACTTCTTACACACCAAGATTTTTTAAAAACAGTTTTTTGAGGCAATCCCAGCAGGCTGGCCTTTTTATTTTTATGAGAGAGAGAGAAAGAGAGAGAGAATATTGGAATGCCAGGGTCTCCCGCCACTACAATTGAACTCCAGACACATGCACCACCTTGTGCACATGTGAGACCTTGCACATGCGTCACCTTATGCGTCTGGCTTACGTGGGACCTGGAGAGTTGAACATAAGTCCTCAGGCTTCGCAGGCAAGCGCCTTAACTGCTAAGCCATCTGTGCAGCCCAGCACCAAGATTATATATTAAGTTATTCTTTGTATCATAACCGAGGCATCTGTTCTAACATTCTGTGCAGAGCAGGGGCTTGAATGTTAACGAACAAAATGTGATTTGACTTTCATTTAGTATTCTATTAAACACATGTATGAGCATTGTGGACTTTGTGGCATTTTTTAAAAAGTAAATTTTATGGCTGGAGAAATGGCTCAGTGGTTTAAAATGCTTGCTTATATAGCCTGCCAACCCAGGTTTGATTTCCCTGGTTCCCATGTAGAGCCAAAGGCACAAAGTGGTGCATGTGTCCAGAGTTCACTTGTAGCAGCAACAGGCCCTGGCATGCCCATACTCTCTCCCTCTATTTTCCTTTTTCTTTTCTTTTCTTTTTTGGTTTTTCGAGGTAAGGTCTCACTCTAGCCCAGGCGATCTTGAGCTCTTGGCGATCCTCCTACCTCTGCCTCCCTAGCGTTCTCTCTATTTTGAAAGAAAGAAAGGAAAGAAGGAAGGGAGGGAGGGAGGAAATAACTGAAGGGAGGGGGAAAAGCTATTTAAAAAGTACATCTCTTCCCCCCCTAAAAATACTGGAAACTCCCACAACAGGCTTCCTATTTATCCTTAAAGGTGTTCCTCTCAATCTGTAGGAAAGAAATAGTGGCAAGGAAGGTACCTGTAATAATCAACACATTTCCCCGCTAAACAACGGGCCAGCCAGGTATGGTGCTACTCTGTGCAATCCTACCATTCAGAAGACTGAGGCAGGAGGACCACAAGTTCCAGGCCATCTTGGGCTACATGGCAAGACCTTATAAGAGAGAAACAGAAGATGGACCCCCTCTGTTTCTTACAAGGTCCCTAATTTGCCCATAAGATCTCAGCATGTTGCCTCCGGAGACAGCTGGAGCTTCCAGGGTAGCCCTGAGCTATGTACCTAGGACAGAGGTGTTCTGCTCCTTGCCCCTGTGCCCTTGCCCAGGTGGAGCCCATCCACAAGGGGACTAGCCGTCTTCAGAGTGGCTGTGACTCACTGGAGAGTAATGGTCTTGGCAATTCGAACGATGGCACGAAAGCCAGAAACCATTTCTGATGAACTGTCTGGAGAGATGTCAGCTGTGATTGGGGGGAGGGGGGGTGTTTCTTCTGCAGCTGTCACTAATGGTGGAGGAGGAGCTCCCAGTGAGCAGAGATTACAGGGAGGGTGGCAGAGGGTCCTAGATGCCAGGGCACTCATTACTTCTTCAGTGTTCATCTTACTCTGCCATGCTCTTCATAAGAGTTTGCACATAACCTGGTGAATAGTCAATGATCAGTGAAATGTGTGGGAAATGAAGGAACGATGCAGTGAAATTCGTTTACCCAGGTTTCTTGCTTTGCCTGGGTTTCTATCTTCCAAGTTCAGGAATATTTAGTTTTCATAAAAAGAACTCCTACAGCTTTCTGTTTGGTGTTTTGTGGCCAGTGGCTTTACATCCACGGAGGTTCTGCATGCAAGAATTCTAGTCTTAGTAAAACACTGATTTCCTGGAGGATGGATTTGGTGCTGGATAAATGTGCTTTGATTTTGCACAATTGAGGCCTTCATCTCAGACTTGGATGGAAGGGACTAGATTGGACTTTGAAGCTAGGATTTGGGATTAGAAAGTGTGGCCCCCGGTGCTTCTCTCCTGCTCTGAGACCCATTTGCCACTAGCCTTGACTCTGACTTTGTCCAAATACAGAGCAGCCCTGGTCAAGTCATTTCAGATCTTTAAACCTCAGTTTCCTTTTGTATAATGACTGGATATAATACCTGCAAAGAACCTAGGGCTGGAGAGATTGCTCAGTGGCTACAGGCTCAGTGGTCAAATCCTGATGGCCTGGTTAAATTCCCTAGTACCCATGTAATGCACAAATTGGTACATACATCTTGAGATTTTTTTTTCGCAGTGAGTAAAAGGCCCTGGTGCATCCATACATTCTCTCTCTCTCTCTCTCTCTCAAATAAGTAAAAAAAATTATACAAACACATCCATATATGTATATATGTATGTATATATGAAAATGTAGACACCATTATTCCAGGGTGCCTGTCTAGGAGGGAACAAACCAGTGAAAGACGGCAGAGAAAATGGAGGAGAACTAAAATCCTTCAATAAGACAGGAAGATAGCCAACTGCCCACCATGAGACATGCCACCTCTACTCCATCTGCCAGGGCCCAGGAGAGCTTGCAGAGGAAGTGGTGACATAAACACTGCTCTCACTGCTAGCCTGACAACCAGCTCCAGGGTGATGGTGCCAGACACAGTGATCAAACAAAACCCATCAAAGCAGAAATCCAGAGGCTACAGAAAACTCATCACTAAATCAGACTGCCAACAGGCCTACTATGGCTCAGGGAACATTGTGGAAGAGGGGGTAGAAAGATTGTAAGAGCCACAGAGTGGGTGGGAATACACTGAGCCATGGTCCTCCTAGTACTCCACAGGGACTGTGTGAGGCCTTTATGATCCCATCGTGAATACCATGACCTCACTGAAGAGGGCCTCCAGAGTAATGGGAGCAGAGACAAGGGGATAAAATTACAGGTATGAGCCAGGGTCTCTTGTAGCTGGCCTCAAATTCACTGTGTAGTAGAAGATAACTTTGAACTTCTGATCCTCCTGCCTCCACCTCCAAAGTGCTGGGATTATAGGCCAGCACCACCACACCAGGTTTATGCAGCTCTGGAAACTGAACCCTTGTGCATGCCAAGCAGACACTCTGCCAACTGAGCTACATCCTCAGCCCCACAGTGAATGCCTCAGGGCATTTCCACCCACTCCGTGGCTCTTACAATCTTTCTGCTCCCTCTTCCACAATGTTCCCTGAGCCATGGAAGGTCTGTTAGCAGTCTGATTTAGTGTTTTCTGTAGCCTCTGGATTTATGCTTTGATTGGTTTTTGATTGATCACTTTGTCACCGTCACCCTCAAGCTGGTCGTCAGGCTAGCAGTAAGAGCAGTATTCGTGTCGCCACTTCCTCTGCAATTTCTCCCGGGCCCTGGCAGATATGGTAGAGGTGGCATATCTCGTAGTGGGCAGAGTTGGCTATCTTCTTGTTTTGTTGATGGATTTTAGTTCTCCTCCATTTTCTCTGCCATCTTCTACTGGTTTGTTCCCTCCCAGGAAGGTGCCCTGGAATGGTGTTTATACTTAAAATTTTTTTAAAATTTATTTGAGAGAATGTATGAGTGTGCCAGGGTCTCTTGTCACTACAAAGGAACTCCAGACGCATGCACCACGCGTCTGGATTTACATGGATACTGGGGAATTGAGCCCTGGCAGGTAGGCTTTGAAAGTCAGTGCCTTTAATTGTTAAGTGCCTTGCAGTTGATTCTAATAGACAGTTCTACATCCCAACAAAGGGAAAGAGGGAAGCAGAAAGGAAGGACCTACTTAAACGGCCAGAATAGTCCATAAAGAAACCAACTTTAGCCACTTACTTGCTCATGAATTGCAATATGACATACAATACAAAATGGTTCTGGAAGGTAACCTGTTGTTTTTGGTTTGTTGTAGTGCTAGGATCATACCTAGTGCTTCATATTTGCTAGGTAAGGGCTCTATCACTGAGCCACACCCCCAGGCCTGACCTTTTTGTTTACTTAAAGAACTATCCTAGTCCACGAGGCAGATAGGCATGCAACACCCATTTCCCCCAGTGTTATCCAACTATACGTTGTATAGTCTTGGTCTCCTGTAGCTAAAAGCCTACCTGTTGGCAGTGGAGGAACTGCTCATGTACCTACAGGGCACTGTGGTAACAAGGTGTCACCAGCACTGGGTCACTTTTAGACAGGAAAGGGCATCCTTGATAACTTCTTACTCACTTAGGTGCCCATATTACTGTGGATAAGCACATAAGCATGCTCAAATCTGAACTATGCAATTGAGACAGCCTATTAGTTGATTGCATGGGGTACACCTCAAGAAATTAAACAATTTATTGGACATGTACACACACATCATATATATATATATGTACATATACATATATATATATGGTGTGTGTATAATTTTTAAATTTATTATATATATGCACACATATATGTGTGAGAACATGTTTATTAAAAATGGCTTTAAGCCATTCCACTAGTGAAGAATTTTAATAGGAATTTGCTACAGTGTTAAAAAAAATTAAGTGGAGGGACTGGGAGTGCAGCTCACAGAAGTGCTTGTCTAGTACACATGGGGCCCTGGGTTCAAGCCTAAGCATTGACCCCCCACCCAAAAAAAAGTCAGTAAATAAAGAGGCCCAGGGAAGCCCTAGTGATAACAGTGATACGAACCAAGGGTTGTGATTAATCTAATCCAGTGCACCCGAGAGCCAGAGGAAAGAACACATAAAGTGATTATGGTAATTTAGAAGCCTGGGAAGAAGTCCTGCAGCTAACTCAATTTCGTGCTTCTTGTCACAGCTGATTGTTGAAAATCTTTGCAGATACAAACCCTTTCTCCCACCTCAGATCTGTGCCCTTATGTGCTTCTTCCTTTCTTCCTTTCTTTTTCTTTTTTCTTTCTTTCTTTTTTTTGGGGGGGGTTGAGGTAGGGTTTCACTCTAGTCCAGGCTGACCTGGAAATCATTATGTAGTCTCAGGGTGGTCTCGAACTCATGGTGATCCACCTACCTCTGCCTCCCAAGTGTTGGGATTAAAGGCGTGCACCACCACATCTAGCCTCTTTCTTTCTTCTTCTTCCTTCTTTCTGTTTTCTTTCTTTCTTTCCTCTTCTCTCTCTCTCTCTCTCTCTTTCCATCTCACTTGTTCTCTCTCTCTTTCTTTCTTCCTGGAACAGTCTTTCTGGGCAATGTACTTACCAGCCTTCTTCCTGGGTTGGATAAGTTTTCTGTCTTTTCCCCTACTCCTCTGGCTTTGAGTATTCTGGAAGGAAGAGTCATTTGCGTTTGGTGAATGACTGAGTGAGTCCAGCCATGTTGGCCATCAGGGCTTAACCACAGAGACGGCAGACTGGCTGTGTCTCCCTGTTCTCCCACTTCCACTTTCATTAATTTTTTTTTTCCTTCCTGAGAGACTTTTCCTTGCCTAAGGCTATCTTGTCTCTGCTCTCAAACAAGGTAAAAGACCAGGTATCTTGTGGTTAAAATCACTGTTTGACTTTGCTAGTTTGTCAAAGTCAAGTTCATGAATAGACTTTTGACACTTGACAAATTTTCTCCATGACTTTTCCTCTGGCACCTGCACACACTTGCTTTGGCTGCTGCCATTGTTACTAACAGTTAATAGTTTGCCAGGGGTGACCAACCTGCGTCCCACAGGCCTCATGTGGCCCAACACAAAATCCTAGATATACTTAAAACACGATGAGATTGCCTGTAGAGAATCTTCCGTGAGCACAGACTTGCCTACTGCCTTAATTAGAAGGTACAGACCCAGGACTGGGGAGATGGCTTAGCAGTAAAGAACTGTGTTTGCAAAATCTCCTGGTCTGGGTTTGATTCCCCAGTACCCAGATGCATAAAGTGGCGCATGTGTCTGGAGTTCATTTGCAGTGGCAAGAGGCTCTGGTACACTTATTCTCTCTTTCTCTCTCTGTAAATGTTGAAGGCAAAAATAGAATGTATGGAGCAGTAGCTCAGAGAGTGCCATAACCTCCAGGTTCTCTACCATGTGAACGATGGAAGAGTCTAGAAAAAAAAGGACCAGGGATTTTAGGACCCTAGAAAAGGAAGTATATTAAAAAAAAAAAAACCAGAAGAAAAAGGGCTGCATATTAAATTGAATAGGGGCTCATGATTCTGCTCACCCATGGAGAAAGACAAAAGACAGGCCCTCATTCTGCTCAAGTGTGAGTTTAATGAGTCAAGTTGCAGCTAAGGGTTAGCATAAGAACACAAAATCCTTTTGCAGATGAAAGGCAAAAACATCAAAGACCCTGAACCCACCAAAGCTGTTCGCCATCCAGCGAGGGGACAAACCAGAAAGGCTGCGGGTCTGGTTGGGATTGAGTCGTGATAAATAACTAACCAGGGACTATTTGCTGTCAAGTCGGGAGCTGTGCTCTCTCTATCAGTGCATTTTGGCTGCCCTGGTCACCTGGTTATTTAATAGAAAAGCCTGTGATTAAATAACAGGGCTGTTCTGACGCTAATCGATTTAATTTCAGCCATTTAAAGTGAAGTCAGACTTCCATTTGCTCTTGTCTCTGACTTGGGAGTGGGACAGACACTCTGCCAACGTGACTGAAGGTATCCGGGGGGAGCGGCAGGGAGGGGAGACCACCATAGACAGTGCTGTGATGGGACCTGGGCAGCTTGTGACCTAGGACTTATCTGCTATGCTGCAGGCCCCAGCATCGCTCACATCTACCCTGCCTGTCCCTCAGTATCAAATAGTAACAAAACCATTACAGTAACAGATGACTGGAGGCTGAATAGTAAACACAGTAATAGCTACAGTAGTAATTATGGTGTTTTAAAAATATTATTTATATTTTTATTTGAGAGAGAGAGTGAGAGAGAAAGAGGCAGAGAGAATGGGCATGTCAGGGTCTTTAACCACTGCAAAAGAAGGCCAGACACATGTGCCACCTTGTGCATCTGACTTTCATGGGTCCTGGGGAATTGAACCCTGGTCCTTAGACTTCACAGGCAAGTGACTTAGCTGCTAAGCCATCTCTCCAGCCCATAATTATCATTTTTCAAGTCTTGCCATGTATCTGGCCCTAATCTAAATGTGTACTTTTTTTTCTCCTCTTTTTTTTTGAGGCAGAGTCTCGCTGTAACCCAGGCTGACCTGGAATTCACTGTGTAGTCTCAGGGTGGCCTTAAACTCACAGCCATATTTCTACCTCTGTCTCCTGAGTACTGGGATTAAAAGCATGTGCCATCACGCAGGCTTAAAATTAATTTTTAAAATTATTTTATTTGTGAGCAGAGAAAGACCAAGAGGAGATATACAGAGAATGGGTTCACCAGGGACTCCAATGTCTGCAAACAAACTCCAGATGTATGTCACTTTGTGCATCTGGCTTTATGTGGATACTGGGGAATTGAACCTGGGTTGTTAGGCTTTGCAGGCAAGCGCCTTAATCACTGAGCCACCTCTCCAGCCCTCTCCTTAATTCTTGAAATAATCCTCAGTACACCTGTGTTTGATCCCCAGAACCCATGTAGAAATGCCATAAACTGTGTCTGGTTTGGGTGTTCATCCCAGCAATGTAGAGCTGACTGTGACAAGCCCTGAATATTTTTATTTGTTTATTTGCAGGGAGAGAGAGAGAGAGCATTCCAGGATCTCTTGCCACTACAAAGAAACTCCAGATACACACACCACTTTGTTTAGTTGGCTTTTCATGGGTGCTAGGGAATTGAATTGTAGCCCAGGCTGACCTAAATTCACTATATAGTCTCAGGGGTGGCCTCAACTCTTGGCGATCCTCCTACCTCTGCCTCCTAAGTGCTGGGGATTAAAGGCGTGCGCCACCATGCTCGGCTCTTTTAATGTATATTTTAAGGAAGATCAGTCCTCCACACTGCACTGCTCGGGAAAATTCTTTCTTATTTGAAAAATCAAGAACCTGAGCTTAAAGTGACAGCTTTTTACTCTCCAAGGAAATTTGAGGTTCAAGAAGTTCAGCCTCTAGTCACCTTGGTTTTGGGGGTTGGGTTTTGATTTAATTTTGTCAGCCAGGTGGTTATTGGAAAGGAAAGGTGTTACCACAAGAACACTGGCCTCCTTTATTCATTTTTTCTTTGAGTCATCCATTCAGAAAGCGTTCTTTGACCTGCTCTGTGCAGGTCACTGGGGAGGAGGGGTCCATAAAGTTATGGACCGAAATCACAGTGAAGACAACATCCATCATGAGGCTTACCCAAGAGGCTTTCTCTCATGTTTGAAAGGGAAGTAGATGGCATATTGGTTTGAATAAACTTGACGGGAGTTACAGGGTGTGTCCTTGGTCCTTCAAATGGGCTGGAAACCTATCATACCAAGCGTGTAAATACACAGTGACCCACTATAGCCTTCCTGCCTGGACACTCCCCCAGCTAACCTGTCTGTGACACACAAAGCAAACACAAGTGACTGGCGGTGACAGCTTTTAAAACGGGAAAGGGCACAAAACTGACTTCATCTGGACTTGGTGCCCAGGATCTCCAAGGCCAGAGTCCTGGAGAATTTGAGACAAAGCGTTTCCTCCCGTAGCCATCAAGCTCCATGCCTCCTGTAGAGGTGCCACACGTGCTCTCCCCGGTTGGGGTTCAGGACAGCAGGAGGACAGAGCCGGCTTAGCTTGGATCAGGCAGACCTGGTTGAATCCAGGCTATGCGAAGTGCTGATGATCAAACCTTGGGCAAGTCTGTGCCCTCCCTGAGCTTTCACTGGCTATTCTGCAGAGTGGAGAGGATGCCAGTTCCTACCTACCTCGTGGTGTGGTTGTTAGGGTCAAATGAGAGCCTGTAGATAAGGCAGTAGTTCTGGGAGAGAGAATGTTTAATAAGCTAATGCTGCTCTTGTTATCAGTCTGGTTATATCATTGTTATTTGTATGTGGTGTATGTGTGCACAGGTTCTGTATGTGTGTGGACATGTGTGTCTGTTGTGTGTGTGCGTGTGTGTGTATGTATGTATGTATGTATTTGGAGCCCAGAGGGAGGATGTCTTCCTTAGTTGCTCTCCACATTTAAAAATTTTTTTTGTTTATTTTTATTTATTTATTTAAGAGCAACAGACAGAGAAAGAGGCAGAGAGAGAGACAGAGAGAATGAGTGCACCAGGGCCTCCAGCCACTGCAAACGAACTCTAGACACGTGCGCCCCTTGTGCATCTGGCTAACGTGGGACCTAGGGGATTGAGCCTCGAACTGGGGTCCTTAGGCTTCACAGGCAAGCTCTTAACTGCTAAGCCATCTCTCCAGCTCAGTCTCCACATTTAAAAAAAAATATTTATTTATTTGCAAGCAGAGCGACAGACAGAATAGGTGCACCAAGGCCTTCAGCCACTGCAAACAAACTCCAATTGTGTGCGCCACTTTGTGCATCTGGCTTTACGTGGGTACTGGGGAATCGAACCTGGGTCATTAGGCTTTGTAGACAAGCACCTTAACTACTGAGCCATCTCTCTAGCCCTCCACTTTATTATTATTATTTTTTGAGACGAGGGTCTCTCACTGAACCTGGAGTTCACTAATTCAGCTAGACTAGCAAGTCAGCAAGCCCCAGGGATTTTCCTGTCTCTACCTCTCCAGCTGTGCACCGCCACACCCATTTTTATGTGGGTGCTGTGGATCCACGCTCAGGTCTTCATGCTTATGCAGCAAGCATTTTACTTTAGTCACTTTCCCAAGGCCCTGATGGTGCCATTCTGACACTTGTATGAGGGTCAAAATGAGTGCAGCATCCTTCTTCTTTCGGAGTTCTTACTCGTTCATGTCTCCATGGCTTGTGTACCACAGGTGATGTCTTCCATGAGCTGTTGCGTAGATCACTGGTTTGGACCAGGACTGTAGTGCACATGGTGGGCTGGCCTGATGTGTGCTGTTTCAGCTTCATAGATAATACCTAGAGCTTCAGCATTCTCCTGGCTCCTCGCAGAGACCCCGGGTGTGGTAGTGCCCCCTTTCAAGGCAAGAGAAGCTGCTGTCAGGAACCCATGGGTTTCTCCCGTAGCTGTCGCCCACGCCACGCAACTCAGTTTCAGCATCCTCTTGCCTGTTGCCATGTAAACCTCAGTGCAGTGCTCCACGTCCATACCAGTGGACATGCCAGGTGGCAGCTGTGACGCGAACTGTTACCACGTCACTCGCGTTAAACCGTGTGTGTGAAGAGTTTTACCCAAAGAAGTAGAATCCTGAATTCAGAGTATCACACTTGTGCTGGTTTGATTCAGGTGTCCCCCATAAACTTGTGATCTGAATGCCAGGTCCCCAGCTGGTGGCAGTTTAGGAATTGGAGCCTCCTGGAGGTGATGTGTTGTTTGGGGGTGGACTTACAGGTATTATAGCCAGCTCTCCCTTCCAGTGTTTGGCACACACTTCTGCTGCTGTCGTCCACCTCACGTCGGCCATGAAGCGATGCCCAGCCTCTGCTCATGCCATCATTTTCCCTGACACCATGGAGATTCCCCCCCGAGTCTATAAGACAAAATAAGCCCTTTCTTCCCAGAAGCTGTTCTTGGTCGGGTGTTTTCTGCCAGCAACATGAAGCTGACTGCAACAACCCTACAGCCTGTAGCTTTGGGCACATTGCTTAGCTTGACCCACCTCAGTTTATTCCCCTGTAGAATGGGAACTATAACTGCCCCCAAAGTGACCACGGTGCCCCAGTTGTTTGGGAGGCTGAAACAGGAGGATGGTTTGAGGCCAGCCTGAACATGGTTAGATGCCAGCATACACTCACAAGTCACCAGGTTCATCTAAGCCAATAAAACGATTGTTTCTGACAGCACAGTATTGTTTGTAATCGTACCTGGATGATGAACGGTATAGACAAAGCATCCTCAGGCATAAATGTGTGCAGAATGACTATTGGCATCTTCTCAAAGCCCCTCCCCCCTCCAGGCATTCCAAGTGGACTTGACCTCTAACTAACCTTTGGTGGCCTTGTTACTATAGACACCTGCACATCATCCCAGCAGGGCTAATTCTGCATGCCTGGGGTTGGCTCCTGGCACCAGCATCTCTGATCATGCCTCGGTGACGCTGCTGCTGTAGCGCTTCGTTAGTGGCAGAACGCAGAGGACCTACTACTCCACTGCTCTGGGCGGGACCGTGCTCGTCTTTGAGCTTCTGTTTAGTTTATTTCATTTTTGATAATTTCATACATGTGTGTAGTGTATTTTGATGATGTTCATCTCTCATTGCTCTCTTTTATCCACTTCTCTGTGGGATTTTAAATATCTAGGTAGCTGGCTTTGTCAAAAGAAGCCCAGATCATGTTCCATCTTTGTCTGACACTCTTAATTGTCCTGTTAAAATGTCCCTGCCTTTAAAAAAAAATAAAAAGCCAGGCGTGGTGGCGCACGCCTTTAATCCCAGCCCTTGGGAGGCCGAGGTAGGAGGATCGCTGTGAGTTCAAGGCCACCCTAAGACTACACAGTGAATTCCAGGTCAGCCTGAGCTAGAGTGAGACCCTACCTCGAAAAACAAAACAAAAAAATAAAAATCTAATGTGGGGCTGGAGAGACTGCTCAGCCATTAAGGTGCTTGCTTACAAAGCCTAAGAACCTGGGTTCGATTCCCCAGTACCCAAGTAAAGCCAGATGCACAAGGTGGCACTTAAATCTGGAATTTGTTTGCAGTGGCTAGAGTCCCTGGCATACCCATTCTCTCTGTGTCTCTGTCTCTATCTCTCAATAAATATATCAATAAAATATTTTTAACTAAATTTAAGGAAAAAGTCCATCCCTCTGAGAAAAATTTCCTCACTCTGCTTCCAGAATCTTCCAGTCCACATGTTAAGCACATGCAATGTTAAATACTCCGTTGGGCTGTAAGATGCATTATTATAGGGACTGGAGCTAGAGCTCAGTGGTGGAGCACTGGCTTAGCATGTGTAAGACCCTAGGTTTGAACTCTAGTAACTCATCCACCCATGCAATGCACTGTATTTATTCCCTTCTCTTTGAGTCTTGGAGATATTTGTTCTAAACCTTGTATGGGGTCCTGATATAATCACAAAGCTAGAAATCCCAATGTAGAAAGAACTTTAGATACCTTCTCCAACCTTCCCATGAAGTGATCATAAGAACTGAAACTCAGGGCTTGGGGTTGTAGCTCAGTGGTAGAGTATTTGCCTAGCATGTGCATGTGCTCTGGGTTTGATACACACACACACACTTTGTCTCTCAAAATTCAGAAAAGTCATTATTCAATTGTAGGTATTTGAAGTGAATTTATGAATTTTATAGGGTAGACTATGAATTAGGTAAAATATTTATATATATTAAATACATACATATGTATGTATATTTGTATGGATGGATGGATGGATGTAAGAAATGTATGGTGGCAATACTACCCTCTCTGTCCCCAAATTTGTTGTTAAGAAAGGGTGACTTAGAGAAGCAAAGCAGTTTTCTATAAGATGTGTGGATCTGCACTGCCTCTCTTGCACAAAAGTGAATTCCTGAACCAGGGAAGCTGCCAACCTATGCATTCCTGGGAGCAAATATAGAGCCTGGCACATGGTAATGTACAAAAAGCCTTGCTGAAGTGAGCATGGACAGGGATGCTGTCCACTCCCTGCCTTTGCTCAAGCTCAGAGCTCTGATGGAGGAGGGGGAAGACTTTGGGGACTGCAGACTCCAGATGTCTCCAGACAGCACCATAACTTCATGCCAGCACCTCTGGTCATTTGGTAGCTTTCTTCCAGATACCATCAGTACAGTTAGCCAGCCGTAGGTTTGGAAAGGAGCCAGGAAACATTTGTCTGATTGTTGGGCTGGGAATGCACAAGAAAGATGACTGTAGGGATGGAGGATAGCCTAATGGTTGAGGCACTTGCTTGCAAGCCTGACAGCCCAGGTTTGAATCCCCAGAGCCCATGTAAAGCCAGATACACAAAGTGACACATGCATCTGGAGTTTGTTTGCAGCAGCTGGAGGCCCTGGTGTGCCCATATTTATTCTCTCTTTTTCTCTCTTTCCCCCTTTCTCCCTACTTGCAAGTAATAATAAAAATTTTTTTTAGAAGATGAATGTGGGCTGGAGAAATGGCTTAGTGATTAAAGTCCTTGCCTGCTGAGTCTAACAACCTGAGCTTGATTCCTGAGTACCCACATAAAGCCAGATGCACAAAGTGGTACATGCATCTGGAGTTTGTTTGCAACAGCTGGAGGCCTTGGTACACCCATTTGCTCTATCTGTCTTCTATCTCTGCTTGTAAATAAATAAATAAATAAATAAATAAATAAATAAATAAATATTTTTAAAAGTTGAAACAGAGTTTAAAATAAAAGATGAATGTATCTTTGATGTGTTTACTTATCATTTGCATATAGAATTTCTTTTTCTTAATAAAGTGAAAATATTTTTCTGCATCTAATTTCATAGATGCCCTGGTCATAAATTTATAAATTCATTTTAAATATCAAATTTTTTTTGTTTTTTTGAAGTAGGGTCTCAGTTTAGCTCAGGCTGACCTGGAATTCACTATGTAGTCTCAGGGTGGCCTCGAACTCATGGTGATCCCCCTACCTCTGCCTCCCAAGTGCTGGGATTAAAGGCATGCACCACCATGCCCGGCTTAAATATCAATTTTTAATAATGACTTTTCTGAATCCTCAGTACTGGGGGGGGGGTGTACAGGCACGCACATGCATACATGCACATGTGCACTTTGATGGCTATCAAGCCCAGGCCTTGCACATGCTAGGCAAATGTTCTACCACTGAGCTACATCCCCGTCCTGTGAATATCAGTTTTTATGGCTACTCAGTAGGAAGGTTGGAAGCATCTAAGGTTTCAAGCTTTATGATTACGCCAGAACCCTGTACAAAGGCTTAGAAGAAATATCTCCAAGGGAATTAGATTTTTTTCCTCATTCTAGTCTACCTTCCAAGTTACTTGGAATTGAACCCTGGTATCTAAATTTCTACATGTCATATCAAGACATTTAGAGAGGAAAAAAAAAAAGAAAGAAACTGCAGTGGCATAAATAAAAATAACACAATACTTTTAATAAAAATAAAAATAACCAATTACCCCAGAGATGAATAGTTTCCCATAATTCTTCAAACTGCTGGGTTCCATCCTTCGTTAAGGATTCAGGCGGCATGGTGGAAGTCATAAGGATGACGCGTGCTACTTGATTGCTTGTTAATCAAAGCTACAAGCCTGTCCACATTTTTGAACTTTGTTGCCTCATTTGTTTTGCAGCGGAAACGGAAACAGAGCGCCCAGGATGAAGATGCTGTGAGCCTTTGCAGTCTTGACATAAGTGTAAGTTCCATCCTTTCTGCTTCCCCCCACACAATCATTCTTCTCTGAATGTTACTTGTTACCATGCTGCTACCATGTTAAACATGGGCTTCCAGAGCTGGGTATGGTGACACCCACCTATAATCCCAGTACTTGGGAGACAGAGGTCGGAGGATCGCTGTGAGTTTGAGGCCAGCCTGGAACTACAGAGTGAATTCCAGGTCAGCCTGGGCTAAAGTGAGACTCTACCTAGGGGGGAAAAAAAAGTGGGCTTCCAGGATCTGACTATGAATACAGCCTGTGACCAGGGGAAAATGTTTTTAAAATCTTCTTTTCATTTAATTGAAGAATGTTGTATTGCCAACTTGAACTTCCAAGCTGTGTTGTTTATGCCTTTTCTCTCACAAAATGAATTGCAAATTTAGTCACCTGGGGATAATCTGGATCAGTCCCTCTGTGTGGTTTGAAGCTGGTTCAAGCAGGTGAAAATGCATGTTTTTCTGCTTTAGGGGAGACCGTAGATGCATGGCCCAAAGGCTGCAAGAGGACTCCAGCAGCATGGTAGAATAGGTGACTTCGGGTTCAACGAATTTAAGTTTGAATCAAGATTCTTTACTTAGCATTCATGTTGTGGGAGTCCTCACCTGGAAAATGAGGCTGAAAAAGACTTTATCTAAGTCCTTGTGTGTGTGTGTGTTAAATGCAACAGAGAAAATGAGATTACCAAGCAGGGTAGCTGGTTCCTGCTCAGCACCTAGAAAATATTCATCTCATTGAATTTTAAAAAAAAATTATTTTATTTGCAAGCAGAGAGAGAGAGAGATGGAGGGAAGGAAGGAGGGAGGGAGGTAGAGAGACAAAGAGAGAATGGGCATGCCAGGGTCTCTAGCTGCTACAAACAAACTCCAGCTTGGGTATCTGACTTTCAATGGGTACTGGGGAATCAAACTGGGGTCATTAGGTTTTGAAGGCAAGTGCTGAGCCATCTTTCTAGCAAGCAGCTTGCTTAAGAGGCTGGGGGATTTGGAGGTGGAGTGCTGGTGATGACAGAGGTCCAAAGCATCCTTGGATTTCCTAGGTCATTTTCTCAGATGTTTCATCTGGTGACTTCCTGTGGGCTGCTCACCTCCTCACTGATGCTACTGGGAAGTCCCTGGTCTGAGTTGCATCCCTCATTACCCAGAGGAGAGGATTTGGAGCTGAGACCCTCCCAGCTCAGCCTTTCCTCAGACACTGCCTTGGAGTTTACCCATAGTGCACCATGGACCCATCTATAGGCATGACTGTGTCTCCTACAGAGACCGTGAAAACTAATGCTGTGAGGTGAAAAGGCTTCCATACATAACCTTGGATAAGTCACCTCCATTCTCTGTGCCTCTACTTCTCCATGTGGTTGGAGATTGGGTCATCCAAAACCATACAAAGATCTGAAACTCACTGGATATGAATTGTTCGGTTCTCACCCAATACCATTCATTTTCCAGTCTCAACAAGGCTTTTCTTCCAGCTATTATTAGCTGTGGCTGAGTTTTCTGCTGTGAGCACGAGCGTTTGAATGAGCCTGAGTTGGCAGTTAATCATGTGCTTGAGTCTCTTTCTTTCACCATATGGTGTTTATCTGTTCTAGCCTTTGGAGGATCGGCTTGATGGAGTTGGGCCAGTTTACCAGGTTGCCATGGTAACAGGACACACACACACACACACACACACACACACACACACACACAAAAGATGATGTTCTTCTGGGTTGTACTTCAATCACTGAACATTACTGTCTTACTAACCAGGGGAAACTATGGAAACTTCCTCATCAGCAGTAAGATACTTTGTGCTTGGATATTTTTAATTTTGTGGAACTTTACTTTAATTTTTAAATTTTTATTTATTTTCAAGCAGAAAGAGACAGAGACATGGAGAGAAAGAGATAATTGGCATGCCAGGGCCTCTAGCTTCCACTACAAACAAACTGCAGATGCATATACCACTTTGTGCATCTGGCTTTACGTAGGTACTGGGGAATCAAACCTGGGTTGTTAGGTTTTGTAAGGCAAGTGCATTAACTGATGAGCCATCTCTCCAGCCCTAAAATTTTTAAAAATATTTATTTATTTATTTATTTAAGAAGGATATGGGCTGGAGAGAAGGCTTAGTTGTTAAGGTGCCTGCCTATGAACCCTAAGGACCCAGGTTTGATTCTCCAGAGCCCACATAAGTCAGATGTACATGGTGACACCTATGTCTGGAGTTCATTTGCAGTGGCTAGAGGCCCTGGCATGCCCAGTCTCTCTCTCTCTCGCTTTCTCTCTCCCTCTCTCTGTCTCTAATAAATAAATAAAAATAAAATATTTTCAAAGAGAGAGAGAGAGGGGCACACCAGGGCCTCTTGCTGCTACAAACAAACTCCAGATTCATGCATCACTCTGTGCATATGGCTTTATGTGGATACTGGGGAATTGAACCCAGAAGGCTTTGCAAGCAAGTGCCTTTAACCACTGAGCCATCTCCGCAGCCTAACTTTTAGAATTTTAAGTAAGTGACTATTTAGAGTAAGAGTCCTTAGCCTTCCTACATTCCAGTGCCTCACTGGGTAATTGGAGCAGTGGTCACCCAGGGAGGTAGGAACTCGGGTGGAATTGTAGTAATCCACGCATTCCAAGATCCTTCAGTCTTCTCAACCATATGTTGGTCTTTAGTTTTGAGAAAAGCATGTCTCTGGAGCCTTTTTATCAAAGAACCTATAAACTGATGGAAAGGGCTTCCTGGCTATGACTTGGGTTTATCTTGATTAGTATCAATGACCTTGTCTTTTCCTGAGGACTCAGATAATTAGTCATTTCTGGATAAGTTTTTTTTTTTAAACCCTGTACAACTAAATAAGAAGAAAGATAGCCACCAGTGTATGCTTGGACAAGAAGATGCCAGATAAGAGGATGGGGGATTTTCCGGGATGATCATGGTCAAATTTTCTTTGAATCTCAACCTAATGCTTGGGGTATGGTGGGCTCTTCTTGGTAAACAAGACAGAATGAAGGGAAAGAAAGAAAGACAGAGAGAAAGAAAGAAAGAAGACATTGTGGTTTTGTTAAATAATAGACTTTTTAATGTATACCCTTTTTAAAGAAACATACCTGTGACATGAAAAGTCAGCTAATGTTAGCACAGATGCAATATCCCTTTGATTAAAAAGTAAATGCTGGGCTGGAGAGATGGCTTAGCAGTTAAGGCACTTGCCTGTGAAGCCTAAGGACCTGTGTTCAACTCTCCAGATCCCACATAAGCTAGACACACAAAGGTGAGGCAAGTGCAAGGTTGCTCATGCCCGCTAAGTGGCACAAGCATCTGGAGTTCAATTACAGTGGCTGAGGCCCTGGCACACAAATCCTCTCTTTCTCTCTCTCTAAAAGCCAATACTGAGCTAGATAGATGGCTTGGTGGTTAAAGATGCTTGCTTGTAAAGCCTGATGGCCTAGGTTTGACTCCCCAGTACCAACATAAAGCCAGATACACAAAATGCTGCTACATCTGGAGTTCGTTTGCAATGGCAGGAGACCCTGGCATGCCCATATGCACTCTTTCTCTATTTACCTCTTTCTCTCCGTCTTTCAAACAAATAAAAATCTTTAAAAAAAAAAAAAGCAATTGCTAAGCTGGACCTGGTGACCCAACCATGCCATCCCAGCACTCCCAAGGCAAGAAGATCATGAATGTAAGACTAGCCTACTAGCTACATAGCAAGATTGCCTCAAAAACCACATTTTTTTCTGGAATGGAGAGATGGCTCAGGAGTTAAGGTGCTTGCCTGCAAGGCCTATCCACATGGGTTTGATTCCCCAGTACTCACATAAAGTCAGATATACAAAGTGGCACCTGCATCTGGAGTTTGTTTGTAGCAGCTGGAGGTCCTGGCATGTTCATTCTCTCTCTCTTTCTCTCTCTCTCTCTCTCCTCCTTCTCTCTTTCTGCTTCCAAATAAATAATAATTAAAAAATTTTTAAATACATTTTTTTTCATGTGTGATTCCAGGGTATTCATGAACCCTAGCTGAGCCCTTGTATTAAGAATTCCTTCTAACTGGGCATAGTAGCATACACCTTTAATCCCAGCACTGCAGAGGCAGTGGTAGAAGGATCGCTGTGAGTTCAAGGCCAGCCTTGGACTACAGAGTGAATTCCAGGTCAGCCTGGGCTACAGTGAGACCCAACCTCAAAAACAAAACAAAACAAACAAAACCTAAAAAACAATAACAAACAAACAAAAAAGAATTCCTTCTTCAGAAGATACTGGAAAGGTCTTGAAGCCCAAGGAAGGGTGATCTAACTCCAAGGAATTGTTCTCCCACCTCCTACCCCTGCATTTGGAAGGAGGTGATGCTCACCACCATGCCACCAACGCACCCTGTCAGCCCTGCATTCGGTGAAACATGGATTGGAACTGGAGAGCCTCTCTAGTTGACAGAGTAATTGGTGTCTATTTTTTCCTACAGCTTCAACAAGTCCATTGCCTGAACCCCCAGCTTCCGGGCAGATAGAACACAAACTATTCCAGAAGTTGGGGGAAGCAGCATATATTTTTGAGAACAATTTGCAGAGTGGAGAAGGCTCCGGGGAGCTGCCCACTGATCTCCTCTCACGTCAGAGGATATGAGTGGGATGGTTGTGGGGTGTCGCTTCCCCAATGCAGCTTTAAATCCAAACGGGTGAGAGACGCCTGAGTGCAGAGCTGTGGGGTTCATGACGCTCCTCAAAGGCCCCCAGTGAAAGAGCCAGCTGTGTCCCACACAAGGCTCTGCTCAACCCAAAAATAGCCTCCCTCAAGAACCACATGCAACCTGGGCTGGAGATAAAAATAGTTTCCAGTGATAACATGATATAGAAGGTGAACAGGAAGCTAAGTTCATTGTAGAAAAATTTGGAAAATGTGAGGAGTTGAATAATCTCACCTCAGCAATAGCTGTGTTTTGATAGATTGCCTTCCTGACTGCTGAGCCATCTCTCCGGCCCCTGACTGCTTTTCAGTGTTGCTGTTGTGAAATCTTTCACACATACAGAATAAAGGGGACCAAAGCCCTGCTCAGCACAGGTGCAGCTGAGGAGCCATTTCCATAGCAGTAAAGCCCAAGACCTTTGCAAACCCCTACACAGCTGACTGATACTTTTACTGCTGACTTCCCTACCAGTCAGCCTGCTACAAATGTGTGTCTCTAAATGATGTATATATTCTAAGCCAGTTTTGAAATTATTTATTTATTTATTTGCAAGGGGAAAGAGGGAGAGAGAAAATAAATGAATGAATATGGGTGCATCAGGACCTCTAGCCACTGCAAAACTCCAGATGCATGTGCTACTTTGTACATCTGGCTTTACATGGATGCTGGGGAATCAAATTCAGGTCATTAGGCTTTGCAGGTAAGCGCCTTAACTGCTGAGCCATCTCTCCAGCCCCTGTTTTTAAATTTTACAAGTACATAGAATCTGATAAGTTGGGAACATAATTCAAATTAATTTATTCATGTACTTTTCACTTACTAGTTGAGAGCATGTCACCATATTCCAAAATCTTCTTCAGGAATATTAAATAACCACTTGGTACTTTGTCAATTAAAGACACCAGATTCATTCAGCCCATTGTTTCTTGGGAGTTTCTGTAGGCTCAGACATTTCCCCACTGCAAACAACACCTATGGGCATACAAGAATATGCTTGGATAATTTCTTTTTATTATGAAATTTTATTTATTTATTTATTTATTTATTTATGAGAGAGATATAGAGAAAGCAGCAGAGAGAGAGAGAGAGAGAGAATGGGCACACCAGGGCCTCTAGCCACTACTAACGAACTGCAGATGCATGCTTCACCTTGTGCATCTGGCTTTGGTGCTAGGGAATAGAACCTGGGTCCTTTGTAGGCAAATGCCTTAACCACTAAACCATCTCTCCAGTCTGAGTCCTTTTTTTTTTTTTTTTTTTTTTTGGTTTGTTTGTTTTTGGTTTTTCGAGGTAGGGTCTCACTGTAGCCCAGGCTGACCTGGAATTCACTATGGAGTCTCAGGGTGGCCTTGAACTCACGGCAATCCTCCTACCTCTGCCTCCTGAGTGCTGGGATTAAAGGCATGTGCCACCATGCCCGGCCTGAGTCTTTAGTAAACAAATTCAAGTAACTCCAAGACATGAAATTCCTAGCTTACAGGGTTTGAAGGGTTCTTAAAACTCCGAATAGCTTTATGTCCCTTCCGACAGCAAGAGGTAGAAACCAAACTGAGCTGCCGAGGGTCTTGGACCTGAATGTCGCTTGAATAGAAACTATTTGCAGGTTTTTCTGCCGCATCCCCCTTCCCTGTGCATGTCCTGTCCCGGGCTAAGTAAGTCTCCCCTGCAGTGTAGACATCGGTCAGCTCCACCATTCAGAGCCATCCCCTCGTAGGACCAGGCTCCCATTCTGGCTGGTGGCCATGCAGCTGGTGGCTCAGTGTCCTTTCCACACTCGTGGGGGCTTCCCTGTGGGATCAGGTGGCTGGACCTCAGGTGAGAGTGGGGTGGGATTGGAGCTCCCTTCCTGTGTTTTCTTTGTTGGTTTGCAGGCACAGGGATGAACCCCACTGAAGCTCTTGTGTTATTTGGGGAGAGCGTACCCACGCATCTCAGTGCTTCTAAGAGCCATCTGTCATTGTGACAGCACCTCTTGCATCCCATGCGAGACTGAAGTCCATGTGGCACTTGCTGACATCTTGCCCTTTCCCTCTTGTGAGGAGAGGGCGAGGAAACCCTGATTTTCAGCCTTTGAGCGGGGAGTAACCTTCTTGGGGCGCCCTCCGGGCTGGTCGGCCTCACAGCACTGTTCAATGTGCCCCTTGCCTCCTCGCTGGCCTCTCTGCCTCCTTCCAGACTGCCTTCCACATACCACCAAGTAGTCTTGTCTTGTAATGCCTGCCTCCTGGTGCCCAGGCTCTTTGAAGTGCTTGTAAAGCCTGCCCCATGTGAGCGCTACCCACCTATTACACACACAGGCAAGCCATGCTGGTTTGCCTTCAGTTTCTCAAAGTTCTCCTGCTCCATCTTACCACTGGGCCTTTGCACACACTACTCCTTAATTCTGAAGTACACACTAATCTCCTAACACCTCTGCCTCATACCCACGTCTCATTCCTGTCCATTTTTCCCTCTAGGCATTGCAAGGAGTCATTTGAATTCTTCTGTCTCTCCATTCTCTTACTCTACCCCCAGCTCCCACCACTCCAGGCTTATGTTCCTGCCCTACCCTATTCTAAATTAAATATTTTATTTATTTATTTATTTAAGAGAGAGAGAGAAGCCGGGTGTGGTGGCGCCTTTAATCCCAGCACTCAGGAGGCAGAGGTAGGAGGATTGCCATGAGTTCAAGGCCACCCTGAGACTCCATAGTGAATTCCAGGTCAGCCTGGGCTACAGTGAAACCCTACCTTGAAAAACAAGAGAGAGAGAGAGAGAGAGAGAGAGAATGGGAGTGCCAGGGCCTCTAGCCACTGCACACAAACTCCAGACACATGCACCACCTTATGCATCTGGCTTATGTGGGTACTGGGGAGTCAAACCTGGGTCTTTAGGCTTCATTAGGCAAGCGCCTTAACCACTACTAAGTCATTTCTCTAGCCCTTGCCTTACCCTTTATGACACAGCATTGTGAAGCCTTCCTCCTTGTCACTCTCCCCAACCAGCCTCAGGGCTCTTGGCAGGTAGGGCTATGTTCTGTCCTTGTTCCAGCCTCAGCAACTGTACAGGCCTTCATCCATAGTAGATGTTCTATAAACACTGAATAAAGACAGGCTTAGAGTCTCTTCTTCCATCATATAAACATTAGAAAGTCAGTCGTGGGGGCCCAGGCATGGTGGTGCACACCTCTGATCCCTGCAATTGGGAGGCAGAGGTAGGAGGATCGCTGTGAGCTTGAGGATGAGGCTTGGTGTTATCTGTGACCTTAAGTCTAATAGTGTTTGTTTGATGAAATTGGAAGCACCCATGTTAGGTGCATATATGTTTAGGATTGTAATGTCCTCATGTTGGAGTGTTCTTTTTAAAATTATTTATTTATTTATTTGACAGTGACAAACACAGAGAGAGAGGCAGAGATTGAGAGAGAGTGAGAGAGAGAGAGAGAGAGGGAATGGGCACACCAGGGCCTCCAGCCACTGCAAACGAACTCCAGACCTCCAGACGCGTGCGCCCCCCTTGTGTATCTGGCTAATGTGGGTCCTGGGGAATCAAGCCTCGAACCGGGGTCCTTAGGCTTCATTGGCAAGCGCTTAACCGCTAAGCCATCTCTCCAGCCCTGGACTGTTCCTTTAATCAGTATAAAGTGACCTTCTTTATCTTTCCTCACTACTACTGGTTTGAAGTCTATTCTGTCAGATACTAGGATGGCAACACCTGCTTGTTTTCTAGGCCCATTTGCTTGAAATACCATTTTCCATCCTTTCACCCTAAGATAGCTGTCTTTTATGGAGAGGTGAGTTTCTTGGAAGCAACAAACAGCAGGATCCTGCCTTTTAATCCAGTCTGCAAGCCTTTGTCTGTTGGTTGGGGCATTGAGGCCATTGATATTAAGAGTTATCATTGAAAGGTATGTGTTTATTCTTGCCATTCTTCTTGTGTTGTAGTGCTTCTGTTTTCCCTTTACTTGCTTGAATTAACTGTTATTTCAGTGTGTTTATTTTTTCCTCTTTCTTCATGTGTGTGCTTTCTTTTCTCTTCAGCATGAAGGATCTCTTCTTATTTTCTTCTTATTTTCTTATTTCTGGCTTAGTGGTTATATATTTCTTTAACCTGTTTTTGTTGTGTAATGTCCTTATTTCTCTCTCAATTTGAATGGATAGCTTTGCTGGATAAAGGAATATAGTTGTTATCGTTCAGAATTCGGAATATATCATTCCAAGCCCTTCTAGCTTTTAAAGTTTGTGTTGAATAATCTGCTGTGATCCTGATGGGCTTGCCTTTATAGTGACTTGTTCGTTTTCTCTAACTGCTTTCAATATATTTTCTTTGGTTTGTATGTTTAGCAATTTAAATATAATTCAGTTAGGAGAGGTTCTTTCCTGATTTTGTCTGTTTGGTGTTCTAAAAGCTTCCTGTATCTGGATTGTATCTTTCCCAATTTGGGGGAACTTCTACAATTCTGTTGAAAACCCCTACTATACCTTTGGAGTGGAATTCTTCACCTTCTACTGTTCCCTGCATTCTTATGTTTGATCTTTTCATAGTGTGCCTGACTATCTTGAAATTCCCATTCAAACCTTCCTATTCGCTTGTCTTTCTCTTTGTTGGATGTATTAGATCTGCCACCTGGTCTTCTAGTTTAGATATTCTGTTCTCTCCTTCATCCATTCTAATGGTGAGACTGATGGGGTGCTTAGGGGTCCAGGAAAGTCCTTGAGCCCCAAACCCTAGGTTTGTTCCTAATTTTAATCAAAGAATTGAATAAAAAAGAAAACTGAGGTTAATTATTAAATTATTATATTTAGCGAGGGAAGTACAGAGCCAAGTAAACGCACTAACGTGGCTACAGATCCCACATAGAGGGCCTGGAAAAAAAAACTGCAGGAGAAAAGAAAATTCAAGGAGCTTCTGCCATGTGGGGAGCTGGAGGGGATAAAGGACCCCATGTGGAGAGTAAGGGTTAGGGGGCCTCCTGGATGAGCCTGGCCTGAGCCAGCCCAGGTCTAAATGAGGGAAAACCTACCCACAGCTGGAAGTTCCCAAGTGGTCAGAGAGCCTGCCCTCTCCTTGCAAAGGTATTTATAACCTTTTAGTGGAGGTGGGCGGTCTTCTGGCTCAGATGAACCAATGAGACAGCTGGTTGGTTAGGGCTAGGGGCTGTCTCAGGAAGAGGCTAGCCCTGACACCAAGTTCAGGGGGCTGAACTTGATCAACCACAGTATTTCCCATGAAAGACCTTCCTCCCAGGCTGGGTTCTGGTTGTTTGTGGAAAAACAGGTCTAGGGAACTAGGAAAGAATAAGAAGTCAAATCATCTTTGATTTCTAGAAAGTGCAAACTTTCCTGCCTTTTTTACCTTCAGGGGTCTAGTTACCCTAACTGTCCCCCCTGAAGACTTTCTAGAGCTTTTTAAAATTTGACTTACTGTGTTTTTCATTTCTAATATTTCTGATTGGTTTTTCTTTAGTATTTCTATTTCCTTATTCATGTCTTGTATTGACCACCTTATTTCATTAAGTTGATTTCCTGTGTTCTCCTTTAGGAGTTGTTTTCTTCTTTGATTCCTTTGATTTCTTTGAACATAGTTATAATTATTCTTTTGAAATCTTTGTCAGGCATTTCACCTACATCAGTCTCACTGGAGGTCATTTCTGATGGATTTATAATTTTTGGTGGAGTTATATTGACTTGAGTTTTTTGTGTTCTTGTATTACAATGTAGAGATTTTTGCATCTTGGGTTAATTTGGTGCTTGGGTTTTCTAATTCTCTGCAGTATTATTAGACAAATCTGGTGTTATCTATCTTCAGGGTAGGCGCTTAAAGTTCCAGGTGTGGCTCTGTTATATGACTTCCAGAGTAACAGCAGAATTTACCCCAAGTGTTGGGTTCTCCTGCTATGCAAGTATTGTAGTCGCCTGGGTGGAGCAAAATACAGACAAATTCTAAACTTCAGTTGAGCAATATATACATTCAATTAAAACCAGCATGGAGTATTTATGTAAGAGTAGGTATTAAAACAAACAATCTAACAAAGTCAATGTCCCCAAGGGTGTGTATTGCCCCACACCCTTAATCCTGTCAACTGGAAGGCTGTTAGATCTAACTCATAACCTGCCTTGACATGGAAGGTATATTTAGTACTTCCAGTGCAGGCCTATGTACCAGGCTTTTTTGGCGGGTACTGACCTGGTATAAGCAGACCCTGTTACCTTTTGGGGTGGCTTGATCTCAGCTATGCTATGTGCCTGCTTGGGTCCCTCTTTACTGTGCTGTGGGCTTGGCTAGGCTGGCTGGGTGCATGGGTCCGCTGCTCTGGTCACCTGCGTGGGGTGTTGTGTAGCTGATCTCCCTTCCCCAGGTCTCTAGGGGTTGTTGGCACTGGTGATTGGGGAAGGAGAGGCTGTGGAGGGTAGCTGAAGTTGTCCCAGAGCTGCGTAGCTGGTCCCCCTGATCCTCTTCTTCAGTAGCCGCTCAGCTGGTCCCCACTGTCTTCTCCTTCAGGCTTCTTGACTTTGAGAAGGAGGCTGGTGGAAAGTCTCTTCACCTGGCTTCTCCCGCAGCTCAGGCAGAGCCTGGTGGCCACACAGACCCATACTGCTGCAGGAGCTGCTTCTGCCTGCTTCTGTGGTTGCTAGAAGCTCTGGGTCTCTCCTGCTTCCCTACTGAGGTTGATAATTCCTTATACACCTTCACTTTTTTGATAGAAGAGTTTATTTTGCTGTTTTTCTATTTATTTCCTCCATAGGCTGCTTTGCGATGGCTACTATGCTGCCATCTTACCTGGAAGCTCAAATTCCTCATTGTTAAAATATTTATTTATTTGAGAAAGAGAGATACACATAGAGAAAGAATGGGCACGACAGGCCCTCTTGGTGCTGCAAACAAATTCCACATGTATGTGCCACTTTGTGCATCTGGCTTTAGTGAGTATTGAGGAATTGAACCCAGGTCTTCAGGCTTTGCAAGCAAGCCCCTTTAAATTGTTCAGCCATCTCTTCAGCTCTCATTTAACTCTGACAGTCCTATGACCATGACCAGATGATGCAGAAATTGAGTGGTAGCTTGGAGAGTCCAGTCCAGAAGGTTGCATCCCAGTGCCTTACCTTCACTGCCTCATAGACAAGAATGGAAGGAATGGATGGAGGAAGGAAGGAAGAAAGAGAAAGAAAGAAAGCATTTCCAGTGCTATATGATAGATGTGGCATTCGACTGGTCATTTTTTTCTTTCTTTTTATTTTATTTTTTCTCAATTTTTTTAACATTTTCCATGATTATAAAAAATATCCCATGGTAATACCCTCCCTCCCCCATTTTCCCCTTTGAAATTCTATTCTCCATCATATCCCCTCCCCATCTCAATCAGTCTCTCTTTTATTTTGATGTCATGATCTTTTCCTACTCTTATGATGGTCTTGTGTAGGTAGTTTCAGGCACTATGAGGTCGTGGATATCCAGGCCATTTTATGTCTGGAGGGAGCACGTTGTAAGGAGTCCTATCCTTCCTTTGGCTCTTACATTCTTTCTGCCACCTCTTCCGCATTAGACCCTGAGCCTTGGAAGGTGTGATCGAGATGTTACTCGGTACTCTAGTCACTTCTTTCCAGCACCATGATACCTTCTGAGTCATCCGAAGGTCACTGCCATCTGAAAAGAGAAGATTCTCTACCCAAAGTGAGAGTAGCATTAATATAAGGGTACGAATATTAAGAGGAGTGCTTACTGGGCATCAACTGGTCTTTTTAGCACCCCAGCTTTGAAGTGTGTGGCAGGGATTCCCACATTTTCATTATCTGGACATGCCAGTGACCCACTGTGTTACAGGAAACACTCAAAGCACTTGTGCTGATGCAGGAAGAGAAATATTTCCTTTCTCCCCCAAACCAAGCAATATTTCATTGCTATGATATTTTCAGCCAGACACAGAATAACAGAGGATTACATTATCTCTGCTCAGCAAAGTCCAGGTAATTTTAAAAACACCATTTCTGCAGGCTTGCTTCTCCTAGGCTATTCTGGAACATGCTGACTGGGAAGGCTGGCTTTGCCCCTGGTCAGCATGTGGCCTTGATGAACTATGTGGAAGATTTTAATAATTCTCTTATCTCCAAGGAGAGAGGCCAAGAAAATCAGGCAGGGTATGGCGATTGACGTTCATGAGCACACACTTGTGGAATCTGTGGTTGCGTTTGGGATACATGATTATTCATGCTGCCTGTCAACTCCTTTGAGCAGAAGGTAACGGAGTCCCTACCTTCGGAAGGTTGTTTGGTTGTTGTCATCTGTGGTGGTTTGATTTAAGTGACCTCCATAAACTCATGGGCTTTGAATGCTAGGTCCCCAGCTGGCGACAGTTTGGGAGATGGAACCTTGCTGGAGGAGGCGTGTTGTTGGGGGCAGGCTTACGGGTGTTATAGTCAGCTCCCCACTGCTAGAGTTTGGCTCACTCTCCTGCTGCTGCTTTCTACTTGATGTTGGCAACTAGGTGATGTATAGCCTCTGCTGTGCCATATTCTCCCTGTCATTGTGAAGCTCCCCCTTGAGACTGTAAGCCAAAGTGAATATTTGCCTCCCATCGGCTGCTTTTGGTTGTTTTGTCCCAGCAATGTGAATGTTACTACAACATCATGTGATGCCAACTGTGGCCTGTGCTGACATGAACACACTGCATCTTACTTTTGGCCTAGTTGATTAGTTCATGGGTTGTGCAATAGCTGCATGAGCATTTCCCTTTGGCCACCTTTTTTCTTTTAATGTTAATTTTATTTATTTGCAAGGAGAGAGAGAGAGAGAGAAGAGATAGACAGAATGGGCATGCCAGGACCTCCAGCCACTACAAACAAATTCTAGATACATGTGCCACTTTGTGCATCTGGGTTTATGTAAATAATAGGGGAATTGTACCGGGGTCATTAGGCTTTGCAGGCAAGTGCGTAAGCCTCTGAACCATCTCTCCAGCCCTCTTTGGCTACCTTTTTTTTTTGTTTTTCAAGGTAGGGTCTCACTCTGGTCCAGGCTGACCTGGAATTAACCATGTAGTCTCAGGGTGGCCTCGAACCTACGGTGATCCTCCTACCTCTGCCTCCCAAGTGCTGGGATTAAAGGCGTGTGCCACCACACCCGGCTGGCTACCTTTTTAAAAAGCACAGTGACAAAGAAATTCCAAGGAACATGCAGGACATACTCTCAGAAGTTAATGACTTCACAAAGCACATGTCAGCAAACCCATCTTCTTTGGGTCCCCTGAAGGTGGCATCACTGGAGTCCAGGTTTGATGGAGGGGCCTGTGCTCTGTGATATCTGTGTGTTTGGATTTATGACTAGAATTACACACTTGGAGAACTTAGGGATAGAACTAAAGTGGAAGTCATAATAATGTCCTTCCTTAAATTTATGAGGATTAGTTACCAGTGTTGGGCACACACTCCTGTGGCTATTTGTCTACCTTATGTGGGCCAGGAGGTGATGTCCACCCTCTGCTCATGCCATCATTTCCCCCTGCCATTGTGTAGCTTCCCCTTGAGTCTGTAAGCCAAAATAAACCTTTTTTCCTCCCCCCCCCAAAAAAATCATGAGGATTAAAGTGAGTTAGTCCACGTGAAAACCTTCTTAGCCCCTAGCTCATAATAAGATCAAAAAAAAAAAAAAAATACTAGTTATTAGGGCTGGAGAGATGGTATAGTAGTTAAGGCACTTGCCTGCAGTGCCTGAGGACCCAGGTTTGATTCCCCAGTACCCATGTAAGCCAGATTCACAAAGTACTGCATGTGTCTGGGGGTCTTTCTTTCTTTCTTTCTTTCTTTCTTTCTTTCTTTCTTTCTTTCTTTCTTTTGCAGGGACTGGAGGCCCTGTGGTGCCCATTCTTTCTATCTGCCTCTTTTTTTTCTCTCTGTCTCTCTCTTTCAAATAAATGAATAAAATATTAAAAAATAAATTTAAAACTGCTAGTTATCATAGTCTGTTGATTTCATAGAATAAAATCAACTTTGTCTTTAAGGGTCTTCATTGTTATTCTCAAGTTTTCCACAAATAGAATTGAAAAATTTAAAAACATATATGAAGACTCCTATACAAAGATTTTTTTTCTTACAGCATTATTTTTCATAGGTAACAGACAGTGTGGATGTCTGAATTTTGTAGACATTTGTAAGTATATTACAGAATGATCAATGTAAAATGAAGTTGCAAAACACTGTATCTACCTTATGCTCATATGTTTATATACATTTTCTTTTTAAATTTTTATTTATTTGCAAGCAGAGAGAGAGAGAGAGAGAGAGAGAATACGGTTAGGACCTCCAGCCACTGCAAACGAACTCCAGATGCCTGTGTGTGGTGAGACACACCTTTAATCCCAGCAATTCAGAATTCAAGGTAGGACGCTTGCTATGAGTTCGAGGATGAGACTACATAGTGAGTTCCAGGTCAGCCTGGGCTAGAGAGACCCTACCTCGGAAAACCAAAAACCGAAGATCCACTTCCTGACGTTCCATGTCCTGTGGGTTTGGATCCATTGTGGCTTCCTGCTGACTGTGTTCCCTGCTGCACATCCTCTAGGCTCTGTCTGATCTTCCCTCCTTCATTAGCCTCTGGCAACCTCTGACCTTTTACTGTTTCCATAACTTTAGCTTTTTTTTTCTATTTTTTGAAAATACCATATGGTTGTAATCTTACAGAACGTGGCTTTCTCAGATTGGTTTCTTTCACTCAGCAATTTACCTTTCTTTCCTCTATGATTTTCAAAAACAGAGCAGTCACTAGTTTTTCTTATCATTCAAAATATTCCATTGTGTGTGTGTCCGGGGGATTGCTAGGGCCAGGTGTGGTGGCACACGTCTTTAATCTCAGTACTGAGGATGCAGGGGTAGGAGAATTGCCATGAGTTCAAGGCCACCCTGAGACTACATAGTGAATTCCAGGTCAGCCTGGACTAGGGTCTAGAGCCATACCCTACCTCAGGAACAAAAAATTCCCTTGTGTGGATATACTACAGCTGGCTTATCATTCTCCTCCTCCCTCTGCCCTGCCCCCACCCCATCCCAGGGAAAACTATTTCTCCTTTCTTTTTACTACTGTTTATTATTTCATAAGATGTTGAGTATACTTTAATTTTTTTTGAGGCAAGTCCAACAGACTTGCCTTTTTTTTAATGCATGAGGTGAGGAGGGGGAAAGAATTGGCACACAAGAGCCTCCAGCCACTGCAATTGTGCACATGTGTGACTTTGAGTGCTTGTGTCACTTTGTGTGTCTGGTTTATGTGGAACCTGGAGAGTCAAACATGGTCCTTAGGCTTCACAGGCAAGCCCCTAAACCACTAAGCCATCTCTCCAGCCCTAATGTATTTTTTTGTTTATTTTTATTTATTTATTTGAGAGCAACAGACAGAGAGAGAAAGAGGCAGATAGAGAGAGAGAATGGGCCCGCTAGGGCCTCCAGCCACTGCAAATGAACTCCAGATGTGTGCACCCCCTGTGCATCTGGCTAACGTGGGTCCTGGGGAATCGAGCCTCAAACCGGAGTCCTTAGGCTTCACAGGCAAGCGCTTATCCGCTAAGCCATCTCTCCATCCCCCTAATGTATTTTTTTTAACCATGATACCACATTGAGGAACATTATTGTTGTGTTTAATATGTCCCAGTTATAAACATCGTCTATCCTCATACTCTAGGGCAAAGAGAAAAGTAAACCCAAAAGCAAACAAAATGCTGGTGGATACTCTCCAACGTCAATGTTAGAGTGAATTATATTAAATTCCCATTTTCCTAGTTTTATTGTTTATGCTATTTTATACTCCTTGCATCATGGACATCAAAGAAAAACTGAAGTAGTGTCAAATGCAGATCTGACTAGGTCGTGACCACCAGTAAGGAGAAAGCTGTTTTGTCTCCACCACGTGTACTTCATTGAAAGGAACGTGTCTGCCACTCTTCAGCTTATATTTCAAGGAGTCTAGTACCTCTCTGGCATTCATTGTTTTATACATGCACATATATACATTTATACATAGCATACGAAAGTATGCATACACATGTATACTAGTGAATTTGAACAGTAAGTTTCTGTTGACCAAATTAATACCTCAACCACCTTTTTTTTTTTTTTTTTTTTCGAGGTAAGGTCTCATTTTATCCCAGGCTAACCTGGAATTCACTATGTCATCTCAGGATGGCCTCGAACTCACGGTGATCCTCCTACCTCTGCCTCCCGAGTGCTGGGATTAAAGGCATGTACCACCACCCGGTTCAAATAAATATTTTAAAAAATAAAAGTGGCCAGGTGTGGTGGCACCAGATGCACAAAGTGGTGCATGCATCTAGAGTCCATTTGAAGTGGCTGGAGGCCCTGGTGTGCCCATTCTCTCTGTCTGTCTCTCTTCTACCTCTCTCTGCTTACAAATAAATAAGTAAAATATGTTTAAAAAATACTGGTAGTTGGGCTGGAGAGATGACTTAGTGGTTAAATCACTTGCCTGTGAAGCCTCAGGACCCAGGTTAGATTCTCCAGTACCCACATAAGCCAAGAGGCTGAGGCGATAGCTCAGTCGTAAAGTGCTTGCCTATAAGTGTGAGGACCTGAGTTCAATCTCCAGAGATTCTCCACATGACAAAAGCTGGACATGGTGACACACACTTGTAAATCTCAGCACACGCTTGAAACTCCAGTGCTGGGGAGACGGAAACAAGTGGACCTCTGAGACTTAGGGGACAGCTGTCTAACCTAATTGAAAAATTCCAGGTCAGTGAGAGAGTCTATCTCAAAACAAATTTTTTGTTTGTTTGTTTTTTGTTTTTTCTTTTTTTTTTTTTTTTTTTTTTTAAATTTTTATTTTTATTTATTTATTTGAGAGCAACAGAGAGAGAGAGAAAGAGGCAGATACAGAGAGAGAGAATGGGCGCGCCAGGGTCTCCAGCCACTGCGAACGAACTCCAGACGCGTGCGCCCCCTTGTGCATCTGGCTAACGTGGGTCCTGGGGAATCGAGCCTCGAACTGGGGTCCTTAGGCTTCACAGGCAAGCGCTTAACCGCTAAGCCATCTCTCCATCCCCCTAATGTATTTTTTTTAACCATGATACCACATTGAGGAACATTATTGTTGTGTTTAATATGTCCCAGTTATAAACATCGTCTATCCTCATACTCTAGGGCAAAGAGAAAAGTAAACCCAAAAGCAAACAAAATGCTGGTGGATACTCTCCAACGTCAATGTTAGAGTGAATTATATTAAATTCCCATTTTCCTAGTTTTATTGTTTATGCTATTTTATACTCCTTGCATCATGGACATCAAAGAAAAACTGAAGTAGTGTCAAATGCAGATCTGACTAGGTCGTGACCACCAGTAAGGAGAAAGCTGTTTTGTCTCCACCACGTGTACTTCATTGAAAGGAACGTGTCTGCCACTCTTCAGCTTATATTTCAAGGAGTCTAGTACCTCTCTGGCATTCATTGTTTTATACATGCACATATATACATTTATACATAGCATACAAAAGTATGCATACACATGTATACTAGTGAATTTGAACAGTAAGTTTCTGTTGACCAAATTAATACCTCAACCACCTTTTTTTTTTTTTTTTTTTTTTCGAGGTAAGGTCTCATTTTATCCCAGGCTAACCTGGAATTCACTATGTCATCTCAGGATGGCCTCGAACTCACGGTGATCCTCCTACCTCTGCCTCCCGAGTGCTGGGATTAAAGGCATGTACCACCACCCGGTTCAAATAAATATTTTAAAAAATAAAAGTGGCCAGGTGTGGTGGCACCAGATGCACAAAGTGGTGCATGCATCTAGAGTCCATTTGAAGTGGCTGGAGGCCCTGGTGTGCCCATTCTCTCTGTCTGTCTCTCTTCTACCTCTCTCTGCTTACAAATAAATAAGTAAAATATGTTTAAAAAATACTGGTAGTTGGGCTGGAGAGATGACTTAGTGGTTAAATCACTTGCCTGTGAAGCCTCAGGACCCAGGTTAGATTCTCCAGTACCCACATAAGCCAAGAGGCTGAGGCGATAGCTCAGTCGTAAAGTGCTTGCCTATAAGTGTGAGGACCTGAGTTCAATCTCCAGAGATTCTCCACATGACAAAAGCTGGACATGGTGACACACACTTGTAAATCTCAGCACACGCTTGAAACTCCAGTGCTGGGGAGACGGAAACAAGTGGACCTCTGAGACTTAGGGGACAGCTGTCTAACCTAATTGAAAAATTCCAGGTCAGTGAGAGAGTCTATCTCAAAACAAATTTTTTGTTTGTTTGTTTTTTGTTTTTTCAAGGTAGGGTCTCACTCTAGCCCGGGCTGACCTGTAACTCACTATGTAGTCTCAAAGTGGCCCCGAACTCACAGTAATCCTCCTACCTCTGCCTCCCAAGTGCTGGGATTAAAGGTGTGTATCACTATGCCCAGCTAAGAAAATGTTTTTTTAATAGTTGAGGCTGGGAAGATGGGTCAGCAGTTAAAGTTTCTTGCTTGCAAAGCCTGAGAGCCTGGGGTTCAATTTCCAGGCCACCTACACAAGCTAGATGCATTCTGTCTGTGTCCTCATAAAATACACACACACACACATACATACATTCATTCATACATACATACATACATACATACATACATACATACATGGGGCTGGAGAGATGGCTTGGAAGTTGAAGCCACTTGCCTGCAAACCCTAAGAACCTGAGTTCGATTCCCCAGGACACACGTAAAGCCAGATGCACAAGATGGCACATGGAGTTCATTTGCAGTGGCTAAGTACCCTGGCACGGCCATTATCTCTTTCTTTCTCTCTGCCTCTCCCCATAAAATAAATAAGCAAGTTGCAAAAACTGGCACAATTGTCTGCAGTAAGAACTCACTAGAAAATGACACTTTGCTTATGTTTTTTAAAAATATTTATTTGAGAAGAGGAGCAAGCGAGAACGGGCGTGCCAGGGCCTCCTGCCACTGCAAACAAACTCCAGACAGATGAGCCACTTTGGAATCAAACCCAGGCTGTTAGGCTTTGCAAGCAAGCACCTTTAACCACTCAGCCATCTCTCCAACCTTTGTGGGTTTTTTAAATGTTTATTTCTTTGTGTGAGAGAGATAGTAGGGAGAAAAAGAGAATATGAATATGCCAGGACCTATTTCTGCTGCAAATGGACTCTAGACACATGTGCCATGTTGTGCATCTGGCTTTACGTGGATACTTGGGAATTAAACCTCTGGCTGGCAGGCTTTGCAAGCAAGTTCCTTTAGCCACTGAAAATCTCCCCAGAACCTGTTTATATTTTTATTTTCTTTCCTTTTTTCCTAGGCTATATCCTGGGTCTGTCCACCTGATAGTTATGTAAATAATCTCAGGAAGTGCCAGGCAGACTTCATCCGTAGCTAATTAAGTTTTCTCCCAAATGGCTTAGGTAATTGGATCAAGCTCCATCTCAGATGTGGTTTCACTGGCACAAACCGTTTTTGTTCTTTTACTTTTCTCTGTGTGTCTGACACCTGCTCTCCAGGAAAGGGGGTGTGTTCCTTCCCTTTGATATTGCTATGCTTGTTACATCACCCTGCTTGATTGACACTTAAATGCTTGGGACACTCCTGAGACCGATTAAGAGAGCCAAGTGTCCAGCAGAGTTCTTTGTGTGGTTTCTGGGTGGTCCTCTGCCCTCCTGTATAACATCTGGTGATGGTTTTGTGGAGAGAGCTGACCCAGCATGAACAGGTAGGATGTACAGGTAATGTACAGGTGATCTACAGGTAATGTGCATGACAAGGTTAAGCATTTGGAGCTTAGTCTTGGGCTCCGGAGGACAACATACCACACGTGGTCACTCTCAGTAATGCAAGGGAACAGGAGGTTCCCAAGTACACTGACTTCTTCCCTTTGTCCTACTAAGGTCAATAATCTAAACTGGCCTGAAATATATCTCAGTGGAAGAGCCTTGTCTAGCATGCCTGAGGTCATGGGTTTGCCCCAAACCCTGTAATACATACATACATGCATGCCTTTTTCTTTTCAAATATGTTTTATTTATTTGCAAGCAGAGAGAGAGGACCAGAGAGAGAGACACGGAATGGGCGTGCCAGGGCATCTTGCCAGTGCTAACGCATTCCAGATGCGTGTGCCCATTTGTGTGCATCTGGCTTTAAGTAGATTCTGTGGATTTGAACCCAAACTATCAGGCTTTTCAAGCAAGTGCCTTTTTTTCTTTTTTATTTATTTTATGAGAGAGAGAATTGGCGGCAGGACCTCCAGCCACTACAATTGAGCTCCAGACACATGTGCCACCTTGTGCACATGCATCGCCTTGTGTGTCTGGCTTACATGGGTGGGTCCTTGGGCTGGAAGGTATGGGAGATGGCTCCATGGGTAAGTGTGTTCTCTGAGTTTAATCCCCAACACCCACATAAAAACCCAGACATGGTAATGCATGCCTGTGACTCCAGTGTTGCTAAGGGGGATGAAGACAGGAGCATCACCAGAGCTCCCTGGTCAGCCACTCTGAGTGAAGAGCAGGACATTACACGTTCAAAGAGAGATTCTGTGTCAGGGAAGTAAAGTGGAAGAGTCGTAAAGGAGGGTACCTGACATCTTCCTCTGACCTCTATGTGTGCTCATGGGGCACACACATGTGCACACACCACACATACTACACACACAATAAGAAAAGGATGAAGCCGGGTGTGCTGACTTATGTCTTTAATCCCAGCACTTAGAAGGCAGAGGTAGGAGGATTGACATGAGTTCGAGGCCATCCTGAGACTACATAGTGAATTCCAGGTCAGCCTGGGCTAGAGCAAGACCCAACCTTGAAAAACCAAAAGAAAAAAAAAAAAGAAAAGAAAAGAAAGGAAGGAAGAAAAGGGGGCTGAGTGCTACTTGTAGCTCAGAATGTTCATTCTCCACAGCAGTTAGCAGGTCAGTTTCCTTCAGTGTCTCTGTCATTCCAGAATCACCCTCTCTCTAGCTGTCACGCACTGCAATGCCATGTTCTCTGCCATGCTCCAGGATCTCTCTCCGTAACAACCAGAAATTGAGGCTGGAATTTTATTTAAGTGATTGGCCAGACTGTAAAAACAGACCTGATTTGTGCTTGTGTCTCCACGGGGAAGTAAGAGTTCCTGAAATGAGAGATGAGCTCCTCCTGGGACCCTGTGAAGAATGCATCCGAAAGCAGGGTGGTGTGAGCGTGGGCCATCGTGCTCGCTGGATGTGTCATCATGACCCAGAGGAAGGGCGTGATGGATGGATTCCTGAGAAAGGACAGTCAGGAACAAAATTGCCTTAGGGACAGACCCTGGAGATTTGTTTAGTTTGGAGACCTCTTGTTTGACTGAAGGTCTGATGTTATTGGCAAAAGGAGGACAGTTAAGGGCTGGAAAAATGGCTTAGTGGTTAAGGCACTTGCCTGCAAAACTAAAGGACCCAGGTTCAATTTCCCAGGACCCATGTAAGCCAGATGCACAAGGTGGCACATGCATCTGCATCTGGAGTTCCTTTGCAGTAGCTGGAGGCCTTGACACACCCATTCTCTCCCCCCCACCGTCTTTCCCTGTGTCCCTTTCTCAAATAAATAAAAATAAAACATTTAAAAAAGAAGACAGTTAACTGAGTCAACTTTGAAGTGATGTTGTAGTCCACATGGTGTAATCTCAAAGAAGCAAGTGTACTTCTGTGGGAAGAACCATTTCTAGTCATTACGATAACATCAGCTCTGCTGCAGAGACCCTTTCTCTTAGGAATGTCTACAAGAAGTGACAGTGATTGGTGACTAGCTTCCTGGATTTTGTTGGTGGCTTGGTACACATTTTTAGACTGTAAAGTCCTTGAGGGACATGCCCATGTTACTCCACTTCTTGTTCATTCATATTTTTTTGTGGCGGTGTTGATTGAGCTACCCTATGCTTTCACTGTGCTCAAAGTGAGCCGGCAAGGCAAGGGTGGGTTTTTTAAATATTTTACTTATTTATTTAAGAGGAAGAGAGAGAGAGAGATAATGGGTGTGCCAGGGCCTCAAGCCGCTGCAAACAAAATCCAGACACATGTGCCTCTGGCTTTATGTGTGTACTAGGGAATAAAACCCAGCACCTTTGGCTTAGCCAAAGAAGGAGAAAAGTTGCCCATTCTCATCCTCTCTCTCTGTGTGTGTGCCTTTCTCTCTCCCTCTGTCTCTCTCCTTACAAACAAAAAAATAAAATTTTGGAAACAGAACTTGATGTGTTCACTATACCTAAGGGGAGAGGAAGGGCAGCATGACCTTGGGAACAGTATGCACAAGGATGGAGCATGCTGGCTGGAGGCAGAGGGGGCTGATAGGTGGTAGACAGGAACCTGACCAGATAGAGTCTTGAAGGCCATGTTCAAGACATAGGTCTTTCAGAGCATCAAGAAATCTGTGCACAGCAGGGGTGTGCTTTGTGTTCAGAAAGATTCCTCTGACTGCTAGATGAAGTATGGTTTGAATGAAGCCAAAGTATGTGGATGATAACTCAGAGGTTGCCTTGCCTTCCTGGTTACAAATATTGGTGTCCTGGACTTAACTGGCCATGGGACAGTGGCTTGGTTTGAGAGACATGAGTGTAGTAGCATTGTGTCTGCTGACTGATTTGTGGGGGACCCGTAGGAAATTTTCTCTTGTAGGCATGGGTCAAGGGACTTTGGCGTTGTTTTGGATGCTGCCATTGTCAGACCTTATACCTGTCACTCTCCGGACCTGCAGTTTCCATATCTACAAAATAGCATATTTAGATTCCATTGTCTGAATTTCCTTTTTTTTTTTTTTTTTTTTTTTTTTTTGAGTTAGGGTCTCGCTCTAGCCCAGGCTGACCTGGAATTCACTATGTAGTCTCAGGATGGCCTCCAACTCATGGTGATCCTCCTACCCCTGCCTCCCAAGTGCTGGGATTAAAGGTGTGCTCCACCACGCCCAGCTGAATTTCTTTAGTCTATAATGTATTAGGTGCTGTGGGTTTTTTTCATTAGATAGTTGGTAAATGTGTGGCTCACATAAAACATTTGCAAGTCCTCTCAGACTACAGGAGTGGTGGACAGAGACATATGCACTTAAAAGGCACCGCTAAATACTTTGCCTTTCATATTGTGGCAAATTCCAGATTAGGCTTGAATTTAAAAGAGCCCAGATAAGATTCATGAGAACAAGAAAAGCGAACCCTGTAGCTGAGTGGGAGTGAGAGCAAGCGGGCCAGCCCAGAGGCACCTGGAAAGCAGGAGGAGGTTCAGCTCCAAGGGAGGACTCATTTGATTCTTAAGTCCTATGATGTGGGAGTCCCCTGTCAGCAGTTGTCATGGGCACATTCATCTGTAACCACAAACATTTTCCTGTGGAGGAGTGGTGATAACAATTTAATTGATCTAAAAAAAAAATCTAATAACAGGGTCAAGTGAAAGGCAAGTAGTGTAATTTGCCGGCAAGCCCTGGTCAGTTGCCACATGGTCCCATGCATCTATGTGTGTGCGTGCGTGCGTGCGTGCGTGTGTGTTTGCTTAAGCAAGTGCCTATCAGCACAGAGGTCCTCCAGGAGTGTGGGTGGCTTGGATTGGCCATAACCTCATGGTGTCACGATGGATTAAACAGGCAGTCCTGTGGATACAGGGGACTACTTTGTCTTGCTTGGGAAAGCCCTTAGTTCAGCCACTGGAGCTGGAAGAGACAGCACTTCACCGCGCTACTCAGCAGCACATTGGTGGCTGTCCCGCAGAGTGGGTATAGAGAGGGTGCTGACTTGGACTGATGAAAATAATATTTAAAAAAGGGAGGGGGCTGGAGAGATGTCTTAGCGGTTAAGCGCTTGCCTGTGAAGCCTAAGGATCCCAGTTCGAGGCTCGATTCCCCAGGATCCACATTAGCCAGATGCACAAGGGGGCGCACGCGTCTGGAGTTCGTTTGCAGTGGCTGGAGGCCCTGGCATGCCCATTCTCTCTCTCTCTCTGTGTCTCTTTCTCTCTCTGTCTGTTGCTCTCAAATAAATAAATAAAAATGAACAAAAAAAAATTTTTTAAGGGAGGGGCTAGGGAGATGGCTCAATGATTGAAGGAGCTTACTTGCAAAGCCTGATGGCATCAGTTCCCCAGCACTCACATAAAGCCAGATGCACAAAGTGGCACATGTGTCTGGAGTTCATTTTGCAGTGGCTAGAGACCCTGGTGTGCCCATTCTCTCTCTCTCCTTGCAAATAACTTTTTAAAAAATTTAAAGGAAAGGAGAGTTTCGTGGGGTTCTCTGGCCATTTTCAGAGTTTTTGTTGCGTCTTTTGCATTCATAGAACAACCCGCCCTGCCCTGCCCTGCCTTCCCCTTGCTCTGCTACGCTGTGGCTCTTTTAAAATTTCCAAGGGAGAGGGCTGGGAAAATGGCTCAGCGGTTAAGGCACATGCCCGCGAAGCCCAAGGACTCCGGTTTGATTTCCCAGGACCCACATAAGCCATATGCACAAGGGCTGCATGAGTTTGGAGTTTGTCTGCAGTGGTTGGAGGCCCTGGCACATCCATTCTCTCTTTCTCTCTGCCTCTTTCTCTTTTTTTCCAAGTGGGGGCTGGGGGGATGGCTTAGCAGTTAAGGTGCATGCCTGCAAAGCCTAAGGACCCAGGTTCAATTCCCCAGGTCCCACATAAACCAGATGCACATGATGACACATGCATCTGGAGTTTGTTTACAGTGGCTGGAGGCCCTGGTGCACCCATTCTCTCTCTCTCTCTCTCTCTTTTTCTCTCTCTAATAAATAAATTAAATTTTCTTTCATCATTTCAAGCTATGTGTGAGAATCTGTGTTGTTGTTTGTGTTTTAGAATGGCCAGAGGAAAACCCATTTAAAAATTTTTGTTTTGGTTGTTTTGAGGTAGGGTTTTACTCTAGCCCAGGCTGACCTGGAATTTACTATGTAGTCTTAGGGTGGCCTTGAACTCATAACTATCCCCTTACCTCTAGCTCTTGAGTGCTGGGATTAGAGGCATGTACCACCATCCCCAGCTAAAAAAATTTTATTGTTTTATTTCTATTTATTTGAGAGAGAGAGAGAAAGAAAGAGAGAGAGAAAAAGGGTATGCTAGGGCATCTAGCTACTGCAAATGAACTCCAGATGCATGTGCCACCTTGTACACACCTTGTACTTATGTGGCCCTGGGGATCGAACCTCTGTCCTTTGGCTTTGCAGACAAGTGCCTTAATCACTAAACCATGTCTCCAGCCCTTTTTATTAATTTTTATTTTTTAAATATTTTTATTTATTTGCAAGCAAAGAGACAGAGAGAGGGAGAAAGTTAGTATGGGTACACCAGAGCCTCTTGCCACTGCAAATGAACTCCAGACACATGCACCACTTTGTTCATCTGGCTGTACATGGGTACTAAGGAATTGAAACTGGGCTACCCAGGCTTTGCAAGGAAGTGCCTTTAACCACTGAACCATCTCTCCATCCCCTGTTTTTAAAAAATGTATTTTATTCCTATGTATGGGTTATGGGGATCAGTTGGAAATTATTATAGATTAGAGAGACTAGAAAGAATATTTGAGAGAGAGAGTGAGCACTAGGCATAGCCAGATGTGGTGGTACATGCCTATAATTCTAGCACTTGGCAGATGAGACTGGAGGATCAGGAGTTCAAGGCCAGCCTTGCCTACATAGAGAATTGGTGGCATGAGTCTTCAAAGCAAAAACCCAAGAGCTGGGTGTGGTAGCACACACCTATAATCCCAACTCTCTGGAGGGAAGAGAGAAAGGACTAGAGTTCAAGACCAGCCTACCTGGTGGGACCCTATCTCAAATAAATAAATAAATAAATAAATAAATAAATAAAAGGACAAGTTAGAAGTTTTTAGTCATCTTGAGAAAAGAGAAAGGAGGAAGAATGTGCGGCATGTTCTCCAATTTGGGGTTGGGGTGAACATGGGACCTCCCTTCCTGAGAATTGGACAGGTAGGTATGGGTTCTCTACAGAGCACCCCAGGCCCTGGAGCATTGCAAATTTAGGCTTCCTACATGAAGTTAGTATTCCACAGGTCCCTTGTGTCAGTATGTCCAAAGAGGACACCCCAGGCCTGGAGACTGTCCACAGCCCCTGCTTCAGCCACCACAACATTCTCCCATGGGTCAAGTTTCCTGGCTTCAAAAACAAAACAAACCTACTTTTCTTGCATGTTTTTACCCGGACAGTCTAGGTTTTCGATGCTGAATATTTGAGGAGCCCGGGCTGATTTTTTGTTTTGTTTTGTTCTGTTTTTCGAGGTAGGGCCTAGCCCAGGCTGACCTGGAATTCACTATGTAGTCTCAGGATGGTCTCCAACTCACAACAATCCTCTTACCTCTGCACCCCAAGTGCTGGGATTAAAGATGTGTGCCACCACACCTGGCTCCCACACGGCTACATGGCCGAATTAAATTCCTGTCCAAGCTTTCTAGGTAGCCTAGGATCTGAATCTCCTCCTGCTCTGATATTGACCCCAAGGAAACTGGCAGAAGGTGCTAGAAGGGGAAGAGACCACCCAGAGTCTGCCCACACTTCCTAAGGGCTCACTGGGGACCCAGTGCTTGGCCCAGAAGCCCTTCTGTCTGTCCCAGAGGAAGCAGGATAGGAGATGTCCGCATGCAGGAGGGAGGGTGTACCCCTGTGCCTCCGAGGAAGCCCAGGCTGGCCTGGTGGCTTCGCACACCTCCTCAGGCCAGCACAGGGGGGCTCATGGGTCGTCCTCCTCTCCTTTTCATGAGTCAGTCCTCCTCTTGATCTCCAACAGCTTCCATCCAGGGGCAACTATCACCCTTCCTTCCAGATGCCTGTTGCCAGCTTCGGCACTGGAAATAACCCTGACACATTGTATTTGATCTACCCCCCACCCCCAGTCCCCTCCCTCTCCCCCCCCCCCCGCAACCCCACCATTCATTAGGCTGACATTTCTTCTTTTTCTTTAGGCAGGGTCTCACTCTAGCCCAGCCTGACCTGGAACTCACTCGGTAGTTCCAGCCTTATCTCAAACTCCTAGGCTGACTTTGTTTTTGTTTTTTTAAATAACGTTTCCTCATTTTATTTAAATTTTATTTTATTTATTTGAGGGGGCAGATAGGCAGAGAATGGGCACCCCAGGACCTCTAGCCACTGCAAACGAACTCCAGATACATGCGTCAGCTCGTGCATCTGGCTTACATGAATATTGGAGAATGGAACCTGGATCCTTAGACGTCACAGGCAAGTTCCTTAACTGCTAAGTCATCTCCCCAGCCTTAGGGTGACTTTTTAAAATATTTTGATCTATTTATTTGAGCACCAGTGAGAGAGAGCAAAGGAGCATGGACTTACCAGGGCTTCTTGTTGCTGCAAATGAACTCCACATACATGCTCCACTTTGTACATCTGGCCTTAAGTGGGTACTGAGGAATTACAAACTTGGGCCACAGGCATTGCAAACAAGTACCATCTCCCCAGTCCCCATTAGGCTAAGTTTTAAAGACATACACATGGGTGTATGCACACTCAAATGCTTACAACATACATCACACACATACGCTACACACAAAAACTAGATAAAGTAAAAGGAATGGGAAAACAAGAGTTTAGTAGGCAATGTATGCCTTGCAAGCATGAGAACCCGAGTTCAATCGCCAGAACCCATTTTAAAAATGCCAGGCATAGGGCTGGAGGGATGGCTTAGTGGTTAAGCACTTGCCTGTGAAGCCTAAGGACCCCGGTTCAAGGCTCGATTCCCCAGGACCCACATTAGCCAGATGCACAAGGGGGCGCACACGTCTGGAGTTCGTTTGCAGTGGCTGGAGGCCCTGGCGCGCCCATTCTCTCTCTCTCTCTCTTTGCCTCTTTCTCTCTCTGTCTGTCACTCTTAAATAAATAAATAAAAATAAAACAAAAAAATAAAAATGCCAGGCATGGTGGGTCATGTACTTGTGGATGACTTTTTTTCTTTTGAGGTAGGGCCCCACTGTAGCCCAGGCTGACCTGGACTTACTCTGTAGCCCAGTGTGACCTCTAACTAAAGATGACCTTCCCATCTCAGCCTTCTGAGTGATGGGATTGAGGGTGTGAGTCAGATCATGTACTTGTAATCCTAGTGTTGGGGAGGCCAGCCAAGCTAGCCTAATTTGTGCACTTCAGGCCAGTGAGAGGAGTGTGCCAAAGAAGGTGGACAATGTTCCTGAGGAACACCAACAGAGGTTGTCTCTGGTCTAGGCACATACATGCATTAAAAATGTCAGTCTGAGCCGGGCGTGGTGGCGCACACCTTTAATTCCAGCACTCAGGAGGCAGAGGTAGGAGGATCACCATGAGTTTGAGGCCACCCTGAGACTACATAGTGAATTCCAGGTCAGCCTGAGCTAGAGTGAGACCCTATCTCAACCCCTCCCCCCCAGAATAAAAGTCAGTCTGAGGCTTAGTGTTTAAGGCGCTTGCCAGAAAAGCCAGGTTCGGTTCCCCAATACCCTTGTAAAGCTGGACGCACGAGATAGTGCATGTGTCTGGAGTTTGTTTGCAGTGGCTAGTGGCCCTGGTGCTTGCTCTCTCTCTCCCAATCTCTCTCATCAATATATATAGATAGGTAGATAGATAGATAGATAGATAGATAGATAGATAGATAGATAGATACCTTGCTGCTTGTCAAAATAAATAAATAGAATTTTTTTGTTTGTTTATTTATTTATTTGAGAGTGACAGAGAGAAAGAGGCAGAGAGAGAGAGAGAGAGAGAGAGAGAATGGGCGTGCCAGAACTTCCAGCCTCTGTAAACAAACTCCAGATGCATGCGCCCCCTTGTGCATCTGGCTAACGTGGGTCCTGGGGAATTGAGCCTCGAACCGGTGAACTTAGGCTCCACAGGCAAGCGCTTAACCGCTAAGCCATCTCTCCAGCCCTAAATAGAATTTTTTACAAAATCGGTCTGCTTTCTATTACCACTCTAGGCTAGTCACACTAAACAATGTCTGTGATGAAAGACTCTTCTGAGATAAACGACCTCCCTGACCCCTTCTTCCCCATGCGTACCCTTGAGATTTCATAACCCTACTTTTTTTTTTTTCTTGTTTTGTGTTGTTTTTGAGATAGGGTCTTCATGTGTGGCAATGGCTGGCCTGGAACTCAGCATGTAGACCAGGCTGGTGTCAAACTTGTGGCAATTCTTCTACCTTTCCTCCAAAATGTTGGGATTCCAGGCATATAGCACCACACCTATTTAATTTTAAATTTTTTTTTGGCATTTAAAAACATTCTGTAGATAGAAGTCCATTGAGGGGCTGGAGAGATGGCTCCATGGTTAAGACACTTGCCTTCAAAGCTTAATGACCTGGGTTCAATTCCCCAGTACCCATATAACACCAGATGCACAGAGTAATGCATGCATCTACAGTTTGTTTGCAGTGGCTAGAGGCCCTGGCACACCCATTCTCTCTCTCTCTCTCTCTCTCAGTTTGCCAATAAATAAATAAAATATTTGAAAGAATTCCATGGAGTTTAATAGGCAGCTTTAGTATTTCATAGTACAGAAATACTTATGAATCCATGACTCAGAATAAAATAAAGATCTGGTTTCTAGGGTGCTCCATGCTTGGTCTACTGCCTACCTTTTCCTCCTCCCTTCTCTGTCTTGGTATCTTTTGATAAGCCAGAACTTCGATGCTCCTCAAGCCACCCAGGGCCATTCTTCCCTCATATCTGGCTCTGGTCTTCTGTGTCACCCCGTGTTACTGTGTCACCCTTATCGCTATGCCTAGAAGGCTTGCTGAAGAAACCTGTTCTCCCTGAAGTGGCTTCTCTGGGTGGCAGGAGGCAGCTGCTCTCTCGGCCATCTGTTGTCCTTGTTGGCGGTCTGCCTCTCACAAGTACAGACAGGGTGCCCCTGTTGTCACTTTTCAGGTGCTTGTGCTCCTAACACCTTGTCCTCAAAGCTGAGTTGTAGCTTGTGGAACTTCCATGATGGCTTCTAATTGATCATATTGCCAAACACACAGCTCTCACCTCAAAGGGAACAGGAGACGGTTTATTCTGGAGCCAAATATGAGTGACTGTGGTCAGGGAACACTGATTTAGGTACCCCAAATTCCATGTTCCAACGTGTCAACCATTTCATGAAGTTTCATAGCTACAGAACAAAAGATGGTCATGAGCCAAGGCATGTCTCAAATACACTGGTGAAGACGTCAGTAGGATTGTAGCGAAGCAGGGACATCTCAGCTATAGGCTTCAGATGTTATCTGATGACATTCTTAACCTTTGGGTTGGTGGAAGCTATTAGTACATTCCAAAAAGGTTTCACCTGATCATCTGATAGTCACAATGATATCAGGTTCAACACAGAGGTGGGCAATAAATGGCTGTTACTGGGGGCTAAAGATAGCACAAGAGAACTGGGTTCTGACTCTGCAACATTCCATCTCTACAGCCACAGAAGTTCTATCAGCTAATCAGCCTTGTAGGATATTTGAAATATATGAGCTGCTTCCCAAGAACTTTAGCTCACAATATGTATTTAATTATGAGGTTTACAAGCTGGGGAGAGGGCTGAGTGGTGAAGAGCACTTGCTTGCAAGCTTTCTGGCCTGGGCTCAATTCTCCTGTACTCATGTAAAGCCAGATGCACAAAGTGGCACATGCATCTGGAGTTCATTGGCAATGGCATGAGGCCCTGGCGAGCCCATGCTTGGCTCTCGCTCTCTCTCTCTCTCCAAATAAACATAGTTTTTTAGTTTTTTTTCCTCACTTGATCCCAGCCTGACCTCGAACTCACTCTATAGCCCCAGGCTGGCCTCAAATTCACAGTGATCCTCCTAAAGTGTTGGGATTAAAGGTATGCACCACCACACCTAATAAAAATATTTTTTAGAAAGTTTGAAATCCTTGTCATTCTTTCAGGACCTGGGAAGTGGTATCAGCTATGAGGTGGTGCAGACACAGTTAAGAGGTGGTACACAGTGAATAACAAGACAGTGAGGAAAAGAACTCTTCATCATGTGATTTACAGGTCACATGACCCCAGTCCTCTCCCCTCCTCCCACTTTGGTGTTCATCAGTTAAAGAGAAGCAGAAATCCTGACTCACAGATCTGTTTATACAAAGGATAGATTGTGTCTGTCAGAGCAAGAAGCACAGAAGGCGAGTGGTCCTGACAGACTCACTCAGTCACTCAACTGTCACCGGGCACAAAGGTCCTTTCCATCTCCCTCAACCCTTCATACTGGGATTCAGGCCAATGTCCCTCATGGTGGCAAGATGACCACCAGTAGCCACTAATGTGATGTCCTTCTTATCAGTGTAGTTGGCTGAGAATCCCTCGGCCAGGGACAGTTGTCCCCTCTCCATGCAGAGGCATGCCATGTGGAGTGGGACTGACTGTGTGGTGGGAATGAGCACAGAAAGAGGGAGAACGGGGGCTAGTCACTGAGGAAGACCACCAACACCATCCACGGTAAGTGTAGCTGGTTTTCAAAATCAAAATTAGGGCTAGAGAGATGGCTTAGCAGTTAAGGCGCTTGCTGGCAAAGCCAAGAGACCTAGGTTGGGCTGGAGAGATGGCTTAGCGGTTAAGCACTTGCCTGTGAAGCCTAAGGACCCCGGTTCGAGGCTCAATTCCCCAGGACCCACGTTAGCCAGATGCACAAGGGGGTGCATGCATCTGGAGTTCATTTACAGAGCCTGGAAGCTCTGGCGTGCCCATTCTCTCTCTCTTTCTCTCTCTCTCTCTCTCTCTCTCTCTGCCTCCTTCTCTCCGTCACTCTCACATAAACAAACAAACAAACAAACAAGAAATTTAATAAAAAAAAAAAAGACCTAGGTTCAATTCCCCAGTACCTATGCAAAGCCAAATGCCAAAGGTGGCACATGCATCAGGAGTTTGTTTGCAGTGGCTAGAGGCACAAGGCTCTGGTGTGCCTATTGTCTCTCTCTCTCTCTCTCTCTCTCTCTCTCTCAGCCTCTTTCTCTCAAATAAATAAACTATTCTAAAACAAGGGTTAAAAGGGTTGGGGAGATGGCTTAGCAGTTAAAGCACTTGCCTGCAAAACCTAAGGACCCAGGTTCGATTACCCAGTACCTACATAAGCCAGATGACATGGTGATGCATGTGTCTGGAGTTCATTTACAGTGGCTGGAGGCCCTGGCACACCCATTCTCTCTCTCTCCCTCTCTCTCTCTCTCCTTGAAAATAAGTGAATAATTAAAAAAAAAAACTTTTTATTTTAATCCCAGCACTAGGGAAGCAGAGGTAGGAGGATCACTATGAGTTCAAGGCCACCCTGAGACTACATAGTGAGTTCCAGGTCTGCCTGGACCAGAGTGAGACCTCAAAAAAAAATTGGGGGCTGGAGAGATTGTTCAGTGGTTAAGGTGCTTGCCTATGAAGTCTAAGGACCCAGGTTTGATTCCCCAGTACCCATGTAAACTAGATGCACAAGGTGGCACATTCGTTTGGAGTTTGTTTGCAGTGACTGGAGGCCCTGGTGTGCCCATTCTCTATCTACCTTTCTCTCTCTCTCTCTCTGAAAATAAGTAAATAAATAAATAAAATATTTTTAAAAAAATATTTGGGGAGAGCATGTGGTCAGAGTCTTCCCCCTATGAGGCAAATGCCCCATGAGATCAAGAAGACAGAGGAGCACTAGAGTGGCCACAGGGTCCTTGGAGACCATCAGCACAGAGGTATCTAAGAGAAAGTCCCTTGTTTCTTCATGAGTATCCCCACATCTCTGCCCCATGCCGGAGGCTGGAGTTGGAAAATGTTGGGGTGGGAGCAAAATGAGTCGTGTATAAGGGAGTCTCACGGACCTTCAGAGGTGACCTCCCCTCCCAGGGAGAAGCCAGGCAACAGGGCTCAGGGGCCAAATCTGCAAGGCTGGACTCCAGCTGCCTACAACCACTGAGGGTTTCTGACCAGGGGACATGTGACCCAGTTTGCCTGGCATTAACACTGAATCTATGTAAAAAAAAAAAAAAAAAAAGTCCTCAGATAAATGGTCAATGTTTATAGAGTAAAAAGAAGCAAATTCTGAAATGATTTAATGACAGTCTTATCTCTGGGGCTAGGCTTTGAATAATTTAATTTTCTTCTTTTTGCTTCTCTGTATCTCCTCATTTTCCTGCCAAAACGTAATACATATAAATTAAAAGCAAACAGAACTTTGAGCCGTTTGTGTGTGCATGTGCGTGTGCGTGTGTTTGGTGGCCAGAAGTCAATGTTAAGGTGTCTTACTCAATCACTCTCCACCTTACTCTGAAACAGGGTCTCTCACTAAGCTCAAAGCTCACTGATAAGACTAGTTGGCCAGCAAGCCTTGGATGGGGGGTCCTGCTGTCTCTGCCTGCCCAGCACTGGGATTATAAGGGCATGCCACCAAACCAGCTTTTACATAGTGTCTGGGGATCCAAACCTAGGTCCTCATGCTTGTGTAGCAGGTACTTTATCCACAGAGCCTTCTCCCCAGCCCGTTTTGTTTCTCCCCCACCCCAACACTCTCTCTCTCTCTCTCTCTCTCTCTCTCTGTTAAGAAAAGAGAGTAAAAGGGCTGGAGAGATGGCTTAGAGGTTAAGCGCCTGCCTGTGAAGCCTAAGGACCCTGGTTCGAGGCTTGATTCCCCAGGACCCAAGTTAGCCAGATGCACAAGGGGGCGCATGCATCTGGAGTTCTTTAACAGAATAGGATTGATTAGATTAGTATTTTTTAAATATTTATTTAAGAGAGAGAAAGAAGCAGAGAGAGAGATAGAGAATGGTTGTACCACGGCCTCCAGCCACTGCAAATGAGCTCCAGATGCATGTGCCACCTTGTGCATCTGGCCTATGTAGGTACTGTGGAATCAAACCTGGGTTCTTAGGCTTTTCAGGCAAGAGCCTTAACTGTTAAACCATCTTCATTAGATTATTATTTTTTAAACATTATTTATTTATTTATTTATTTGGGAGATTGAAAGAGGGAGGGAAAGAGAGAGAGAGAATGGACATGCCAGGGCATCTAGCCACTGCAGACTAACTCCAGACGCATGCGCCCCCTTGTGCATCTGGTTTACATGGGTCCTGGAGAATCGAACCAGGATCTTTTGGCTTTGCAGGCAAATGCCTTAACCGCTGAGCCATCTCTCCAGCCATAGATTACTATTTTTGAAACAGTTAGCCCAGTACCTGGAGTGTTGAAAGCTCCATATCATAGCTGACAAATAAAAATAGAAACTAGTTTCAGCCTGCGAAGACATGAAATAAGTGCTAGAGAGGTATATCACAGGACTGTGCTTATAGCTGTCAAATACTTACATATGGCAATCAGGCTTTTCAATAGATTTCAAATAACTTTATTTTCTACATAGAAACAAAAGAAGGGAGGGAGGGAGAAATGGAGAGGGAAAGAGAGAGAAAACTCACCTTATTTGAAGTTTAAAAAAATCAAGATTAAAAAAAAACATGGTGGGGGCTGGAGAGATGGCTCAGCAGTTAAGGTACTCGCCTGCAAAGCCTAATGACTGGGGTTTGATTCCTCAGTACCCATGTGAAGCCAGGTGCACAAGGTGGTACATGCATCTGGACTTTGTTGGCAGTGAGTGGAAGCCATTCATTCTATCTGTCTCTCTTCCCCATCTCTCTCTGCTTGTAAATAAATAAAAATAATTTTAAAAATTCTAAACAAAACATAGTGGGTTGGGAGATTGCTTAATGGATATGTAGAGCACTTGCCACACAAGTGTGAGGTCCTGAGCTTGAATTTTCCGACATCCACACACCCACATGGACACGTCGTACACCCCACTCTGACCTCCACAATGCTCCATGACGTGCCCCCTGACATCCACACACCCACACGGACACGTCGTACACACCAGGGCAGCCTGGTCTATATAGCAAGATCCTGTGTCAAAGCAGAACAGAGAATCAAATAAGGCTTAGAAACATTGCTGATAAATCTTTAACAGCACATTAAAGGGTAGGGGGAGTGTGGATTAAACTCAGAAAATATATAAAGCACCTTTGTTTTAGGTCTTAAACTAAGCATGGGACTGTGCTTTGTTAGACATATTAACCCAAAGGCTTTTTCAGCTGTCATGCCCCCAGCCAGGGTGGAAGGCAGCCTTCCAGGGAGAGGCAGTGACGATGAATGTAGATATAGTATTTTTAGAATACATTGTTCTCTGGATTCTAGAAACAGTCAACCTATGAAAATGAATTTCCAGAGACATTCTTCCAGCTTTGTGCCCCTTTAAAATTTCTATTTCAAAATAGCAAATGTTTCGTTTGGTTTTGGTAACTAAATTTCTTGTCTCACCCAAAGGTGAGGAGGGAACCATCTATTTTGGGCCTCATAAGCTGTGATGATGTCATCTGCAAGGCAGCAGGCTCAGCACTGTGGGGGACATGGGACAGCCCTGTAGCAGAGAACAGGGAACAATAACAGTAAAACAACTGCAGTGCATTATTGTGCTTTTGCTATGTGGGCAGGATCACTGCCCCCATTTTAAACATTTTCTTTTTACAATTTGTTAAAATATCTTATTTATTTATTATAGAGGAGAGAGAGAGAAAGAAAGAGGCAGATATAGAGAGAGAATGGGCGAGCCAGGGCCTCCAGCCACCACAAACAAACTCCAGATGCATACACCACTTTGTGAATCGACTGATGTGGGTACTGGAGAATCAAAGCTGGGTCCTTTGGCTTCACAGGCAAGTGCCTTAACCACTAAGCCATCACTCCAGCCCCCAATTTACAGATGGAAAGAATGAGACCAACAGAGGGAAAGCCTTGATCAGAGCTTTGCATCCATATGGTGAAGTTGAATCCAATGATCATTAAGTCAGTACAGGTAAATTTGCCCTGAGAACCTTCATGGAATGTGTCATTTTTATTTTGACTTGTGCAAACTCATGAGAAGAATTATATAAGTTCCTTCTTCTGATTCTGTAAGTAAGGGACAGTAAGATGCTATTTTGTAGTCCCCAGGAGCACACGAACAAAAAGCTCCCTAAGTGGCTGGCTTTCATATCAGCAGGAGGCAAAGGATGCTTGATTCGCCGGCAATTAAGATAAAAATAAAGCTCTCTTTGTGGCTTTACTAAATAAAGGACTGGATACCTGCTGATAATAATTAGTGTTGCGTTTAGCCTTTACAAAAAAAAAAAACAAAAAACAAAAACAAACAAAAAAAAAAAAACCACAGGTACACTTAAAAGGTCCTCAGATGTCTTCCTGAATGGCTTGAATGGTAACTGCTCAACTGTGTACTTGCTCCTAGGAGTGTGTTAGCCACTGCCCTGCCCCCATATAACATATTATAGGATAAAAACAATAGGCTATTTATTGTCGAGCTGTTTGCTTCAGTAACAGTTCCAGGCCCATTTACTTATATTTTATTACCTTATCATTTCAAGTCTTTACAAAGCCCTTTATAGAGGGGTTGAGAGCCACGGTGTTCTTAAGAGAAATGGAGGCCCCAGGGAATTAAGAAAATTACCCAAGACCAGATCTGGCTTTGCATGTGGTACAACTTAAATTTATCTCTAAACATTTTACTTTTTTTTTTTGTTAGGTAGGGTCTCACTCTAGCCCAGGCTGACCTGAAATTCACTATGTAGTCTCAGGCTGGCCTCAAACTCATGGCAATCCTCCTACCTCACTTTCCCAGGTGCTGGCATTAAAGGTGTGTGCCACCACACCTAGCTGTAACATTTTACTTTTTGAGGGGCTGGAGTGATGGCTCAGTGGTTAATGACACTTGCTTACAAAGCCAGACAGCCCAGGTTCTATTGCCCAGTACCCACATAAGCCAGATGCACAGTGGCACATGCGTCTGGAGCTCATTTGCAACAGCAGAAGCCCCTGGCATGCCATGCCCATTCGCTCACACTCTCTCTCTCGTTCTCTCTCTCTATCATAAATACATATTTTAAAAATACCTTTTAAGGCTGGGCATGGTGGCGCACAGCCTTTAATCCCAGCACTCAGGAGGCAGAGGTAGGAGGATCTCCATGAGTTCAAGGCCATCCTGAGACTACATAGTTAATTCCAGGTCAGCGTGGACCAGAATGAGACCCTAGCTCAAAAAACCAAATAATAATAATAATAATAATAATTAGTTTTTACTCTTTGTAGTTTCTAAGCATATAAGAAATTTAAGAGGTTAATATTATGTAGTCCCACATGCTGGTCACTCAACCCTGATGGTTGTCCATTTTTTAAAATTCCATTTCCCCTTCCACATACTTGATGTTTTGTTTGGTTTTGTTTGGTTTTGTTTGGTTTTGTTTTCCCAGTGTCTTAAAGGAGATCCTAGCCAGCCCACCATTCATTCCACAAAGAAAACCCAAAGGTGCTTCAAGTATTACAACACTCACTTTCTTTTATTTGATCCAAAACTACTTCTGACTAAGGACATAATTTCCAGGAACACACCAAGAACAGCGACCTTCACAAGAGCTGGCACCAGGCAGCAGGGATCTGGTTCTTCTCCAGGCTGCGCGTCCCCCATGTTCATGGTGTGTGTGGTGGTGGTCATGCCCCTGTGTGTGACTGGACCTGACAACTCAAGCTCCTCGGGGCAGGCACTGCCCTGTCCTTCTCCCATAGTGTGCAGCTCTGAGGGGAAGGGGACGGGGAGGGATGTGGGCGTGCCAGGACCTCCAGCTGCTGCAAACAAACTCCAGATGCATGTACCACTTTGGACATCTGGTTTTACATGGGTGCTGGGGAATCTCAGTCTTTTAGAAATTGAAAGTTTGAGCCGGGCATGGTGGTGCACACCTGGTTTAATCCCAGCACTTGGGAGGCAGAGGTAGGAGGATCACTGACAGTTTGAGGCCACCCTGAGACAGCATAGTGAATTCCAGGTCAGCCTGGGCTAGAGTGAAACCCTACCTCAAAAAATAAATGAACAAAGAAAGAAAGAAAGAAAGAAATTGAAAGTTTCAAAGGATGAGGTAAGAAAAAGGCTACTTCCTATCCTCTTTCTTGGACACTGCGGGAGGTTACGGTGTGCTTGGGGAACTGAACCAAAGATGCCGAATAAGCTTGGACTTAGCTCTCAGTTCACACATTTGAATTTCAGAACTTGGTCTCAGATCCAGTGGTCTCTGAGGCAGAAGAAACGTTTCATGGAATAAATTCTGGAGGGATTGGGAAAGACCACTTTCCCCCTGAATTAATGTTCTTCTTGGGGGCTGGGAGATGGCTCAGCAGTTAAGGCACTTGCCTGCAAAGCCTAGGGACCAAGGTTCGATTTCCCATTACCCATGTAAGCCAGATGCACAAAGTGGCACATGCGTCTGGAGTTTATTTGCAGTGGCTAGAGTCCCTGGTGTCCCCATTCTCTCTCATTCTGACTCTTTTCTTTTTCTCTCTCTCAAATAAATAAATGATTAAAAAAGCAAAACAAAACAATTCATATCAAGACATGGTAGTGCACTCCTTTAATCCCAGCACTTGGGAGACAGAGGTTGGAGGATTGCTGTGAGTTCGAGGCCACCCTGTGACTATATAGTGAATTCCAGGTCAGCCCAGGCTAGAGCGAGACCCTACTTTGAAAAAAGAAGAAAAAACACCGTGTGGGGCCAAGGGTTTGTGGGCTCATCAGGTAAGAGCACTTGCTGAGCAAGCATGAGGACCTGAGCTCGATCCTCAACACTCACACAAAAAGCCAGGTGTGGCTGCCCATGTCTGTAACCCCAGAGCTGAGGGGACAGAGACAGGAGTATTTCTGGGCTCACTGATCAGCCAGTCTAACAGAAAAACAGCAAGCTCCAAGGACAGTGAGAGACCGAGAGAAAGAAAACATAAGCGATAGAGGAGGGCTGCCCTCCTCGGGCCTCTGCATGGGCTGTGTGCGGAGGCCCATGCGCACGCACACTGCACATACTGCTTGTGAATCTGTCTGTGATTGACAGCTTTGTTGGGGAGGGGGAGATTTAGGTCAGAGGTAGAGGGCTTTCCTAACAAGCACAAAGCCCAGAGTTTAGTCCCAAGGACTGGGGGGGGGGGGGGGAACTTGGTGGGAATATAGGGAATTTGGGATGTACCATCAGAACACCTGTGTTCTAACCATCCCTCACCTACTGTTTGGTCTCTCATTTTCTTTACAAACCACAGGCGGATCACCTGCCCTCTCTGAACCTTAGTTTCTTGTTAAAAAATATTATTTTTATTTTTATTATTTACTTATTTATTTATTTATGTATTATTTTGAGAGAATGTATGTGAGAAAAAGAAGCAGATGAGAGTGAGTATGGGTGTACCAGGGCTTCTAGCCACTGCAAATGAACTCCAGACGCAACGTGCCACCTTGTGTATCTGGCTTTGCTTGGGTACCTGGGTAACCAAACCTGGGTCCTTAGGCTTTGCAGGCAAACGTCTTAACTGCTGGGCCATCTCTCCAGACCTAGCCTCAGTTTCTTAACCCATCCATTCAGTAAATGTTGGCTGCCTGTTTTATGCCGGGTACTGGGCATTGAATAAGGTGGTGTGTGTGTGTGTGTGTGTATGTGTGTGTGTGTGTGTGTGTGTGTGTGCAAGCAGTTTATAAAGAAGTGTTATAATGGTGGGTGCTTTTCTTGTTAAAATACAAGGCCTTTGGAGAAGAGAACTTTGAGACATAATCTACCCTTATGAGTGACTTAGCTTTCAGAGTTTTGACGGGAGGAGAAGTGGCAGGATGTCAGACCCGGACACCACGGAATACAAGGTAGTTCAAGGCTGGATCTGAGGCAGGGCATGGTGGTGCACGCCTTTAATCCCAGCACTGGGGAGGCAGAGGTAGGAGGATCATAATGAGTTAGAGGCCACCCTGAGACTACATAGTGAATTCCAGGTCAGCCTGGGTTAGAGCAAGGCCTTACCTTGAAAAATTAAAAAAGAAAGAAAGGAAGGAAGGAAGGGAGGGAGGGAGGGAGGGAGGGAGGAAGGAAGGAAGGAAGGAAGGAAGGAAGGAAGGAAGGAAGGAAGGAAGGAAGGAAGGAAGAAAGACTGGCTCGGAGGAGGGGGGTCATATGATGGAAAGATGGTGCACTTTGTCCAGGAGCAAGCCTTACTTGCAGGTACATAGGAGGCTATTCAGATAAGCTCATCTCACGTGCACACCAAGCCCGTTTCCAGCCGCCTATGTCAGTGTGCCCCTCCGAGCACACAGCACAGGGGCTCACGTCATTTTCATCTGCTCTAGTGACCGACTGTCCTGGTGCTCTCAGTGTCTACACGTATAAGACCAGAATCTTGTATTTTAATGTGATCCCTGTTCCTTCCAGCCCCATTCTACTAATTTCTGTGTTTCTTTCCCATAGTGTTTGGTTCTGTTACTCCTGTGAGGCATGAAGTCGAGTAAAAAACATTAAATGAGGGCTGGAGAGATGGCTCAGCAGTTAAAGGTGCTTGCTTGCAAAGCCTGATGGCCCAGGTTAGGCTCTCTAGTACCCACATAAAGCCAGATACACAAAGTGGCACAAGCATCTGGAGTTTGCTTGCAGTAGCTAGAGGCCATTTTCTCTCTTTCTGTCACTCTCTGCTTGCAGGTACACAATAAATACTTTTTTTTCTTTTTTATCAGAGAGAGCAAGTGAAAGAGAGAGAGAGAGAGAATTGGCATGCCAGGGCCTCCAGCCACTGTAACCAAACTCCAGACACCTGTGTCATTTTGTGTGCATGTGCGACCTTGCATACTTGCATCACATTGTGCATCTGGCTTACATGGGACCTGGAGAATCAAACATGAGTCCTTAGGCATCACAGGCAAGCACCTTAACTGCTAAGCCATCTCACCAGCCCAATAAATGCTTCTTTTAAAAATTAAGTGAGCTCAACATGGTGGCATAAGTCTTTAAATCCCAGCACTCAGGGGCAGAAAGTAGGAGGATCTCTGTGAGTTTGAGCCCAGCCTGAGACTACATAGTGATTTCCACTTCAGCCTGGGCTAGAGCAATAGCCTACCTCAAAAAATCAAATAAATAAATAGGTAAATAAATAAAGTAAGATACGTAGATAAAACTTCTGGGTTGTGAAAAACAACAGAACTGTTAAGAACCCAAAGGGGATTGTTAGGGCTATTAAACAGATTATGTGTTATCCTATTAGCTGTTAAACATTGTTATGTAATGGATGGATTAGTCCCCAGGATCTCTTCCTAAGTGCAAGCACTGGACCCAGAGCCCTGTTAGGCAACACAGAGACGCTCACAGCATAGAGAGTGGGCAGGGTGCATTCTTCAGCACCCCGTGGGCGTCTGGGGGAAGCCCTGTGCAGGCACTGGAAAGGTAGAGGACCATGGCTAAGATGAGGTCGTTACTGGGTGAGCCACAACTTGAGTACAGTGTGAATCTCTTCTGCCAGAGTTTCATCCATTTTATAAAAGATTTATTTATTTATATAAGGGGGCAGAGAGAGAGAGAGAGAAACATAGAGATACAGAGAAAGAGAGATAGAAAATGGGAACATCAGGGCTTCTAGCCATTGCAGAAGAACTCTAGATGCAGCTGGGCCTGGTGGCACACGCCTTTAATCCCAGCACTCGGGAGGCAGAGGTAGGAGGATCTCTATGAGTTCAAGGCCACCCTGAGAATACAGAGTGAAGACCCTGCCTTGAAAAACAAACAAACAAAAAAAAAAACAACCAAACAACAACAACAAAAAAAAACTTTAGATGCATGTGCCACCTTGTGCATCTGGCTTACTTGGGTACTGGGGAATCAAACCTGGGTCCTTAGGCTTTTCAGGCAAGCGCCTTAACCACTAAGCAATCTCTCCAGCCCTCATTCAGTTGTTTTTGTTTGTTTGTTTTGTTTTGTTGTTTTTTTTTTAATTTTTGTTTGCTTATTTATTTATTTGAGAGCGACAGAGAGAAGGAGGGAAGGAGAGAAAGAGAGAGAGGGAGAGAGAGAATGGGCGTGCCAGAGCTTCCAGCCTCTGTAAACGAACTCCAGATGTGTGCGCCCCCTTGTGCATCTGGCTAACGTGGGTCCTGGGGAACTGAGCCTCGAACCGGGGTCCTTAGGCTTCACAGGCAAGCGCTTAACTGCTAAGCCATCTCTCTAGCCCTTGTTGTTTTGTTTTTTGAGGTAGGGTTTCACTCTAACCTAGGCTGACCTGGAACTCACTATGTAGTCTTAGGGTGGCCTCGAACTCATGGTGATTCTCCTACCTCTCTCTGCCTCCCAAATGCTGGGACTAAAGGCATATGCCACCACACCTGGCCTCATTCAGTTTTTTATTCATTCAATACACCTAGCCTTGGGACCCTCCAAGGGATTTTTTAAAATTGTATTTTATTTATTTGATAGAAAGGAGAGAGAAAGAGAATGAATATGGGTGGACCAGAGCCTCTTGCTCCTACAAATGGGCTCTAGGTACATGTGCCACTTTGTGCATCTGGCTTTATGTGGGCACTGAGGAACTGAACCCAGGATAGCAGGCAGACTTTGCAAGCAAGTGCCTTTAACCAGACAGCCATCTCCCAATCCCAGGAATTTGGTTTTAACTCTAAGGCCATGAAGGTTATGGAAGATCTGATCTGACAGGGATGGCCGCTTAAGTTGATTAAAAAATTATATTATAGATAAATATGGATTATATTATAGATAAATTATAGCAAGCGAATCACTCCAAGACATGGACATCAGGAGACAGGGCTCATGAGGGATACTCTAAGACACTGGCCACAGTATGTAATTGTAAAGAGATGATAGAACAGGTTTGGTCTCCAGAGACCATTGCCATTGCTATAAAACCATCCCATCTTCCTCTTAGGCTGTGCAGTCCTGGGAAATTGATCCACACCCTCCCCACCTCTAGGCTGACCTGCAATTCACTATGTCGTTTCAGGCTGGCCTCAGATTTACAGCAATTCTCCTACCTCTGTCTCCAGCATGCTGGGATTAAAGGTGCGCACCACCATGCCTGGCTCTTTTTTCCCTTTTTCTTCCTCCCTCCTTTCTTTCCTTCTTTTCTTATATTTTTCTTGGTTCTGTTTCCTTGCCTGAAAGGTTTTGTTCCCTGTATTTGCTTTTTGAATAGTCATTTGCAGAAAATGAAGAGACAGGCAAGCTTCCACCTAGCAGACTTGGAAGGTTTCTTGTACCCATTTCAAGCCTTCTGCTTATGAATTTAATGATAAGCCCTGGAAAAGGAGCTTAGCAACTGCTAGCAAAGCTAATCCTGATAGATGCACTAGGAGCCTATCTTTCTGTCTCAGATTTCCCCACCTATAAATCCAGGATTCAGTATCTGTACTAACAGGATATTCCAACTAACTAATAGGCACTAATCATTTTTGAACAGGAACTGGAAATTTCAAGCAGAAGAAATTGATTTGCATATTGAACTGGCTTCTTTTGGCATGGGGGAGGTTGAGGTAGGGTCTCACTCTAGCCCAGGCTGACCTGGCTTTGAACTGGTTTTTGAAAAAATTATTTACATATTTGCAAGCAGAGGAAGAGAGGGAGGGAGAGAGAGAAAATCGGAGTGCCAGGGGCCTCTAGCCACTACAAACTCCAGATGTATGCTCTACTCTGTGCATCTGGCTTTACGTGGGTATTAGGGCCTCAAACACAGACCAGCAGGCTTTACAAGCAAGCACCTTTAACCACTGAGCCATCTCTCAAGCCCTCGCATTCTGAATTGTAGAGCAGAATTTTACCATGAGGCCTCATATACTAAGCGCCACAGGTGTCCCTGGTCCTCTGCTTAATGTCTTCTCTTCCTTGGCTGGCTGGATCTTGACAGTGACTTCCAAAGGGAATGAGGCTGAGATACAGAAACACTGTTTAACAAGTCCAAAGGCCACATAGCTGGGAGTCAGGATCCTGTGGGACTCTGTGTCCTATTAACCTGACCTAACACCAGCAGAAATCAGGGAACAAAGACCAGTGCTTCACTCACACATATGATTCTTTTACCAAAACCAGTGGCAGTATTTTTAGATACCAAAAGGGGCAGAATTTAAATAGAAGCTACTTCTCATATATCTATGCTCTCCAAGAAAATGTGGGATAGAGGACACGGAGGCGGAATTGCATATTTTTCACCTTGTGAAATACAAAATACATCCACACAGATATACAAGGAAGCAGAGAGGCACAGAAGGAGGGAGGGAGGGAGAGAAACATATCTAAGATTAAAAAAAAAAAGGCTGGGTGTGGTAACACACCTTTAAACTTGGGAGGCAGAGGTAAGAGGATTGCTGTGAGTTTGAGGCCACCCTGAGACTAGAGTGAATTCCGGGTCAGCCGGGCTAGAGTGAGACCCTGCCTCGAAAAACCAAAAATAAATAAATAAATAAATAAAAATGCTAAACCAGGCATGGTAGCACATGCCTGTAATCCCAGCACTCTGAAGGCTGAGGTGGGAGGATAGAGGATTCAAGGCTTATGGAGGATACAGAGTGAGACCCTGTATCAAAAACAATAACTTAAATAAATAAAAGGCATACCCAAAGCCCTGAGTTTAATCCTCATCACTGGAGGTTAAAAAAAAAAAAAAAAAGATTTCTGGGTGGGAGAGATGGCTCCGTAGTTAAAGTCACTTGCTTACAAAGCTTGCTGGTCTAGATTCAATTTCCCAGTACCCACGTAAAGCCAGATGCACAGTGGCGCATGCCTCTGGGGTTCATTTGCAATGGCAGGTGTACAGATGTACCCTATTTTCTTTCTCTCCTTGCAAATAAATAAAAAATATTTTTTCAAAAGGAATTATTGGTCTGGAGAGATGGTTTAGCAGTTAAGGCACTTGCCTGTAAAGCCTAAGGACCCAGGTTCAACTCCCCAGAATCCATGTAAGCCAGATGCACAAGGTGGTGCGTGCATCTGGAGTTCGATTGCAGTGGCTAGAGGCTCTGGTATGGTGCTCCTCATAAACTTAGGTGCTCTGAATGCTAGGTTCCCAGCTGATGGGGAGGTGGTGTATTGTTGGGGGCTGGCTTATGGGTGTTATAGCCAGCTCCCCCTTGCTAGTGTTTGGCACACTCTCCTGTTGCTATTGTCCACCTTATGTTGGCCAGGGGGTGATGTCCACCCTCTGCTCATGCTGTTGTTTTCGCTGCCATAGTGGAGCCTCCCCCTCCAGCCTGTAAGCCAAAATAAGCTTATTTTTCCCACAAGCTACTCTTGGTTGGGTGATTTCTGCCAGTAATGTGAACCTGACTGCAACATCTGGCATATGAATTCTCTCTCTCAATCTCTCTATCTCTCTCTTTCTTACTCTCTTGCTCTCTCCCTCTCATAAAAAAAAAGAAAGAAAATAGGGCTGGAGGGATGGCTTAATGGTTAAGGCACTTGCCTGCAAAGCCTAAGGACTCAGGTTCGACTCTCCAGTACCCATGTAAAAAACCAGCTGCACAAGGTGACACATGTGTCTGGAGTTTGTTTGCAGTGGCTAGAGGTCCTAGTGCATTCTCTCTCTCTCTGTGTCTCTCTAATTAATTAAATAAATAAAATATATTTAAAAATGAAAAATAAAATAAAAAGGAATTACTCAGATGAGCGCTAGAGGAAGGACACCTAATTTTCTTCTCCAGCCTCTGGTACCTGTGGAGGTATCTGTACGTGCACGTGTGTACAACACACACACAGCCATCAGCACCATCACCATCACACAACACAAAAAAAGAAAAAGAAAGAGATGCTATCAGAGCTGGGGTGATATCTCTGTAAAGTGCTTGCCTCATAAGCAGGGAGACCTGAGTTCAGTCCCCAGAGATCATGTAAAAATGTTGGCCAAGGTGGTGCACATTTGTAATCCCAAAACTGAGGAGGCAGAAACAGGTGGATCCTTGGGGCTTACTGGCCAGGATAGCCTAATGGTTGAGCTCCAGGCCAATGAGAGACCTCGTCTCTCACACACACACACACACACACACACACACACACACACACACACACACAACACACAAATTAAAAAGGTGGATGGCATTTTTTTTATTTTTTTATTTTTTGGTTTTTTGAGGCAAGGTCTCACTCTAGCCCAGGCTGACCTGGAATTCACTATGGAGTCTCAGGGTGGCCTCGAACTCACGGTGATCCTCCTACCTCTGCCTCCCGAGTGCTGGGATTAAAGGCGTGCGCCACCACGCCCGGCTGTGGATGGCATTTTTGAGGAACATTACCAAGGTTGTTTTCTGGGCTTCACATACACCCTTACCTACAGGCATTTTTAAATGTAGAAGAGGCCAAGTATGGTGGTGCACACCTTTAATCCCAGCACTCGGGAGGCAGAAGTAGGTGGATTGCCATGAGTTCAAGGCCACCCTGAGACTACATAGTGCATTCCAGGTCAGCCTGGACCACAGAGATACACTACCTTGGATAAACCAAATAAAATAAATACAATACAATACAATGCAGAAGAATAAAAGGGAGGAGAGGAAAGGATGCTGTCATCCTTTAATGATGGACCTATGCTCATTATTTTTTTAAGATTTTTTTGAGGCAAGCCCAACAGACTGCCCCCCCTCCTTTTATGAGAGGGAGTGAGAGAAAGAGAGAAAATTGGTGTGCCAGGGCCTCCAGCCACTGTAATCGAACTCCAGATGTGTGCACCACCTTGTGCACATGTGACCTTGCACACTTGTGTCACCTTGTGTGTCTGGCTAATGTGGGATATGGAGAGTCAAACATGAGTCCTTAGGCTTCCCAGACAAGCACCTTAACTGCTAAGCCATCTCTCTAACCCTCAACTTATTTTTTTTAATATTTTATTTATTTATTTGCAAGTAGAGAGTGAAAGAGAGAGAAAGAGAGAATGGGCACACCAGGGCTTCCAGCCACTGCAAATGAACTCCAGACACATGCACCACTTTGTGCATCTGTCTTTATGTGGGCACTGGGGAATAGAGCCCATGTCATTAGGCTTTGCAGGCAAGTGCCTTAACCGCTGAGCCATCTTCCTAGCCCTAGCTTAGTAAGTTTTAACTGTGACATTTAATGGTACAACATTATTTTTAGCCTTAAAAGTGAAAATACTTTAGTCTTTGTCTCTTGAAATAAGTAGATTTTTTAAAATTTAAAATAAATTTTAAATTTATAAATAAAGTAAATTCATTCTTATTTTGGTAGCACTGGATATTGAATCTAGGATCTCACACCCTCTGCCACTGAGCTTTATCCCCAACCCTTTTTAAAATAAATTCTATTTTATTTTATTTTTTATTTATTTGTTTGAGAGAGAAAGAAAGAGGTAGATAGAGAAAGAGAATGGGTGCACCAGGGCCTTTAGCCACTGTAAACAAACTCCAGAAGCATGTGTCACCTTGTGCTTCTGACTTTACATGGTTACTGGGGAATTGAACCTGAGTCCCCTGGCTTTGCAGGCAAGTGTCTTAACCACTAAGCCCTCTCTCCAACTGGTCTCCAACCCTTTTTTAATGTTTCAAAACTTTCTTTTTTAAATTTTATTTTTATTTATTAGAGACACACAGAGAATGTGTGTGAAAGAGAGAGAGAGAATGGGCATGCCAGGGCCTCTAGCCACTGCAAACGAACTCTAGACGCATGTGCCACTATGTGCATATGGCTTACATGAGACCTGGAGAATCTATTCCAGGTCCTTAGGCTTCACAGGAAGCCCCTTAGCTGCTAAGCCAACTCTCCAGCCCCAAACTTTCTTTTTTATATTTATTTGAAAGAGAGAGAAAACGAACATGCCAGGGCCTTCAGCTGCTACTAACTCTAGACTTATGTGCCAACTTGTGCATCTGGCTTACATGGGTCCTGGGCAATCAAACCTGGGTCCTTTGGCTTTACAGGCAAGCCCCTTAACAGCTAAGCCATCTCTCCAAGCCTGTTTTAAAACTTTCTAACAGGATCCTGCTAAGATGCCCAGGCCCTTGAATCTGTCCTCCAATCTCAGCCTCCCACGAAGCTGGGATCACAGATGTGCCCCACAAGGCCCAACTGAAAATAGATAGTGTCAATTTTATAATATGCCATTGGGTGGATTTCCAAACTCACTTCTAACTGCTGTTTCACCCATTCAAGAATAGTGTTTGGGACTGGAGAGATGGTTTAGCAGTTAAGGTGCTTGCCTGCAAAACCTAAGGACCTAGGTTCAATTCCCCAGTGCTCACATAAAGCCAGATGCACAAGACGGTGCATGCGTTTCTGGTGCACCCATTCTCTCTCTGCCTCATTCTCTTTCTCTCTCTGTCAAAGTAAATATATATATATATATGCATGTATATATGTATGTATACATATATACATATATACATACATACATACATACATATATGGGCATGGTGACACACACCTTTAATCCCAGCACTTGGGAGGCAGAGGTAGGAGAATCACCTTGAGTTCAAGGCCACCCTGAGACTAAATAGTGAATTCCAGGTCAGCCTGGGCTAGAAGGAGACCCTACCTCGAAAACAACAACAAAAAATTACTATTTGCCTGACCAGCTTTATGCAGATGCTGTAAACTAGTCCCTGGAAATCCAAGGTGGGACAGAGCTTCCATCCTGGTATCTCCAACGAGCTTTTACTGCTTATGATGTCCCCTCGCCTTGTTGCACCCAATGCCTCAGCTTCTAATCTCATGGGAGAGACAAGTTAAATAAACAGCATGAATACCTGTTGTAATAGAGATAGGCGCAGCAGGAATACCTGTTGTAATGGAGATATTTTTATTTATTTATTTTTGTTTGTTTCTGAGGTAGGGTCTCGCTTTAGCCCAGGCTGACCTGGAATTCACTGTGTAGTCTCAGGCTGGCCTCAAACTCACAGCCATCCTCCTACCTCTGCCTCCCAAGTGCTGGGATTAAAGGCGTACGCCACTGCACCCTGCTAGAAGTATTTTTAAATGCAGACATTTGAAGCAGGCATATTTGGAGTATAAACCTTGTTATCTGGACAGTGTGGGAACTGGACAAGACCTCCAGCTCTGGAGCTTGGAAGCCAGTGGAAACAAGGTCAGCCGTTGTCCAGAGACATTTGTTTTGTACCAGCCTTGAATGATAAATACATTGTGGGACATATTTATAAATATTTATATTTACAGCCCCCTGAATTAGGCGTGGTATTTTTCCTGTGCTGTTGACCATTGTTGTCTGACTCCCCTAAGTACAGCTTGGTGGTGGTTGTTGTTTTTTCCATAAAGTGTAACAGAGAAAGCCTAAAATGTTTTTGTTGTTGTTCATTTCTTATTTTTTAGAGGAGTTTTACTGTGGTCAAGGATGACCTGGAATTCACTATGTAGTCTCAGGGTCATCCTCCTACCTCTGCCTCCTAAGTGCTGGAATTGAAAGCATGCACCACCATGGCCAGCTTAAAAAAAAAAATTTTTTTTTTTTTCGGGGTAGGGCCTCACTCTAGCTCAGGCTAACCTGGAATTCACCAAGTAGTCTCAGGGTGGCCTCAAACTCACAGCAATCCTCCTACTTCTGCCTCCTGAGTGCTGAGATTAAAGGCATGTGCCACAACGCCTGGCTTAAAAAAAATTATTTTTGTTTAAGACTTAAAGTAACTTTATTAGATTAAGTGAAGAAAAGAGAAAAAAATTAAAGTATGTCCTTGGGCTGGGAAGATGGCTCAGTCAATAAAGTGTTTTGTCTTGTAAGTTTGAACACCTGAGTTGAATCCCCAGAACCCATGTGACAGAAAAAACTGCATAATAGAATTTACTTGTGAGCTGGGGAATAAAAGACCAGAGAGCCGGGCGTGGTGGCGCACGCCTTTAATCCCAGCACTTGGGAGGCAGAGGTAGGAGGATCGTGATGAGTTCGAGGCCACCCTGAAACTCCATAGTGAATTCCAGGTCAGCCTGGGCTAGAGAGAGACCCTACCTCGAAAAACTAAGAAAAAAAAAAAAAAGACCAGAGAATCCCTGGGGCCCATCTAGACTAATTGGTGAGCTCCAGGCCAGTGAGAGACTCTTATCTCAAGAAAGGAAAGAAGAGAGAGGAGGGGGTGGACAGGAGGAAGGAAGGAAACGAATTAGAGACATGGCTCAGCAGTTTAAGGTATTTGCTTTCAAAGTTTCATGGCCCTGGTTCAATTCCCACGTACCCACGTATAGCAAGCTGTATAGTGGTGCATGTGTCTGAAGTTTGCAGTGGCAAGAGGCCCTGGCATGACCATTTTCTCTCTCTCTCTCTCTCTTTCTCCCTTCCTCCCTCCTTCTCCCTCCTTTCCTCCCTCCCCCCTCTCTTTCACACACACACACACACACACACACTCTTTCTCTCTCTCTCTTTACCCAAATAAATAATAAATAATTATTTTAAAAAGTGGACAGTGGGCTGGGGAAATGGCTTAGTGGTTAAGGCGTTTGCCTATGAAGCCTAAGGACCCCAGTTTGATTCCCCAGGATCCACGTAAGCCAGATGCACAAGAGGGCACATGCACCTGGAGTTCGTTTGCAGTGGTTAGAGGACCTGGCATGCCCATTCTCTCTTTCTCTCTATCTGCCTCTTCCTCTCTCTCTCTCTCTCTCTCTCAAATAAATATAATATTTAAAAAAAACTGGACAGTGCCTGAGGAATGACACTCAAGGTTGTATTCTGGCCCCCACATGCGTACACATATGTGCACCTACACACACACACACACAGTGTTCTTTGCTGGGTATGGTGGTATGTACCTGTGGTCCAAGATATTCAGGAGGCTGAGGTTGGAGAATTGCTTGAGTCCAGGGCCTGCCTGAACATAGTGGCACACCATCTGGGAACAGAAACAAGAAGAGGCTGTGAGAGCTTAGTGATAGAGGAAAGAAAAGAGGAGAGGGGAGGAGAAGATGGGAGGAAAAAGTGCTATCTTTCCTTACAGTGCTGAAAATGTTTACCTCAGAGCAAGGCAGGCTGTGGGAACCATGTCTCCTCCCTCATTTCCTCTTAGCAACTTGAAGGAAAGCTCAGAGGATGACACACGCTAGATGAGCCGAGGCCTGGGATCTGGAGGTTGAAGTCATCCCCCAAAGACTTATGTCAGATCAAGCCTTTCCAGACACAAGAGCCCTGGGAATGTGCAGGGACAAGGGGCTGGACTAGACTTTGCAAACCCAGTGAGCAGGGCCACTTTCCTTCCCTCTCAAGCCGTGGGGCCGTGGCCCTATGCTATGAGCTGTTAGGCTATAAGGGCAGTGAGTCTTCTGGGGCCACGGGAGTGACCACAAGCCAACCAGCCCAGGGAATGCTTATCCTCCAGGCCTCCTTGGGTTTGGCAAATAGGTATATAATGCGATCAATAGGACAGACACTCAGGACCTTATTCTTCATTGTTTTGTTGTTCTGTATGTTTAATGCACTTTTACTTTGGGACAGTCTTCAATGCAAAAATGTTGCAGGAGTCATTCAGAGAGTTCATGTACACCTCTTACCAGCTTTCTCTTCCTGAACTTCTGACATCACCACCTTATATGTGTTAAAATCAAGAAACAGATATTGGGGGCTAAAGAGATTGCTTAGTGGTTAAGGTGCTTGCCTGCAAAGCCCAAGGACTCAGGTTCGATTCCCCAAGTCCCACGAAAGCCAGCTACACAAGGATGGCACATGCATTTAGAGTTTGTTTGCAGTGGATAGAGGCCCTGGTGCATCTATTCTCTCCCTATCTGCCTCTTGCTCTCTCTCTCTCCTCTCTGAAATAAATAAAATTAAATAAAAACTTATAAAAATAGAAAGGGATATTGATATCTGCTACAAAAATATTGCTACAAAATTATACCTCTTTCATTTTTATTTTAACCATTTATTTATTGTATTGTATATATATGTAACATATATATACAATAAATAAATATAATATATATATATTTGCTAGCAGAGAGAGACAGATAGAGGAGACAGAGAGTATGAGCATGCCAGGGCCTTCAGCCACTGTAAACAAACTCCAGATGCATGTACCACCTTAGGCATCTGGCTTTACATGGGCACTGGGGAATCGAACTCAAGTCGTTAGGCTTTGCAGGCAAGCACTTTTAACTTCTAAGCCATCTCTCCAGCCCACATTTGATGGTTCTTAATGGTCAGTTCCAACATTTAGCAGCATGTGAGAGAATCAGGCTCTCCTGGCTGCCAAAAGAGTCCCGAGGTCCCCTAGTGACATTGCTCAGGTGGTTGTGGGTGTATGCTAAGATGCTGGGGTGAATTGAGCCAGCCAGAGCTAAGTCTTCCCAGGTGACTTATTGACTCCTGGGAGAGAACGATTTGTGGGGACCTGTTGCCGTTTGGCAGTGACCTCACCCACTGGAGGCAATGGCCTTGGAGAGGAGAGCTTACAAGGGGGACAGGTTTCCACAAGCCCCGCCCCACGCAGCATCCCTTGCCCTCCAACTTCAAGTATCTTCACGAAATAGCCCATCTCAGGACTAGTCACCCCATTCAATTCTCACTGGTGATTATTGGACCATCTTCTGTCTTCATGTTTTCTGCTTGCTGGACTCTTTTAGCCAAACTTCTTGGCAGGTTTCCTTGCCAGTTAAAGGTAGATGACTAATTGCATGGAACAGTCAGTGCCAGTCGGCTTAGCCGGAGGGATCGTAGTGCTGACATGGAGCCACGAGGCAAGGGTTCCACCCTACATCAACTCAGTGCAGATGGGGAAATGTTTCCTCTTCTCTCTCTTCTTTTCAAAAGTATTTGCTGGGTGTGTTAGCACATGCCTTTAACCCCAGCGCTCGGGAGGCAGAGGTAGAAGGATCACTGTGAGTTCGAGGCCACCCTGAGACAACATAGTGAATTCCAGGTCAGCCTGGGCCACAGTGAGACCCTACCTCAAACTATATATAAATAATTTTATTTATTAATTTGTTTATGAGAGAGAGAGAGAATGGGCATATGCCAGGGCCTCTTATTGCTGCAAACAAACTCCAGACACATGCACCACTTCATGCATCTGGCTTTGCATGGGCACTGGAGAATTGAATTCAGGCCATCAGGCTTTGCAAACAAGTACCATCTCTCCCCTTCTCTTTTAAATAAACTTAATGTTAAGGTCTGGGTTTGATCTCCAGCACAGCCCCCACCCTCCAAAAAATAATCTTGTATTTAAATTCTTCTCTAGAACATAGAAGCCAACCAGTCCTTTACATGCTAAAGACACATGTTTGAACCTCTCACGGACTTTTCACTTTCCTTAGAAAACCATGTTTATCATGAAAAGCCAACTTTCAGCAAGTTCTGCATTTAACATTTTTTTATTTATTTGAGAGAGAGAAAGATGGAGGGAGGGGAGGGAGAGAGAGAGAGAGAGAATGAGTGTGCCACAGGCCTCCAGCTGCTGCAAAGGAACTCCAGACGCATGCACTACCTTGTGCATCTGGTTTATGTGGGTACTGGGGAATCGAGCCTGGGTCCTTGGGCTTCATAGGAAAGCACCTTAACTGCTAAGCAATCTCTCCAGCAAAAGTTCTGCATTAAAAAAAAAATTTATTTGTTTGTAAGCAGAGAGAGAGAGAGAGAGAATGAGCACACCAGGGCCTCCAGCCACTATAAAACAACCTCCAGGTACAGGTGCCACCTTGTACATCTGGCCTTATGTAGGTTCTGGGGAATCAAACCTAGGTCGTTAGGCTTTACAGCAAGTGCCTTAACCGCTGAACCATCTCTTCAGCCCAAGTGCTGCATTTTATAGGATGCATTTGTATAATATGCTTGGAGACTGAGAGAAATGAAGACTGTTACACTGGCTGACTCTCTCATCATCACTGAGCCTTACACAATGTCTTTTTTGTGTCATGTCTAGTTGTCTTTTAAGGATCTTTAGAACTAGTTTGGGTGGAAATCACACTGATATCCCCAGACACAGGATCATGTCTGATCTATGTGGGGACTGTGGGTGAGTGAATGAAGCATTGAAGAAGCACATTGCAAGTTGGAGAAGTGGCTTAGCAGTTAAGGCACTAGCTGGCAAAGCCTAAGAACCCAGGTTCACTTCCCCAGAACCCACATAAGCCAGAAGCACAAGGTGGTACACACGTGGAGTTCATTTGCAGTGGCTGGAGGCCCTGGCACACATATTCTCCCTCTCTCTCTCACAAATAAATAAATATTGTTAAAAGAAATGTAAATAGGTATACTTAGGAGGCTTTGGAAATAAGAAAAAAGCACATTGTTGAATGAATGAGTGAATGAATGAGACAGCTAATTAGAATAACCCCATTATATCATTTATAATGTTTTGGAGCTGACTTTTAATGTAAAATCGTTCCCTATTTCCCATTCCTCCAAGAGTAGAAATAAGTTGATGTTAATAGGGAGTTTCTATGTGCCAAGAAAGTATGGGGGCTGGAGAGAGGGCTCAGTGGTTAAGGTGCTTTCCTGCAAGGCCAAAGGACTGAAGTTTGATTCCCCAGGACCCACTCAAGCCAGATGTACAAGGTGGCACATATGTGTGGAGTTTATTTCCAGTAGCTGAAGGCCCTGGATCACCCATTCTTTCTCTGTCTCTGCCTCTTTCAAATAAATAAACAAAAATTATATATATATATTTTTTCAAGGTAGGATCTCAGGGTCTCATTCTAGTCCAGGCTGACCTGGAATTCACTGTGTAGTTTCAGGGTGGCCTCAAAGTCATGGTGATCCTCCTACCTATGCCTCCCAAGTGCTGGGATTAAAGGTATGCGCCACCCTGCCTGGCAAATAAAATATGTTTTTAATGTTAAAAAGGGCTGGAGAGATGGCTTAGTGGTTAAGGCGCTTGCTTGCAAAGCCAAAGGACCTCGGTTTAATTCCCCAGGACCCACATAAGACAGATGTACAAGATGGCACATAAGACAGATGCACAAGATGGCACATGCATCTGGAATTCGTTTGAAGTGGCTAGAAGTCCTGGCACACTCATTCTCTCTCTCTGTCCTTCACCCCCCCCCCTGCCTCTTTCCCTCTCTCAAATAAATAAATAAAAATAAATATTTTAAAAAAATAAAATGTTTTTTGAAAAAAGAAAGTGTGAAGGGATTCTAAAAACAAAACATGCACAGGGAGGAGGTAACTTTTCTTCCTTTAGGAATTTTCATCCACTATGGATTGAAAATAAGTATCAGTTTGGGGGCTGGAGAGATGACTCAGTGGTTAAGGCACTTGCCTGTAATGCCCAAGGACCTGGGTTCAATTCTCTAGTAACCATGTAAAGGCAGATTCACAAGGTGGCACATGTGTCTGGAGTTTCTTTGCAGTGACTGGAGGACCTGGCATACCCATTCTCTCTCTCTCTCTCTCTCTCTTCTCTCCTCTGCTCCTCTCTTCTCTTCTCCCCTCCCCTCCCTCCTCTTCTCTTCTCTCTCTCTCTCCTTGCAAACATATATATATTTTTCAGCCTGTTGCTAACACCTGTCAAGCTCACTTGATTATGAGGAGTTTCCTCTGAGCAAGAAGAGGCCCAGTGCAAAGGTGCTTCTGTTAGTTTGATGTGAGCAGACACCTTTGCCAGTGGGCCTGCGCAGGAAGGGTGATTCTGCTATAGAACTGCTCACAGTGAACAGCAATAGCCTTGCTGAGGGGGAGAGGGCGTGGGGGTGGGAGATGGGAGGACTTACATCATGTTTCCCTTCCCACTTTGGAAAATTGAGGAAACAGAGACTTAAGTCTTTTTTTTTTCTCTTTCTCTCTCCCTTTTGAAAAACTGAGGAAACAAAGCTTTAAGTCATGCCTTGATCTATGAGAATTTTTTTTTTCCACAGAAAGCCTATGCGGAGGTGCAAGGTTCCGTTTTACGTTCTTTTTCTCCAGAGGTCAAGGTCAACCGTGGATGATTCAGATGGTGGCGATTAAGCCCCAGGGCACTGAGCGTGTGGATCAGGCCTCAGTTCAGCCCTCGGGTGTGCTTGCATTGCATCTGGGTCATTTCCTGGGTAGCAGGAGAAGGGGCCTCCAGGGCTGTGTTTTAGCCTTTCTGCTAAAGCTACCTCCTTTCAAGGGATCAACAAAGTTCTTATAGGTGGCTTAGATCTCTGACATAGACCCCATGATTAATTAATTCATAAACTGTCACTCTGAACTAATCTTTTTATCTGTTTCATTTTAATTTGGAGGGGACATTTTAATTTTGGATGGGCATGGTGGTGCACACCTTTAATTCCAGCACTCGGGAGGCAGAGGTGGGAGGTTCACTGTGAGTTCGAGGCCAGCCTGAGACTACATAGTGAATCCCAGGTCATCCTGAGTTAGAGTAAAACCTTACCTCAAAAAAACAAAACAGGAAAACAAAATCCATCTTCCGGGGCTGAGGAGATGGCTCAACTGTTAAAGGTGTTGCTTGCAAAGCATGGTGGCCCTGGTTTGATTCCCTAGTACCCATGTAAAGCCAGGTGTGCAAAGTAGCAGGCACATGTGTCTGGAGTTCGTTTGCAGTGGCAGGAGGCCTTGGCATGCCCATGATCTCTTTCTCTCTATCTCTCTCAAATAAAAGTTTTTACAAATAAAATAAAATCCATCTTCTGGTGGGGTAACTGTAGGGTGCTCAAGAAAGAAAACTTGGTAACATGTTCTCTCTATCTGACTCTCTCTCTCTCTCTCTCAAATAAATATATAAATAAAATATTAAGCCAGGCGTGATGGCGCACACCTTTAATCCCAGCACTCGGGAGGCAGAGGTAGGAGGATCACCGTGAGTTTAAGGCCACCCTGAGACTACATAGTGAGTTCCAGGTCAGCCTGGGCTAGAGTGAGACCCTACCTCGAAAACCAAAAAAAAAAAAAAAAAAAAATTAAGAAAAAACAACAATTTAGGGGCTGGAGAGATGGCTTAGCAGTTAAGGTGCTTGCCTGTGAAGCCTAAGGACCCATGTTCAACTCCAGATCCCATGTAAGCCAGAAGCACAAAGGTGAGGCAAGCACAAGGTAGCACCTGCCCACTAGGTGGATAGAGCAAGTGCCTGGAGTTAGATTGTGGTGGCTGAGGCCCTGGTGCATTAATTCGCTCCCTCTCTCTTAAAAAAAAAAAAAATAACAATTTTAAAAAACAATTTAGCAACAAGAAAAGGTTTCTGCACATACAGTGATGAAACATTCATTGTAAATCAAATGAACAAGGTGTTTCAGGAGGCACCCATCCATGTTGCATCTCAGGACTTCACTACAGCCTTGGTTCTGAACACACAGCATGTGCACTTTGCACTACGTGCACCATCGTTCTACAGAACGCCAAGACATGCTGCTATGTGGGATGAAGTATGGTGTTCTCATGGTACACATGAAGTTTTTTGCTCTTATACAAACCATGAATGATAACAAACCTAGACTTTTAATATTTTCTACCATCATTCTTTTTAAAAAATATATTTTTTTATTTATTTGAGATAGAGGTGGGCATGCCAGAGCCTCTAGCCACTGCAGATGAGCTCCAGACGCTTGTGCCACCGTGTGCATCTGGTTTTACATGGGTACTGGGGAATGAACCTGGGCCAACAGATTTTGCAAGCAAGTGCCTTTAGCCACTGAGTCATCTCTACAGCCCATCTACCTTATTTTTTTAAACATTTTTTTTCTATTTTATTTTATTATTTATTAGAGTGAGAGAGACAGAAAAAGAGACAATGGGCATTCTAGGGCCTCTAGCCACTGAAAACAAACTCCAGACACGTGTGCCCCTTTGTGCATCTGGCTTATGTGGGTACTGAGAAATTAAACCTAGGTCCTTAGGCTTTGCAGGCAAGTGCTCCAGCCCTACTTAGTTTTTTAATATTTTATTTAGTTGAGGGAGAGAGAGAGAAAGAAGCAGATATATATATGGAGAGAGAGAGGGAGAGAGAGAAAACAGGGCCTCCAGCCACTGCAAATGAATTCCAAACATATGGGTCACCTTGTGCATCTGGCTTAGGTGGGTCCTGGGGAATCAAATCTGGGTCCTTAGATTTCACAGGCAAGGGACTTAACTGCTAAGCCATCTCTCCAGCCCATACCTTATTTTATTTTTTTGAGAGGGGGTCTCTCACTGAACCCAGAATTCACTGATTCAGATAGACTAGCTGGCCTACAAGTCGCAGAGAGTCTACTATCTCTGCCTTTCCATTGTTGGTGTTACAGATATATTCCACCATGTCTGGCATTTTAGGTGGGTGCTAGGAATTCAAACTCGGGTCTTCATGCTTGTACCACAGTCACTTTACTGGGTGAGCCATCTCCTTCACACCATTATGGACTCAAGCTTTCTGTGTAGCTGAGGATGGCCTTGAACTTCTGATCCTCCTGCTTCCACCTTCCAAATATAAATTCTAAATAATGATCAATTCTGAATAACATTGAAGATGATCTGTGCCCCCATAGTATCAAACATTTAACCAAGATTTAATTCTTTTTTAAATTTTAAATTTTTTTATTAACAACTTCTATGATTATAAAAAACACCCCATGGTAATACCCTCCTTCCCCCTACTTACTCCTTTGAAACTCCACTCTCCATCATACCCCCTCCCCATCTCAATCGGTCTCTCTTTTACTTTTGATGTCTTGATCTTTTCCTCCTCTTATGATGGTCTTATGCAGGTAGTGTCAGGCACTGTGAGGCCATGGATATCCAGGCCATTTTGTGTCTGGAGGGAGCATGTTGTATGGAGTCCTGCCCTTCCTTTGGCTCTTACATTCTTTCCGCCACCTCTTCTGCATTAGACCCTGAACCTTGGAAGGTGTGAACAGGTATTGCAGTACTGAGCACTGCGGTCATTTTTTTCCATCACCATGATACCTTCTGAGTCGTCCCAAGGTCATTGCCATCTGAAAAGAGAAGATTCTAACCAAAAAGTGACAGTAGCATTAATATATGGGTGTGAACATTAACAGAAGTGCTTACTGGGCAGTTTGATAAGCATAGTATATACAATTGGCCAGACATCAGCAGACGTTATACCCCTAGGGCTCATGACTACCCCTGTTTTAAGTTTTCAGTATCGGGGATGTATTCCCCCCCCCCCATGGAGCGGGCCTCCAGTCCAATTGGAGAGCAGTTGGTTTCCACCATGATAGACGTGCCACTATTGCACCCATTGGCTCATTTGGCCTGGCTGGCCAATTATAAGGCTTGCAGTATCCACTGATGAGTATCTGCACTGGTGATTTCTCTTTCTGCCATTGAACTGCATGCAGAATGGCTTCTTCCAGCTTTCTGTCAGCTGGTCTACATGGAGCAAGTTATCAGCTCAGATCCAGCAGGATTTCTCAGTGGCCTTGCAGCCCAAGTATATGGAGTGTTCAGCAATAGGGTCTTACCATCTATTCCTGGTGGGAAACCAAGGGCCTCAGCAATGGCCTATAATGTTTTGGGGGCATCAGGGATCTCCCTGGCCAACAACTCACTGGAAGATATCTCATCCCTGGCACTGAAAATTTTCTAGCAACAATCTATGGCTCCTGAGTGTTCCATTGTCCAAAAAAGTAGGTTTACATATGTTTTAGTTATATCCTCTTAGATTTTGATTAGCTGTCCTCCACCTTTCCTTTACTCAATCTCTTCCCCAGACCTCATTTTGGGCCTTTTCACCCCCATAATTCTTTTTTAATTTAATTTTTATTTATTTATTTGAGAAAGAGAGAGAGAGAAAGAGGCAGATACAGAGAGAGAATGGGCATGCCAGGGCCTTCACCCAATGCAAACGAATTCCTGACGCCTATGCCACCTTGTGCATCTGGCTTGCGTGGATACTGGGGAATCAAATCTAGGTCCTTTGGCCTTGCAGGTGAGTCCCTTAACCTCTAAGCTATCTCTCTAACCCTTAATTCTTTTTTAAAAAAAATATTTTATTTTATTTTATTTGAGATTTCAAGAGAGGGGAAGAGGCAGGTAGAGAGAATGAGTGTAGCAGGGCTTCTAACCACTGCAAAGGAACTCCAGACGCATGCACCACCTTGTGCATCTAGCTTTATGTGGGTACTGAGGAATCAAACCTGTGTCCTTTGGCTTTGCTGGCAAGCATCTTAACTACTAAGCCATATCTCCAGCCCATGATTTAAGTCTTATTTTTCAGTTTTGCGTGTGCACACATGTTAGTGTGGGTGCATATACATATGTGTGTGCATGCATGTGAAAGTCGGAGGTTTGGTTGTACCAAAATGTGAATATATATATATATTTGTATATATATATATATATTTTTTTTTTTTTTAAGTAGAAACTTTGTATGGACGCATCATGTGTTGGTACCATCATTTCCCTCCTCCCTGCCCCCACTCCACTAAGAGCCTCCTCAGTGGGATTGCTGGTGCTCATGATGGGGTTGTGGGTTATGAATTGTGAGAGTAGCAGTCAGTCATTGGGTGGGGGGGGATGTCTCTGGATATTCCCTCCCACCCTGTGGCTCTTAAACTCTTTCCACCCCCTCTTCAAGTGTAACTATATTAATCACCTGAGATGATTATAGGCATTTGCCACCACACTGGGGCTTTGTGCATGCTAATGCAACATTCTACCCACTGATTTAGTAGGCACTTCAAAGTTTTCACGAGCTGGGTGTGGTGGTGCATGTCTCTAATCCCAGCATTTGGGAGGCAGAGGTAGGAGGATCACTGTGAGTTCGAGCCCAGCCTAGGTCAGCCTGAACTGGAATGAGAACCTACCTTGGGTAAAAAAAAAAAAAAAAAAAAAAAAATCCCTCCTCCCCTCCCCCTGCCCAGTGACTCATTCCCAAGGTTTTGCCCATCTAATCCTCTCCTCCCAGCGCCTGGACACTGGCTTCTTGCTTGTTTGGGTTAACCCCAGACTGCCACACTCATCCAAAGATCACTGGAGTGGAGGTCCAAATCAACAAAACAATCCAGAAGTGAGTCATTTCTGTTTCTGAGAATATGGTGAGTGGTTACCACAGAAATGGAGAGAGGACCTTGACCTTTCTTACAATGCTGCTTATTTCTTCTGAATGGCTTCTGTTGTGAAACAGATCATCATGTCTGATGAACAGACTTTGTAAGAATGAGTAACAAGTGAAAAAACGACATCCTTTATCCCCAGTGGTCTGGTGCAGGTGTCTGCAAATTTCCGTTGAGTCTGGCCCACTGCCTGCTTTTATAAATAAAGTTTTATTGGAACACACCATATTTTGTTATTTGTACAGTGGCTGCAGCTGCTGCTGAAATGCATCCCTGGAGTCGAATGATGATGACTGCATGGCCTGTGGTGATTATTTGCCTCTGTTAGGAAACAGTTGCCAGCCCTCGCTTGTGATTTAGAACATAAGCTTTTAACTGCAAAATGTCCTTGATGGTGGTGAAGAAGCACAGATCTTCCCAACTTCTTTTATTTATTTTTTTTGTTTTATTTTGCTTTTGGTTTTTCAAAGTAGGGTCTTGCTCTAGCCTGGGCTGACCTGGCATTCATTATGTAGTCTCAGGCTGACCTCAAACTCACACTCACGGTGATCCTCCTACCTGTGCCTCCCAAGTACTGGTATTAAAGGTGTGCACTACCACACTCGGCCTCCAACTTCTTTTTTTAAAAATACATTTTTATTTATTTACTTGCAAGCAGAGCGAGAGAAAGAGAGAGAATATGGGCATGCCAGGGCCTCCAGCCGCTGCAAACAAACTCCAGATGCATGCGCAATCTGCGCATCTGGGTTTACGTGGGTACTGGGGAATCAAACCCAGGTCATTAGGCTTTGTAGGCAAGTGCCTTCACTGCTGAGCCATCTGTCCAGCCCCTCTTTCCAACTTCTTTAGATAAAGATGACACTGAAATACAGAGAAAGGGGCAGAAGTCTGGCTCACAGGGCTGATTACTACATAGACAGGGGCTGTGGACTCGAACGCCACCTTCAGTCACACAGTTTTGGGTGTGTTGCTGGCATTACGGGTTGTGACCTCACTTTTTAAAGCACTGTTCTTGAGAGCAGTAAATGAGATAACTCAGCCATTCCATCAGTAAATATTTACTGAGCTCCATTCCGTGCCAGGCAGGTTGAGATGCTGACAATGGTTAACAGCAGTTCCTGAGGGACAAGCTCTCTGCCTACCTGGAGCTTGGGAGTCAGTCATAGATACAACTCGAGCTTGAGGTGGCTGGAGTTGCACTGGGAAGGGTCACTGGGAGAGAGCCACGCGTGGTGAGAAGGGTCACCGAGCCAATCCTTCAGGAGGTAGCCCTGCCGAGACCGGGGGAGGAGGGCTGTGCTACAGAAGCCCTGCCCCGGCAGCATCAGAACAGGGAAGGAGAAGGGCTGGAGCCCAGCGGGTGAGGAGGAGAGACGCAGGAGGTGATAGTTAAGAAGAGGCAGAACCAGGTCCTACAGGGCCTCATCTGTTGTGGCAAGCAATTGGGATTTGTGTAGTAGGAACTAGTGGAAAATGTTAACAAGAACATGGATACTGTCATATGAAGTCACAATTCCAAAGAACCCTCTGATTAAAAAGCTAGTTTCCATATGACTCGATTCCTGGGCATATGCCCAAAGAACACTTCAGACCTTCCACAGAGATTCTTGCACATCCATGTTTAGTGCTGCTCTGTTCACAGTAGCAAGGAGATGGAGCAAGCCTCGGTGCCCATCAACAGGTGAATGGGGAATGTAAGTGTGGCTTATACATGCACAGTGGAATTTGATCCAGCCAGAAAGCAAATGAAGTCGTGAAATTTCCAAGAAAGTGGATGGATCTGGAAATGATTAGATTAAATGAGTCGACCCAGGTGCAGGAAGACAAAGACTGCATGTTCTCTCTTATACATGGGTCCTAGCTTCTAATGTTTACATATGTGTTTTTGAATGGGAGTGAGTGTTGAACAGAGGTCATGGAAACTGAAAAGGGGCCATGAGAGGGTGAGAAGAGGCTTTAAAGAAGGGGAGGTGGGGAGGTTAATAGAAGACATGAGGCAAAGTGGAAAGGAGACAACCGGGGGTGGAAGGGTACAAATGGGCATGAGTCAGGGGGGGGAGGGGGAGGAAAAAGGGAGGGAGGAGAACTAACCCAAAGTATTATGAAAATGCTGTGATGAGGGCTAGAGAGATGGCTTAACAGTTAAGGCACTTGCCTGCAAAGCCTAGCCACCCAGGTTTGATTCCCCAGTCCAGGTTTGATTCCCCAGTGTCTATGTAAAGCCAGATGCACAAGGTGGCATATGCATATGGAGTTTGTTTGCAGCAGCTGGAGGCTCTGGCATGCCCATTCCCCCCCCCCATACACACACTCTGCAAATAAATAAATAATCTTTAAATAAAAAAATAAATAATTTTGAAAAATTGAAAATACCCTTTTAGCTGCTATTGCTGGGCTGTTGTATCAGCACTCTTTGCAGCAGGGAAACCAGCAAGCAAGGTACTGCATTAGCTTGGATAAGAGCTGATGGCAAACTGAGCTGGAACCATGGCAGGCAGGCAAAGTGAAGAGAAGTCAGCTGACAAAGTAAAACTGATGGGACCTTCTGAAAGATCCCATTGATATAATAATACATGAGAAGCACTTAGCCTGGAGCCAGGCAGTTCCATCATCACTACCACCATAAGTGACCCCTTTAACTAAAACCCCTGTCAGTACCCTACCACCATCCGTCTCCACCATCATCTGAGACACAGTGTATGGCACTGTGGTTCTGAGCATATACTTGAGCCACACTCCATGGGTTCAAACTCCAGCTCTGCTACTCACCAGTTCTGTGGCCCCAGACAGATGGCAGCTGCTTCTCTGTGTCTCAGTTAACTCCTGTATAAATGGGAGATAACTATTTTCCTTAAAGGCTATCATGAAGTGCCAAAAACCCTGAATACAGTCTGTTGGTTGGTGGTGTTCGGGGGCTGGTGCATGGTTCTATTACACTAAGCTGAGATGTGGTGGGTGTGGCTACAGTTATCACATGCTGTGAGTAACCTCCTCCGAGGTTGGAAAGAAATGCCTCTTCATGCATTTCTTCCATTGATGAGGCTGATGGTGATGACCCTGCCTGACCTCTGAATGCTGCAGTAAAGAAGACAAGACAAGATAGCCTACTTTCTGTTAGGACATTTTAGCTGCAGGTGAGTTGGCATTCTAAAGATGCAAAGAGGCTGGAGAGATTCCTTAGTAGTTAGGGTGCTTGGTTGCAAAGTCTAAGGACCCAGATTTGATTCCCCAGTACCCACGTAAGCCAGATGCACAAGGTAGTGCATGCATCCGGGATTCGTTTGCAGTGGCTTGAGGCTCTGGTGTGCCCATTCTCTCTCTCTCTTTATCTGCCTTTCTCTCTCTCTCTCAAATAAACAAATAAAATATTAAAGATTTAAAGGCAAAGAAATCATGGGTTGGGATTTCCACAGAAAGGAGTGAGGCATCTCTGAGCCTCTTTCAAAAAGCTATTCCATAGGCTGGAGAGAGTTTTAGAAGGCCAGACACTCTAGGTATCCTTTTCTATTTCTGTTTCGTTTCTTTGCTATTAGTATAATGAACATCCATTATTTGGGGCCAGTCATAGCTGAAATAGAATCTTCATGTTTCCACCTTAAAGTCACTTAACCCCTCTGAGGCTTGGTTTCCTCATCTATAAATTAAATGTAAATTGTAATGCCAATATTCATGGTTGTTTTATTAATTATGAACTTTACTATATGAACAAACTGTGTGTTGGTCCCATTCCCCTCCTGCTATCCTTTTATATCTCCTCTTCCGACCACACAGCATAAGCACTTGCAGAGCACTTGCTATAAGTTCATTCGTTTTTGTTTGCTTGTTTGTTTTTGATTTTTGTGTTTTCGAGGTAAGGTTTCACTCTAGCCCAGGCTGATCTGGAATTCAATATATAGTCTCAGGCTGGCCTCGAACTCACAGTGATTCTCCCACCTCTGCCTCCTGAATCCTGGGATTCAAGGCATTCATTCACGAAGGCTGGAGAGATGGCTTAGTGGTTAAAGTGCTTCTTGTGAAGCTAAGGACCCAGATTCAACTCTCCAGAACCCATGTAAGCCAGACAAACAAGGTGATACATGCGTCTTGAGTTTGATTATATTGGCTAGAGGCCCTGGCATACCAATTCTCTCTCTCTCACTCTCTCTCTCTCTCTCTCCCTCTCTCATAAAAATGAAACTTAAAAAGGCGCGCACAAGTCATTCTTTTAATTGCACGTGTCACAATCCACTAGAAATGGTTTCCCCAGCTTGGTGAGTTTCAAGTTTGTTTTACATCTATGGTGTACTGATGGGCTTTGCTGTGTTGGTAAGTGCTACCTACCATTCAGGCACTTTTGATTGATTGATTATTGATTATGAGTGTGTACAGGTATATGATTATCACAGTGAGCAGGTGGAGGTCAGAGGATAACTTTCAGGTCAGTCAGTCATACCCTGAGGCAGGGTATCTCATTCTCAAACTCCTGGGGAAATTCTGTCTCCACCTCTCTTCTCACCATAGGTGCATTGGGGATTGCAGAGTCTACCACAGCTTCCAGCTTTTAAAAAATGTATTTATGAGAGAGAGAGTTGGGGCGGGCAGAGAATGGGCACGCCAAGGCCTCTAGCCATTGCAAATGAACTCCGGACAGATGCGCCACTATGCGCGTCTAGCTCATGTGGGCTCTAGGGAATCGAACCTGGGTCCTTAGGCTTCATAGGCAACTTAACTGCTAAGCCATCTCTCTAGCCCCAGCTTCCGGATTTTTTTTACAAGGGGTCTGGGGATCCGAACTCAGATACTTAAATTTGCACAGCAAGAGCTTTATCCACTGAGCCATTACCCCAGCCCCTCACGGGACTTCCTATAGCCTCCTCTGTAACGTTGCTCACTTCATATACAACTAAAGCCTCACCTGACACCTGTCACCTTCACTCGTTGCCCTGAGTAGAGCGGACTGCTTCTCAGAGCTCCTAAGTAACCCGGCCCAGCTGCCAAGTGCCCAGAGAGCAAGGCAAGTCTTGAGTGGAGCAGCTGGGCCCTGGGAAGCCCGTCAGAGTGAGGCTCACAGGAGTGCCAGCTTGCGATCGCCCACAGCGCTTGTCAGTTCTCACCAGCAGAAATGATGTTGTCAGTAGCAGACAGTAGGTTTCAGAGAGTCTAATGGGATCTATCAGAAAAAGTATCATCATGTGATCAGCAGTTATCACATACCAAATCCCAGGAGAAAAGAACAGGAAGAGGGGCTGAAGAGATGGATCAGTGGCTAAGGCGCTGGTGTGCAAAGGCTAACCACCGGGGTTCGATTCCCCAGTACCCACGTAAAGCCAGTGCACAAGGGGACACATGCATCTGGAGTTCGTTTGCAGTGGCTGGAGGCCCTGGAGCACCCATTCTCTCTCTGACTCTTTCTTTCTGCTTATAAATAAATAAACTTAAAGAAAAGAAAGAACAGGAAGAGACATTATTCTGGTCCTCTTCTTGACTACTGACCTATTTGGAAAGAACAAGGTCGCAGTGAGGTACTGAAATTGGTGCTTTTTTGTAAATGTCATTTAAAAATTCATTCTAGCTTCCTCCTTGTTGGTTAGCTGTCATAATGCTGGAAAGTGCTATCTATGTAGGCTGCTAGGGGAGAAAAGCACCAGCAATCTTACCCATCAGTAGACCTGGCAAACTACACAACCAACCAGTCAGGCAAGATGTACCCTTAGTGCTCAGGAAACCATCAGGGATCCTTGGCACAAGCTGGCTAGCCAAACTAGCTCAATGGATGAGCTCTGGGTTCAGTGAGAGACGCTGCCTCAGTAAGATACAGTGAAGAATGATGGAGAAAGACACTTGATATTAACCTCTGGCTTATACACACACATGAACATGCGTGCAGACGCATGCATACCACACACACACACTCCAAAACAGGGGAGCTGAGGGGACAGCTGAAATGATGGCTCAACAGTTAAGGTGCTTGCCTATAAAGCCTAAGGACCCAGGTTTGATTCTCCAGTACCCTCATAAAGCCAGATGTACAAGGTGGCGCATGGGTCTGGAGTTCATTTGCAGTGGTTAGAGGCCCTGGTGCACCCATTCTGTCTCTGCCTCTTTTTCTCTCTTCTCTCCCTGTCTCTCATAAATAAATAAAGTAAGATTTAAAAGGGAGGGTTGGGCTTTTAAGTAAATGCCTGCCATTGTGACCTCATAGTAATTGCAGTCTGTCTAAACCTCAATTGCCTCTTCTATAAAGGGAGTCTTTGTAGAACTGTGATCCTGTAGTTGTCAAGGGGATTAAAGGAAATGATGTTTTCAAAGTGCTCAGCTCAATGTTGCCCCCACTCAGTGGTCAGAACAAGCTGGTGGCTAGTAAGGTGATCATTCATTACTCTCTTGCTGCTATTACTGTTTCCTCTCTCTACAGAAAATGGCAATGCCCCATCCCCCTCTTTAAAAAAAAAAAAAAAAACACATTGTGTCAGCAACAAAATCTCCATTTTTATCACTGGCTTTTTTTTTTTTTTTTTTTAAATGAGGTAGGGTCTCCCTCTATCCCAGGCTGACCTGGAATTCACTCTGTAGTCTCAGGGTGGCCTTGAACTCACAGAAATCCTCCTACCTCTGCCTCCTGAGTGCTGGGATTAAAGGCAAGCACCACCACATGTCCATAGGTTTTTAAAAACAGTATCTCTGACAGAAGTTAAACCAGCATTCACGGGGGTGGTATCTGAGAGTCCCAGCTTTAACTTTTCTTGTGATTCTTTCTTTTTGTTTAACTTTTAAAAGGAAACTCGTGAAGGTCTTTCTATAAAATATTCTTACCTTCTCTACTCAAGGTTAAACTGCTACCTTGGAGGCAGGTACTGGTGGACGCCACTTAGAATGAAATGATCACATGACTTGGCTGCGATTATCTGCAGGTGATAATGACCCTAGGGAAGTTACAGAGGCTTTCACTTGAAAAGTTGAAGGATTGTTTTTGTCAGCCTTGGCTCTGACCTAGGAACTAGTTAGTTGGTTTTTGTCTTTTTGGTGTGGTTTTTTTCCCCCCTTCTTTTCCCTCCCAAGGAATATCTCTGGAATTCATTTATGGCTGAAAGAACACAAGGGCAGGATATCAGCTGTTTTATCAGGATACCTCCCATCTGCAGAGCATCTCTGAGATTCCAAAGGCATGTCTGCTCAGGGAAGGGGAAGGGGAGGCAGAGGCCAGCAGCAGTAGGATTTGGGGGTATGGAGAGGGAAGGGGGCGCATGATTTAGAAGCCTGGTACATGCAGATAGGGTTGCTGAGCCGGACCATAATCACCCAGAGAACTGACCTCCAGTGCGCTCTGCCTTTTTCAGCCCCTTGGCCAGTAACAGATCCTCCTTGAGAGGGTTTCACAACACTTCCCCAATCTCAGAGGTCAGACAATCCTGTGCAGATCCTCAGAGCAGTTGTCTTTATTTTCCTCTTGTGGTACAGAACATCACCACGTGCTGTAACATTTTTAAGAAATATTTTATTTGTGTTGGAGAGATCATTCAGTAGTTAAAGGCATTTGCCTGCAAAGCCTAGAGACCTGAGTTCAGTTCCCCAGTACCCACATAGAGCCAGATGCACAAGGTGGAACATGTGTCTGGAATTCATTTGCAGTGGCTAGAGGTCCTGGCATGCCCATTCTTTCTCTCCCCCTCTCCCCTCTGCCCTCTCTCTATCTGCCTCTCTCTCTCTCTGTCACTCTCAAATAAATAAATAAAAATGAAAAAAAAAATTTTTTTAAATACTTTAAAATATTTTATTTATGTCCAAGCGGAGAGAGACAGTGAGAAGAGAGAGAGAAAGAGAGAGGGAGAAAGAATGGGCATGCCAGGGCCTCTAGCCACTGCAAATGAGTTCCAGATGCATGTGCCACCTTGTGCATCTGACTTTACATGGGTAAAATCAAACTCAGGTCCTTATGTTTTTCCCACAAGCATCTTAACCACTGAGCCATCTCTCCAGCCCCATGTGCTATAACATTTAAGCACAGAATCGTTCCTGCTTCCTGATCAGAGTACCTGAATTCCTTCTGCAGGTCACTAGAAAGATACTTGGGGATGAGAAGAGCAATATTGCTTTCTATGGTTTTGGTAGATTCTAATGAGAGAGGAGAAGGGAGGAAAGAGGAGAAGGAGGAGGAAGAGGAAGAGAAAGATGAATGGGTGGTTTACAATGTTTATGAAAACTTCTGATTCCCTCCAGCACTTGTGTGCACTTTGACTCAGTTTCCCTTCTTTACATTTGGTCATTTCCGTGGCTTTATTTTTTGTCTTGGGTTGGGCGTTTTGTTTTGTTTTATTTTAAATTCGAGCTGGGGTCTCACTATGTAGCCCAAGATGGCCATGAACTAATCTTGTCTCAGCCTCTCCAGTAATCCCATGGGCTACCACACCCAGATCCTTTTATTTGAGAGAAACAGAGAGAGGGAAGGAAGGGAGAGGGCACACCAAAGTGTGTTTTTGTTCTGTTTTGTTTTGCCACTGCAAATGAACTCTAGACACGTGCACCACTTTTGCATCTGGCTTTACATGGGTACTGGGAATTGAACCTGGACCGTCAGGAGTTGTAAGCAAGCACCTTTAACCACTGAGCCATCCCCCCAGCCCCACCTTTTACATTTCCAACTATTAAAAATAATCAACCACATAACTTCAATTGGGAGAACTTAGTCTCATTCATTTATTTATGTATTTTAGTTTTTCAAGTTAGGGTCTTGCTGTAGCCCAGGCTGACCTGGAATTCACTATGTAATCTCTCACTATGTAGTCTGAGGTTGGCCTCGAACTCACAGCGATCCTTCTACCTCAGCCTCCCAAGTGCTGGGATTAAAGATGTGTGCACTGAGTCCTCACATTTTGTGCTCTGCCCCTGCACAGCCTCTTTACATATATGTTCAGGTGTGTTTTCTATATGTGCTCACAAGCAGTCTTTACTTTTTTGCCGTATTGCTCAGCATTTCCCCACGTTCCTTGGCTTCACGAGTATACCTGTTCATGTGTACACAGTGATTTCCAGCGGAAGAGCTGTAATTTACTTAAATACACCCTCTTGTCTGACCATGGATCCGAGGGCGGTTTGACGTGGGCCCGGATGGTGTGGGTCCTGAAGCCACCCTGGCTTGGATGTCCTGTTCTTCTAAGTATGTGTGTAATCTTGAAGACTGGCTTCCCTTATCCATGTGATGGGAAAGATAATACTTTCCCTGACAGGTTATTTAAAGGAGGATAATGTATAGAGAATATTTAATATAGTTCCTGGAGTATAGTATGTGTGCCCTATATTTAGTAGCTAGTCTGTTATCATTGTGAATGCATCACTATTTAAAATCAGGGTGGACTGATGATCTTTTCTTCTTCCAGATTACCTTCTTGGGTAGATTCACACACACACAGGCATATTGGTGAGGATATTTGTATATTTATATTGACACAGGTTGACATCTCCTGGCACCACGGTGGTTTTTATTGTCCTTTATGATTTGTAGCACACCACCATCACTGTACCTCACCAGGGCTGACCAGAAGTTATCATTTTCTAAGCTGGGTAATTTAGTGTATTCAACACGAACCTTGTGATCTGCCCACATTAGAAAAGTAGAGGGAATTGTATAATTAGCACCCCACTCCCCTATCATCCAGTTGCCATAATCACCAGCTTCTTCCTGACTCACCACACCTTGCTTTTAGGAATGTTCCAGAAAAAAAAAAAAAAAAACAGACATATGTATGCCGCTTCACTCATCAGTCCATTGGTATATATCTCCTCCTCATAAGGATCTTTTTTAAAAAATAGTTTTTATTTATCTATTTATCTATTTTATTTATTAAAAAGGAATTCTTCAAGGCTGTTGTTGCCTCTGTATTTCTAGATGTGAAGATCTGGGAGGTCTGACCAAGGTTATAGCGCTGTTGCTTTTCTTGGGGAGAAAAGACTTTTCTGTTTGAAGAAAAAGTCTCTTGAATTTTCTCAGCATCTATCAAGGGTTCTCCATGTGCAGTAGTGATTAAAGATATATATACATATATATATATATATGAAGAGAGAGTTCAAAGATATACTACATACACATGTGTTTTTCTTACCTCCTTCTTCTTTGTGGAAACATTTTATCCTTTGAGCTCTAGAATTAAGCTGGAGGCCCATGAAACAATATTTGCCACTACCCTGGGCAAAGACACCGAGGAAAACAAGAAGAATTCTTTGGCTTCCAGATGGCTCACCTTTGTTCTGATGCCAAGCGCATGGGATACAGTGGAGGGAGGCCTACCTGCGGTTTATCCCCTGCTGGAAGAGGAGTACTGTTCACACGACAGAGAATATACCTCCAGGCAGAAAATGACTTATGGCAGAGTGGGTGGTTGAGTACAGAAGAAATTGCTAGCATTCTTCACATATTCACACAGCTTCAGCTTGTGCCCAGCTTCTGCCAGGTCTGATCGTCTTTGAATGCAATTCTCTCAGCATCTCTTGAGTGCTGGCTGTGTGGGCAACACCGATGATTATAAGATGAAGGAGTTGCTTTCTTCCCATTATCTGTACCAGCTCCCCTATCCCAAAAGCACCCCAAATAAGCTTCCAAGAAGGGCATGTACATCTTGGCTGATCTGCAAATGGCTTCACAATGAGCTCCTCAAACCTCCCCATAACTCCCCACATCCCTCTCTTCTTCCTCTTTGTCCTTTCCCTGTCACATAAGATCCAGGAGGATTTCAGAGCTATCGAGAGGGAAAGGAGAGCCCACCGCCTGGGCTCGCTCACGTGCATTCTGCTGCACTTCTCTCCCCCTCACAGCCGCTTGTGTTCTTTACCTCCTGGGTATAAAATGTGAGTGATTAATGTTCCACAAGATTTGGACTGAAAACCTCTAATCCAGTACATTCTGTTGTATCAAAACAGGGCTCAGGCCAGGCATGGTGGTGCATGCCTTGGAGGCAGAGGTAGGAGGATCGCTGTGAGTTAGAGGCCACCCCTAAGACTACACAGTAAATTTCAGATCAGCCTGAGCTAGAGCGAACCCCTACCTTGGACTAAAAAAAAAACACCCAAAAAACAGGGCTTAGGAAATTTTAAATGACTTCTCCATAGCTGCTAGAGTCTGTAGACTAAAACCCAAGGTGACTCCAGCCCCCTTGTGTATGGCCTTTTTAAGAATCCACATACTGTCTGGAGAGATGGCTTAGTGTTTAAGGCACTTGCCTGCAAAGCCTACAGACCTAGGTTCAATTCCCCAGTACCCATGTAAATCCAGATACACAAGGTGGAGCATATGTCTGGAATTCGTTTGCAGTGGCTAGAGGCCCTGGTGCACCTCTTCTCTCTTCTCTCTATCTGCCCCTCTCTCTAATAAATAAATAAAATAAAATATTTTTTTTAAAAAGAAGCCACATGCCTATGCTGAAGGCATAATTCTCCAGTACTCACATAAAGCTAGTTGTACAAAGTGACATGTCATCTGGAATCCACTTGCAGCAGCCAGAAGTCCTGGCGTACTCTCTCTTTCTCTCTCTCTCTCTCCCCTTCCCCTCTTTCCTCCCTCCCTCCCTCCCCACAAATAAATAAATAATTTTTTTTTTATTTTTAGAGCCAGGTGGCACACACCTTTAATCCCTGTACTCGGGAGGCAGAGGTAGAAGGATCACCATGAGTTCAAGGCCAGCCTGGGACTACAGAGTGAATTCCAGGTCAGCTTGGACTAGAGCAAGACTCTACCTCAAAAACCCCAAAAATGTTTTTCAAAATGCACAGTAGGCAAAGACAAACCAGTGATAGCTGTTAGCATGGTCAGTAGTGTTCTTTGTCACTGAGGATGCAGCCCTGAGCAAGAGAGTCACCCTGCTGCCCTTGTGGTGCTTACAGTCGGCTGGAGGGAGTGCATACTAACAGTCAATGAAGTTTCCTTTCCTAAGCAAGTCTACTTCCTTCTGTTATTTGTAGAGCATTATGGAAGTGTCTGCAATGCCTATATGTCTTCTGATTTTTGTTGTTGTTGTTATTTTGTTGTTTTTCTAGGTAGGGTCTTATTCTAGCCCAGGTTGACCTGGAATTCACTCTGTATCCTCAGAGTGGCCTCAAACTCACGGCAATCCTCCTACCTCGCCTCCAGAGTGCTGGGATTGAGGGCATGCACCACCATGCCCAGCTGTCTTCTGATGTTTTTTTTTAAAATGTTTTTGTTTTTATTTATTTATGTGAGAGAGTATGGGCGTGCCGGAGCCTCTAGCCACCACAAATGGACTCCAGATGCATGTGCCACCTTGTGCCTCTGGCTTACGTGGGTACTGGGGAATCAAACCTGGGTCCTTAGGCTTTGCAGGCAAGTGCCTTAACCACTAAGCTATCTCTCTAGCCCTAGGTGATTCTTTTTTTTTTAAATATATTTTTTCAGAGATGGCTTAGTGGTTAAGGTGTTTGCCTGCAAAGCCAAAGGATCCGGGTTTGATTCTGCAGGACCCACATAAGCCAGATGCACAAGGGGGCAAATGTGTCTGGAATTCGTTTGCAGAGGCTGGAGGCCCTGGCTTGCCCATTCTTTCTCTCTCTCTTTCTCTGTCTCTCTCTCTCTCTCTACCTCTTTCCCTCAAATAAATAAATAGAATGTATTTTAAAAATATTTTTGCTTCTTTATTTGTGTGCGTGTGTGTGTGAGAGAGAGAGAGAGAGAGAGAGAGAAAGAGAGAATGGGCACACCAGGGCCCATATGCAAGCTCCACTTTGTGCATCTGGCTTTATGTGAGTACTGGGGAATCGAACCTGGCTTGGCAGGCTTTGCAAGCAAGTGCCTTTAACCACTGAGCCATCTCCCTAGCCCCCTCCAATGTGATTCTTAACCCAGTAAAGTTGACAGTGATGATTCACCACCATAGACCCCATGCCTTAAGTGTGGGTAAGTTCCCTATTCCCTATGCTACTACTTTCATATGCCCAACTTTCAAATCAGTATTTGAAATCATGGGTTAAATGAAAGAATTAGCCCTTTTGGTTTGAGTTATAGCTCAGTGGCATAGTGCTTGCCTATCATGTGGAAGGCCCTGGGTTGTACCCCCAGCAACAATAAAAGGAACAAACAAAAATAAAACCATAACCCTTCTGCAAGCAAGAAGGATGAGGGCTACAGAGATGGTTTAGTGGTTAGGGCTTTTGCCTGCAAAGCCAAAGGACCTAGGATTGATGCCCCAGTACCCATGTAAGCCAGACGCATAAGGTGGCACATGCATCTGGAGTTTGTTTGCAATGGCTAGAGGCCTTGGTGTACCCATTCTCTCTCTATCTGCCTCTTTCTCTCTCTCTCTCTCTCAAGTAAATAAATAAAATTAAAAATTTTTAAATAAAGGAAAGCAAGAAGGATGGAAAAAAATCCCCCAATCTATCTTTTCCCTCTAATTCATTGAAATGAAAGAAAGATGCTTTATTTATCATTATTATTTTCTGTATGTGTACAATGCTGATATACATAGATGTGTTATCATGCATCTGAAATTTGCTATGGCAAGAGGGCCTGGTGTGCCCATTTTCCTCTCTCAAATAAATAGATAAATAAATAAATAAATAAATAAATATTTTTAGAAAGTTCCTTTAGTGGGCTGCAGAGATGGCTTAATAGTTAAGGTGCTGACCTGTAAAGCCAAAGGACCCAGTTTCGATTCTGGAGTATCCACAGAAATTCAGATGCACAAGGTGACACATGCATCTGGAGTTTGTTTGCAATAGCTAGAAGCCCTGGCATGCCCATTCTAATAAATAGATAGATAGATAGATCGATAGATAGATAAAATATTTTTTTAATTTTTTGTTTATTTATTTGAGAGCGACAGACAGAGAGAGAAAGAGGTAGATAGAGAGAGAAAGAGATTGGGTGCCCCAGGGCCTCCAGCCACTGCAAACGAATTCCAGATGCGTGCGCCCCCTTGTGCATCTGGCTAACATGGGTCCTGGGGAATTGAGCCTTGAACCGGGGTCCTTAGGCTTCACAGGCAAGCGTTTAACTGCTAAGCCATCTCTCCAGCCCATAGATAAAATATTTTTAAAAGGAAAATAGAAAGTTCCCTTAGGAAATGAGCATGAATTTGGAGCAAAGAAACCTCCGCGATTCCTGCTTCCACCAGCTGGTACAGACATTGGCCTCCTCAGGACAGGGAGAAGGAGGAAGCTGGTCGCTCTCTCTCTCTCTCTCTCTTGCTCCTCATTGGAGAGGAGACTGAATTCAGGAATGAAGCCAGCTGGGTAGGGTGAGGGAGGGAAAGAAGGCAAAGAGAGAGGAAAGGGATGTGGTGTTTGAAGCGCAGACCTCCTCCTCGCCTCCCTTCCTCCCACTCACTGACAGATGAGCCAGCTTGGCTCGCAGTGTGCTGTGTACCAAAGCCCTCCAGGCACCTCTTGTAAGAACCCGAGAGAGAGAGAGAGGCCTTCCATGGTGAGCAGTGTGTTCGTTACTATGGTGTTGCTGTGACCCAATACCCAGCAGAACAACTTAAAAAGAGGAAGAATTTGTTTCAAAATGTTCAGTCCATGTGATGGGAAAGGTAGCATGTCAGCTAGCTCACATCCTGGCCGGCCCGGCAGTAGAGAAAGGAAGGAGTGTGTACACCTTCTCTTTGGAGACTGTCCAGGTACCCAGTGTCCCCAGACCACAGGATGGTGGCACCCACGTTCAAGGATGGGTCTTTCTCCTCCACCACCACCCCTCCCGCCTGTGTCAGTTCAGTCTCTCTGGTAACACCCTCACAGACACACCCAGAGGTGTGCTCAACAGTCTTCTAGAAGATCTAAGTCCAGTCATGTTAACGTGGCAGAGGTAGGAGGAGTGCTGTGAGTTTGAGGATAGCCTGAGATTACATAGTGAATTCCAGGCCAGCCTGGACTAGAGTGAGAACCTTACCTTGAAAAACTGAAAAACCAAAAAAATAAAGAAAGAAATAAAAAATTCTAGAAAATGTCCCCTGACATGTGGAAAACCTCTAGTGTATATCATTCAGGTGGGGCATGCTGTGGTAATGAAAACGCACTTCAAATTACCTTTCCCTCCATCGGAAAAGCCCAGCCTCCCCAGCCATCCTTTCTCCTGGAAGATAATTTCACCCTTAAGTGCTTGGTCCTGGCTGCTGTGTATTGTGAGGGCACTAAGCCAACGTTTGGGCATCTGGCTGCCAACTTTGGATATGTTAATAGCCTGTTCTGTTCCTGCAGGGCATTTATTCATTGCCTACCTTGTAAAAGTTATGTCTTATTGCATTTTCCTGGCACCCGAGAAATCCTTGTACCTACCCTTGCATTTGGGTTTTCTGAGTCTACAGGCGGCTCGGGGTTATTAAAGTTCAAGAAGAAAGCCACGTGATGTTGGCTGTACAATTTCAATTCTCTTACCTCCTCCTCGCCTCCCTTCCTCCCACACACTGACAGATGAGCCAGCTTGGCTCGCAGTGTGCTGTGTACCAAAGCCCTCCAGGCACCTCTTGTAAGAACCCGAGAGAGAGAGAGAGAGAGAGAGAGAGAGAGAGAGAGAGGCCTTCCCATGGTGGAGCAGTGTGTTCGTTACTATGGTGTTGCTGTGACCCAATACCCAGCAGAACAACTTAAAAAGAGGAAGAATTTGTTTCAAAATGTTCAGTCCCATGTGATGGGAAAGGTAGCATGTCAGCTAGCTCACATCCTGGCCGGCCCGGCAGTAGAGAAAGGAAGGAGTGTGTACACCTTCTCTTTGGAGACTGTCCAGGTCCCCAGTGTCCCCAGACCACAGGATGGTGGCACCCACGTTCAAGGATGGGTCTTTCTCCTCCACCACCACCCCTCCCGCCTGTGTCAGTTCAGTCTCTCTGGTAACACCCTCACAGACACACCCAGAAGTGTGCCTCAACAGTCTTTTAGAAGATTCTAAGTCCAGTCATGTTAACAGTAAAGATGACCCACAAAAAGCTAGCAGAGAAGCATCCTTCATTTCCCTTTGGCTTCCTGGGATTAAAAAGTTCTTAGGTGCAGTGGTGAATCTTTAGTCTGAGCTATTCAGGAGGTGAAGCATAATGAAACCTTGTCTCAAAAAAAAAAAAAGTAGGGCTGGAGAGATGGCTTAGTGGTTAAGCGCTTGCCTGTGAAGCCTAAGGACCCCGGTTCGAGGCTTGACTCCCCAGGACCCACGTTAGCCAGATGCACAAGGGGGCGCATGCGTCTGGTTCGATTGCATCTGGCTGCAACTGATATGTAATAGCCTGTTCTGTTCCTGCAGGGCATTTATTCATTGCCTACCTTGTAAAAGTTATGTCTTATTGCATTTTCCTGGCACCCGAGAAATCCTTGTACCTACCCTTGCATTTGGGTTTTCTGAGTCTACAGGCGGCTCGGGGTTATTAAAGTTCAAGAAGAAGCCACGTGATGTTGGCTGTACAATTTCAATTCTCTTACCTCCTCCTCGCCTCCCTTCCTCCCACACACTGACAGATGAGCCAGCTTGGCCTCGCAGTGTGCTGTTGTACCAAAGCCCTCCAGGCACCTCTTGTAAGAACCCGAGAGAGAGAGAGAGAGAGAGAGAGAAGAGAGAGAGAGAGGCCCTTCCCATGGTGGAGCAGTGTGTTCGTTACTATGGTGTTGCTGTGACCCAATACCCAGCAGAACAACTTAAAAAGAGGAAGAATTTGTTTCAAAATGTTCAGTCCCATGTGATGGGAAAGGTAGCATGTCAGCTAGCTCACATCCTGGCACAGGAGAAAAGGGAGTGTGTACTCCGTCTTTGGAGATGTCAGGTCCCAGTGTCCCAGACACAGATGTGGCCCACGTTAGATGGGTCTTTCTTCACACACCCTCGGTGTCGTTCAGTCTCTCTTGACTCCCAAGAACACCAGAGTTTAACAGTCTTCTGAAGGATTCTAAGTAGTCATTTCTCAGTAAAGGACCCAAAAAGCTAGGGGCATCCTCATTTCTGGGGTTCGGATTTTATGTTCTAGGTCAGTGTGAATCTCTTAGCTATGTGCTTTCTCATGGAGGTGAGCAAATAAATAGTTAAAAAAAAAAAAAAAAGTCGAGGTGCTAGAGAGATTGGTCAGTGGTTAAGACACTTGCCTGCAAAGCCTAACTGCCAGGTTTCAATTCCCCAGTACCCACATAAAGCCAGATGCACAAAGTGGTGCATGCATCTGGAGTTCATTTGCAATGGTTAGAGGCCCTGGCACACCATTCTCTGTCTCTGTGTCTGTCTCTTCTTGCAAATAAATAAATATTTTTTTAAAACGTCGTGGGCTGGAAAGATTGCTTAGTAGTTAAGGCGCTTGCCTGTGAAGACTAAGGACTCAAAGCGAGGCCAGCAGATTTTGCAAGCAAGTTCCTTTAACCACTAAGTCATATTCCTAAGCCCCCCTTTTTATTTTGTTTTTGTTTCTTGTTTTTCCAGGTAGGGTTTCACTCTAGCTAAGGCTGACCTGGAATTCACTATGTAGTCTCAGGGTGGCCTCAAACTCAGAGATCCTCCTACCTCTGCCACCTGAGTGCTGGGATTAAAGGTGTGTGCCACCACACCCAGCCTTGATTTACTTTAAAGAGAGGAAATTCAGTGGTGAACTACGCAATATTACAAAGCAAATCCATTTGCTGTTGTTTTATTTACTTACTTTTTGCAGAGCTGGGGATTGAATCTAGGGCCTTACACATGCTAGAAAAATACTCTATCTGGAGCCAAACTCCAGGGTGGCAAAGTTTTGATGTAAATAGCACTAGGGTTGAGATTGATTTTAAAGATTCCACAAGACACTAATCTGAAGTTCCTAGGTTGATATGCGCAAAGTGGTACATGTGTTCATTTGCAGTGGCAGAAGGCCCTAGTGTACCCATTTTCTCTTTCTCTCTCTCTCTCTTTCTCCCTCTCTCTCTCATAAATAAATAAAAAAAATTAATCAAAATGCAGGCTGGAGAGATTGCTTAGTAGTTAAGGCACTTTTCTACAAAGCCAAAGAATCCAAGTTCGATTACCCAGGACCCACATAAGCTAGATACACAAGGTGGCACATATATCTCGAGTTCATTTGCAGCAGCTGAAGGCCCTGGCATGCCCATTCTCTCTCTCTCTCTCTCTCTCTCTCTCTCTTGCTCTCTGCCTCTTTCTCAAATAAATAAAATTAAATTTAAATTAAAACACTCTATCTATATTGAAATATTTTCCTCTTGAGGTAGACCCTGAGCAGCTGACTTTTGGTGAAAGATTTTACTTAGAATGGAAAATGTTAATGTTTAACCAGAAAAAACTATGGAAGAAAAGGGAAAAAAAAATTCCCTTTGTGGGTGGGGTGGTCAGATGGGCATGTTGCAGGGTGTCTTTGAAAACAGATGACTTCACATCCTTGGCCAGCATTTTCGACTTCCTGGAAGTTCCCTTGGTCAGGAATTAGTGTCCATTTCTGGGGTATATAAAATGCTGAGGAGAACTGGAAGACGCCCTCCATACCTAGATGTCCCCATACCCTCTGCTATAGGAGCCATCTCCCAGAGTTGTTTCCATGAGTTGTGGACCCTTCAAGATGCTAAAATTTAAGGGCCCATGTCTATCTTTCAGAATTTATGATTCCTTATGGTAGTGTGTTCTGCATATGACTTCTTGGTTTCATCTCAGAAACTGTTTCTCTTTACCAAAAAAAGAAAAAGAAAAAAAAAATCTGGGCTGGAGAGATGACTTAGTAGTTAAGGCACTTGCCTACAGAGCCTAAGGATGCAGGTTTGATTTCCCAGTGCCCACGTAAGCCAGATGTGCAAGGTGGTGCGTGCATCTGGAGTTCATTTGCAGCAGCTGGAGGCCCTGGCATGCCCATTCTCTATCTGCGTTTTTTCTCTGTCCCTCTCAAATAAATAAATAAAAATTAAAAATATTTAAAAACAAATCTGGGCTGGAGAGATAGCTTAGCAGTTAAGGCTCTTGCCTACAAAGCTAAAGAACCCAGGTTAGATACTCCAGGACCCACCCTAAGGCAGATGCACAAGGTGACGCGTGCTTCCGGAGTTTGTCTGACACAGGGAGAATGCAGGGGTAAGCAGAAGAACTAAGTTGTAGCTAGGGCTTTCCTGTTCAGCCTTTTCTTGCTAGGGCTTTTGGTTTGGTCATGATTGTAGACCCGTGAGAAATGGGTTTGCTGAGCTTGGATTTGGTTATAGAATCAAATAAAGCAGGAGTTTCAGGCTAGGGATGTAGCTCAGTTGGTAGAGTGCTTACTTAGCATGCTCAAAGCCCTGGCACTGTGTAAACTGGGTGTGGGGACATATGCCTGTTATCTCAGCACTTGAAAGTTCAGGAGGCTAAGGCTACATAGTGAGTTTAAAGTCAGCCTGGGCTACATGGGAAATGTCTCAAAAAATCAAAACAAAACAAACAAACAAAAAAACATAAGCTTCCTTTATCCATTCAGCTCCCTCTTAACCAAAGTTATCAGTTAACCATCCTCTCTAGCACCTATAAAGCATATATTACCTGACCTGGAGAGATGGCTCAGTGGTTTAGACCCTTGCCTTGATTCAGAGCCTAAGGACCCAGCTTTGACCTCCCCAGGACCCATGTAAGCCAGATGCACAAGGTGGTGTGTGTGTCTGGAATTCGTTTGCAGTGGCTGAAGGCCCTGGGGCACCTACTCTCTATCTGGTGCTCTGTCTCTCTCAAATAAATAAATAAATAAATAAATAATATTTTTAAAAAGCGAACACACATACACATGCAATGTCTGCAGCTTCTGGAACATTTCAGCTAATGGACCACTTGCTGCTCTGTAGCTTACCAGCCAACTTCTATTCTCAGCAGATGAAACACAGACTTGCCAGGAGTCTCCGAGCCTGTTTCTGCTGGTTTGACGAGTTCGATAATTAAGGTCTTCTAACAGAACAACCCCCCTCACCCCAGCACCAGGTCTTTTTTCTCAGGTAAACATCTCCAGCCCACAGCCCTCCTTTTCATTCTCTATGGCTAATTTTTTAAAAACTTAAATGTAGCCATGCCCCCTGGCTATGAAGATAAGTGTTTTAAATTGGTGCTCTGGATACCAGATTGTAAATCAAGTTCCAAGAGCCAAAACAGGTGTCCTGGTGGGTGGCTTTGCTGGTAGTTCACATGGGGTGTGGACTTGAATATTTTTCATTATGTCCCTGATGCACCCATACACACACACACACACACACACACACACACAGTGTGCTGTCTGGCACACCTTAGCTCCAAAGGACATATTGGTTTGAATGAACAAATAAGTACCTCTCCACCCTTCCCAGAATTGGATGCTATAAACATTGGGCTCATTATGTTTATACACCTCAAAGCATTTCTTTCTTTCATTCTTCTTCTTTTTTTTTAATGAGAGAGAGAGAAAGAGAAGTGAGAGAATTGGCACAACAGGGCCTCAGTCACTGAAATCAAATTCCAGATGCGTGCGCTCCCTTGTATACATGTGCGACCTTGCACAGTTGTGTCACTTTGTGCATCTGGCTTGCGTGGGACTTGGAGAGTCGAACATGAGTCCTTGGGCTTTGCAGGCAAGTGCTTTAACCACCAAGCCATCTCTCTAGCCCATCCTCAGAGCATTTCTGATGGGAAGGGATGGGACAGAGAGGAGACAAGTTCATCACGTAGGTTGCCCATCATTCTAATTCATAACACATTGTTACTATAAACAGTACTTTCTGGGCAGGAGAGATGGCTCAGCAGTTTAGGCACTTGCCTGGGAAGCCTAAGGACCTAAGTTCAATTCCCCAGTACTCACATAAGCCAGATGCACATTGTGGCACATGCATCTGGAGTTTGTTTGCAGTGTCTGGAAGCCTGGGTGTACCCATTCTCTCTCTTACAAATAAATAAATAAAAATGTGTGTGTGTGTGTGTGAGTATACACACACACACACACACACACACATATATATATACACACATACATACATACCACACCATACACACACACATTTCTGAGGGTGTTGATCAAAAATAGAAATTCTTAGCCAGGCGTGGTGGCTCATGCCTTTAATCCCAGCACTCGGGAGGCAGAGGGAGGAGGATTGCCATGAGTTCAAGGCCACCCTGAGACTCCATAGTGAATTCCAGGTCAGCCTGGGCTAGAGTGAGACCCTACCTTGAAAAAAAAAAAAAGGAAATTCTTGGGCCCTGTTGCCAAAGAATCCAGTTCAATAGTATTTAATAAACTCCTCAGTCAACTCCACTGTTATCTGAGGACATATGGCCCCTGATGCTCAGAAGTCATATCTGGTTTCCTAGGACAGGCCCAGTAACACAAATAAAATGTCATCGTGATCCACACTTGCCCTCACATTTTCAAATACTCTGGAATGGCAACATGTTTTGCAAGGGTTCATGTAATATACTTTGTATGGCAGTATTTTTTTTTCTTTCTGGAGAATACATGAACTAGTGCATATTATGGGGGCTGGGGAGATGGCTCAGCAGGTAAAGCTACATGGTTGCAAAGCCTGTCCACTCAGGTTCAATTCCCCAGCCACTCTTGAAAAGCCAGACTCAAAAAGTGGTACTAGGGCTAGAGAGATGGCTTAGCGGTTAAGGCACTTGCCTGTGAAGCCTGAGGATGTTTGTTCAAATCTTCAGGTCCCATGTAGTCAGATGCAAAAGTGATGCAAGCATGCAATGTCACACATGCACACAGGGGGCACACGTGTCTGGAGTTCGTTCACAGTGGCTGAAAAGCCCTGGTGTGCCCATTCTCTCTCTCTCTCTCCCTGTTTCTCTGTCTGTCTCTCTCTCAAAAGTAAAATAATTTTTAAAAAGAAAAAAAGGTGGTGCTAATGTCTGGCGTTCATATGCAGGGGCAAGAGGCCCTAACACACCTACCCCCCCCCCCCCGACACCTATGGCATTTTAGGTTTGATGGAATGAAGCACTTCGATTACTGTGTCTGTAGTGGGTAGAAGAGAAAACACATCCATGATCCAAAGTTAGACTTTCCCACTTTAGGTTCTAATTCCTCTGTGGAATGACTAGTATACAACTCAGCGACGTTAGCTGTAGGTTGGGAAGAATAAGTTTGGGATGGAAAAAACATTAAACTCTTGATCCCAATATTAAAGACATGCAGACTGCTCATAAGCATCAAAGACTCTCCAGCAGGTCTGGAGAGATGGCTCAGCAGTTAAGGTGCTTGCCAGTGAAGCCTGAGGACCCAGGCTTAATTCCCCAGTACCCACGAAAGCCAGATGCACATGGTGGCGCATGTGCCTGGAATTCGTTTGCAGTAGCTAGAAGCTCTGGTGTACTCATTCTCTCTCTCGTTCTCTCTTAAATTGAAAAGAAAATAAAAACGACTCTGCAGCAGAAAAAAAGAGAAACTGCTCTTATTTCTCTGAGCAAAAGAAACCTGCTAATAGGGTGGTGGTCAGCAATCTCAGTGCAAAACCTCGAGTGACACAGGGTTGTTTTGTTTTGTTTTGTTTTGTTTTGAGTGAGAGAAAGAGGGAGAGAGAGAGAATGGGCATGCCAGGCATCTAGCCATTGCAAACAAACTCCAGACACATGCGCAACCTTGTGTATCTGGCGTAGGTAGGTACTGGGGAATTGAACCTGGTTCCTTAAGCTTTGCAGGCAAGTACTTCAACCACTAAGCCATCTCTCCAGCCTCTTCACTTGGTTTTTGAGGTACTTCCTTGAATATGAAGTTATTTCTTCCTAGCAGATACTAATTGTACAACATAATGGGTTCCACTGTAACATCGTTCTGCATGTAAATAACAGAATTTGTCTTGCTCACCCCTCCCATTGCCCTCTTCCCTACCCTCTGATTCCTTTTCTCTTTCCAAATATCCTCCCTTCTACTTGCATAGTCTTGTTTTTTTTAAATCTAGATTCTACTTATGAGAGAAAATATTTTTTAATATTTTATTTTTTATTTATTTGAGAAAGAGAAATGAAGAGAGAAGAGAGAGAGGGAGAGAGAGAGAGAGAGAGAATGGGTATATCAAGGCCTCCAGCTGCTGCAAACGAACTCCAGATGCATGCACCACCTTGTGCATTGTACGTGGATCCTAGGGACTTGAACCTGGGTCCTTTGGCTTTGCAGGCAAACACCTTAACCACTAAGCTATCTCTCCAGCCCCCACAAAATATTTTATACATGGCTGAATTTTGCTTACTTTACTTAACATGATCCAGCTCCATTTATTTTCTTGCAAACATGATTTCATTTTTTAAAGAAAAAAAAAGGACAAATCTTTTTTATTTTATCTTATTTTATTTATTAATTAGAGAGAAAGAGGAGGAGTGAGAGAGAATGGGCATGCCAAGACCTTTAGCTACTGCCAGGTGGGGTGGGCCACACCTTTAATCCCAGCACTGGGGGGGCAGCGTTAGGAGTATCGTGAATTTGAGGCTACTCTGAGACCATGGAGTGAATTCCAGGTCAGGGGAGCTGGGGAGATTTCCCAGTGGGTGAAGCACTTAGCCTTCCTGGGCGAGATAGGAAGCAGAGACGGGAGAACCCTGAAATCCGTGGCCCAGTCAGCTTGGCACATGCACTACTGAAGGAAACCTCTGACCACGCACACTGTGGCATGCACATGCCCACACCCACACACATACACACAGTCGCCATACATGCTCATGAAGATACTCGTTTAAAAAGCACGGGCTGCCGGGCGTGGTGGCGCACGCCTTTAATCCCAGCACTGGGAGGCAGAGGTAGGAGGATCGCTGTGAGTTCGAGGCCACCCTGAGACTCCATAGTGAATTCCAGGTCAGCCTGGGCTAGAGTGAGACCCTACCTCGAAAAAAAAAAAAAAAAAAAAAGGCATGGGCTGCTGGGCATGGTGGTGCATGCCTTTAATCCCAACACTGGGAGCAGAGGTAGGTGCATCGCCAAGACTTTGAGGCCACCCAGAGACTACATAGTGAATTCCAGGTCAGCCTCGGCTAGAGAGTGAGATCTTACCTTGAGACACCAAATACATAAATAAAATAAAGTATGGGGTTGGGGGCTAGAGAGATGGCTCAGCAGGTAAAGGTGTCTGCTAGCAAAGCCTGACTGCCTGGGTTCAATTCCCCAGTACCCATGTAAGGCCAGATGCACAAGGTGACACATGCATCTGGAGTTCATTTCCAGTGGCAAGAGGCCCTGGTGCACTCAGTTCTTCTTTCTCATTCATATTCTCTCTCTCTCTCTCTCTCTCTCTCTCTCCTTGCAAATAAATAAATAAATAAATAAGTGGCTGGAGAGATGGCTCAGCAGTTAAAGGCCCATGCTTGCAGATTTATAGCCCTGGTTTGATTTCCGCAGTATCCACATAAAGCCAGATGCACAAAGTAGATTGTGCATCTGGAGTTTGTTTGCAGTGGCAAGAGGCCCTGGTGTGCCCATATTCTCTCTCTCTCTCTCTCTCTCTCTGTCTCTCTCTCTCTCCCTCTTTCTCTCTAGCTCATAGATAAATGAATAAGTAAATAAAATTTTTAGAAATGCACCTCCTGTGTATGGCCTATCAAGGCAATTTTTGTAGATATTTTTTAGATATAGATAGCTTTGGGGGAGAGGGGTGCATACCAGCTAATAATCCATAGGATTAGTTCACTCAGAAAAAGAGGAAGATTTTATCACTTAACTGGTATTTCAGACTTGTTTCAAACAGCAAGATATTTAAGGCAATGCAGGAATTACTAAGGCTTTTAGCTTTCTAGTATCCAGGACTGCATTTTCATAAATCTCTCCTGGAGCCAGTTGTCACATCCCCAGGGGATTACTCACAACAGCATGTGATTTTCAGATGTGACCAGTGCTCCGTCTGTGCTATGACTGCCTGTCTATCAAAAAAGCACAGTCTTGGGGCTGGAGAGATGGCTCAGTGCTTGCCTGCAAAGCCTAGCAACCCGGGTTCGACTCTCTAGTACCCATGTAAAACCAGATGCACAAAGTGGCACGTGTTTGGAGTTCGTTTGCAGTGGCTAGAGGCCCCGGTGTGCCCATTCTCTCTCATTCATTCTCTCTCTCCTCTCTCTGCTTGTAAATAAGCAAATAAAAATTATAGTAAGTAATAAAAATAAAGCACAGTCCTGGTTCCTCAGAGTTCTTCTAGCTCCCCCCTCCCCCCCACCCCACACACACTTTCCATCAAAACCGAAGATGTGGGCCTGGGGAGAGAAATGGCTCAACTGTTAAAGGTGCTTGCTTGCAAAACCTGATGGCCCAGGTTCAATTCCTTACTACCCATATAAATCAAGCGGCACAAAGTAGTGCATGCATCTGGAGTTTATTTGCAGTGCCAAGAGGCCCTAGCATGCCCATTTTCCTCTCTGTCTCTCTGTTTGTCTTTCTCTCTGCTTGCAAATAAATAAACTAAAAATATTTTTTTAAAGCACTGAAATTGCAGAGAAGAGAGAGAACTTGAACTTAACTGGGACTGTCACTCAAAAGGAAGGGGAGAGGTGTTGGGACACGTGCCAACATGTACCTGTATGCCTCTGCCAGATTTGCAGGTAGAAGAGGTGGTTCAGATGCTCAGGGTGCCATGGGGTAGCCTTGTTGGAACACTGGGCTTGGTGGGTCAGCTTGTGAGATGTGTACCTCTGAAAATGCATAGCTCGCCACAGAGGTTACAGGTGAAAGGCCATGTTTGAAAAATGTTCCATATTTCTTATTTTATTTTATTTTATTGTGATTTTTTGAGGTAGGGTCTCACTATAGTCCAGGCTGACCTGAATTTCACTATGTAGTCTCAGGGTGGCCTTGAACTCACAGCAATTCTCCTACCTTTGCCTCCTAGTGCTAGGATTAAAGGCATGCACCACCACACCCAGCTATATTTCTTTTTAGATTTTTTTTTCATATTTATTTGAGAGAGAAAGAGAGAGAGAGAGAAAGAGGGGATGGGTGTGCCAGGGCCTCTAGCTACTGCAAATGAACTCCACATGAATGCACCACTTTGTACATCTGGCTTTCCATGGGTACTGGGGCATCAAACCTGGGTCCTTTGGCTTTGCTGGCAAGTGCCTAACTGCTAAGCTATCTCTCCAGCCCTCCATATTCTTGAGCAAGGTGTGTATTAAACACCTGCCTAGCATGGCTGCTCAGGCATGGAGAGATGAAAAAGAGAGGTAGTGAATTGTGTCTAACCTGTACAAAGCACTCAGTACATATTTGATGAATGTATGAATGAATAAGTGAAGTGAACCTTTAAGTAAAAAAGAACCTCCTAACCCTGATATTAAGTTCGATGCATTATCTTCTTGACTGAGGTTGTCACAGTCACTGAAGTGTCTCGGGTGTTAGCCCCGTGCTCAGTCCATTCTGATGGGCTCCTGGCCATGCCTGATCATCTGCTGGTCTACAGGGACTAATCACTACTGGTGAGTGTGGGTGAAGAGGCCCACCACTCCACAGCAGCACAAATGACCCCACCTGGTACAGGCAAGACTCCAACCCTAGGCTTGGCATCGTTCCTGGGAAGGCAGAACAGCTTTCTTTATTCTAGTCTGCTCGCAAAGAACACTGCCCGGCTGTGTAGCATCTTATGGGATTATAAGCGGTTGTGCTAAAGATGAATTCTGAAAAGCATATTGTGCCTTTGCTTTAAGCAGACTGCTGTTAAGTAGTAGTGCGCGTCTAAGCACACACACACCTGGGCAGGGTGGGGAGCATCAGCTCCTGGGACCGCTTGGCTCGGTGGCATTTCAGGGGACTGGTCTGTCCTTCCTCAGCTGTAACACCAGCCTGGAGGTGTGCTTCAGTAGCCTCCCATAAGGTCAGCCTGTTTTCTGACAGTCTGTGGTCATTCACATCCCTGCTTAGAGTCCCAGGAGAATTGCCCAAGTCCCAATTGATATATTATTACACAGGGGAGAGGTTTGAAAGTCTGGGAACAAGATGGAAATTGCATGGGATCAAAAATACCCTTAAAGGGAAAGCAGAGAGATGTTTTAGTAGTTAAGACGCTTGCCTACAAAACCTAAGGACCCAGGTTTGATTCCCCAGTACCCACATGGAGCCAGATGCACAAGGTGGCACATACATCTGGAGTTCATTTGCAGTAGCTAGAGGCCTTGGCACTCCCATTCAATCTGCTTCTCTCTCTCTCTCTCTCAAATAAATAAATAAAATATTTTTAAATACCCTTTAAAAAGATCTTCAGGGTTGGAGAGATGGCTCAGCCATTAAAGCACTTGCCTGCAAAGCCTAATGACATGGATCCAATTCTCCAGTACCCACCATGTAAAGCCAGATACACGAAGTGGTGCATGTGTCAAGTTCATTTGCAGTAGCTAGAGGCACTGGCATACCCATATTCATTCATTCATTTTCTCTCTCTCTTTCTCCTTGCAAATAAATAAATAAAATAAAAATCTTTAAAAAAAATAACTTTGGGCTGGAGAGATGGCTTAGCAGTTAAGGCACTTGCCTGCATAGTGAATTCCAGGTCAGTCTGGGCTACAGTGAGACTCTACCTCGAAAAAAAAAAAAAAAAATGAAACAGCCCAGATCATTCCTGCTTCCAAAGGCACTGTGTTTGCACTAGCAGGGCAGAAAGGTGAATGGGTTTATTGCCAAGGTGTGAGTTTGATACCTGGGACAAAAGAACCATGTGTTGAGCAGTTTCCTGTCAGGGAAAGCAGGAAGTGCTGGGTTCTAACATCAGCTGGAAGCACAGAACACCAAAAAGTGTTTAGAGGTCTCTATTTCACTGCGTTCCCCCTCCCCCCCCACACACACCCAAGCAGCAAAAACAAAAGAGTCTCCCCAGACCAACATCTGATGGATCCATTACTTTCACGTGAAGGTGACAATGTTCAACAATCAGCCTACAAAAGAACTCTGGGGCCTTGGGAGGTGGCTCAGCCTGTTAAAGCCTGCCAATTCCCCAATCCCCATGTAAAGCCAGATGCACAAAGTGGCACATGTGTCTGGAGTTTGTTCTCAGTGGCAGGAGGCCCTGGTGTGTGTTCTTTCTCTTTTTCAAATAAAAACACATTTAAAAAGAAATTTGGAGCTGGGTGTGGTAGCACACGCCTTTAATCCCAGCACTCAGGAGGCAGAGGTAGGCATGAGTTCAAGGCCACCCTGAGAATTCCAGTGAATTCCAGGTCAGCCTGGACTATAGTGAGACCCTACCTCGAAAAAACCAAAAAGAAAAAGAAAGAATATAAATTTGGAGATAACTTGATGACTTTAATATTTAAAAAATCAAGTTCTGGGGCTGGAGAGCTCGTTTAGCACTTAAGGCACTTGTCTGCAAAGCCAAAGGACCCAGGTTCAATTTCCCAGTACCCACATAAAGCCAGATCCACAATGGGGCACATGTGTCTGGAATGCATTTGCAGTGGCTAGAGGCCCTGGCACTCTCTATCTGCCTCTTTCTCTCTCTCACTTAAATAAATAAATGATTAAAAATTAATTTTGAGCCGGGCGTGGTGGTGCATGCCTTTAATCCCAGCACTTGGGAGGCAGAGGTAGGAGAATCGCCTTGAGTTCAAGGCCACCCTGAGACTACATAGTGAATTCCAGGTCAGCCTGAGCTAGAGTGAAACCCTACCTTGAAAAACAAACAAACAAAAAAATTAATTTTGAGCCGGGCATGGTGGCACACGCCTTTAATCTCAGCACTTGGGAGGCAGAGGTGGGAGAGGATCGCTATGAGTTCGAGGCCACCCTGAGACTACATAGTGAATTCCAGGTCTGCCTGGGCTAGAGTGAGACCCTACCTAGAAAAAAAAAAAAAAAAAAAAAAAAAAAAACAACAACAAAAAAAGCTGGGCGTGGTGGAACACGCCTTTAATCACAGCACTGGGGAGGGAGAAGGTAAGAGGATCACCGTGAATTCAAGGCCACCCTTAGACTACAGAGTGAATTCCAGGTCAGCCTGAGCTTGAGTGAGACTCTACATAGGAAAAAAAAAAATTAATTTCGCTGGGCATTGTGATGAACTCAGCAGAGCAGGCAGAGGTAGGAGGATTTCCATGAGTTCAAGGCCACCCTGAGACTACAGAGTGAATTCCAGGTCAGCCTGGACTAGAGCAAGACCCTACCTCGGAAAACAAACAAACAAAAATTAATTTCTACTTTACCAAGGGATATATAAATATATTCTTCTTGTAAGAAAATTAAAGACATTAGCTATAACTTTAAAGTCTTCCTTGTCCACTAGCACTGACCCTTTCATTCCAGGTTTCTCCTCAGCCACTAGGAAAAGGGCAAAATTTTACTGTGGATTTTCCCAGACAGTATAGTCAATGTTACTTACCTACGAGTATTCCTCTATAGAAAATAGATGCTATTCTTTCATAAGTTAAGAAAAAAATACATTATTTTATTTTAAATCCTAGGAATTTAACCCAGGGCCTTCACCCTTGCCACCTGCTCTGCCACTAGCCCTACCCCTCTAGGCCCTGTGCTGTTAGTTTTAAACTGAGCCCAGTATAGTGAAGATCTTTCCTTTCCACACTCATAGTCCCATCTACTTTGGCTGTAGCCGGGTAGTATTCCATAATGAGGATAATTTATTTAAGCACTCCCTATTGATGAACATTATCATTGTTTCTAGTTGCTTTTTTTTAACTTGTCCTGGGCGGGGCTGCAGCAAATGATTTCATAATTGTTTCTTGGGGATTGACGATGCCAGTGTTTTTCCATAAAGGCTCCCTAAAGGCCTGATAGGTAAGGGTGTTTGCTGGTGTCTCTTTAGACTGGAAACAGACCCTGTTAGATTGCCCCTCTGAGTGTCAGGAAGCCTCTCACCATGCCACGGGGCTGTGTGGCGGAAATATTTTGTCTCCCGCTTATGGAGGTGGTGACACTGTTATTAATTTTATAACTCAGGGCACTGCACATTTAAAATGGGTGTGTTTTACTTTCTGGACTGTTTTTATCCAGTGACATTCATCTCTTTCAATTTTAGTTGTTTTTCAAGGTCAAGGTATTTGTTTATTTTTTGTTTTGTTATTTGAGGTAAGGTCTTGCTGTAGCATAGGCTGACCTGGAACTCACTATATAGTCTATGTCATCTCAGGCTGACCTCAAACTCACAGCAATCCTTCTGCCTCACCTCCAGAGTGCTGGGATTTAAGGCGCGTGCCACTCCAACCCTCCAGTGGCTCAATTTTGTTTTATCTTATTTTTAAAGTATTTTTTAAAAAATCATTTATTTATTTGAGAGAGAGAGAGAGATACAGAAATAGGCAGGTAGAGCGAGAAAGAGAATGGGCGTACCTAGGGCCTCCAGCCATTGGCTTACGTGGGTCCTGGGGGGTTCAAACCCGGGTCCTTTGGCTTTTCAGGCAAGCACCATCTCTCCAGCCCAGAGGTGGGGTTTCACTGTAGTCTAGGCTTACCTGGAATTCACTATGTAGTCTCAGGGTGGCCTTGAACTCACAGCAATCCTCCTACCTCTGCCTCCCAGAGCTGGGATTAAAGGCGTGCGCCACCACGCCCCAGCCCATCCAGCCCCTAATTTTTAAAGTATTTATTTGAGAGAGAAAGAGGGAGAGAGAAAGGGAGAAGAGAGAGAGCGAGAGAGAATGGGCTCACCAGGGCCTCTAGTCACTGCAAAAGAACTCCAGACACATGTGCCTGTGCATCTGGCTTACGTGGGTCCTTGGGGAATTGAATCCGGGTCCTTTGGCTTGGAGAGCAAGAGCCCCAATCACTAAGCCATCTTTCAGCCGCTCAATCATTTGATCAGTCTCGTACGTGTATATAATATAATTTGATCATATGCACCCCCCCCCCACTACCCTCTCTTATTGCATTCCCACTAAACCCCATTTCCACCAGCTAATTCATACTCTTATGTCTCTGTCTCTCTCTGTGTCTGTCTGTCTGTCTGTTTGTCCCACTGAATTAAATTAGGGTAGTTTGCATGAGCGTGGGTGGGGGTTTATCTGGAATCTGGCCTGGGAATAAGCAGAGCCAGAATGCACCTCTTTTTACTGTGGGGATATTTAAACACTCAGGCCCCTTCCCTCCACTTCTCTGCCTTGTCCACCAGGAGAGGGCTGATGACAATAAGGGGAGCAGTCCCTGGGCCTGGGGCCTGGCCCTCGCCCTGCGGGAGGGAGAGGTCCCCGCATCCCAGGACTGCCCCTCGCCCCCAGGAGGGCCTCCGGGCCCACACCTGGTGCATCCCCGAATGCCGGCTGGTCCCTCCCGGCCACGCCCCTCGATGGGTGTGTCCTCACCCAGCCCCGCCCCGCCGCGGGCTGGAGCGCGCGCACCAGTGAGCCAGGCTGGAAGCCGGCTGCTGGCTGTCTGTCTCGCTGTCGCCGGCGGCGCCCGGGACATCGTGGAGCCGGGGGCCCCCTTCCACCTGGGAATTCTGCCGTCGCCTTGGGGACAGCGGTGACATCCCGAAGGGCAGGCCCGGCAGCCACCATGGTGGCCAAGGATTACCCGTTCTATCTCACGGTCAAGAGGGCGAACTGCAGCAGTGTGGAGGCGCCCCTGGGCAGCGGGGCGGCCAAGGACGCCGAGGTAGGGCGCCGTCCCGGTCCGTGTCTCCATCACCTCCCCGCGCGTCCCTGTCTCCCTATGGCCCCCCTCTCACCCTGCCTCTCCGTCTCCCTCCCTCGCCATGTCTGTGCGTCCTCTGTCCCTGTCCCCTCTCCGTGCGCCTGGGGACAGCAGCTCCTGGCCCCTGCCCCCCTCTTCCAGGCCCAGCGCGTGTAAACCTGGCACAGGCACTTTTCTCCTTCCTCACCAGTAAGGCCCGGGTCTCAGGGAAGAGCCTGTCTTGGAATCAGCCTCTGCTGAGTGGAGGGATCTTCGACCCTGGTGTTCAGACATATCTCACCTGTCAGACTTGGCTTGAGAGCTGTTGGGGGAGCAAGGACAGGACAGGACAGGGCACTTATGCACTTATTTTTGTCACCTGTGGCCAGTAAGTTGGAGTGGGACCTATTCAGCAGTATGTCTGGAGTTAAATGAGTTATCTGAGGGTCTCCCTCATGAATCTTGAAAATAAACTCTGCGGTGCCCTGAACTATGAGATAGACTGCCCTTTCTTGGGAACTTGCCTGTGCCCCAGAGGTGATGTGAGGCAGGCCTCCTCCCCCGCCCCACCTGAAAGCCTTTCTCCCCACGTGTCCTTCCTCTGGTTCACTGGCCTTCAAAGGCTGGTTAGGTTTACCTGGAAGAGAAAGCAGTTGCTTCCATTAGACTATAGATCTGTGGTAGCCAAGCTGTGGTGAAGTCCACAGGATCTGCTCATCATTGCCAGAAGTGTGTGTATATGGGAGATCTCCACTCACTGCCCCCACCTCACAGTGACAAGGTAGCTACCACAGCTGTGGGAGTAGCAGGGGGCCTGGGGGAAGGTGCACTTCCGGCCATGGCATGGCATGGCATCCTTGGTGTTCCACTCACTCACGCACCACCCTTAGGTCTACCCAGTGCGTGCACTTGGCTCACTGAATTGTGTATAGGGGAATGTAAGAGTCAAAAAGGTCACTGCCTCTAACAAGTTTTCTCCCCCAAGTTGATTGGACTCTTAATAGTCTCTGGTAGAATTCAGCATTTCATAAGCTGGGTGCAGACTAAACCTCTTCTAGCCCCACTTTACACCCCAGAGCAGTCGAATATTTCCCAGTTTTTCCCAACAGTTGTGCAAGTGCAACAGTGGCACTGATGGCATTTGGACGATTCTTCAAGTTTTCACTGGATGGCACCTGCATAGGGTTCAGGTTGTTCAGGCTTGGGATGGACATAAGGAGAAATATGTCTGTAGGTCACAAATGCACAGGAAATATGTCATGAGATACCAGATAGCTAGCTGGACCCACATGATAAAATATGACTTATCTGCCAGACGTGATGGTGCATGCCTTTAATTCCAGCACTCTGGAGTCAGAGGCAGGAGGATTGGTGTGAGTTCTAGGCTAGTCTGAGACTACATAGTGAATTCCAGGTCACTCTGGGCTATAGCAAGACCCTGTCTCAAAGAAACAAACAAAATAAAACTTATTTTCCTTTTATGAGGACGTGCTGGCATGAGAGTAAGGATGGGAGATGAAAAACTTTTAAAAATAGTTGGTAAATATTTTTCAGTATCAACACCACTAAGCTTTTGTTATATTTTAACCAGAGTAAAAGTATACTTTATACATGTTGAGGTAGAGATGTTTCCCAGCTGCATTGGCCGGGGGCATAAATCACTTCCTAACAATGGAGATAGGCGAAGTTGGAAAAAGAAACCTAAGTGGGTTTCAGGGGAAATTTGCTTGTTTCAATGTCAGCACAAAAAACAGCCAGCCTTCCTAAGGGCCTGGGTTCTTAGCCAAGGAGTAACTAAAATATATTTTCTGTCAGTAGATGGCGCTTGTCTTTGTAAATGTTTTAAAAAAGCAATCACTTGTCTGCCCTTTGAAAAACATGATTATATAATTGTCTATAAAGTAGACCTTAACTATTAATTCCTCTGGATATAGTTTCAAAGATTGGTTGCTTTCTTTACAGAAAGAATGATGCTAAGTAGAGAACAGGATCTACCCAGAGACCTTCCCTGATAGTAGGATTACTTGACCTTCAGAGACACTTGAAGCTGAGCACCTGAGCCTTGGACTTGCCATAGTCACTCTGTACCTCCTGAATTTGCTCTAGGGAGGACAACGTGTGCAGCAGGGCACTGGCAAGCACCTTCTAGAACTAGGTCACCGGCAAGTATACTGAAGAGGCTACTTAGGAAAAGGCTCGTATGGAGCAGGCTTTGCTGTGCTTTTGATAACATACTCTGGAGTAAAAGTCATACAAAAAAAGTTCTCTTAAAAGCAAGTGATACTTTTTTCTTCGAGGTAGGGTCTCACTCTAGCCCAGGCTGACCTGGAATTCACTGTATAGTCTCAGGCTGGCCTCGAGCTCACAGCCATCCTCCTTCCTCTGCCTTCTGAGTGCTAGGATTAGAGGTGTGCACCACCGTGCCTGGAAAATAATATAGTTTTCACTCACTAGTTAATTTAAATGTTTTTTAATCTCAGTGGTAATTCAACTGAAAGCAATAATAATAATACTGTTTAAAATTTATTTTTTAAAATCTGTTTGAAACTTGGAAAAATATTCTGCATGGATTACAATAGTGCATATCTGATAGCTTATGTCAGTTAACACAATACTGCTTCTTATTTCTTATGACAAGGGCGTATGATTTGGGTTGCAAATGTTTTAATTTTAATGCCCGTAACTACTTAGATTCTTCCGGCTCTGATCATCGACTGAGAGACCTAAGAAGCCTAATTCATAGCTCTGGATTTTCATAGAGAAATGTTGTGTGACATGAGCAATTTCGTGTCTTCTGATCATTAGGGTAGCCTTGCTCAATTTATTCATTTTCCTATTTATTGTTGCTCATTTCCTGTGCTGAGAAGGGTCGCTCATTTCAAAACCGTTAGGTACTCTGAACATGTGAGCAGTTCACCTCAAGGAAAGGTGTTACTGCTAATGCATTAGGCTAATTGTAGGTTAACAGTCACTATTTTCGCCAGCTTTTTTGGGGGGTCTTTTTCAATATTTTAATTTATTTATTGAAAGAGAAAGAAAGAGAGAGTGGGCACGCCACAGCCTCTAACTGTTGTAAACGAGCTCCAGATACATGTGCCACCATGCGCATCTGGCTTACTTGGGTACCAGGGACTCAAACCTGGGTCCCTAGGCTTTGCAGGCAAGTGCCTTAACCATTAAGCTGTCCCTCCAGCCCTCCCCTACCTTCTTAAAAGTTGAGTTTTAGAAAGAAGATTTAGTAGCTGGGTTTCGTGGTACACATCTAGGATACCAGAATCACCACCAATTCAAGGTCAGCTTCAGCTACAGAGTTTAGGACAGCCTGGGTTACATTATATAGCCTTACCCCTCCCCCCCACACACCCAAAAAACAATGGATGGATGGATCAGATGAGCAGACACATTGTTTAGGAAGCTAAAGTATGAGTGCCTTACATGTTGTTGCTCAGCATTAAGCTTGATTTGGTTGGCACTATTTCTAGCCATTGCCTTTGTCTCTCCATGGTTGTAAAATTTTGCAACACATAGATATGTCTAGCTTTTTGATAGTTGAGTATTACCCTGGGTCTCCAAGGTATAGGTTCTGGTTTTCACTTCACCAGGAGCCTTGCATACCCCTGGGAATAATAACATGCACCTGGACATAAAATGTCAAAGTCCCACCCTCTTGCTAATTCTACCACATGTAGTGTCTCCCCTAAGACCCCAGCCATGTCGTAGGTCAACATAAAACAGGTGCTGTTCTCCATATATTATAAGTAAGGATACTGTGGGGAGGGAGTTGCAGAAATAGACAAAGAAAATCTAGCCTGATCCAATGCCAGATTTTCTGATGGATTTAATCCAGCATTTAGTATTGGTGGCCTTTAATCCCAGCACTAGGGAGGCAGAGGTAGGAGGATCACCTTGAGTTCAAGACTAGCCTGAGACTAAATAGTGAATTCCAGGTCAGCCTGGGCTAGAGTGAGACCCTACCTCGAAAAACAAAACAAACAAAAAAAAAAAAAAAAAGAAAAAGAAAAAGAAAAAGAATCTTCAATACTGGTGGCCCTTGGAACAACTAGGGGTATTTACCTGTGTGGAAAGAAAAGGAAGAGAAATGTGAAAGAGACATGGGCTCCTAATACTACCTTTAAATATATAATCTGGGGACTGCAGAGATGGGTCAGTGGTTAGGGAGCTTGCCTGCAAAGCATAAGAACCTAGGTTCAATTCCCCAGTACTCACGTAAAGCCAGATGCACAAAGTAGAGCATGCATCTGGAGTTCATTTGCAGTGAGTAAAAGCCCTGGGGTGCCCATTGTCTGTCTCTCTCTATCTCCTTGCAAATATATACATAAAATCTTGGGAGCTGGCAGATGGCTTGCAAAACCTGATAGCCCAGGTTTGATTCCCCAGTACCCACATAAAGCCAGACGCACAAAGTGACGTGCATATGTCTGAAGTTCATTTGCAGAGGCACTAGGCCTTGGCATGCCATTCTCTCATTTTCTCTCTCTCTCTCTCTCGACTTGCAAATAAGTAAATAAATATATAATCTTGAAAACATGACTGAGCAAGGTCTCTTTGAAGCCTCAACTACAGGGCAAAACAACCTTTGTGTTCCTGCTGTGATTTTCAAAAATTTATTTATTTATTTACTTGAGAAAAAGGCAGATAGAGAGATAATGGGTGCACCAGGACCTCTAGCAACTGCAAATGACTCCAGATGCATGCGCCACCTTGTGCATCTGGCTTACGTAGCTACTGGGGAATCAAATCTGGGTCCTTAGGCTTTGCAGGCAAGTGCCCTAACTGCTGAGCCATCTCTCCACCCCCCTGCTGTGATATTTGGCCTCATCAGTAAATGAGTATATTTGAAAACTGTAGGTGACTGGGGCTGTAGTCCTTGAACGACAGCTGGAGAATGATAGGATTACTGGTTTCCAGCCACATAGGCTTTTCTTGGAATCTGCATCATGTACTGTTGGACTGTCAGTATATATATGAGCAGCCACATGGAACTACTCCTGGCTGTTGATGCAGATAGAGTTTTTAGCTGGCTTAAATAGCCAGTCCCCAGTCATGTGACCTCAGAGACCTTGCTGGGTGCAAAGGTCCCCATTTGCTGGTCGGTCTGATTGTTGTCATTGGGCCGTCATTCTGAGGCTTGTTCCCAGTATTCAGGAGGCAAAGGCAGGCACAGCCATGAGTTCAGGATCAGCCAAGGCCTCATAGCGAGACCTTTGCATTTTAAAAAAAATAAGGGATGAAGGTGTTCTTGTGATTTCTTTCTATCTCTCTTTTCCTCTGCTTGAAAATGAATTTTTAAAGCTCACACTTACATCCTGATTTTCTGAATGCTGTTTTATATAGCGGTGCATGGGGGGAGTGGGCTTTCCTGCATACCCTTTCATGATTGGTGCTATTGTCCTGTTTTTTTTTTTTTTTTGTATTTTTTTTGTTTTTTTTTTTTTTGTATTTTTTTTGTTTTTTTTTTTTTTTCCCCGAGGTAGGGTCTCACTCTGGCCCAGGCTCACCTGGAATTCACTATGTACTCTCAGGGTGGCCTTGAACTCTCGGGTGATCCTCCTACCTCTGCCTCTCAAATGCTGGGATTAAAGGCCTGCGCCACCACGCCTGGCTTATTGTCCTGCTTTGTAGAAGAAAAATCGTCTGCCCCTCCAGTGTATACTTTCCCAGCTGCATCCCATTGCCTCTAAATGACTGAATCCCTGATCTCCTTACCACGGAGCATGTGAAGGATGAACCTGCCTGCCGAGCAAACTGCCTCACAGTGGAATGCTTACTCTTTCCTGAGTGGGAGTTCCCATGGCAGTGCTCCCCCTTCACTAGACAGCAGTGACCCACAGGAGTGGGGTCTGCAAGCCCCCTTTGGGAGGGTTTTGATAATTTCCACTGTCTGTTTCTCAAGACCACGGGACTGGTCTTTGGCAGAATTCTGCATGCTCAGCAACATGGAGGTGACACTGTTAATTTTTCTATTTGTCATTTTACTTATCAGCACGAGCCACTAGCCTTCCACATAAGCCAATCAATGGAAGGCCCAGCTGCCATCTGGATATTTGCAAATTGTGCTTTTTTTTTTTTTAAGACACCCTGTAATTGCCTGTAAAATCTTGGACCAATGCCACTATTTTCATAACTGCTGAAGGAAAATTAATTACTGATCACATTCAAATTTTGCAAAGCCTTCTGTACATGTAATTGTTATTAATAGTGTGTCTGTGTCGAGGGTCCTTCATGGGTGACATGTGTGTGCAGTTGCCTGGTTTGATTTGTCACTTTAATAATGGGTAGAGGTCACACGCAAAATGAGGAAATTGCTGTGATGGTATTGCCATTTATTCTGGTGTTGGCTTCTAGGCTGTTCTCTGTGAAGTCTAGAGGTTTCTAATGCCTCTTTCTTCTTAAAATATTTAAAAAATTTTTTTGTTCATTTTTTATTTATTTATTTGATAGTGACAGACAGAGAGAGAAAGGCAGGTATATATAGAGAGAATGGGCGCGCCAGGGCCTCCAGCTACTGCAAATGAACTCCAGAAACGCGCGCCCCCTCGTGCATCTGGCTAACGTGTGTCCTGGGGAATCAAGCCTCGAACCGGGGTCCTTAGGCTTCACAGGCAAGCGCTTAACCGCTAAGCCATCTCTCCAGCCCTAAAATGTTTCTTAATTTTATATTTTATTTGTAAGCAGAGAGAGAGAAAGAGAGAGAGAGAGAGCGCGCGCGCATCTGGCTTTACATGGGTACTATGGAATCAAACCCCGGTCCTTATGCTTTGTAGACAGGGGCCTTAACCACTAAGGCATCTCTTCAGTCCTTTCTTTTTATTTTTAAACAGACATTAGGTACTAGCTTGGAAGAAACTGTCACGAGCTCAGCAGGAAAGGCCTGTACACCTTCAGCTGGCCAGGAAAAGAGTGGTTCCTTTTAAGTCTAGAGAAGCTTGTGCCTGGTTCTTCTGTTTGGGAGGCCATTGTGTTCTGTGAGAAGGCAGCCCTGATTATTAGTAAACTTCAGTTAATTGGAGCTGAACCAGAAAACACTTAACAGTAAATGCACTGGGGCATTTTTTGTTCCCCTTTCTTTCTGGCTCTTAACTTGAGGAGGAAAAGAGTTTGCAAAACAGGCTTTCTCTTCCAGGGATTTATGAAACAAACAAAAGTGGCCTTCAGGAAATGACCCTGGGTCATTGCATCAGAGTGAGTACCTTGGGTGGAAAGGGCTTTTAAGATCATGCGGCCCAGTTTGTAGCCAGCTGCTGGATGCATTCTGCTTAGCACCTCTGAGGGACAGAGAACTCATAACCTTCTGAGGCCATATATTCTGTCAAAGGAGCTCATGGGAAAATCTTTTCTTTCTTTCATTTTTTTTTTTTTTTTTTTTGAGGTAGGGTCTCACTCTAGCCCAGGCTGACCTGGAAGTCACTGTGTAGTCTCAGGGTGGCCTTAAACTCACAGGGTTCCTCCTACCTCTGCCTCCTGAGTGCTGGGATTAAAGATGTGTGCTACCACACCCAGCTGGAAAATCCTTTCTTGATTGTAGCATTACTTTGTAGAGCTGTTAGTCTATAGTAGTCCTCCCTCAAGTGACAGCCCTGTAGATGTCTGACAATTGCTGTCCCTCCACTCCCCCCTCCATCCACATTCTCATTCATAATCCACCAACCCCAGATGCTGCTTGTCTTGACTAGGTGATCCTGTTCCTCTTGCTTCTCCCAACATAGCATCTGTGTTCTAGCTCCTTCTTGTTTTTGTGTATTTCTTCTGGACATTTTTTCAGGAAATTCTGTGTCTATTTTATTTTATTTAAGATATATATATATGTAGAGAGAGAATGAGCACGCCAGAGCCTCGAGCTACTGAAAATGAACTCCAGACACATGTGCCACCTTGTGCATCTGGTCCTGGGGAATCAAACCTGGGTCCTTTGGCTTTGCAGGCCACTAAGCCATCTCTTCCGCCCTGTAACTGGACATTTTCATTGCACCCAGAAATCGTAATGAGTATTGATCAACCCAAAGACACCAGCTAATGCTAAATCAGCAGAGACTTCTTTCATGTTTCGTATGTTTTCTAAGACAAGAAATGTAGACTAAGACATTGAGGAGTGTTTTAGAAATGAAAAATGATGAGGGAAAGATTAATATCTTTGTCATGTAAATAATTTAGGCAGTGATAAAAGAAAACCTCAGGATGTTTGCAGGCAAATAGGCTAGAGACATGGTTTGGCAGTTCACATACAGAGATTATGAAAGCTAAGATTATTTTGAATGTTTGTTTTCATGGGAATTGTCAGAATAACAAAGGTAAGAATATAGTGTTATTTCATACCTAGGTGATGCTACAACTTTTTTGTTTGTTTTTGTTTTTCGAGGTAGGGTCTCACTCTAGCCTAGGCTGACCTAGAATTCATTATGCGATCTCAGGGTGGCCTTGAACTCACAGTGATCCTCCTACCGCAGCCTCCCAAGTGCTGGGATTGAAAGCGTGCACCACCACTCACGGCTCAGCTATCTTATATACACAATAAAACCCACTGCTGTGGGTATTGACAAATAATGAACTTCTTTGTGCTAGAGAGATGGCTCAGCAGTTAAAGGTGCTTGCTTGCAGAGCCTGACAGCCTGGGTTCAACTTCCTAGTACCTGTGTAAAGCCAGATGCACAAAGTGGCACATGTGTTTGAAGTTTGTTACAGCAGCAGGCCCTGACACACCCATTCTCTCTTTCCCTCTCTCTTTCTCTGTCTCTCCTTTTTGCTCTCAAATAAATAAAGGTAAATGGATAAATAAGTGATCTCCATTAAGGGTAGCCAGAATATTGCACAAAGTGGGACAGTAGACTTGACCTGTATTTCAGAAGAACTAACTATAAGCAAGGCCTGACTTTGATTTGATGGGTGTTCATTATGGAAGTAATCAAAGGCTACAAGGAATGTGTAGGTACAAACTCCTGTACAGGTAGGTGACATATGTCCACCTGGTGAATGGCAGATGTCAAGGAGAAATACAGCATTTCATAATGCTTTTCATAGGTCCCACTAGAAGTTGGCAGTGTGATTGAGTTCAATAAAACTGAGAGCCCACTAGGCATGGTGGCGCACACCTTTAATTCCAGCACTCAGGAGGCAGAGGTAGGAGGATCACTATGAGTTTGAGGCCACCATGAGACATAGTGAATTTCAGGTCCACCTGGGCTAGAGTGAGACCCGATCTCAAAACAATAAAAAAAAAAAAAAAAAACCTGAAAGCCCCAGGTTAGGACCTTAAAATAGATATATCACAGTAACAGTAAATCCTTAGCACATGCTACCCAGTGGTCACATCTGAAAGTTTAGAGTATCTCTGGAAGAAGCCACAGAAAGAAAAGGAAACCAGTGAGTGGAAAGAGATAGAGTTGGGCCTCATAGCCAAGGGGGCCAAGGCTTCCTTTGAGCTGCTTCTGGCCTGAGCACAAGGCCTGTGCCACAAGCTCCCTTCTCAACTGTGTCATCTTATGCTAACATTTCACAATCCCCAAGTGACTCAGGCATGTCAAGAATGACCCTGGGACAATACAAAGATGACAACTAAAGCTAAAGGTCACTGGTGAAGATGTCTTTCTGCACACTGCTGAGGCTCAGACCAGGGCCTCCTAAGCCAAGAACGTGCTCTATCACTAAGCTATGACCCCAGCCAGTTCTTTTATTAATATTTTTTTAAATATTTATTTGAGTAAGAGAGAATGGGCCTTCACGGGCCTCTGGCCACTGCAGACAAACTCCAGATGCATAAGCTACTTTGTGCGTCTGATTTTACTGGGGATTCAAGCCAGGGCCTTCAGGCTTTACATGCAAGTGCTTTTAATTGCTGAGTCATCTCTTCCTCCCCCAGCTAATTCTTTTGTTTTGGGGGGGGATGGTGTTTCGAGGTAGGGTCTCACTCTTCCAGCTCAGGCTGACCTGGAATTCACTATGAAGTCTCAGGGTGGCCTTGAACTCACATGGTGATCCTTCTACTTCTGCCGGCCTAGTGCTGGGATTAAAGGCGTGTGCCACCATGCCTGGCTACCCCCAGCTAATTCTTAATCTTAAATATCACACAGGCAGGGGGTGGGCCACCTACATTTTGTTAGGCCTTCATTCATTTTTATAAGCTTTGTCTTTCATCCTGGTTGCTGGTGGGTGATTTCTTGGGAGCTTTTGGGTGTGATCTTGCAGGAGGGGTTGGAAACCTCTGTGAAAAAGGAAGTCAGTTGTTAAAAGAGAGAACCTTGGTGTAAGCCACAGGGACAGAGTGAAATGTCACCTCTGCTTCCTTCCCTCTCAGCATCCAGACACAGCCTTGTTTTCTCTTAAGTTTCTGAATGCTTCGTGCCCGGCTCCAGGACACTGGAAGAGTGAGCTTACTTCCAGCATCAAAAATAAGGGCCCCCTGTGGTGGCGCACGCCTTTTATCCCAGCACTGGGGAAGTTGAGGTAGGAGGATCACTGTGAGTTCGAAGCCAGCCTGAGACTACATAGTGAATTCCAGGTCAGCCTCGGCTAGAGTGAGACCCTACCTCAAAGACAAACAAACAAACAAACAAACAAACAAAGAGTGTTTGTTTCTTAGCTCTCCTGAATGCAGCATTGATTTCTAAGCTTGTTCCTTGGAAAAGGCTTCCCACTAGGGAACAGGACACAAAGTGGGCTCAGGCTCTCAGACCTCTCTGTGTCTCTGCATCTGGAATGAGAGGACTAGACTAGATTTCTCAGAAAGTGAGTTTCAGTATAATAAAACAAAATTTAAAAAGAACGGGGACTGGAAGATTGCTCAGAGGTTAAGGCAAAGCCAAAAGACCCAGGTTTGATTTCCCCAGTACCCACGTAAAGCCCGGTGCACAAGGTGGCACCTGTGTCTGGAGTGTGCAGTGACATAAGGCCCTGGCATGTCTAGATTCATTCATTCATTCTCTCTCTCTCTCTCTCTCTAATAAATAAATAAATAAATAAATAATTTATTTAAAATATTAAAAAAGAATATGGGTTTCAGGCCACTTGTAGCAGCAAGAATGAAGGAGAAACAAGACCTGAAGTAATTTTGAACCACTTTTCTTTCCCAATTCTCTTCCCACCCTTCGGATTAGGTCAAGTTTCACTTCGGAGTTAATGTGTCTAGAACATTGTGTATCACTCCGTAACTTCAACTTTGCTCTTAACAAAGTTGAAAACCTTAGGTTTGGAGCTTCAGGCAAGAAAGAGTAACAGGTATCTGACAAGGTTCACTTTTGTAGTTAGTTTCTGTTCATGAAAAAGAGTACCTTAATATCAGTACTTTATTTTTACAGTAAGTTTACTTAAGTACAACATTAGGAATTTAGAGCTGGAGAGATGGTTAGCAGTTAAGACACTTGCCTGCAAAGCCTAACAACCTGGATTCAATTCCCTAGCACCCACGTGACTCATGGCTATATTATAACTTTGTGGATCTCTACATATGGCAAAAATAAAATGTCATAGTGGTTCTGAGAGACTGGAAATGACACTAGCCATGTTTTGAGAGTTCTTCTGTGATTGGAATGCGTAATTCCCAAGTTTGGGCACAGTCATTTATCTGCAAGCTAAACTTGAAATTGGACATAAAGCATAGGACCCACACTTCAGATATTAAGTCATTCTGTTAGATACACATGTGGCTTCAGTGTATCATAGAATACAGTTCTGGACTCCATGTTAGCCAAGTCACAATTAGATTTCTGCCCTAGGACATATACCTTTTTGGTGTTTCAAGGTGATCCCCCTACCTCTGGCCCCCAAGTGCTGGGATTAAAGGCCTTTGCCACCACGAATATTCATATATCATTTTTATTTGCAGAGCGTCAAAGAAAGTTCCAAGGTTCCAGTCAAACTCATTTAACCCATCCTTTTCCTTTTGCCCTTCTGTGAAAAATTGGTCATTAACATTTCAATTTGAACCTGAGTGCTGTAGTTGGGAATTTAGGTTTAGGAATTAGACTGAGCTGAATTCAAATCCCTATTGACCTGAATTGAGTGAACCTTGGGCTGGACTCATTCTTTAAGACTCACTTTTCTTGTCTGCATAGTGAAAACTTCCAAGAGAAATGTGACGCTAAAGTCGTACCCACAGGGCTTTGGGCTGATGACAGTCACGGCTGCCTCTATTTTGGATACAGACCTGCTGAGCAGAGAGGCTGGGATAGTCACCCCATAAAGCACTCTACTCTGAGGTCACCCCATCCTCTTAGAGGAAAAACCCATCCTGTTTCTGAGAGTCCAAATTGGCACTGGAAATAATTGTTTCATTTTGTTAACATCTTTTTTTGGGCACGTGTGTGCAGTGGTCATGTGTGCATGTGTGTGGGTGCAGATGTATGTGCATATGTATGCATATGGAGGCCAGAAGTCAGGCATGTATTCTTCTTAGTTGCTGAGACATCTTTCTTCGAGTCTAGAGCTCACCAATTCAGCTAGTCTACCTAACCAGGAAGTCCTAGGGATTCTCCTGTCTCTGCCTCCCCAGTGCTTCGATTATAGGCATCTATCACCACACCTGGCTTTTATGTGAGTTCTGGGCATGGTGGTGCACACCTTAATCCCAGCACTCAGGAGGCAGAGGTAGGAGGATTACTGTGAGTTCGAGGCCACCCTGAGACTACATAGTGAATTCCAGGTCAGCTTGGGCCAGAGCAAGACTCTACCTTGAACCCCTCTCACCCGCAAAAAAAAAAAAAAAAAATTCCAGGCACAGTAGCAAGCTTCACATTTCTTTCCAGGTAACATTTTACAAAAAGCAAACAGCTAGTGTGGTTTTCTAGTTCCCAGAATTACTGTGCAACAGGGGGAGGTGTGTGAACTTTCTAGAGAGAGGCCCCCTGGCCCTAGAGGCAGCTCCCACCTGACATGCATCATCCAAGCCCAGTACTGAAATACACACACAGACCCGAGGCAAGCAATTGAAGGTGGACTTGGTTGTCTAGGGTTTTTCGTGCCTTATTCATTAGCAGGGCACTTTAATTATAAGTAGATTCTTTGTTAGCGATGAGGGGGGACTCCATCCTGCAATGACTACAAGCTAATGAAGAACTGAGACCTGTATATACCATTTCCTCCCATATTTAAAAAACAAAGGCTTGCTTGCTTGCTTCAAGAAATTTCTACTTGAGTTTGAACAAATCGTTAACATGACTGTGCACCTTAAGAAAGAAGTGAAGGAGGGGCAATGACCTCACTGGGAAGTGGGGCAGACTGGGAAGGGCTATGTGTTGGGAGGTGGTCATCCAATGAACCCCCTGATGCTAGAAGCCACCCACCAGTCCCCAGGTGTGCCCTGAACAGAGGTCCTTGTCTGTCGGAGACACCGCTTGAGCAGGATACCTGTACACTTCACTGGGCTGCCAATCCTGGGGTGACAGGACTTGAGTGTTCCCCTCCTTGCTCCAGTCTCCATCTCCCCCTCCCTGTGCAGTTGGGGGTCCATTTCCTTCAGTGTTCTTCCTGACTTTGGAAACTAAGAACACTGTAGGAAGAACCTAGACCTTGCTAGAGAAGAGTCTGGAGCCAAAGCCTGGCTAGGTGACCTTGGACAAATCTTTAACCCCTCTAAGTCAGTAGTTTGTGAAATGAGGATATGTATATATGTGTGTGTGCATGTGTGTGCAATCTATTTGCAAGCACAGAAGGAGGGAGGGGGAGAGAGAGAAGGAGAGAGAGAGAATGGGCACACTAGAACCTTAGCCACTGCAAACAAACTCTAGGTACATGTGCCACTTTATGCATCCAGCTTTACGTGGGTACTAGGGAATTGAACCCAGGTCTTTAGGCTTTTCAGGTAAGTGCCTTAACAGCTGAGCCATCTTTCCAGCCCTGAAATGGGAATGTTGATAGCATTAACTTAAGAGAAGTCAATGTATGAATGCACAGACGCTCTTGGGAGCAGACTGGCACGATACTGCCCTGTGCGTCACTGTTATGTGATTCTAAGAGGAAATTGTGTATCCTAGGAAGCCAGTGTGGGGGTGGCAAGAAAGGAGAGTCAGGTAAATTTGAATTCACGTTTCAGCTCTGTCAATTCACGACTGGGTATGACTTGGAGCAAGTGGCTTCCTTTCTCTGGACGCCTGCTTCTATTTCTATAAAATAGAGTAATGGTGTTCCTGTGTGGAAGAGGTGAGAGTGTGTGCGTGTGCATGCATACAGGTACGCACGCACGCATGCATGCACGCACGCACGCACACTGGAGTCCCGCAGGGCATGACTGTGGGTGAGTCTGCAGCTCTTGGCACCGCCTCCTTCTCTCCTTAGGAGAGTCAGAAAAAGCAGACCTACAGCAGGTGCAGGCAGCATCTCTTTTTCTAGAATACCTCATGAATCTGTGGCAGATAATTTATTGAGGATTTTGTAGGGTCTGGTAGCTGAATGTTGGGGCAGAAGAAGGTCCCCAGAAAAGGCCCAAAATGAGGCTTGACTTCACCAACAACACAACTTTGCCACCTTGGGGGTGCCCAAAACTCTTTCTCAGGGAAACTGTCTTGCCAGGTAAAAATGCCCAGTAGTTTTTCTAAAGGGATTTTTCCCTGTCTAGATGACACTTTCTGGAGAACACATGTGAGCTTTGCCCTCAGCTGTAGACATCCCTTACCTCAGGAATGCATGCTGTATTCATCAGAACTGCTCTAGTGTGTTCCGCAAACTTACTGGAACCCATTACTCCTAACTCCAGTGCTAAACCAATGTTTTGTTTCTCCAAACCCAGTAGATAAGTCACACATTTGTGTTTTTTTTTTTTTTTAACTTTTATTTGTTTAGTTATTTGAGAGAGAGAGACAGAGAGAGAATGGGCATGCCAGGGCCTTTAGCCACTGTGCCACCTTGTGCATCTGGCTTTACATGGGTACTGGGGAATTAAAGCTGGGTCCTTTGGCTTTGCAGGAAAGTCCCTACTAAGCCATCTCTCCAGCTCAGATTTGTGTTTTCATCTGTATGTTTTTAATATGTATTTATTTATGAGAGATAGAGAAAAGAAAGAGCAAGAGGAGAAGGGGAGAGAGAATGGGCATGCCAGGGCGACCTGCCACTGTGAATGAACTCAAGATGCATGTGCCACTTTGTGTATCTGACTTTACTTGGGTACTGGGGAGTCAGCCATCAGGCTTTGCAAGCAAGTGCCTTTATCTGCTGAGCCATCTCCCAGGCCTTGTCCATTTTTAAAAAACAATATTTTATTTTTAATTATTTATTTGAAAGAGAGGGAAAGAGGGAGAGAGAGAGAGAATGGGCATGCCAGGGTCTCCAGCCACTGCAGATGAACTCCAGACACATGAAACACCTTGTGCATCTGGCTTATGTGGGTCCTGGGGAATTGAACCTGGATCCTTTGGCTTAAGGCATCTCTCTAGCCCCCCTTCTCTTTCTAGCTATCATCCATCTATCTTTGCTTTTTCAAGGCAGGATCTCATTCTAGCCCAGGCTGACCTGGAATTCACTCTATAATCTCAGGGTGGCTTTGAACTCCGTGGCAAGCCTCCTACCTCTGCCTCCCAAGTGCTGGGTTTAAAGCACCATCATGCCCAGTCCTGTTCTGTATTTTTAACTCAACTGCCATGTTCCTCCATTGTCCTGACTCTCTGTTGGCATGGAAATGAGTCAAGTGTGGGGAGCTGAGCGGAGCTGGGTCTCTAAGGCTTCTTGCCTTCTTTATCATGTGACGATACCTTCTTTTTCATATCCACACATGTAGAAATTTTAATAGACTCTAGAGAATGACACACCTGGTTTCCTATTAGTTGCTGGGAGTTAGAAGTAGCATGCAGTCATTATGTTTCAGGCTGTCTAATGCACAATATGAAGAGCCAGTATTTGCAAGAAGCCTTTGGACAAATCCATGGTTAGAGAGCATTTTAAAATTACTGTCATTAGGGCTGGAGAGATGAGAGGTGAATCGGAGGTTAAAGGTGCTTGTCTGTAAAGCCTGACGGCCTGAGTTTGATTCCCCAGTCCCACATAAAGTCAGATGCTTAAAGTGGCACATGCATCTGGAGTTCATTTGCAGTGGCAAGAGGCTCTCTTTCTCTCCCCCGTCTTTCTCTCTCTCTCTCTTTCAAATACATAAATAAATTTTTTAAAGTTGTATTTGTCAAAGATAAGTGACTGGCCAGCAAGGAAGGGACTCCATCCTCTCCTGTAGATCTGGTAGTTTAAGTCAAATATCCCAGTAGCCAAATGTGGCGTCCCTGGTACCTGCCTCATCTTCAGTCAGATGGCAGACCTGTCATTTCAGCTCGCCTGAGAGGCACTTGGCGTCATTTGATCATCCCAGGTTTGACTAGAACAATCTGTGCTGTCCTTTGGGACACTGAGATTGAGATCTGTGCATCCTTTTCTAGCTCTGTGCTTGTTATATTTCCTTTTCGGAGAAGCTAAGATAATGCTGAGCTTCAAAACAAACAAACAAACAAACAAAAACAATGACAGGTGGATGAGAGAGGAGGGAGCTGTGGGGTCCTTGTGGAAGCCAAAGGTAACACACATTATTTTTGTAGAAAAATTCGACCTTGCACATTGGATGGGGTCAATGCTAAGAGTTCCATTGGCTGCCTAATTCCATGTAGTACTGGGTCTGTCAAGACTGCAGACCAGCCAGTCGTGGTGGCACACTAGGGAGGCAGAAGTAGGAGGATCACTGTGAGTTCAAGGCCAACTTGAGACTACATAGTGAATTCCAGGTCAGCCTGGGCTAGAGTGAGAACCTACCTTAAAAAAAAAAAAAAAAAAAAAAGGAAGATTGCAGACCAGCTCTTTTTATTTTATTTTATTTTATTTTATTTTATTTTATTTTATTTTATTTTATTTTATTTTTTGAGATCGGGTCTTGCTCTAGCCCAAGCTGACCTGGAACTACTCTGCCACCAAGGCTAGCTTTAAGCTCGCTAACCACACTAAGGTTTGAGCACTCTCATGTGTCTGTAATTCAGCAGTGTGCTGGTTAGGGGTCTACTCTGATCTCAAGACCCATCTGCTGACTCCTTCCACTACACACAGGTCCTTATCCTGGGATCTCACCACTGGCATTTTCTTCTCCTCTGACACAGCCTTGGACACTGCCAAACCACTCCCAGATTTTCTTGATGCAGCCAGAGCCCCAGGAAGAAGGGGAAGACAGGAATGTGGAGTGAGGCCTTATAACAGCCTCAGTAGCCAGAGTCACGCTGGTGGGACGATTGTGCAAAGTGATTTGAGAAGCCGCAGGGAATGGAGAGCAGGCTGAGGAGGGAACACGCTGCTCCTTGGACATTGGAATAAGGACTAGGCCTAGCTGTTTGCTGGGGGGGAATTCCTATGGAGCGGGCCCATGCCACACCCATTCTACACACTCTCATATGTTCCTCCAGACAACTCTAGGAGGGAAATCCCCACTTCATATGGAGTAAACCAAGCCAGAAGAGGTTACATTGCTGGTTCAAGGTCATCATGTATCGGCCCTTGGCCAGAAAGGTTGGCTCATATTTTATCCTTAGGTACTTTTAAAAGATCAGTGGGGAGGGGGTGCTGAAGGAATGTCTTAGCAGTTAAGGCTCTTGCCTGCAAAGCCAAAGGACCCATGTTCAATTCCCCAGGACTCACATAAGCCACTACACAAGGTGGTGCATGTGTCTGGAGTTCATTTGCAGTGGCTGGAGGCCCTGGTTCACCCATTCTCTCTCTCTCTCTCTACTTCCCTCTCTGTCTCTCAAAAAAAAAAAAAAAAATCAATGCAGGGGTGGTTAAGGTGCTTGCCTGCAAAGCCTAATGACCCAAGTTCAATTCCCCAGTACCCATGTAAAGGCTGATACACAAAGTGGCACATTCATCTGGAGTCCGTTTGCAGTGGCTGGAGGCCCTGGCATACCCATTCTCTGTCTCTCTTCTCTCTCTGCTTGCAAATAAATAATTTTTTTTTTTTAAAAAAAGAGGGCTGGAGAGATGGCTTAGCAGTTAAGGCACTTGCCTGTGAAGACTAGGACCCATGTTCAACTCCTCAGATCCCACATAAGCCAGATGCACAAGGTGACACATGTGCAAGGTTGCACATGTGCACAAGGGGGCACACGTGTCCGGAGTTCGATTGCAGTGGCTGGAGGCCCTGCCATGCCAATTCTCTCTTTCTCTCACTCACTCACACACACACATAAAGGCATGTGCCACTATGCCCAGCAAAAGGGAAAAAAAAAATGTCAGTTTGGAGAGATGGCTTAGCCATTAAGGCACTCGCCTGCAAAGCCTAATGACTCAGGTTTGATTCCCTAGGACCCACATAAGCCAGATGCACAAGGTGGTGCATGCATCTAGAGTTCATTTGTAGTGGCTAGAGGCCCTGGCATGCCCAATCCCTCCCTCCCTCCCTCCCTCTCTCTCTCTCTCTCTCTCTCTCTCTCAAATAAATAAATAATATTTTTAAAAAAATTCTCAAGCCCCAGTGCATCCTTCTCTCTCCTCCCCTCCCACCCACTTCAAGGGGGAGCCAGGATATCCCTGCAAACAAAGATAAGCAAGGCAGAACTTCTCTCCCACCCATAGGTTCCAAGAAATCAATAGGAAGTAACTTAAGAACTCCAAAGCCAAAAAGATCTTCCTTAGGGTCCTGGTGGCAGTGACCATCGGTGGCAGGCCACTTTTGCCACCTCCAGGTATCTCGATGGTATCACCCAGCTAAGGTTTCCTAGCTGTACTCCATTTTCCACACCTACAGATGGCTATAACATGGTGGGCACATCACTTACATACCATTCTTGCCAAAACATCTCGTGGGTTGGTTTGCCCACAAGGGCCACAGAAACACAAACCCACTGGCAGCCCTCCTACTTGGTCAGGAGGTGTAGCTCTTGAAGTGCCATAGCTCTGAGCCCCTAGCCCTCCTCTGCCTCATCAGAGTTAAGAGCTCTGCTTGAAGGTGGGCAGAAGGGCAACCAGGGACTGCAGAGAGACATAAATATGTGACTTCCTCTTTCTCTGAAGGTCTGTAGTACTCTGTCTAGGCATGAGCAAGTGATGGGGGCTGGTGTTGGCTGAAAGAAATGTATGGGGTGTGGGTGTGTATTTCTCCTTCTGCCTAAGATTAAGTAATAGTAACATCCTGTGTAAGAGACCTCGAAGGTGGTGGTTTTCTGCAAAATTCCAATATTTTAGGGCTGTTTATGAGATGTGTTTAATCTTGGGCCAATTTAGCCAGTAGCAGACTAATAAAATAGCAAGTGTGGGCACGCTGCCAGGACAAATGTTGACTTACCCTTCTAATGTTGACTAAAAACGAATAACTTTGAAAGTAATTGCGGAGTGGAGCCACGGTCTGAAACAGTGGCTCTGTGTTATTTTACTGGCACTTTGGAGAGATTGTGTTCGTAACCTGGGCTGCCTGCCTGCCTGCCTCAGCTCTCCCATAAACCCATATTTTACTGGATTATTTCCCAAGGTCCCCCCCCCCCACACACACACACTCCTTAAAGCTTCATTCAACCAAATTGTATTTCCTTGTGGCGGGCAATTAAGACAGGGTACTTTTCCACTATGGGGGCAAAAATTCAATGTCAGTGAGAAGAATCAAGGAGTCATTTAAACAGGACATGGTGGCACATGTCTCTTAAACACAGTAACCCCAGTATTCCAGAGAGTGAGGCAGGAGGACACCGAGTTTGAGGCTAGCCTGAGCTACTGAGTGGATAACTTGGAAAGTAATTATGATATAAGAGTATGGCCTCGAGCTGGAGAGATGGCTCAGCTGTTAAGATGCTTGCCTGCAAAGCTTAAGGACCTGAGTTCATTTCCCCAGTACCCACGTAAAGACAGATGCACAAGGTAGTGCATATGTCTGAAGTTCAGTTTGCAGTGGCTGGAGGCCCTGGTGTGCCCATTCTCTTTTTTTCTATCTGCCTTTCTCTCTCTCTCTCTCTTGTTCTTTCTCAAATAAATAAATTATAAAGAGTGTGACTTCTGCGTTGAGATTAGCCAGCACAAAGGTATCAAAACAAACCAAAAAAAAAAAAAAAAAAAGCAATAATTTGCTTGAGGTCTTCCCTCAGAAACAAAAGAGCATGCCCCAGAACATTAGGCCATTAGCCCTCTTGCTGTTTGTTGTAAAATTAATTGCTTCTCCAGGGTGCACTGAAGGAGAGCCCTGCCCCCACCTCTCCTCAGGCTTACTGTTGAGTTGATTCGAACAAGAGAGTGGTTGCCAGCATTGTTTTTGACTTCAAGGAAGCCAGGAGGACCAGCAGAGGTTACTCCTTTATAGTCACAGAAGACAGAACAGATGAGTACTTTTTGTCCTCTGTTTTGTTGGATTGTATGGGGAGCTGCTTGGGACAGGGGCTCCGATCAACATCATCTGAGCTGCTTGGAACAGGGGTTCTGATCAACATCATCTGAGCGCATCCAGCTGTCCTGATGCCTCTCCCTTAACCCAGGCTCTCCAAGAAACAGCTGCCCCACCCACCAGCTGATGCTAGTCTGGAAACTGTAGGCGTTGCCTGGACTTTGGTGCTGAAGGGCTCAGGCAACTCGCATGAGACACAGGATGAACGGCCTCACTCTAACCTTTGCATGGTTAGGGGCTTTGGGTTGTGTTGTGTTGTGTTTGGTACTGGATATTGAGCCCAGGACCCCCCATACATACTGAAGGCATGTTGTACCACTGAGCTACACTCCCAGCCACAATATGTTCGGTTTCATGGTCCTGAGAGTTGATGGTTCAACAGAGATGTCTGCATCATATGTTCTCTTTAATCTTTTTTTTTTTTTTCCGTGAGGCAGTGTCTTACTCTAGCCCAGGCCAACCAGGAATGCATTATGTAGTTTCAGGCTGGCCTTGAACTCACATCCATCCTCCTAGCTCTGCTTCCCAAGTGCTGGGATTAAAGGTATACACCCCCATGCCTGGCTCTTTTTTGAATATCTTTATTTCTTTATTTGAGAGAGAGAGAGAGACAGAGAGAGAAATACACAGAGTGGAAAGAGAGGGTCACTGCAAACGACCTCCAGATGTATGCACCACTTTGTGCATCTGGCTTTATATGGGTACCAGGGAATTGAACCCAGGCCTTCTAGCTTTGCCAGTAAGCACCTTTAACCACTGAGCCATCTCCCCAGCTACATCGACTGCTCTTAAATGAGCTGAGGCAGGCATGATCTGCAGAGCTTCATCCCTGCTATGTAACGACCTGACTGTTACCTAGGCACAGACTGAACTAATGCAGCTTGGTCTCCTTGTTTCCTCATTAATGAGACAGTGTGTGTGTGTGTGTGTGTGTGTGTGTTGACATATATATATGTATATATATATACACATATATACAACAAATCCTAGCTTTATTCAAGAAGAAAATTGGTGTGTTTTCCTCATAGCACCTGATTTTAAAAGAAGGGCTAGGGAGATGACTCAGCAGCTAAAGGCCCTTCCTTGCAAAGCCTAATAGCCCAGGATTGATTCCCCATTATCCTTGTAAAGCCAGATGCTCATGTTTAAAGTGCCATATGTGTCTGGGGTTGGTTTGTAGCAGCAAGAAGCCCTTGAGTGCCCATTCTCTCTCTCTCACTCCTCTTTCTTTTCTGTTCTTTCTTAAATAAAACATTAAAAAAATAAAAATAAAATAAAGGGCTGGAGAGATGGTTTAGCATTTAAGGCACTTGCCTGCAAAACCTAATGACCCGAATTGTTTAATTCTTTTAGTACCCATGTAAAACAAGATGCACAAAGTGGTGCATGCATCTGGAATTCGTTTGCAGTGGCTAGAGACCTTGGCACACCCATTCTCTTCCCCTGCAAATAAATAAATAAAATATATTTTTTTATTTTTATTTTTTGGTTTTTCGAGGTAGGGTCTCGCTCTAACCCAGGCTGACCTTGAATTCCCTATGTAATCTCGGGATGGCCTTGAACTCATGGCTGCCCATAATAAAATAAAATAATTTTTTTAAAGAATTGAAGCTGGGTATGGTGGTGCATACCTTTAATACCAACACTCAGGAAGCAGAGGTAGGAGGATCACTGTGGTGAATTCAAAGCCAGCCTGGGACTAAAGAGTGAGTTCTAGGTCAGTTTGGGCTAGAGTGAGACCCTACCTTGGGGGAAAGGGAATCAAAACAAAACCAAAATAATAATAATAATAATTATTATTATTATTGAGCCATTTGGTAAGAGGAAATGCACTCCCCTCCTGTGCCCAGTTACTGGGCAGGAGGTAACCAGACAGCTGGCAAAACAAACAAGGGTGTGGCCTCTAAATGAGATTAGCTAGGACTAAGGTCCTAGGGATCGCTCCTGCTTCTCTCCCTGGAGGTTTGTCACTGTCCACCAAGCCCCAGGCCCTTATTGAAATCATGACCTGTACCTGTAGAGGGAGGGAAGTTGTGGTTCTGAGCTGAGGTTGAAGACCTTTTCCTAATCGTGTGGGGTAGAAATCAGTAATTCTGAAACCTTTGTGGCTCAATCCATGAAGCCAGGTTTCCGTTGGAATTTGGGCCTCATTATTTCCCTTTCATCTTCTGGTAACAGATGACAACCAGGTTAATTGTGTGCCAGGGCAGAGAGCAGGGAAAAAAATGGAAATTTTGGAGTTAGGAACAATCATTTCATTTCTATCCTTTTGTTTCCAAAGATTAAGGTGAAAAGTCACTTTGCCAGCTCCAAAGGACCTCCCTTTCCTGTCCCCACAGCCTCAGACCTCTGTCGCCCGGTTCACGAAGGTCTCTTTTTTGTCATGTGGGTTGTGTGCCTTTGCCTGTCACACAGCCACCCTCCCTGCTGACCACCTCACCTGTCCCCTTCCTTGCAAGCTGAGTTGACACTGACTCTTGGAACTCTGTCAGGACCCACCATTGGCTTTTTCTTGTCAACCCAGAGGCCTGCCTCCTAGGGTGACACCTACCTGCTTCAGTTTTCTCTACAAGGACAGCTGTGTGTGAATCCTGTTCTAGCTCTGTTCCTGGAGAGCTTGCTAGTCATAAAGCCCGTGCCACATGTGTGCCATCGTCTGTGGGACAGAGTGATAGTGGAGATGTATTGGTTAAGATATGATCCACATTTGCCTCTGTCACCTGGGAGGTATGACCTTAGATGAGCCTTGAACTTTCATGTGCTCAACTGTAACATGGGGATCATGACATGAAACCTGTCACAGGATGTTCTACATCTGTTCCTGTAGCCACGGAGAAAGCAAAGCATGCTTGCAAATTAAAATAAATACATCAGGGAGCTGGAGAGATAGCTCAGTGCTTAAGGCACTTGCCTGCAAAGCCTAACGACATGAGTTCTGTTCCCCAGTACCCACAGAAAGCCAGATGCACAAAGTAGTACATGCATCTGGAGTTCATTTGCAGCAGTTAGAGGTCCTGGGGCACCCATACTCTCTTCACTGCTTGCAGGTAAATAAATAAAAATATTTTAAAAAACAAATAGGGAGCCAGGTGTGGTGGCGCATGCCTTTAATCCCAGCACTCAGGAGGCAGAGGTAGGAGGATCACTGTGAGTTTGAAGCCACCCTGAGACTACATAATGAATTCCAGGTCAGCCTGAGCTAGAGTGAGACCCTACCTCGAAGGAAAAACAAAACAAAACAAAACAAAAAACAAATAGGGGTTGGAGAGATGGCTTCACAGTTAAGGCACTTACCTGCAAGCCAAAGGACCCAGGTTCAATTTCCCAGGACCCATGTAAGCCAGATATACAAGGTGGACCATGTGTTTGGAGTTTCTTTGCAGCAGCTGGAGGCCCTAGCATACTCTCTCTCTCTCTCTCTGTCTGTCTCTCTCTGTCTGCCTCTCTCTCTCCATTTCTCTGAAATAAATTAAATTAAATTTAAATCACACTATAGAGATGATGTGTCTGCTTGAAACAGGATATCTTGTGTCTGGGTTTGGCGTTGACCTTGCCCAGCCTGCTTTGGCCTTGTAGTTTCTGGATCAGGATGCCTCTGTGTAGCTTATGTCCTCTTGTCCTCCTGCAAGCCTGGAAGCATCCCTGGTATTGCATTTGCTGGTTCTCAGTAAAGCTACTTAGCTAGAAGCTGGACATATTTTTCCTTAAGGGCTGTCTTCAGACAGTAGTAAAATGTTGCTGGAGACAGACTGAGTAAATGGAAAAGAAAAATCAAATTAGGCTAAGAATTGTTTTTAATCTCCTGTTCTCACCGAAGCCCTCAAAGACAGCCCCATAATTCATACTTGACTCATGTGGGTCGGGCATAAAGCCTCTCCCCTGAGGTCCAATAACCTGTAAGTGTTCCTGTTTTTTTTTTTGTTTTTTGTTTTTTGGTTTTTTTTTTGTTGTTGTTGTTTGTTTTGTTTTGTTTTGAGGTAGGGTCTCTCTGTAGCCCAGGCTGACCTGGAATTCACTATGTAGTATCAGACTGTCCTTGAACTCAAGGCGATCCTCCTATCTGTGCCTCCTGAGTGCTGGGATTAAAGGTGTGCACTACCATCCCTGGCTACAGCGTTGCGGTTTTGAACTTGCACCTGCCTGCATTGCTAGCCCATAGCAATCACAGATCAGTGGCTTCTGGTTCTATTCTTCTTTACTCAGGAAACCCAGATTGCTGGAGAGCAGCTGGTGTCAATGTGCTCATGGGCCATACCTTAGGCAGATAGTTCTAATTAGGTAGCAGCCCTTTTTAATTTAAATATATATTTTATTTATTTATTTGAGAGAGAGAGGGGAAAAAAAAAGAGAAAGAGAGAGGGAGAGAATGGGTGCGCCAGGGCCTCCAGCCACCGCAAAGGAACTCCAGACACATGCGCCCCCTTGTGCATCTGGCTTACGTGGGTCCTGGAGAATCGAACTGGGATCCTTTGGCTTTATAGGCAGACACCTTAGCCGCTAAGCCATCTCTCCATCCCCTAGGTAGCAGCTCTTGTTTAAGGTGCAGGACTAGCGTTTGTGTTGTACTTGTATCGCAGAGCTGAGTGAGTCATTCCTATCCAAGTGGGTTATGCAAAATGATCAAACCTTAAAACACATGACACAGCAAGCAGAACAGGACTTGATCATCACGTAGCCTGCCAAGCTGCCAAAGGGGGGAGAGCTTCCTGCCCCCTCTGGAAACAAGATCCCCCAGCTGGTGTTTGCCCTTCAGTCTCCCCATGCTGCTATAGAACCTGTGACTCTGCAGCTCTAGCTGTGGGAATGAGACCTCGTTCTGCTCCCCACCCCACCCCACCCCCACCCCACCCCGGGTTCTCTCACGTGCTGCAACGCAGTTTCTACCACCAAAGGTAGAAATCATGCAACCTTGTCGTTTCTAGACAGCAGGAGCCACTCAAAGAAATCTGTGAGATGCTTACAAAGCTATGTGCTTCCACGCATGCGTGGACTCAGTATGCTTGCTGGTGGTGCAGCTGTGATATGAAAAAGGACTTTAAATCCTCCTCCGGGCACAGATACTGAGGAGCCAGGAACTGGACAGGGAGCAACCTGAAGGTCATTGTCACCTGGAAGCAAAAGGTTTTGAGATCTTTCTCTTCAGACTTCATCCATGCAATGCAGTGTCTGTCATGTTGGGAGAATTGTCCCTTAAGTTTTGGTACTCAACCTTCCTTGTGTTCCAAGAGTTTTCTGCGGGCTTAGCATGCTAGGAAGCCAGCAAGGTGCCGGCAGCCTGGGTTCATTCTACAGCTTGGAAAGTCATTGATAGCTTTGGGGCATTTAGTTACCCTCAGGTCACACTGTGGAATTGTTTGAAGTTCTTTACATTTTCATTTATTGTGCTGGAATGTCAGCGAACGTGGGCAAATCTGTTGAAAGAAGACTTCTGATTGCTGAGGCTGGTGAAGGCAGAAAATGACATGATAGTTTCCCAGTGGGAATTGAGATTCTTAGAGGATTTGCCAAGCATCCATGGTGTTCAGGATACCTTGCCGGCATGCCTTGAAGATGTGGAAATTCTGGCTCTACCCCAGAAACTTTGAGAGCCATGGCTGAGAAAGAAAGCTGAACAGCTAAGGGGGACTCCTCTAGGAAAACTGAGGTTGGGCTTTTTCCATCACAGTTTGATGTCTCACGTTCTGTCCAGCACCTACCACAGGTCAGATGGCACTTAGGAAGACAAGGGTAACTATTTTCTTTGTCTCTGTAAAAATGTTGAGTCTGCCTTTCTGTCTTCTCACTGCCTGCTGTTTTTATTTATGTAATTCTCATCTGCAGTCATTAGGGTGAGGGAGTCTCCCTTGTACCCATTAGGTACTTCTGGGGTATCTTTCAGATTTGCAGATAATTTTTTCTGTGGAGATGACTTTTCAACATTTGTCACTATAAATAGCATAAGAACCCATGTCTATGATATGATTTTTCTCCCCGTACATTTCCTCTTGCCATTAGATTTTCTGTGAACATTAATATGCATATTTCATAGATCCAAAGGTGATTTCTTAGGATCTCGGCAATACAGCTTTTAAAGAAAATGTAGGTTTTTAATGTAGTGAAATAAAAACAATCGTGTGCTTTAGAAACCTAATACATAAAAGAATGGCGTTAGGCAAGGTAGGAGGAAGGTTTTGTTAAACGATTGTTGGATGGGAAACCAGAGGTTATTTTTCTCTACAGAAGTAGTGGGAAGAAAGAAAAAAAAAATTAGTAGTAAGAGTGATTTTATTGAGTGAAAATTCACAAATTTAAAGCTAGCAGAAGCCCTGCATGGTGGTACACGCGTTTAATCCTAGCACTCAGAGTCAGAGGTAGGAGGATCACTATGAATTCAAGGCTACCTAAGACTACATAGTGAATTCCAAGTCTACCTGGGCTAGAAGGAAAACCTACCTCCGTGGAAAAAAAAAAGCCATCAGATATGAGGGTGGGACCCTCTTTAAATGGGCAGATTCCTGCCTCGTGCCATCCTGTCTACATCCTCAGTTATTTCTCCTTCCCTGGTTCCTATGCCAGGTCATCTCTTTGGAGCTGGAGTGACATGAGGCAGTGTTGATGTTCCAGGGCCATCTTGCTTCCAGCAGTTCATGAAGTGGGACATGATGGTGTGGTAGTATTCAGTTGTCTTCACATTGGCCTTAACATTTTTCTTTTTCTTTTCTTTTTTTTAACTCTATAGGAACCTAGCAACAAACGGATCAAACCCCTCTCTAGAGTTACATCACTAGCAAACCTCATCCCGCCCGTGAAGGCCACACCGTTAAAGCGCTTCAGCCAAACCCTGCAGGTAAGGGAACTGTGTGGGTTGGGAATAGCAGAAACGCCATGCTGTGCGGGAAGGGGCATCCTTGTCTCACCCAGAATTTCTGCTGGTTTCACTAAGTCATCACTGCTTACTTCAGTGGAGGAGTGTACGTGAGGGGACTGAAAGAAGAAAAATGTGTTTAAGTGGCAACCATGGGTCAGACAGAGTCACAACCATCCTTATTGGGTGTTTCCTCACAGCACTATGTCTAAATCATGTGCCCAGCCAGTTAAGCCCTAGGCTCCATGGGAAATCAACATAAGATAGGAGATGGATTGTAGCAGAGCCTGGTGGCTTCAACCAGGGTCAGCAAGCTGAAGTGTGTGGGAAAACATCCAACCTGATACTGTTTTTTCATGGCCTACTACTTAAAAAATTTATTTATTTATTTATTTATTTATTTATTGTTTATCTGAGAAAGAGATAGATAGAGAGAACGGGCATGCCAGGCCTCTCGTCACTGCAAATGAAACTCCAGGTGCAGACATCACCTTGTGCATCTGGCTTTACATGAGTACTAGGGAATCGAACCTTAACTGCTAAGCTGTCTCTCCAGCCTGGTTTCTACTTTTTATTTTTATTTTTTTTTAATATTTAAAAAATGTTTATTTATTTATTTTAGAGAGAGAGAATGGGCATACCAGGGCCTTCAGCCACTGTAAATGAACTCCAAACACATGTGCCCCCTTGTACATCTGGTTTACGTGGGTGCTGGGGATTTGAACCTGGGTCCTTTGGCTTCATAGGCAAACACCTTAATCGCTAAGCCATCTCTTCAGCCCTGGTTTCTACTTTTTAAAATGTTGGGGAGTGTGTGTGTGAAAAGAATGGCATTTCCTGATATGAAACTAAAGGTTTACTGTCTGTAGTAAAGTGTGGCTGGAATACAGCCGTACCTGTCTATTTACATAATGTCTGTGATTGCATTTGCATCAAGGTGGCAAAGTTAGATAACTGTGATTGGCCAAAGCCAAAACTGCTTGCCATCATTGGCTCTTTGTAGAAAAGTGTGTAGGACCTCTAGGTTGGCCCTGTAGTAGAAGTTATTATGGCCTAACTTTAGTTACCTGTACAAAGAATGCCAACCTTGGGCAGGTGACTTAACATCTTCTAGGACTTGTTTATATTCCTTACAGGTAAACTTGCCACATCACTGTTTGTGACTTAGGGAGCTCCATGGTAGAACCATTGTAAAGGTTTGTGAGATAGTGCTTTCAAAAGGCCTTTATTTAGCATCAATAATTTACTTGTGAATGTTGGTTACAGTAATAATTTCTAGTTAACAGTGTTTGTAGTTGTTTTTAAACTCCCAGTGAAATTCAAAGTGAAAGTTGAGACTGGGTATGGTGGCACATTCCTTTAGTCCCAGCACTCTGGAGGCTAAGGTAGGATTGCCATGAGTTCAAGCCAGCCTGGGGCTACAGAGTGAGTTCCAGGTCAGCCTGAGCTAGAATGAGACCCTGCCTTGAAAAAGAAACAAAATAAATAAGTAAATAAATAAAGTGAAAGTTGAGATTTGTCCACAACCTTTTACCCAATTGATAATCATAAAAATACTCTTTTAGGCTGTATCCCACAAAAGTCATGTCATGAAATTTTCATCTAGATTCACTGAGCAATCATCATTTCTTATTTATTCAACTTTTTGCTAGGCAATACTCTTATCTTTGCTTTGAGTGTTTAAGAAAATTGTGAATATATGGCAACATTCTATTCATATCCTGAAAATTTAAGTGAAACTGAATTCATTGTAACAGAAATTAACATCTTATGGAAGAAACTTCAAGTATGTAGCTTGTTTTTTTTTTTAATATTGCATTTATTTTTTGAGAGAAAGAAAGAGAGAAAGAGAGAGAGAGAGAGAGAGAGAATATGGGCATGCCAGGGCTTTCAGCCACTGTAAATGAACTTCAGACACATGATCTACCTTGTGCATCTGGCTTTACATGGGTACTGGGGAACTGAACCCAGATCCTTAGGCTTTGCAGACAAGTGCCTTTACCACTGAACTATCTCTCTTGCCCTTGTTTGCTTTTTTAACGTTTTATTTTAGGGGCTCCCAGGTGAGAGATTGACTTGAGTCTCAGAAGAGACTTTGGACATATAAATGTTATGGAGACTGTGAGACTATGCAGACATTAATGAGATTGTAAGACTATGTAAGAAGATAAACTAAGTGCATTTTGCAGTTAAAAAAATAAAAGAAAATTGTGAGCCAGGTGTGGTAGTACATGCCTTTGATCCCAGTACTTGGGAGGCAGATATAGGAGGATTGTTGGTGAGTTTGAGGCCAGCCTGGAACCACAGAGTGAATATCAGGTTAGCCTGGGCTAGAACAAAACCCTACCTCATAAAATAAATGAAAACAAAAAAGTGGGGCTGGAGAATGACTTAGTGATTAAGGCACTTGCCTTCAAAGCCTAAGGACCCAGGTTCGATTTCCCAGGACCCATGGAGGCCAGATGCACAAGGTGGTGCATACCTCTGGAGTTTGTTTGCAGTGGCTGAGAGCCCTGGCACTCCCCAATCTTTCTCTCTCTCTCTTTTTAAAAAATTTTTACTTATTTATTTATTTGAGAGCAACAAACAGACAGAGAAAGAGGGAGGGAAAAAGAGTGAGAGAATGGGCGTGCCAGGGCCTCCAGCCACTGCAAACGAATTCTAGATGTGTGCGCCCCCTTGTGCATCTGGCTAACGTGGGTCCTGGGGAATTGAGCCTCGAACCGGGGTCCTTAAGCTTCACAGGCAAGTGCTTAACCGCCAAACCATCTCTCCAGCCCCCTCTTTCTTTTTTTTTTTTAAAAGATTTATTTTTATTTTTATTTATTTATTAGAGACAGAGAGAGGGAGGGAGAGAGAGAATGGGCGCACCAGGGCTTCCAGCCACTGCAAACTAACTCCAGACGCGTGCACCACCATGTGCATCTGGCTTACGTGGGACCTGGAGAACCAAACCAGTGTTCTTAGGCTTCACAGGCATGTGACTTAACCACTAAGCCATCTCTCCAGCCCTCTGCCTCTTTCTTAAATAAATATTTTTTGAAAGAAAATTGTGAACCAGAAAGATTAACAGATGAAAACTTTGTCTTGGTTCTTACATTCTCAGCTGAGAGACACACAGTTTAAGCAGAACCTTTTTAGTAAAGTATACACTCCTGAGAGAGATTGGCATGGATTGTCACAAAGGCATGCCCCATACTATGCAAATCTATGACTTGACAACTCTTTGGGGTTTTTCCACACCCCTTCCCCTCCCTGCTTCTCCCACTGTTTAATGAAGATACCATGAGTTCCCAGGGCCTGTTCTGTTCTTGCCACTGTCCTGTCCCATCCCTTTCCACTTCTTACCCCCACCACACCATCCTTCTGTCACCTCTGCTAGCCATTGCACATGACTGAATAGCTCATCACCCAGTTAGCTGGGGATGGGGCTCTGCCTCTCTCCGTGCACGGGCTTCTGACTTCTAGTTATGCCATGGTCTCTTGTGGAAGAACAGAGAGAAAGAAGAAAATGAGGTTGTCTGGAGGGGAGCCAGATGAACGCCTGCAAGGCTAGTGAAGTAGGATGTGTTTACGCACTGTCCCTTGTGACAAGTTCTTCAGCCCTCTGGACAAGTTCATTGCGGGCTTTCACTGGAATATTCATCATCACCTGAGCCTGAACATCTGGTCTTTTGCTGAGTTCTGCCTTTTGAAAATTCTCGTGGTTGTCTGTTGCCTTTGACCCTTTCCTCCCCAGCCTAGAGACTGTGGTTTGAGTTCATGAGGTAGCTGGTTGGTTCATCCCTTGATTATGAGATCTCCCCACAATGCCGACCACCTCTTCCCATAGATGCTCCCAGGGGAGTCCGCCTTGTGCCCACTCATTCTACAATATATTATGTGAGCCCTCATTTTATGCCAGGCTCTTCTTTCCATGTTCATATGCTCTGTACAGTAGAGCATTGTGGACTAGAGAGATTGCTTAGTGGTTAAGGCATTTGCCTGCAAAGCGAAAGGACCCAGGTTCAGTTCCCTGGTACCCACATGTAGTGGTTTGATTCAGGTGTCTCCCATAAACTTGTATGTTCTGAATGCTAGATCCTCAGCTGGTAGCTGTTTGGGAATTGGAGCCTCCTGGAGGCAGTGTATTGTTGGGGGCGGGCTTATGGGTGTTATAGCCAGATTCTTTTGCCAGTGTTTGACACACTCTCTTGTTGCTCTTGTCCATCTGATGGTGGCCAGGAGGTCCACCCTCTTCTCATGCCATCATTTCTCCCTGCCAACTTGGAGCTTCCCCTTCAGTCTGTAAGTCAAAATAAACCCTTTTTTTTCCCCACAGGCTGCTCTTGGTTGGGTGTTTTCTGCCAGCAATGCGAACCTGAGTGCAACACCACGTGAAGCCAGATGCACATGATGGTGCATGTATCTGGAGTTGATTCACAGTAGCTAGAGGCCCTGGCACACCCATTCTCTCTCTCTCTCTCTCTCTCTCTTTCTCTGTCTGTCTTTATCTGCCTCTTTCTCTCTCTCAAATAAAAAAAATATTTTAAAGAATATGAAAGGGCTGGAGAGATGGCTTAGTGGTTAAGGCACTTGCCTGCAAAGCCTAAGGACCTAGATTTGATTCCTCAGTACCCATGTAAAGCCAGATACAAAAGGTAGCACATGCATCTGGAGTTCGTTTGCAGTGGCTAGAGACTCTGGCACACCCATTCTCTCTCTCTATCTGCCTCTTTCTCTGTCTGAAATAAATAAATAATAAATAAAACATTACAACAATATAAAAAATAAAAATAGAGCATTGCCTTGTAGGAGAGTCATGGCAGTGCTGATAGTAATGAGTCAGATCTGAATAGCTAACCAGCTGTCACCTACAATTGTCTCCCACTCTCCAGTTGTCCATGTCCAGCACTTGGTCCCTGTCATTGCCTTACCTGGTTTGTAGGCTTTTGTGTTTCTCCTCTATTACACCTCAGTCCTGTTTGTCCATTAAAGAGTCTCCATGGTTAGACCTTTGGACGTTTTTTTAAGAAATATTTTTATTTATTTACTTGAGAGAGAGGGAGAGAATGGTCATGCCAGGGCTTCGTGCCAGAGCCTCTAACCACTGCAAATAAACTCCAGACACATGCACCACCATGGGCATCTGGCTTACGTGGGTACTGGGGAATCAAATCTGGGTCCTTAGGCTTTGCAGACAAGTGCCTCAACTGCTAAGCCATCCTCCAGCCTGCATTTGGACTTTTCTTTGGACTTCTCAGGCAATTTTTATTTCTTTTCTCTTGCTTTTGGGGATCCCTCACAGGAAACCTACAGAAAAACATTGACTATTGCAGTATTCCTTTTCCCTGGTTCCTGGCACCTTAGAGACATATGGATCCTTTTGTGTAGCCAGTTAGGTCTCTCGGGTTGTATTTCTTTAATTATAGGACAAGAGAAGACTTAGGCCCAAACCTAGTGCTTTCATCAATGCTGAAACACTTAGCCGTTCTTCCTCTGGCTCCTTGAGAGACCACAGTAAGCCCAGGAGAATGTGAGAGAGTTCTGGGCTGGCAGCCTCTTCCAAAAAAGATTAAAAGCCCATTCACAAATGTGAGTGGTCTTTGCAGCCAGACACTGCTGGAATTGTTCTCTCTTGCCTCTCTGTACCCATGTGGGCTGAGGGCTTGTGCCTCAGCACAAAGGAAGTATTTGTGGACATCGGGGAGGGACAGCCTGACTGCACTACGCTCTGTCTGTCTCCCACCAGGAAGGCTAGTGTGGCACAGCCAGTAGGCTTACAGCACAGATGTCTTGATCCCTCTAGGCCTATAAATCCCCTCCCCAGCTTGCCTGAGAGAAAAACTTGACCCAGCTCTGAAAGGATCCAGCACACTCTTTTGATGCATACTGGGAAAGGCCAGCTGCATGCTGGGCCCTGCCTCTCCATCCACAGCTGTGCATGGCCACTGGACACACTTGAGCCAAGTCCAGTAAGGACATCACCCTGTGAGGTAGACCTTCATTCTCTTTGGACATGAGTTTCTTTTCTATTTAAAAAAAAAAAAAAAGTATATGTTCAGCCAGGCATGGTGGCACACACCTTTAATACTAGCACTTGGGGGCAGAGGTAGGAGGATTGCCATGAGTTTGAGGCCACCCCGAGACTACAAAGTGAATTCCAGATCAGCCTGGGCTAGAGTGAGTGACCTTTCCTTGGGGGAAAAAAAAGTATATGTTCACGGCAAGAGAGATGGCTCAGTGGTTAAAGGTGCTTGCATGCAAAACCTGACAGCCTGGGTTTGATTCCCTAGTACTCACGTGTAAAGCCAGATGCACAACATGGTGAATTCTTGAGTTCATTTGCAGTGGCAGGAGGCCTTAGAGTACCCATACAGTCTCTCTCTCTCTCAAATAAATAAAATATTTTTTAAAAGCATGTTCAGGGCTGGAGAGATGGCTCAGCAGTTAAGGTGCTTACAAAGACTAATGGCCTGGGTTTGATTCCCCAGTACACAACATAAAACCAGCTGCACGAAGTGATGCATGTGTCTGGACTTCATTTGCAGTGGCAAGAGACCTTGGTGCACTCATTCTCATTCTCTCTTTTTCTCTTTCCTTAAAAATAAATAAAAATATGTTTTAAAAAGCATATGTTCAGGCTGGAGAGATGTCTTAGCAGTTAAGGTGCTTGCCTATGAAGCCTAAGGACCCAAGTTTGATTCTCCAGTACCCACGTAAGCCAAGTACAAGGTGTATACCTGTACAAGGTAGCACATGTGTCTGGAGTTTGTTTGCAGGTGGCTGGAGGCCCTGGTACACCCATTCTCTCTCTCTCTCTCTCTCTCTCTCTCTCTCTCCCACACACACAAAATAAGTAAATAAATGAAATATTTTTTCTTTTTTTTTTGTTTTCTTTGTTCTAAATGAAATATTTTTTTAAAAAGCATATGTTCACGTGGAAAGTTCAGGAAAGGAGAAAAAGAAAAGGGCATATATAGCTATCTACTCCTAAACAACCCTTGCTAATATTTTAATGATTTCTCTCCAGAATTATTCTGGATATAAAAGCGTATCTTACATCCCTGAGTCTAGCTCAAGGCTGTCCGTTCTCTGCTGCCTCACCTGTATGGTCTGCTTTCTGGGAGGCAGAAGCCTCCATGTTTGCTATGATGAACAGATGACTCCTCTGTCACTCTTGGTCTCATTATTCTGGGCTTTGCAGCTAGGTGCAAAATTGTTCATCTTTCTCACTGTGCCAGCTTCTTGAGCATGTTACAACTTCCATGAAAGTTAAATACTAACCCTGTTTATTTCCCCTGATAGTTCTGCCTTAGATCTTTCCTTCCCCCTCCATGATTATTCTTTTACTCTGTATGTCTTGTCATATCTCCATTGCTCTGTCTGCATCTTCTTCCTCTCTCTGTTTTTAAATATTTTTGTTTATAAATTTATAAATTATAAATATTTGAGAGCGACAGACAGAGAGAGAAAGAGGCAGATAGATAGAGAATGGGCATACCAGGGCCTCCAGCCACTGCAAACAAACTCCAGATGCATGTGCCCCCTTGTGCATCTGGCTTACATGGGTCCTGGGGAATCAAGCCTTGAGCCGAGGTCCTTAGGCTTCACAGACAAGCACCTAACTGGTAAGCCATCTCTCCAACCCCTCTCTTTCTTTTTTGGTGTCTTTGAGGTAGGGTCTCAGTCTAGCCCAAGCTGACCTGGAATTTACTATGTAGTCTCAAGATGACCTCCAACTCACAGCAATCCTCTTACCTCTGCCTCCTGAGTACTGGGATTAAAAGCGTGTGCCACCATGCCCGGCTCCTTTTTCTCTTTTTCCCCCTATTACATAAGAATTATAATTCTTGGGCTGGAAAGATGGCTTAGCAGTTAAGGCGCTTGCCTGCAAAGCCAAAGGACCCAGGTTCAATTCTTAGGACCCACGTAAGCAAAGGCACAGGTGGTGCATACATCTGAAATTCATTTGCAGTGGCTGGAAGCCCTAGTGTGCCCATTCTTTCTCTTTCTCACTCTCCCCCACCCCCTGCCTCTTTCAAATAATAAAAATAAAATATTAAAAAAAGAAGTTAGGTGTGGTGGCACACACCTTTAATCCCAGCACTTGGGAGGCAGAGGTAGGAGGATCACCATGAGTTAAAAGCCACCCTGAGACTACATAGTCAATTCCAGGTCAGCCTGAGCTAGTCCCAGTATCCACATAAGCCAGATGCACAGGTGGCGCATGCGTCTGGAATTTGCAGTGGCTGGAGGCCCTGGCATGACCAATATGTCTCTCTGTCTGCCTCTCTCTCTCTCTTTCAAATAAGTGTCTTTAACCTCTGAGCCATCTCTCCAGGCTCTATAATTCTTATCTAATATATAATCCTCATCTATAGATGAGTAGAGAATAAACAAATGGCCTTTTCCCACTATTTCTAGTCTACTTGAATTTGAAAAAAAAAGTTTGTGTATTATCTTTGCAGGCAGATAGAAATTAATAAGACTTGAAGGTCATTTGGGGAGAGAGAGAGATAGATCTTAATCATGGCCTGAGAAATGGGGCATCAAGGATAGAGGGATTTGTGTTGGGTCTAGAATGGATGGATTTTTTTAGGGTGCTCAAGGTACCACATTTGTGTTTAGTTTAGTTGGGTGGGGGGAGTCAAAGATTAGTCATAATAAAACTGCAGTTTGCCAGGATCTAAAAATAGCCACCGTACTATAAGGCTGAAACATCCTTTATCTCAACTTCCCCTTCTTAAATTTTCTCCTCTGTGGGATGAGGCATCATTGCCAGCTGGTGGTATATCTTGTCGTGAACGTTACCATACAAGAGCCATTTTATGGCACCTTATTTAAGATTGTTGGATGGCTGTCTCAAGCCTCTGGAAGGCTTCCTGGCTTCTGGCTAGTATTGAATAAATTGTGTGATATTTCCCACACCTACACCAAACATTGACTTTGGTTTTTTATTCAGTCTGTCCAGAATTTCCACAAGCTACAGAATGGGTTTCTCCTTGTTTTAGGTCTTTCAGTGTTTAATGTTTATTGAACATTGATTGGTGTCCTTTCATTGTGTGTGTGTGTGTGCGTGTTTATGAGAGAGAGCAAAAGTGCATGCACAAGAGAGAGAGAGAGAGAGAATAGGTGCCCCAGGGCCTCCAGCCACTGTAATCTAACTCCAGACATGTGTGCCACCTTGTATGCATGTGCGACCTTGTGGGTGTGTCACCTTGTGCATCTGGCTTATGTGGCATCTGAGGAGCAAACATAGGTCCTTGGGCTTTGCAGGCAAGTGCCTTAACTGCTAAGCCATCACTCCAGCCCTTTTATTTTGTTTTTTTTTTTAATTTTTATGTTTTATTTATTTATTTGAGAGTGACAGACAGAGAGAGAATGAGGCCGATAGAGAGAGAGAGAGAGAGAATGGGCGTGCCAGGGCCTCCAGCCACTGCAAACAAACTCCAGACGCGTGCGCCCCCTTGTGCATCTGGCTAACGTGGGTCCTGGGGAATCGAGCATTGAACCGGGGTCCTTAGGCTTCACAGGCAAGCACTTAACCGCTAAGCCATCTCTCCAGCCCTACTTTGTTTTTTTTACAGGCCTTAAAGTGAACCATAGTCTAAGGATATGATTTTTATGTTTGTAATGCCACTTCTAACTCAGTATTAGAAGTGTCTTGTGTACTTCACAATTGATTTGTTTTTGTTTCTCTAAGTTAATATCTTATAGAATGTCTAGAAAAACATGGATGTAGAGAATTAGGAAATTGGCAATAAATTCCACTATCTCTGTTATTATTTTATGGTTCTTTTAAATGGTGATCTCACTTTTCTAACTTAAGGCATGTAAAGTTTTCCACTTACTTTTCTCAAGAGAAATATTTTCTTTTTAAAAAATAATTTTTGTTTGTTTTAAAACAAGGTCTCAGCCGGGCGTGGTTACGCACACATCTTTAATCCCAACACTCAGGATGCTGAGGTAGGAGGATCACTGTGAGTTTGAGGCCAGCCTGAAACTGCAGACTGAGTTCCAGGTTAGCCTGGGCTATAGTGAAGCCCTACTTCAAAACAAACAAGCAAAAATAAATAAGATAAAATAAATATAAAATGTCTTATGTAGTCAAGACTCACCTTAAACTTACTATGTAGCCAAGGATGACCTTGAACTGATCCACCTGCCTCCACCTCCCAAATGCCAGGTTATAGGCATGCACTGCATGTATGTGTGCATGTGCATGTGTGTGTTAATGTGGTGCTGGGGATGAAGTCCAAATTTCATGCATGCTAGGCAGGCATTCTTACAACCAAGGTACATTCCTGGCCCCTTAAAAAATGTCTTTTATGGGCTAGAGAGATGGCTAGGGGTTCAGGGACTTGCCTGCAAAGCCTAACAACCTGAGTTCAATTCCTCAGGACCCATGTGAAGCCAGATGCACTGTGGCACATGCATCTGGAGTTTGTTTGCACAGGCCAGAGGCCTGGTGCACCCATTTTCTCTCTCTCTTCTTTTTTCTTCTCTTTTCCTCTGCTCACAAATAAATATTTTTTTAAGAAAGAATAACTTTTAACCTGTATACTATTAATCCATTTTATGGCTACACTCTAACTAATTCCTATTCTGCTTAAAAAATCATTTTATTATTTGTTTATTTACCAGAGAGAGAGAGAGAGAGAGAGAGAAGCAAAGAAAGAGAGAGTAGATATGCCAGGGCCTCTAGCTGCTGCAATCAAATTCCAGATGCATGTGCCACCTTGAGCATCTGGCTTTACATGGATACTAAGGGAATTGAACTTGAGTCCTTAGGCTTTGCAGACAAATGCCTTAACTGCAGAGCCATTTCCCGAGCCCCAGGGAGGAATTATTTCGAGTCCTGGTTTCAGAGGGTGCAGTTCATAATTGCTTGGCTCCAGGCACTTGAACAGAAGAACATCATAGTGACAGAGCATGTGACAAAGGTCAGCTGTTCACATCGTAGCCAGCCAGTATGCAGAAGAGAAACACTGTGCTCCTTCCCTTTTCCCCCTTGTGTTCTATGGGGAAAACAGCCTTGCAAACACACCCAGAGGTATGCCTCAAATCTCCTAGGTGATTCTAAATTCAGTCAAGTTGATAGTAAAGATTAGCCTTCATGATTTTAGTATATTATAATTGTTTTTACTAATGCCTCAGTTATAAATTTAAAGCCTTTTTAATTGGTATGTGTGTATGTAGGAAATAACATAATACATATTGGGTTTAGTCCTGTCTGGTTTAAGGAATCTACTAGGAGTGAGGTCTTGGGACATACGCTCTAATGGTGGTAGGACATTCAGTAGTCAACAGTGCCAGATACTAGCTGCCTCCTGCTGAACACTACATGTTTGCCCAAGCTCTTGTCACACTTTTTCTTTTTAATATAATTCTCACTACAATGTTTTGAGACTGTACTCATCATAGCCTTCTAAAAGATGAAGAAACTGGAGCTGGAAAGATGGCTCAGTAGTTAAGGTGTTTGCCTGCAAAGCCTAAGGACCCAGATTTGATTCCCCAGTATCCGTGTAAATCCAGATGCACAAGGTGGCACATGCATATAGAGTTCATTTGCAGTGGCTAGAGGCCCTGGTGTGCCCATTCTCTCTTTCTCAAATAAATAAATAAATAAATAAGATGATTCTTTATTTGCCTCTTTCTCAAATAAACTTATAAAAATGTTAAAAAAGAAAAGATGAGGAAACAGAGAGAGGTGAAATTTTCCAAAGTCCTTTGGCCTCTGAGTTGACTTAAGACCACATTTCTGGGGCTGGAGAGATGGCTCTGAGATTAAAGGCACTTGCTTGCAAAGCCTGACAGCCTGGGTTTGATTCTCCAGTACCCATGTAAAGCCAGATGCACAAAGTGGTGCATGTGTCTATATAGTTTGTTTACAGTGGCAAAAGGCCCTGGTGTACCAATTCTCTCTCTCTCTCTGCTTGCAAATAAATAAATAATTTTTTTAGGAGCTGAAGAGATGGCTTAGTGGTTAAGGTACTTGCTGACAAAGCCAAAGGATCCAGGTTTGATTCCCCAGCACCCACACAAAGGCAGATGCATAAGGTGGCACATGTGTTTGGAGTTCCTTTGCAGTGGCTAGAGGCCCTGGTGCACCCATTCTCTCTCTATCCCACCTCTCAAATAAATAAATAAATAAATAAAATATATTTTAAAAAATTTAAAAAGGACTGGAGGGTTGACTTAGCAGTTAAGACTCTAGCCTGCAAAGCTAAAGGACCCAGGTTCGATTCCCCAGGACCCACAGAAGCTAGATGCACAAGGTGGCACATGCTTCTGGAGTTCTGTTTTTTTTTCTTTTTCCTTTTGGTTTTTCGAGGTAGGGTCTCACTCCAGCTCAGGCTGACCTATAATTCACTATGTAGTCTCAGAGTAGCCTCGAACTCACAGAGATCCTCCTACCTCTGCCTCCTGAGTGCTGGAATTAAAGGTGTGCGCCACTACGCCTGGCTCTGGAGTTCTTTTGCAGCAGCTAAAGGCCCTGGCATACCCATTCTCTCTCTCTATCTGCCTCTTTCTCTCTCTGCTTCTTTCTCTCTTAAATATAAGTAAAAGTAAAACATATTTTTAAAAAGGGATGGAGAGGGCTGGAGGGATGGCTTAGCTGTTAAGGCGTTTGCCTGCAAAGCCAACAGACCCAGGTTTGATTCCCCAGGACCCACGTTAGCTAGATGTGCAAGGAGACGCATGCATCTGGAGTTTGTTTGCAGTGTCTGGAAGCCCTGGTGCATCCACTCTCTCTCTTTCTTTCTCTGTCAAATAAATAAATAAAAATAAAGTATTAAAAATAAAAGGGATGGAGAGATGGCTTAGCAGTTAAGGCACTTGTCTTTGAAGCCTAAGAACCCATGTTTGACTATCCAGATCCCACATAAGCCAGACACACAAGGTGATGCAAGCACATGGTCTCACATGTGCACCAGGTGGTGCACATGTCTGGAGTTTGACTGCAGTGGCTGGAGGCCTTAGCATGTCAATTCTCTCTCTCTCTCTTCCCTCCCTCCCTCTCTCTCATTAAAAAAAGAAAAAAAAAGAGAAAAAAAAAAAAACATACAGGCTAGGGATTGCTTCCACTTAAGCTGTTTGCCTGTAAAGCCTGAGAACTCATGTTTGAATCTCCAGGTCCCATGTAAGCCAGATGCACAGTGACACTAGTGCACAATATCACACATGTGCACAAGGGAGCGCACATGTCTGGAGTTCATTTGCAGCAGCTGAAGGCCCTGGTGTGCCCATTCTCTTCCTTTTTCTTTCTCTCTGCCTCTTTCTCTGTCAAATAAAACAAAATGTTAAAAACAAAAAAAAACATACATCTGCCCTATTCTGGAGCTTTTGTTCTTCACCCAAGTCTGTGTTTTGGAGTTGAACAACTGTATACTGTTCTTATTTCTCCGCTTACCTGGTGCCAGTCCCTTCAACCTCTGGTTCTCATTTATTAAAGAGGAAGAACCTATGGATGCCTCTCAGAGGATTAGCAGCCACACAGTATGGAAGTGTCACCTCACGTTTTAAGCCAATTGCTCTCATCAAGCCTTTAGAAACTCCCCCAACTGGAGCCTTTTCTGATCCTGGCCATAACTACGTTATGGCCCATTTTCCTTTAACCCACTGCAGCAGTCACAAAGCAAGGTGTTCTCCTCCACCAGTCTTATCCCAGTCTCTGATGTGTTTCATCTGATGCCAGGTGTGGTGCACATGTTTAATCCCAGCAAAGGTAGGAGGATTGCCATGAGTTCGAGGTCACCCTGAGACACATAGTGAATTCCAGGTCAGCCTAGGATAGAACAAGACCCTACCTTGAAAAAACAAACAAACAAAAAAGAACCATCTGCCACCAAATTGCAGTGTGCAGGCAGGATGGTGGAGAGGGCTGGCCTGGCCTGGGCTCTTGATTGGAGCATGTTATCTTTGGCTGTGGAGACAATCTGTTTTTGGAAAAGGATGAGCAAGCACCCCCACTGAGCAAGGCAGCATTAACAAACCAAATCTGTCCTGGGATGGCTCTCTACCTGCTGGGTTTACATTTCCTCTGACATATGTAAATGGGTCTGTTTCCTACCCAACAGACTGTCGCTTTTATAGCTGCCTGTGTCTTTCCCACATACCCAGCTAGGGTGTAAACATGAACACCCTTTTTCCTAAGTCCCTAATGGCTAATGTTGTCTTAGCTGCTAGCAGGTATGAGCTTTGAGCTTTCAACTCATTTGCTAGGCCAGATTCCCTTATGGAAATTCTTGCTTGTTTTCGTATCAGTCTCAGAATGCCCCTGCCCTAGCAGATCTGTGTAAGCATTTCTGTGTTATTTTTAACTTTTTATTGACAACTCCCATAAATATGGACAATATACCATCATCATAATTCCCTCCCATCACCCTCTCTTTCCCCTCTCCTAACTTCCCCCTCCACTGAATCCCCTCTTATTTCTAACTAGTTCTCTTCTATTTTGATATCATCATTTTCCCCTCCTGTTATGCAGGTCTTATTATTATGCAGTAGCACCAGCCACTGTGAGGTCATGAATATCAAGGCTACTTTGTTTCTGGAAAACAGTATTGTAAGCACTTCTCCCCTTCCTTTGGCTCTTCATTCTTTCCGCCACCTCTTCCGCAATGGACCTTGAGTTTTGGAGGGTGTGATAGAGATGTCTCACTTAGTGCTGAGCACACCCCACTGTCACTTCTCAGCACTGTGGTGACTTCCCCCACCCCCCCCCCCCGAGGTAGGGTCTCACTCTAGCCCAGGCTTACCTGAAGCTTACTCTGCAGTCTCTGGCTGGTCTCAAACTTACAGTGGTTGTCTTACTTCTGCCTCCAAGTGCTAGGACTAAAGGTGTGTGCCACCATACCTGACTCACTATTGTGGTGACTTTTTTTTTTTTGCAGTAGGGTCTTGCTGTAGTCCAGGCTGACCTGGAATTCACTATATACTCTCAGGGTGGCCTCAAACTCATAACAATCCTACCTCAACCTCCTGAGTGCTAGGATTAAAGGCATATGCCACCACGCCCGGCTTATTTTGGTGATTTCACTGGAGTCACTCCAGTGGTCATCACTGGATGAAAAAAGACTCTTCTGTAACCAAACGCGAGAGTAGCATTAATATATGGGCGTAAACATAAATGCTTAGACAATAGTTCAGTGAGACCTACCTACCTTTCTTTCTTTCTCTCTCTCTCTCTCTCTCTCTCTCTCTTTCTTTCTTTTGCATTTCTGTTTTTAGCTGGTCCCTCCCAAGGCGAGGTCTATCACTTCAACGTTGACTTCTCTTGATTGTTGTGAACCAGTGTTTCTCACCCTAGGGGACACTGGCAGTGTCTGGAGATGTTTTGGTTAGCACCTGGGTTGTGGGTATTTTCAGCACCAAAAGCTTAGAGACCAGGGATGTTCCTAAACATGATAGTGGACAGCTCCTTGAAATAAAGAATCTCCTACTTCCAAATGTTAATTAGGGTAGCAAGGTTGAGAGGCTACTATAGACTAAGCAGTAGCATAAAACTCATCTACATTGGCACACGCACCACAGCACAGCAGGACAGACCTGAGTTGTCCTTCTGACAATTAAATCTGTGGGTTTAAATTCTAACACATTAGCTGTGTGACCTTGAACAAAATCTCACCTCCTCTGTCCCTCAAGTTTCCACATCTGTAAAGTGGGAGTGAGAATCCTTCCTTCTCAGATATCTCTAAAGCTCTCCTCACAGTGCCTGGCACTTAACCTACCATAAATTCCTAACGCTCAAATTGTTGAGCCCTCCTGTGTGCCAATTGCTGGTAAATCCATCAGCAATTGGAACAGATAGATGTCCCTACCTTGAAAGGGCTCGTCATGGTGGTTTGAATTTGAAATGTCTCCCATAGGGTCATGCATTTGAACACTTGGAAGTTGTGGAACCTTTAAGAAGTAGAGTCTTGGACTGGACAGATGACTCAGTGGCTAAGTTACTTGCCTGCAAAACGATGCGAGTTCAGTTCCTCAATACCTGTGTAAAGTCAGATGCACAAAGTGGCACATGTGCTTGAAGTCCACTTGCAATGGCTAAAGGACCTGGTGTGCCCATTCTCTCTCTCTCTGGTGTGGTAGTACATGCCTGTAATCCCAGCACTCTGGAGGCAGAGATAGAAGGACTACTGTGAGTTCAAGGCTAGCCTGAGACTACATAGTGAATTCCAGATCAGCTGGGTTAGAGTGAGACTCTACCTCAAAAAAAAAAAAAAAAAAGAGGGCTGGAGAGATGGCTTAGAGATTAAGGCACTTGCTTACAAAGCCAAAGAACCATGGTTTGATTCCCCAGGATCCATGTATGCCAGATGCATAAGGTGGCACATGCATCTGTGCTTTGTTTGCAGCAGCTAAAGGCCCTGGCATGCTCATTCTCTCTCCCCCTCCTTCCCTCCATCCCTTTCTCTTTCGCTCCTTCTCTCTCTGCCTCTTTCTCTCTATATAATAAATAAATAAAAATAATTTAAAAATTTTTAAAAGAGGGAGCCAAGCATGGTGGTGCATGACTTCAATCCCAGCACTTGGGAGATAAGAGTAGGAGGATTGCTGTGGGTTTGAGGCCAGCCTGAGACTACATAGTGAACTCCAGGTCAGCCTGGGCTAGAACAAGACCCTACCTCGAAAAAACAACAAAAAGAAGAGGGGTGGAGAGATGGCTTAGCGATTAAGGTGCTTGCCTGCAAAGTCTGAGGACCCAGGTTCGATTCCTAGTACCCATGTAAACCAGATACACAAGGTGGCACATACCTCTGGAGCTCATTTGCAGTGGATAGAGGCCCTGGCATGCCCATTATCTCTCTGTCTCTTCCTCTCTCTTTCTCCCTCCCTTTCTGTCTCAAATAAATGAAATATTTTTTAATATTTATTTACTTATTTGAGACAGGGAGAGAGGAAGAGGCAGAGAGAAAGAGAGAGTGGGTGCTTCAGGGCCTCCAGCCACTGAAAACGAACTCCAGATGCATGCGCCCCCTTGTGCATCTGGCTTACGTGGGTCCTGGGGAATCGAACAGTGTTCCTTAGGCTTCGCAAGCAAATGTCTTAACCGCTAAGCCATTTCCCCAGCCTGAAATATATATGTATATATTTTTTAAAGAGAGAGAGGGCTGGAGAGATAGTTTAGCAGTTAAGGCACTTGCCTACAAAGCCTAACGACCCATGTTTGACTCTCCAGGTCCCATGTAAGCCAGATGCACAAAGTGACGTAAGTACACAAGGTCACATATGGGCACGAGATGACACATGTGTCTGGAGTTCTATTTCAGTGGCTGGGGGCCCTGGTGTGCCAATTCTCTCTCTCTCTAGCTCTTGGTCATTTAAACACACACACACCCCCCACTCAGGAGGCAGAGGTAGGAGGATTTCTGTGAATTCAAGGCCACCCTGAGACTACATAGTGAATTTCAGGTCAGCCTGAACTAGAGTTAAGACCCTACCTCAAGGGGGGAAAAAAAAAAAAAAAAAAACAACCAAGTCTAGTCTTGTCAGAGGAAGTAGGTCATTTGGGATGGGCCTTGAGGTTTTATAACTTTGCCCCACTTCCTGTGCAGTCTCTGCTTCCCGATTACAGGTGTCATGTGACTGGCTGTCTCATACTACTGCCACCACTCCTTCCCTACCATGAGAGCAGCCCCCAGTCACACAAAGACAAAATAAACCCTTCCCCCTTAAATTGCTCCTCTTCAGATATTTTGTCACAGTAACAGGGAAAGTAATTAACACCTGTGTCTTTTATTTTTATTTATTTATTTGACAGAAAGAGGGAGAGAGAGAGAGAATGGGTGCATCAGGGCCTCCAGCCACTGAAAACAAACTCCAGACACATGTGCCACCTTGTACAACTGGCTAACGTGGGTCCTGGAGAATAGAACCTGGGTCCTTTGGTTTTGCGGGCAAACGCCTTAACTGTAAAGCCATCCCTCCAGCCCCTGTGTCTTCTTTTTTTAAGTAATTAATTAATTTGAGAGAGAGAGAAAGAAACAGATAGAGGGACTGGAGGGATGGCTTAACAGTTAAGACACTAGCATGCAAAGCCAAAAGACCCAGGTTTGATTCCCCAGGACCCACATAAGCCAGATGCACAAGGTGGTGCATGTGTCTGGAGTTTATTTGCAGTGGCTGAAGGCCCTAGCATGCCCAATCCCCCCCACCCTCTATCTGCCTCTTTCTCTCTCTCTCTAGTAAATAAATAAAAATTTTAAAAATATTTTAGTTGGGTGTGGTGATGCATGCCTTTAATCCCAGCCCTCAGGAGGCAGAGGTAGGAGGATCACCGCGAGTTTGAGGCTACCCTGAGACTACATAGTGAATTCCAGGACAGCCTAAGCTAGAGTAAGACTGTACTTTGAAAAAAACCAATATATATTAAAGAATCAGATAGAGAAAATGTTGCAGTGCATCAGGGACTCTAGCCACTACTAACTCGAGACACATGCGCCATCTTGTGCATTTGGTTTACATGGGTTCTAAGGAATCGAACCTGAGTCCTTAGGCTTCACAGGCAAACGCCTTAACCACTAAGCCAGCTCTCCAGCCCATATTTGTGTCTTCTATTGGGAGGAAATAGGCATGTTATAAGCCAACAAGAGCATAGATACATGATGCAAATAATGAAAAACAAAAACAAAAACAAACAAAACAGAGGGGCCAGTGGCAGAGAATAGAAATATTATGGTATCCTCTTCTCCTAAAACACTTCCATTCATTGCCTTGTGGTTCTTCTCCTAGTGCTCCTCACGTGCTCCTCCCCAGGCCAGCCCTCTCATATACTTGGGCCCAGTTGCATTGACTAGTCTGGGAGTACGGTGTGTAGATTATTGCAGTTGTGAATATCCCAGTTGTGCCCAGCGTGGTAACGCACGCCTTTAATCTCAGTACTTGGGAGGCAGAGGTAGGAAGATCACTGTGAATTCGAGGCCTCCCTGAGAATACAGAGTTAATTCTAGGTCAACCTGGACTAGAGCAAGACCCTACCTCAAAATAAAATACAAAGGAGTGGCAACAGGGTAATGAAAATATTCTGAAACTAGGAACAACATTGTAAATGTACTAAATGCTACTGATGTATTTGCTTTAGAGATGATTAATGGACTTTACCTTAATTATTATTTTTTTTTTACTTAAGATAAATTTTGTGTTTTATTTTGTTTGTTGTTTTGTTTGGAAGTAAGGTCTCACTATAGCCCAGGCTACATGGACTTCACTATGTAGTCCCAGGCTGGCCTTGAACTCACAACAAGCCTCCTACCTCTGCCTCCCGAGAGCTGGGTTTAAACGTGTGCACCATCATGCCCAGCTACTTTTGTTTTTAATAACAGTTTTGGTTAGCATGCCAAGTAATGGATTTCATTATGGCTGTGTATGTTATGGGGGATTGAACCACAGACCTTGCACATGTTATTCAAGCACTCTACTTCTGAGCTATATTCCTAGCCCTCATTAGGCATTTTAATATATGAGTCATTATTCTTTATTCTCAGTGGTTCTTCTCAGTTATATTTACAAAGAATAAATTTTATTTTCTAACATGGAAAAATATTGTTGAGGGGAAAAGAAAAAAATAACACTGTTTTCTGCAAAAGTTAGCAAATGCCTCGAAAACCTCTAGAGCAAGTGGACTTGAAAAGAAGAGAGGATTTGTGCTTATACATTCTTTGGGAATGCATGAAACTTTAAAGTTGGCATAAATTACTTTCAAGTTGATGGGGAAGTCCGAAGTTGCTCAGACTGAAAGTAGTAAGATGGACAGTTGATTTTTTTTTCTTTTTGTTCCCAAGTGAAAGTGAAAAGTGTGTTTCATTTTGAATTTTCTGCTTTATGTGTTTTCCTTTCTCTCTGCTCATTCATTCCCACCCCCTGCCATCTGAACCAGAGAGGGGGTTACTGGTGACTCACTGCCTTGTTTTGACCTTTTGGTGACTGTGGCTAATTGGTTCTGAGTGCAAGCAGTTGGCATCCGTGTAATCTGGTTGCTGTGAGGAACTTTTATTTTAGATCTCATGAGGATTGATGCCACAACCATTAATGACTTGTGCAAGTCCTTTCTTGTTGTCCTACACAAAGCAAGTGCAGCCATCGTGAACTTACCAACGTGAGCTGGGAGCTCACAGAAGAAGCAAGCTTGAATCACTGCTTACAAACTGAGCCAGCTCCCCACTTTCAGAAAACTCTGCTAACACCCTGAAGTGAGGTGTCCTCTTACATTTTTCATTATTTCATTTTTCTTAGGTTATACAAAATTATAACACAAGCTGGAAATTACTTGCTAATATCCATGTGAGGAAAAAAAAAACAAGAGAATGTTCCTTTTCTTCCATACTCTTCTCTTTAAAATTTTTTTTTCTTCATTTCTTTGCAAGGATAAAGAAGAGACAGAGACAGAGAGGGAGAGAGACAGAGAAAGTGAGAGAAAGGGCATGCCAGGGCCTCTAGTAGCTGCAAATGAACTCCAGATGCATGCACCACCTTGTGCGTTTGGTTTTATTTGAGTACTGAGGAACTGAACCAGGGTCGTTAGGCTTTGTAGGCAAGCACCTTAACCAGTGAGCAAAATCTCTCCAGTCCACATACTCTTTTTGCATTATTAACTTATGTAGTGTTCAAACAAGCACCTTTGACCACTGAACTATCTCTCTAGCCCCCATATTATGTAGTGTTTATATGAAGGTATTAATGCTGATTTAGTTTGCATAGAAGGGATTTGCAGAAGTTAAATATCATAGTTGTCTTCATGGCTAGATAATCTATCAACAGGTAATTCTAACTCATAGTGAATGTCTCTCTCTCTCTCTCTCTTTAATGCAAGAGAGCAAGAGTGAGACAGAGAATTGGTGTGCCAGGGCCTTCAGCTACTGCAATCAAATTCCAGACACATGCATCCCCTTGTGTGCATGTGCAACCTTGCACGCTTGCGTCCCTATGCATCTGGCTTACATGAGACCTGGAGAGTCGAACACAAGTCCTTAGGCTTTGTAGGCAAGTGCCTTAACCGCTGAGCCATCTCTTCAGCCCCTGAGAGAATATTTTTAAGAAAGACATTCAGGGCTCATTCATTCTCTCAGCAGTTAAGGCACTTGCCTGCAATAACAACACCGGTCCAATTCCCTAGTGCCCACATAAAGTCAGATGCACAAAGTGGCTCATGCATCTGGAGTTTGTTTGCAGTGGCTAGAGGCCCTGACATGCCATTCTCTCTTGTTGTCCCTCTCTCTCCCTCCCTCCCTCCCTCCCTCCCCCATCCTTTGTCTCTCCTTCTGCTTGCAAATAAAGAAATTAATTAATTAAAAAATATTCTCATAGCCAGGCATGGTGATGCATACCTTTAATCCTAGCACTTGGGAGGCAGAGGTAGGAGGATTGCTGTGAGCTCCAGGTCAGCCAAGGTACAGTGAGACCCTGTTTTGAACAAAAATAAATAAAAAGTACTCTATTGAATTTATCGTATTTTAAACTAATTGAGAGCTACCTTAGAATGTGTTAATGATATAGGTTCATGTGCTCCATGCCAAATTAGTTTCAGCCCTTGGTAAATTTATAGTAAAATGTGATCATTATTCTATCAAAGGAATGTCCAAATTTCTCAGGAGAGGAAGGAGAGAGGCCATTGGTAAAGGCTTCTTAGAAGAGGCAGATTTGAGTTATGTTCTGAAGATATTGAAGAGTTGACTAGAAAATACAAGGAACAGAACTGGAGAGGTGGCTCAGTGGTTAATGGCGCTTGCATGCAAAGTCTGATGGTCTGGAGTTCAATTCCCTCGTACCCACATAAAGCACAAAGTGACGAATACATCTGGAGTTAACTTGCAGCAGTTAGAGGCCCTGGTGTGCCCATACTCATACATACTCTCTCTCCTCACTTTGAAAAACATGGGTGAATAAGATGCAAGAAACATCTAGGAAGAGACAGTTGTTTGGAGGAAGTAAAGGGAGGTAACAAGGAATGACACTTTAGCAGATTTCAGATAGCTTAGTATGACAAAAGAATATGGGAAGTGGGTGATGGGTAAGTGGCAGAATATAGTCCTAAATATGTATCCTGTGGTCAGATTAAAAGAGGTCTCGTGTGCCAAGCTAAGTTGAAACTTCACACTGCAAGTCACAGAGATCAGCAACATGAGACATTTATTTAGTAATTAATTAAATTTAATCCCAGCACTCAAGAGGCTGAAGTAGGAGAATTGCTATGAGTTCAAGGCCACCCCGAGACTACATAGTAAATTCCAGGTCAGCATGGTCTACAGCAAGACACTACCTCAAAAAAAAAAACAAAAAACAAAAAACAAAAATTGGGCTGGAGAACTGGTTTAGTTGTTAAGGAGCTTGCTGGCAAAGCTAAAGGACCCAGTTGCAATTCCCCAGTACCCACATAAAGCCAGATGTACCAGGTAGCGTGTGTGTCTGGAGTTTGTTTGCAGTGACTAGAGACCCTGGCATGCCCATTATCTCTATCTACCTCTCTCTCTCTAATAAATTATTTTAAAAAACAAAAATAAATAAATAAGGTTTTATTATGTTCATAGACAGGTGTAGTGGTACACACCTGTAATCTCAGCACTTGGGAGGCTGAGGTAGGATGATCCTCAGTTTGAGGCTAGCTTGGAATACACAGTAAGGTCCAGGTCATCATGGGCTACATGGACTCTATCTTTATTTTTTAAAAAAATGCCTGGCAGTGCCCCAGAGTTTTTGTTCATGGTCATGTATTGCCACTGTTTTCCGTTGCCCTGAAGCAAAGAGATGACTATTAGAAAGATGTGCTGTGTGTGCTGGAAAGCTGCCTATCATGTGTGAGATTGGCCTGTGTATTTTTGTTCTGTAATAAATTTGGTGTCCAGGTCTCACTGTGTGAAAGGGTTCCTGTCCAGTTTTCCTCCACACGTGGCCCAAAGACAGTGTCCCACTCCCCCAAAGCCCATGTGCTCTTTCTTGTGAATGTGTGACTTGTGAAGCCTCTCAAAGGATCCATCTAGTCTTGCTGCTGAACCCTTGACTGTTTCTTTCATTATGCAGCGGTCCATTAGCTTCCGCAGCGAGAGCCGCCCTGACATCCTCGCCCCCCGACCCTGGTCCAGAAATGCCGCTTCCTCAAGCACCAAGCGGAGGGACAGCAAGCTGTGGAGCGAGACCTTCGATGTGTGCGTCAATCAGATGCTTACATCCAAGGAGATCAAACGTCAGGAGGTAGGCTCAGATCCATGGAGCTAGCCAAGTGCTGTGCAGGCAAGAGGCGAGCAGAGGCTGTGCCTTCCACATCAGTTCTTCCTTGCATCTGCAGGATACAGCATAAAAGGAACTGAAAAACCAGCATCCAGTTGCATGGGTGTGGCCCCTGTAAAAAGAAACTGATGTTTCTTTTTTTTTCAACTGGGCCTTGGTGGTGCATACCTTTAATCCCAGGACTCAGGAGGCAGAGGTAGGAGAATCGCTGTAAGTTTGAGGGCAGCCTGAGACTACATAGTGAATCCCAGGTCAGCCTGGGCTAGAGTGAGACCCTACCTCAAAAAAAAAAAAAAAAACTAACTAAATAACTAACTAAATAACTAAATAAATACATAAACAGGTAGTGGGGGAAAAGGCTATATAAAAAATAGTTAAGGATTTTGAATCCAAATTTTCTGGTTTTGATAACGTGTGATAGTGCGATTGTTGGCGTCAGCAGGGTGATGGGCCCACACTCTGGGCTATTTTTTGCAATCTTTCATGTGAGTCTATTTCAAAATAAGAAATGAAACAGGGTGGTGCAAAACAAATAAGTAAAACTTTTTTTTTTTTTTGTTTTTTTGAGGTAGGGTCTCACTCTAGCTCAGGCTGACCTGGAATTCACTATGTAGTCTCAGGGGGCCCTTGGACTCATGGTGATCCTCCTACCTCTGCCTCCTAACTGCTGGGATTGAAGTCATGTACCACCACACCCGGCTAAAAAAATATTTTAAAGAAACAAATAAGTAAATAGTAAGTAAATAAATAAAACAGAATGCGAGCAGGCCCTGTCATTTGGCTTCTCTGGGCCTCATGAGGGATGCCCAGGCCTTGCTGTCAGCACAGTGCCCTGCCTGACTCGCTGGAGAACATACTCATTGCCCTCTGGTTTCTCATCCTGAGGGTGACTACCATGCCTGAAATCAATGCATTTGCTTCCGAAACCAAACCTGCATCAGGAACGTATCTTTTAATAGCATTGCATTTGCCAAGTGTTCTGATTTCTAGGTCAGATAAAGTGTTGTGCATGTCACAGCTCTTGAAGTTATGATGGCTTAATACAGCCAAATCAGAAATAGTTCATTACACACACTCACACATAGCCAGCTCCTCTAACTTTATTTATTGTTCCCTGTGGGGCTGAGAGGTACTTTAGGATGAATTAACTTCATCAGATTTTATTGATAGTGAGAAAAGATTGGCTTCTTTCTATAATCCCAGCCTCAGGACAAGTGGTCAGTAGGAGTACAGCTCTCTTCTGAGACTCGCCTTCTTTTCAGTAGAAAAGAGGTGATTAGTGATGAACCCGTTAATTACTTGTCAGATCCATGACCGAGAGATAGCTCTGGGTCATTTCTTGGGATTGCCACTCAACAGCAAAAATGTGGAGTCATGGCTCCAAGAGTAATTATTTTGCCTAAAATAGTTCTCTCTTACTGGGCTTCATCAGGGCTATGAAACCTAAAAGATAATTTGATAGATTGGAAATAGGTCTAAAACCCTCCCATAAACAGAGAAGTCTGTGACTCTCAGAAATTTTGCACTGTCTTCTCTTTGCTGGTTTTAGCTACAAGATGTATTTCCTTCAGGCTATTTTAACTTTTCTTTCTTTTTATATGATGCTAGATATTAAATCAAAGGGCCTTGCTCATGTTAGGCAAGCGCTGTGCCCAAGTTATAACCCTCAGCCTAGTTTTGAGTTTTTTTGTTTTTTGTTTTGTTTGTTTGTTTGTTTTTTGTTTTTTCAAGGTAGAGTTTCACTCTAGCCAAGGCTGACCTGGAATTCACTATGTAGTCTCTGGGTGGCCTCGAACTCACAGAGATCCTCCTACCTCTGTCTCCTGAGTATTGGGATTAAAGGTGTGCACCACCATGCCCGGCGAGAATTCTTTTAGTAGATTTGAAACTTTTAGTGTTATAACTAGCACTGCTTGAATTTGGTTTCATGCATGAGAGAAGAGTTCAGTAAATCTGTTTTTTTTCTTTCCTTTTTAAAAACTTTTTATTGATAACCTCCATACATATAGACAATATGCCATTATCATAATCCCCTCCCGTCACCCTCCCTTTCTTCCTTCTCCTATACCTCCTCCATTGAGTCCCTTCTTTTCAACTATACACTCTTCTATTTTGATGATGTCATCATTCTTCTCCTGTGATGCAGGTCTTGTGTAGTTAGTGTCAGCCACTATGATGTCATGAATATCAAGGCCACTTTCTGTCTAGAAGACAATATTGTAAGCACTCCTCCCTTCCTTTGACTCTTACATTCTTTCTGCCACCTCTTCCACAATGGTCCCTGAGCCTTGGAGGGTGTGATAGACACGTCTCACTTAGGACTGGAGAGATGGCTTAACAATTAAAGCGCTTGTCTGCAAAGCAAAAAGGACTCAAGTTCATTTCCTCAGTACCCATGTAGAGACAGATGCATAAGGTGGCACATGTGTCTGGAGTTCATTTGCAGTGGCTAGAGGCCTTGGCATGCCCATATAAAAAATATATTTTTAAAAAAAGAGAGAGATGTCTCCCTTAGTGCTGAACACTTCACTGTCACTTCTCAGTACTGCGATAAGTTTTGAGTCACCTCAATGGTCACCACCATCTGAAAAGAGAAGCTTTGCCAACTAAAAGTGAGAATAGCATTAATATATGGGCATACAGACATGGTGGTGCACACCTTTAATTCCGGCCCTCGGGAGGCAGAGGTAGGAGGATTGGTGTGAGTTCAAAGCCACCCTGAGACTACATAGTGAATTCCAGGTCAGCCTGAGCTAGAGTGAGACCCTACCTCAAAAAAACAAAACAGCAAATATATATATATGTATATACATACATGTATATACATATATATACACGCACACACATATATACATATATACATACATATATACATAAATATACATACATATATATGTATATATATATATATGCATAAACATAAATGTTTAGCAGGCAGTTTTGTGGGCATTATATATGTCTAGCTAGACAACAGTAGTCATTACACCCTTAGGGTTTATGACCTCCCCAGCCATAGGCTTTTGATTAGGTTTCAGTACAAGGCAGGAATTCCCTTACGTGGAGCAGTCTTCAAGTCCAATCAGAGAGCAGTTGGTATCCCCAAAGCAAACATCCACCATTCTACCAGTTGGCACCTTTGGCCTGGCTGGCCAACAGTAGAACTTGCAAGGCCCACTGATTGATAAAGACCATTGGTAATTTTCTCCCCCAACAGGCTGCACAGTTCTTTTCAGCATCCTGACAGCTAATCAACAGGGAGGAGCCTTCCGGCTCAGCTCCAGCTTGATTTCTCAGTGTCTTGGAGCCCCAATGTATGGCATCTTTAGCAACAGGGTCTTACCATGTAGTTCTGGTGGGCAACCAACAGCCTTGGCAATAGTCTGTAATATTTTGGGGGCATCAAGGGCCTCCCTGACCAACAATTCACTATAAGTTATCCCACTCCTGCACTGAAATTTCTTGTAACAATCAATAGCTTCTGGGCATAGCATTATCCACTATCACAGGGTACTTCTGCCCCAAACACTCTCTTTTTGAACATATGTATTATATAACTGTTCTTTTCTTTTCTTGCAGGCCATCTTTGAGCTATCACAAGGAGAAGAAGACTTGATAGAGGACTTGAAATTAGCAAAAAAGGTACACTAGGGCTGGAGAGATGGCTCAGTGATTAAGGTGCTTGCCTGCAAAACCTAACAACCCAAGTTTGATTTGTAGTACCTCTATAAAGCCAGACGCACAAAGTAGTGAATGTATCTGGAGTTTGTTTGTAGTAACTAGAGGCCCTGGCATGCTCTCTCTCTCTCTCTATTTTTTTTTCTCTCTCTCTCTGCTTGCAAATAAAAAAAAAATTTAAAAGAAAGGTAAACTAGGGACTGGAGAGATGGCTTAGTGGTTAAGGTGCTTGCTGGTAAAGACAAAGGACCCAGGTTCGATTTCCCACTACCCACAAGGTGTTGCATGAATATGGAGTTCATTTGCAGTGGCTAGGAGGCCCTGGTGCGTCCATTCTCTCTATCTGCCTCTGCCTTTATCTCCCTCTCACAAGAATAAATATGTTTTTTTAAAAAAGGTAAACCAGGGCTGGAGAGAAGACTTAGCAGTTAGTCACTTGCCTGCAAAGCCTAAGAACTCATGTTCGAATATTCAGGTCCCACGTAAGCCAGATGCAGTTACGCAAGTGCACAGTCACATATGTGCACAAGGGGGCTCACACATCTGGAGTTCAATTGTAGCAGCTGAAGGCCCTGATGTGCCCATTCTCTCTCTCTCTCTCTCTCTCAAATAAATAAAAGGAAAAAAAAAAGTTAATCTAGTGCTGGACATGGTAGTGCATTCCTTTAATCTCAGCACTCAGGAGGCAGAGGTAGTAGAGCTTGAGACTACATAGTGAATTCTAGGTCAGCCTAGGCTAGAGCAAGACCCTACCTCAAAAAATAAAATCCAGTTATCATTTGATTCACGTCTTTCCCCTCCCTCCAACACACACCTCCAAATGATTTCACAGCCCTGTGGTGATGTGTTATAAGTGCCTGCCCATTTTATGACTAAGTCAGGTCACCAGAAATTGGAAAGAATTTGTGACCACAGACCAAGCTGTGAGGGAAATGGCTCAAAGCAAGAGGGCTGAGTAGCTCTCTGCACCTGGCCCCTGCAGGGCTTCGCCTCTGCATGCTAGTGCACCGCAAATACAACAGCTTAAATCTGAAAGTGCCACCCGTGGAGGCCAGACTCGATTTATATTTCATTGTCTTAAAAGTCCTCACTTGAGGCTGGGCGTGGTAGCACATGCCTTTCATCCCAGCACTCGAGAGGCAGAGATAAGAGGACCACCATGAGTTTGTGGCCACCTTGAGACTTCATAGTGAATTCCAGGTCAGCCTGGAGTGAAACCCTACCTCCGAAAACAAAACAAAGCAAAACAACAGCAACAACAAAAACAAAACAAAACAAACAACAACAACAAAAAAAACCAGCAGCAACAAAAAGTCTCACTTGAGTTAGGAATGGTGGCACACACCTTTAATATCAGCACTCAGGAGGCAGAGGTAGGAGGATTGTCATGAGTTTGAGATCATCCTGAGACTGCATAGTGAATTCCAGGTCAGCCTGGGCCAGAATGAGATCCTACCTTGAAAACAAAAGAAGGAAAAGAATTAAAGACATTTGGGGCCCTGGAGATGGCTCAGTGGTTAAGAGCACTTGCTGCACAAGCATGAGGACCTAAGTTCGGTTCCTAACACCCAGAACTAATGGGGGTAGAGACACAAGGAGAATCACTGGGACTGGCAGTCTAACTGAAATATGGTGGCATGCTTCAGGTTTGGTGAGAGACTCTGTCTCAAAGATATAGAATATTGTTGGTACTGTTTTGTTTTGAGATAGGGTATCATTCTACCTCAGGCTGACTTGGAACAAACTCTGTAGTCCCAGGCTGGCCTTGAACTCATAGCACTTACAGCAGTCTTCCTATCTCTGCCTCCCAAGTGCTAGGATTAAAAGTGTGTGCCACCATGCCCAGCATCCTTGTTGATTTATTTACTTATTAATTTTGGTTCTTTGAGGTAGGGTCTCGCTGTAGACCAGGCTGACCACTATGTGGTCCCATAGTGATATACTATCACTTAAAAAAAAAAAACAATAAAATGAAGAAGAAAAAAGAAAAGAGGAAAGGAGGATCGCTGTGAGTTCAAGGCCACCCTGAGACTACATAGTCAATTCCAGATCAGCCTTGGCTAGAGCGAGACCCTTCCTCAATGCCCCCCTCCCCTTTTTAAACCCTGCTTCGGTTTATCAGCAACCACAGAAGGCAGAACCGGATTTTCCACTCTTCCACCTGGCTGCTGCTTCCAGGGCTCTAGGGGGAAGTTCTAGGAGCCAGTTTCTTAGTTATCATATCACACCCCTCCAGAGGACCATTTTGTTGCTTAGGTTTTCAGTGTGCTTTTGTTCCCATCTCTTGCCTTTCTTTTCCAGGCCTACCATGACCCCATGCTGAAGCTCTCCATCATGACAGAGCAGGAGCTAAATCAAATCTTCGGAACACTGGACTCTCTCATTCCTCTCCATGAAGGTACACAGTCTTGATCCCAGAACTGGTCATGACTTGTAGCCTTAACTGAGGAGTCTTGTCATGTGGCAGCGATGATATAATAATGTGAATATCCCAGAACCTTCTTCCATCCCTGTTCAAAAGTGAATGCCTAACAAAATATACATTCTGCTTTGTGTTTTTGCCAGACCTCCTTAGTCAGCTTCGAGATGTTCGCAAGCCTGATGGTTCCACTGAGCACGTTGGTCCCATCCTAGTGGGCTGGGTAAGGAAAGTTCTCTGGTCTACATTGAAGATGGATTTCAGAAATTTACATGGAGTCTGATTTTAGCATGACTTTTCCTTATTGGTAAATACTGGTTTTCACATCAGGAAAAAAAAAAGTCATACTCCTAGTAAAAATTACATTTGGGCTTTATGTCTTCAAAGTATTAAAATAAAGGTGGATGTGGTTGGTGCATGCCTTTAATCCCAGCACTTGGGAGGCCAAGGTAGGAGAATTGTTGTGAGTTCGAGGCCAGCCTGGGACTACATAGTGAATTTCAGGTCAGCCTGGCAAGAGCCAGACCCTACCTCAAAAAAAAAGTATTAATTTTTTTTTTTTTTTTTCGAGGTAGGCTCTCACTCTAGTTCAGGCTGACCTGGAATTCACTATGTCGTCTCAGGGTGGCCTCGAACTCATGGTGATCCTCCTACCTCTGCCTCCCAAGTGCTGGGATTAAAGGTGTGCACCACCACGCACAGCTTATTAAAACTTTTTAAAATCAGAAATGTACTACATTTAAAAACAATCACTGAGGCATCTCCCCAGCCTCAAGCTATTTTTTAAAATATTGGCTAGAGTACAGCAGTGGTGGAGTGCTTGTCAAGCATGTGTACAGGGCTATAGGTTCAATCTCCATATCCAGAAAAGAAAAAAAATCATGTTCTAAATGCAGTTTTATACACAAGGATAAGTATATGTTGCATGTGTGTGTATAGATAATCTGGTCCTAAGTAACTACTGGGTATACTGACTTCATTCAAGCATAGCCTATCCTCTCTCCAAATTAAATAAGATGTGGGGCTGGAGGGATGGCTCAGAGGTTAAGGAGTTTGCCTGCAAAGCCTAAGGACCTGGCTTCGATTCCCCAGTACCCATGTAAACTGGATGTACAAAGTGGCCTGTGCATCTGGAGTCCATTTTTGGTGGCTGGAGGCCCTGGTGTACCCGTTCTCTCTCTGTCTCTGCTTGCAAATAAATAAATAATATTTAAGAGAGAGATGGCTTAGCAGTTAAGACACTTACCTGTGAAGCCTAAGGACCCAGGTTCTATTCTCCAGGTCCCACTAAGCCAGATACACATGGTGGCACATGTGTCTGGAGTTGATTTGCATTAGCTAGAGGCCCTAGAATGCCCATTCTCCCCACCCCCTCCCTCTCTGTCTCTAATAAATAAAAATTTTAAAATACTTTAAAAAATAAATAATAAATAGGATGTAACTTCAGATAGAGGTCATAAATATCTGGTCCTCAGACTCAATTTGTGCTCCATTGGGTGCATCATGGTGTCATTCATGTATGTGTTTTGCCACAATCCCCACCTCTCCCTGTTCTACACTTGTCTGTTTCCTGTTGTATTTGAGTGTTCCATCCCAATTTCAGATGGTTTTCACTTTTCCTGAAGCAAGCAATGAAAACAGATCACTTAGAAGACTTCTTCCAGGCAAGAGTCGATTGATCTCTCCACCCCTCTGATTCATCCAGTATTCCAAGAAAATAAGTAGAAAGTACCATGATGGTGAGGGTTAGAGGTCGTTTTCTTGTTTGGAGAGTGTTGTAAAGATTATAAATATTGCTGCTGTGTGAGCTCTCTTTCTCCAATTAAGTTGTATTCTTTTAAATTTTTTTAAAAAGTTTTATTTATTTGAGAGAGAAAGAGGCAAATAGAGAGAGAGAGAGAGAAAGAATGGGCATACCTGGGCCTTCAGTCACTGCAAACAAACTCTAGATACATGCACCACCTTGTGCATCTGCCTCACGTGGACACTGGGGTATCAAACCTGGGTCCGTTGGCTTTGCCGGCAAGCACCTTAACCGCTAAGCCATCTCTCCACCCTATAATCTTTTAAAAAAATTATTTATTTAAGAGAGAGAGAAAGAGGGAATGAGCGATAATGTACCAGGACCTTTTGATGCTGTGAACAAACTTGAGACACATGTGCTACTTTACATGGGTGCTGAAGAATTGAACCCAGGCTGGCAGGTCTTGCAAGCAAGCACCTTTAATCACTGAGCAATCTCCTCAGCTCTTAAATTTGTATTCTAACCTTCCTAAAATCTCCCAGTTCCCATTGATGTAAGTGGTTGTATAGAAACTTTAAAAAAAAATTTTTTTTATTTTAAGTCACAGAACTTTATTTATTTTTTTATTTATTTAGGAGAGAGAGAAAGAGATAGAGAGAGAATGAGTACACCAGGGCCTTCAGCCACTGCAGAGAATTCCATATGCATGTGCTGCCTTGTGCATCTGGCTTACATGGGTACTGGGGAATCAAACTTGGGTCCTTAGGCTTCATAGGCAAGTGCCTTAACTGCTAAGCCATCTCTCCAGCCCTTGTTTTTGTTTTTTGAGGTAGGTCCTCACTCTGGTCCAAAATGACCTAGAATTCACTATGTAGTCTCAGGCTGGCCTGGAACTCACAGTGATCCTTCTACCTCTGTGTGCTGAGTGCTGGGATTAAAGGTGTGCACACCACCACACCCGGCTTACAGAAACTTTTAACTTGGGTCTCTGACCTAGTTCTTCTCAGTTAATGCCAGAAGCCAGAACGTCTGGGTGTGGGGGCCGGGTGGTGGCTCTCATGACTTGGCTAGCTTTCATTCTGTAGTCCATTTTAGCAACAAGGCTAAAATATGCCAAGGGTATCTGAAAGACAAGTAATGTTCTGAGATGAATAATTTAAACAATGTGCCTTAATATTTCAGGAGAGATCATTCATCTTAGACTTTTGACTTTGTCTTTCGAGTTTGGAGCCATGGTAGATGTTTGAAACTTCTGCCCACACAGACATTTCTCCAGAGAGCAGGCCTATGGAACCAGAGACAATTTAATGAAAAAGTCTCATCGTTTCTTCTGAGCCTTTAGAATCCTTTGCTGGGTAACAGAGAGACCACACTTCAGAATTGTTCAGGATGCCTGATAGGTTTTTTTTTTATGAGACAGTGATATATGGATTGTTAAAAAATATTTATTTATTTATTTATTTGAGAGAGAAAGAGGCAGTCCATTGCTATCTGGACCCTCCAAACACCAAATGACTTGAAGCCTGAAAAGCAGTCTAAAATTCAACAACTGGCCCATTGTTGCCAGACTTCATGAAAAAATGGAACTTCTTGATTGACAAGCTTTAAATTCTTTCCCTCTAGTACCTCAGATGTGTCCAAACAAGTGGGATCTATAAACCAAAGGACATACCCTTTAACTTGAATTCTACTCTTTAGCAGGACAAAATAAACATCTTAGTGGACATTGAATGAGAAAAATCAGAGTCCATTTGACCCATGAAAAATTGATTTATTCCCTCCCCTCCCCACAAAGGGAAAAAGTGAAGAAACCTTTTGAACAAGTGAGCCACCCACATGGGACAGCATTAATTGGTCCTTTGACCCCAGTGAATCCGCAACTTGTGCCGTGAAGACCTTAAACAGAGGAGTTGCTCTTTTTTAGAGAACTACCCTGGTTACTGAAGATGCATGTCCAGCTTTCTAATGGGTCATTCCTGTTTGAGCAAGCCTTCCCTGTCACAAAAAAACTTCCCAAGTGACTGATCACAGTAATAAAATAATTTATAATCTCTCTAAGGCAAAGAGTTCGCATGGTAATTTGAGTCCTAATTAAAATTTGATTCCAAAGAGAGAGGCCGGGCACATGCAGAGAAAAAAGAAAAAAATTAGATTTATTCTGTCACTTTTCATAATGGTAGAAGATTTCTAGAAGAAAAGTATTTCCTGTATATGTGTGTGTATAAAACTTTTTTGAGACAGAGTCTCGTATAGCCCTGGAACTCGCAAGACCAAGGGTTACCTTGAATGCCAGATTCTTCTATATCTACTACCCAGGCATCTCCTTATAAATTCTCTTTTTAATTAATTAATTTGAGAAAGGGAGAGAGGGAGAGAGAGAGAGGCAGATAGAGTGAGAGAATGGGGATGCCAGGGCCTCCAGCCACTGCAAATGAACTCCAGATACATATGCCCCTTGTGGGTCCTGGAAAATTGAACCTGGATCCTTTGGCTTTTGTAGGCAAGCACCTTAACTGCTAAGCCATCTCTCTAGCCCTAAATTTAAAAAAAATATTTTTATTGATTATTGATTTGCAAACAAAGAGAGAAAGATCATGGATGTGCCAGGGCCTCTTGCCATTGTAAATGAACTCCAGATACATGCACCATTTTGTGCATCTGGCTTTATGTGGGTACTGAGGAATTGAACCTAGGATGTCAGACTTTGTGAGCAAGCACCTTTAACCGCTGAGCTATCTCTCCAGCCTCCTCCTCACAAATTATTGATAAACTATTTAAAGAAATGTCAAGTCTTTGGGGGTAAGTAGTGGGCCAGAACAGGCTTTGAACTCAAGCTGAGCAAGTATCTTTGCTTCTCTAAACCATGATTTCTTCAGTAAAATATTATAGGGGTAAATAATAGATAAGAACCAGGTGTGTTGGCTCAAACCTGTAATTGTATTACTTGGAAGGCTGAGGCAGGAGGATTACTGTGAGTTCCAGGCAAGCCTGGACTATAGAAATAATACAAAAAAGGTAGCAATAATAGCTAGTACTTATTCTCAACCAAGGGACTAGCTCTGTGCTTTGCATTTTTTAAATAATATTTTATTTATTTCTCATCTATTTATTTGAGAGAGAGAGAGGCAGAGAAACAGAGAGAAAGGGAATGGGCACATCAGGGCGTCGAGCCACTGCAAACGAACTCCAGATGCATGTACCACCTTGTGCATCTGGCTTACATGGGTCCTGGGGAATTGAACCGAGTTTTTTGGCTTTGCAGGCAAACGCCTTAACTGCTAAGCCATCTCTCCAGCCCCATGTGCTTTGTATTTTTAAAAAATGCTTTTATTTCTTTGCAAGAAGAGAGAGAGAGAGAGAGAGAATGGGCATGTCAAGGTCTCCACTACTGCAGACAAACTCCAGGTGGATGCACCACTGTGCATCTAGTTTTACATGGGTATGGAGGATTCAAACCCAGATCTTTAGGCTTTGCAGGCAGGCGCCTTAACCACTGATCCATCTGTCCATGCCCCTGTGGTATGCATTTTATTTTCCTTATATCACTGAGGAAGAAGGCTATAGTATATGCTTTTTTTTTTTTTTACCTCTGGTTTTTCAAGGTAGGGTCTTGCTCTAACCCAGGCTGACCTGGATTTATTATGTTGTCCCCGGGTGGCCTCAAACTCACAGCTGTCCTCCTACCTCTGCCTCCTAAGTACTAGGATTAAAGGTGTGCCCCACCACCACACTGGGTTGACCTCAGGTTTAAAGTGATGCTTATGTAATTTGGGAATCATGTATACATTCTTCATTTCCTGTCTGGTTAGCCTTGTGGTCTTTCCTAACCAGTGGCTGAACCAGATAATAAAGCCTTTTGAGTCATGCCCAGGAAATAAGTGCCCTGTCAAGTGTGAACACAAGACCAGAGCTTCACTTGGTTGTCATAGTAACAGGTGGCAAGATCAGAGGGAGTAATGTCCCACACATTGGTCATCTAGCAGCAGTGTGGGCAGGGCTCCTCACTTTACATCCAATCTTTACTACTGACTTTTTTCTCCGTAATGAAAATATTGGTCATTTCCCGGCCTTTTAAAAGGTGAGGAAGTGGAAATGAAGTTAAGAGAGCCTGAGGCGCTGTTTAATTAACTGAAAATCTCAATTACAAGCAGTGTATCTGGGGTGTGTATGTGTTTATAACTGCCAGTTATCATCACTGTCAAATATAAGATTGAGTCAAGTATTTCTGCAGCTCTTATTTTTTAATACAAATCAAAGGTTGAAAATACAAACATATATGCATAATATGCGCATACAGATACACACACACACACAGAATAAAGGAAGGCATTTCCACAGTCAATCATTTAAATACGACTTCTCTGGTAACTTTTTTCTGGTTTCAGTCAATGAAATATTTCAATAAGAAAACAGCAGCCGAATCCTTTAAAAGTTCAGATCATGGGCCAGGGAGATGGATCAGCAGTTAAAGGTGCTTGCAAAGCCTGCTGGCCCAGGTTTGATTCCTTCAGTATCCACATAAAGCCAGATCCACAAAGTAGCTCATGCATCTAGAATTCATTTGCTGCAGCAGGAGGCCCTGGTGTGCCCATTCTCTGTCTGTCTCTGTCAAATAAATAAATAGTTAAAAAAATAAAAGTTGAGATCTACACTTGATTTTGTTTTTGTTGTTTTGGATTTTTGAGGCAGGGTCATACTGTATAGCCTAGTCTGGTCTTAGACTCTATCTATCTATCTATCTATCTATCTATCTATCTATCTATCATCTATCTATCACCAGTTATCTCAAGTTGGCCTTAAAGTCACTGCAATCTCCCTATTTAAGCCTCCTGAGTGCTGGAATTACAAGAATGAGCCACCATACCCAGTGGACCTTGTGAGTTTGAGACCACCCTGAGACTACATAGTAAATTCCAGGTCAGCCTGGGCTAGAGTGAGACCCTACCTCGAAAAACAAACAAAAAAAAAAAAAAAAAAAAGAGGGGGGAGTGAAAAGGAGTTGAGATGTTCTGCTTGAGTCTCTGATGTAGTGTTGTACAATGTTATTGATGGGACACATCAGGGGAATTAGTGTTTTGCTGGAATGAGGGTGGTGGAGTTAACAGTCTCTCTGCTTCAACTGTTCTTGCATGGTGTTATAATGTAAACCATAATACAGAGCCCAAAGCTTTTCTTGGCTTATCAGAGCTTCTTTAACAGATTTTTGGGGCTAGAGAGATAGCTTAGTGGTTAAAGCATTTGCCTGTGAGGCCTAAGGACCCAGGTTAGAGTTCCTAGTACCCACATAAGCCAGATGCACAAGGTGGCACATGAGTCTGGAGTTTGTTTGTAGTTGCCGGAGGCTCCAGTGCGCCCGTTCTCTCTATCTCTACCTCTTTCTCTCTTTCTCAAATGAATAAAATAAAATTTAATTTAAAAAAACTTAAAAAAAAAGATTTCTAGGGCTAGAGAGATGGCTCAGAGGTTAAGGCACTTGCCTACAAAGCCTAAAGACCTGGGTTCAGTTCCCCAGTATCCACATAAAGCCAGATCCACAAAGTAGCTCATGCATCTAGAATTCATTTGCTGCAGCAGGAGGCCCTGGTGTGCCCATTCTCTGTCTGTCTCTGTCTGCCTCTGTCAAATAAATAAATAGTTAAAAAAATAAAAGTTGAGATCTACACTTGATTTTGTTTTTGTTGTTTTGGATTTTTGAGGCAGGGTCATACTGTATAGCCTAGTCTGGTCTTAGACTCTATCTATCTATCTATCTATCTATCTATCTATCTATCTATCTATCATCTATCTATCACCAGTTATCTCAAGTTGGCCTTAAAGTCACTGCAATCTCCCTATTTAAGCCTCCTGAGTGCTGGAATTACAAGAATGAGCCACCATACCCAGTGGACCTTGTGAGTTTGAGACCACCCTGAGACTACATAGTAAATTCCAGGTCAGCCTGGGCTAGAGTGAGACCCTACCTCGAAAAACAAACAAAAAAAAAAAAAAAAAAAGAGGGGGGAGTGAAAAGGAGTTGAGATGTTCTGCTTGAGTCTCTGATTGTAGTGTTGTACAATGTTATTGATGGGACACATCAGGGGAATTAGTGTTTTGCTGGAATGAGGGTGGTGGAGTTAACAGTCTCTCTGCTTCAACTGTTCTTGCATGGTGTTATAATGTAACCATCAATACAGAGCCCAAAGCTTTTCTTGGCTTATCAGAGCTTCTTTAACAGATTTTTGGGGCTAGAGAGATAGCTTAGTGGTTAAAGCATTTGCCTGTGAGGCATAAAGGACCCAGGTTAGAGTTCCTAGTACCCACATAAGCCAGATGCACAAGGTGGCACATGAGTCTGGAGTTTGGTTGTAGATGCCGGAGGCTCCCGTGCGCCGTTCTCTCTATCTCTACCTCTTTCTCTCTTTCTCAATGAATAAAATAAAATTTAATTTAAAAAAACTTAAAAAAAAAAGATTTCTAGGGCTAGAGAGATGCCTACAAAGCCTAAAGACCTGGGTTCAGTTCCCCAATATCCACATAAAGCCAGATGCACAAGGTAGCACATGCATCTAGAATTCTTTTGCAGAGGGTAGATGCCCTGACATGCCCATTCTCTCTCTGTCTCTCTGCTTGTAAATAAATAAAATTAAATTTAAGAAAATCTTTAATAAAAGATTTTTATAAATGATTCCTGCAACTATCTTTTTTATCAATCATATTTTTGCTTTAACTTTAAAAAAATATTTTTATTTATTTGAGGGAGAGAAAGGAAAAAGAGAATGGGTGCACCAGGGCCTCCTGCCACTGCAAACAAACTCCAGATGCATGGGCCAGTTTGTACATTTGGTTTTAAGTGGGTGCTGAGGAATCAAACCCTGTCTGACAGGCTTTGCCAGCAAGGGCCTTTAATCACTGGGCCATCTCCCCGGCCCATGCTTGAACATTTTGAGGCCCTTTGTAACCGGGCTGCCATGTAATCATGTAATGCAAACTACACGTACTTGTACTGAGCCACACAAGGGACAGGATTGTGAGAGTGACGCCTGGCTTTCTGTGTGTGCCAGACTCTCCATGTGTTTCTTATGAATAATCCTGAAAGACATCAAATTTGGGGCCTGGAGAGATGAGATGGCTCAGCAGCTAAAGGCACTTGCTTGCAAAGCCTGTCAGCCTGAGTTCAGTTCCCCAGCCACCCAGTGGGTGTTCATTTGCAGCAGCAAGAGACCTTGGTATGCCCATAAACTTCCCTCCCCAAACACACAATAAATATTAAAAAAAAATTTTTTTTTGCTTTTTCTTTTTTTTTTTTTTTTGGTTTTTCGAGGTAGGGTCTCACTCTAGCCCAGGCTGACCTGGAATTCACTATGGAGTCTCAGGGTGGCCTCGAACTCACGGCAATCCTCCTACCTCTGCCTCCCGAGTGCTGGGATTAAAGGCGTGCGCCACCACGCCCGGCTGGTTTTTCAAGGTAGGGGTCTCACTCTAGCCCAGGCTGACCTGCAATTCACTATGGAGTCTCAGGGTGGCCCCAAATTCACAGTGATCCTCCTACCTCTGCCTCCCGAGTGCTGGGATTAAAGGCGTGCACCACCACGCCCAGCTTTAAAATATTTTGAGGTAGCTGGAGAGATGGCTCAGCAGTTAAGGTGCTTGCCTGAAAAACCTGATGACCAGAGTTTGATTCCCCAGTACCCATGTAAAGCCAGATGCACAAAGTGGTGTATGTACTTGGAGTTTGTTTGCAGAGGCTAGAGGCCCTGGCAGGCCCATTCTCTCCCTCTCTCTCTCTCTCTGCTTGCAAATAAAAATAAAATAAAATATAGGACTGGAGACATGGCTTAGTGGTTAAGGAGCTTGCCTAAAGGATCTAGGTTCAATTACCCAGGACCTACATAAACCAGATGCACAAAGTGGCATATGTATCTGGAGTTCGTTTACAGTGACTAGAGGCCCTGGCGTACCCATTCTCTCTCTATCTGCCCCCCCCCTCTCTCTCTCTCTTTCTCTCTCTCTCTCAAATAAATAAAAATAATAAAACAAAATAATTAACATGCTTGGTGGCACATGCCTTTAATTCCAGTACTCAGGAGGCAGATGTAGGAGGATCACTGTGAATTTGAGGCCACCCTGAGACTCCATAGTGAATTCCAGGACAGCCTGGGCTAGAGCGAGACCCTACCTTGAAAAACCAAATTTTATATATATATATTTGCTGGGCGTGGTGGCGCACACCTTTATTCATTGCCCACTGTTGCTAACGTGGGCCTTCAGGGCCTTCATAGCTCAATTATTCTGACACCTAACCTTCTTTTCTTGTTTCCTTTTCCCAGCTGCCATGTCTCAGCTCCTACGACAGCTATTGCAGCAATCAAGTGGCCGCCAAAGCTCTGCTGGACCACAAGAAGCAAGATCACCGTGTCCAAGATTTCCTCCAGCGCTGCCTAGAATCCCCTTTTAGCCGCAAACTGGACCTCTGGAATTTCCTTGATATACCCAGGAGCCGGTTGGTCAAATACCCTCTGCTCCTTCGAGAAATCTTGAGACACACTCCCAATGATAACCCAGACCAGCAGCACCTGGAAGAAGCTGTAAGCTTGTCTGTTTCTGTCTCTTCCTTGGTTGGTTACTTTCCATAATGGCCTAGAGGCTTGAGTCATTAGATAACTGCATACAGGGGACTCAGCAGTCTTGAGCTTAGACCTGGTACTATAGTCAAGCTCGTTTTTATCTTGCAAGTCACTTGTCCTCTGTCACAGTTTCCTAACCTACATATATTTGAAAAAATAAGCCATGTATTGTGGCACACGCCTTTAATTCTAGTACTTGGAGGCAGAGGTAGGAGGTTCACTGTGAGTTTGAAGCCAGCCTCAGACTACATAGTGAATTCCAGCTCATCCTGGAGTAGAGTGAGAGAGCAAGAAAGACCCTACTTTGTAAAACTAAAAAAAAGAGGAAAAAATGTTTTAAAAAGCTAGTGCAATCTCCCTATTTTAAGCCGCCTGAGTGCTGGAATTACAAGAATGAGCCACCACACCAGTGGACCTTGTGAGTTTGAGACCACCCTGAGACTACATAGTAAATTCCAGGTCAGCCTGGGCTAGAGTGAGACCCTACCTCGAAAAACAAACAAATAAAAAGAGGGGGGAGTGAAAAGGAGTTGAGATGTTCTGCTTGAGTCTCTGATGTGGTGTTGTACAATGTTATTGATGGGACACATCAGGGGAATTAGTGTTTTGCTGGAATGAGGGTGGTGGAGTTAACAGTCTCTCTGCTTCAACTGTTTTTGCATGGTGTTATAATGTAAACCATAAGATAGAGCCCAAAGCTTTTCTTGGCTTATCAGAGCTTATTTAACAGATTTTTGGGGCTAGAGAGATAGCTTAGTGGTTAAAGCATTTGCCTGTGAGGCCTAAGGACCCAGGTTAGAGTTCCTAGTACCCACATAAGCCAGATGCACAAGGTGGCACATGAGTCTGGAGTTTGTTTGTAGTTGCCGGAGGCTCCAGTGCGCCCGTTCTCTCTATCTCTACCTCTTTCTCTCTTTCTCAAATGAATAAAATAAAATTTAATTTAAAAAAACTTAAAAAAAAAGATTTCTAGGGCTAGAGAGATGGCTCAGAGGTTAAGGCACTTGCCTACAAAGCCTAAAGACCTGGGTTCAGTTCCCCAATATCCACATAAAGCCAGATGCACAAGGTAGCACATGCATCTAGAATTCTTTTGCAGAGGGTAGATGCCCTGACATGCCCATTCTCTCTCTCTCTGCTTGTAAATAAATAAAATTAAATTTAAGAAAATCTTTAATAAAAGATATTTATAAATGATTCCTGCAACTATTTTTTTATCAATCATATTTTTGCTTTAACTTTAAAAAATATTTTTATTTATTTGAGGGAGAGAAAGGAAAAAGAGAATGGGTGCACCAGGGCCTCCTGCCACTGTAAACAAACTCCAGATGCATGGGCCAGTTTGTGCATTTGGTTTTAAGTGGGTACTGAGGAATCAAACCCTGTCTGACAGGCTTTGCCAGCAATGGCCTTTAATCACTGGGCCATCTCCCCAGCCCATGCTTGAACATTTTGAGGCCCTTTATAACTGGGCTGCCTTGTAATCATGTAATGCAGACAACACGTACTTGTACTGAGCCACACAAGGGACAGGATTGTGAGGCTGACGCCTGGCTTTCTGTGTGTGCCAGACTCTCCATGTGTTTCGTATAAATAATCCTGAAAGACATCAAATTTGGGGCCTGGAGAGATGAGATGGCTCAGCAGCTAAAGGCACTTGCTTGCAAAGCCTGTCAGCCTGAGTTCAGTTCCCCAGCCACCCAGTGGGTGTTCATTTGCAGCAGCAAGAGACCTTGGTATGCCCATAAACTTCCCTCCCCACACACACAGTAAATATTTTTAAAAAAAATTTTTTTTTTGGTTTTTCAAGGTAGGGTCTCACTCTAGCCCAGGCTGACCTGCAATTCACTATGGAGTCTCAGGGTGGCCCCAAATTCACAGTGATCCTCCTACCTCTGCCTCCCGAGTGCTGGGATTAAAGGCGTGCACCACCACGCCCAGCTTTAAAATATTTTGAGGTAGCTGGAGAGATGGCTCAGCAGTTAAGGTGCTTGCCTGAAAAACCTGATGACCAGAGTTTGATTCCCCAGTACCCATGTAAAGCCAGATGCACAAAGTGGTGTATGTACTTGGAGTTTGTTTGCAGAGGCTAGAGGCCCTGGCAGGCCCATTCTCTCCCTCTCTCTCTCTCTCTGCTTGCAAATAAAAATAAAATAAAATATAGGACTGGAGACATGGCTTAGTGGTTAAGGAGCTTGCCTAAAGGATCTAGGTTCAATTACCCAGGACCTACATAAACCAGATGCACAAAGTGGCATATGTATCTGGAGTTCGTTTACAGTGACTAGAGGCCCTGGCGTACCCATTCTCTCTCTATCTGCCCCCCCCCTCTCTCTCTCTCTTTCTCTCTCTCTCTCAAATAAATAAAAATAATAAAACAAAATAATTAACATGCTTGGTGGCACATGCCTTTAATTCCAGTACTCAGGAGGCAGATGTAGGAGGATCACTGTGAATTTGAGGCCACCCTGAGACTCCATAGTGAATTCCAGGACAGCCTGGGCTAGAGCGAGACCCTACCTTGAAAAACCAAATTTTATATATATATATTTGCTGGGCGTGGTGGCGCACACCTTTATTCATTGCCCACTGTTGCTAACGTGGGCCTTCAGGGCCTTCATAGCTCAATTATTCTGACACCTAACCTTCTTTTCTTGTTTCCTTTTCCCAGCTGCCATGTCTCAGCTCCTACGACAGCTATTGCAGCAATCAAGTGGCCGCCAAAGCTCTGCTGGACCACAAGAAGCAAGATCACCGTGTCCAAGATTTCCTCCAGCGCTGCCTAGAATCCCCTTTTAGCCGCAAACTGGACCTCTGGAATTTCCTTGATATACCCAGGAGCCGGTTGGTCAAATACCCTCTGCTCCTTCGAGAAATCTTGAGACACACTCCCAATGATAACCCAGACCAGCAGCACCTGGAAGAAGCTGTAAGCTTGTCTGTTTCTGTCTCTTCCTTGGTTGGTTACTTTCCATAATGGCCTAGAGGCTTGAGTCATTAGATAACTGCATACAGGGGACTCAGCAGTCTTGAGCTTAGACCTGGTACTATAGTCAAGCTCGTTTTTATCTTGCAAGTCACTTGTCCTCTGTCACAGTTTCCTAACCTACATATATTTGAAAAAATAAGCCATGTATTGTGGCACACGCCTTTAATTCTAGTACTTGGAGGCAGAGGTAGGAGGTTCACTGTGAGTTTGAAGCCAGCCTCAGACTACATAGTGAATTCCAGCTCATCCTGGAGTAGAGTGAGAGAGCAAGAAAGACCCTACTTTGTAAAACTAAAAAAAAGAGGAAAAAATGTTTTAAAAAGCTAGTGCTGGCTGGGCGTGGTGGCACACCCTTTTAATCCCAGCTCTCGGGAGGCAGAGGTGGGAGGATTGCCAAGAGTTCAAGGCCACCCTGAGACTACATAGTGAATTCCAGGTCAGCCTGAGCTAGAGTGAGACCCTACCTTGAAAAACCAAAAAAAAAAAAAAAGTTAGTGCTGGAGACATGGCTCAGTGGTTAAGATGCTTTCTTGTAAAGCCTGATGGCATGGGCTCGATTCCCCAGTACCCACTTAAGTCAGATGCACACAAAGATGCAAATGTGTCTGGAGTTTATTTGCAGTGCCTAGAGGCCCTGGCACATCCATTCTCCTTCTATCTCTCTCACCTCTCTCTTCTTGCAAATAAATAAATACTATTAATTAGAGGCCGATCTAGGTTACAAAGTAAGTTTCAGTCCAGCCTGAGCCTGTCTCAAGCAGAGAGAGAAGACAGGCCTGGTGTCGCTCACTTTCCGTCCTAGCACTTGAGAGGATCACCATGAATTTGAGGCCAGCCTGGGCTAGAGTGAGACTCTACCTTGAAAAAAATAAACAAAAAAATAAGATAATAAAATAATAATAAATAAAAATAGGCCAAGCATGATGATGCATGTCTTTAATCCTAGCACTTGGGAAGATGAGGTAGGAGAATCACTGTGTTCAAGACCAACCTGGGCTACAGAGTGAGTTCCAGGTCAGCCTGGGCTAGAGTAAAACCCTGCCTCACAAAATAATTTATTTTTTCAGACTGGAGAGATGGCTTAGTGGTTAAGGTGCTTACCTGCAAAGCCTAAGGACCCAGGTTCAACTCCTAAGAACCCACATAAGCCAGACACACTAGGTGGCACATGCTTTTGGAGTTTGATTGCAGTGGCTGGAGACCCTAGTGCACCAATATTCTCATATTCTCTCTCTTTCTCTCATAAAAAATAAAATAATAAAAATAAATAATTTTTTCTTTCTTTTTTCTTCTCTACACTCCTTCTTTCATTCTCTCTCTCTCTCTTGGTTTTTCAAGGTAGGGTCTTGCTCTAGCCCAGGCTGGAATTTGCTGTGTAGTCTCAGGTGATCTCGAACTCACAGTGATCCTCCTACCTCTGCCTTCTGAATGCTGGAATTAAAGGTATGTGCCACCATGCCTGATTTCTCTCTCTTTGTTTGAGCAGGCTCAGACTGGCCTGAAATTTACTTTGTAGCCTAGACTGGCCTCAAACTTGTAGTGATCCTCCTGCATTAGCTTCCCAAGTGTTAATTAAAAGTGTAAGCCACCACACCAAACTTTGATTCTAAAATTTATTGATTTTATATACCACTCTACCGTTGCATTGCCATTGTTACTGTGACGGCTGAGATCTCTATGGAGATTTTAAATGGAAAAAGTTGATTTAGTAAAATCAAAAACAAAAAACAAAAATGGGAGTCAGGTTTTAGTTAGCCCCAAGCTCATTTGTGAAAGTAACATCTTTTTAAGATCTAGCTTCCAACTGCCCCCAATTACACTGAGATGTCTAATCAAACCCCCTACTCACTAGTGAGTCCTTGTTCAACAAAAGTTTATCAAGGGCTGGAAAGATGGTTTAGCAGTTAAGGCATTTGCCTGCAAAGCCTAAGGACTCAGGTTCGATTCCCTAGTACCCCAGTAAGCCAGATGCACAAGGTGGTACATGAGTCTGGAGTTTGTTTACAGTGACTATAGGCCCTGGCATGCCCATTCTCTCTTTTTCTCTCTCTCTTTCTCTCCCCCCATCTCGCCCCCTCCACCTCCCTCTTTCTCTTTCTCTCTCTCAAATAAATAAATAAATAAATAATTTTTTTAAGTTTATCGAGTATGGTCTGGGTGTATGCCTGTAATCCCAGCACTAAAGAGGCAAAGAAAGGAGGATCTCAAAGTCAAGGGCATTCTGTAGTACATACAAGTTTCAAGCCAGCCTTCTATGAGATTCCAGGTGTGTACCACCACACCTGGTGGACTACCACGACCTCCTTTCATTTGGTTTTCATAATGTCATACCTGAACCAGCACAACATTCCCTCTCCCACCACCACCACTGGTTTCCCTGTCCCTAGTTCCCTACCTTCTTGATCCCCTGTTGAATAGGCAGTAATATGTCCAAGTTTATACAGTGTATAAGGGAGAAAGTTGGGATTTGAGCCCTAAATCCCATGTACTTAGAAAACTTCAGTTAATTATACAACATGGGAATTTTTGAAATTGATATTTAAAAACTTTTGTTTTTGAGGTAGAGTCTCGCTCTAGCCCAGGCTGACCTGGAATTCACTCTTTAGTCTCAGGCTAGCCTCAAACTCACAGCAATCCTCCTACCTCTGCCTCCCTAGTGCTGGGATTAAAGGCATGTGCCACCATGCCCGGCTTAAAACCTTTTTGTAACTAGATAAGTTAACACTGTGTATCACTCTTCACTTTCATGTGTGATGTAGATAGCTATATATGTACATAAATAAACATGTGGGTACACAGTATGCGCATGCATATAGGTGACAGTGTTAGAAGCTTTTCCTTTCCCCTTTCCCAAAGCAGCATCTTAGATATCAGAATCTCTGCCTTCAATCAACTTGTGTCTTGGCACCTTCCCGGCAGCTCTAAGACCTGTTGCTATGGATGGTTTGCTTATTTCCCTCATATTAATTTTTCTTCTTTGTCTCCACAGATCAACATCATCCAGGGAATTGTGGCAGAAATCAACACCAAGACTGGAGAATCTGAATGCCAGTATTATAAAGAGCGGCTTCTTTACTTGGAAGAAGGCCAGAAGGACTCCTTGATTGACAGTTCAAGAGTCTTGTGTTGTCATGGTGAACTGAAAAATAACCGGGGAGTGGTAAGTGGCTACTGCTCTCAGGGTCCCCATTCCCAACTGTTGTGTGTGTGTGTGTGTGTGTGTGTGTTTTAAATATTTTTTTAATATTTTTTTGTTTATTTTATTTATTTATTTATTTATTTGAGAGCAACAGAGAGAAAGAGGCAGAGAGAGAGATAGAGAGAGAGAGAATGGGCGTGCCGGGGCCTCTAGCCACTGCAAGCGAACTCCAGATGCGTGTGCCCCTTGTGCATCTGGCTAATATGGGTCCTGGGGAATCGAGCCTCGAACTGGGGTCCTTAGGCTTCACAGGCAAGCGCTTAACCACTAAGCCATCTCTCCAGCCCTAAATATTTTTATTTATTTATTTGCAAGCAGAGAGGGAGGGAGAGAAAGAGATAGAATGGGTACACCAGGGATTCTAGCCTCTGCAAACTAACTCCATATGCATGTGCCACATTGTGCATCTGGCTTTACATAGGTACTGGGGAGTCAAACTTGGGTTGTTAGAGACTTTGAAGGCAAGTGTCTTAACCACTGAGCTATCCCTCTAGTCCTGTGTATGTGTTTTAATGGGGATTGGACCTAGGGCCTTATTCCTGTGAATCAAGCACGTACCACTGAACTATACCTCCAGCCCTCTTTCTTTTTAATTTATTCATTTATTCATTTTTTTGTTTTGTTTTTTTCAAGGTAGGGTCTCAGTCTAGCCCAGGCTGACCTGGAATTCACTATGTAGTTTCAGGCTGGTCTCGAGATCACAGCGATCCTCCTACTTCTGCATCACCACAACCAGCTAGAAGAACATTTTAAAAAATATTTTATTTTTATTTATTTGTGCGAGAGAGAGAGAGAGAATGGGTACGCCAGGGCTTTCACCCACTGCAAACCAACTCCAGACACACGTGCCACCTTGTGCATCTGGCTTATGTGGGTCCTGGGGAATCAAACCAAGTTCCTTTGGATTTGCAGGCAAGTGCCTTAACCGCTAAACCATCTCTCCAGCCCTAGAAGAACATTTTAACACATTTCCACCATCCCTATTTCTGAAAAATGCCTGGTTCTCTTGAGTTTTACCATTATCCAATCTTTGAGGAAGGGGCTCCCTTTGTAGCTCAGGTTTGTCTCAAACTCAGTATATTGCCTTAGCAATCCTCCTGCCTCAGACTCCCAAGTGGTAGAATTACTGGTTTACACCCTCACACTCAGCCAATCTTTTTTAAAAATATTTTTTCCACTATCTAAAATCTGGTGGTTTTTGTGACTCTGCAGTTTGTGGGGTATGTGTGAAAGTATATCTATAGATGACTTTTCTCACAAAGGAACTATTTGGTAATAGAATGTGCTTCCTATGCCCCGAATCAAGATTCTGATGTGAACCAGGCATGGTGGGGTACATCTTTAATCCCTGCACTTGTGAGGCTGAGGTAGGAGGATCACTGTGAGTTCGAGGCCACCCTGAGACTCCATAGTGAATTCCAGATCAGTCTGAGCTAGAGTGAGACGAGGCTACTCTGAGACTGCATAGTGAATTCCAGGTCAGCCTGGACTAGAGTGAAACCCTACCTCAAAAAAAAACAAAAAACAAAACAAAAAACAAGCTGAGCATGGTGGCACATGCCTTTAATCCCAGCCCTTGGAAGGCAGAGATAGGAGGATCACCATGAGTTCAAGGCCAGCCTAAGATTACATAGTGAATTACAAGTTAACCTGAGCTAGAGTGAGAGCCTATCTTGAAAAAAAGAAAAAAAAAAAAAGAGTTTCTAATTTAAGTTTGCACCCCTACCCAACCCTTCTGGAGATTTCTTTAATGTCTCTAGGTTGGCATTTCCTAAATGTTTCTATCAGAAAGCCAGAACCTGGCTGAAGGACTGTGTTCTTTCTACAGGAAACTCACTTTTATAATGTGGTTTGAGACACACCATTTATTTTTGACATTTGTTTTGGCTCGGAACATTTGGAGTCACCTAATGTTTCAGCACAGCCTCTCTCCCCACCCTCCCTCCACCCTCCCCCCCCAAGGTACTGATGAACTCACTGAGAAGGAAATTTGGAGAGCCATTCCTGCGGCTCCAGCAGTGTGCCTTGGTCCCTTTGTGTTGTTTTGTATTGTTTCTGTTTTTGCCTTTCCCTGAGGCAGGGTCTCACTCTAGCCCAGGCTGACCTGGAACTCATGCTGTAGTTTCAGACTGGCCTCAAAACTCACAGTGATCCTCCTACTATGCCTGCTGAGTTCTGGGATTCAAGATATGCACCACCACACCCACCCCTGGTCCTTTTGGAATGAGCATGGCTTCCACTTGCAGAATGATTAACTCAGTGGTTGAAGGAATACATATTTTTAAGGTTTTGGGAAGCCAACATAAATAATAAGCTTTTTTTTTTTCATCTTTCTTTTTTCTTTTGGTTTTTTGAGGTAGGGTCTCACTCTAGCCCAGGCTGACCTGGAATTCACTATGTAGTAGTCTCAGGGTGGCCTCAAACTCACACCTCCTACCTCTGCCTACCAAGGGCTGGGATTAAAGGCATGTGCCATCATGCCTAGTTTAATAATAGGCTTTGATATACAGTGTCATCCTTCATAGACTATTGTTAATTTTGATTTCTTAGAATTGTACTAATAGGGCCAGGTGTGGTGGTGCACGCCTGGTCCTATTAATGTGTTCAAGGCCATCCTGAGACTATATAGTGAATTCCAGGTCAGCCTGGGCTAGAGTGAGACCCTACCTCGAAAAACCAAAATAAAATAAAATAATTGTATTAACCAACTCCAAAACCAGGCAAGTATTGGTTCCTCATCATTACCAGTCTCCATTTCTCTTCCCCTTATGTTTCCTTGAGTGCAGATGGAGGCTGTGTGTGTGTGCACAGTTTGTGAATTGTAAATAAAGCTCTGGAATTGCCTATAGGTATCTGTGTCCAGTGGGTTCTTAGATAGGAACCTTTATGCAAAAGCAGTAGATATATGTATGTCTGCAAATACTTCAGACCTGTCCCTACTTCTTTCTTCCTGGAGAAGATTTGAACATGAGGAAGTATATTTCAACATGACTGTCCATTGTGAACCTGTTTCCTGGAGACCACTGGCCCCAGAGGCTTATAAATCCACAACTTACTAGACTGCTGCTTAGAGGAATCCTGTGTGTTCTTTTCTTCTAGAAACTGCACGTTTTCCTGTTCCAAGAAGTACTGGTGATCACTCGAGCTGTCACCTACAATGAGCAGCTCTGCTACCAATTGTACCGGCAGCCCATTCCCGTGAAGGACCTCGTGCTAGAAGATCTGCAAGATGGAGAAGTGAGGCTGGGCGGCTCCCTGCGAGGAGCCTTCAGTAACAATGAGAGAAGTACGTATATACGGCAGTGTTGTTGGTCAGAGTAGTTGGAATGAGTGGTTGGCTAGTGAAAAGAGGAGAGCCACAGCCTTGGTTTCAAAGTGTATTCCAGCACTGATACTTCAGTTACTGATGCAAAATCATGCCCAACCGCTTATGAGCCTCAGTCTCCCATCCACAAAGGAGAGGTATACCTACCTACCTTCCCCATAAGGTCCCTGTGAGGATTGAGTAAGATACTGTAAGTGAACTAGTCCATACCTTACATGTGTACCTTACATGCTCCCTGTCTCTGACTCCTGCTGTGACATGAAAGTGTCCTTCATACCACAGGGACCCTGTGTAGATACCAGTTGCATGATGGTAGGTTTTATAGTTGAGCCAGCAGACATGACTTTAAAGGTCAATTGGAGGTCATCTGTCAGGGCCCACACCTATAATCTCATCACTAAGGAGTCTGAGGATTGTGAGCTTGAAGCCAGCCTGGGCTACAAAATAAGATGCTATCTCAAAAGAAAACAAAAACAAAGAGTGGGGATGGAGAGTTGGCTTAGTGGTTAAGATGATTGCCTACAAAGCCAAAGGACCCAGGTTCAATTCCCAGTACCCATGTAAAGCCAGATACACAAGGCGCATGTGTCTGGAGTTCGTTTGCAATGTCTAAAGGCCCTGGTGTGCACATTCTCACTTTCTCCCTCTCTCACTGTCTCTCAAATAAATAAAATTAAAAACAAATGTGAGCCTGGATGCATGTTTGTCTCCAACTTTATTCAATGGGCTTCTCTACTTTGAAACTTATTAAACAAAGGGAATAACCAAGATAAACCAATATAGCAATCTTTATCCATTATCTCCCATGTTTAGCGCACTGTCCTTGTTCCTAAAGAGTTTACAATGACATGGAGTATATAGGTGATGCACAAATAATTCCTCATGCCATACTAAATGCATGGTTCTGGGGACCACCAGCCAATCAGGTCCCTCCCTACATACCTAAGTCTGGTGATGCTCATTCTTTTTTTGGTTTTTTGATGTAGGGTCTTACTCTAGCCCAGGCTGACCTGGAATTCACTATGTAGTCTAAGGTTGGCCTCAAACTCACAGCAATCCTCCTACCTCTGCCTCCCGAGTGCTGGGATTAAAGGCATGCACTACCACCCACACCCGGCTAGGTGATGATCATTCTAATTGGATGTCTGATTCATATAAGTGGGCTTGAAACATGTGTGAAAGCCCCTTCTCATCCTTTCCTTTCCCCAGAGGGTTCCTTCCTGGAGAGACTTCCCTATGTGAGGGAGATTCTCACGGTCTCCTGACTGGGACTTTCTTCCTTTGCTTTCCCTAAAATAAACTGCATACTTTACCCTTAAAAAAAAAATAGTCCTAGGACTAGGAGATGTCTCAGCAGTTGAAGGCACTTGCCTGCAAAGCCAAAGGATCCAGGTTCAATTCCCTAGGACCCACATTAGTCTGGGCATGGTGGTATACCACCACACCAGGCTTAAATATTTTTATTTACAGAGAGAAAAAGGAAGAGACTAGGGCCTCCTGCCACTACAAATGAACTCCAGACATGTGGCACTTTGTGCATCTGGCTTTACGTGGGGAATTGAACCAGGACCAACTGGCTTTACAAGCAAGTGTCTTTAACCACTGAACCATCTCTCTAGCCCCACAAAGGATCCTGCTATGCAAGCAGGCATGGTAGCCAGTACCCTCTGGACAACTGAGAACTTAACCTGTGTCATTTCAAGTTGAAAGACGGTGGAACTGAACTATGTTCTACATCAGTGGGAAAGATTTTGTACTTGGCATTGCCTTTGCCACTGGGAGTTAAGTGTCACACCATGTATTATTGTTAGTCTGGGGAGATATCCATTGACTCTCTTTTTACACGTTTTTTCTTCTTTTCATTTCTAGTTAAAAACTTCTTCAGAGTCAGTTTCAGAAATGGATCCCAGAGTCAGACACACTCATTACAAGCCAATGACACCTTCAACAAACAACAGTGGCTCAACTGTATTCGTCAAGCCAAAGAGACAGTTCTGTCTACTGCACAGCAGGCTGGGGTGCTTGACTCCGAAGGACCATTCCCGAGTCCCAATGCCATCGACAGTGGGGAGCCACAGGGAGAAATAAAACTTGAACAGATGGACCAATCGGACAGTGAGTCAGACTGCAGTATGGACACAAGTGAGGTCAGCCTTGATTGTGAGCGAATGGAGCAGACGGACTCCTGTGGGAATGGCAGGCCAGTGGAAAGCAACGTGTGACAGAAGGTTGTGCGAGCCTCCTAGAAGTAGCTGTGTGTCTTACCTGTACAGTATTTTCATTCCACAAGTGGAACAGTTTGGAGAAGCACTTTGTAATCCTTTTGTGACCGTGTTGGCTCAGTCTCTGGTGTCCATGTCTTTGTCTATATATAGTCCTATGATTCCCAACCAACCTGGGTCACCTGGAGTCTCTGGCAGTCCTAACCCTGTACTGTATCTCAAGTGTTTGGATGAATAGAGAGGGACTTGAACAAGCTACTCTCAGTTGTCCTGCTGGATTTATTTTTTAATGGCAAAGGATCTCTAAACTACTGTGTTAATGTAGACTGCTTGAAGAGTCACCTCCCATGATGCTTCCCCCACCTCGACCCCTGGCTCTTTGACATGGAATTGAGAGGGCTTTGTGAAAAAGAATACCAGCATGCCATGTGAGGGGGAACCAGAAAAGTACAACTCTTAACGTGAACTTGGGTCCTGTGTTGTTCAACCAGAAAACAGGCTAACATCCCCAGGGATCCCGAGGTTCAGGTTTGCAAAGAAAGCAAGCTTGCTTGAACCCTACCACTTCTTCCAGTGGAAGTGGATGTCATAATCTATGAAGACATGACTAGAAGGCTGACTTCAGAAGGGGCTGTACAGAAGTAGTTACCAGACCAAGCCTGGTAGCACATTCCTGTAATCCTAGCACTTGGGAGGCAGAGGCAGGAAGATTTCAAGTTCAAGGACAGCCTGGGCTACCTAACAAGTTCCAGGTCGACATTGTCTCTCAAAAACCAAAAGCAAAAATCAAAAGCAGCTGCCTGCTCTGAACCTTTGAAATGCACATAGCCGTGCGAGATGTCTGTTATGGTCAGTGGCTTGCCTTAGAGGGCTATTTCTAGCCTATAGCATCAAGATAGAACCCTCGCAGGGTGTTTGAGGCCACCCTGAGACTGCATAGTGAATTCCAGGTCAGCCTGGGCTAGAGAGAGACCCTACCTCAATGAAAAAAAATAGACCACTCAGGGTCTGAGAGAAGCTGCCAGAATAGCAAAAGGGCCCTGCCTTCATTTCACCTGCCGAGGTCATTGGTATGTTGGAGTTGGGAAATGAAGGACTGACCACATCATGACCGTTTCACAAAACCATGTGACAGGAAGAACGGGGCATGAGAAATGTCACCTTTGACGGAAGCATTAGAAAAGCATGGCCCCAGAGCCTTCTAGAAAGGGTCTGAGTCACCTTGGAGACTCCTGGTCTGCTTTTGAACCTTCGGTTTGCATCTCTGGTTCTGCGCTAGGTCAGCATTCTATTTGCTTTCTCCCAAGGCCAACTTCATTAGCTCTGGTTAATTAGGACCAGCTAGCCAAAATGGTAACTTCCAAGTTCCAGCCATGATTTGTAGGGCAGGATGGGCTGCAGACCTTAACAAAAAGCTAGCTGGGCATGGTGACGCACACCTTTAATCCCAGCACTCGGGAGGGTGAGGTAGGAAGACTGCTGTGAGTTCAAGGCCAACCTGAGACTAATACCAGGTCAGCCTGGGCTAGAGTGAGACCCTACCTCAAAAAACCAAAAAAAAAAAAAAAAAAAAAAAAAATAGCAAAACACATGTAAAAGCTCCCTGCACGTGTAAATATTTAGGTTGGATGACCTGTACAAAATTATACCCACACCAGCACTAGTGGTCATGATTCTAAATTATTGCCAAAAAAAGGGTTTTTAAAAAATCTTTTATTTTTCAAGTTTACACAATAGAAAGCAGCAGATACAATATTGTTTTATGTACATATAACATGCATTTTAAAAAGCTCTGTAACAAGATTTATCAATATAAAAACAAGGTATATTACATTATTATTTTTCAGAAACAAATCTGATCAATTTTACCTTGTAAAGTATATTTCTGTATGTATAGATTTTAAACATGGTGAATTTTTTTCTATTACAAGTTTATTTAAAAGTGGCTTTGCTTCTCAAGTTGTTGGTTTAGCAAGTGAGTGAGCCTGCTGCAGACAGAAGCTGAGGAGATTATCATTTGATGACAGAGAAAAATACCCGAGTCGTCCTTTGCAGAGCCACTGGGTTTGGCCAATATATTGGGTAAAGCTCCTTGTCAGTGTTGGTCTATGGGAAGAAAGTCATGAATGTTCTGATGAAATGAATGTTTCTGTATAATGGCCTTAAACTTTTCTGGAAGCATTTCAAATAAATTAAAATTAAAAATGTCATTCTCCTCTCTGTACAGTGGTGTTTCTTCGACAACCATCAAATTTCAGTTATCTTTTTTTTTTTTTTTGTCCTAAATAGGGCATTGTTGGCCTGGAATTTACTATGTAGTCCCAGGGTGGCCTCAGATTCACAGTGATCCTCCTACCTCTGCCTCCTGAGTGCTGACAGTAAAGATGTGCACCATCATACCCGCTGAAAATTTTCTTTAAAAAAATTGAATTCCAGGACTGGAGAGATGGCTCAGTGGTTAAGGCCCTTGACTACAAAGCCTAAGGATCCAAGTTTGTTTCCCCAGTCTCCACATAAAAAGCCAGATGCCTCACATGTATCTGGAGTTTGTTTGCAGTGGCAGGAGGCCCTGGAACGCCCATTCTCTCTATCTGCCTCTTTCTCTCAAATAAATAAATTCAATTCCCTTTGCTATCTTCTTTCTCTTGCTCAAGTTCCTTTAGATATTCCTTCAGTTTCACTTTGGATATTCCCTCTATTTCTCACTCCCACAGCAGCATTGACTATTGTTACTGTTGTTAGTAGAGAGTGTGTCTTTATATTAGGTATGTTTGTGCTGGCATCTTATGGGCCAATACAAGTAACTGAGGGCTATATGATTTTCTTCAGTCTGTTCTTTTACACACAGCTGAATGCCATCCTTAAAGTCATATGCTAGCAGCTTTGTGCAAAATTAGCATGTGGTTTCAGTTTCTGGATGTGGTCACCACCACCGATGCTTTATTTCCCATTTCTAGCTATCTCTAGCAGCTAAGAACACAAGTTTCTCACAACACAATCTTGTTTCTGCAAAGGCCGTGTGGTTACAGGAAACTACAGCCCATCTTGATGAGGAAATAGCTCAACTTTCCATTTAGATTCTGTCCCTGTCCATTTTATTTTTTTTAACTTTTTATTGACAACTTCCATAAATAGACAATCACCATGATCACAATCTCCTCCCACCACCCTCTCCCAAGTTCTGCCTCCATTGAACCTGTTCTTTCCAAGTAGATGCTTTTATATTTTCATGGGTTTTTTTTTTGTTTGTTTGTTTGTTTTTTGAGGTAGGGTCTCTCTCTAGCCTAGGCTGTCCTAGAATTCACTGTGTAATCTCAGGCTGGCCTCAACTCAGTAGTAGTTCCCCACTCCTTTTCCCTTAGGCACATGACCTCCCCATCCATAGGCTTTTGATTAAGTTTCCAGTACCAGGCTGGGATTACTCTCAAATGCAATCAGAGCAGTTGGTTTGTTCAAAAACAGACATGCTCAACTGGAGACATGGCTCAGTGGTTAAGGTGCTTGCCTGCAAAGCCTAACAACCTGGGTTTGATTCTCCAGTACCTATGTAGAGCCAAATGTACAAAATAGTGCATGCCTCTGGAGATCATTTGCAGTGACTGGAGGCCCTGGTACACCCATTCTGTCTGTTTTCTCTGCTTGCAAATAAATAACTGACTAAATACATACATAAATAATAATAGGGGGCGAGGTAGGGTCTCATTCTAGTCCAGGCTGACCTAGAATTCACTATTTAGTCTCAGAGTGGCCTTGAACTCACTATGATCCACCTACCTCTACCTCCCAAGAGCTGAAATTAAAAGCATGTGCCACCAGCTAAAGAGATGGCTTAGTGGTTATCCTGCAAAGGCCAAGGACACAGGTTCAACTCTCCAGTACCTATGTAAGCCAGACGCACAAGGTGATACATGCATCTGAGTTTCGTTTGCAGTGGTTAGAGGCCCTGGAGCAACCATTTTCTCACTCCCTTCTGTTTCTCTTTTCTCTGTCTCTTTTCGCAAATAAATAAACTTTAAAAAAAAACTGGAGAGATGGCTTAGTGGTTATGGCACTTGTGTGTGACGTCTAAGGACCCAGGTTCGATTCTCCAGGTCCCACATAAGCCAGATGCACATGGTGCATGCATCTGGAGTTCATTTGTGGTGGCTAGAGGCCCTGGCATGCCCATTCTCTCTCTCTCTCTCTCTCTCTCTCTCTCTCTCTAAATGAATGAAAATTTTTTTAAAAATCTTTGAAAAAATGGGCTAAAGGACTGGAATGTAGCTCAATTGGTACAATGCTTGTCTCACAATCCTATGGGAAATGCAACTCAAATAACAATATTGCCATCCATTAGGAGGGCCACTATATAAACACACACAGAAATGTGTGTGCGGCCAGGTGTGTGTGGCACATACCTTTAATCCCAGCCCTCAAGAGGCAGAGGTAGGTGGATTGCCATGAGTTTGAGGCTACCCTGAGACTACAGAGTGAATATCAGGTCAGTCTGGACTAGAGTGAGACCCTAACTTGAAAAACCAAAAAAAAAAAAAAAAAAAAAAGAATATGTGAACAAGGCTGTGAATTTGAAAAGCTTCTGCAGTTATTAGAAATATAAAATAGTACAGCCTCTATGAAAACGAATATGACAGTTTGTCCCCCTCCCCAATTAAAAACAGCATCATCCTGTGATCCAGAAAGCTCAATTCTGGGTAAATACCCAAAAGAGTTGAAAGCAGTATCTTAAAGAGATCATTGTAGTACTCACTATTCACAATAGCCAAGAGATGGAAATGGCCCAAGCATCCATCAATGGTGAATCCATAAACAACATGTGGCATATACATACAATGGAGTATTATTCTTTTTTCTTACAGGGAGAAAAATTCTGGCATGCTGCAACAATGGATAAACTATGAGCACATTGAGCTAAGTGAAATGAGCTGGTCACAGACAGACACTTTATTATTCCACTTATATGATGTTTCTCAAGTAGTTAGTCATAGAGACACACTAATGGTGGAGTTACCAGAGGCTGAGGAAAGGGGATGCAGAAAGTTTAATGGAAATAATTCATCCAGGCATGGTGTAACATACCAGTAAGATTGCAAGGTCAAGGCAGGTGTGGTGGCGCACACCTCTAATCCCAGCATTTAAGAGGCAGAGATAGGGGGATTGCCATGAGTTCAAGGCACCCTGAGGCTATATAGTGAATTCCAGGTCAGCCTGGGTTAGAAAGAGACCCTACCTCAAAAAAACTAAACAAAAAAAAAAAAAAAAAAGAAAGAAAGATTGTAAGTTCAAGGCCAGCCTGGATGACATAGCAAGACACTGTCTCAAAAAAGGGGGAGGCGGGCTGGAGAGATGGCTTAGTGGTTAAGGCATTTGCCTGCAAAGCCAAAGAATCACTGTTTGATTCTCCAGGACCCACGTTAGTCAGATGCACAAGGGGACACACGTGTTGGGAGTTCATTTGTAGTGGCTGGAGGCCCTGGTGCGCCCATTCTCCCCCTCCCCTTCTCTCTGACTCTTTCTCTCTCTCAAATAAATAAATAAATAAATAGAATATCTATTTTAAAAAAGGGAGGGGAGGCACTAGAGAGATGACTTAGTGGTTAAGGCACTTGTCTGCAAAGCCTAAGGATCCAGGTTCGATTCCCCAGTACCCACATAAGTCAGATGCACACAGTAGCGCATGCCTTTGGAGTTTGAATGCAATGACTGGAGGCCCTGGTGTACTCATTCTCTCTCTCTCTCAAATAAATGTTTTAAAAAGTCTGAGGGCATGGAGATGGCTCAGTAGTTAAAGGCACTTTCTTACAAAGCCTGCAGGCCCAGGTTCAATTCCCCAGTACTCACATAAAGCCAGATGTACAAAGTGGCACACGCATCTGGAGTTTGCAATTGCAAGAGGCCCTGGAACACTCATACAGTCTTTTTCACCTGCTTGTGAATAAATAAAAAAAGTTTTAAATTCTGGATGGCCAGGCATGGTGGCGCACGCCTTTAATCTCAGCACCTGGGAAGCAGAGGTAGGAATATTGCTGTGAGTTCAAGGCCAGTTTGAGACTACATAGTGAATGCCAAGTCAGCCTTGGCTAGATAGAGAATCCATCTCAAAAAATATATATATATATACATACACATATACATACATATATAAAGTATGCGGAAAAGTGAACAACAACGACAAAAAGAAGAATCTTTAGGGCTGGATGGCTTAGTGGCTAAGGTGCTTGCCTACGAAACCATAGGACCCAGGTTTGATTCCCCAGGATCTACATAAGCCAGATGCACAAGGTGGTGCATGTGTCTGGAGTTTGTTTACAGTGGCTGGAAGTCCTGGTGTGCCCATTCTCTCTCTAATAAATTAAATTAAAATTTTTTTAAAATCTTAAAAAGAAAAGAATCTTTAAACCATAATTCTTTCTAAACAGAGAGTTTGGCAAGCTACCAGATAGAGATATTGTGACCCAACTTGACTCCCTCTGGCTATGGCTCAGGTCCTGTCTTGGAGCTACAGCCAACTCAGAGCTCTGCTCTGTCTAAATGTACCATGATACTGTAATCCCACAATTACTATACATGGAAACATGTGTTACTTATGTGTGCCTATGTATGTATGTATAGACATATGTATGTGTGAACACAACATTCATTCAATTTTTTTTTAATTTTTTTGTTACTTTTATTTATTTATCTGAGAGTGACAGAGAGAGAAAGAGGCAGATAGAGAGAGAGAGAATGGGCGCGCCAGGGCCTCCAGCCACTGCAAACGAACTCCAGACGCGTGCGCCCCCTTGCGCATCTGGCTAACGTGGGTCCTGGGGAACCGAGCCTCGAACCGGGGTCCTTAGGCTTCACAGGCAAGCGCTTAACCGCTAAGCCATTTCTCCAGCCCAACATTCATTCAATATTTTTAAAAATATTGGCCTCCTGGGCTACATGAAACCTTGGGTCAGAAATACATGTTTGAATACAGGCCATTGCTAAGGCTCTTGGTTTCCCACCAGAACTAAATGGTAAAACCCTATTACTAAATACACCACACATTTGGGCTGCAGGTCACTGAGAAATCAAGCTGGAACTGAACTGAAAACTTCCCTGTTGCCCAGCTGTCAGAAAGTTGAAAAGAGCTATTTTGCATGCAGCCCTTTGGGAGAGAGAAGTCATCAATGGTGTTGAACAGCAGTGGACCTTGCAAACCTTAAGATTGACCAGCCAGTGGGCTGGAGAGATGGCTTAGCGGTTAAGGTGTTTGCCTGCAAAGCCAAAGGATCCCAGTTCGATTCTCCAGGACTCACGTAAGCTAGATGCACAAGGGCACATGCGTCTGGAGTTCATCTGCAGTGGCTGGATGCCCTGGAATGCCCATTCTCTCTCTCCCTCCCTCTTTCTCTCTCTCAAATAAAAAAATAAATAAAATGTTAAAAAAAAAAAAAAAGATTGACCAGCCAGGCCAAATGTGCCAATTGGTATAATGGTGGCATGTCTGTTATGGGGGAAACCAACCACTCTCTAATTTGACTGGAAGACCACTCCATGGGAGGTAATACTGGTACTGAAAGCCTAGTCAAAAGTCTATGGCTGGGAGGTCAGTCATGAGCCATAGGCAAGTAACACCTGCTATTGTCTGACTTTTAAATGCATAAATTATGCCCACCACACTGCCCTGTAAGCACTTGTACCCATATTTTAATGCTACTCTCTTTTTTTTTATTCGAGAAGCTTATTTTTTCAGATGTCACTGACCACTGGGGTGACTCAAAAGTCACCACAGTGCTGAGAAGTGTCAGTGGAGTGTTCAGCATCAAGTGAAATATCTCTATCATACCCTCCAAGGGTCAGAGTCCATTGCAAAAGAGGTGGCAGAAAGAATGTAACAGCCAAAGGAAGGATAGAACTGCTTATGGTGCTATCTTCCAGACACAAAATGACCTTGATATTCATGACCTTGCAGTGCCTGACACTACCTACACAAGACCTTCACAATAGGAGGAAAAGATAATGACGTAAAAACAAAAGAAGCCAGGTGTGGTGAAGCACGCCTTAAATCCCAGCATGTGGCAGGCAGAGGTAGGAGGACTGCCATGTGTTCGAGGCCACCCTGAGACTACATAGTGAATTCCAAGTCAGCCTGGACTAGAGTGAAGCCCTACCTCAAAAAACCAAAAATATAAAATAATAAATAAATAATAAATAAATAAATAAATAAAAGAGACACTAATTGGAAGGGTGAGGGGATTTGATGAAGGGTGGATTTGAAAGGGGGAGAAGAGGGATGGAGGAAGGGAATTATGGTTTGCTGTTTAGTCTATGGAAGCTGTCAATAAGTTAAAAACTTTTTACACACGTTTGTATATATGTGTGCGTATGTATATGCAATCTAGAAAAACTTCCTACTTTTAAAAACTGCTTAGTGAGGTTTTGCTGCCCTCTGCTGGAAACTGTATATATGATCCTGGAGATCTGGGAATGAAGTTTCAACATGAATTTCCACCTTGAATGCACTTAATCTCATGTGAATTTGAGGGAGATGTAAAACAGTTGCTTGAGTAATTTCTCTCTTTTTTATTTTTTGAGGTAGGGTCTCACTGTAGTCCAGGCTGACCTGGAATTCACTATGTAGTCTCAGGTTGGCCTCAAACTCACAGCAATCCTACCTCTGCCTTCCAGGTGCTGGGATTAAAGGCGTGCACCACCACGCCCAGCTTGCTTGAGTTTTTTCTGAAGGTTAAATGTATACAGTTCTGAGAGAATCTGAAGGCTCACATATTTGTAGAAGTTGTGTCATATTTAGTACAAGAAGTTTGGGGACAAATTTGATAGTCTATGTCTTACTATAGATCCTATATTGTCCATACGATCTATCACAGCAGATGTATTAGGATTTTTTTTTTTTTTTTTTTTTTGAGGCAAGGTCTTGTTCTAGCCCAGGTTGACCTGGAATTCACTGTCATCTCAGGCTGGCCTTGAACTCACAGTGATCCTCCTACATCCTGAGTTCTGGGATTAAAGCATGTGCTACCATGCCTGCCCTATTAGGATTTATGTTTTAATTTTATTTATTAGAAAGAGGGAGAGAGAGAAAGTGAATGGGCACACCCCTAGGGTCTCCAGCCACTGCAAACAAATGCATCTGGCTTAAGTGGGGACTGGGAAATTGAACCTGGGTCCTTAGTCTTTGCAGGCAAGCACCTTAACTGCTAAATCATCTCTCTCAAGCCCCATTCCTGCTTTTTACTTTTGGGACCCACTCACCCTAAACTGTCTCAGGGACATGACCAAATTTCTCTTCACCCCAGATATGGAAGTCTAGCTTGTTGAACTAATGAGTTTACTGAGGTTAATTCTAGGATCAAGGATGAAAGGTTACTTACAGGAACATGGCTAACTCAAAGCAGGTTCATCATTGAAATGGGTGATAACTCAAGAAAGCTCCCAACTTACAGGCAGCTCTACAGAAGACTGCTCTGTCCCAGAAGTGTTTACTGCTCATACCATGTCAGGGACCTGCCTTGTAAGTCTTGTAACTTTTAAGTTTCACATTAAGTTTGCTGAGTCTCCTTTCTTCTTCCAGGAGTGAATGTTTCAGTTCAAAGGAAATAGCTACATAAATAAACTAAGCAGGAGAGCTAGAGAAATGGCTCAAGGGTTAGAGGTGCTTGTTTACAAAGCCTGATGGCCAGGGGTTTGACTCCCCAGTACCCTTGAAAAGCCAGATGAACAAAGTGGTACATGTGTCTAGAGATCATTTACAATGGCAGGAGGCCCTGGCAAGCCCATACTTTGTCTCAAATAAATAAATAATTTTTAAAATAAATAATTTTTAAAATTTTAAGTTTTTAAATTTATTTGAGAAAGAGAGAGGCAGATAGAGAGGGAATGGGTGTGCCAGGGCCTCTAGCCACTGCAAACAAACTCCAGATGCATGCACCCCCCTTGTGCATCTGGCTTATGTGGATATTGGGAAATTGAGCCTGAGTCCTTAAGCTTCATAGGCAAACACCTTAACTACTAAGCAATCTCTCAAGCCCCTAAATAACATTTTTAAAGAGAAGCTGAGCAGACTAGGTGGTGAAACTCATGGTGAGGCTAATTAACCCCTTTAGCAGGAAGGTGGGCAAATATCATCCAAAGGAATGCTGGGCTTCTATTACTTTAATGCTAATGTTATCAAAGAAATATTACATATATATATATATATATTGTTTGTCTTTGAGATAGGGTCTCACTCTAGCCCAGGCTGACCTGGAACTCACTCTGTAGTCCCAGGCTGGCCTTGAACTCACTGTGATCCTCCTACCTCTGCCTCCTGAGTGCTGGGATTAAAGGCATGCACCAAGAAATGTACATATTTTTAGCTCTTGCTGAGTAAAGCAAAACTTATTACTATTATTTTTTTTTAAGGTAGGGTCTTGCTCTAAGCCAGGCTGTCTTGGAATTCACTATGTAGTCTCAGGCTGGCCTGGAACTCACAGTGATCCTCCTGCCTCTGCCACCCAAGTGCTGTGATTAAAAGCATGGGCCACCACTTCCAGCTACAAAACTAATTTTTAAAGCTTTATTATCAAGCCTTTTGTCCCCAGAGAAGCTCAGGTTCTCAAGAGAATGAACAATCACCAAATGACACTAACCACTGTTAGAATTCCTCTAAATAAGTCACAGAGAACCACATTTTCACCAATTAGATAAATGTCTAGTATTATGTTTCCATAAATTGTGTAAATTGAAACCACAGATCTAACAATTATCAATTTAAAATAGGTTGGCTCCCCAAAGACTTCTTAAAGGGAAACTTATAATAATTAGTTGCCAGTCTTTTCACAGCTATTGGGGACTACATACATAAACTTGAGGTGTATTTTTTTTTTTTTAAAAAAAAGCTCTGTTTGTACAGCTCTCTTGGGCTGGGGAAATGGTTCAGCCATTAAATGTGCTTGCTTGGGAGGCTGGGGAGATGTCTCAGTGGTTAAAGGCACTTGTTTGCAAAGCCTGACAGCTTGGGTTTGATTCCCCAGTACTCACATAAAACCAGATGCACAAAGTGCCACGTGCACCTGGAGTTGTTTGCTGTGACAGAAGGTAGAAATTATAATGAAAGAATTGAAGTCAGAAAATCTTACTAAGAAAATGACAGGGCTCTGAAGTCCTTGCTCAAGGTCATGTCTTATACTACAGTCTTTGTATTGCTTCAAGGTCATGTCTTAAACTATAATTTTTTTTTTTTTTCGTTTTCTGAGGTAGGATATCACACTAGCTCAGGTTGACCTGGAATTCACTATGTAGTCTCAGGGTGGCCTCGAACTCTCGGCAATCCTCCTACCTCTGCCTCCCAAGTGCTGAGATTAAAGGCATGCACTATCACGCCTGGCCAAACCTATAAATCTTTATATTGCTTCAAGGTCATGTCCTGTATTGCAGTTTCTATTCTGTTCTCTAACTCATTTTGTGCTTTTTTAAAAAAAAAAAACTATTTTATATCCCTGAAAAATCAGTATTTTATAACATTCATTGTATAGACAAAGTTCTTGTTATTTGTTTTTTATTGTTATGCTTGTATGAATTGGGGAGGAAAATGTCCACAGTTAAAATAAGTCCCAGTAGCTTTTGGCACTATGAGTCTCTAAATAATAAAGTAGTAATCTGAATCATGTTAAAGGGAGGCTAGCTCGCAGCTCAGTGGTTGGCTAGTCTGTCCAAAATCACCTACAAATCAATAGGAGACATTAGAAGAACGTGAAAAATGACTTTTTTTTTTTTTTTTTGAGAATGCAAGCCTGAGTCTTGTTCCATCCCTCACTGGTGGCATTGACTTGAACAAGGAGTGACATCATTTGATCCTGTCCCAAATACCAATGCTTGTCTGGCACCACTGTGAAGATGAAATAAGGTGGTGGGTATTAGAGCACCAGGATATGGATGGCTCTGCCTTATTGACAAGTGGATCCTCAAGAGCCCAGCTTGGGGCTTGGTAGCAGAGAGATGCCAGGAAATATTTATTAGGGGCTGAAGAGATGGCTCAGTGGTTAAGGCACTTGCCCTTAAAGCCTAATGATCAAACTCGGGTCTCCAGTGCCTATGTAAGGCCAGATACACAAAGTGGCACATGCATCTGGAGTTCATTTGAGTAGCTGGAGGCCCTGGCAACACACATTCTCTTTCTCTGTTGGTTGTGGTAACACAGCATTCAGGAGGCTAAGGTAGGAGGAGGATCACTGTGAGTTCAAGGCCAGCCTTAGACTATATAAGTGAATTCCAGATCAGCCTGGGCTACAGTGAAACCCTCCCTAAAAAACTAAAAAAATAATAAAAATAAAGACAAAACACAACAAAAAATACCCTGGGGTTGGAGAGGTGGCTCAATGGTTAAGGCACTTGCTTGTAAAGCCTAAGGACCTGGGTTTAATTCTCCACTACCCACATAAAGCCAGATGCACAAAGTGGCGTATGCATCTGGAGTTAGTTTGCAGTAGCAGGAGGCCCTGGTGCACCCATTCTCTCAAAAAAAAAAAAAAAAAAAAAAAACACTATACGTTTACTTTGCTTTCCTCCAATTTACTTGTCCTCTTCTGAACTGAGTGGGAAGATGGGCTCTCTTCTCCCAAACATGGAGTCCCAGACAGCTTTCTTTTGTCTTCATTATAAAGACATAAAAGTTTTATAACTTGGCTTTAACACCTTTTTTTTATTTTCAGCATTTACACTTTTGTAGTAGACCACATCCTCTTGAACACTGTTTTTGCTCTTGGTAGTGCCTGCCTTGGCATCAGCCTCTTCGTTTACAGAACCCATCGACCATGAGAAGCAACATGAACCTGGGACTTCTTCAGGTGCAAGCAACAGTGGTGAGCGGCCGCATAACCAGGGCTGCCCGGGTCAGTCAGCTGCTTCAGCACCATCACTCCTCACTGTCAAATCCTCTTGATGTGCTTGCTCAAATGCAGTAAAGGGCACTTTGAATTCTTATAAATTATTTAAAAGACATTTGGGTAGATAATATCCTAGTTTATTTATTCTATTTTATTTTTTGGCTTCTTGAGGTAGGGTCTCACTCTAGCACAGGCTGACCTGGAGTTCACTATATATTCCCAGGGAGGCCTCGAACTCATAGGGATCCTCCCACCTCAGCTTCCCGAGTACTGAGATTAAAGGCATGTTCCACCATATATATCTGGGGTAAATTCAGATTCCCATATAATGGGCTCAGTTTGCTTAAAGTAAGCTATACACCAGGAAGGAATCAAAGGGAATAAGTCCAAACCATGGAACATGATACAAGGAATTTTGTTGTCAAAGAATACAAGGTACAGCACTCAGGTGCTTGAGGCAGTAGAACTTCTACAAGTTTAGGACAGCCTGGGCTACATAGTGAATTCTAGGCCAGCCCTGGCTAGAGTGAGATCCTGTCTCCCAAAGCAGTAACAACAAATGGGACTGAGATACTACCCCACAGTGTTATTACGAAAACTGAGTTGAAATATGCAAGCCCTTAGAAAATGTCAAACTTACCCAGAACTGGTGGTGCATGCCTTTAATCCCAGCATGTGGGAGGCTAAAATAGGAGGACTGCTGTGAGTTTGAGGCCGGCCTGAGACTACATAGTGAATTCCAGGTCAGCCTGGGCTACAGTGAGACCCTACCTCAAAACAAACAAAGCTAGGCTTATTATAACCACTATATTAGTTTTAGGTTATTGCCTAATAAATTATCACAAACATAGTGGGTTATAATGATGCTAATTATTACATGAGCTCACAACTTTTGTAGAAGTCTGAGAATGGCTTAGTTGGGTGCTATGCTTAAGGGTCTTTCATAAGGCCAAGGTCAAGGTGTCAACTGGGATGCATAATCATTTGCAGACTCAGTCAACGAGGTAAGGGTTTGCTTTTACCCTCCCTGGAATTGTTGACAGCTAACTCAAGCCAGCTTGCTCATGCAAAGCCTGCACGAGATGGGTCTAGGGACACACACCTGTGAACTCAGCCTTTGGGAGGTAACAGGAGAATCTAGAGTTCAAGGCACACTTGGGTTACACAGTGAGACCCTGGTTCAAAAGAAAAAAACAAAGCTGGGCATGGTGGTGCATGCCTTTAATCCCAGCATGGGAGGCAGAGGTATGATTGCTGTGAGTTCAAAGCCAACCTGAGACTACATAGTCAATTCCAGGTCAGCCTAGTCTACAGCAAGACCTTACCTCAAAAAACCAAAACAAGAAAAACAAAACAAAACAAAAGTCATTAACAGGAGAGTCTTATACCTCGAGAAAAGACTGCTCTTGGGGGCTGGAGAGATGGCTCAGCAGTTAAGGCACTTGCCTGCAAAGCCTAACAACCATGGTTCAGTTCCCCAGTACCCACATAAAGCCAGATGCACAATGTGGCACATGTATCTGAAGTTTGATTGCAGAGGCCAAAAGCCCTGGTTTGCCTATTCTCTCTCCCCCTTGCAAATTAATTTAGAAAAAAAGAAAAGACTACTCTCTCTCTTTCTGGAGGTATAACTGGACTCAGGATTTCATGCATATTGTTAGTCAAGCACTCTACTGAGTATATCCCAGCTCCTGAATTGCAAATGTGACATGGGTGATCAGGACTATTTGCTCCACAATTACTTCCTGGGCACCCACAAAACAACTGACAAATATTTCTGGTATTGAATTTTATGAATTTTAGTATAAACACTATATAGCTAAGTTTAATTTTTGCCATCCATAATAACTGAATACATATTATTTGTGTGTGTGTGTGTGTGCTAGGGTCTCTTACCACTGCAAATGAATTGGGTTCTATGTGTGCTGGGGAATCAAACCTGGGCAACCATAAGCCATCCTCCCAGCTCAAAAATAAATAAATAAATAATTAATTTGCAAGCAGAGAGACAGAAACATGTCTACACTGTTCAGTGGTGTTTGGAAGAACATGAAATGAACACACAACATGCAAAATGTGATTTAAAGGAAGGTCAGGGGAATGCACTCAAGTGCTCCCCAAACTGTATTCACAGCTTTATCCAGTTTCAGGCAGTCAAAGCTATTGGGAGTCTGAGCATAAGACAGATCATGAGTTTGCATCAGATCACATCAGAGTTGTTTGAGTATATTTATTACATCAGGAAATCTTTGGAGAAGGTGGGAGTTCCTGACTTCAAGAAGCTCCACCCAAAGTGTTCAGCACTGAGACATCTCTATCATACCTTCGAAGACCCTCCTCTCATATTTTTACAACATTTTTTAATTTATTGTGACAGTGTCTCACAATGTAGCCCAGGATGGCTTCAGACTTGTAGCCAGTCTCCCGCATCTACCTTCTGAGTGTCAATGTTACAAACTTGACCCACCATGCCAGTCCTCTCCAATTTTAAAAGGTTACTTTAAAAATAATGTATGAAGGACAGGTGTGGTAGTGCATGCCTTTAATACTAGCACTCAATAGGCAGAGGTAGAAGGATCCTGGTGAGTTCAAGGCCACCCTGTGAGACTACATAGTGAATTTCAGGCTTTGCAAACCTCATTAACCACTGATCAACTTCTCCAGCTCCACTTTTGTTTGGTTTTGAAGGTAGGGTCTCACTCTAGCCCAGGCTTATCTGGAATTCACTCCGTAGTCTCAGAGTGGCCTCAAACTCACAGTGATCCTCCTACCTCTGCCTCCCAAGTGCTGGGATTAAAGGTGTGCACCACCACACCTGACTGGGTTCCCAATTTAAAAAATTATTTATTTATTTGCATGCAAAGAGTGATGGAGATGTGGAGTACTGAGATTTTGAGCTAGGGCCTCTAGGCACTGCAAATGAATTACAGATGCATGTGCCATTTTGTGCATCTGGCTCTACGCAGGTACTGGGGAATCCAATACAGGTCATTAGGCTTTGCAGGCCAGCCCCCCATTTTCTTTTAAAAGGCAGGGTCTCACTCTAGGCCAGGCTGCCTTCAAAAATCACAGCAATCCTCCTACCTCAACCTCCCCCAGTGATGAAACTACAGGTGTGAGTCACCACACCTGGCTAAACATTTCATTTTTATTTTATTTTTTGCAGGGTCTCACTCGAGCTCAGGCTGACCTGAAATTCACTCTGTAGCCCCAGGCTGGCCTCAAACTCATGGTAATCCACCGACCTCAGCCTCCCTACTAAAAAATAGTTACTATAGGAGAAAGTGGAAAAGCAAAACGTAGAAAAAAGATATCTAAAGACTGGGTCATGGGCTAGAGCGATGGCTTAGCTGTTAAGGTGCTTGCCTGCAAAACAAAGGACCCAGGTTCAATTCCCCAGGACCCACATAAGCCAGATGCACAAGGTGGCGCATGCATCTGGAGTTTGTTTGCAGTGGCTGAAAGCCCAGGCACCCCACCCAATCTCCCCCTGTGCCTGCCTGCAAACACAAAGAACCCGTTTTATTCCCCAGTACCCATGTAAGGCCAGACGCACAAAGTGGTGCATGCATCTGGGGTTTGTTTGCAGTAGCTGGAAGCCCTAGCGTGCCCATTCTCTCTCTCTCTCTCTCTGGTTACAAATAAATAAAAAAATGAAATACAGTTATTATAGGAGAAAGTGGAAAAGCCAGACGGGGGAAAAAGATGTCTTGAGACTGGGTCACACCTAAGGATGAAGCCTGGAGGAGGAGGAAGGATAGGAGTGACCTGCGGTCATGGCCTGCACCTAGGCCTTATTACCGTGACCAGTCAGTTCCCTTATCTCCGCTCAGGGCTCGCTAGGGCCACGTTCAGGACGGCTTTGGGTCTATAGAACTATACACCCAGGGCATCCGGGTTCCCCAAAAGGCGACGCCCAGCGCCCGGGGGAACCTCGTCGATAGCGCGGGCTGGGCGCGGACCGGGAGAGGACGAAGCACCTGGAGGCTCACGCACACAACACTCACGTAGCCCGCGGCACCGGCGTCGAGCCTCTTGGGCCAGGCGTTTGCCATCTCCCCTTTTGGCGGGCTCCGGCTCGGCGAGGCTCCGCCCTCTTGCGCAGTCTATCTGCAGCGGCGGAGGCGGGCTCCTTCTTCCTATTGGCGGGGCAGTCTCGGAGGCCCCGCCCCTCCGCGGCCCCCGACGCTTGCACGTTGGGGTGGGGGTAGTGGTGGTAGTGGCGGCGGCGGCGGCGGTGGCGGTGGCAGGGGGCCGGTTGAAAGTAGAGCGGCTCGAGTGAAGCAGCGGCCCTGGGGGGCGGAGGAGGGGGGGCGGGGAGCCCCGGCGCGGCGTTGACGTTCTTCAGAAGCGGCAGGGTCAGGGAGCGCGGCCCTCAAGACCCCCCTCCCCCGAGGGGGCAGGGGGCGGGTGGGCAGAGAAGGAGCTCGGCGGCGAAGGCCGGCCGCCGCCCCTTCCCCCAACCCCAGCCCGTCCACCTTGGCTTTCTGACTGGGCCCTTCCACCGGCGCGACGATGGCGACCGCCGGCGACACCGAGGCCGCCGCCGCCTCCTCTTCCTCCTCCTCCTCCTCTTCTTCGACGACTACGGACGCGAACTGGGAGAGCAGCGGCAGCGGCGCCGCCGGAGACGACGCGGCGAAAGCGGCGCTTCCGGAGCTTGAGTCGTCCCCACAAGATGGCGGCGGAAGCGGCCCGGGGCCTGCTGACGAGAAGGCGGCGGCCGAAGCGGCCCCGAGCCCGGGCCTCCGTCACGAGCCGCCTCACGACTGCTCCGAGCGGCTCGCCGCCGCCGCCGCCGCCGCTTCCGTTCCGCCAAGGGCCGCCGAAGAGCCCGAAAGGCCCGTTAGGCGGAGTTTTCAGATCCCCAGGAAGAGCAGAGAAAAGAAAGGTGGTGCCTCCCCTCTTCTCTCTCCTCTCTCTCTCTCTCCTGTCTCTTTCTCTCCATCTTTTCATTAGGACTTCTCCTCTTCTCACCCGAGACAAGCGCGGAGGAAACTCTCCACTCCGTGCAAGTAGCTCAGGTCGGAAGCTTGTCTGGGAAAATGGTACCCTGACACCTCCCCTCCTCCCCCCTCGGAGGCTGAGGATGATGATGAGGATGTTGTCCCTGAGATGCTTCTGACAAGTGTGGAAATTTTTAGCCCCGTGACCGTGGATCCTGCGTTCTGAAAGGACCACAAGTTGGAAGTGCTCTTGGCCTCAGACCCCTGGTGGAAATGTTCTTCAGTGTCTACTTGGAATGTTGCTCGAGATGTCAGCTCCCGTCCTCCCTTAAACTTGGGAAATCTCCGTGAATAGATGTAGTCCATGCACACTTCGCCCCATCACACCTCATTTTCCATAATAGATTTTTGCTTTTGAAGCATTAAGAGTGAATAGGTCTCTTCTGCCTAGCTCCAAATCTTAGTATGGAATGGGAAGGTAGGTTCTTGGTGCTGTTAATTTTCCCTGATTAGGGAAAAAATGAGAAGCTCCCTCATGCCCAAGTTTTCTCTTTGGATTTGATCTTCAGATATTAAAGTACACCTTTAGTTTCTGAAACCAACATTGGAACAGTTAATTCTTGAAATTTTAGTGCCATACTGTATAACTTACAATGGAGATAATGCATCGTTTTTTACTAGTATTTTTAAATTTTAATATTTTTATTTCTTTGCAAGCATAGAAGAGAGGCAGAATGACAGGGCCTCCAGCTGCTGCAAACAAACTACAGATGCATGTGCCACTTTGTGCATCTGACTTTATGTGGGTACTGGGAAATCGAACTTGGTTCATGAGGCTTTGCAGGCAAGTGCCTTTTACCTCTGAGCCACCTCTTCAGCCCTTATTAGTAGTTTTTGACTATCCAGTAACTTTGAATATTTTGAATTTGGTTTAAATTCTTCCTCCTTGACCTACCACGAACCTTAGTTTTTTGTGGTTCACTTCAGAAAGTTCCCCCCTTCTTTGGTCATTAGAATCTTACTGAAATCCGAGAATCTTGATTGAAACGTTGCACAACTGGAATTATGTAGGTACATAAAAAATTCCATTTTTATATAGATAACGCCAAGGAACTAGTATACAAAATCTTATTGGCAAAGACCAAATTGACTCTTGTCCAGCAATGATGAGGAATGCTTCCAGAAATACCTTTTAAATGAGTCATTTTAGTATGTATCATGAGCTAGGCGCTTCTCAAGTCTCATATATTCAGTTGAGATGTACAGTTGTAGTTGATACAGAAAAGCTAGATACCCATTGCAAACAGCCAGTTGGTAGAACTTAGGTTGAAAGCACGTACATTAAAGCAGGTTGATTTTGATAATGGGGGATTAACGTTCTTTTCAAGCCTTCTGTGTCTTCTTGCTTCTTCAAGCCTTTTGAAGTCTATTTTCTTTGATTTTAAATGTTATCCCACACCTTTAAGAGAAAAAAAAAAAAAGTGAGGACCAGGACATTGACCTAGAATCCCTTAAATTTGTTTAAAAATGTATAAACCAGATCCAGAGGTTGCCCTAAAATAGACTTCACTTGAGCATTCTAAAAGTAGAATGGGAAATTAGGAAATAAAAACCCTAGGTATTTTCTCCCTGGAGTATGATAGACTCCTTAGGGAAAGTTTATATCTTACATTTTTGCTTAGTGATTAAAGATACATCTCACCTATAAGGGAGGTTGTGGTTAATGAAAAAAATATGGTGGATGTCTGTTTACTGAAAATGAGTAGTTTTAAACTTGTCCAGATTTACACTGAGTAGCAGTTCAAATAGCACAATAACAGGCGAGCCAAAAAAAAATTTTTTTCAATTGGTTTGAGACCCTCGCAGATTGGTCTGGCTTGAACTTGGAATGCTCCTGCCTCAGCCTATCTAGTAGTTGGGAGTACAGGTGGGCGCCACCATGCCTGGAGCCCGTTAAAAAACTTTCAACTATCAAGTAAGCACCTATTTTACCACCATAGATTTTGCCCTAACTTGAGAAGATAGTACTTGAATTTCAACTTGCTATTTATAACAAATATCCATTAGTTTAGAACCACTACACATTGCTTTCCCACTACCCATAGTGCATATAGTCTTCGAAAAAATATTTCCAGTATGATAACTTGGAAGGCTTGAAAGGTATTACGATTATCTGATCCTTTTGTTTTGGATATTAGATTTTCTGTAGGTGTATCTTGAACTTTTCAGGATCAGAAGTTTTGTTGCACTCACATTCTAATATGGACCTTTGCTGTTGACTACTTTTCCATTGAAATTTGGGCTTTAGTTCTTCTACACTTGAAAAGTAAATGCTAGCTGGCTGTGAGGATCCCAGTACTCTTGGGAGGCTATGGTAGGTGGATCATGATTTTAAGGCCAGCCTGGACTACAGAGAGAAACCCTGCCTTGAGGGGGGCGGAAAAAAAGTTGGTTGTGGTGTTGCATGCCTTTAGTCCCAGCACTCAGAGGCAGAGGTAGGATCATCATGAGTTTGAGGCCACTCTGAGACTACAAAATGAATTCCAGGTCAGCCTGGGATAGAGCAAGACCCTACCTTGAAAAGTCAAAAAACAAAGTGAAACTATGTGGATATAACTTGGTGACCTAGGAAGTTTTTGTTTTTTTGAAGCAGGGTCTCTAGCCCATGACAGTCTTGAACTTCTGTCAGTCCTACCTCAGTCTCCTAAATGATGGGATTGTAGTCGTCTGCCACTTTGTCTGATTCTGGAAGGTTCTTTTCTTGATGACAGTAGCATGAGACCTAAATTCTGCCTCTTTAATTGAGTAATAACACTGACAAACAGTAAACAGTGTAGTGTTTAAGAGATTATGGGCATTGTTCTAAGTACTTCATACAGCCTGATTTCAAAAATCTATATGGAAAATATTCTTTAGGTATTGAGAAGTGACTTATCATTCAGCTAGTAAGTGGAGATGGAATTTGAATATAGATGTAGTCTTCAAACTCAAACTATTTAAGAAGATCGCTCTTTTCTATAGTCTAAAATTTATTTTTACTTGAGTTTTTGAGATAGGATCTTACTTAGTAGTCCAAAGCTGGTTCAAACTTCCATGATGTTCTGGGATAGAGGCCCTGTGCCACCATACTCCACTCTACAAGTGTCTTTGCAACCATTGGAGCCAAGACTCCATAAGGAAATGTCCATGGTGTTTGAACAGTTGATATGGATGACTGGGTTTTGAAAACAGTAGAGTCTTTATAGAAGTAGATAAACCCAAGCAGGACTGGGTAAGGGAGGCCCATCTTCCCCAGAAACACTTGCAAATCAGTTCTAAGTCCTGGAAGTTCTTCCTCAAAACAAATTTGAGATTTCTCTGGCTCATCTTGACCTGCCAGTACAATTCACCAAATCTGCACTGCTAACCCTTGTTAATGCAGAGACGAAACACTCATTTCTAAATCATTGTAGTATTTTAAAGAAAAGTCATTATATTATGGTAATACCTGTAGGTTTCAGGGGCCTGTCAGAGTTACAGACCACCCATGATCACTAATCCTTGCTAATTGCCTACTTTTCACCTGCAGTTCAGGCTGGCCTTGAACTCATTTATTTATTTTTATTTGTGGCTTTGGACTTTTGATCCTCTATCTGGAACCTCTTGAAGCTGCAATTACAGGCATGCACCACCCTTTCTGTGTGTCTTTTGTTCTTGTGCCAGGGATGGAACCCATGAATTCATGCATGCTAGGGTCTCTTTCCACTGCAAATAAACACCAGACATGTGCACCACTTTTTGTGTCTGGCATTACATGGGTAGTGAAGAATTCTGGACCTGCAGACTTTACAAGCAAGTATCTTCCAACCACAGAGCTATCTCCCCAGCCCCAAGGATATAGATAGGTGTGTATGTATGTGATTGTGTGTGTATATACACACAGACACACACACACATATATATATATTTTTTTTTTCATTTTTTCAGAGTAAGGTCTCACCTTGGCTCAGGCTTACCTGGCACTCTGTAGTCCCAGGCTGGCCTTGAACTCACAGCGATCCTCCTACCTCTATCTCACGATTGCTGGGATTAAAGGAGTGTGCTACCAGAAACCTCTTAATTAAAGACATAAAATAAGCCGGGTGTGGTATAACATGCCTTTAATCCAGCACTCGGGAGGCAGAGGTAGGATCACCGTAAGTTGTCAAGGCCACCCTGAGACTGCATAGTAAATTCCGGGTCATCCTGGGCTAGAGTGAGATCCTATCGTAAAACCAGAAACACACAAAATAGACCGCCTGGGAAATTACATTCAGAAGAAGAACTTAATATATTTCTAAACTCCCCAATCAAAAAGTAGGCTTGAAATTTTTTTTAATTTAATTTGAGAGCGGGAGGGAGAGAGAGAGGAAAAGGCAGACAGAGAATGGGCGTGCCAGGGACTCCAGTCAGTGCAAAAGGAACTCTGGTGGATGCCTGTGTCACTTTGCATATCTGGTTTACGTGCGTGCTGGGGAATCAAACCTGGGTCCTTAGGCTTTGCAAGCAAGTGATTTAGCACCAAAACCTGAGTGCTGGGATTAAAGGCATGTGCCACCATGCCTGGCTCTACGTGAATTTTTATTTGACTAATTTTAATAATGATTAAATTGGTGGAAATAGTGTTGGCAGTATAACCAAGGAAAGTGATTTCTTCTCTGTAGACTTAAAACTTTTCATAGAAATTTGAAGCCATATATACATTTTGGTACATTTTAGGTATGAGGAGTCACCTTGTTAGTTTAGAAACAAATGGCAACTACTTCTAAAATCAAACTTGGCCTTTTTTTTTTTTTTTTTTTTTTTTTTTGAGGTAGGGTCTTGCTTTAGCCCAGGCTGACCTGGAACTTACTTTGTTCTCAAGCTGGTCTTCAACTCACAAATGATCCTCCTACCTCTGCCTCCCCAGTGCTGGGATTAAAGTCATGCACCATCATACCCTGGCAATGTTGGGCATCTTTTTGATTGTTCTCTACCTTATTCACTGAGACAGGGTCTTCACTTGAACCCAGTTACCAAGGCTGCTCAGTAATCCTGTGTTCACCTTCTAAGTGCTGATTTACAGTGGGCATGTGTGGGTGCCAAGGGTCTAAACTCAGGTCCTCAGTTTTGCAGCAAGCACATTACCCACTGAGCCAACTCCCGAGCCCCAGTTTTTTTTTAATCCATTGCTGTAACTGCTACTTTATTCTTTCGCTGCATGCATATGTATAATCCCAAAGTAGGTAAACAGTGGTTTTACCAACTAAGCACATATTCTGTTGTTAAGATATCTGTCATTGAAAACTACATTTTTAGAGTAATTCCAAAATATACATGTGGTTGGTTAAAGAATGGATATGTCACTTGACATGTCTTTTAAAGTCTAGTATGTATAGAAAATACAGAAAAGTTATTTAGGGGCTAGGGATATAGCTCAATTGGTAGAGTGCCTAGCAGTCACAAAATTCATCATCCAGCACCACATAAACTGGTGTGATGGCACATACCTGTAATCTCTGAACTCAAGAGGTAAGATCAAAAGTTCAAGGTCGCCGGGCGTGGTGGCACATGCCTTTAATCCCAGCACTCGGGAGGCAGAGGTAGGAGGATCGCTGTGAGTTCGAGGCCACCCTGAGACTCCATAGTGAATTCCAGGTCAGCCTGGACTAGAGTGAGACCCTACCTTGAAAAACCAAAAAAAAAAAAAAAAAAAAAAAAAAAAAAAGTTCAAGGTTGTCCTTGGCTTTAGCCAGTTTGAGACAAAAACAATAGTGGCATTTTATGTATGTTTAGCTACCACATGGTTAAGAGTATGTATTAGAGCTGGGAGTGGTGACACATGCTTGTAATTCCAAGCACTCAGAAGGGTTCAGCAGGACTCTTGAAAGTTTTTGAGGTCAACTTAGGCTACATAGTGGGTTTCAGGCCAGTCTGGTCTGCTTAGTGAAATCTTATTAAAAATAAGTAAAAAGAAAGAGAGGGAAGTACAGCACTGTTTTCAGTGTGACTCTAGCTCCCCAGAAGACAAGGTCTTAGGTAGTTGAGGCTAGCATTCAACTCACTGTGTAGCTGAGGATGACCTTCTATTTGAGGTCTTTCTGCCTGAGCCTCCCAAGTGCTGAGATTTAAAAGCATGTACCACCATGTCTTTTATTTGGTGTTAGACTCCAGGGCTTTCTACCAAGTGAGCTTCCAAAAGTATCTCAGTTGGTATTTGTTGACCTTTATTAAATAGTGTCTTGAAAAGAAGATAATGAATATAACATAATTTCTATGAATAGTTCTGTCTACTATGAAGAGTAAATGTTTCTTTTTGATTTTGGGAAATGCTATTTTATTTATTTTTTAAATATGTGAGTGCATGTGTAGAGATTGGAGGACAGCCTTGTTGGTCTGCTGCTTCCATCTTGCTTGAGGTTGGGTTTCTTCTTTTTGGTACTGGAAAAGCCAGTTAGGAACTTTGACTCCTCTTGTTCCCATGGGTGAATTGGGATTACAGATACATGTGCCACTTTTGTGTCCAGCTTTAAGTAGGCGCTAGGGATATGAATTCTTATAGGAATGATTGTAAACCAAGCATCCCTAGGGGAAAGTTTTATGTGTATAGATTATGAAAAGTTTTAGTCAGTTAAGAGATTCCATATGTACATTGGAAATGTGAGGTTATTAGATCAGCTTGTTCTTTGGGACAAATTTAATATTTTAGAAATTCAAGCTAGGTATTATACATACCTGTTTCCCCAGCATTTGGGAAGCTGAGGCAAGAGGATTGTGAGTTTGAGGCCAGTCTGGGCTACATAGCAAAAAACCTTGTCTCTTAAGAAAAATTTAAATGTCTAAATTTTTTTTAAAAAAATATTTATTTGAGAGAGAGGAAGAGGCAGATAGAGAGAATAGGCGTGCTAGGGCTTCCAGCCACTGCAAACCATGTCCAGATGCATGCACCACCAGGGTACTGGGGAATCAAACCCCAGTCCTTAGGCTTCACAGGCAGTCACCTTAACTGCTAAGCCATCTCTCCAGCCCCTAAATTTTTGGGTTGTTTTTTTTTTTGTTTTGTTTTTGTGGGTTTTTTTTTTATTTGTTTGTTGTTGTTGTTGTTTTTTGGTTTTTTTAAGGTAGGGTCTTGCTTTTTAGCCCAGGATGACCTGGAATTCACTATGTAGTCTCATGGTGGCCTTGAACTCACAGCCATTCTCCTACCTCTTCCTCTCGAGTGTGAGTGCTAGGATTAAAGGCAGGCGCCACCATGCCTGGCTTAAAATGTTTTTTTTTTGTTTGTTTGTTTTTTGTTTTTTTTCTATTTTTTGTCTTTTGCCTTATTTTGTTGTTGCCTTTTGCTCTTTTTTTATTTGTTTATTTTTATTTATTTATTTGAGAGTGACAGAGAGAGAAAGAGGCAGATGGATGGAGAATGGGCACCCCAAGGCCTCTAGCCACTGCAAATGAACTCTAGATGTATGTGCCACTTTGTGCATCTGGCTTACATGGGTCCTGGGGAATCAAGCCTCGAACCGGGGTCTTAGGTCTTCACAGGCAAGTGCTTAACTGCTAAGCCATCTCTCCAGCACCCCACCCCACCCCCCTTTTTTTGGAGGTAGGGTCTCACTCCCAGGCTGATCTGGAATTCATTTTGTAGTGTCAGGCTGGTCTTGAACTCACAGTGATCCTCCTATCTCTGCCCCTCAAGTGTTGGAATTAAAGGCATGTGCTACCATTTCCAGGTTTTTTGCCTTTATGAAATTATGAATTAAGTTCTTGCTGAATAGCCCTGGCTGGCCTGGGTCTTACTGTATAGACCATGCTGACCTTTAACTTGCAGCTATCTTCTTGTCCCTTCATTGAGTGCTGGGATCATAGGCATGAGACACCAGGCTTGGCTCCTAAAATACGTCTTTACTTTTGTTTATGGTATAATCATACCACTCAGACATACTTCTTAAATTGTAACATAAAATAGTAATTCAGGCAAGTTGGGTATATTTGTAGGCTCTCAAGGGCAAGTAGTTTGGATTTAATATAGTGTCCTTAAGGTTTGTAAGATGGTAACTTTTTCTGTGCATGAGGCCTGAACCACATTGCTGAAGGAACTGGTCAGTCTAAGCAACTGCTTTTTTTTTTTTTAATATATATTTTTATTTATTGGAAGTGGGTGTGCCAGAGCCTCCTGCCACTATACACGATCTCCAGACAAATGTATTCCTGTGTGATTGTGTGGGTACTGGGGAATTGAACCCAGGCTGTCAGGCTTTGCAAGCAAGCATCTTTAACCACTGAGCCATCTCCCCAGCCCCTGTTAGTTTTCCTTTTCTTTTTTTAGAATATTTTATTTATTTGTGGTAGAGAAAGGCAGAGAGAGAGAGTATAGGTGTTTCAGGGCCTCCAACCATTGCAAATGAACTCTATATACACGCCACTTTGTGCATTTGGCTTAAGTTTGTATTGGGGAATAGAATCTGGGTTCTTAGGCTTTGCAGGCAAGTGCCTTAACCGCTAAGCCATCTCTCCAGCCCCCCCCCCTTTAGTTTTTCTTTCAGTGTATTAATCAGTTTGTCTTGCATGTCACAAAGTAAAGTAGCCTTGATGCTTGTTTTTTCACTTTAAATATTAATTTTAAAATACAAACATAGAAGAGTAGTCGGGCATGGTGGCGCACGCCTTTAAGGCCGGTACTCAGGAGACAGAGGTAGGAGGATCACTGAGAGGTTGAGGCCACCCTGAGACTACATAGTTAATTCTAGGTCAGCCTGGACCAGAGTGAGACCCTACCTCTGGAAAAAAAAAAATGGGAGAGTCTACATATAGGATACAATAATGTTAAAATTAATAATGGTTTTTATTTTTAGCACTTTTCCAGCCATTAACTCCAGGTTCTCGAGAATTTGAAGATGTTTTAAGTATTCTTCATTCATCTTACCTTGAACCAACCTCAGTAACAAATTTTAACTACAGACGAGCTTGCTTGATACATAATGAACTTTTGGAAAAAGAGGTATGTTTTTACATGTACTTTGGCAAGATTTTATATATTAGTTGGCATACAGAGATTTAGGTGTTGTTCTTTCTGGCATTTTCAAATAGTTTGTTTTGGTTAATTCTCTCTCCTCCTGTCCCCAAGCCCTTCTCCCCCCAGTCTCTTCCCCAGTATCCTCTATCTTTCCGTTTTCATGTCTCTTGCGTCAATTGTTCCTTCCTCACCCCTCTTCCAGCTTATCTCTTTCTACTTGCTTTTTAAAAAAATATTTAAAATTTTTTTATTTAGTTATTTATTTGACAGAAAATGGGGGGGGGGAATGAATAGGTGCCCCAGGGCCTCCAGCCACTGCATGAACCCCAGACACATGTGCCACCTTGTGCATCTGGCTAACGTAGGTCCTGGGGAATCAAACCTGGGGCCTTTGGTTTTGCAGGCAAATGCCTTAATGACTAAACCGTCCCTCCAACCCTCTACTCGCTTTTTAAAAATATTTTTTTTTAATTTATTTGAGAGAGAGAATGAGCACACCAGGGCCTCTAGCCACTGCAAATGAATTTGAAACACTTGTGTCACCTTATGTATCTATCTGGCTTTACTTGGGTCCTGGAGAATTGAACCTGGGTCTTTTGGCTTTATAAGCAAGCACCTTAACTGCTGAGCCATCTCTCTAGCCCTCTACTCACTTTTGGTTACCATTCTACCTTTGTAGCTTTTACCTACATTTGCCCCCCTTCAGATACATACTTTTAGATAATTAAAAGCCAAGACCCAAATATCTGAGAGAGCATGTGGTTTTAGTTCTTCAGGGTTTGGTCACTTAATATAATTCTTTCCAGGTTCTGTCCATTTTCCTGCAAATTTCATACTTTAATCTTAACCTACTGTTGAATAGAATTCCATTGTATATATGTGCCACATTTTCATTATCCATTTATCTGTTGATGGACATCTATATAGACTGATTTCAATTCGTAGCTATTGTAAATAGAATATTAATAAACATGGATGCACAAGAGTGTCTGTATCAGAGTGTGGAGATCTTAGGAGTGGTATTGCTAGGTCATATAGGAGTTCTAGTTTAAATTGAGATGCCTCCGTATTGATTTCCTTAATGGCAATGCTACTTTGCATTCCCAGGAACAGTGAATCAGGGTTTCTCTTGATCCCCTACTCATCTGCATTTTTGTCAGTTGTCTTGATGATAGCCATTTGATAGGAGTGGGGTGGAAAGGTGGTATGTCAAAATAATTTAAATTTGTATTTCTCTTTTATTTTTTTCGAGGTAGGGTCTTGCTTTAGCCTAGGCTGACTTGGGATTCACTCTACTCTTAGCTTGGCCTTAAATTCATGGCACTCCTACCTCAGCCTCCCAAGTGCTTAGGATTAAAGGCATGTGCCACCATGCCCTGCTTACATTTCTCTTATGACTAGCAATGTTGAACACCTTTTTATGTACTTACTGGCCATTTATGTTTGTTTGTTTGTTTGTTTGTTTGTTCATTTATTTATTTATTTATTTATTCTAGGTAGGGTCTCACCCTAGCTCAGGGTGACCTGGAATTCACTCTATAATCTCAGGCTGCCTTCAAACTCAGGGTGATCCTCCTACCTCTGCCTCCTGACTGCTGGGCTTAAAGGCATGTGTACCACCATTCTTTTGGCTTTTTTTAGAAAGGCCCTCACTCTAGCCCAAGCTGGTCTTAAACTCATTTAGTAGTCCAGGCTGGCCTTGTACTTGCAGTGACCCTCTTGTCTCAGCTTCCTGAGTGCTGGGATTCTAGGTAGGAGCCACCATATGAAGCTAGTATAAATTCTTAGTAAAAACATGAATATATTGGACAATAAACTCATTTCATGCATAAATTTGATATTCTTTGAGCATAATGTTTGAAAAACTAGCATGTATATTTCTAAGGTAACAGAAATGGTATTTTAGCAATATTTTACATGTATTGCTTTCTAATGGCTATGAAATACTACAATTTTGTCTTTTTTACAAGTTGATTAAGGAGATGACACCAGTATTAATTTATTTTAAAAAGATTGTTGGCAACCCCCATACATAGTCACAATATACCATGATCATAATCACTCCCAACCGCCTTCCCTATCTCTACTGAATTTCTCCAGAATCAATTTTGAAAAATATTCCAGAAGCACATTGTACTGGTTCCTAGAAAAAACCAAAACTTTGGTAGTGTCATATGATATGGATTATTCATTAATTTTTTTTTTTCAAGGCTGGCCTTGAAATCATGATCCTCCTATCTTGGTCTTCCCAGTGCTAGGGTAAGGCATGTGCCACTATACCCAGTTTGTTAATTTTTTTTCTTTTTCTTTTTTGGTTTTTTTTTGAGGTGTCTCACTGTAGGCCAGGGTGACCTAGAACTCACTCTGTAGTCGTAGACTGCCCTTGAACTCACAGCAGCTCTCCCTCTACCTCCTGAGTTCTGGGTAAAGACATGCGCCACTATGTCTGGCTTTATTTATTAATTTTTAAAAATATATACATATATATGTATACTTATTTATTTATTTGCAAGCAGAAAGAATAGAGACAGAGAGAATGAATGGGTGTGCTAGGGCCTCCAGCCACTGCAAATGAACTCCAGATGCATGTGCCACTTTGTACATCTGGCTTTACATGGGTACTGGGGAATTGAACCCTGGTCATTAGGCTTTGCAGGCAAGCACCTTAACTGCTGAGCTCTATCTCCAGTCCTATTTGTTTATTTTATTTATTTATTTATTTATTTATTTATTACTTGGTTTTTCGAGGTAGGGTCTCACTATAGTTCAGGCTGTCCTATAATTCACTATGTACATGCAGGGTGCCCTCGAACTTTTGGAGGTCCTCCTACCTCTGCCTCCCGAATGCTGGGATTAAAGGTGTGTGCTGCCATGCCTGGCCCTATTTGTTAATTTTTAATAGAAATTTTAAGTTGTATTATATGATTTTTTTTGGTGGGGAGGTTGTTGGTTTTTCGAGGTTGCATTTCACTCTCTAGTCCAGCCAACTTAGAATTCACTGTGTATGGGCTGGAGAGATGGCTTAGCGGTTAAGCACTTGCCTGTGAAGCCTAAGGACCCTGGTTCGAGGCTCGACTCCCCAGGACCCACGTTAGCCAGATGCACAAAGGGTCATACGCATCTGGAGTTCGTTTGCAGTGGCTGGAGGCCCTGCCGTGCCCATTCTCTATATATCTCTATCTGTCACTCTCAAATAAATAAATAATTTAAAAAAAAAAAGAATTCACTATGTAGTCTCAGGGTGGTCTCGAACTCATGGTGATCCTCCTACCCCTGTCTCCTGAGTGCTGGAATTAAAGGTATGCACCACCACTCCCAGCTTAAGTTGTATTATATGATTGAAGAGCTATGATAGCCTGACTACTAATATAAAATGTTAAATATTCTTCTTAAAAAATACTTAATTTATTTATTTGAGAAAGAGGCAGATAGAGAGAATGGGCATGCCAGGGCCTCTAGCCACTGCAAACAAACTCCAGATGCATGCGCCCCTGTTTCATCTGGCATACATGGGTCCTGGGGAATTGAATTGGGGTCCTTGGGCTTCACAGGCAAATGCCCTAACTGCTAAGCTATTTCCCCAGCCCCAAATATTCTTTGATAAATATATTTTTATGTTACTTATGTGTGTATGTATAAGAAAGCGTATGCGAGAATAAGCACGGGCACTTTGTGTGGCTTTACTGTACTATGGTACTGCATAATTGAACCCAGGCCATCAGGCTTTGTGGGCACGTTCCTTTAACTGATGAGCCATCTCCCCAGCCTGGACAAAAATTCTTTTAAAAAAAAATTAAAATATTTTTATTTATTTATTTGAGAAAAAAAAAAAAGGCAGAGAGAGGAGAGATTGAGAATGGGCACACCAGGGCCTCCAGCCTCTGCAAACAAACTCCAGAAGCATGTGCCACCTTGTGCATGTGGCTTATGTGGGTCCTGGGGAATCAAACCTCGGCCCTTTGGCTTTGAAGGCAGGTGCCTTAACTGCTAAGCTGTATCTCCAACCCATGGACAAAAATTCTTAACTCTTAACTTCATGAAACAGTTATACACTAAGTATGATTCAATTTCATTTAGTTTACAGAAAAGCGAAGAGAACTGAAGTTTGATGGTCGTTTAGATAAGGAACTCTCAGAATCCTATGCATTTCTCATGGTTGATCGATATCAGGTAAGCTGTTAGACAGTTTAAGGATGTTTCCAATGTAAGTTAAGGATTTTATAATTATTTAATAATATGTTTGATAAGAATAAGGCAATTCTTTGTTCTTTACAATTGTTCTATATTTTATTTTTTATTGAGACAGTCTCATTGTACAGCCCAGACTGGCCTTGAACTTGTGAGTATACTCCTGCCTTGCCATATAAGTTCAAGGATTGTAGGTGTATGCCATAAACCAAGAGGAAGGTAGGGTCTTGCTGTAGTCCAGGCTGACCTGGAATTCACTATGTAGTCTCAGGCTGGCCTTGAACTCATAGTGATCCTCCTACCTCTGTCTCTGGAGTGTTAGGATTAAAGGTGTGTGCCATCACACCTGGCTAATTGCCTTTTCTTGTTCATTACCTGAACATCTCTCCAGCCCCCTAAATTCTCTAAAAGGGGGTGATTGTATTTGTGAAAGGTAGGAATTGAGAGTGCCTGTCACAAGTAGCATAAATAAAACATTTCTGATATGTTTTGGAAGTTAAAATCAGTATCATGTTGCTGTATGGTCATAGGCTGAAATCTGTATATGAAATTTCTGTAATGTAGAGTAGATATAGTTGAAAAGATTACATTGTTTTGTTTTTGTACTTTTAATGATGATGATTTTTTTTTTCATATTCTCATTGGGTTATACTCTCATATACCCTCTACCCTGCTCCCATTCCACTGAAGGCTCTCCTCAGTGGAGCTGTTGGTAGAAGATTGCATTTTATTTTTAAAAAGTACCTTTTCCTATTATCATGTTGTTATGATTTCAAAATGAAGTGTTTTGTTTGTTTAGGTTCAGAGTATATGTGAAAAAGGATTACAAGTGGGCCAGTCCAAAATAACCATTCTTGGCAGTCCTTCCATGGGTAATATTTTTACTTTTTCATTCATACCTACCTGCTGTTAACTTGCCATTTAAAATTACCTCCTGAAATTTTGCTTCAGTATTTGTAGTAATTAAATCTATTTGTGTTTCAGAAAAGACTGCTCTTGTTCTAAAATGTAAAACTTGTTTATCTTTTATTTCTGATTTTGCATACTTCATTTTGAAATTTTTAAAAATTTATTTATTTATGAGAGAGGGGCAGACTGCTATGAATGGGTAAGTCAGGGCATCTGGCTACTGCAAATGAATTCCAGATGCATGTGCCGCTTTGTGCATCTGGCTTTATGTGGGCACGGGGGAATTAAGCCTGGGCTGTCAGGATTTTGCAAACAAGTGCCTTTAACTGCTGAGCCACCTCTCCAGCCCCAAACAGTATCTTTCCCCCTTTTGGTTATTTATTTATTTGTTTTTGTTTTGATTTGTTTTTGATTACAGGTATTTGACAGCTTGTCTGGCATTTTTGTGGGTACTGATATTCATACTTGGCTCCTAATGCTTGCAGGGCAAGAACTTTACCATGTTCTCTTTCTGATCCCACAGATTGATTTTTTTGTTGTTGTTTTGTTTTGTTTTTTCAAGGTAGTATCTCTCACTGTAGCTCAGGCTGACCTGACTGTGTAGTCTCAGGGTGGCCTCGAACTCTAGGCAATCCTACCTCTGCCTCCCAAGTGCTGGAATTTTTAAAAGCGTGTGCCACCACATCAGATTCACTGTCTTTTTAAAAAGTTGTCCTGTTTCTTGTCTCTTCTGTTATTGATTAAACATTTGGATTTTTTTGTATGTATACCCTGCTTGTTCAAATTCAACTTTTTCTTTCTTTATTAGGTATCTATCTTTCTAGGTATGCTGATTTATTACAGGCTAATCCTTTGGAAGCTGGAGCAGTGGGTGATGTTGTTATTTTTAAAATAATGAAGGTAATTTCATGTTTCAATTTATTTCAAATACAACATTTAATTTAGATTTAAGTTTCAGCTGACCTCAGTTCTTGATTACATTAGAATTGCACACTTGAGATAATATGAAGATATTGTAGAAAGTATTTTATTTGCTATCTTTGATCTTAAACATAAAACTGTTTATTTTTTAAAGAGAAGAATGAAGATAAAAATGATATTTGGTAATGCTGTTTACGTTAATAAAGGATATCATGAATAAGCTGGGCATGGTGAAGTTGAGGTAGGAGGATCGCCTTGAGCTCAAATCCAGTCTGGACTACAGAGTGAGTTCCAGGTCAGTCTGGGTAGAGTGAGATCCTGTAAAAAAAAATAGCAGGCATGGTGGCACATGCCTTTAATCCTAGCACCTGTGAGGCAGAGGTAGGAGAGTTGCCATGAGTTCAAGGCCAGCCTGAGACAGAATAAGTGCCAGGTCAGCCTGGGTTAGAGTGAGACCCTACCTCAAGAAAAAACAATAGCAACAAAATAAATAAATAAAAATAATATTGTGAATAGACTATCTGTTTAACTTGTTATGATAGCATATAGTCAAAAACTATGTCTCTGTGAGAACTTAAAAGGTTTTCTTTATTTTAGGGTAAAATAAAGAGTGTATATGATCCCATGAGTGTAAAAAACTTCGAACCTATGTTAAATAAAAGTGCTTTGGATCCCACACCAAAGCATGAATGTCACGTGTCGAAGAACGCCAGTAGAATTACATCCCTTTTGGCGTACAGAGCCTATGAGCTTACTCAGGTATGCCTTTGGATCCATTTTAACGTTATGACCTCTCACATATGTTTGCTGCTATAGAAAGATCTCCCTCTCAGTTCTTTCAGATACCGCATCAGACTCTGGTTCTCACACACTGCTGTTAAGACTCATAGTTCTGTGTTTCCTACATTACTCAGAAACACACAGCGGCTCCTAAAACCTGCAGGATGAAACTTTAGCATGTCAGTCTAGTTGCACCTGCCTGTAGACTGTCCTCAGTCTGGTTTTAGTATGATCACAGCCTTTATCTTGGTTTTTCTAGAACTTAGAATGATTCTTCTTCCCCCCCCCCCCCCGAATACTATGTAGTCTCAGGTGGCCTCAAGCTCATGGCGGTCCTCCTACCTGCCTCCCAATTGCTGGGATTAAAGGTGTGTGCCACCACGCCTGGCTTTTGTTTTTGTTTTTTCGAGGTAGGATCTCACTCTAGTCCAGGCTGACCTGGAATTCACTCTATAGTCTCAGGCTGGTCTTGAACTCCCAGCGATCCTCCTACCTCTGCCTCCCGAGTGCTGGAATTAAAGGCATGCGCCACCACACCCGGCTTATTCACCTTTTGTTGAAGTATATATTTTATTTTTTTAAATATGTATTTTGTTTATTTGAGAGAGTGAGGAGGAGGGAGAAAATGGGCACACCAGGGCCTCTAGCCACTGCAAACGAACTCCAGATGCATGAACCACTTGTGCATCTGGCTTATATGGGTCCTGGAGAATCGAACCTGGGCCCTTAGGCTTTACAGGCAAATGCCTTAACCACTAAGCCATCTCTCCAGCCCATATTTTCACTTTTATTTGTTTATTTGAGAGAGGCAGAGAGAGAGAAAATGGGCGTGCTAGGGCCTCCAGACACATGCACCACCCTGTACATCTAGCTTATATGTGTCCTGAGGAATCAAACCTGGGTCCTTTGGCTTTACAGGCAAGTGTCTTAACTGCTAAGCAATCTCCCCAGCCCCTTATTCTTTTATTTTATTTTATTTTATTTTATTTTTTGTTATTGTTTTGTTTTTCAAGTTAGAGTCTCACTCTAGCCCAGGCTGACCTGGAATTCACTGTGTAGTCTCAGGATGGCTTTGAACTCAAGGTGATCCTCCTACCTCTGCTTCTCAAGTGCTGGAATTCAACGAATGCATCACCATACCTGGCCTTATTCACCCTTTTTTTGAGGGGGGGGGGGGCTCGAGGTAATCTCACTCTAGTCCAGACTGACCTGGAATTCACTGTGTAGCCTCAGGGTAGCCTCAAACTTACAGTGATCCTCCTACCTCTGACTCCTGAGTGCTGGGATTAAAGGCGTGCACGACCACGCCTGACTTAGTCACCTTTTTAGAAAATATTTTTATTTATTTATCTGAGAGACAGTGAGTATGGGTGTGCCGGGGCCTCCTGCCAACTGCAAACTCCAGATGCATGCACCATTTTGCATCTGACTTTACATTGGTACTGGGGAATTGAACCCAGGCCACCAGGCTTTGCAAATAAGCTCCTTTAACTGCTGAGCCATCTTAAGCCTTTAAAGAATCATCTTATTAAATATATTTTTATTTATTTGCGAGAAGCAGAGAGAAAGAGGCAGAGAAAGTGTACAGGCATACCAGGGCCTGTAGCCACTACATATGAACTCCAGATGCATGTGCCACTTTGTGCATCAGGCTTTTCATGGGTACTGGGGAATCAAATTCAGGCTGACAGGCTTTGCAACAAAGCCCCTTTAACTACTGACCCATCTTCCCAGCCTCTATTAGACTTAAGATATAAACTTTGAGTTAAATTTTTAAGCTTTATTAAATATGATTGATATACCAAAAACCATTGACTAGGGAATGTACCTCAGTGGTGAAGGATGTGCTTAGGATGGGTGAGGACCTGGCTTTAATCCCTGGCTCCAAAAAAGGAAAATGTTCCTCCTCTTCAGTTAGACTCCAGTGCTGGTGAACCATTTCTGCATTTCCCTTTGCCTGCACAATTCATAGTTCTTATAACCTAACCACTGTTGGGACTCTTGGCTTCCCTGAGATCCACATGCTGTGTTTTTCTTGGCTTGACTTATTTAACTTACCCTAAGTTCCATTTGTATATGTTATTAAAATAGAATTTTACCTTTATCATGACCCCATTATGTATATATGCACTTTCAAATATTTAAAATGTAATAGTGAATTTTAGTGTTGGTGTTTTTATTTTTTAAATATTTTATTTATTTGTTTATTTGAGAGAGAAAGAATGGTTGCACCAGGGCATACAGCCACTACAAACTCCAGATGCATGCACCACCTTGTGCTTATGTGGGCCCTGGGGAATTGAACCTGGGTCCTTTGGCTTTGCAGGCAGGTGTCTTAACTGCTAAGCAATCTTGCCAGCCCTAGTTGTGTTTTTATATGAAGCTTAACTGAAGTACTGTTATTTGTAACAAACATGCAAGAAATGCACATGTCTAAGTAGATTGTATGTGAAATGTAGTTAGGTTAACTTCTATAGAAAGTCTTTGTAAAATTTTGCCATATTAAAGTTTATTGTCACAGCTTTTTGAAGAATCTTAGTGTGGGGAAGACTGTGGTTGGGACTTTAAGGAGAAATTACATGGACCAGAGACATCCAGAGCTGCTGACTGAATTACTTTGGGGATAAGAATACTATTGGGCATTTAAGGTGAAATGATAAAGAATTGCTGGATTTTCTAGAAGAATTTATAAACTCTTTGTTTCAAAAAAAATGCCTTGGAAGAATGTTTGGAGCCACAGCATTACTGGAGTAGGTACTTTCCAAACGGAAAGGACTTTGAAGAACAATATTACAGACTCTATGTTCTTTTAAAATAAAAATCTGTAAGTCACAAAATCCCTGCCTAATGCAGGTGGTAAACAGGTAAAAGGAAGAGACTGTTGAGTAATAAGAAAGGAAGTCTGCTGCTTTGGACAGATAAAGAAGTAATCTTTTCCACCTTTCCTTGGCTACTTGCTATGTAGTTGGAATCCACATGGTTTTCTTTGGCAGTAACACACAAAGTGGTTAGGATTGGCTGAAATTGTACCTTTAGTTTTGTTTAGTTATTTAAATATTTATTTGAGAGAGATGGAGAGAGAGAATGGGCACACCAGCTCTTCTAGCCACTGCAAACAAACTCATAATGCATGCATCACCTTGTGCATCTGGTTTTACATGGGTACTGGGGAATTGAACCTGAGTCTCCTGGCTTTGCAGGCAAGCTCCTCAACCTCTAAGCCATCTCTCTAGCCCTATGTTTTTTTTTTTTTTTTTGTTTGTCTATTTTTATTTATTTATTTGAAAGCAACAGACAGAGAAAGAGGCAGAGAGAGAGAGAGAATGGGCGCATCAGGGCCTCCAGCCACTGCAGACGAACTCCAGATGCATGTGCCACCTTGTACATCTGGTTTACATGGGTCCTGGGGAATCGAGCCTCGAACCGAGGTCCTTAGGTTTCACAGGCAAGCGCTTAACTGCTAAGCCATCTCTCCAGCCCAGCCCCATGTAATTTTGAGGCAAGGTCTCTAGTACATGCTAACCTGAAACTCACTGTAGCTCAGGCTCACCTCAAACTAATGGCAGTCCCCCTAACTCAGCTGCCAGAGTGCTGAGATTAAAGATGTTCAAGGTGGCCTTGAACTCACTGCAATCCTTCCTCCCCTGCCTCCTGAGTGCTAGGATTAAAGGTGTGAGCCACTATGCCCATTTTTTTTCTCTTTTTTTTTTTTGTTGTTTCAAGGGGTGGTCTCACTCTAGTCCAGGCTGACCTGGAATTCACTATGTAGTCTCAGGGTGGCCTCAAACTCCTGCTGATCCTTCTACCTCTGCAGGGATTAAAAGCATGAGCCACCATGCTGGCCAATACTTTTTTTTTTTTTTTTTTTTTAATTTTGGTTTTTTAAGGTAGGGTCTCACTCTAGCCCAGGCTGACCTGGAATTCACTATGTAGCCTCAGGGTAGCCTGGAACTCAGGGCAATCCTCCTACCTCTGCCTCCAGAGTGCTGGGATTAAAGGTGTGCACCACCACGCCTGGCTCTTTTTTGTATCACATTGGCTTTTCTGGGCTGACTAGGAGCTTAGTCAATATTATTTTATGTTTTCACTATGAAATCTGTTGCATTTTCCCTGTGGTTATCTTTTCAAAAGTAAAATTTGTTATACTAAGAGTAGTGCCCTGGGATCTGATAGACTCAGAAGTGGAATGTACAAATTTTTTGTTTTGGCTAAGTGGGCAAGTTATGATTTAAAGAATTGTTTTTTGCCAGAGGTACTTAAATGGCACTCTGTTTCTAAATAAAAGGTTTTAGTCTCTACTTATTGCTTGCTGAAAGTTAATTTTGCATTTTCTTGTTTTTAGTATTATTTTTATGAGTATGGCTTTGATGAACTAAGGCGAAGACCAAGACATGTTTGTCCATATGCGGTGGTGTCCTTTACTTACAAAGATGACATACAAACTCCAAAGTTTGTATCTTCTCTGAGGTAAGTAACACAGGTTCAGACATATCCAGAGTGACATTTCAGAGCTTCTCTACCTCCCCTGCTTAAACTTTGCTTAACTAATATCTAACCCATGTGGAGAGTAAGGGCTAGGGGTCTCTGTGCTCAGGTCTGGAAAAAACTCACCCACAGATGGGAGTTCCCAAGTGTTCAGAGAGCCTGCCCTCCCCTTCCAAAGGTATTTATAACCTTATAGTGTTGGGCTGTTTTCCGGCTCAGGTGAACCAGAGGGACCTCTGGTTGTTAAGGGCTAGGGGAAGAGGTTAGCCCTGACATCAAGTTCTGGAGGCTAAATGTGATCAACCACAATGTTTAAATCCTATGAAATACCTCCCTCCCAAGAGGGGTCCTGGTTATTGGTGGAGAAAGAGGTCTAGGGAACTAGGCAAGAGATGAGTCAGATCATCATTGATTTCTAGCAAGTGCTGACTTTTCTGCCTTTTTTACCTTCGGGAGTCTTGCCATCCTAACTGTACCTCCCTTCTCATTCCTCGCTCTCATGAGAAGACACTCTAATTGCTGTTAGAGGACAGGGGTGATGATGTCAGATCTTGAACTACTTCCAGCTGAACATGGTGTAAAGTATGGCAGAAAGTTTCTCCCGGAGAGGGGAACTATTCTGAAGGACCCCAAAAGTACATTGATGGAGTAGAGGAAGATAGTCTTGAAAGAAAATGGAGAAAGAATAAAAGTAAGGAGTTAATGAGAAGTGAACACACAGTAAACATGCCTTTAGGGGTATCCTTCTTGTGGATTTCTAGGCCTTGGGGAGCGTTCAAGGGAACCCAGGTAAATGGAGTTGGATTGTCTCAGGACCATCAGAGCATGAGCTGGCTAAGATTTTCTCCTAGAACTGTTCATTGAAAGGCACAGTAGTGTCTGATGGTGAATCTGTTTCTGTATAGCTTGTAAAACAGAAGAGGTATTATCTATTATAAAAGTTATCAAGAATATGTACACAAAATTTAACCTTGATAATGGTGAATATACCATATTTTGTATAATAGCCTGTTTAAATTTGTCCTGAGGGTAGCCGGGGCCAAAGGTTGATACCATAAAGCCATTTGGTGCCAGTAGGGGGGTGTACAGTATATTTTTGGCCTCAGGACTTATTTAGTAATGTCCTGACACAAGTTAGAAGGAACTCAACATTTTTCCTAGTATAGGAAGTTTGTTTTTTTTTTTTTTTTTTTTTTTTTTTTTTTTGGTTTTTTGAGGTACTGTCTCACTCTAGTCCAAGCTGACCTGGAATTCACTATGGAGTCTCAGGGTGGCCTCGAACTCACAGCAATCCTCCTACCTCTGCCTCCTGAGTGCTGGATTAAAGGCGTATGCCACCTCGCCCGGCTATTTTTATTTATTTATTTATTTGAGAGTGACAGACAAAGAGTCAGAGAGAGAGAGAGAGAGAATATGAATGGGCGCGCCGGGGCTTCCAGCCACTGCAAATGAACTCCAGACATGTGTGCCCACTTGTGCATCTGGCTAACATGGGTCCTGGGGAATTGAGCCTCAAACCAATGGCCAAAATATTGGCTTTTTGTTTTGTTTTATTTATTTATTTTTTTTGGTTTTTCGAGGTAGGGTCTCACTCTAGCTCAGGCTGAGCTGGAATTCACTATGGAGTCTCAGGGTGGCCTCGAACTCATGGCGATCCTCCTACCTCTGCCTCCCGAGTGCTGGGATTAAGGCGTGCACCACCATGCCTAGCTAGCATTTTTTTTTTTTAAGCTCGGGTGAATCCAATTGGCTTTGGCTTCTACATAGGTTATGAAAACCTTGTATGTATGCACATATGTAGCAAATTTGATTACTGAAACCTATCCAGTTAAAGAATGACACAAGCTGGTCTTGGTGGTGCATGCCTTTAATCCCAGTACTCAGGAGGCAGAGGTAGGAGGATCGATGTGAGTGTGAGGCCACCCTGAGACTACAGAGTGAATTCCAGGTCAGCCTGGGCTAGAGCGAGACCCTACCTCAAAAAAAAAGAAAAAATAAAAATAAAAAAGTAAAGACACATATGGGGGTTTTTTGTTGTTGTTTTTTAAAGGTTTTTATTTATTTGAGACAGAGAAAAGGGAGAGAGATATAGAGAGGGAAAGAGAAAGAATGGGTGCACCAGGGCTTCCAGCCACTGGAAACAAACTCCAGGTGCATGCACCCCCTTGTACATCTGGCTTATGTGGGACCTGGAGAATCGAACCTGGGTCCTTGAGCTTTGCAGGCATGTGCCTTAACCACTAAGCTATCTTTCTAGCCCAGGATACAAATGTGTTAAGTTATTTTGTTTAACCTCTAAGTTTAGTTATTCTGTGACAGCATAGACTATCTGAAGCATAGAAAGTAGTCATGTCTTATCCATCAAATATCTAATAGCTATAAATATAGGCAGAACCTGATGCCAGTCTTGAAAATAATATAAATCTAAACCAAGTAATTTAATTTTGAAATTGTCAGCAAAACGACAAGTATAAAGTCTTGGCACCTGTGTTTGAAAACATCTTTGATTATTCCAGATACCTGTGTGAGTATAAAGCTTAGGCAAGCTATCCCTATATATTTTACCTAACAGGAGGATAAAGGTTATAATGACTGAAATTAAATCACTTAAACCTAATGATGACCACTTGATAGAATTAGCATAAATAAAACAGGAGCTGTCTTTAATGTTACAATGTCTATGGATGAATACCTCATCTTTGGAAATTAAACATTTATACATGAACCTTTATCTTAAGACTCAGTTTCTCCCATGGTTAAAACCTTGACAGAGGAACCTAATTTTATTGGGAGCCTTAAAGCCATTTATTTATTTATTTTTATTTTTTTGTTTTTTACAGTAGGGTCCCTCTTTAGCACAGGCTGACCTGTTTGACCTGACTCAGGGTGTCCTCAAACTCAGCGATCTTCATACCTCTGACTCCTGAGTGTTGGAATTAAAAGTGTGCACCACCACACCTGGATAAAGCCTTAAATCATAATTATCATCAGTGAGCTGTTAGAAGAGTGAAGCCCTAACCATTAGAATCAGTTTCTTTAGTGGTTAAAACATTGACATCAAGTAAACATATTTTAGATTTTGTCCAATTAAATGTTTCAATGAAGGGCCCCTTCCCTGAGCAACTTTCATTACCATTAGGATCTCCTGGTGACATCTGTCCTGTTTTCTTTATCCTGGCTTTCCGATGATACTAAACAAGTCGCTACCTGGAGCAATTATATTAAGCTCTTGTTTGGCTACCAATTTTTGTAATTTCTTATGAATATCAGGTGTTGATGGAGTTAAAAATTAAATCTTTAAGAATATCCTCCTCCAAGGCATCTGGAGTTTACATTAGTGTGGAAATACTTTTTTTTTTTTTTCATTTTTGGTTTTTCGAGGTAGGGTCTCTCTCTAGCTCCGGCTGACCTGGAATTCACTATGTAGTCTCAGGGTGGCCTCAAACTCACAGCGATCCTACCTTTACCTCCCAAGTGCTGCGATTAAAGGTGTGCGCCACCACACCCAGCTAAACCCAGGTCTTTTTTTTTTTTTTTTTTTTTTTTTTTGAGACATGCTGGCAGAGACTTTTGGGGTATCTTAGAAGCCTACTATCCCACCTGAAACAAATTGGAGGAAAGTGAAGAGTCTAGATTCAGGTTATGCCCAATCCTGGCTCTCATCTTCTTGTAGAAGGTGGGGGGAATCCCTCCAGCCATATTTGAGTGAAGAAATTAGGGCTTCTTTTTAATCTCCTTCCTACAGGAGTCCTAAACCAAATTTCCCTGTTTTCTCCCCAATCAAACAGGGACACACAGTATAGTTTGTGTGCTTCCTGGAGCAAGGAAGGTCCAAGATAGAATATCCATGTTCATTCCACAAGGCCAGCTCCCAAGCCAAAGTACCTCCAGCACTTCCCCAGCCCTGCATGTGTCTTACACCATGGCATATAAGGATTGCCACTGGCACTATAGGCCCAGGTGTGAAGACTTCCGTATACAAATACATCTTTAAAACATATTTTGTTTTTATTTATTTATTTGAGAGAGATACGTTAGGGCATCCAGCCACTGCAAACGAACTCCAGATGCCTGCGCCCCCTTGTGCATCTGGCTTACGTGGGTCCCGGGGAATCGAATCTAGGTACTTTGGCTTTGCAGGCAAGTGTCTTAACCACTAAGCCATCTCTCCAGCCCCCACAAATAACTTTTTTAAAGCCACGTATTGTGGGGTGGAGAGATGGCCTAGCAGTTAAGGCATTTGCCTGCAAAGTCTAACAAACCAAGTTCCATTTCCCCAGTACCCATATAAAGCCAGATGCACAAACTGGCGCATGTGTCTGGAGTTCATTTGCAGTGGCAAGAGGCCCTGGTATACCCATTCTGTCTATCTCTCTGCTTGCAAATAAATGAATTAAATATTTTTTAAAAGCCACATATTATGAAGCATTTATGACTATATTTGAGGTTAACTGTTTTCTAGATCAAATTGTTTTCCCTTTTACTTTGTTTGAGATGCAGCACTTGGTTGTGCTTTATTCTTCTATGAGAGGGTTTTATTATGTAGCCCAGGCTGGGTTTATTTATTTATTTATTTATTTATTTTTATTTTGTTTATTTGAGAGAGAGAGAAAGGCAGATAGAGAGAATGGGTGCACAAGATATAGCACTTAGTAAGATCATACCATGGCAATAGTGACTACATCCTTAATTTGATCTGTACCTTGAGTGTGCCATGGACACTGGCCTTGTGACCCTGCACTTGCTGCTCCTTCTCTGTTACCTGCACTACTGTTTTTCATACTTACTCATGGAGTTATTTCTTTTTATTTTCAGCCCTTGTTCCTGTGTTTTTGTTTGTTTTCAAATATTGCATGTGTGTATATGTTGTGTATGTACATGTTCATATGTGTGAATACAGGCATGCATGTGTAAGTCAGAGTGTAACCTTGAGTGTCAGTTCTTGCCTTCTGCCTTTATTTATTTTAGTCTTTTTTGAAAAGTATTTATTTGTAAGCAGATAGATATAGAAAGGAGAGACAGAGACAGTGGGTGTGCCAGGGCCTTCAGCCACTGCAAACAACTGCAGATGCATGTGCCACTTTGTGCATCTGGCTTTACATGGTTACTGGGGATTGAACCAAGGTCATTAGGCATTGCAGACAAGTGTGTTAACTGCTGAGCTCTCTCTCCCAGCCCTTGTTTTAGTTTTTTGTTTTGTTTTGTTTTGTTTTGTTTTGTTTTGTTTTGTTTTGTTTTCTTGACGTAGGGTTTCACTCTAGCCTGGCTGACCTAGGATTCACTATGCAGTCTCAAGGTGGCTTGAACTCATGGCAATCCTCCTACCTGTGCCTCCCAAGTGCTGGCATTAAAGACATGTGCCACTGTGCCCAGCTATTTTAGTCTTTTTTGAGTGTCTCACTCGAGCCCAGGCTAACCTAGAAATCACTCTGTAGACCCAGTTTGGTCTTGAACTCATGGTAATCTGCTTACTTCTGCCTACTGAATATTGGTATTAAAGGTACCACCATGCCTGCCTTCCACCTTTTTTTTTTTTTTTTTTTTTGTAAATCTTTTTACTTATTTGTGAGAAGAAAGGAAAGAGTATGAATGTGGGTGTGTCAGAGCCACTTGTTGCTATAAACAAACTGCAAGCATTTTGTGCATGTGGCTTTGCAAGCACGTATCTCTAATCACTGAGCCATCTCTCCACCTCCTACCTTCTTTTTGAGGTAGGAGATCCTAACTTGGATAATCAGGCTTGTCCAGCAAGTGCTTCACCCACTGAAGCATCTCCTCTGGTCTTTTCATCATTTAGTAAACTATTTTATGGTTGCCTGCCATCAGGTTACAGATTGTTTGAATTAAGATGTTTTGTTCTGTGTATCCTTGTCATTCTTTTTAAAAAATATTTTATAATTTATTTAAGAGAGAGAAAGACACAGGAGAGAGAGAATGGCCGCACCGTCTCTCCAGCCCTATCCTTGTCATTCTTTTTTGGTTTTTTGAGGTAGGGCTCTCACTCTAGTCCAGGCTGACCTGAAACTCACTATGTACTCTCAGGGTGGCCTTGAACTCACGGGGATCCACCTACCTCTGCCTCCCGAGTGCTGGGATTAAAGGCATGCACCACCACGCCCGGCTATCCTTGTCATTCTTAACCAAAATTGTGCCTGTTGAATAATAGGAACTTACAGTTAAATATCTATTGAGTGCAGAATGGATATATTTAAATATATTTTGAAGCTGTTTTTCAAGATAAGATAGTGGACAGAGATCATATTGGAGTGTGTCTATTAAGGGTACCTTTTGTCAAAACAGGAGTATAAAAAACAGCTCCCATAAACTTCTGCAGATAAACTAGTAGGAGAAAAGAAAGTCATTTCTTCTAAGTAGAATGGGTTTACTTTTTTTGTTTGTTTTTTGTTGTTGTTGTTGTTTGTTTGCTTTGTTTTGTTTTGTAAGGTAGGGTCTCCCTCTAGCCCAGGCTACCTGGAATTCACTATGTAGTCTCAGGATGTCCTTGAACTCACAGTGATCAAAAGCATGCACTACCATGCCTGGCTCAGTTTACTACATTTTTAATGGGTAATTCATTTGTTCTTCCTACTTGGAGGAAGAATATTGTTCTCATTGTATTATGTGCCACGAAACATAACACATGGGCCAGACGTGGTAGCAAATGCCTCTAGTCCTAGTGCTCCATAGGCTGAGGTGTGAGAAATGTTGTCAATTCCAGGTCCAAACTTGGAGCTGGGGGATTTCTCAGTTAGTAATGCTTGATGTGCAAGCATGAAGACCTGAGTTGGGACCCTAATACCCATATAAATGAAGGGCAGCTGTGGTAGCCCACCTCTAGTCCTAGCATTCAGGAGGAAGAGACAGGGTTCTCTGGGAAAGGCTATATAGCTAGAGTAGTGGAATTAACAAGCTCTGGGTTCAAGAGAGAGAGAGACCCTCTCTCTGTATAAATAAAGTGGAGAGCAATCAAGGATGACACCAATGTGACATGTGACTGTCACATGCACCTACCTCCAAACATGCTTACACGCATACACATATAAAATCATTCAAGGAAGACACCCAATGTGACCTGTGACTGGACTTGCACATACCTACAAACATGCATACACACAAACAAAAGGAAAAAGAAGCTGGATGTGGTGGTGCACATCTTTAATCCTAGCACTCGGGAGGCAGAGGTAGGAAGGCTACCCTGAGACTTCATAATGAATTCCAGGTCAGCCTGAGCTTGCGTGAGACCCTACCTTGAAAAACCAAAAAAATGAAAAAAAAAAAATAAGATTGATGGGGCTGGTGCTATAGCTCAGTATAGACTACTTGCCAGCATGTGTGAGACAATAGGTTCTATCTATCCCCAGCACTGCAAAAAAAAAAAAAAGAAAAAAAAACGAAAACAGAAAAGTCACTGTATCAAGGTACTAAATGTTAATTTTCATGTTATTACAAAGCAATTAATATTTTTCTTTTTAAAAATTTATTTGTAGATCTAACAGCTTTAATGCAGACAGAAACATAGGTAAGATTATTCCCTTTTTTTAAAACTTTTGTAAGTTGAAAGAATACATACATGTGGTGAAAGCTGAATAAATTAAGTGCTTTATTGATTTTCATGATGAAAATCTGTAGCATATGAGAAAATAGGTGGGCCGTGTTATAATGTAGCACCAGTAACTGTATTCAAACGAAGTTTCATTTAAGATGATGATGTTGCTTCTGAGATTTTTGTTATTGTTTTGTTTTTGAGGTAGGGTCTTGCTCTGTAGCCTAGGCTTACCTCAGGCTTGCTGGAATTCATGGCAATTCACCAACTTCTGCCTCCTGAGTGCTGGGATTAAAGGCGTGTGCCACCATACTTGGCTCTAGACCACATTTTTTATCATTTTAACTGAAAACAGTAAGCTGTAAAACAAGTTTCAGTGTATTGAAATTTTTTTTTGTTGCACTGAGTAAAATACTATTTTCAGTCATATTAAGTAAACTTTGTTATTAGATTTTTTTTTATTATTCACCAGAGATTTGTATTTAGAAGAGATGAAGAAAATTGAAAACAACATTGAGGTTGTCTTTGTTTCTATTTTATTGATGAGAGAGAGAGAATTGGGGCACTAGGGCCTCCAGCCACTACAGTTGAACTCTAGATGTGTGTTCCACCTTGTGTGCATATGCAACCTTGCACATGTCATGTTGTGCATCTGGCTTACGTGGGATCTGGGGAGTCGAACATGGGTCCTTAGGCTTCGCAGGCAAGCACCTTAACTGCTAAGCCATTTCTCCAGTCTGTGTCTTTGTATCTTGATCATAAAAGTTTAAATAGAAGATAGGAGACACTCCTTGTGTGGTCTCCTGTGGAGAAAGTTAAAAAGACAGTGAATGCATTGTCTTTGTTTCTTTGATCTGATGAGGACCGTTAGAGACATTGATTATAGGAAGAAGATTCCTTAAACTGAAATATTTTTTTAAAATATTTATTTGATAGAGAAAGAGACAGACAGAGAGAAATAGGTACACCAGAGCTTCTAGCTACTGCAAACAAGCTCTAGACACATGCACCACTTTGTGCGTCTGGTTTATGTGGGTACTGGAGAATTGAACCTGGATCTTATGTTTCACAGGCAAGCACCTTGACTGCTGAGCCACCTCTCCAGCCCTGTTAGTGGTTTTTTGAGGTAGGGTTTATCTCTAGCCCAGTGTAGCAGACAGATTCAGGTTCGCTGAGATCCACCTAGTGACACTGCCTCCAGCCAGGTGGCTGCAGATGCAAACTACAAACAATAAAAAAATGAATATATTGGGGGCCATCCATTCAAACTACCACACCCAAGCTGACCTAGAACTCACTATGTAGTCTCAGGCTGGCCCTGAGTTCATAGTAATCCTCCTACCTCAGCTTCCTGAGTGCTGGGATTAAGGTCGTGTGCCACCACACCTAGCCTGAAATTTTAATATTTGAATTTTTCCATAATGGAGACTGTCATTTTTGCCAGTTGTAGTGCCACATGCCAGTAGGATTGCTAAAGAGGCAGAAGCAGGAAGATGAGGAGTTCAAGACTGTCATTTTTATGCTTGTTTTGTACCTTGTTTCTAGATACTTTTCATTTCTGCCAAATAAATGTATTTATTTGTTTGGGCTATCAAATAACTGAACTCTATCAATTTTTATTTAGAGAGATGTAACTATACCTTGTGGAAAGGACAACTGTTAAATAGAGGAAAGCTTCTGTGCTACATTTCTCTGAGATCAGCTACTCGTGCTTTCTTGCCCATCAAGCTGTAAGTATGTTGTGGAGGGGCCACAGAGGAGGGTGTAGAGGAGGGAATGAAGGAGAACAAAATATAGTGACACAGGCCCCCTGCTCATGCTGTGATAAGACACATTACTTCATATGCTGACCTAAAACACCTAAAACAGAGAAAATAACAGTTGACAGTAGTCATTCTGTCAGGTTCTTTAGTTTTTCTTTTCTTTTCTTTTCTTTTTTTTTTTAATACATTGTTAGGACCTGTTGCCCAGGCTGGCCTTAAACTCCAGGATTATACTACTGCACCCTGCTATTTTATTTTTCTTTGCTGCTACTTTTTTTTTTTTTTTTTTAATTTATTTGAGAGAGAGAGAGAGGAAGAAGCAGATAGAGAGAATGATCATGTCAGGGACTCTAGCTGCTGCATACTCCAGATGCATGTACCACTTTTTGTATCTGCCTTATGTGGGTCCTGGGGAATTGAACCTGGGTCCTTTGGCTTTGCAGGCAATGAGCCTTAACTGGTAAGCCATCTTTTCAGCCCTTTCTTGGCTTTTTAACTCCATATTTCAATTTTACTTTTGGTTTATAAGAACTTCAGTGTTTTTGTTTTTAATATTTTATTTATTTATTTATTTATTTATTTATTTATTTATTTGAGACAGAGAAAGAAAGAGGGAGATAGAGATAGGGAATGGGTGCATCAGGGCCTCTAGCTGCTGCAAATGAACTCCATGGGCATTTGCCACCTTGTGCATCTGGCTTATGTGGGTCATGGGGAATAGAACCTGGGTACTTTGGCTTTTCAGGAAAGCGCCTTAACCTCTAAGCCATCTCTCCAGTCCTTTTTTCTTTTTGAAGTAAGGTCTTACTCTAGCCCAGGCTGACCTGGTTGGCCTTGAGCTCAGTGACTCTACTACCTCTGCTTCCTGGGTAATGAATGAGATTAAAGGAGTTCGCCACCATGCCTGGCTTCTTTAAATAGAATTTTTATTTATTTGAAAGAGAAAGAAAGAAAGGCCAAGAGAGAATGGACTCACCAGGGACTCTAGCTACTGCAAACAAACTCCACACTAGTGTGCCACCTTGTGTATCTGACTTTACATGGGTACTGGGGAATCAAACCCAGGTCCTTAGGCTTTGCCAGGTAAGCGCCTAAACTGTATAGCCGTCTCTGCAGCCCTGATTTATTTTTTAAAAGGTTGATTTAGGACTGGGGATGTGGTTCAGCAGGTAGGGGGCATTTATTGTCCAAGCATGATAACTGAGTCTGTTCCCCAGCAAATCCACAGAGAGCCAGGATTGGTTACACATACTTGTAGCCTAGTGTTAAGGGAGCAGAGTCAGAAAAATCACTTAAGCCTCACGGGTTTGCCAGTCTGACGGAAAACCTGACGTCTCCATTTTTAGTGAGTGACTCGGTCTTAGGAAATGAGGCAAAAGATTGAATGAGTGGAATACCTGCCCTGGCGCACACACACACACACACACACACACACACACAAAGGAATAAGCAAGATTGACTTAATAACTTCAGAAAGTTAATTGGCAAAATGAGCCCTCTGCTTTTCTATCTTGATTTGAGGAAGGGCTAGTCACATTTGTAGTGTAAAATATTTTCCACGTGATTTTAAATCTGAAAGATAGAAATTTAAATTTTGACATAGTAGTTCTGAATATAATAGCTAGAATGGGTGTGCCAGGGCCTTTAGCCTCTGCAAACGAATTCCAGATACATGCGTATATCACCATGTGCATCTGGCTTATGTGGGTTCTGGGGAGTCGAATCTAGAATCTAGGTCCTTAGGCTTCACAGGCAAGTACCTTAACTGCTAAGCCATCTCTCCAGCCCCCTGAATATAAATAGATTTAAAAGTTGACCAGTTCTAGCTGGGCATGGTGGTGCATGCCTTTACTTGGGAGGCTGAGGCAATAGGGTTAAGAGTGTTTTTTTTTTTTTTTTTCTTGTTTTGTTTTGTTTTGTTTTGTTTTTGGAGGTAGAGTCTCACTTCAGCCCAGGCTGACTGGAATTCACTGTGTAGTCTCAGGCTGGTCTTGAACTCACAGCAATCCTCCTACCTCTGCCTCCTGAGTGCTGGAATTAAAGGCGTGCATCACCATGCCCAGCAGGATTATGAGTTTTTAAGGACATTCTTCGCTACATAGTGAGTCCTGGCCAGCCAAAATTACATAGTGAAGCTCGTCTCAAAACAAAACATGTCAGCCAGACCTTTGTTGGAAAGACCCTTAATGTGGAAGTTAAAATATGTATACTGTTTTTAGTCTTATGCCACATATGTTGGAATTGAAAGTTCTAGAAGGATCTGTGGCTATCATCAGAGAGAATTTTATATAGGTTTGAAGATTTAGTTTGTATTGAAGGGTAGACATGTGATCAGTGATAGATAGCATGCTTGGCTTAGCATATAGAAGGCCTCTGGTGTTTGAAAACAAAACAAAATTAACTAGTTCACACTTGACTGTCTTTAGCAAAATGATAATATTTTGTTCTTTGTTGTTAGTCTAATTGATATGTAATAGTCACTCTTCTGGCTTAAGGCTGTAAGGTTGGCAGTATTAGCAGTTACCTATGTGTAGGTACCTGAACTTTGTATATCAGGTCCTCGTTAGGATAAAGTGAAATATTAATGGATCTATTCTTGTATTTTTGGTCAAGTATATATTACTTACATTACTTTATTAGAATCAGAAATACAGGTATGACAAACATGCTTTTTTAAATTGTCTTTCAGTCCTGAGAAGTTAGATGTTGAAACAGTTATGAGTATTGATCATTTGAAACAGAAAATTCCCCCAGCATTGTTTTATAAAGAAACGTACTTGGGTCCAAATGAAGGTAAAGTAACTTAATTTCACTAAAATATATAAGAAGCAGATTTGATTTGATATTTACTGTGTTTTTTTTTTTTCTCATGTCAGTTTTGAAGAATGGAATGTATTGCAGCCTTTATGAAGTTGTAGAAAAAACAAAAATTGGAAGTAACATGGAAAGTTTACTGCAAAAACTGGAGAGGGAAAAACTTGTGAGTGAAAGGCTTTAAAATACTCCTACTATCCCTTGAAAATAACATATTTAAGTAATCATTTATTTTTGCTTATGAAAATCTCACAAGGTCTCTCTTTGGTGCTCTCATTCACCTAACAGTTTGTACTATGACTAGGATTTTTTTTTTTTTTTTTTTTTTTTTTTGAGGTAAGGTTTCACTCTATCCCAGGCTGACCTGGAATTCACTATGTAGTTTTAGGGTGGCCTTGAATTTACAGTGATCCTTTTTACCTTCACTTTCCAAATGCTGGGATTAAAGGTGTGCACCACTGTGCCTGGCTTTTTTTTTTTTTTTTTTTTTTTTTAAGGTAGGGTCTTTCTTTCTAGCCTAGGCTGACCTGGAATTCACTGTGTAGTCTCAGGGTGACCTCGAACTCATGGCAGCCCTTCTTCCTCTGCCTCCCAAGTGCTGGAATTAAAGGTGTGTCCCACCACACCTGGCTTTCTGAATATACTTTTATAGTTAGATTTCTTTCCCCCAGAAGCCTGACTATAAGTGTTCCTCATAATCAAACTATATTCTGCTCTCAAGTTGAGAAGGTGAGAATTGAGATAGTAAATTGGGATATGGAGAGGTATTAAGTTACCCACATCTGTTTGGATATTATGTTTCAAAGAGTATTGGGAATTTGTATAGTTATAAGCTTATCGGAAAATTATGATACTTGTTGACTTCCTAAACATACAAATAAGAACAGGAAGAGGACTCTGTCCTAGATCTTAGCAAGCTTATTAGGTTTTTAGAAGACTTGAATCTTCCCAAAATCAAATTGCAGAGTAAAGTCTGAGATCTTAACTTAAAAGATATGCTATTTAAATTTAAGGTCAGTTGTTCTGTGTGTTAGCAGAATATCCCAAAGGCAAGGCATAATGACAAAGGTCTTTTTCTTTTTTAAAAATGATATTTATTTATTTGAAAGAGAGAATGGGTGTGCCAAGGTCTCCGGCTGGTGCAAACGAACTCCAAATTCATGTGCCACTCTGTGCATCTGGATCTGGGTTTATGTGGATACTGGGGACTCAAACAAGGATGGCAGGCTTTGCAGATAAGTGCCTTTAACCACTGACACATCTTTCCAACCTGACAAAGGCTTTTTCTTTGCTTGTAAAGAGGGAAGAGACAGGTAATCTATTCAGTTTACTCCTAACACAAAGTGGGATACAATCTCTGCAGAAACTGGAACATAATCATCCCTTGAATGTAAATGCCTAGGGAAATGACTCTCCCAGCTTGGTGCCTCAGAACCTCAGCTAGGAACCTGTGTCATTATAATCTCTTAGCCTTCATGATCTAGATAAAGAGTTTATTATCCCTTGGGATCAGTGCAGTTAACTAGATAACTGGCCATGGATACAATTTTAAGGGACTTGGGGAAATAAGCCCATGTTTATTGTAAATGTTGCATTAAAAAATTAGGTTGTTTATTAGAGAAAAAGGGAGAGAGAGAGAGAGAATGGGCACACCAGGTGCTCTAGCCACTACAAATGAATTCCAGACACATGTGCCACCTTGTACATCTGACTTACATGAGTACTAGGGAATCAAACCTGGGTCCTTAAGTCTCACAGGCAAGTGCCTTAACCACTAAGCCATCTCTCTAGCCTATTGTAAATGTTTCTGTGTACCTGACAAGGGTTGTTGAGTCATCCCAGGGGTCACCACCATCTGAAAAGAGAAGCTTCTCTAACCAAAAGTGAGAGTAGCATTAATATATGGGTATGAACATTAAGAGAAGTGCTTACCCAGGCAGTTTGGTGAGTGTAATATATGTAGTTAGCCAGATACCAGCAGACATTACACCCCTAGGGTTCATGACATCCCCCATCATAGGTTTTCAGTACCAGGCATGTATTCCCTCCCATGGAATGGGCTTCCAGTCCAATTAGAAAGTGGTTGGTTTCCTGCATAACAGATGTGCCATTATTGTACCTGTTGGCTCATTTGGCCTAGCTGGCCAAATTTAAGGCTTGTAGTGTCTACTGCTGTGTATTTCCACTGATGACTTCTCTCTCCCATGGAGCTGCATGCAGTGTAGCTTTTTCCAGCTTTCTGTCAGCTGGTCTACAGGGAGGAGATATTCAGCTCAGCACTAGCAAGATTTCTCAGTGACCATGCAGCCCAAGCATATGTAGTCTTCAGCAATAGAGTCTTACCATCTATTCCTGGTGGGGAACCAAGAGCCTTGGCAGTGGACTGTAATGTTTGGGGGCATCAGGGACTTCCCTTGCCAACAATTCACTGGAAGGTATCCCATTCCTGGCACTGAAATTTTTCTAGTAACAATATGGCTTCTGGGTGTTCCATTGTCCAAAAAAGTAGGATCCCATATGGCTTATTTATGTACTCTTAAATTTTGGTTGATCCTTTCCCCACCCTTCCTTTACAAAATATCTTCCCCTTGACCTCACTTATGCCAATCCACCCCCAGTAATCTGTTCATCTACTTACATATCTACAGTTCTGTCCCCTTAAGTCCTCCCCTCTCCTCCCTCCTTTATAGCCTCTTTCTAGCTTACTGGCCTCTGGTACCGATTTTTACTACAACTCACATACAAGATTAAGCATTTGTAGCTAGGATCTACATATGAGAGAGAACATGCCATGCTTGGCTTTTGGGGCCTGGGTTACTTCACTTAGGATAATCCTTTCCAGGTCTTTCCATTTCCATGCAGATTTCATAATTTCATTTTTCTTTACTGCTGAGTAGAGCTTCATTGTATAAATATGTCACATCTTCATTATCTATTCATCAGTTGAGGGACATCTAGCCTGGTTCCATTTCCTAACTATTTTGAATAGAACCACAGTAAACATGGATATGCAAGTTTCTCTAAGGTAGTAAGGCAAGTAAGGAGTGGTATAGCTGGGTCATATGGTAAATCTATTTTTAGCTGTCTCAGGAACCTCAACAGTGTTTTCCACAATGGCTGTACTAGTTTACATTCCCACCAACAGGGTAGAAGGGTTCCTGTTTTTCTGCATCACCAACATTTATTGTCATTTGTTTTCTTGATGATAGCCATTCTGACAGGAGTGAGACTGAATCTCAGAGTGGTTTTAATTTGCATTTCCCTGATGGCTAAGGATGTAGAACATTGTTTTTTTTAATGTTGATAGGCTATCTATATTTCTTCTGAAAACACTCTAGTTCAATAGCCCATTTTTTTTTCAATAGCCCATTTAATTAGTATTTATTTGAGAGCAAGAGAATAGACATGCCAAGGTCTTCAGTCACTTCAAACAAACTCCAGACATATGTGCCACCTTGTACATCTGGATTATATGGGTCCTGGGGAATCAAACCTGGCTCCTTTGGCTTTGTCAGCAAGCACCTTAACCACTAAACCATATCTCTAGCCCCACAGCCCATTTTGTAATTGTGTTGTTTGATTTCTTATCATTTCATTTTTTGAGTTCTTTGTATACTCTGGATATTAATCCTTTGTCAGATGTATAAGTGGCAAAGATTTTTTTTCCCATTCTGTATTTTACCTCTTTGCTATTCACAATGTCCTATAATGTATAAAAGCTTTTTAATTTCTTGACTTGCCAGTGGTTGATTAGTGGTTTACTCCCTGAACAACTGGAATTACGTTCAGAAAGTCATTGCTGTATTGAAGTATTTTCCCTACTTTTTACTCAAGCAGTTTCAGAGTTTCAGGTCTGATATTCAGGTCTTTGATCCATTCAGACCTGATTCTTGTGCATGGAGAGCGGTAAGGGTCTATTTTATCCTTCTGTGTATAGATACCCAGTTTTTCCAGCACAATTTATTAAAGAGGGTGTCTACTCCAATGAATATTTTTGGCATTTTTGTCAAAAATCAGATAGCTGTAGCTTCCTGGGCTTACATCTGGATTCACTATTTTGTTCCATTGATCTACGTGTCTGTTTTTGTGCCAGTACCATGCTGTTTGTGTTTTTTGTTGTTGTTGTTGCTGTTTACTTTTGTTTTTCGAGGTAGGGTTTCACTGTAGCTCAGGCTGACCTGGAATTCACTATGTAGTCTCAGGGTGGCCTCAAACTCATGGTGATCCTCCTACCACTGTCTCCTCCCGAGTGCTGGGATTAAAGGCATGTGCCACCACACCCGGCTCCATATTGTTTTTGTTAACTGTGGCTCTGTAATATATCATAAAGTCAGGTATGGTGCTACCACCAGCCTTATTTTTGTGTCTCAGAATTGTTTGGGCTATTCTTTGTTTTTTTGTGCTTCCAAATGAATTTTTGGATTGTTTGTCTACTTCAGTGAAGAATACCTTTGGAATTTTGATGGGGATTACACTAACTGTATAGATTATTTTTGGTAAGATTGACATTTTCACATTATTGATTCTTCTAATGCAGGAACATGGGATGTCTGTCCATTTCCTAGTGTCTTAAAGTTTTCATTGTGGAGACTCTTCACTTCCTTAGTTAGGTTTATTCCAAGGTACTTTATTTACTTTTTGAGGCAATTATGAGTGGGAGTATTTCCCTGATTTTATCCTTGGCATGTTTGTTGTTAGTATATAGGAAGACTGCTGATTTATATGTGCTTATTTTGTATCCTGCTATTTGCTAAAAGTGTTTATCAGCTCTTAAGGAGTTTTTTGGTAGAGTTTTAGGGTCCCTTATGTATAGAATCATATCTGCAAACAAAGATAATTTGAACTCTTCCTTTCCTATTTGTATCCTTTTTATTTGAGTCTCATTGTTATAGCTAAGACTTTTAGTCTTACTATACAATATTAAATAAAAGTGGGGACAGTGGACACCCTTGTCTTTTTCTTGATTTTATTGGAAATGCATTAAGGCTTTCCTCATTTATAGTAATATTGGCCATAGGTTTGCCATTGATAGCCTTTATTATGTTGAGATATTTTCCTACTGTCCCAAGTTTCTTTGGGATTTTTTTTTTTTTTATCATGAAGTGATGCTAGATTTTGTAAAATGCCTTTTTTGTATATATTGAAATGATCATGTGATTTTTGTCCCTCAGTCCACTTATATGGTGTATTACATTTATCAATTTGCATATGTTGAATCATCTCTGCATCTCTTGGACAAAACCTACCTGGTCAGGGTGAATGATGTTGTTTGATATATTCTTCTATTCTATTTGCCAGTATTCTGTTGAGAATCTATGTTCAGGAGGGAGATTGGTCTGTAGTTTTCTTTCTTTCTTTCTTTCTTTTTTTTGGTCATTGTCTAGTTTTGGTATCAGGGTAATACTGGCTTCATAAAAGGAGTTTGTAGTATTCCTTCTTCTCTATTTTATGGAAGAATTTGAAAAGTATTGGTGTATATGCTTTTTTGTGAAAGTTTGGTAGAATTCACCAGTGAATCCATCTGGGCCTGGACTTTTTGGAAGGATTTTTTTGTTTGTTTTTTGAGGTAAGGTCTCACTATAGCTCAGGCAGACCTGGAATTCACTATGTAGTCTCAGGGTGGCCTTGAACTAACAGCAATCTTCCTATCTCTGCCTCCTGAATGTTAGTGTTAAAGGCAAGCACCACCATGCCCAGCATTTTTTTTTTTTTAATAATTGCATTGATCTCAGTGCTTGTTATAGGTTTAAGTAGTTTATGTCATTGTGATTTAATTTGGTAAGTCATATATCTAGGAAATCATCCATTTCTTTTAGATTTTCAGACTTAGTGGAGTATATGTTCTTAAAATATTTCCTTGTGATTTTCTGAATTTCTTTGGTATCTGTAATGGTGCCTTTTTATTGTTAATTTTATTAATTTGTGTCTCTTCTCTTTTGGTCAGATTTGCTAAGGGGCTATTAATATTGTTTATTCTTTGACAAAACCAACTCTTCATTTCATTGACTCCTTGTTTTTTTGTTGTTGTTGTTTCTATTTCATTAATTTTTACCCTAATCTTTATTATTTCTTCCTGTTTATTTTATTTCCCAAGACCTCAAGGTGAAGCATTAAGCTGTTACTTGCAATTTTTCTAATTTCTTTTATTAAAAAATATTTTTATTTATTTATTTATTTATTTATTATAGAGAGAGGGAGGGAGAGAATGAGTATGCTAAGGCCTCTCAGTACTGCAAATAAACTTTAGACTCATGTGCTGCCACCATGTACATCTGGATTATGTGGGTCCTGGGGAAATCAAACCTGGGTCTTTAGGCTTCACAGGCAAGCATCTTAACTGCTAAGTCATCACTGCATCCTGTAATTTTTTTTCTTTTAATTTTTTAAATTTATTTATCTATTTGAAACAGAGAGAGAGAGAGAAAATGGGCACGCCAGGGCCTCTAGCCATTTCATACGAACTCCAGACACATGCACCACCTTATGCATCTGACTTATGTGGATCCTGGAGAATCGAACCTGAGTCCTTAGGCTAAGCACCTTTACCACTAAGTCATCTGTACAGCCCTGTAATTTCTTAATATAGGGACCTAAATCTATAAATTTCCCTCTTAGGATTTTCTTCATGTGTTCCATATGATTTGACAGGTTGTGTTATTATCCAGTGATTCTGTGAATATTTTGATTTCATTCTTGATTTTTTCAGTGACCCATTCATCATTCAGTATTGTACTGTTTAGTTTCCATGATTTTATGTATGCTCTATAGTTTTTCTTGCTATTGATTTGTAGTTTAATCCCTGTTGCAGTCAGGTTCGCATTGCTGACAGAAATCACCTGACCAAGAGCAGCTTGTAGGAAACAAACGAGTTTATTTTGACTTACAGAATCAAGGGGAAGCTCCATCATGGCAGGAGAAAGTGATGGCATGAGCAGAGGCTATATATCACTTCCTGGCCAACATTAGGTGGACAACAGGAACAGGAGAATGTGCCAAACACTGGCATGGGGAAACTGGCTTTAATGCCCATAAGCCCACCCCCAGCAATGCACTGCCTCCTGGCGGTATTAATTCCCAAATCTCCATCAGGTGGGGACCTAGCATTCAGAACACCTAAGTTTATGGGGATCACCTGAATCAAACCACCACAATCCCATTGTGATCAGTTAAAGTACAAGGAATCATTTCAATTTCCTTTATTTGCTTTGTGTTCTAACATACAGTCTATTTTAGGAATGTTCCATTTGCTGCTGAAAAAAAGAATATATTTTGCAGCATTTGGATGGAATATTCTGTAGGTAACAGTTAGGTTCATTTGTTCTGTTATGTCATTTAATCCACATGCTTCTCTGTTTTTTGCTGGGATGACCTGTCCTCTGGTGAAAATGGTATATTGAAGTTACCCACAATTGTGCTTGGTGTTATCTGTGACTTTAAGCCTAATAGTGTTTGTTTGATGAAATTGGGAGCCCCATGTTAGGTGCATATATGTTTATAATTGTAATGTCCTCCTGTTGGATTTTTTGGGGGGTGGGGGGTTCTCGCTCTAGCCCAAGCTGACCTGGAATTCACTATGTAGTCTGAGGTTGGCCGATCCTCCTACCTCCGCCTCCCGAGTGTTAGGATTAAAGGCATGCACCACCACACCCGGCTTGGATAATGAATATAAAATGACCTTCTTTATCTTTCCTCATTAATGTTGGTTTGAAGTCTATCCTATCTGATATTAGAATAGCAACACCTGCATGTTTCCTATGTCTATTTGCTTGAAATACCATTTTCCATGCTTTCATCCTAAGGTATTGTCTTTCTTTTCTGGAGAGGTGAGTTTCTTGGAGGCAGCAAACCAAAGGAACCTGCCTTTTAATCCAGTCTGCATGCTTGTTGTGTCTTTTTGGTTGGGGCATTGAGGCCATTGATACTAAGGATTATTATTGAAAGGTGTGTATTTATTCTTGCCATTCTTCTCACTTTTGTAGTGTTGCCTGTTTTCCTTTTTTTGTTTGTTTGTTTGTTTGTATAAACTATTAATTGAACAGGGTTTATTTTTTTCCAGTCTTATGTATGTGCTTTTCTTTCTTTTCAATGGGATAGATCCCTTCAAGTATTTTCTGTAGAGCTGGTTTAGTGGTCATATGTTTCTTTAGCCTATTTTTGTTGTGGAAAGTCCTTATTTTTCTCAATTGTGATGGATAGCTTTGCTGAAAAAAAAATTTATTTATTTGAAGAGAGTGAGTGAGTGAGTGAGTGAGAAAGGCAGGGGGTGAGAGAAAGAGAGAGAAAGCGAGCGAGAGCGCAAAAGAGAGAAAGAGAATCGGCATCTCAGGGCCTCCAGCTCTTGTGGCTAGCCCAGGCTGACTTGGAATTCACTGTGTAGTCTCAGGGTGGCCTTGAACTCATGACAATCCTCCTACCTCTCCCTCCCAAGTGCTGGGACTAAAGGTCTGCTGTACTTTGCTCAGCTCCCTTCTGGCTTTTAATGTTTGTATTGAGTAATCTGCTGTTCCCCTCATTGGCTTGCCTTTATAGGTAACTTGATGCTTCTCTTTTACTGCTTCCAGTATATTTTCTTTGGTCTTTTGGTTTGTTCAGTAGTTTAATTATAATATGGCAAGGAGAGGTTCTTTGCTGATCTTGTCTGTTTGGTGTTCTAAATGCTTCTTGTATCTGTATTGGCATCTCTTTCCCGGTTTGGGGCAAATTTTCTGTGATATTGTTGAAAATACCAACTATGCCTTTAGAGTGAAATTCTTTTCCTGCCACACCCTGAATTCTTATGTGTGAGCTCTTTATAGTATCCAGAATGTCTTGAAATCCCCATTCATACCTTTCTTAGTTTGTCTTTCCCTTTGTTGGAATGCTCTAGATCTACCACCTTGTCTTCTTGTTTAGATATTCTGTCTTCTCCTTGGTCCATTCTACTGGTGAGACTTTCTATAGAGGTTTTATTTATTTATTTATTTTTTGAGGTAGGGTCTTACTCTAGCCCAGGCTGACCTGGACTTCCTTATGTAGTCTCAGGGTGGCCTAGAACTCATGGCGATCTTCCTACCTCTCCCAAGTGCTGGGATTAAAGGCATGTGCCACCACGCCTGGCTAGCTTTTTTTTTTTTTTTCTCTTGAGAGAGCAAGGGGGAGAGAGTAAAAATTGGTATGCCAGGTCCTCTAGCCACTGCAGTCAAACTCCAGACGTGTGCACCGCCTGTGTGCATCTGGGTCACGTGGTTTCTGGAGAGTCGAACCTGAGTCCTTAGGTTTTACAGGCAAGCACCTTAACTGCTAAGCCATCAATATAGCCCTAGAGTTTTTAAATTTGATTTACTGTGTTTTTCATTTCTGGTATTTCTTCAGTATTTCTATTTTCTTTCTCATATATTGTATCTTTCTCCTTATTTTGTTAAGTTGGTGTTATGTGTTGTTAGGATTCCCTCAGGAGTTTGTTCTTTGATTCATTTGATTTCCTTGAACTTACTTGTATTATAATGTAGAGATTTTTGCATCCTGAGTTAATTTGATACTTGGATTTTATAATTACCTGCTTTACTCTGAGTCATGTATGTCAAAAGTTACGTATTTCCAGGGTTAGTAGCCTAAGGTGCCATGTGTGTGGCTTTTACGTTGCTCCTAGAGTAACAGCAGGAGTGACTCAAGCTTTTGCATATGCCTGCTATGTAAATACTCTAGTATCAAATTGGCAAGAATGTTCCTTTTTTCTTCTTCTCCTTTTTTTTTTTTTTTTTTTTGGCAGTAGGGTCTCGCTGTAGCTCAGGCTGACCTGGAATTCACTATGTAGTCTCAGGGTGGCCTCAAACTCGAGGAATTCTCCTACCACTGCCTCCCATGTGCTGGGATCAAAGGCACTGGACACCACTCCTAGCAACCATGTTTCTTTTGTTGTTGTTGTTCCAATTTTAGTATATGTGCTGCCAAAGAGAGCACCCATGTTTCTTTTTAATTTCAGTAATTGCTGGTGGGTAAAAGAACAAGGCTGGTAAAGATATGCTAGGGTGTTTGTTTCTTAGAAGTAGGAACAGTGTAAGGTGAGATCTTATGAAGGTTAGTATTAACATTGAAAAAATGATGGAGGTGTTCTGGAGAGATGGTTTAGTGGTTAAGGTGCTTACCTGCAATGCCAAAGGACCCAGGATCAATTCCCTAGTACTCTTGTAAAGACAGATGCATGTCTTTGGAGTTGGATTGCAGTGTCTAGAGGCCCTGGCGTACCCATTCTCTCTATCTGTGCCTCTCTCATAAATAAAGTTGGAGATGGCTTAGGGATCTGGAAGAGAGAAGTTGGGTACTGTTAGTTTCCACAGATATTAGAAGTTGTTGAGTCTATGGAAGGTTGTACTTATGGAGAACAAGGAGGGGAAGAGGAGATGGTGTGGAAAATTGGTTGGGAAAAGAGGGAAAGTAAACAAATTGTGGTTAGAAGAGATTGTAGAAAGATTCCAATAGTACACTGGATGGAGGAAAAAAACAGAACAATTCTAAAATCAAACTGAGCAATATAGATACACAAACAAAACCAGCATGTAGGGTTTAGTAGTATCTATGGAGTGGGGATTAAAACAAACTAACTAAGCCGGGCATGGTGGCGCACGCCTTTCATCCCAGCACTGGGGAGGCAGAGGTAGGAGGATCGCCATGAGTTCGAGGCCACCCTGAGACTACAGAGTGAATTCCAGGTCAGCCTGGGCTAGAGTGAGACCCTACCTCAAAAAACCAGAAAGAAAAAAAAAAACTAATAAAACCAAATTCCCTAAACTGTCTGGGCATGTGACTCACACCCTTAATCCTATCAACTGGGAGGCTGATACACTGGTCTGTTATGGGTTCCAGGTCAGTCTGGGCCCTAATGAGACCATGCCCCTAAGAAAGAAGAAAAGGGGAGGGGAGGCACTATAAATAAAGAACTGTCAAAAGCAACAGAAGCCAATCTCAAGACACAATTTATTTAAGAATGGCAAAGCTGACCAAAAGTACATCAAGCAAATCTAAAACATCGTATTTTTGTGTAAGTGGACTAGGCATGAATTCTTTCCCTCCCTAGGATTTTTGTTAAGTAACCTGTCCTGCTATATAAAGTTAAATTAGCGCTTCCAGTGCAGACCTGTATACCTGGGCTTTGGTGCAGATATTGACCCGGTATAAGGTGGCCCCATTACCTTTCGTAGTGGCTTTGGGTCTCATCTAATGCAGAGTGCCTGCTTGGTTTCCTCTTTGTTTTGCTGTGGGCTCAGCTAGACTGCTTTGGTCAGTGGATCTGCTCTTCAGATCAGCTGTGCTGGATGCTGTGTGGCTGAGATCCCTTGGGTTCCCAAAATCTCCAGTGGCTCCTGGTGCTGGTGATTGGGGAAAGGAAGGGAAGGCGAAGGCTGTGGAGAGTGCATGAAGAGGGTGCTTGAAATTGTTCCAGAGCTGATCAGCTGGTCCCTGTTGACTTCTCCTTCAGGAGCTGCTCAGCTGGTCCCTGTTTTCTTTTTCAGGTTTTTTGACTTAGTGAGGCTGGTGTGAGTGGAGAGTACAGTCTCCTCTGTGGTTGTGCTCCTCCACGTCAGGCAGGGCTAGGTGAATAGCTCTTCCCAGCAGACTGCCTGCCAGGGCTGCTGCTGGAGCCTATTCTTGCTGGTTGTGTGGTTGGTAGAAGCTCTGGGTCTCTCTTGCTTCTCTGCTGGGGTTAATACTTCCTTATACATCTTCACTTTTCAGTAGAAGAGTATATTGTAAGGTTTTTCTGTCTTCCCCTTCCCCCAAGCTGCTTTGTGTGGCTACTACTCCACCATCTTAGCTGGAAGTCCCCTATCTGTTTATTCTTCAAATTTGTAACTGTTGTGTGTATGCCAGAGCCTCTTGCTGCTGTAAAGGAACATCAGATATTTGTACCAGTTTTTGCATCCACCTTACATGGGTGGCTTGGGAATTAAACGCAGGTCAGCAAGCTTTGCATGCAAGTGCCTTTTAACTGCTGAGCCATCTCTCCAGCCCATTGCTTTCCTTTTGAGTGTAGTATTTTTAGTAGCACAGTCATTTTTTGGCCTTTAAATTATTAATTCTTATACCGACTTTATTATTTACATTGTTAAAAGCTATTCAGGTAACACAAACTCCAGAGTGCGTATATCCTTTTGTGTTCAATTCATCCTTTAATTTAGAAGATACTGTGAAGTGTTTAATTCTAGTGTTTGGGAGGCAGAGGTAGGAGGATCGCCATGAGTTCAAGGCCACCCTGAAACTATATAGTGAATTCCAGGTCTGGGGGTAAGAAAAAAGATACTGTGAAGTATTTCAGTAGCTCTTCAAATAGTGTTTTACATTAGATTGTTTTCTTTTCCTCTGACACAATGCCCTCAGATCTTTCAGTTAATATTTTTGCAGTTTGACTAAGTTGGATTTTTTTTCGTTTATAATCTGGCCCCTGGTCTTTATTTCTAGACTCAGTCTTGAGTCATAAGTACAAACTGTGTGTCATTTTCTTGCTGCCTTAGCTCATGATGTTGCTTCTCCTAAAACGTATTTCCCACAATTTCAGTTTTTTGTCACTGCCTGTTCCTCCTCATTTGACGTCTTTTACTACCATAAATGACGGCTTTTACTTTTGTGTTGCTTTGTAAATCTTGAGGGGAACTTTCTGTCTTAAGTAAATTTCTAGTGTTCCTTGTGTTTCTCTTTACCTTGGTGATCAAGCCTTGTGCTGCTGTCTTTCAAGTTATTTCTGGTAGGTCAAAAAGTGCAATGTGAAAAAATGCTCACTAAATATGGGTGGAATTACATTCTGGCAACACATTTTATTCAAGATTATTTTGAACTTTGCAACAGCAATATTTTAAAGCATGTTTTATAGTCAACATCTACCGTACATGGCAATTAATGTCATTTAAACTGACAAGGAACTGATTATAAGTTTTAACAAGCTTGTTTCACAGTTAGGTGAATTATTTCAATAACATTCTTTAATATATTATGAAAACAAGTTTTTAAGCAGATGCCTTTAACTGCTGAGCTGTCTTCTAGCTTAAAACCAAGTTTTCACTTCGGGGAATCTTGTTCATTAGCAGTTAGTGATGTTTTTGTTTTGCCTTGCTAAAGAGAAAGAACTTTTATACTATTGTAGCAGTCTTTTCCCTAAAAGGATCATTGTAATTTTTTTCTTTATAATTAGTAGAAAGTGCTACCTTATGGTGAGTAATAATAAAGTAGATGTAATTTCCCTCTCCCCAAAATGCAGGTTCTTGTTAAACCTTTGGGAGACCGAGGATATCTTTTTCTTCTCTCTCCTTATCAGATGGTTTCTCCATATGGTAAGTAGTCTGTCTTTACTTTTCACAATTAAAAAAAAGTTAAAATACATTGTTAATGAATTTAGCTTCTGTTTTTTTAGAACATCAGACTGGCAAGTCTCGAATCCTACATGCTTTGTTTCTGTTTCAAGAACCTAGATGCATAATTACTTGTAAGTTCTTTGCTTATTGAAGTGTAATTGTTAATAGATGCCAATATTTTCAATGAAAAAATTCAGGTAGTTTATATTTGGGAAATGTTGGAGGTACACAGTGGAATTGGCAATATAAAACATATATTACTTTTCTTTTTTCCCCTGCCTTTGAGAAAGTGTCTTACATTGTAGCCTTGAATGACCTGGAACTTGCTGTGTAGAATAGATTGGCCTCGAACTTGTGGCAGTCTTGCTTGTTCCCCTCAAGTGCTGGGATTATGGATGTATGCCAACTTCCCCCTTACCAAAAAAAAAAAAAAAAAAAAAAAAAAAAAGCCTGACACTTTTTAAACTATGAAAATTGTGGGGTTTTTTTTCCCTCCAATGCTGTCATTGGTTTGGGTTTTTTGTTGTTGTTGTTGTTATTGTTGCTGTTTTGTTTTTGAAGGTAGGGTCTCACTCTAACCCAGGCTAACCTGGAATTTACTATGTAGTTCCAGGCTGGTCTTAAACTCATAGCAATCCTCCTACACCACTCCTGTTCATATTTCAAGGGTTTTTTTTTTTAATTTTTTTTTGTTATTTTTATTTATTTATTTGAGAGCGACAGACAGAGAGAGAAAGAGGCAGATAGAGAGAGGGAGTGAGAATGGGCGCGCTAGGGCCTCCAGCCACTGCAAACGAACTCCAGACGCGTGTGCCCCCTTGTGCATCTGGCTAACGTGGGTCCTGGGGAGTCGAGCCTTGAACCGGGGTCCTTAGGCTTCACAGGCAAGCGCTTAACCGCTAAGCCATCTCTCCAGCCCTTGAAGGGTTTTTATACCATTATTTTTCTACATTTTTTTAAGAAAAATTCTTTCTTGTATTTTTTTTTTTTTGGTCCATTATTTTCTTTTTTCTAAACATAACTTATTGTGTTCAGCTTTTAGTGACCTCAGAATTTTATGCATCAGAGTACATATTAGGCCTTCCCAGTTAATAATAATCTTGGATACTGATGTTTAAAAAAAAAATGTTGCCTTTACAATAAACTTAAATATACATTAAGGTAAAATTCCCAGTAATTGACTTACTGTTGGATTATGTGTGAATTTCTCAGTGGTGACTACTAAATGCTTGCATGTTTGCTTATGGAAAAGAGGGTTCATAGGATATTACACTAGTTACTTGGTGAGAAAAAAGACTTTGCTGTCATTTACAGGACTGATAATCCTTCAGGCCTCAGATTTTCCTCTATTTATTTCTCTTTCCACTTTGTCACTGTGTTGATTAGGAGCAACAGGAAGCGAACATCTTCAGTCAGTGGCAGGTTTTTTTCTTTGTTGTAGTTTGCTACTGGCCTGTTTTTAGCAGATTGCTCCTCATGTGTTTGCTACATTCCCTTGTGAATCAGGGGAGATATTCATGTATAGATGCTGTTACAGTTCTTAGCAGTATGTTAGATCTGTGCTTGCTTAGTTTCTTCATTGCTAATGTGATTTGATTTTCTTTTATCATTTGTTTGTTTGCAGCGCATAAAGGTTCAACCAATGCAGCACCTCAGGAGAGGCACGAGAGCATGCCAGAGATGTTAAAGATAGCTCAGTTCTTACAGTTCTCTTTGATTCAGTGTCGAAAGGAATTCAAAACTATAAACTCTGTAAATTTTCATTCTGTTGTTGAAAAATACGTAAGTGAATTTTTTAAGCGAGGTTTTGGTTCAGGTAAACGAGAGTTTTTCATGTTTTCATATGATTCACGATTAGATGACAAAAAGTTCTTATACTCAGCTCCAAGAAATAAATCCCACATTGATGACTGTTTGCATACCTACATTTTCCAGCCAGAAGTATATCAGTTACCTATTTCTCAATTAAAAGAGTTATTTGAAGAAAATAGAAGGCGGCTACAGTTTAGTCCACTTCCAGACTATGAAGGTCAGGAAGAAGAAATGAGTGTAACAAAGATGAAATGTGGAAGGCGAAATAGTGCAAGAGGTGAAATGATTAACCCTGAAAAGCAAAAGTCATGTCATTCTCTGGATTATGATAAAGATAGAGTCAAAGAATTGATTAATTTAATTCAGTGTAAGAAAAAACATGTGAGTGGGGACACAGACACAGAAGACATGAAGAGCAAGAATCTCTTGAAGAGGAAGCTTGAAGATGTTCCCGAGAACGTGAGAAAGTTTGCTAAAATCAGTAATTTTTCTGAAAATTACCATCTATATGAAGGTAAATAACACCACTACTTTTTTGGTAAATAAGATATAGAGCATTAGTTCTTTCCTGTGGTACAGGGATTTACATATTATAAAGCCAGAGGGACAAGTTTGACTTTTTGTTTGGGATCTTTAAATCTCTTTTTTAATTGAAAACTTTTAAATATGTACATTCTGTATTTTTATCATAATCCCCTTCCATCACTCTCTCTAGTCCCTGCCTTTCACATACCCCATGCCCCTTCCATTGAATCCCTTCCTCCCTCCAGTCCCTCTTCTATTTCAACATCTTATTTTTTCTTTTGCCATCTTTTTGTTGTTGTTGTTGTTGTTAATTTTATTTATTTATTTGCAAGCAGAGAGATAGAAGAAAGGCAGACAGAAGGGGCAACCCAGGGCCTCCAGCCACTGCAAACAAACTCCAGATGTATGTGCCCCTTGTGCATTGTGCATCTGGCTTACATGAGTCCTGGGGAATCAAACCTGAGTCCTTTGGTTTCACGGGCAAATGCCTTAACTGCTAAGCCATTTCTCCAGCCCTCTTTTGCTATCCATGATGGCATGTTGATGGGACCAATATTGTGCAGGTAATAGCTGCTGTGAGGTCATGAATGTAGCAGTAAGTCAAATTTGTGTATAGAATCTCCTGCCCATCCTCTGGCCCTTAGGTTGTTTCTGTTACCTCTTCCACTCTTGTTTTGATACAAGGTCTTACCCTGGAGCTCTGGCAGGCTCCAGATTCACTGTGTAGCTCAGGCTGTGCACAAATTTGTAGCAGTCCTCATGCTACATCTTCTCAGTGCTGGGATAGATGTGAGCCACCACGTCCACCTGCCCCCCCCCCCATTTCATAAAGAAATTTATGTTAGAATATAATCATGGCCATTCATTTATATATATATATATAGCAGAGTTGCAACAAACCCATAAAGACCACAGTATTTACTGTCTGACCCTGTATAGGAACTATTTGACCTGGTGTGTTAGATTTCTGACTTTTTGGTTTAGGGTATATTCAGATGTTGCGCTTCTAAGTAAAGCTTGAAATCATGGCTCCTATATATTTTATTCTTTTTACTATTGAACATCATTGCAATTTTTTTTAAATGATGTTGCTAAATGAAAGGTATCTTATAAGCTTTAAACCGGGATTTCCTAGATACATACAATTCTTGCTTTCTTGATTTGTGTATTGTTTCAGTCAGTGGGAAGGCTCATGTTGAATAGGTGTTTTTGCATTTGGTGGTAGTGCTAGGGATTGAACCCAAGGCCTCATACATGCTAGACAAGCACATTGGCACTGAACTATACCCCCAGTATACTTATTTACGTATTGCAAGTAAGTTAAAATACTCTTCATCTGTGCTTTTAATAGTTTTATACTGACTAGTCCAAAACATGAAAAGTGGGTTGCATGTGTGCGTGCGCACGTGCTGGTGTTACTGATAATGGCAGATCTGACTATCCCTCCACCTTAGTGAAACATTTCCTTTCTTTTCAAATGCATTTTATCTCTGATTAGGTTGGGTAATTAGTGTTCTTATCAAACTTATGTTTTTGGTGATCTATATTTGAGTCCTGACCTTTTTTTTTTTTTTTGAGGTAGGGCCTCACTGTAGCCTAGGCTGGCCTTGAACTCACAGCAGTCCTATGTGCTGGGATTAAAGGTGTGTACCACCATGCCAGGCCTTGATTCCTGACTTGACTTTTTTTTTAATGGGTGTGCCAGGCCCTATATCCACTGCAAATGAACTCCAGGTGCATATGCTACCTTGTGCATCTGGTTTGCGTGGGTACTAAAGAATCAAACCTGGGTCCTTAGGTTTCACAGGCAAGCACACTGCTAAGCCATCTCTCCGGCCCAAGTCCTGACTTTCTGACATGGCTGCTCTCTACAATAGTGGGGTTTTACTGAATCAACAACCTTGTACATGCTAAGCAAACACTTGCCCACTAAATGCTTTCTTGCTTTCTGAGATAGTGAGCTAAGTTGCCCAGGCTGGCCTGTAATTCACTCTATAGCCCAGGATGACCCTTGAATTTGTAATCCTCTTACCTTGGTTTCTCAAGTAGCTGGAATTCCAGATCTTCAATATACAGGCACCTTTACTTTCTTTATACTTAATAACCAATGTGGAATTCACCATACCTATGTTATTTGTTTAAATTAATTAAAATGAGATAAAATAGCTATCCAGCTTTTGGACAGTACAGATAGAAAACATTTCAGTCACTCTAAAATGTTCTACTTGACAGTACTATTGTCTGTTATAGCTGTCAGGGTTTTTTCTTTACTTGACTTGTGTATCCCTTTTTGCCCTTGTCTGTTCTGCCCGCTTAGTGGAGAGGCTAGACTTTATAAATTTTTTTGACTGATTTCAGTATTGCTGAGACCAGTGTCATCTTCTGTACTTTGCTTTTCAAGGCTTTATGACGGACTAGCCAGGTCTGGCAATGCTCAGCACTCTCTTTCACTTGCTCTTGGCTAAGGCTTACTTCCTTTCCTTGTATTCATAAAACTCCTCCTAGCTTTTCCATCCTCACACACCAGATCTTTCCTCAGCTGTCTGACTATTCTGCTCCCTAATATTCTCGGTTCCCTTTATCTTAGGCTGGACCTGTCATAGGAACCTGTTGACCTGTGTCATGAGAGTGAAGTGCTTAATGGGTCAGGTACTTTAGCACTGGATTTGTTCAGTTCTTAAGTAGGCATTATTGCCCTCATTTTGCAGATGAGGAAAACATCTTAGATGATTTAAATAATGTTACCTAAAGATAGAGAAATAGTGGCAGAATCCATGTTTAAACTATGTTCCTACTGATCCAAAGTATTGTTCTGAACTGTGCTCTATTTCTTCGATCTCTACAAACAACATACTTGTTTAGTTGGTCACTGACTAATTCTCTGTTTGTAGAAAAGTTGGGCTTCATCAGCAATTGGAATGGTGAGAAGGCCATGCTCATTACAATAAACCAAAGGAGAAATAGCAAGGGAAGAAGTACAAATGGTTAAACTAAAACTATTATGAATGCCAGACTTGGACTTTTAGGGGTCTTTTTAACTTTTTAGTCATTTTATGTGTATTTTTGTTTCTGAAAGTAGAATTTGTGTGCTTGTACACATGTAACACTGTGTGTGTGCATGTGTAACATGGCATTTGTGTGCGCATGTGCACATGGTTATTAATATTACATATACTTCTTGGAATATGAGGTTATTAATAGAATGCTTAAATGACAAGTATTAATTTTCACCTAGTAGAAGTTTTGGGCTATATGCAAAATTTCAGAAGCAGTTATATTTTTAAAGTAAAGAATGGGCATATTTGAAATCTAAGTCCCAAATATTTTATTTCCTACCCATGTTTTACAAGTGATTATTAAGGTGTATTTAGTCTGGAATCGTGGCATAAGCTTTTAATCGCAGCACTCAGGAGCCAGAGGTAGGAGAATTACTATAAAATGTGAGGCCACCCTGCGAGTACATGGTGAATTCCAGATCAGCCTGGACTAGAGCAAGACCTTGTTTTCAAAAAAAAAAAATTTTTTTAAAGGAAGGCTTATTTGATTTTTGTTGTTGTTTGTTTAATACATACACTGGCTACTACTTTGTCCTGCTTGTCTTCCTCTTTCCTTTTCAAAGTTGTTTTGGAGACAGGGTTTCATGTTACCCTAGGCTGTCTTTGAACTCATTACATAGCCTAGTTTTCTGTCTTAAACTTCAATACATGATTTTTTTTTCTTTTTTTCAGAGTCCCCACAGCCAGTTGGCTTACTTGGGCGTGAACCTGACTTAAGATTGCAGCAGCAGGATACCTGCACCCCTGGTTTTACTGACATACATAAGATTTGCAATTGGCTGTCAGAAACACTCTCACATGCACGCCACTCAGATACATCCCTGACGGACACAGTCAACAAAGCTTTGGGATTGAGTACCACTGATGCCTATGAAGATCTAAGGCCAAAACATGAGTATGAGCTGAACTCCACTGTAGATAAGAAAGACTATGAGCAGTCTACTTGTACAAAAATTGAAAATGTGCATTTTAAGGGTACCCCGAGCCCATTGCTAGAAGCTGAAGCGGCATCTTTGAAGTATCCTGCTCTTTCTGCCTGTGAAGTAGGCACTGACCATAAGCTTCATTTGAAAGAAGTAAGCCATGTCTTTTTTGCTATCTTCGTTTGGTCTTGTTAGTGTATTTGTCAGAGAACTAAGAGAGGGCTGGGAGATAGCTCAGATGGTAAAGTACTTGCCTTGTAACTTGTAAGCACAAGAACCTAAGTCCCCAGAACCCACATAAAAATGCTAGGCAGTGATGTGCACCTGTAATTCCAGTGCTAGAGAGGCAGAAATAGGAGGATCCCCTAGGTTTGCTGGCTAGCCATTGTAGGCTTATTGGTGATGTCCTTAGCCACTGAGAAACCCTGTGTGAAAAAGACGTGGACAGTGTATTTAAAGAGCAATAGGTTGTCCTCTGGTGTATGCACACATGTATGCCAAACAAACAAAACTAAGATAATCCTGAGTAAAACTGCCTGTCCACAAGTGTGGTTGTAAGCTTTCTTTGTTACAAAGAGGTAAACAGTGAAGTTACCATTTTCCAGCCTGCTTGGAACTAGTTTTACCTGTTAGGATAAATTTAAGGCTGAGGGAATGATTGGCAGATTGGGAGTTGATTCCATATTGTTTCATGCTGTGACCAGTGCTGCAGGGTTCCGGTCATATAAGAGAGATGGCAATGCATACACAACTAGACATACAGAATTGGGGAGCCAGGGGCTCTCTGTCCCAACTGGGATCAGAGGCACTGACTCTTGGCCCATGGCATATTTATTCTTAGGCTTATGTAAACAATTAAGGCAAGAAAGAACCAGACTTTATGTTCACTCATGTTATCATAAGTTACTTATTTTTTACAAATTTTTTATTTATTTGCAAGCCGAGAATGAGAGAGATAGAGAGAAGAAAGACAGAAAATGGACATGCCAGGGCCTATAGCCATTGCATACAAACTCCAGATGCATGTGCCCCTTGTGCATCTGGCTTATGTAGGTCCTGGGGAATTGAATCTGGGTTCTTTAGCTTCACAGGCAAATGCCTTAACCACTAAGGCAGCTCTCCAGTCCTACTTAAATTTTAAGTGACAGCTTCCATAATGACAGACAATAAACCATTATAATTCCATCCCTTCCTCCACTTTCCCCTTCACAAATCCACTCACAATAATATCCCCTCCCTCTCTCAATCTCTTATTTTGATGTCATCATCTGTTCCTCCTATTATGAGGGTTTTCTTGAAGGTAGTGCTAGGCACCGCAAGGTCATGGATTTTTCTGTTTGAACAATTGCATTGTAAGCAATCCTGTCCTTCCTTTGCCTCTAACATTCTTTCTGCCACCTCTTCTGCAATGGACCCTGAGCCTTGGAAGACAGAATACAGGTATTTCAGTGCGGAATACTCCTCTGTCACTTCTTCTCAGCAGTATGGTGCCTTTTGGAACATCCTAGAGGTCACTATCATCTGGAAAGAGAAGCCTGTGTAATGAAAGTGAGAATAGCATTAATATATGGGAATGAACGTTAAGTAAAGTGTTTGCAGGGCAGTTTGGTGAGCATTTTGTGTGTGTGTGTGTCCAGACAAGAGCTGGCATTATATACCTAGAGCTCATGACCTCCCCTGCCCTGGGCTTTTGATTAGGTTTTCAGTACCAGGAATGTATTCCCTCCCATGGAGCAGGTCTCCAGTCCAGTTAAAGAACAGTTGGTTTCCCCAAAAACAGACATGCCACTATTGTACCCATTCTATCATTTGGCCTTATTGGCCAAACTTAAGGCTTGCATGGCCACTGTTTTCACTGCTGATGACTTCTCTCCCCCATAGGGCTTCATGCAGTGCTGCTTTTTTCAGCTTTCTGTCAGCTGGTCTACAAGTAGGTTTTCAGTTCAGTTCCAGCTTGGTTTCTCAGTGACCTTGTAGCCCAGGCATGTGTAGTCTTGAGCAAATAGGGTTTTACTATTTGTTTCTGACGGGAAATGAAGAGCCTCGGCAATGCCCTGTAATGTTTTGGGGGCATCAAGGACCTCCCTGGCCAGTGACTCATTGGAAGGTATTCCATCTCTGGCACTGAAATTTTGTTACTGCCAGTCTATGGCTTCTGGTTGTGTTATTATCCAGAAACATAGGTTTCCATATGGCTTATTCATGACATCTTGAATTTTGGTTAACCCTCCCTCTACCCTTCTTTTTTACTCTTGTTTTTCCCATTGGGAAAATAGGCCATTGCACTCCCAGTAATCTGTCCATCTACATACATATACACATTAACATCCCCTTAAGTTCCCCCCGCCCTCCCTCCCTTATAGCCTTTTTCTAGCTTACTGGCCTCTGCAACTGATTTTTACACTAAATCACATACAAGTCTAAACATTTTGTAGCTACGATCCACATAACAGAGAGAACATGTGGCACTTAGCTTTCTGGGCCTGGGTTACCTCACTTAGTATAATCCTCCACACTGATTTCCACAATGGCTATAGAAGGAGTCTCTTTTCCCACATCCTTGCCAGCATTTATTGTCATTTGTTTCCTTTGAAAAAAAATTTTATTATTGCAACTTCCATAATTATAGACAATAAACCATGGTAATTCCCTCCACTTTCCCCTTTACAACTCCACTCTCCGTCATATTCCCTCCCCTCTCTGTCAGTCTGTCTTTTATTTATTTTAATGATAACTTCCACAATTATAGACAATAAACCATGGTAATTTCCTCCCCCTCACTTTCCCCTTTGCAACTCCACTCTCCATCATATACCCTCCCCCTCTCAATCAGTCTCTTTTATTTTGGTGTCATCATCTTTTCCTCCTATTATGATGGTCTTGTATAGGTAGTTTCAGGCACTGTGAGGTCATGGATATCCAGGCCATTTTGTGTCTGGAGGAGCATGTTGTGAGGAGTCCTACTCTTCCTTTGGCTCTTACATTCTTTCTGCCACCTCTTCCGCAATGCACCCTGAGCCTTGGAAGGTGTGATAGAGATATTTCAGTGCTGAGCACTTCTTTGTCACTTCTCACCACTGAGGTGCCTTTTGAGACATCCCAGAGGTCACTTCCATCTGAAAAGAGAAGGTTCTGTAACCACAAGTGAGAGTAGCATTAATATATGGGTATGAACATTCAGAGAAGTGCTTACTGGTCAGTTTGGTGAGCATAATATGTGCATTTAGCCAGACAACAGCAGATGTTACACCCCTAGGGCTCATGACTTCCCCCGTGGTTTTTTTTTTTTTTTTTTTTTTTTTAAGGTTTTTCACTATTAGGCATGTATTCCCTCCCATGGAGCAGGCTCTAGTCCAATTAGAAAGAGGTTGTTTCCCCCATAACAGACATGCCACTATTGCACCTGTTGGCGCATTTGGCCTGGCTGGCCAAACTTAAGGCCACTGTTTATTTCTGCTGTCTCTCTCCCATTGAGCTGCATGCAGCAGTATAACTTTTCCAATTTAGTAGAATATGTGTTCTTAAAGTATGTCCTCATGATTTTCTGAATTTCTTTGATATCTGTTGTAATAGTACCTTTTGCATCTCTAATTTTATTAATGTGTGCCTCTTCTCTCTTTTGCTCAGATTTGCTAAAGGTTTATCAATTTTGTTTATCCTTTCATTGATTCTTAGTAATTTTTTGTTTCTATTTCATTAATTTCTGCCCTAATCTTTATTATTTATTTCTGTCTACTGATTTTTGGTTTACTGTGTTCTTTTTTCCAAGGCTTTAAGGAGAAGCATTAATATGTTTGCTTGTGACTTTTCTAATATTAATATAGGTACTTAAAGCTATAAATTTCTCTCTTAGGACTGCCTTCATTGTTTCCCAAAAGTTTTTGTATGCTGTGTTCTTACTAGCATTTGATTCTATTAATTTTTTTATTTCCTTTTTGATTTCTTCAATGACACATTTATCATTCAGTAGTGTACTGTTTAGTTTCCCTGATTTTGTGTAGGTTTTGTAGTTTTTCTTGTTCCTATTTTTTAGTTTAGCTCCATTGTGATCAGATAGATTACAAGCAATTACTAATAGTTTTCCTGTATTTGTTAAGATTTGCTTTGTGTCCTAATACATGGTGTATTAGAGATTGTTCCATGTGCTGCTGAGAAGACTGTGTATTCTGCAGCATTTGGATGGAATGTTTAGTAGTTATCTGATAGGTCCATTTGTTCCATGACTTCAATTAATGCAGCTGTCTCTCTGTTTATTTTTTGCCAGGATGACTTGTCAATTGATGAAGAGTGGGGTATTGAAGTCACCCACTACAATTGTGCTTGGTGTTATCTGTGACCCTAAGTCTAGTAGTGTTTGATGAAATTGGGAATATCCTTGTTAGGTGCCTATAGGTTTAGAATTGTTGATTTTTTTTTCCTGTAATTAATATAGAGTGAGTGACCTTCTTTATATTTCTTCTTCACTAATGTTAGTTTGAAGTCTATCCTATCTCATAATAGGATAGCAACACCTTCATGTTTCCTAGTCCCATTTGCTTGAAATACTATTTTCCATCCTTTCATCCTAAGGTAGTGTCTGTCTTTTCTGGAGAGGTGAGTTTCTTGGAGGCAACAAACAGGCTTCTTACTGTTAATCCAGTCTGCAAGCCTATGTGTTTTGGTTGGGCCATTGACACCATTGGTATTAACAATTATTATGGAAAGGTAGGTATGTATTCTCACCATTCTTGCTTTGTAGTACTTCCTGTATTCCCTTTACTCTCTTGTATTAACTGTTATTTGGGTATGGTTTATATTTTCCTATTTCCTCATGTATGTTTTCCTTTCTTTTCAGTGTGAAGGTTCTCTTCAAGTATTTTATGTAGAGTTGGCTTAGTGGTCATATAATACCTGTTTTTGTTGTGGAATGTCCTTACTTCTCCATCAGTTTGGATGGATAGCTTTGTTGGATAAAGTATTCTTGGTTGACAGTTGTTATCTTTCAGAACTTGGAATATACCATTCCAAGCCCTTCTGGTTTTTACAGTTTGTGTTGAATAATGGGCTTGCCTTTGTATATGACTTGATTCTTCTCTCTAACTGCTTTCAATATATTTGCTTTCATTTATGTGTTTACTAGCTTAATTATAATATGGTAAGGAGAGATTCTTTCCAGATTTTGTCTGTTTGGTGTTCTAAAAGCTTCCTGTATCTGCACTGGCATCTTTCCCAATTTGACAGAAATTTTCTTCTATGACTTTGTTGAAAACCCCTACTATGCCTTTGGAGTGAAATTCTTCTCTTTCTACTGTACCCTGAATTCTTAAGTTTGATCTCTTCATAGTGTCCCAAATGTCTTGAAATTCCCATTCATATATTAGCTTGTCTTTCTCTTTGTTAGGCTATATTAGATCTGTCTCCTGGTCTTCTAATTAAGATTTTCTGTTCTCTCCTTCATCCATTGTGTTTGTGAGACTTTCTACAGAGATTTTGTTTTTCTTTAGTATTACTATTTCCTTACTCATGTCTTGTATTGACCTCTTTATTTCATTAAGTTGGTTTCTTGTGTTCTCTTTTAGGAGTTTGTTTTCTTCTTTGATTCCTTTGATTTTTTTTTTCTCTGATTTCCTTGAACATAGTTATAATCATCCTTTTGAAATCTTTGTCAGGCATTTCATCTAAATCAGTGTCACTGGAGGTCATTTCTGATGGATTCATCATTTTGGTAGAATTAAAATGTCTTGCTATTTTGTGTTTCTTATATTAAAATGTAGAGATTTTTTACATCTTGCATTTATTTGATACTTGGGTTTTCTAATTATCTGCAGTATTTTTTTTTTCCCCCGAGGTAGGGTCTCATTGTAGCCCAGGCTGACTTGGAATTCATTATATAGTCTCAGGCTGGCCTTGAACTCACAGTGATTCTATTACATCTGTCTCCCAAGTGCTGATATTAATGGTGTGTGACACCATGCCCGGCCTGCATTTTTAGATGTATAAATCTAATGTTATATATCTTCAGGGTAAGAGAATAAGGTGCCAGGTGTGGCTCTTAAATGACTCCCAGAATAACAACAGAAGTGACCCTAGGTATTGGGTTTCCTTGCTATGCAAGTATTGTAGTAGGCTAGGAGGAGCAAAATACAGGGAAATTCTAAAATTCAACTGGACAATATACACATTTAATCAAAAGCAGCGGGGAGTATTTATGTAAGAGTGGGCATTAGAACATACATAATCTAACAAAGTCACAGTCCCTAAGGGTGTGTTTTGCCCCATACTCTCAATCCTGTTAACTGGAAGGCTGAGATTCTGGTCTGTAAAGTGTTCCAGGTTGGCCTGGGGCTGGGTGAGACCCTGCCCCCAGGAATAATAGAATACAACAACAAAGGCACTATAAATCAGGAACCAACAAAGGACAACTCCAAAACATAGCTTATTTAAGAATGGCAAAGTTGCCGGGCGTGGTGGCGCACGCCTTTAATCCCAGCACTTGGGAGGCAGAGGTAGGTGGATCGCCATGAGTTCAAGGCCACCCTGAGACTACATAGTGAATTCCAGGTCAGCCTGGACTAGAGTGAAACCCTACCTTGGAAAAAAAAAAAAAAAAAAAGAATGGCAAAGCTGACCATCTCTATCAAATCTAACATGTAACCTGCCCTGACCTGACAAGGAAGGTGCAATTAGCACTTCTAATGCAGGCCTATATACCAGGCTTTTTTGGTGGGTACTGATCTGGTGTAAGTAGGCCCTGTTATGTTACCTTTTGAGATGGCTTTGGTCTCAGACATGCTGTGTGCCTGCTTGGGTCCCTCTTTACTGCGCCATGGGCTCAGCTAGGCTGGCTGGGTTAGTGGTTCTACTGCTCTGATCGCATGTGCTGGATACTGTGTAGATCACTTCAGGTCTCCAGTGGTTGTAGGTGCTGGCAGTTGGGGAAGGGGTGGAGTGGCTGTGGAGGGTGCCTGAAGTTGTAATGGAGCTGCTTGGGCTGTTCCTTACAATCTTCTTCTTCACTAGCTGCTCAGCTGGTCCCTTGCTGTCTTCTCCTTCAGGTAGGCTAGTGTGAGTACAAAGTCCCTTCACTTGGCTTATCCTGGGGGCTCAGGTAGAGCCTGGAGAATATGCAGACTCACACTACTGCTGGAGCTGCTTCTGCCTGGTTCTGTGGTCTTTAGAAGCTCTGGGTCTCTCCTGCTTATCTGATGAGGTTGATAATTTCTTATACACCTTCACTTTTCAGTAAAAGAGTATATGTTACTGTTTTCCTGCTTATTTCCTCCCTAGTTTGCTTTGGCATGCCTACTGTGTATTAATCTTTACTGGAAGTCCTTATGGTTTTTTATATCAACCTTTATAACCTTTTTTTAAATATAAAAATCTTTTAGTTTTTAAGATTTAAATCACAATAAGTATTTAGAAGACAATGTTAGAAGTAGAATTAAAATTTGGTATATAGCCAGGCATGGTGGCACACACCTTTAATCCCAGCACTCGGGAGGCAGAGGTAGGGGGATCGCTGTGAGTTTGAGGTCAGCCCAAAACTACATAGTGAATTCTAGGTCAGTCTGGGCTAAAGCAAGACTCTACCTTAAAAAAAAAAAAAAAAAAAAAAAAAAAGGATGGTATACAAACCTGTTTATTGTTACAGTAAGTATGAAGAAGTTTAAAGCCAAAAGCACAGTGATGAAATGTTTAAATATATTATAATCCTGTTTTTAACAACTTAACATCATCTTAAAATATCACCTTCAAAACATGTTTTTTTTTTTTAAATTAGAACACTTATAATGGCCATAGATTTAGTTACATGAAGCATGTTAGTATGACGATGGCTAGCCAGTCTTAAACAAAACAAGAACATGTTACATATATCATTAGGAAGAGAGAGGGCCGGGCGTGGTGGCGCACGCCTTTAATCCCAGCACCCGGGAGGCAGAGGTAGGAGGATCGCTGTGAGTTCGAGGACACCCTGAGACTCCATAGTGAATTCCAGGTCAGCCCGGGCTAGAGTGAAACCCCACCTCGAAAAACCAAAAAAAAAAAAAAGAGAGAGAGAGAGGCATCTTTCATTTGAAATTTTAATTATGTTTTAAATTGAGGAAGATATAACCTAATTTGATATTTTTTAATCATATGGGTATTCGCTTATAAACCAATGTTATTAGTAATGTAAAGACCCAATAGTTTTTTGTAGTTTTAAAATTTGTCAATTTTAAAAAAATTATTTATTTATTGGAGAGAGAAAGAGATAGAAGCAGATGGGGAGGGGGGGGGAGAATGGGCACACCAGAGCCTTCAGCCACTCCAGATGCATGCGCCACCTTGTGCATCTGGCTTACATGGGTATTAGGGAATTGAATCTGGGTCCTTTGGCTTCACAGGCAAGTGCCTTAACAGCTAAGCCATCTCTCCAGTCCCCCCTTTTAAAAAAATTAATTTATTTGAGACAGACAGGAGGGGGAGAGAGACGGTATGCCAGGGTCGTCAGCTGCTGCAAATAAACTCCAGCTGCATGTGCCACCTTTTGCTTCTGGCTTATGTGGGTCCTAGAGAATCAAACCTGCTTCACAGGCAAGCATCTTAACTGCTAAGCTACCTCCCCAGCCCTGTTTTTATTTATTTATTTATTTATTTGAAAGAAAGAGGCAGAAAGAGAATCAATGCGTGTTCCAGGGCCTCCAGTCACTGCAAACAAACTCCAGATACATGTGCCACCTTGTGCATCTGGCTTAAGTGGGTCCTTGGGAATTGAACCTGGCTCCTTTGGCTTTACAGGCAAGCACCTTAACTGCTAAGCCATTTCTCCAGCCCTGTTTTTTGTTTTTTTAATATCTTATTTATTCATTTATTTGCAAGCAGAGAGAGGCAGAAAGAAAAGACAGACACAGAATGGGTGTGCTAGGGCTTCTAAACCACTACAAAGGAACTCCAGATGCATGTTCCACCCTGTGCCATCTGGCTTATGTGGGTACTTGACCCTGGTTCCTTAGACTTTGCAGGGAAGCACCTTAACCACTGTCTTCTCTCCCACCCATTTTGATTGTTTTTGTTGTTGTTGTTGTCGTCATTGCTGTTTTTTGAGGTAGGGTCCTGCTCTAGCCCACACTGGCCTGAAATTCAGTGTGTAGTCTCAGGGTGGTCTCAAACTCACTGTGATCCTTCTACCTCTGCCTCTTGGGTGCTGAGATGAAATGCGTGTGCCACCATGCCCGGTTTATAGAACATTTTTAATGGTTGATTTGTATGTATCTATAAGGCAAATATATTATTTACTCAAGTATGTTAATTACTTAAGAAAAGTAGGAAACAGATGTCATTGTCTCAATGTTTGAATTTTTAGCCTAGATGATCATACGTATGTAATTAAGTATACACACACACACACACATACACACATTTTTATTATACACATATAATCTTACCCAGATTCTGAATTGTCACTATTTTGGGGTGATTTTATTTTCTGGAATCTCTGTGAAAAAGATATTTAACTCAATATGCCCAATAAGTTTGTAAAGTTAAAAACTTTGTATTTGTTACTTTTACATCAATCTTGAAAAAGAAATCTATTGTAATCAATCTAATTAAAAAAAGAAACCAAGCCAGGCGTGGTGGCACACAGCTTTAATCCCAGCACTAGGGAGGCAGAGGTAGGAGGATCACCGTGAGTTCAAGGCCACCCTGAGACTACATAGTGAATTCCAGGTCAGCCTGAGCCAGAATGAGACCCTACCTCGGGGGAAAACAAAAAACCAGTAGTGGGTGTTGGAAAGATGACTTAGTAGTTAAGGCACTTGCTTGTGAAGCCTAAGGAGCCAGGTTCAATTCCCCATTACCCATGTAAGCCAGATGCATAAGGTAGCTCATGCATCTGGAGTTTGCACTGGCTGGAGGCCCTGGTGTGCACATTCTCTGTCTGCCTCTCTCTCTTTCTCTCTTCCATACAAGCAAATAAATAAATTTTAAAAAGCTTTAAAAAACAGTGGTGTAGATTATTTAAAGATACTTTATATATATATATATATATATAATTTTTTTTTTTTTTTTTTTTTTGCTATGACCGTTGTGGTGGTTTGATTCAGGTGTCTCCCATAAACTTAGTTTTTCTAAATGCTAAGTTCCCAGCTGATGGAGATTTGGGAATTAACGCCTCCTGGAGGGAGTGTATTGTTGGGGGCAGGCTTATGGGTTTTATACCCAGTTTCCCCAAGCCAATGTTTGGCGCACACTCCTGTTGCTATTTTCCACCTTATGTTGGCCAGGGGTTGATGTCCACCCTCCGCTCATGCCATCAGTTTCCCTCCCATCATGGAGCTTCTCCTCGAGCCTGGAAGCCAAAATAAATCTCTCTTTCCCGCAAGCTGCTCTTGGTTGGGTGGTCTCTGCCAGCAATGCAAACCTGACTACAACAGTAAAGTGGTACTGAGGAGTGGTGTCATTTGCTGCTAGACACCTGATTGCATGGCTTTGGCCTTTTGGAGCTAATTTTGAAGAGGAATGTGGAAGGATTTGGAACCTTGGTCTAAGAGACGCCTTGCAGTGCTGTAAGTACAGCTTGATGGACGATTCTAGTCAGAGTTGAAAGGCCTGAATGCAGTAAGAACTATGGACTGTGAGGTTTGGCTTATGAGGGTGAGAGAGAATTTTGCTTGGATTGGGCTAGCAATTTGTGTGGGAAGCCTGCTCTTATGCCTATGTCCTGAGAAGTTGTACAGGGTTGCTTTGCATAGAAATGAACTGGTGTGAGCAGAGGGATATGGCACAGAAAGAAAAATCTTTGGGTAAACTGCTGCCCTTTCAGCTGCAATTGAGAGATTACAGCCTTTGAGATTGGGCCAGCTGACCTGCGCTGGATGGGGCAATAGGAAGAATGTAGACTCTTGAAGGGGCCTGAGTGCTCAAGGAGTGTCCTGTTCTTCAAAATATGATTTATTCCCCTCTGGATTAACAAATTGGCACCCTACCTGGTATTGTGGAGTATAAGAAATGCTGAAAAGAGGATCACTGAGTTTGCAATACGGTCTTGTGTTTTGGAAATGGCCACGGGCAGTGTGAAGCAGGTTTGCTAGATGCCTGCGTGGAGACCCCATGGGGCCATGAGAATAAATGGTGGACTGCAGTGGAAACCCAGTGGAGATGCTGGGACCACAAGATGGCTGCTAAGGAAAGCTGTCGGGCCGATGAAGTTTTCCAGGACTGTGAGTAGCCTAGCTGGAGGGGCGGAATTGGAATGCCAGAGATTTGTTGCTGGTTAGAATTATCCGACTTGGAGATTTGTCACTGGCTAGAGTTGTTGGACTTGGAGTTAGTTTGTTTGCCCTGGTTGTTTTAAATCTTGTATTGGATGAATGTTTCTTTGCTGTGCTCAGTGCCATCTTCTGCAGTGTGAATGTTTATTCTGTGCCATTATGGGGTTTTTTGAGTTTTTGGTTTTGTTTTGTTTTGTTTTGTACTATGGCTCAGTTAAAATATCTTGGACTATGGGGATGTATGAACATTGGAATTGATAAAAACTATGGGGACTTTTAAAGTTAGATGAATGCGTTGCATTTTACATCATGTATGGTTATCAGTTTATGGGGGCCAGGGACAGAATGTGGTGGTTTGATTCAGGTGTCTCCCATATACTTAGGTGTTCGGAATGCTAGGTTCCCAGCTGGTAGAGATTTGGGAATTAATGCCTCCTGGAGGGAGTGTATTTTTGGGGGCTGGCTTATGGTTGTTATAGCCAGTTTCCCCATGCCAGTATTTGGCACACTCTCCTGTTGCTATTGTCCACCTTATGTTGGCCAGGGGATGATGTCCATCCTCTGATCATACCATCTTGGAGCTTTCCCTCAAGCCTGTAAGCCAAAATAAACCTCCTTTTGGTTTTTTGAGGTAGGGTCTCACTCTGGCTCAAGCTGACCTGGTATTCACTATGTAGTCTCAGGGGGTCCTCGAACTCACAGTGATCCTCCTACCTCTGCCTCCCGAGTGCTGGGATTAAAGGCATGTGCCACCACGCCCACCATAAACCTCTTTTTCCCACAAGCTGCTCTTAGTTGGGTGATTTCTACCAGCAATGAGAACCTGACTGCAACAGCTGTTGAAAAATAAAATAGACTATCAAAATCAATGTATTTAATATTGGCCTTCATAGCCTGATGGAAATTATATATATATACATATATATAATCTTTATATTTATTTATTTATAATGAATATTATGTCACCCAAACAAGTAGCATTAAAGATCTTATGAAATAGTTATTAAACTTAAAGATAACATTCTTAGCTGAACATGGTGCACACCTTTAATCTCAGCACTCGGGAGGCAGAGGTAGGAGGATGGCCATGAGTTTGAGGCCACCCTGAGATTACATAGTGAATTCCAGGTCAGCCTGGACTAGAGTGAGACCCTACCTTGGGGGAAAAAAAATCCTACAGGTTTTAAAAAGTTAAAGTACTGAAGTTTATGAATGTGTACTTAAAGGACTTTTTAATAGATCATTAAAACATTCACATACATTTACAGTATAAGTTGGTATACCAAAAAATATTAAAAGCAGGCTGGAGAGATGGCTTAGGCTGGAGAGATGGCTTAGGGGTTAAGGCACATGTCCTCGAAGCCTAAGGGCCCAAGTTCAATTCTCCAGGTCCCACATAAAGCCAGATGCACATGGTAGTGCATGCATCTATAGTTCATTTGCAGTGGCTGGTGGCCCTGGTGTGCCCATTCTCATTTTCTCTCTCTCTCTCTCTCTCTCTCTGTGTCTCTGTCTCTAATAAATAAATTAATTAATTAAATAAGTCTTTAAAATATACATATTAAAAGCAAAAGATATGAACAATGAAGAGTCGAAAGTGGCCACAGTTATATATACTTGGAATTCCATGTTGTTTCTTCTTGTTGTTGTTTTTACTTTTGGTCCAAACAACATACAAAAACAAATGTAAGAAGATTGTGGACACACATGATATAAATACGTAAAATTTAGATGTACCCCAGCAAGGTAAAATTAAGTGTAAACTTTATAACCTCTTTCTAAAATATGACTCAACACAAAAAAAAATCAAAAGTGAAACTATTGTAAACATTCTTACCTGTTTGTTATTGAGAGCTAGACAGCATATGGGAAGAAATTATTTTACCTAAAAATGTCTTTTAAAACATTATTTTAGGTTAAAGCTTTATTTACTATTAAATTTATTTATTTTGGCTTTGAAAGCTATGTAACATATTCTTTAAAATATCATCTATTAAGGATGTAGATTAAAAACAGATGTAGCTCATAAGGAGAAAGGCTAGTTAGCAATGTAAGGAAGACTCTTTCTTGAAGGCTATCAGCTTTTCAGAGGATCACTGAGAAAGGCAGAGAACTCAGCCACACCAGTGGGCTGAAGTCAGCTTCATGCTCACAGATGTCCCCAGCCCCAGTCCATTGTGATGAGTCTGTGTTGGTGGTTTGGCAGGTGGTCTGACATGACCTTGGGTCTTCACATTATTGATGGGCCAGTTATGAGACTCTTCAGTAATGAGCAGGCTATAAACAGAAGCTATTAGCTTAAAGGGACTTAGGACTGTCCCTGATTGTTTATCAAAAGTTTAACTCAGGGGCTGGAGAGATGGCTTAGCAGTTAAGCGCTTGCCTGTGAAGCCTAAGGACCCCGGTTCAAGGCTCAATTCCCCAGGACCCATGTTAGCCAGATGTACAAGGGGGTGCATGCATCTGGAGTTCGTTTGCAGTGGCTGAAGGCCCTGGCACGCCCATTCTCTACCCCCCTCCCCTCTCTGCCTCTTTCTTTCTCTGCCTCTTTGTCTCTCTGTCACTTGCTGTCAAATAAAAATTTTAAAAAAAAATTTTTTTAAAGTTCTGCAGTCACCACTTTCCAAAATTAAAAGCATTAAAAAAAAAAAAAAAAGTTTAACTCAGGCCTGGAGAGATGGCTTAGTGGTTAAGGCCCTTGCCTGTGAAGCCTAAGAACACATGTTCAAATCTCCAGATCCCATGTAGCCATGCGCACAAGGGGATGCACGTGTGTGAAGTTCATTCACAACAGCTGAAGGGCCCTGGTGTGTCCATTCTCTCTCTCTCTCTCTCTCTCTCTCTCTCTCAAATAATTAAAAAAGAAAAAGTTTAACACAGAGAGCTAGTCAGTTGTCCTAGGGTGACTGTTGTAATTCAAACTTATGATAACCTTATAGTGTTCAGGAGCAAGGGAGTTCTCCTTTAATTTCCCTGATTGCTCAGTCCTTTAGGGAGAGGATAGTAGGAAAGGTTTTTTTTTTTTTTTTTTTTTTAAAGCTTTTTCTTTGTCTATGCTCCCATTGTGTCTGGGTTGTTCTCTTGAGGACAAGTGAATGGCTTAGAACATCTGGAATATCCCTTATGTGATGTCTATCTCCAAAAAACCATGTCCTGTTCCATCTGACCCAGGCACAGGATATATGTGTCTAGAGGATTTTTATCTTTGTTGTGACACTCATTAAATGCTCTATAGATTTTTGGCCAGAAAAATATCGAAACCGGACAAGAATATAGCTGAGGAGAAGCAGTAGTTATGGATACTTGCCCATTATGTTTGAGACAGATATTTTTGTTTGTTTTATTTTGTTCTTTCGAGGTAAGGTCTCTTCCTAGCCCAGACTGACCTGAAATTCACTATGTAATCTCATGCTGGCCTCAAACTCAAAGCGATCCTCCTACCTCTTCCTCCTCAGTGCTGGGATTAAAGGCATGTGCTACCATGCCCCGCTTAGACAGAGTTCTCAAAATATCACTGGTGAGGGGACTGAGACACAACTCCATATTGTCTGTAACCTTGAGCAGTATGAGGAGTTCCCTTAGACTTTTAGGGACCTCTACTCAAGTTGCATCTAGGATTTATGGAATTTTAGGAAGAGCCAATATGAAGCAGAGTTGAAGGGGTTTTGTTGGTTTGTTTTACTATTTTTTAATTTTTATTTATTTGAGAGCAAGAGATTGGGCATGCCAGGGCCTTCAGCTTCTGTAGAAGAACTCCAGACACATGTGCCACCTTGTGCCTCTGGCTTACATGGGTCCTGGGGAATTGAATCTGGGTCCTTTGGCCTCTGGCTTACATGGGTCCTGGGGAATTGAATCTGGGTCCTTTGGCTTTGTAGGCAAGTCTTTAACCACTAAGCCATCTCTGCAGTCCTGAAGATTTCATTAAAGATATTTCAATACATGCTTAAAAGTGGGGATTAGGAAGAAGCAGGGACACTCAGAAGGAGAGTGAAAGCACACCTGAGAACATGGGTGTGTGGACTCTTACGAGAGTGTCTTTACAAATGAGGATTTTATTCTAGCATAGGAATTTCTCCAGGTTGTTTCATAACAAATAACTACTCTCTTTTTATTTTTTTTTTTATAACTACTCTTTTTGATATGGGATTTTGTTCTGCTTGGAGAGAAGGAAGGTATTGGACCAGAGTTGGGGCTGAGACCAACTAGGGCGACCTAGAAATAAAGAGAATATGCGACCTCAACAGCAGACTGTTCTTTATTGGAGAGCTGCACGCCTTTAATCCCAGCACTCGGAGGCAGAGGTAGGAGGATTGCCAAGTGTTCAGGGCCACCTTGAGACTACATAGTGAATTCCAGGTCAGCCTGGGATAGAGTGAGACCCTACCTCGAAAAACAAAACAAAACTGAAAAGGTAACAGGTTTATTTGCTAGGAAGGTATCTGGCTATGGTAAACAGCATGGTAGCTTGTGGTTAAGATTTACGGGAAGTTATTTTACCGAATTTGAGGTAGGAGTAGCTGCATTCCTCAATTTGCATTGAGAAATACATGTTTACTTTTGTACAGTTACGCTGTCAGCAACATTGAGATGTGGCAGTGGTCTCCCAACAGTTTCATAATAAAATTGAGTCCTCTGACCATTAGCTGCTTTCTGCTGGTAAGGCAGATTAAGCTAATGAATTTAGAGCCTCAGTGTCACAGATAAAGTTAGGTATTTTCTATTGTTATGCGGTCTTGGGAGATAATTAGCAGCCTTGTTTATTCAGGTCCCTAGTTTATTTAAGTTATGTACTTAGACTGCTGACTTCTGGCATTGGGCTTTATCTTCCTCATGAAGTAACTGCAACATTGAGGATACTGAGAATAATGCCAGGATGGCACCATATTCCTGAGGGCATATTTCTAAATTATTCTTCTGGCTTTGAATAAAAGTCAAGGGCTGGAGAGATGCCTTAGTGGTTAAGCACTTGCCTGTGAAGCCTAAGGACCCCGGTTCAAGGCTTGATTCCCCAGGACCCATGTTAGCCAGATGCACAAGGGGCACATGCATCTGGATTTCATTTGCAATGGCTGGAAGCCCTGGCATGCCCATTCTCTCTCTCTCTGTCTCCCTCCCTCCTTCTCTCTGTCGCTTTCAAAGAAATAAATAAAAATAAGCAATAAAAAAATGAATTAAAGTCAAGTGCATAATGCAGCCTTTCATGCAGTTTTGGGAATTAATTTTAGTAGGCAAATGATGGTAGGGTGTTTGTATGGCAGACATTGAGATGCCAGTATTGTTAATATTTTCCAATATATCTAATACTCAGGCTCACAGTAGTATGGGCTAAAGTAAATATAGCCTGCTTCCTGTTTCTATTACTGAAGTTTTTATGCCCACACATTACCTATGGCCATTTGTACATTATAATACTAGGTGAGTATTTGTCCTGCAAAGCTTAGACTTGGCTTATCTTTTTTTTACCTTAGAACCTTACCAATCCCTGCTTTAAACTAACACCCAAGTTTCCTTTGAAGCAGCAAAGTGTTTGTTGGCTCATTAGTGGGTTTATTTTATTTTAATTTTATTTTATTTTATTTTATTTGTTTGACAGGACAGAAAGAGGCAGAGAGAGAGAGAGAATGGGTGTGCCAGGGCCTCTAGCCACTGAATCAAACTCTAGATGCATGTGCCACTTTATGCATCTGGCTTTATGTGGCACTAGGGAATCAAACCCCGGTACTTAGGCATTGCAGACAAGCACTTTAACCATTGAGTCATATTTACAGCCCCATTAGTGATTGCGTGTGTGTGCCTTTTTTTTCTCGAGGCAGGGTCTCTAGCCCAGGCTGACTTGGAATTCACCATGTAGTCATAGGGTGGCCTCAAACTCATGGCGCTCCTCCTACCTCTGCCTCCCGAGTGTTGGGATTAAAGGTGCGCACTACCATGCTGAGCTCCATTAGTATTTTTTGAGACATGGTCTTGATACGTACCTTTGGCGAGTCTGGAACTCAGTACATAAACCTAGTTGGCCTTAAACTTAATCCTCCTGCCTCTGCCTTGTGAGTGCTTGGGTTACAGAAATATACTACCATATGTAGAATTGGCAAATGATGTTTAAATTATGAGAGTAAGAGTCTCATAACTTTAAGTCAGATGTGGTGGTGCATTCCTTTAATTGTAGCATTTGGGAGGCCGAGGAGGATTGCTGTGAGTTTGAGGCCAGCTTGGACAGCAGAATGAGTTCTAGATTAGCCTGGGCTAGAGTGAGACCCTGCCTCAGAAAAGAGGGCTAGATAGATGGCTTATTGGCTAAGGTACTTGCCTGTGAACCCAAATGACCCATATTTGACTCTCTAGATCCCATGTAAGCCAAATGCACAAAGGTGAGGCAAGACTAGGTTCTACATGCTCACTAGGTGGCGGAAGCATCTAGAGTTAAATTGCAATGGCTGAGGACTTGGCATGCCAATTCCCTCTCTCTCCCTCCCTCCCTCCCTCTCTCCCCCCCCCCCTCTCTCTCTCACTGTCTCTCGCTGTCTCTAAAATAAAAAAATAATAAAAATTATTAACAAGAAACTAAAGCAAAACAATTACAACTATAGAGCTGAGGAAATGGCTCAGCACTTGCCGCTTAATATAAGTGTGTCTCTGGCTGGAAACCACCAGGTTAACACCTAAGAATTTGTGAAAAATCTGGGCTTAGGGGCTGGAGAGATGGCTCAGCAGTTAAAGAAGCTTGCTTGCAAAGCCTGATGACCATGGTTCAATTTGTCAGTAAAGCCAGATGCATAAATTGGCACATGCATCTGGAGTTCATTTGCAGTGGCAAGAAGTCCTGTAGTTCCCATACTTTTTCTCTCAAATAATTTTTTTTTTTTTTAACTAAAGTCTGCTGTAGTCCAGGCTCACCTGGAATTCACTGTATAGTCTCAGGGTGGCCTTAAACTTAAAGCAATCCACCTACCTCTGCCTCCCGAGTGGTAGGATTAAAGGTAAACTGGGCATGGTGGTGCACACCTTTATCCCAGCACTCAGGAGGCTGAGGTAGGAGGACACCTGAGAGTTTGAGGTCACCCTGAAACTACATAATGAATTCCAGGTCAGCCTGGACTAGAGCAAGACCTACCTTGAAAAAACAAAATAAATAAATTAAATTTAAAATGTTGGGCTTAGTTATGAACTCATTAACCCCACTGAGGGTGAGGGGAAGAGATGGGTCAGTATAGAAACCTGGGGCTTGCTGATGGACAACATCTCCAGGTGAGGGCCTCCCTGTCTCAATATGTGGATGTGTGATAAGAGAATACCCGTCTCTCTACTCTGGCCTCTGCTGGAATACATGTCAGCACATGTGTATACATCATACACTACACACATATTTTACACACATAGTCATGCAAAAAAGGAATATTAAAACTTTACTATGTTCATATTTATTACTCATTTTTTAATACTTAGACTGAAGTTTGTGAATTTTTATTTATTTGCAACTAGAGAGAGAACAAATGGGTGCTGGGACTAAAGGTGTGCACTACCACACCCAGCTGAAATAATTATTTTTTACATTAAAATTAGAAGGAAAGCTACTAAATATATATACTTAAATTTTTAGGATCCAAATTTAATTGTCAATAACTTTGAAGAATGCAGTTTGTGTCCTACTGTTCCCATTGAGCATGGATTCCATGGACAACAGTCTAAATCAAATGATGATGAAGAGACTGAAATACATTGGAAGTTGATTCCAATTACAGGTAAGAACAAGTATACTAAGTCTTCAGTTTGCTTCCTTATACTTAGGGACCAGTTTTCTAGAGGGTTTCAAACCTTTTCTAGATTTTATTCTTGGGGCCCTAACATCTTACCTGGCTGTAGTAGCTCCAGTGTCTCATTCTGAGCAGTATGCTGCTTATCACCGAGTGTTGAAGTTCTTGTTCAGCATCAGCAAGTCTCTGCAAAGGACCCACTGATAACAGTTACTTATCTTATCAAATGAAAATTGTTGGCAGAACCATTTCTTATAAGGGGAAATATACAGAGAAGAAACAACCTCTTTAAGCAATACTTTCCAATTTTTCAGTGTAAATGTCACTTTAACAAGCTGTCATCTGTCATGGTTATTTAAAGCTCATCTTTATGAAAGAAATTTAACTTCCTGATATTCTCTCAAAGAAATTAGATCATCTTAGAGAATGTCCTAATAAAATTAAATGCAAATATCCCATGAAAGTTTATTGAATCATTGAATTTGGCAGTTGTTGAAAGATTATAATTCACAGCATTCTTATTTCTCATGCACACACTATCTGCTCTTAATATTCCAACTTCTTCATCTTCATTAGCTAAATATGTTTGGAAATGCTTCCAGAGCGCATCTTTTCCATTCCTAGCCCCCACCACCACCACCCGCCCCCCCCCCAAAAAAAAAAAACAGGTTAAGCTTTAGACCTAGAGTCTATGAGACCTAAGAATTCCCAGAATTTCTAAAACTTGATAAATTTCCATGGATTTCAGCCTTGTTCTCTACTTCATGCCTTTCCTAGAGAGGGCAAGAAGCCTAGACCAGATAAGAAGGGACTGGTGCTCTTACATGAGCTGGAGACATGGCTGTGTGAAATTTCTAAATAGAATAGGGAAGTAGCAGATATAAGATGATTCTATTAACCTTTATTCATTAAAACACCTTCATAATTGGTGTTGAGTCATTTAAGGAACTATGTCTAGGTGTTGATATGCCATCAGCTCAATGGAAAGGGACTTCCCATTTTCAAATGACCTTTCAAGAATATTAAAAGGAATGCGTCATCTTGTTAGCATTTGTGGTTGACTGGGAAGTGGTCTGAAGTCTAATGGCTGCTTTTCCCCAGGAGGTAATACACGAAGCCCAGAAGATCAGCGTGTGAAACATAGTGACAGACACACACCAGGTAAGAAGCCCCTTTGCTGTTCTTCTAGTGCTTCCTTCTTGAGAACTGCTACTTGCACATCAGGGTCTCCATCAATAGGGCTTTGATTTACATTGTGCCTTTAACTGAAAAGTTGTGATAGTGAGTGCCCTACTTATATTTAATTTACTAACTGAATTTCATTAAACATTCATAATTCAAATGTTATTTTCACAGGAGTCATTAAATGTTTATAGATGAAATTTTCTTCCCCTACAGTAGATTCTAGCTGATAGGATCATTTAGGAAGACTAGAATATTGTCCTAGTGTATTTCTTAGCATTTAAGAAACTGTCTTATGGCTGGAGAGATGGCTTAGCAGTTAAAGTGCTTGCCTGCAAGGCAAAAGGACCCAGATTTGATTCCCTAGGACCCACATAAGCCAGATGCACAGGGGACAAATGCATCTGGAGTTCTTTTGCAGTGGCTGGAAGCCTTGCCGCAACCATTCTCTCTCTCAATAAATCAATAAAATATTTTTTTCTTTTTAAATTTTTTTATTAACAACTTCCATGATTATAAAAAATACTCCATGGTAATGCCCTCCCTTCTCCCAATAAAATATTTTTTTTAAATACCAGAAGATAAAAACTATCTAAGCCAGATGTGGTGGTGCACGCCTTTAATCCCAGCACTCGGGAGGCAGAGGTAGGAGGATTGCCATGAGTTCAAGGCCACCCTGAGACTACCTGGTGAATTCCAGGTCAGCCTGGGCTAGAGTGAAATGCTGCCTCAAAAAATAAAAACAAAAATACTATCTAGCTGGGTGAGGTGGCACATGCCTTTGATCCCAGCACTCAGGAGACAGTGGTAGGAGGATTGCTGTGAGTTTGAGACCAACCTGAGACTACATAGTGAATTCCAGGTCAGCCTTGGCTAGAGTGAAACCCTACCGCAAAAAAAAAAAAAAAAAAAAATCTTTTTCATATACTATTCATAGTTTTTAAATTTTTTAATATTTATTTATTTGAGATATAGAGAGAGAATGGGCATGCCAGGACCTCTAGCCACTGCAAATGAACTCAACACATACGCCACCTTGTTTGTCTGGCTTTACGTGGTTACTGGGGAATTGAAGCTGGGTCCTTTAGCTTTGCAGGCAAGCACCTTAACCACTAAGTCATCTCTCCAGCCCAGTAGTTTTGAATTTTTAACCTAGTTCTAAATATAAAGCTAACTTAAAAAAATGTGTGTGTGTATACACATACATACATATATATATTTGAGACAGGGAGGGAGAGAGAATGGGTGTGCCAGAGCCTCTAGCCACTGCAAACAAATGCCAGATGAATGTGCCACTTTATGCATCTGGCTTTACATGAGTCCTGGGGAATCAAACCTGGGTCATTAGGCTTTACAGGCAAGGCCTTAACTGCTAAGCCCTCTCTCCAGCCCAGAGCTAACCTTTGAAGATAGTTGAAGTAATAAATTAAAAGACTTTCTGTATGACTCAAGGAACATTGTGGAAGAGGGAGCAAGAAGATTGTAAGATCCACAGAGTGGGTAGGAATACCCTGAGGCATGGTCATTGCCCACCGTCGCACCCCCCCCCCTCCCTCACTACCACACAGGGACTGACTGAGGCCTTCATGACCCCACAATGAATACCATAATGCTACTGTGGAGGGCCTCCATGGTAAAGATAACAAGGGAATAAAAGTGTATACCTGTTATATATAAAATAAAATTAAAAAAAATAAAGACTTTCTGATTACAGAAACACAGCGACAGTATTGCTAAGCAGGTTGCAGTGAGTGAATAACAGTCTTCATTTAAACTCAAAATCTGTTTCTGTGTGGATGGATTGTGGCGTTTTGTTTTTTATATAAATGTTTTCATTTGTTACATGCTACTCTTTGAGAAATCAATATCTCTCTCTCTCTCTCTCTCTCTTTCCTTTTTTTTTTATTTTTAATTTAAAAGGAAGACTAGGTGGCTTTCTGAGTACTCTTAGAAATCTTAGCTGTGCGTGACAGAGCACGCCTTTAATCCCAGCACTTGGGAGGCAGAGGTAGGAGGATCCCAGTGAGTTCTTGGCCATCACAAAACTACATAGTGAATTCCAGGTGAGCCTGGGCTAGAGCAAGACCCTACCTCAAAAATCCACAAAAAGAAAAGAAATCTTGAGGTTTTTGTTTTTTTGTTTAGAAGGAGTGCTAAATGGTTTGCTTAGATATTTGTTTTTAATCTTTTTCTATTTATTTGCAAGCAGGGAAAGAGCATGAATAGACAACCAGGGCCTCCAGCCACTGCAAACGAACTCCAGACGCAGATGCCACTTTGTGCATCTAGCTTTACATGGGTACTGGGGAATCAGACCCACGTTGTTAGACTTTGTAGGCAAGTGCCTTAGTCACTGAGCCATCTCTCCAGCCCTGCTTAGATCTTTAGTGTAAGATCCTTTCCATTAGGAATTAAACCTTTTTTATTGTTTTCTTCAGAAAAATCTTTTTGCTCTGCAAACCTGAGACTGCTGTAGTGAATTGCAGGTCAGCCTGAGCTAGACTGAGGCCCTACCTCAGAAAAAAAGCCAAAACAGGAGGCAATGGTAGGAGAATCGCCATGAGCTCAAAGCTACCATGAGACTACAGAGTGAATTTCAGGTCAGCCTGAGCTAGAGTGAGACCCTACCTCAAAAACAAAAAAGGCCAAAAAATTTTTTTCGTTGTTTTTACTGTACAGCACCAAGAAGTCTCACTTATATATATACTTAAGGTGACCACCACCCAAATCAAGGTGTAAAACATTTGCACTGAGATTGTTTTTCTCTGTCTTCTCTGGCCATTCTTTCCCTGTTCACAAAATGCAGCCAATAATCTCACTCTGTTTTTTGTTTTTTTTTCTTTCTTTTTATTTATTTATTCATTTACAAGTACAGCGGGGGGGGGGGGGGTTGGAGACAATGGCCATGCTAGGACCTCCAGCTGCTGCAAACAAACTCCAGGTACATGTGCCAGTTTGTGCATCTGGTCTTACGTGCATACTGGGAAATTGAACCAGGGTCATTAGGCTTTGCAAGCAAGCGCCTTAACCACTGAACCATGTCTTCAACCTCTAATCTTACTTCTTTTATTATAGATTTAGTATTTTTTCTTCTTTGAGTTTAAGAACAGTGTAACCCACACAAGTCCTCTTGTGTGTTGTTCAACCTTATACCAGTTTTCATCCATGTTGTGTATTGGTGTGTAGGAGCAGGTGCATTGTAAGCTTTTGAGGCATGTTTGTTAGAGGTATAATGGAGGTAGCATTAGCCACTATGAAGTCATAATGTAATGGCTACTTCAGGTTCAGATGATAGTGTTCCCTATCCTCTGGCTGTCACCTTTTTTTTTTTTTTTTTTTTTTTTTTTGGTTTTTCGAGGTAAGGTCTCACTCTAGCTCAGGCTGACCTGGAATTCACTCTGTAGTCTCAGGGTGGCCTCGAACTCATGGCAATCCTCCTACCTCTGCCTCCCAAGTGCTGGGATTAAAGGCGTGCGCCACCACACCCGGCTTTGGCTGTCACATTTTTGCTGAGCACTCAGCCATTACTTATTCTCAGAGTTTTGAGTCTTCCCAGTAGTAACCACCATCTACAAAAAGACACTTCTCTGAGTAGAGATGTGATCAGCGCTAATCTGTGGGGATGTGTATAATATAAATATAGAGAGGGCAGTTTAATGGCACAGCATATTCATTTAGTCAGCAGTAGTGGTTTCCCCTGTATGGTCTATGATTTTCATAACCATAGACTTCTTGGGTGGGTTTTCAGTACCAGGTATGTGTTTCCCATGAGGCAGGTCTCAGATCCAAATAGAAAGCTGTTGGTTACCCCAATACCAGCCTTACCCACCTCCCCTAGTGTTCTGTCCCTCTGCTTATATATCTCCTATCCCTTCCCCTCATGCCTTGCCTTCACACTTCCCCCATGGCTCTTTATGGCTTTTTGGCCTCTCCTGATTACTTCACCTTGCACAAAGATCTAAAAATTTCATGAGAGAGAACTTACAGTATTTCTTTTTCTGGGTCTTTGTTACCTCACTTAGTAGAGCAGTTTCTAGATCAATCTACTTTCCTACGAATTTCATTTTTCTTTATAGCTGAATAAAACTACATTGTATATATGTGCCTCATCTTCTTTTTCACTCATCAGCTGATTGTCATTTAGGCTGATTCCATTTCCTAGCTGTTTTGAAGATAGCAGCAACAGAAAACATGGATGAGCAAGTATCCCTGTAGTAAAGTATAGAGTCCTTGGGTATATGCACAGGAGTTGAACTGCTGGGTCATATGGTAAATCTTCCCTACTGGTTTGTTTGTTTGTTTGTTTGTTTTGTTTTGTTTTGTTTTATTTCCAAGGTAGGATCTCACTCTAGCTCTGGCTGACCTGGAATTCATTCTGTATTCTTAGGGTGGCCTCAAACTCACGGCGATCCTCCTACCTTGGCCTCCAGAGTGCTGGGATTAAAGGCGTGCGCCACCACTGCAGCTTCTCCATACTGATTCCTATAGTGGCTGCACCAGTTTACACTCCCATCAACATTGAATAAGGCTTCCTTTTCCCCTATGCCCTCACAAACATTTATTGTCATTTGATTTTTTTTTTTTTTTAGTTTGAATTTAATTTTATTTTTTCCAAGGTAGGGTCTCACTCTAGCCCAGGCTGACCTGGAATTCACTGTGTAGTAGTCTCAAGCTTGCCTTGAACTCACAGCAGTCCTCCTACCTCTGTTTGCTGAGTTCAGGGATTAAAGGTGTTCATAAGCACACCTGGCCTCATTTGATTTTTTTTAATAGCCATTCTGACTGGAGTTAGATGGAATCTCACATTAGTTTTATTTACAGTTCCCTTATGGCTAAAGATACTGAACATTAAAAAAAAATGCTTACTGGCCATTTGTATTTCTTTTGAGAACTCTGTTCAGTTCCATAGTCCAATTTTGATTGGGTTGTTTGCTTTTTGAGGTTTTTGTTTATTCTGAATACTAACCCTCTGTCAGAAGTGGGGCTGGTGGAGACCTACTCCCTCTCTGTGGCTGTCCCTGTTGAGAGTGCCTTAGCTGTGCAGGAGCTTCTCATTTGTTCATTGTTTGCTTTGTGCCCTGGGTCCTGTTGAGAAAGTCCTTTCCAGTTGGAACAGAGAGGGTGTGGGAGAAAAGTTAGTATCTGAACTCACTAGGGGTCACTTGGCCACAGCCTGGGGAAACATAGTAGGTAAGGAAAAAAAATACTGGTACTTAAGCCCTGTAATGGGTGCTTGGTGGAAGCCTGGGGGTAACAGATATGGTGGAGGACAAAAGCTGGTACCTGGGCTAGAGAGATGGCTTAAATAGTTAGGCACTTGTCTGCAAAGCCAAAGGACCCAGATTCGATTCCTCAGAACCCATGTAAGGCAGATACACATGGTGAATGCGCCTGGAGTTAGTTTGCATTGGCTAGAGGCACTGGAGCACCCATGTCCTCTCCCCCACCCCCATATCCACAATAAAATATTTTTAAGAAAATAATTCCTTTCTTGCACTGGAGAAATGGCTTAGCGGTTAAGGCGTTTACCTGCAAAGTCAAAGGACCCAGGTTTGATTCCCCAGGACCCACATAAGTCAGATGTACATGCATCTGAAGTTCATTTTCAGTGGCTTGTGCCCATTCTCTCTCTCTGATTGCAAATAAATAAATAAATAAAATTTAAAAAGCTAAAACAAGTAAATAAATAAAAAAGATTTATATAAAAATTAAAAAATAATTCCTTTCTTTAAAAAAAAGGCTGTATATCTGAACTCAACTATGACAGATGGAAGGTAATTCATGGGACAGCTTAAAATGAGGAGGTTTATGTAAAATAAAATTAAGTAGTGATTATTCAGTTATACAAGGGACTTTTTTTTGGTTTAACTTTTTTTTAGTGACTAGCTTTAATTTTATTGTTTAAAATTTTTTAACATGGAAAATTGTCCATGTGTGTTTAATTTATATTTAAGTAAAGCTTTAGAAAACTCATAGCCATTCAGGAATAAGCTGATTACATGGCTAGGCTCTTTGGCTTAAAATAATCAAAAGTGTTAAAATTACAATAGTCTTTGATCCGTGTATTTTATAAGACAATTCAGTTTTCTTTAGTAAATTACGTATTTTGCACGTATAGGAAAAAAGCATAGAGCTGGTATGGTGTTTCACATCTGTAATCCTAGCACTTTGCTATGAGCTTGTGGCCAGCCTGGGCTACATAGTGATTTTTTTAGGCCAGTTTAGGGTTAATATTGAGATTGTGTCTCAAAAACCAAATGGAGAGAGGATAAGAAAGTCAACAGCAAAATTAAAATGTGTCAGTGTGCTGAGTGTTCTCTTAGTAGGTAACATTATCATCAGTTTCTTACATGCCCTTCTACGCATTTCATGTGTTTAAGCTTCATTTTAATGCTGTAGGTGTAAGGATACGCAAGACACTTAGTATTCCTGAATCTTACAGAACTTGAATTTTTAAAAATTATTTTTATTTATTCATGAGGAGTGAGAGAGAGTGAGGGAGGGCCATCACACCTGGCTAGAGAGGGAAAGAAAGTCTGGGCGTGCCAGGGCCTCTTTCTACTACATTCAAACTCTACTCCAAACATAGATGCTACTGTAGTAGTCAGCTTCACATTATTGGGATGAGCTTCCAAACCAAGCACAAGTTGTGGGAGGAAGGGATTTATTGAAGCCTACAGATCCAGGGGGAGTTCCATAATGGTGAAAGAAAGAAAAACCACTACAAGCAAGCACACTCTGGGAACCCCAAGCAGAGCTCAAGAACTCTGCATACCTTAGGCTGGAATTCTAGATCTGCCCCCAAACATACCTTAGAATCCACCCACAGTGACACCTGTTCCAGCCAAGTTACAAGCTTGAATAAAATCCCTGAATCTATTGGAGGACATCCATTCAAACTACCACAGCTATTTTGTGCATTTGGCTTTTATGCGGTACTGGACAATGGAACCTGGGCCTAGCCTGCCTGCTTTGAGCCAGCTCCTCCGCTGTATAAGTTTGTTGCTTTGCTCCCCTTCTCACTTCTACCTGTGGCCTACTGTACTCTTACTCTGCTGATCAGTGCCTTTTGCAATAGTTGAATACAATAGTTTATGACAGTTCCCTGGACTGATAGAGAATGTTACAAGGTGACTACTGCAGAGGCTGGTTAAATGTTTAGCAATGTGTGAGAGGTTTGTAAAGAAGAGGGTGTGCTGCTGCAATCATTGAAAGTCTATGACTAGATGTGTTGATTTCAAGGCACCATTTCCACATACTACAGCAGTGGTTTGTTAGGGAATATTGGCGAAATGTAAAGAAAATTAGTATTTTTTTAATTTAATTTTTTATTGACAGCTTCCATAATTATAAACAATATCCCATGGTAATTCCCTCCCTCCTCCCCCTAATTCACTGGTGAATTTTACCAGACCTTCAGGGAAGAACTAACACCAATGCTTCTTGAGCTTTTCCATAAAATAGAAAAGGAAGGAATCCTACCAGACTCCTTCTACAAAGCCAGCATTACCCTGATACCAAAACCAGACAAAGATAGAACAATAAATAAATAAATAAATAAATAAAATTACAGACCAGTCTCCCTCATGAACATAGATGCAAAAATTCTCAACAAAATATTGGCAAACAGAATACAAGAATATATCAAAAAGATCATTCACCCAGACCAAGTAGGCTTTATTTATCCCAGAGATGCAGGAATGGTTCAACATACGCAAATCGATAAATGTAATACATTATATAAATGGACTGAAGGACAAAAATCACATGATCATCTCGTTAGATGCAGAAAAAGCAGTTGACAAAATCTAACATCCCTTCATGATAAAAAGTCCTAAAGAGACAAAATAGAAGGAATATATCTCAACATAATAAAGACTATTTATGACAAACCTATAGCCAACATACTAAATGGAGAAAAACTTGAAACTTTTCCACTAAAATCAGAAACAAGACAAGGGTGTCCACTGTCCCCACTTTTATTCAATAGAGTACTGGAAGTCAGCCATAGCAGTAAGGCAAGAGATGCACATAAAAGGGATACAAATTGGAAAGGAAGAGATCAAGTTATCATTATTTGCAGATGACATGATTCTATATATAGGACCCTAAAGACTACCAGCAGACTGTTAGAGCTGATAAATACCTATAGCCATGTAGCAGGATACAAAATAAACATACAAAAATCAAATATATGCTGACAACAAACACAGAGGATGAAAATTAGTAATTTTTTAAAGGGTAAAATTTTGTGATACAATCCTTTTATCAAAGATTTTAATTTTTATTTTTTGAAAAATGACTACAAATTGAAGTTAAATATATTTTTCCGTTGTACTTATACATGGACTTTTAGGGTACCTGTTTTTAAAATTAGTTTCAAAGGTGGCACATGCCTTTAATCCTAGTACTTGGGAGGCAGAAGTAGGAGGATTGCTATAAATTTGAGGCCACCCTGAGACTACATAGTGAATTCCAAGTCAGACTGGGCTAGACCAAAACCATACCTTGAAAAAGCAAATAAAATTAGTTTCAGAAGCATTTGAATTTATTATTTGTAGGAAAAATAGTATCATATATATTGAGCCAGTTGTCATAAGTCAAAGATGAGTATTGCCTGACTGAAAGACCTCATTATCCAAAATAGCTATCCTGATTTCTCTTGGAACGATTTCCAAACAAATGAAAATATTTTGAAAGCATTATGAAAGGGATTAGTAATCTTAATGCATCTATGAAATATGTTCTTTTTTTTTTCTTTTGAGCCTTTTCTCACCTGATACAATGAAGTTTATACCATTGCAGGAAATCCACTAATCAATGCATATCTGAGAGTCAGCCTGAAATGCTTGGCAGTCAGTCATACATTTTGGTTTGGCATTCTTTTAGTTGCCTTATATTCAGTTCTCATATTAAGGAGGTATTGCCAATACTTGGTAAGGAATACATGAATAAAATATGTCTGTTCAAGTCAGACCTAGGGAAGTAGAAAGAAGGAAGTGACTTGTATTGATGCCTAATAAGCACTGAGCACTTGGTAAGAAAATAAAGACAGAAACAAAACTGTTACTCTGCCTACTGAAAGCTAAAGCACATAGAAAATAAAGTTCATGCCAGGGTGATGTTTTTATTTAATTCCTGATATGTAATTCTGAGCATATACTTGGTGACTTTTTTCTAATTGAAGTTTATTTTTTCAGTTGTCATCCCTTTGGGATGCTGTCATAATAATAAAACTCTTCCTGTACAGGTGTGAAATCACTAGAAGAACAACTGCCGTGTCTACCACCACAGGAGACCTTTCCTAGCGACCCACGAGTAATAAGCAGAGAACGAAGTTCTGATTACCAGTTTCCATCCTCTCCATTTACAGACACGGTAAAGGGCACCACTGAGGATGAAGTGTTGACAGGTCAGGTGATAACAGTGGAGGAACAGTGTGTGCCGGCAGAAGAACTTCCTCCAGCAAGTGAGGCCACAGAGAATACAGTGTTAGGAGAGTTCCATCTCTTTTCTAGGAAAATAGAAGAAATTTTGAAGCAAAAGAATGTTTCCTATGTTAGTAGAATTTCCACACCTATCTTTTCCACACAAGAGAAAATGAAGCGTCTTTCGGAGTTCATATATTCCAAGACTTCTAAAGCTGGTATACAGGAGTTTGTAGATGGTTTACATGAGAAACTGAATACCATTGTTATTAAAGCATCAGCCACAGGTGAGAACTTGCCACCAGTCAGTCCTAATGGTTCTGATAGTAAGATAGCATTAAATCCTCTGAGAAGGCAGATTGTATCAGCTTCCTCTAGTGACTTTAACAATAAAGACCTCTTTGAGCCGCCTTGTACTGAAGCTTTCAAAGATTCCCATGAGCAGCTGGCTTCTTCACCTTCAACAGAAGTAGAGATGAACCAAACACATCACTGCCCCGAGTTAATGGTGACTTCTGACCACACTCTACCTGCTGATACTGTGCCAGAGCCAGTAGAAAAAGAAGCACACTCACCCAGTGATGTAAACATCTCAACCCAACCAGCTCTTTCCAACTTTATAAGCCAGTTAGAACCTGAAGTATTTAATAGTTTGGTTAAAATTATGAAAGATGTTCAGAAAAACACTGTGAAGTTTTACATCCACGAAGAGGAGGAGAGTGTGCTCTCTAAAGAGATCAAGGTAATTAAGTGAGGAGGTGGTGGGGATGCCACCAAACTTTCTTGTTGCTCTGAACTTTATGTGGGAACTTTTAGAAACGTGACGTTATTTCCTAACTTAGCAGTTCAGAATAGAACAAAGGATGAATAAATTGAACTAAACAGACCTATTGCCTAAATACCTTAGAATTCAGCATCTTGCTTGTGGGATTTTAAAATATACTACAAGGGATGGCTATGACTTCAGTAACACCCTCCCCCACCTCCAAAAGGAAAGTCTCTGTATCTGCTATAAATGTGTTTAGATTCTTTTTAAAATTATTTATTTATGAATGAGAGTAAGCTCACCAGGACTTTCTGCTACTGCAAATGAACTCTAGTATCTGGCTTTATGTGTGTACTGGGGATTTGAATCCAGGATCTCAGGCTTCGTAACCAAGTACCGTTAGCCACCTAGCCACCTTTCCAGTCCCAATGTTTATTGGTTGAAAAGTTTTAAATGTGACTTACTTGAAAGGGAAGGAAAAATACAGAGAACTAACATAAATTCTGAGGGTTTTATCAGTCCAATATAAAAATGAAGTAGTTCCCAAGGATGGTCTAATGACATTTTTTTGTCATTTCTTGATACCCTGATTATGTCACAATTACCTCTTATTGATCAAAGAACTTAGATGGGGCTGGAGAGATGGCTTAACAGTTAAGGCACACGCCTGCGAAGCCTAAGGACCCAGGTTCGATTTTTCGGATCCCACATGGGGGTGCATGCATCTGGAGTTCATTTGCAGTGGCTAGAGGCCCTGGGACACCCATTCTCACTCACTCACTCTCCCTTTGTCTCTCTCTCTCCCTCTCTTTGTCTCTAATAAATAAATAAATAAAAATAAAAATATTGAAGGAAAAAAATACTTAGATGGGCCGTGAGTAGTAGTGCATGCTTTTAATCCCAGCACTTGGGAGGCAGAGGTTAGGAAGATTGCCAAGAGTTCGAGGCCACCCTGAGAGTACATAGTAAATTCCAGGTCAGCCTGACATAGAGTGAGACCCTGCCTGGAAAAAAAACAAAAACAAAAACAAAATCAATTTAAAATGCAAACAAAGAACTTGATCCTGAAAGACTCCATAATCATGAAAGACTGTAAGGTGTGTATGTATGTATATGTAACATACATATTTTTTCATTTTTTGAGGTGGGTTTCACTCTAGCCCAGGCTGACCTGTAATTCACTATGTAGTCTCAGAGTGGCTTCAAACTCACAGCAATCCTCCTACGTCTGCCTTCCAAGTGCTGGCACCGAAGGTATATTTTGGTAACAAAACTATACAGCAACATTTCAAGCATTTGAAACTGCAGGGTGTAGTGGCACACATCTTTAATCCCAGCACTATGGAGCCTTTTTTGTCTTTTTTTGAGATAGTTTCTCACTCCAGCCCAGGCTGACCTGGAATTCACTCTGTATTCTCAGGGTGACCTCGAACTCATGGGCTATCCTCCTACCTCTGCCTCCCAAGTACTGGGATTAAAGGCACGCAGGTCCTAATTTCTTAACAGTAGGTATATAAGTAGTAACACATTGACACAATTGTATTAGTGGTTTAACATTACTAACTAGGATTCACTAAGTTGTATGTTTTTAATCTCTTAAGGAAGATATGTTGAGCTTTAAAATGAATACTTATTCTCATTTACAGAATTCATTTACCTTGATTGGAGTTTTGTCCTAGACTAGTCTGAACTCATAGGCCAAGCTGACCTTGAACTCATGGTGATCCACCTCCTTCAGGCTCCCATCTGCTGGCATTATAGACACAAGCTACCATACTCTGCTGTACATTTTAGTTTTGTACAGTAAAAAGACTGCAGTCTCTAGCAGGCCTGTCTGATAATTTAGCTAATCCAAGATATTCCTAGAAACTTCAGACTTAGAGCAAAAAGTGCCAAAAATGCTTATTGTAAGGGTTGGTGAGATGGCTCAGTGAGTAAAGTGCTTGCTATTCAAGCATGAGAACCAGAGTTCAGATACCCAGCACCCCAACCTGAAATCTCAGCTCTGGGTCCAGTGAGGGACCTTATCTCAAAAACTGGAGAGCACTAGAAGATACCAGTGTTAACCTCTGGCCTTCACACATGGAAAGAAGGAAATGTTGCTTTAAGGTTATTTAAAAAAAAAAAAAAAAAAAAAACGACCTCTTTGAGAGTGACACTTCACTCTGCTTATTTATTATGGCTGACCAGCTATTGCTGCTGCTGAGTGTATCAGTCTGGGAGGTAAGGATCCTGCACTGCTTCAGAGCTCAGGTTTTCACACACACAGCGCAGAGGGAACTTAAGGTAGTACCAGTGTCACTAGCATAGGGAGGTGTTAGTTAGGAAAGCCTAGATGTGGGTACTGAAGGTCTATAAGAATGCCCTTTGGCCAGGTGTGATAGCATAAGCTTTTAATCCCAGCACTCTGCAGACAGGTAGGAGGATCATTGTGAGTTCAGCCACCCTGAGACTACATAGTGAATTCCGGGTCAGCCTACTTCAAACCTCCCCTCCCCACCCCCACCCCCAAAAAAATGCCCTTTGGACTAGAAAGATGACTCAGCAGTTAAGGTGCTTGCCTGCAACGCCAAAGGACCCAGGTTTGATTCCCCAGTATCCATATAAAGCCATGCACAAGTGGTACATGTGTCTGGAGTTTATTTGCAGTGGTTAGAGGCCCTGTCACATCCATCCTCTCCATCTCCCCCTCCCCCAAATAAATAAATTAACAAAGGATGCCCTTTGAGCTGTTTTGAATTAAATGAGCTTGAGTTGTACATGTGCTCTGAAAGAGAGTATACTGGTCATTCTTCAGGAAGGGGCAAAGAGAGCGAAGGAATGGTTTCTGACTGGGCCCCTTGTTTCCCAGAACAGGTGAGTCAAAAATCTGGACTAATTTCTTACAGTAATTTAGCTTTAATTCATTCAAAGATTGTGAAAATGTGACTGTTGAAGCTCTGACTTTATGATTCCTCAAGAGTAGTTTAATGTGTCTGAGGAGCAGTTAAGCTTATTAGATTATATTGTATTTTGATAATTAATGGTTGCAGAAGTACCTTTTTAATGTTGACCTAGTTGTTTTTCTTTAACAGGAATATCTTACCAAATTAGGTAATACAGAATGTCATCCTGAGCACTTTTTGGAAAGAAGATCACAGTTAGATAAACTACTGATTATCATCCAGAATGAAGACATTGCAGGGTTCATTCACAAGGTAGGCAGTTCAGTCCAGTCTGCTTCATATTTTGGTTTTTAAAACCCCCCTTATTTTAAAACTTACAGTGACAGTAAAGCTGTGGTCTTTTAAAGTAAGCTTTAAAAAGGATAAAGCAACTGTCTGTCCATAAGCCAGCTTGTGAGATTTTATTTGTACTGTTGCAAAATTTTAAGGTGGCATACATTGTAGATCTGCTTTAACGTTCAAATTATTCAATTAATAAGCATACCAAGTCCTTGAATGCTAGAAGACTTGCTAACTCATGCTATCTGTATTTTTATGTCCCAGGCTTTTTTCCACACAAGTCCCTACTTCTCTGGGGCTTGAAGATCACTAGCTGGCCAGTCTTAAGAGTCTGCCTCAAGTGTTGGCCTCCCATAAGTCCTGGTATATAGGCTCTTACCTAGGTTGGCCTTAAACTGTGCAGCCAAGATTGGCTTTGAACACTCTTCCTTCTGCCTCCACCTCCCAGGTGGTAGGTTTACGGGTGTGCTGGTTCTTCTGTCTTTGAATTTTGAGGATTCAGGTTATACATGCATTTGCACTTGTCTGCTTTGTATTTTCAGATCAATTGTAAACTCCTTCCCTCTCCTCATGTTGGGTCCCCAGTATATAAATGTTAGTCAGTATTGTAAAGTAATAAGAATGGTGCATTTTGTTAAGACTTCTCTTAGGCCAGATGTGGTGGCGCACACCTTTAATCCCAGCACTGGGGAGGCAGAGGTAGGAGGATTGCCATGAGTTCAAGGCCACCCTGAGACTACAGAGTGAATTCCAGGTCAGCCTGAGCTAGAGTGAGACCCTACCTCAGGGGAAAAAAAAGAATGTTGGGATTAAGCAGGGTGTGGTGGCACACTCCTTTAATCCCAGCAATCTGGAGGCAGAGGTAGGAGGATCACCATGAGTTCAAGGCCACCCCCGAGACTACATAGTGAATTCCAGGTCAGCCTGGGCTAGAGTGAGACCCTACCTTGTAAAACCAAAAAATATATATATATATATATATACACACACACACACATACATATATATAAAGACTTCTTAGGATTGTATTTGTTTTTGTTGACAGGTACCTGGCTTGGTGGCTTTAAAGAAACTCCCCTGTGTTAGCTTTGCTGGTGTTGATAGCCTGGATGATGTGAAAAATCATACATATAATGAGTTATTTGTATCTGGTGGCTTTATTGTGTCTGATGAATCAATTCTAAATCTAGAGGTTGTCACAATTGGTAAGATTAATGCATTCTTTTTGGCTTGTAACTTCTGGGGTGTGTGTGTGTTTGTTTTTCTCTACTAGGTTTTTAGAGAAAATTAAAACTAGGGATTCAAACTACTCAAATGTATTATCTTTTTTTTTTTTTTTTCTTTTTCTTTGAGGTAGGATTTCACTCTAGGCTGACCTGGAATTCACTCTGTATTCTCGGGGTGGCCTCAAACTCATGGTGATCTTCCTACCTCTGCCTCCTGAGTGCTGGGATTAAAGGGATGCACCACCACACCCGGCTCAAATGTATTATCTTTTTACTGTGCCATTCACGGGTACATTTTCATCTTTCCCTAGTGTTTACTACCTCAAGTTTCTGCTCCATCTTGTTTTTACAAATATTTTCCTATAATCTACTGTAAAGTACCTATTACTGCACTTAGTTTCCTCTTCTATTATCATAAGTTGTTTTCTTATCAATTGTAGATGTTATATTAGAGCTTTTTTTCCCTCTGATGGGGGAAGAGAAAGAATGAAAATATACTCAGAATGGCATCCTGAACACTTTGTGAAAAGACCAAAATTAAATAAATTGTCATTCAAAATGAAGACATCACAGGGTTCATTCACAAGTGGGTGAAATCTGTAAACTGTGCATCTATATACTGTAAACAAGCATGCCATAATTTAGGTATGGAGTACACTGCTAAAAATATTGAATTAAAAATGAACTTCATTGTTTCTAACAGAGAGCCTTAAAATTTTTTTGACATTCCTGGAAGAACTTAGTACTCCAGAAGGAAAATGGCAGTGGAAGATCCACTGTAAATTTCAGAAAAAACTAAAGGAACTGGGCAGGTAAGCTGTGGGAAATAATTGTAATCTAGTGTAAAGCACCTAGTCCTACACATGTATGTGGTGACATTGTTGTATGCATAGGTAAGGCTTTAAATGTTCATGAAAATCTAGAAGAATCACAGTGGGTCAGAATTCTTTTATTTCCTTTCTTCATGCTAATGTCAAATTTCTTTGAACTGAACAATGTACCCCACCTTAATCAGATCTCTCAGTTAACAAGTACTTTAGGAAATTAATCTAATAATCACACATTTGGACAGTAACTGATCTCAGCCCAGCAAGATCTGATTAGAACATATATTTAGACAACTATATATTTGTCTTTGTGATATCAGTATGACTAGAAGTCATTTCATTGAAGCACTACTCACTGAAGTCCTACAAACAAGAGTCATGAGATTTAAAGTGCCATCTTTCACTAGTAGAGATTTATGAACATGCTAGTTAGCAATTGTTTGCTCAACTAGCATCTTTTTTTCTTTTTGGTTGTAGGTTGTCCTATAGCTAATTAGCAGAGGATGACCCGGAACTCCTGATTCTCAGGCTTGCACCACAATGCCCCGTTGATGTGGTGCTGGGGACTGAACCCAGGGCCTTGTGTGTGTTCTGTGCTAGCACTCATATCACTACATACATAGCCCCCCCCTTTTTTAATTTAATTTAATTTTTTATATATGATTTATTTGAGAGAGAGAGAATGGGCATGCCAGGGCCTCCAGCCACTGCAAATGAACTCCAGATGCATGTGTCCCCGTGCGCATCTGGCTTATGTGAGACCTGGAGAATCAAACCAGGATCCTTTGGTTTTGCAGGCAAACATCTTAAACGCCAAGCCATCTCTCTAGCCCCCTTAATTTTATTTTTTTCCAGGTGTTTTTGTTTGTTTTTATTGACAACTTCCATAATTGTAGAGAATAACGCATGGTAATTCCCTCCCTCCACTTTCCCCTTTGAAACTCCATTCTCCATCATATCCCCTCCCCCTCTCAATCAGTCATTTATTTTGATGTCATGATCTTTTCTTCCTCTTACGATGGTCATGTGTAGGTAGTGCCAAGCACTGTGAGGTCATGGATATCCAGGACATTTTGTGTCTGGAAGAGTGCATTGTAAGGAGTCCTTCTCTTCCTTTGGCTCTTACATTGTTTCTGCCACCTCTTCCTCTATGGATCCTGAGCCTTGGAAGGTGTGATAGAGATGCTTCAGTGCTGAGCACTCCTCTGTCACTTTTTCTCACCACTGTGGTGCCTTTTTGAGTCATCCCAGAGGTCACTACCATCTGAAAAGAGAAGCTTCTCTAACCAAAACTAAGAGTAGCATTAATAATATATGGGTATGAACATTAAGAGAAGTGCTTACTGGGCAGTTTAGTGAGCATGCTATATACATATAGCCAGACAGCAGCAGACGTTACACCCCTAGGGCTCATGACTACCCCTGTTGTAGGTTTTCAGTATCAGGGATGTATTCCCTCCCATGAAACAGCCCTCCAGTCCAATTAGAGAGTGGTTGGTTTTCCCTATAACAGACGTGACACTATTGCACCCCTTGGCTCATTTGGCCTGGCTGGCCATATATAAGGCTTGCAGTGTCTATTGTTGATTATCTCCACTAGTGATTTCTATCTCTCCCATTGAATTGCATGCACTGTAGCTTTTTCCAGCTTTCTGTCAGCTGGACTACATAGAGGAGGTTTTCAGCTGAGCTCCAATGGGATTTTTCAGTGACCTTGCAACCCAAGTATGTGGACTTTTCAGCAATAGGGTCTTACCATCTATTCCTGGTGGGAAACCTAGGGCCTGAGCAATGACCTGTAATGTTTGGGGGGTTATCAGTGACCTCCCTGGCCAACAGCTCGCTGGAAAGTATCCTATCCCTGGCACTGAAAATTTTCTAGTAACACTCTATGGCTTCTTCATTGTCCAAAAAAGTAGGTTTCCATATGACTTATTTATATCCTCTTAGATTTTGATTAGCCCTCCCTCCACCTTTTCTTTACTCAATCTCTTCCCCTGACCTCACTTAGGCCTTTTTACCCCTATTAATCTGCTCTTCTACTTACATATACACAATACCATCCTATTAAGTCCCCCCTCCCTCCTTTCTATTCCCTTTATATCCCCTTTCTAGCTTACTGGCCTCTGCTCCTGAGTTTTATCCCTATTCACATAGAAGTCCAATCATTTGTAGCTAGGATCCACATGTGACATTTTCCTTTCTGGGCCTAGGTTACCTCCCTAAGTATAATCCTTTCCAGATCCATCCGTTTCCCTGAAAATTTTATAATTCCACTGAGTAGAACTCCATTGTGTAAATGTGCCACATCTTCATTATCCACTCATCAGTTGAGGAACATCTAAGCTGGTTCCATTTCTTAGCTACTGTGAATAGAGCGGCAATAAACATGGTTGTGCAAGTGTCTCTAAGGTAATGAGATGAGTCCTTAGGATATATGCCTAGGAGTGGTATAGCTGGGTTATATGATAGATCTATTTTTAGCTGTCTCAAGAGCCTCCATGCTGATTTCCACAATGGCTGGACCAGATTGCATTCCCACCAACAGTATAGAAGGGTTCCTCTTTTTCCGCATCCTCGCTAGCATTTATGGTCATTTGTTTTCATGATGGTAGCCAATCTAACAGGAGTGATATGGAATCTCAGTGTAGTTTTAATCTGCATTTCCCTGATGTCTAGGGATGTAGAACATCTTTTTAGATATTTATATGCTATCTGTATTTCTTCTTTTGAGAACTCTCTATTTCCATAGCCCATTTTTTAATTGGGTTGTTTGATTTCTTATTATTTAATTTTTTGAGTTCTTTGTATGTCCTAGATACAAACTTCTATCAGATGTATACCTGGAAAGGATTTTCTCCCATTTTATAGGTTGCCTCTTTGCTCTATTCACAGTGTCCTTTGCTATACAAAAGCTTTGTAATTTCATGAGGTCCCAGCAGTTAATCTGTGGCTTTATTTCCTGAGCAATTGTGGTTATATTCAGAAAGTCTTTGCCAAGACCAATATTTTGAAGGGTTTACCTTACTTTTTCCTCTAGCACTTTCAGAGTTTCAGGTCTGATATTAAGGTCCTTGATCCATTTGGGCTTAATTCTTGTGCATGGAGAGAGATAAAGACTATTTTCATCCTTCTACAGATACATATCCAGTTTTCCCAGCACCATTTGCTGAAGAGGTAATGAGTATTTTTGGCATTTTTGTTGAAGATCAGGTGGCTGTAGCTACCCAGACTTACATCTGGGTCTTTTATTCTGTTCCATTGATCTACATAATCTGTTTTTGTGCCAGTACCATACTGTTTTTGTTATTATGGCTCTGTAATATAGGTTAAAATCGGGTATGGTAAGCCAGGTGTGGTGGTACACGCCTTTAATCCCAGCACTTGGGAGGCAGAGGTAGGAGGATCGCCCTGAGTTTGAAGCCACCCTGAGAATACAGAGTGAATTCCAGTTCAGCCTGAGACAAGAGTGAGACCCTATCTCAAAAAATCAGATATTGTAAGCCGGGCGTGGTGGCGCATGCCTTTAATCCCAGCACTCTGGGAGGCAGAGGTAGGAGGATTGCCATGAGTTCGAGGCCACCCTGAGTCTACAGAGTGATTTCCAGGTCAGCCTGAGCTAGAGTGAGACCCTACCTCAAAAAACAAACAAACAAAAAAAAAATCAGATATTGTGATACCACCAGCCTTATTTTTGTTGTTCAAAATTGTTTTAGATATTCGAGGTTTTTTTGTGCTTCCAAATGAATTTTTGGATTGTTTTTCTATTTCTGTGAAGAATGCCATTGGAATTTTGATGGGGATTGCATTGAAAGTGTAGATTGCTTTCAGTAAGATTGCCATTTTCACAGTATTGATTCTTCCAATCCAAGAACAAGTGATGTCTTTCCATTTCCTCATGTCTTATACAATCTCTTGTAGTGTTTTAAAGTTTTCATTGTAGAGTTCCTTTACTTCCTTGGTTAAGTTTATTCCAAGGTACTTTTTTTTTTTTTAATGCAATTGTGAATGGGAGTGATTCTCTGATTTCATCCTCTGTGTGTTGTTTAGCATACAGGAAGGCTACTGATTTCTGTGTGCTTATTTTGTATCCTGTTATACCCTAGCCCTTTTTTTAAAAAAATTTTATTTGCAAGCAGAGAGAGATACAAACAAAAAGACAGAATGGGCACACCAGGGCCTCTAGCTGCTACACACTCCAGATGCGTGTACCACTTGTGTATCTGGCTTTACATGGGTACTGAGGAATCAAACCCAGGTCGTTAGGCTTTTCAGGCAAGCACCTTAACTGCTGAGTCATCTCTCCAACCCAATACTTTTGTTTGTTTGTTTTGAGACACGGTCTTACTGTATAGCCCTGGCAGGCTTGAAACTCCGTGCGTAGATTAGGCAGGCCTCAAACTCAGGAGCAATCCTTCTGCTTCCCATGCTTTGGGATATACTGGTTTGCCACCACACCCAACTCTAGATCACTGAATTTTTTTTGTTAAAATACCAACTTCTGTTTCATGATACACTGGTTAGAAACTCCAGGCTTTAAGTAATTTTTTAAAATATTTTATTTATTGGAGAGAGAGAGAGGCAGGGGCAGATTGAGACAGTAGGCACACCAGGGCCTCCAGCCACTACAAATGTACTCCAGACACATGCACCATTGTGCATCTGGCTTACATGGGTCCTGGGAAATCAAACCTGGGTCCTTATGCTTTGCCGGCAAGTAAGTGCCTTAACTGCTAAGCCATCTCTCCAGCCCTAGGCTTAAGTAATTTTGAAGTGTTTTAGTTCTCTTTTCTTTTCTTTTCTTTTCTTTTTTTCTTTTTTTTTTTCTGTTTTTTTGTTTTTCGAGGTAGGGTCTCACTCTAGCCCAGGCTGACCTGGAATTCAGTATGTAGTCTCAGGGTGGCCTCGAACTCAGGACGATCCTCCTCCTTCTGCCTCCCAAGAGCTGAGATTAAAGGCATGCGCCACCACGCCCAGCTCTAGTTCTCTTGTGTGGCAAGCAGTTACACTTTCTTTTGTGGGGGGAGGGCTTTTCAAGGTAGGGTCTCTGTAGCCCAGACTGACCTAGAATTTACTATGTAGTGTTAGGATGGCCTTGAACTCACAGTGATCATGCTACCTCAGTCAGGTTCCTGAATGCTGGGATTAAAGGCATGTACCACCATGCTCAGAAACTTAATTTTTTTTTCTTTTTATCATTTTATCAGAGAGGGAGAGGGAGAAAATCGGCATGCAGGGCCTCCAACCACTGAACCACTATAATTGAGCTCCAGACATGTGCACCATCTTGTGCACATGTGCAACTTTGCGCCTTGTATGGGACCTGGAGAGGCACAGGCAAGCGCCTTAACTGTAAACCCATCTCTCCAGTCCTTTCTTTAACTTTTTTTGAGGTAGGGTCTCACTGTAGCTCAGGCTGACCTGGAATTCACCACATAGTCTCAGGGTGGCCTTGAACTCACAATAATCCTCCTACATTGCCTCCCAAGTGCTGGGATTAAAGGCATGCCCACATCTGGCTGAAATGTAATTTTTATTTATTAATTTATGGTTTTTAAGGTAGGGTCTCATTCTAGCCCAGACTGACCTTGAATTTACTTGGTAGTTTCAGGGTGGCCTTGAACTCCTGGTGATCTTCCTACCTCTGCCTCCCAAGTGCTGGTATTAAAGGTATGCACCGTCACACCTGGCTCAAAACATAAGTTTTTTTGTTTTGTTTTGTTTTTTTAATTTACTGGCCACTTAATTTTTAGACCAGAGTCCCTCTGTGTAGTTCAGACTGGCCTTGTACTCATTCCTCCTCCTTCAGTCTCTGAATGCTAGGATTATAAGCATGCAATAAGTATCATGTCCAGCTAACATTTTCTTTCTAAAGCCTTTGAATTATGCAAGTAGCAAGTCTTAACTTTGTGTTAATCTTTATAGAAGGTGATGATCCTGAGGCCAAAAGTAACTTCTCTAGAGTTTCGAGCATGGTTCCCCATCTTCCTAACTGCAACTCATAGTTTACACCAGTTAATGCATTTTACTTGGTAATATAGAAATAACTTAGAGAGGCTGGGGAGATGGCTCAGCCTTAAAAGCACTTGTTTGCAAAGCCGGCTGGCCATCCCAGGCACATACCCCTGGCTTGCTCATGCTCTCTTCTCCCTCACAAATAATAACAAACAGGTAGGCGTGGTGGCACACACCTTTAGTCCCAGGCAGATAGGAGGGGTCACTATGCGTTCAGGGACAGGCTTGGCTAGAGTGAGACCCTACCTTAGAAAATGTTTCATGAAGATAAATGCTTTGTTCTTTTTTAAAACTATATTTATTTCAGAGAGCGAAAGGCAGAGAGACAAAGAAAATAGGTGTACCAAGGCCACTAGCCACTACAAATGGACTCCAGACGCATGCACCACTTTGTGCATATCTGGCTTACATAGGTTCTAGGGAATAGAACCTGGATCCTTTGTCTTTGCAGGCAATCACCTTAACAGCTAAGCCATCTTTCCAGTGCCCCCTTTTCAAAATTTTATTTTATCTTTAACATGTGTTTGTTTGTTTGTTTATTAGAGAAAGAGGCAGATAGAGAGAATAGGTGCTTCAGGGCCTCCAGCCACTGCAAATGAACTCCAGACACATGCACCACCTTCTGCATGCGGCTTATGTGGGTACTGGGGAATGAACCTGGGTCCTTAGGCTTCCCAGGCAAGTGCCTTAACCACTAAACCATCTCTCCAACCCTGTTTGTTTATTTAATTTGGGGGGGGGGGTTCAAAATAGGGTTTGACTCTAGCCCAGGCTGATCTAGAATTCATTCTGTATTCTCGGGGTGACATTGAACTCACAGTGATCCAGAGTGCTTACATTGAATAAACATGTTAGCCATGATGGCCAACTCGGTTTATAATATTTTTTTTATTTTATTTCGGAGACACAGTCTCCTGTCACCCAGGTTGTTTAGGCAGTGGCTATCATTAGTTTCCTTACTTAGAAATTATGGCTTTACTCTGAAATGTCCATACCAAATGCAGCTGTTGAGCTCTACTTAACCTCACAGATTGAATGCTAATGCTCTGAGTCTACTGACCCTTCTGAATGCCTATCAGAAGAAACATCTGGTTGAAATTTTGTCATACCACAACTGTGATTCACAAACTCGAAATGCTCCTGAATTGGATTGCCTCATCAGACTTCAGGCTCAGAACATACAGCAACGACACACAGTCTTTCTGACAGGTAAGAGCATGCTTCTGTGCATGCAGAAATGAGAGCCAGAATGTATTGTCAGATTCCGGAACTTGTGGTGGAAAATCCTTCCTTAGGAGTGGTATCGTTTGTCAATGTGTGGTTTCCCATTCCTTTCTCTTGAAGCTCTTCTTTTTTAACTTAGAGAAGAATATCAAGATGCCTTCAAGTTACACTGACAATGGAATAATAGTTGCAAGTCCTGAAGACCTCATGCAGAACTTTAAAAGTCTTGTGGGATATCACAACTCAGTCACAGAAGAAAATCCTCCACTGCTTGGTGCCAGTGAGAATCTTGAGTCACAGTCAGGTAACTTTTCAGTAGTTTTCATTTTCTTTAAGGCAGGCAAGAGAAATGGTTTTTGTTTATTCAGTAGTGAAATAGAAGCAGTAAGCTCTTATCATTTATTACAATCAGTACCAATTGGCACTTGTAGGTAGGTATTTCTGTCTATACTGTGGACTGTGCACAGTATGAAGTAGGTATGTTCCCTGTGAGGATATGGAAGCTTTACTGACTATTATGTCAGCAGAGGTTTTACTAAGAAGAAAGTAGGAAGCCAGCTACAGGGATTTAGTATTTGACTACTAAGTCTCAGATGTAATTATAAAGTACTAGAGATCTAATCTGTCATATACTTGAGTCTTCTGTGAGGTGGCCACTGGTTTGGTTCCAGACTATATTTAAGTGAAAGCTGTACTTAGACTGTTGGTCAAGTTTTTGGTAGAGCTAGCCAGTTTAGTCATCCAGGGAAGCTACATGTGAGAACTTTTATTCTCTATATTTGTCTTGTGAAATACTGAATTACCGTATAACTTTAGATGCTGTTTTCACATTAACCCCTTTGGAGCTGGGAGTTGGGATTTCCCAACATTAAGCGTGAACACATTTCGCAGAAGCTTTTAGCATCGGATTATCTGGACATTCACATCTAGTGTGAGTGTTGTGACTAAGTGAACTTGTGGCAGAAGACCAAGCTGTAAGGGATTGTGGACTTGCAGATCCTGGCGCGTTATATTGTGTGAGTAGTGTATAAATTTAAAAATTAAACACATTGTGTATTTCAATAGAGGAGGACTTTTTGTTTTTTAAATGTAGCTCTTTTAGAAAACGATGAAAAGGATGAAGAGGAGATGTCTCTGGATTCAGGGGATGAAATCTCACATATAGAAGTATTCAACAGTTTGCATTCAGACAAATTTACGAAAGATGCCAAAGGATCAAGTGGAACAGATCAAAAACAGAATGTTCAAATTGAATTATCTCTTGACACGCAAAAAAGTTTATTAGAAGATGAGACTTACCAAACTGATGCTGAAGAGACCGTTCTTGATGCTGTAGTGCGCTCTGAAGGAGAGAAGAACGATCCAGCAGGACATGATGTATATAGGAACTTCCAGGGTTATCAGAATCAATTCAGTGTGCCCTATCAGTTTAGTCACTTCAATGTTCTTACTCATCAGACATTTCTGGGGATACCATATGCCCTTGCCCCAAATTTGTATCAAAATAATTACTTTTCATCTGCTTCCAAAAGCTTGGATAGAGGTAATCTCCATTGAGTTAAGAAACAATTCTTTGAGGCTAAGTAAAAAATAGGTTATTACGGATTTTTTTCAGTTTCTTGAAAGTGAATTAACAATTTGTATTTCATTCTCTAAAGTTTCTAACCCTTTCTGAAATCTTTCTTCCCTCTTATTTAAATCATGACCTATAAGCATCTGAAAATTCAAATAAATATATATTTTTTAACATATATTGTACTTGAATTCTCCTCTTGGCACCTTTAAGTTTTATATTTGTTACTTGTACTTAGGCTTCAAATTGAAGCCTGAAGTCTGTTTTATATGTAAAGTTAGATGTTTATAAATAGTGATGGCTTTCTTTAATGTCAGATGATACAGACTACTTTTGCTGAAATGAAATGTCATTTATTTATTTTGATTAAAGCCTTTGTATAGTGTTTTTACACAGGTATAAGCCAGTGATGTTAATATTTACAGGATTTTTGGCTCAGTACCTCAAGATGTACCTGACAATGTAATTACATTCTAGATAATAAACATATGTACATAAAACTCATTATTAAGTAGTATTTTTTAATCTTAAGTCATATAAAAATCTGCCTCACTTAAAATTCTGGTCAACTTTTTGAGACAAATACTTTGTGCAATCCTTTAGGTAAGCAAATTTTTAAAAAGTTGTGGGGTGGCTTCTGTTCATGGAAAACATCTTAATATTACCCGGTCATAGGTTTCAAGCACATATCCAACCCCTATCTATTGCCTACTAATGCGAACATGTTTCAAAGAAAAACCTTCATAAGATACTAAATGAAAATTGGGTTTTATTAGTAAAAGCCAAACTAGACATGTTAATAGTCTTTTTTTAACATGTAAAGTTTTTTACAGAATGAAACACATGAGTACTATTCAATTAATGAGCTACATAGTAAGTTTGGAAGAACATTAACAGGTCAGGAGCTCCAGACTGTATAGTATTTTTATAAGACACCCAACCATGACAAGAGGGAAAAAAACAAAACCAGAAACTTTTTAAAAATTATGTTTATTATATTAGAAGTAGAGAATTTTTAGTATGTAATGTGCAATTTTTCAGTGGGTGCTTGAAAAATCTAGAGTTGAGCGATGAATACATTTAAAATAGAGAACTAAAATTGTCATCTTGGTTTGCTGCTAAAGGTATAAGATTAGTTTCTAACTCCTTTTGCTTCTGGAGAAGGCCCTGAAATCACAGTGGCATTTTAGTGAAGCTGTACAGCCAACTTGGACATTATTCCTACTATGTGCTTCTCTTACTCCATAATCGTAATTGGGGAAAAAATAATTATGTATTAAGCTCACGATAGAGTTATTTGCCATTGTTTAAGCTTGCTCTTTCTTTTAGTAATTGTTATAGTGAACCTTTTCATTACCCACTGAGTATGTTTCTAAGCTACCTTGTTAAATTACTGCAACTCTGGAATGGGGTTAAACTTCTGTTCCCAAGTACCCTGAATATGGTGAGAGAGGACTTCATGTCTGTGATTTCTCTGTGCTTGCCTCTGGCCCCTTTTATGAATTGCAAAGGTTGTATTATGCAGCACAAGCAAGCTTTATGCAACCAGTGATGGCATTTAATGGAGCCTTGCTTAGTATGCTAGATGTTAAGTGAGTAACCTGGTCTGAGTTGGCTGGATGCTAATTTTTCCCAAATGTGGAATATGTCTAGTCAATCAACTGAAGAGCCCATGCCCAGTGATAGATTTCAATAGATACAGCAAAGTTGCAGTACTCTTGAACATAAGATAGTAAGTTTATCTAAAGTCACAGTAATTGTTCTGGGAGAACAAGTCTGGTGAGTAAAGTTATTTCATAGTTACATTTTTTTAGAACAGATACTAGTATTCTCTTCTAAACTAGTAATACCTTTTTTTTTGGTTTAAAGAATGGGCCATATTGGTTGAAAATCCATTAATGCATAATTGTATGTTTATTTTGTCTTTGGTTTTAGGGCCTTATTGATTGTGTTTTGATGTTTAAATGTACACTTTTTCAATAAAATTGTCTTAATATCAGAACTGTCTCGTGACTTCATATTGGCCTTTTTTTTTTTTTTTTTTTTTTTTTTTTTTTTTTTAATGGATCTTGCTAAGCACATAGCCCAGACTGGTCTGGAATATGTAACTGTGCCTCACAAATGGTGGGATTACAGACAGGTGTGTTGCCACCATGCTCCTCAGTCAGTTGTTGTGTTTTGTTTTGTTTTGTTTTGTTTTGTTTTGTTTTTGTTTGTTTTTTGGGTGTTGATTTTTTTTTTTTTTTTTTTTTTTTTTGGTTTTTGGTTTTTGGTTTTTGGTTTTTGGTTTTTGAAGGTAGGGTTTCAGTCTAACTCAGGCTGACCTGGAATTCACTACATATTCTCAGGCTGGCCTTGAACTCATGGCAGTCCTCCTACCGCTGCCTCCTGAGTGCTGGGATTAAAGGCATGTACCACCATGCCCAGCTTCAGTCAAATATATTTTAAAGATGGTAATTGAAAATAAATTCAAGGGAAGTCTCCCTTTCTGTTTAAGATTAATATACAGGAGCTGAAAAGACTTAAACTGCCTACCCACACAGGGAACTTATATCTATCTATACTGGCTGGGAGTTCATACCTATCTCAGTTTGAAAGCCCCTTACGAAGTTTAAGGCTTAGGGCTTAAGGGCTTGCTGTCCTTCCCTGTTTTTCACCAGGTTAGGATTAGGAAGTGGATCCTTGGGCTGGAGAAATGGCTTAATGGTTAAGGCACTTGCCTGTGAAGCCTAAGGACCCATGTTAGACTCTCCAGATTCCATATAAGTCAGATGCACAAAGGTTAGGCAAGCGCAAGGTCACACATGCCCTCTAGGTGGAGTTCAACTGTAGTGGCTGAGGCCCTGGCATGCAAATTTTCTGTCTATCTCCCCCCCCTCACTCTGTGTGTGTGTGTGTGTGTGTGTGTGTGTGTATGTGTATGTGTATGTGTATGTGTAAAAAAGAAGTGGATTCTTGGTATGATCAGAGCCAAGCAGCAGCTGTTCTTGGTCCCAGTGTGAAGGCCAAGAACAGATACTTTTCTAATTAGTATGCAAATTCAAACAGACTCCCACCTTATTACCTTAGACCTTTTGAAATAATTTTTAGCACATTTATGGGCTGGAGGTTCAATTTGATGATTTTTATTTTTATAATTGACAGCTTCCTTACAATAAACCATAATTTCCTCCCCTTCACAAATCCACACTTCATCATATCCCCTCCCTCTCTATTAGTCTTTCATTTTGATGTCATTGACATTGATGAATGTTTTTATAGTAAGAATAGGTAGTTTAGGGCTGGAGAGATGGCTTAGCAGTTAAGGACTGTGAAGCCTAAGGACCCCGGTTCAAGGCTCGATTCCCAAGGAACCCACGTTAGCCAGATGCACAAGGGGGCGCACAAGTCTGGAGTTCGTTTGCAGTGGCTGGAGGCCCTGGCACGCCCATTCTCTCTCTATCTGCCTATTTCTCTGTCTGTAGCTCTCAAATAAATAAATGAACAAAAAAAATTAAAAAAAGAAAGAATAGGTAGTTTAAGTTGGACATGGTGGCATACACCTTTAATCCCAGCACTCAGGAGGCAGAGGTAGGAGGATTGCTGTTAGTTCAAGGCTACCCTAAGATATAGTGAATTCCAGGTCAGCCTGGCCTAGGAGTGAAACCCTACCTCAAAAAAAAAAGACTTACCATGTGAATTTTGGCATCGAGAAGCCTGCGTTTGAAGACATAAGGAATAAAATGGGAAGGCTCAGATACCCTATTTGATAGTTCTAATGGAGCATTTTCTGAGATCAGATTCATTCTTTCATGGTCACTGTCTTTTAGTGGTAAGTGTGATGAAGCAGTCTGAGCTTGTTGGGTTCTGTTTAATGCTGGAACTGGTGATCGAAACCTATTTTTTAAAGTGCAGAAACAAGCTTTAGTAAGATATTTTATATTTCAGGCACAACTACTCTGTATCACCTTTAGAGATATATTATATGTAGCATAGCTCAAGATCTATAAGTTTTCATAAAACAGGCCAGAGAAAGGGATTCATTTGAAGTTTTACTAATACTTGCTAAGGATATATGTACTCCAGTCCAAGGGGGAAATTGTCAGTTCCTAAAGATTAATGCTGATGCATTAGGCCTCATGGATTCCCCTTGAATGATTTGCCAAAATGTCTTCAACTTGCTTTCAGAGCCCCATGTGGAAATGACTATAAACCAGCTGGCTCATGCACATAGAATAACCACATGCCTTTCCTACTGTCTTTGTCTATGTAGGTGCCTGAAGTCACAAAGACTGAGCAGGTGTCTTGTCTCATACAGAATGCATTAAGCAATACTAGAAGCAGTCCATGTACCTTTCTTTACTGAAGGAAGGAGTTTTCAGGGCTTCTTCCTCAGAGATGGGTACATAAAATCGGATAGTAGTACACATCCTCAGATCAAATGGTTCTCTTCTGAGAATAATAGATACTGGATAATGGAATGGATTGTCCCAGATCCAGATAAATAGCACTTGTTTCTACATGGGCTCAAGCATTCATTAGTATAAGGGTCTTCGAAAAAGGCCAAGTAGCAAATATTTTTCGGCTTTTTGGGCCAGATAGTTTCTGACACAGCTACTCAACTCTGGTGCTATATAGTGTAAAGGTAATCGTAGACCGCTGTAGAATAAGCATGACTGTCCTGCTGACCACTAACAAACTGAAGCAATCTATTTAGACAGAGTTGTGGAGAACTGTTTTGAATTCAGATGCCCCCTGAGCTTTGACATCTGCAGAAGTGCCACTTTTCGTAGAGTTTTTTTTTTTTCCATTTTTATTTTTATTTATTTATTTTTTTACAGTCAGTTTGGTGCCATTATTAGGCTCATCCATGACCTACCCCTTCCCCTTGGCCCCTCCTTGTTGAGGTATACGGGTCATGCATTGTGGAGTTAGCCCACAGTTATGGGTAAGCTAAATGTCTCTGCATATCATGACCCAACATGTGGCTCTGACATTCTTTCCGCCCCCTCTTCCACAAAATTTCCCTGAGCCATGTTGGGTCTGCTTCAGTGATGAGGTGTTGGGGGCCTCTGAGGCTCTGGCTCTCTGATTTGGTAGGAGGTGATTTTTCTCTGTGCTGATCTCCTTCCCCCTTGTGCTGGTATCCGGTTCATCAGGAAAACAGCGCCCTTGCTTGTTTCTCCAATTTTTCTTAGTTTCAGCCGGGGCCCTTTTGAGGTATGATGGGGTAGCTCTCTCCTTAGGATCTACATCTATCTATCTTTCCCCGGGATTTGCACCGCAGCTAGGCGGTCGCCATCTTGGCCGGAAGTCCTCTCGTAGAGGTTTTTATTATGATTTCTCTCCACCAAATGAAGCAGTTTCATCTGCCTTCCCATTTTTCTTTATTTTCTTCTCTCTCCTTCCGAAGCTGTTTAGGATACTTTTCTGATGCAGGATACATCGTCTGTTTTTCTAAGTTGACACCTTTATCCACACCCTTCTTTGTGCAAAACTGCATAAAACTCCATAGAGACCTCAGGAGAGTTTACAGGGGCCCTTTCTGTTCATGGTCCACAGGGTGACACTGGTGAACACGCCTGAATATTAAGTCATCTAAATTAAATGTTCAAATTATTAATGTTTTTTAATTATGGCAAGATTGTAGAATTAAAATTTTCACTTTAATCATTTCACTGAAGATGTTAAATGAGTGTGTTAATTACTAGGTACACTAAAACTTTAATTTTAAAAATGAAATTATAAAGAACCTTTTATACATTCGTTTGCAAGCAGGGGAAGAGTGTCATGAATAGGAGCACCAGGGCCTCCTGCCTCTGCAAACCAACCCCAGATAAAGCCAGATGCACAGTGTGATGTGTAGTGTATGCACATACATGTAGAGATGTATGTGCCCCATGCCCATGTGTGTGGAGGCCAGAGGAGAATGTGGGTGGTGTTTGTATCGCTTCATCCATATTCTCTTGAAACAGGATCTCTCTCTCAATCCAGAGCACTTGGCAATAGTGAGCTCCAGTGATTATCAGCTCCAGTCGTCATTCTCCTAAGGTTGAAGTGTGTGACACATAACCACACCACATCACGCACACACTTAAAAAGAAAAATCCATAGTGGGTCTGCGGAGATGGCTCAATCATTAAAGGTTCTTGCTTGCAAATATGACAGCCCAGATGTGATTCCCCAGTACCTACGTAAAGCCGGATGCACAAAGTGGTGGTTCATGCACCTGGAGTTCATTTGCAACGATCCTTGGTGCACCCATACTCTCTAACAAATAATTTTAAAATCCATGTTTTTTTTTTTTTTTTTTTTTTTTTTTTTTGGTTTTTCGAGGTAGGGTCTCACTCTAGCCCAGGCTGACATGGAATTCACTATGGAGTCTCAGGGTGGCCTCGAACTCACGGCGATCCTCCTACCTCTGCCTCCCAAATGCTGGGATTAAAGGTGTGCGTCACCACACCCGGCATATTTAGCTTTTCAAGGTAGGGTCTCGCTTTAGCTCAAGATGACCTGGAATTCACTAGTCTCAGGGTGGCCTCAAACTCTTGGCAATCCTATCTCTGCCTCCCAAGTGCAGGGATTAAAGGTGTGTGCCATCACACTTGGCTATATTTTTTAAATTATTATTATTATTATTATTATAAGCAGAGAGAGAAGAGGGGTAGAAAATGGGCGCACTAGGGCTTCCAGCTGCTGCAGAGAAACTTCAGATGCACTGTGCATCTGGATTTATGTGGGTACTGGGGCATTGAACCTGGGTCCTTAAGCTTTGTGGGCAAGTGCCTTAGCCACTGAACACCTCTCCAGCCCTAAACCCATGTATTTCTATAATAGAAAAACATGAATGAGGGCTGGAGAGATGGCTTAGCCATTAAGGCGCTTACCTGCAAAGCCAGAGGACCCAGGTTTGATTCCCCAGTGCCCAAATAAGTCATGCAGAAGGTGGCACAAGTGTGTAGAGTTCATTTGCAGTAGCTGGAGGCCCTGGCATGCCCATTCTCTATATGTATCTGTCTCTTTCTTTCTATGTATCTCTCTAAAACAAATAAATTAAAAAAAAAAAAAACACGAATGAGGCAATTTCACACAACTTGCTTAAGCTACAGGGGCTCCAGAGGGAGGCCAGTGGCATGATGCCTCGGGTGCACACCACACAGCACTGAACAAAGTGACAGCTTCAAACACAGAAACTGTAAAGCTGCTTCCATGTTTACAGAGAACTACCTCAGACGTGAAGTGTTGCTAGAATACTAAAAGACGCATACAGTTCCTCTTCATCCTCACTGAACACTCCATAACCAAACAAAAATGCACGGTAAAAGATTACCTTTTTGTCACTGGGCTCTTGCTTCCAACAAACTTCTATCACGTTCACTCTCCCCCAGTGTGCTGAATATGTCAACTGGTTTCCATTCATTTTTTTCTAAGGTAAAATACACAAAGGTAACAGCAAACTCAGAAACCTTGTTACTATGTCTCTGTGTAACTCAATGCATAAATATTAAATAAGCCTTACATAGCCAAGTCTTCCATGTGCAAGCAAAGGTACCCCCGAGGTACATACATGGCAATTTTCTATTCAAACTGTTTAGAGGCCTCTTGATTTTTATTGAACCCATGCTGCTTCTACTCTGGGACAAATGAAACAGCCTCATATCTTTGCAGCAATCCCATAATGCTCTCATCCTTTAGCTGGATAGGAATAGTGTTTAAATGTAAAGTATTTTGACTTATGAAATAAAAATATATGGTTTAAAATTAATACTACATCAATCACATCTATTATAATACCTTATGCTAGCATACTTCTATACAGTTGGGGGAAAAAAACAGTATTAGCTGGCATGGTGGACCACACCTATAATCCTAATTAACATTCAGGAGGTTGAGGCAGGAGAACTGCCATGAGTTTGAGGCCAGCCTAGGCTGCACAGTGAGATACTGTCTCAAAACAAAAGTAAAATCTCGTACATTACCTAACTTCTAACAACTATCTTTGAGGTGGGTATCAATATATATGTAGAGACAAACTATAGGTGTGTGGTGCATGTCTTTAATCCAGGCGCTCAGAAGATAGAATAAGCAAGACCAGGAGTTCAAGGTCAGCCTGGGCTAGAGCGAGACCCTACCTCAACAACAACAACAACAAAAAGTATTTTCTAGGGTCTGGAGAGATTTCTCAGTGGTTAAGGCACTTGCCTGCAAAGCCTAATGACCTGGGTTTAATTCCCCAGTGTTCTGCGTAAAGCCAGATGCACAGTGGTGTATTCATCTGGAGTTTGTTTGCACTAGCTAGAGACCCTGGTACATCCATTCTGTCTGTCTCTCTTCTCTCTCTGTGCTTACAAATAAGTGAATTAAAAAAGAAATTATAGCCGGGCGTGGTGGCGCATGACTTTAATCCCAGCCCTCAAGAGGCAGGGGTAGGAGGATCACCATGGGTTCAAGGCCACCCTGAGACTTCATAGTGAATTCCAGGTCAGCCTGGCTAGAGCGAGACCCTACCTCGAAAAACCAAATAATAATAATAATAATAATAAAACATGAAAGGAATGCTATACGAATACTGGAACTTTACTACTATTCTAATCCTCATTCACTGCAAATCTACTAACTGGAATTCTAATTTAACTAGGATTAATTTGGAACGTTCCAGTTACATCAGAAATAATAAATAGAAGCAAGGGTATTCTAAAATATCTATTAAAAAAGAAAAGCAAGTGCCAGACATGGTGGCACATGCCTTTAATCCCAGAACTAGGAAGGCTGAGGTAGGAGGGTAATTGTGAGTGCCTTTAACCACTGAGCCATCTCTCCATCTCTGCAGAAGTATTCAAGAAAAGGTTCTGTTGTTCTTTCTGGGCCAGTCTGCCCATCTCAGCCTCCCTAGCACCTAGGACTGTAGGTAGAGGCCACACCTGGCTAAAAAATTTTGAACTGAAACTGGGTGAGGTGACAACCATCTATAAATCCCAGCACTTGGGAGGCTGAGGCTAAAACATCACTGTGATTTCTAGGCCAGTTAGGTGACAAGACTATGTTTCAAAAAAGGGGCTGGAGAGATGGCTTAGCGGTTAAGTGCTTGCCTGTGAAGCCTGAGGACCCCGGTTCGAGGCTTGATTCTCCAGGACCCACGTTAGCCAGATGCACAAGGGGGCGCACAAGTCTGGAGTTCGTTTGCAGTGGCTGGAGGCCCTGGCGCGCCCATTCTCTCTCTGTCTATATCTGCCTCTCTTTCTCTCTCTCTCTCTCTGTCCATCGCTTTCAAAAAAATAAACAAAAAAAAATTAAAAAAAATTTTTAGATGTGTTATAGTCCAATTAAATTTTTTTCAAGGCAGGATTTCACTCTAGCCCAGGCTGACCTAGAATTCACTATGTAATCTCAGGGTGGCCTCAAAGTCATGGCAATCCTCCTACCTCTGCCTCCCAAGTGCTGGGATTAAAGATGTATACCAACACATCTGGCCTTTTTTGAGGAAAGCCCACAGGTTGCCTTTTTTAATGCAAGAGTTGGGGGGGGGATTGGTGTGCCAGGGCCTACAGCCACTGTAATCGAACTCCAGGTGCATGCACCCCTTTGTGTGCATGTGCAACCTTGTGTGCTTGTGTCACTGTGTGCCTGGATTATATGAGACCTGAAGAATCAAACATGAGTCCTTGGGCTTCACAGGCAAGTGCCTTAACCACTAAGCCATCTCTCCAGCCCTATTTCAATTCATTTTGAGAGTAGGTTTTAGAATCCATAATAATAGTTATTAGTAGTAGTAGTAGTAGCACTATTTTGGTTTTTGAGATAGTATCTTGCTCTATCCTAGAATAACCTGGAATTAGACTTAGGCTGGCCTCAAACTCATAGCAGTCCTCCTACCTCAGCCTCCCTCCCAAGTGCTGGGATTGAAGGTGTGCCCTACAAAACCTGGCTTGAGCTAGAATCTTTTTTTTTTCTTTTTGAAGCAAGGTTTCTCTCTAGCCCAGGCTAACCTGGATTTCACTATGTAGTCTCAAGGTGGCCTTGAGCTCACAGTGATCCTCCTACCTCTGCCTCCTGAGTGCTGGGATTAAAGGTGTATACTACCATGCATGGCTAGAATCCATAATTTTTAATTACAATACTGAGTCATTTCTGATTTCTTTCATTTCTCTTCCAATAAGCATAAGAAAATAAGCTGGTAATCATCTTCACTTCATATTCAGTGTTTGAAGGGTTAATGGACTTTCTTCATGAAAGATTGATGAACTTTAACTCAGAAAGCTCTGAGGAACTCATATAATTCGAGACATTCCACCCTGCAGAAAACCACTGAGTCAGCTCCTCTGACTCACTCTGGAAGATCCAACAAACCAGCCATTGCTGTGATTCAGCTACTTGTCTACCCCCAGCAGACTGCACCTGATTCCTGTCACTTCCTCAAACAGCGCCCTTATAAACTGAGCCCCTTCCCCTGCTGAGTGCCTCAGCCTCCATCCCATGGGAAGGTTGCATGCAGCTCCTTGATGTGCTCCAATAAATAGTCTCTGTTGAGATCAAGTCAGGTGTTCTCCTTTGCTTTTCTCTTTCACTTTCCTTACAGTATTGAAGATTAAAGACAAATGTAGGAAAGTCCACATCGGTTAAACTTGAGGACAAAATCTAGTTTAGCTGTGTTCAAAGAACCTGTTTATCTCAGGAGAGGTGGGAGGCTCACAAGTTGCAGACCAGCCTGAGGTACATGGTGAGATCCCGGCTTTGAAAGCTAAGGACTGGAGATGTTGCTCAGTGGTAGAGAGCTTCCCTAGCATTCACAAGGGCCTGGGTTCAGTACCCAGTAACATATATATTCTAAGTGAAGATGGACTGGAAAGATGGCTTAGTGGTTAAGGTACTTGCCTGCAAAGCCAAAGGCCCCAGTTTCAGTTCTCCAGTATCCACATAAAACCAGATGCACAAGGTGGCACATGTATCTGGAACTTGTTTTGCAGTGGCTGGAGGCCCTAGCAAGCCCATTCTCTCTCTTTCTTTCAAATAAATAGAAACAAAAATAGAGGCTGGAGAGATGGCTTAGTGGTTAAGGTACTTGCCTGCAAAGCCTAAAGACCCAGGTACAATTCCCCAGTACCCATGTAAACCAGATGCACAAGGTGGTGCATGCGTCTGGAGTTCGTTTGCAGTGGCTGGAAGCCCTGGTGCACCCATTCTCTCTCTCTCTCTCTCCCTCTCTGTCTCTCTCTCCCTCTCTCTCTCAAATTAATAAATAAAAATAATTAAAGTGATGATGTATTTTGTAGAAAAATGAGCACTAAGTCTCTAATAAAGAAAGATTAAGATTAACTATGCTCTTTTAAGGAGAAAGCTAAATGGATATAAGAATTTGAGGATTAGGGGTGAAGAGATTGCTCAGTGGTTAAGGCACTTACCTGCAGAATCTAACCCAAATTTGATTCCCCAGTAACCACATAAAGCCAGATGCACAAAGTGGCACATGCATCTGGAGTCTGCAGTAGCTGGATGCCATGGCACACCCATTCTCTTTCTTCTATATCTCTCTACTTGTAAATAAAATTATATAAAAAAAGAAAGGAAAAGAATTTTAGGGCTAGAGAGATGGCTTAGCGGTCAAGACACTTGCCTGCGAAGCCAAAGGACCCAGGTTCTATTTCTCAGGACCCACATAAGCCAGATAGACAAGGAGGCACATGTGTCTGGAGTTTGTTTGCAGTGGCTGAAGGCCCCGGTATGCCCATTCTCTCTCTTTCTCTGACTCTTTCAAACAAATAAATAAATAAATTTGAAGGCAGGTGTATGGTGGTGCACAGCTTTAATCCCAGCACCTGGGAGGCAGAGGTGAGAGTATCATTGTGAGTTTGAGGCCCACCTAGGACTACAGAGTGAATTCCAGGTCAGCATGAGCTAGAGCAAGACCCTACCTACTTAAACAACAACAAACAAACAAAATAATAAAACTATCTTAGGGCTGGAGAGATTACTTAAAGGCACTTGTTTGCAAAGCCTGATGGCCTGGGTTGGATTCCTCAGTACCCACATAAAGCCAGATGCACAAAGTGCCACAGGCATCTGGAGTTTGTTTGCAGCAGAGGTAAGAGGCACTGGATCCCCACCCCCTCCCTCTCTGTGTATGTGTGTGTCTCTCTCTCCTTCCCTCTCTCCTCACAAATAAATAAATATATATTAAATATTTTTATTTATTTATCTGTGAGGGGACAGAGAGAGAGAGAATGGATGCACCAGGGCCTCTTGCCAAATGTATTCCAGATGGATGTGTCATTTTGTGCGTCTGGCTTTACGTGGGTATTGGGGAATCCAGCTAGGGCTTTCAGACTTTGCAAGCAAATGCCTTTAACTACTGAGCAATCTCTCCAGCCCCTTCATTAATGTTTCTAAACTACAAAATCTATCATAGCAAGTATCTATCTTTGGCCAGATATAGTGGTTCATGTCTATAATCCCAACACTGGAGAGACTGGGGTAGGAGACTTTTTTTGTGAGTTAAAGGGCAGTCTGAGGCTAAAGAGTGAGTTCCAGGTCAGCTCGAGCTAGAGTGAGACCCTACCTCAAAAAAAAAAAAAAAGAGAGAGAGAGAAATGAGAAAGAAGAGAGAGGGGGAAGAAGGGAGAGAGAGTGGGAGGAAATGATCTAGCTTTATTTCTATAGAGGATTGCTGAATATGAAGAATTTTTAGTTTTTTTTCAAAATATTATTTATTTTGAGAGTGAATATATACACCAGGGCCTCTTGCCATTGCAAATAAACTCCAGGCACATGAGCCCCTTTGTGCATCTGGCTTTATGTGGTCCTCAGAAATTGAACAGTTGAACTTAGGTCAGCAGACTTTGTAACAAGTGTTCTTTTTTTGCTTGTATGATTTGTTTTGTTTTTTCAAGGTAGGGTCTTGCTGTAGCACAGGCTGACCTGGAATTCACTATGTAGTGTCAGGGTGGCCTTGAACTCACTGAGATCCTCCTACCTCTGTCCCACCATGCCCAGCTGCAACAAGTGTTTTTAGTCACTGAACCATCTCCCTATCCCTGACTGAAAATTTTAATCATTTTTGGGGGAGTGTGTGTGTGTGTGTGTGTGTTCATGAGTGTGACTACAGGCAAGACTGAGCTATAATGCATATGTGGCAGTCAGGACAATTTCCAGATTGGTCCTTGCCTTCTACTTTGAGACAGAGTCTCTTGTTCATTCACCAGGCTACCTGGCCTGCAAGCTTCTAGTGGATTCTCCAGCCTCCACTTCCCTTCTTGTCATAGGTGTTCTTGGATTAGACATCTGGCTTTTTGTAGGTTCTGGGTACTCTGGGCTTGGGCATTCAAGCTTGTACAGAAAGTGCTTTGACCACAGAGCCATCTCTCCAGCCTATTAACCTCGTTCAAGAACACAGACCAGGGCTGGAGAGATGGCTTAGTGGCTAAGCGCTTGCCTGTGAAACCTGAGGACCCCAGTCCGAGGCTCGATTCCCCAGGACCCACGTTAGCCAGATGCACAAGGGGGTGCACACGTCTGTAGTTCGTGTGCAGTGGCTGGAGGCCCTGGCACACCCATTCTCTCTCTATCTGCCTCTTTCTCTCTGTCTGTCACTTTCAAATAAATAAAAATGAATAAAATATTTAAAAAAAAAAAAAAACGAACACAGACCAACAAAACCCATTGCTTGAACCCCCACAACCCCCCTACCCAAAAAATAACCCTCTACAGGTTTTTCTTTTCTTTTTTTTTTTTTTTTTTTCCAGGTAGGGTCTCACTCTAGTCCAGGCTGGTCTGGAATTCACTATGGAGTCTCAGGGTGGCCTCAAACAGCAGTCCTACCTCTGCCTTTGAGGGCTGGGATTAAAGGAGTATACCACCACACCTGACCCTGCAATTCTTTTTTGTCGATTTGAAAAACAGAGAGAGAGAACACATGGGTGGGGCACAGCCTCCTTTCACTGCAAATGAACTCCAGACACATGAGTCACTTTGTGCAGCTGGCTTTATGTGGGCACTGGGGAACTGCACCCCAGCCATCAGGCTTTGCAAGCAAGCACCTTAAACCACTGAACTATCTCTCCAACCCCAGTTCTACAATTCTATCACAGCATTTAAAAAATATTTTAAGGGCTGGAGGGATGGCTTGGAGGTCAAAGCATTTGCCTGCAAAGCCAAAGAACCCAGGTTCGATTCCCCAGGACCTACTTTAGCCAGATGCACAAGGGGTGAATGCATCTGCAGTGGCTGGAGGCCCTGGCGCATCCATTCTCTCTCTCTCCCCCTCCCTCTTTCTCTATCAAGTAAATAAATAATAAAATATTAAAACATTTTAATTATTTATGTGTATGTGTTGTGTGTGGACATGCGCTCACGTGTGCCACGGCGTGTCTGATCAAAGGACAATTTCTGGTTGGTCCATGCATGCTCACTTCATCTGAGGCAGGGTTTCCTGGTCTGGATTCTCACTCTGCTATTCTTCACTGTCCTTGTCACAAGCCTGCTTCTGCATGCTGGGATCACAGACACCCAGCACGGCTTCTAGCTGAGGACTGAACTTGGGTACTCTAGCTTGAGCCATCTCTCCAGCCCCAAACTATTTTCTTAAATTTTATTTATTTATTTATTTATTTATTTATTTATTTATTTAAGACACAGAGAGAGGAAGAGGGGGGATAGAGAGAGAGAGAGAAAAAAAAAAGAGAGAGAATGGGCATGCCAGAGCCTCTAGCCACTGCTAATGCATGTGCCACCTTGTGCATCTGCTTATATGGGTACTGAGGAAGTGACCCTGGTTCCTTAGGCCTCACAGACAAGTACTTTAACAACTGAGCCATTTCTCCAGCCCTCAAAAAATATTTTTTTAAAAAGAGAATTTTATTTAAGTGGACTATTTGCTGTGGAGAATAATTACAAGGAATTTGCATAAGCATCAGGAGCCAAGATAGATGTTTTCATATTTCCATGTGTAGTCATTCATTAAACATGGCAGCTTAAAGATGCTCCGAAAAGTAGAATGAAATAATAATCTCACTTGAGCGTCAAACATTTTAGCAATACCATTAACTGTATGATAAAATGGATATGAAAATACACATAGAACTTTGTATTTATTTATTTTTGGTTGTTAAAAATATTTTATTTTTATTTATTTGGGAGAAAGAGAGAAAGATCAGAGAGAGACAAAGAGAGAATGGGCATGCCAGGGCCTCTAGCCACTGCAATCAAACTCCAGACACATGCACCACCTTGTGCCTCTGGTTTATGTGGATTCTGGGGAATTGGACCTGGCCCTTTGGCTTTGCAGGCAAGTGCCTTAACTGCTAAACCATCTCTCCAGTCCTATTTTTATTTTTTAAACTTTCTTTTTTAGAGAAAGAGAGACAGAGAGGTGAGATAGAGAATTGGGGCACCAGGGCCTCAGCCACTGCAGTCAAACACCAGATGCTTATGCCACCTAGTGGGCACGTGTGATCTTGTGCTTGCCTCACCCTTGTGTGACTGGCTAGCTTGGGATCTGGAGAGTTGAACATGGTCCTTAGGCTTCACAGGCAAGCGCCTTAGCTGCTAAGCCATCTCTCCAGCCCTATTTTTATTTTGTGTAGTATTTGGGATTGAAACAAATGTAACCATCTTTGCAGGAATAAAGATATTTTGAAAAAGTAACTGTGATCCTTTCTTTTGGCTATCAGACTATTGAAGTAATAGTCCTAAAAGTTAAAATCTCCCCAGGAATCTCATGTTGGGAGAGGGCCAATAGTCATCTAGTCAAAATAGCATTACAACAGTTGTTGAAGTCTACTATGGGATTATTACATTGATAACTAGGCCTTGTGTAGGCAAAGGAGAAAAAAAAACCTTGGACCTTCAGAAAACAAAAGTGTCATTTCTTATTTATGAGAGAGAGAGAGAATGGGCATGCTGGGGCCTCCAACCATTGCAAACGAACTCTAGACGCATGCACAACTCTGTGCATCTGGCTTACGTGGGTCCAGGGGAATCAAACCAGGGTCCTTTGGCTTTGCAGGCAGGTGCCTTAACTGCTGAGCCATCTCTCCAGCCCTGAAGAGTTCATTTTTGAAGCCTTGGAAATCTTTGAACCTTGACTTCTTCTTTTTAGAGAGAGCGAGAGAGAGAGAGAGAGAGAGAGAGAGGAGAGGAGAGAGAAAACTGGCATGCCAGGGCCTCAGCCATTGCAATGGAACTCCAGACTCTTGTGCCACCTAGTGGGCATGTGTGACCTTGTGCTTGCCTCACCTTTGTGCATCTGGCTAACATGGAATCAATGTGGAGAGTAGAACATGGGTCTCTTAGGCTTGGCAGGCAAGCACCTTAACTGCTAAGCCATCTCTCTAGCCCGACTTCTTTAAAAAAAAAAATTATTTGAGAGAGAGAGAGAATGATCATGCCCAGACCTCTAGCCTCTGCAAACAAACTCCAGACCCATGCACCACCTTGTGCATTGGGAGGGTCCTGTTGAATCAATCACCAGGCCTTTGGCGTTGTAGGCAAGCACCTTAACCACTAAGCCATCTCTCCAGCCTGAACCTTGACTTCTTAGTGTAAGCTAAGGGTAAGCTCACACTGAATGGAAGAGTGTAAATGCAGACTTAAAATGGAAAATGTGTAGGTGTTAGTTACACGCATCCATTTGTGGGCAAGTCTGAGGACTTTTGACCTGTTCTCATCCCAAAACTCAACCCTATACCTTCACCTCTGGTAGTGGCCTCCTCCTTTGCCTATTCCTCCTCCTCATCTTTTGCCTTCTACTCATCCTTCTCCTTTTCCATCTCTTTCTCCTCTTCCTCTTTTCTTCCTCTCTGACACCTGTTATCTGTATAATGCTTCTTTATAATTATATATATATATATATATACACACATGTCTATGTGTGTGTATGTGTGTGTGTTTCATTTTTTTGAGGCAGGGTCTCGCTCTAGCCCAAGCTGACCTGGGATTCACTATGTAGTCTCAGGGTGGTCTCGAAATCATGGCGCTCCTCCTACCTCTGCCTCCTGAGTTCTGGGATTAAAGGCATGCGCACCACACCTGGATCTTCAATTTTTTACTATTAAATTTTTTCTTGCACCTGCTTCAATGCTTTTGTCCAATATTCACTGAAGAATCCAGAGTTGAGAATTGGTTGTATATGATCCATGTATGGTACATAATTCCACATATTTGCTATAGCCCTCCAGTAAATGTTTCTGGGACAAATTCTCAGCCTTATGACTTTTCCACTAAACTTTGTCTCATTACCAAGAATATTAACATGCACAGGTGAATATCTCCTTATGGATTCTTGGTCAGGGATCTCTCTGAGGCCCCTTAAATCACACTGACTGCTGCAACTGCTCTTTGTTGGACTACCAGAACTATATGGTAAGTCCCTCTTGCTGAAGACACCACACTTTTCAGTTGCAGGACACGAGAAATCAAGCTAGAACTGAACCAGAACCATCTTTCTGCTGACTAGCTGTCACAGAAGGAGAAGGTACTATGTAGGCTGCGGGGGGAGAAAAGTCATCAACAGTCTTAGTCAGCTGTGGTCCCTGAATACTACACTACTGCTCCTGCCAGGAAAGATGTGCCCACTGTGCAAGGTGGCATGACTGTTTTTCCCTAAAATGCTCTTTGATTTGATTTGAGGCCTTCTCCACAGGAAGAAATTCATGCCTGGTACTGTAAACCTGGTCAAAATACATCCTGGTACAGTCATAGGCTCCTAGGAAATATACTATTGTTGTTTCACTAAGTGGACGTGTTGTGCCCATTGCACTGTGTTCTAAACATTTATGTTTCTACCTGTAGATTCGTGTTACTTTCAGCTTTAGTCAGAGAAGCCTCTTTTTGCAGTGGTGGTGATTATCGCCGAGATTCAAAACTGGTTAAAGGGATGATAATAAATGACTGTTGTGTGCCTAGCCCTAAAGAGGAGATACATATATATTCCATCCAAGGCTCACGGAACATTGCGGAAGAGAGGATGGAAAGAATGTATGAGCTGAAAGAAGGGCAATGGTTTTGTGGAATGCTGTCTTCAGGACATGACATGACTATTTCACTCATGAACTCACAACAGCTGAGATTACCCATCATGGCACACAGGATCCAACATGTTGACTGGGACAAGTGCATAAGTTTCAGTAGGTAGATCCCTTTAGAAGTCTCACATTCATTGCACACAGTAGAAAAGGACTTGACATCTTGACTGATCAGAGTGTTTAAGTTTCAGTATCCTGGTCCCTTCAGCAATACCCTACCCTGTGGACACACAGTACCTGAAATCTTGATTGGGACCTGTGGGGGTTTGAATGTGAATGTATGTCCCCCATAGCCTGAGGTATTTTTGATTAAGTTTGCAACTTAAGTCTCCAGCAGTCTGCTGGAAGAGGTGTGACCAGGGATGGGTCTTGTAGTCCAGCCTAAGGTGTGTTCAAAACCAGTTTTGAGCTCCGGCTGTTCGGGTTTGCTGCTGTTTGGTGATGTCTCTCTGCTATGCATGCTGGAGCAAGCCAGCTTCTCGGGCAGTGGTGGAGCTTCCCCTGGATTCTGCAACCCTGAAATAGACCCTTTCCTCCCATATGCTGCTTCTGATTGGGTGTTTGTCCTAGCAACAAAAAGTAACTGCAACAGGACCTAATTTCAACTGAGATACTTAAATTCCCATAGCTGGATTCCCTTTAGAGATCTTCCCTTCACCCCAAGGGCACAATTTGCCTGCCATTGGGTTTAGGTCTTAAACTGAGTTTCAGCATTCAGGTTTCCTTCAGAAATCCTCTTCACCCTATCACAGGGCTGGGGGTAGTGAGTAGGCAAAGGTCATCCATTTGGGAGCCAAGTATAAATTACAATACAGCTGCAAGTGAATTGAGACTGCTTCATTGATGGAACAGTACCAAGTAGCTCCAAGCCAGAAATTCAAGCCCCTGGAAGCAGAGCAAAGACAAGTGAACACAACAAAACAATAAACATGGTTCCAGCTACACAATACAGGCGAGCCAGAAAGATCTGATAAAAGCACTATCTTTACATGGATAGAGCTCAATATAACATGAAAAACCAAGCCAATATGTCTTTCTCAAGAAGTACCAACCCATAGCAGTTAGCGCTATCCAGAAGAAACTTCAGACAAGAGATCAAAAGATTGATTATAAATAAGTACAGACAACTCAAAGACCCAGATGACTGCATGAATGAAATCATAAATAATTCAAAGGTGACACAAATAAACACCTACATCAACTCCAAGAAAACACAAACTACTAGGTAAAATGAAGAAGTTGAACCAATATGGGAAAAGGGAACTCAGTGAATGCCAGGCTCCGCCGGCGGGGGCAGGTAGTGCCGAGGAAGGACCAGGCCTGCTGGTTCCTCCCAAGGGGTTGAGGAGGAGATGAGCGTCCGACGACTCAGACCTCTCCTGGCCACTGGAGAAAAACCACACTGAGTTGCCTATATAATGTTGGGGATGAAGGCGGGGATTTTAGGACGGTGGGGAAAGGTAAGGGCCAATAGTAAACTGTGACTATTGAGATGATAATTCTAAATCCCATGCGGAAGTAGCAGGCAAGAAGCCATTAGGCATCTTGCTGAGTCACATCTGGCCAGAGGCAGATCACCAAACTTTAGCTAGGCTCAGGAAGTTCCACTAGGCCTCACACCTGGGCCTTTCAGAGCCCAACATCTCCGCCTTTTGTTTTTGTAAGAGCATTAGTCACCGTGGGCCCTGTCTTAGGTTGTCCCCCTCTGGGGGTCTTAACCGTCATTGGGACCAGGTGTTTAGCTCAGAGCATTTATCATGGCCCCTGTCTTAGGTTGTCCCCCTCTGGGGATCTTACCCGTCACTGGGTACCATGTGTTTAGCTCGGTGAGAACCCACTCCATGGCCTGTCTTAGGTTGTCGCCCTGTGGGGATCTTACCCGTCATTGGTCACATGGAGGGCAGAGGAGGTGGCAGTGGGTCATCTGCGGAACTTAATTCCTGAGTTTCCAGCCTGTGATAATGTATTTTGACCTGATGAAGTTTTATTGGCTCTAGCCGTTGGTGAATAACTTGTGTAATCTTATTAATTACACAAGGCCCGACAGTGAGGATAAGGAGAAGGAGAAGGAGGGGGAGGGGGAGGGGCCCAAGTAGAGGGAGAAGGTAGGGTAAGAAGTCATATAAGCCCGTCCGCAGCGGGTTGTCCTGGAGGTCCCGCCGCCTCCTCTCCAAGTCTTCCTGGAGCCTCTTAATCTTGTCCTGGATGATTCCTGATTTATTGGCGTAAAAGCAGCATTTTTCCTGTAAAAGCAAACATACACCTCCTTTTTCGGCCATTAGTAGGTTTAGTCCTCTCCTGTTTTGTAGGACTACCTCAGCCAGGGAATCTAGCTGTTGTTGAAGATAGGTCTCCCTCTGATATAGGGAGGGCCTCATTTCCAGGGATGATATCTACATCTGGAATTAAGGTGGCTGGGGCACAAAGGCCCGTCCAATTGGTGGGCAGAAAGTCATAGGCCATCCCGCCTCTACAAACATAAACCATTCCAGAAGGCGGGCAGCGTTGAGCACTGGGCTCAGTTGTGTTAAAAGTACAGAAGGAAGGATGAATGTATCCCACATCTATACTGGAATTATTAGGGGAAGGCAGGGCCCAAATGCCCAGAGGAAACACTGGGAAAAGCTGGACGGGGATGGGGAAGGTGGCTGAGTAATTTTTTAAGGTCGTACGGGCAACTGTACTGCGAGCAGCCAGAGAGGCCCAGATTGGAGGCAAAGCCAGCAATCCTCCACAAGGGAAGGAATTGTTTAGTTTAGTAGGGTGAAGGACCATTTTAGGAACAGTCCTCAGGGGTGGGACACTCCCTAGACATAAGTTTCTATCAAAAAACTCCTTTTTGTTACAAGAGTTTTTGTACTTTAATCACTTCTCAGTACAAAAGACTATCAAGGCCAGCCAAATGGCTTCCGACACTGAATATACATAATCTTGCTTACATGTAGGTGCTAAAGTCTTGCTCCCAAAGGGCCAGAGCTATGGATACAAGGCCAGCCAAATGGCATCTGACAATTCCCCCTTTTTTATTTTTTATGAGCTGGGCCCTTCTGGGCCTCAGTGCAGAAAGACTGTGTCTGTCTTAGGTTGTCCTCTACGATATTTAGGCCTTACCCGTCATCGGTACATGAATTCCATCATTCATGCCCTGTCTTAGGTTGACCTAACTCAAGAGAATCTTACCCATCTTTGACTACCAGCCTCTGCAGGGGCTTTAAGATAATGTCTCAGGAAGCCGGGGTCGGGTCCGTAGCTGTATCCCATGTACTTCTGTACGGATATCCATAAAGGATCTCAAAAGGCATTTAACGAGTATGGGCAGCAGACACAGAATGAGCAAAAGACAAACACCTGTAGCAGCAAAGCTTGCTGTCCAAGAAGTGAGAGAACTTCAGCCAGGCAAGGCAGACTTAAAAGCAGATATTAAGTCATCAGTAGTTTTCAAAAGTAAGATGATTATTTTGCAAAGATAAAATCTCTGAATGTAACTGAATCAGATCCAAGGAAATATTATCATTATGTCAAATACCTCTTAAATGTATTTTGCCAACGCTGTTGACTGTTATTATATTTTTTAGAAGTAACACAAATCTATTGAAAATCTACATGACACTCCAAACGAGTTTTAACTTTCAACCTCAGTATCTCTTCACCCAAATACGTAACCACATCATACAGAGTGTCTAACAGGTGAAACTGTATCTAGGGTAAGGATCGAGCCCAAGATCTCAAAGGGAGGCACAGTGTGAACTTTTTCAGGAGCTACTTTAAAGCTGTGAGTATAAAAGATAGTTAGACATTAAAAGTACAAGCCTAAAGCCAAATGGGTCTTTTTTTATCTTGAGGGAAAGACACATTTAAACCCTCTCCCTGCTGTGAGGAGTGGGTCTGGTCCTCTCCAGGCCCCAGTCAATGGGCCATTTCTAGAAAAATTTGAAATATTTAAGGTGAATAATGCTTTCTTTATCTGATCATGGGGGGGGTAGTGATTCCCCCTTTTGTTTTTGTAATTGTGATTTAAGGGTTTGGTCAACAATAGCTTGCCCTCGAGGGTTGTATGGGATGCCTGTGAAATGTGAGATTTTCCAGGTCTGGAGAAAATCTACAAAAGCCTTGCTTATGAAGCTGGGGCCATTATCTATTTTAATTTGATCAGGCAGCCCGAGAGTGGCAAAATATTGAAGTATATGACTAATGGCATGTTTAGATTTTTCCTGGCATGTGCCGATGCCCAGCAGGTGCGCAAAAAGGTATCGGCTGAAAGAAAAATATCAGTGAGCCCAGTCACCACAAGAGGGCGGACTTTTCCCCTGTCGCCACCTGGGTCAGTCCAAGGGAGCCACGTGGCAGTCTCCCAGGAGGTGGGCTGCCCGCCAACTCCCAGTAGGGGAGGGCCAGGCACAAGCTGCCAGGAGGGGGGCCATCTTTTTTTTAATTACCACATTCCACCCCTGGCTCCCAATAGATTTATAACTATCACATATTATACATTGTACTAAGTTCAGTTTTAAAGGTCCCCACAGTCTTGACCAATTTAAGGTATTGAGACCTGTAAAATCAAACATGGTAAACATTTCTAATCTAAAGTCAGTCTTTGTGCCTGTAATTTTAACTTGTTTGAGGTTTTCCAGCTTAAAATCTTAAATCTCAGCCGGGCGCGGTGGTGCACGCCTTTAATCCCAGCACACGGGAGGCGGAGGTAGGAGGATTACCATGAGTTTTAGGCCACCCTGAGACTCCATAGGGAATTTCAGGTCAGCCTGGGCTAGAATGAAACCCTACCTCGAGAAACCAAAACAAAAAAACAAAAAATCTTAAATCTCTCAGTCCAATATCTCTAGCCAAGTACATCAGTCCATTACAAATTTAACCTTGACTAAGCTCTCTGGGCCTGGGCAGCAGGACGCAGCCAGCCCTTATGCCAGTAGCCCAGTTCCAACAAAGTCCCCTATAGTCTTTTTTTCCTCTCAGAAAGCTCATAAGCCAAGCCTCGAAGTTTAATCTTATCTGCACTTAGCATTTTAAGACTCTTATTAGAATAGTCCATCAAATTTGGCTTACCACTCCAGAAGACACCTTCAGTTGTAAGCACCAAGTCCATGCCTATTCCTTCAAAACAAAGGTTCCAAAAGATCAACATCCATATGGTCAGGTTCATCTCAGTTCACTCCTCGGTCTGTATCAGACAGCTTTAGGTTTGCTGAGATAAACTTCCAGACCAGGTAAAGTTATGGAGGAAGGGATATTTATTGAAGCTTACAGATCCAGGGGAAGTTCCATAATGGCAGAAAAAGTTGGCCTGCCTTCACAGGCCCAAGCAGAGAGAGAGAGAGAGAGAAGCATAAGCCTTCAGAAATACAAAAGTCACAGGTGCAGCTTGCCGGCAAATCGAGAGTGAAAGGAAAGAGAAAAGGAACAAAGAGATGTTGATCAACAAGTACAGGTTATAGAAGCAAAGTTTAGTGCATTAAATATAAAGACTACCTCATAACTTATGGGGGTACACTCACCCGCATATGTACACCGATTGACCTCCTCAACGAATGTCTCTCAGGGGGCACTAGTCTGCCGGACTCCGAGAGCCGCACGTTAGGCGCCAGATGCCGGGCTCCGCCGGTGGGGGCAGGTACTGCCGAGGAAGGACCAGGCCCGCTGGTTCCTCCCAAGGGGTTGAGGAGGAGATGAGCGTCCGACGACTCAGACCTCTCCTGGCCACCGGAGAAAAACCACACTGAGTCGGGAGTCTTGTCGAAGCAGGAACTCGATTTATTGCTATGAACAGTTGCTATAATGTTGGGGATGAAGGCGAGGATTTTAGGACGGTGGGGAAAGGTAAGGGCCAATAGTAAACTGTGACTATTGAGATGATAATTCTAAATCCCATGCGGAAGTAGCAGGCAAGAAGCCATTAGGCATCTTGCTGAGTCACATCTGGCCAGAGGCAGATCACCAAACTTTAGCTAGGCTCAGGAAGTTCCACTAGGCCTCACACCTGGGCCTTTCAGAGCCCAACAAGTGAAGACATAGAAATCCTGAAGAAAAATCCAGTGGAGATAAAACTGGAAATGAAAACTACAGCAAGTCAAACAAAAAGCTCCATGGATACACTCATCAACAGAATATCAGGCCTTGAAGACAAGAAAGAAGAATTGGATCAATTAGTCAAAACCAAGGAGAAGCTTAAAAAAAATCTAAAGGGAATATGAGAGAAATATGGGACACCTTGGAAAGACCAACTGTTTGCATTAAGGACATAAAAGAAGGAGAAGTACTTCAAGTCAATGGCATAGAAAATCGTTTTAATAAAAAATTTCCCAAATCCAGGGAAAGAGATGCCCATCCAGGTATAAGTCATATGGAACACCAAATAGATAAGACCAGGAGAGAAATTTCCCACATCATAGTACAAACATTAAAAAGAAAGGGTACTGAGGTTGTAGGAGAGAAACATCTTATCACATATAAAGGCAGACCCATCAGAACAATAGCTAATTCTTAATGGATACACTAAAATCCAGAGATACTTAGAATGATGTATTTCATGTATTTAAAGACCTCAACCACCAACCCAAATTATTATATTCACAAAAAATTCTCTCTCCTGATCATAGTGGAACTGAACTGGTTGTCATAGTGCTGGAAACACAAAGAATTTAAGTAATTTCTTTTACCTTATCAGATCATTGTGGAATAAAACTAGAAAACAACAGCAAGAAAAACTACAAAAATTATACAAATGTCATGATTAATCTCTGTTGTTAACTTGACAGGATTTAGAATCGCCATGAATGTACATGAGGAATTTACTAGATTAGGTTAGTTGAGGTGGGAAGATAGACCCTCGCCTTGTGTCATGCCCATCCACTGGCCAGGTGTCCTGGACTATAAAAGCAGGAGAAAGCTAGCTGAGCACCCGCATTGATTACACTCTGCTTCCTGATTGTGGATGTGGTGTTTCATGTTCCTGCTGCATGTCAACTCTACCATGATGGACTCTAACCTTGAACTGTAAGCTGAAATAAACCTGTCCTTGCCTTTGTTCTGCTATTTAGTCACAGAAACATGACAAGTAACTAATATGCATGGAGATAGAAGAACAAACTATTGGCTTGCTAATGACTCATTGAAGAAACCATAGAGGATGTCTAAATGTTCCTAGATTCAAGTGAAATGGAGCACAACTTATCAGAACCTTTAGGTTGCAGCAAGAGAAGTTCTGGGGGGAAGCCTACAATTACCAATTCTTTCATTAGAAAAATCAGAGAGCTATAAAAAAAAAAAAAAACAAATTAATGATGCACATCAAGGTTTAGAAAAACAAGAACAAAGCAAAACCCCAAACAAAATAAGTGATGAAAATTAGGGCAGAAATTGGGCTGGGGAGATGGTTTATTGGTTAGGGTGCTTGCCTGCAAAGCCAAAGGACCCAGATTCAATTCCCCAGGACTCACGTAAGCCAGATGCACAATGTGGTGCATGTGTCTGGAGTTGGTTTGCAGTGGCTGGAGGCCCTGGTACTCCCATACACACATTTTCCTCTGTCTCTCTCTCTCTCAAATAAATAAATACATAAAAATATTGTTTTTTTTTTCAAGGTAGGGTCTCTCCAGACTGACCTGGAATTCAGTCTGTAGTCTCAGGGTGACCTCAAAGTCTCAGCAATCCTCCTACCTCTGCTTTCTGAGTGCTGGGATTAAAGGCATGTGCCACCACACCCAGCATAAAAATATTAAAAGAAAAGGTCTTTGGCAAAATTTTAGTGTCTTTATAATAAAAGAAAGAAAGACTAGAAACACAAGGAACATGCCTCAACATATTAAAGGCTATATATGACTAAAAGACAACCAATGTAATACTAAATGAGAGAAAATTGAAAGTTTTTCCTCTAAAGTCAGGAATGAGACAAGATTGGCAACTTAAACCACCTTTATTCAATATGGTGCTTGAAGTCTTAGCTAAACCCATGTGTCAAGAGAAATAAAAGAGGCCAACCGACTGTGGTTGCCCGACTCCACCTTCCCCTCCCAGGCTTGTGCGGAGGGGCGTCCACACGATCAGTGGGGCCACCCGGTGCTCGCCTTGGGGCGGTTGGGTCGCTGGGTGAGCCCCGGACTGAAAATAAAGCCGTGTGACCGAGCGAGCACGGTGACAGGTGGAACATTCAATGACACATCGTAGAAACACACACTTTACCGAGTGTCACCGATTCGCCCATCTGGTGAAGACAAGCGACAAAGTGCTCCTTTAGCTGTGTCTGCACGGAGCACTTTGTGTTCGCAGGAAATGGCTTGGGGACGTGGGACAAAGAGATTCATTCAGAAAGGTACCAGCTGGAGGATGAGTCTGCCCGGGTGGATGAAGTGCCGCTAATGATGTCTGAAGAAGTTGTGAGAATGATGAGAGCAATCACCACACACTACCATGAGCTGGGATTGCAGGAAGGAAAAGAGGGTTGGAATGGTTTGTCTCTGGTGGATGGAAGTGCTGATCAGTGTTTGTCCAAGAAAGAACTGAAAGCTCATACAGTCCCCAGAAATGTGAAGAAAAACACCCTATAAATGCCATAAAAAATAAAAAATACAATGTGTTTACCTTTATTGCTGGGGTTTTGTATGAACAGCTCAAGTTTTTCTTGGATCTGTATTTTCTGGTCGTATCCTGCTCACTGTTTGTACCCGCATTGAAAATACACCTACCGGGCTCCTCTGGGATTTGTCTTGGCTGTTACTATCACACGTGAAGCAAATGATGAATTCTGGCGTTTTCAGCGAGACAAGGACATGAATTCACAACTATATAGCAAGCTTACAGTAAGAGGTTAGCAAGGCACGTCTAATTGTACCTAGCAGTTGCTTATTGTAACCGTATTCTTAGAATCAACATAAAAAAAAACAAAAAATTCTAATCTGTTCTTCAAAATAATGTTATGTGATTGAATACGTTACCTAATTTTCTAACATAATGCTAGTAGGGTAGATTTTTGTTCATTCTCTAGTTGCTCAGACATATGTGTGTGTGTGTGTATAATTTTTTGTTTATTTTTATTTATTTATTTGAGAGCGACAGAGAGAGAGAGAGAGAGAGAGAATGGGTGCATCAGGGCTTCCAGCCACTGCAAACGAACTCCAAATGCATGTGCCACCTTGTGCATCTGGTTTATATGTGTCCTGTCCCGGGGAATCAAGCCTCAAACCAGTGTCCTTAGGCTTTACAGGCAAGTGCTTAACCACTAAGCCATCTCTCCAGCCCTGTATGTTTACATTTTTATGCTTATAAGTATATATATGATAGTTTTATATTTATGTATTCAAGCACACACATATGTATATGTATATTAAAACTATATAATGTGCTGTATTACAGTACTCAGACACATGTGAAACCAACCAGGTATGTACACATCTTCTGTGAAGCATAGTGTCATTTAAAGCCTGTCTTGTGTTATATTTTAAACAGTCATAAAAGTCAGCTATCTATACCATGGTGTTAAAATATACTTCAGTAAAAAGGCCTTTGAGCTCCTGCAATAAATGTCACCATTCATAAAAAACAAAAGAGAAATAAAAGAGATCAGATTTGATAGGAAGAATCAAACTATCCCTATCACAGATAGGATGCCATTCATAAAAGACCCTAAAGTCTCTGCTAGAAAACTTTTGTTTTTGGTCAGTGATTTTTTTTTTTATTGAGAGTTTTAATAGATGAACATTCTGGAATATGATTATAATCCCCTTCCCTTACTCTCATTATTACCCCTGTCTCAATTCTAGTGAACTCCCTTTTCTCTCCATGGAGTCCCTCTTTTGTGATGCCCCCATTTATTTCTTTTTCTTTGTTCCTGTTCCACAATCTCTATCCAAATGCTGATGGGCTCAATATTGTGAAGGTTTTTAAGGAGGTTGTGACTTCCACTGTGAGCTCAGGATTGCACCAATCCCTTCATGTCCAAAGGATAGTGTCTCAAAGTATTCCTTCCTACCTTCTGGGTAGTTCATTTTTTTTTGCCCCTTCTTCCTCAATGGTTTTTCTCTACATCCATAATTCACATGCTGAGAAAGAAATCAGGAAATAAATCCCATCATAACAGCGTTAAAAAAAAAACACGTAATACACAATAAGAAATGAACTAGGTTCATAGGGCTAGAGAGATGGCTTAGAGGTTAAGGTGCTTGCCTGTGAAACCTAAGGGCCCATGTTTGACTCTCCAGGTCCCATGAAAGTCAGAAGCACAAAGTGATGCAAGCGTGCAAGATTGCACATGCACACAGGTGGCCCACACTTCTGGAGTTCAATTATAGTGGCTGGAGGCCTGGCATGCCAATTCTCTCTCTCTGTCTCCCTCGCTCGCTCTTGCTCTCTCACATTAAAAAAAAGATCAGTCTGTTGGGCATGCTTCAAGAAAAAAAGGAAAAAAAAAAAAAAGAACCTACACATTCTAGTAACTAGAAACACACAGATAATCATTCATATACAAAAATGAACCTGGGCTGGAGAGGTGGCTTAGCGGTTAAGGCGCATGCTTGCGAAGCCTAAGGACCTAGGTTCAATTCTCCAGGCCCCACATAAGCCAGATGCTCATAATGGAGCATGCATCTGGAGTTCGTTTGCAGTGGTTAGAAGGCCTGGTGCACCCATTCTCTCTCTCTCTGTCTCTCTCTCTCTGACTGTAATAAATAAATAAAAATAAAATACTAAAAAAACGAACCTTACTAAGGAGGTGATAACATCTACAGTATCATTACAGTATTATCATCTACAAATTCAAAGAAATAGTAAATGATAGCTTTTACAGAACCCAGAAAACAATCCCAAAATTTATGTGGACTCACACAGTACTAAGAACAGTGAAAGTTATCCCATGTAAAAAGATCAAGGCTGAAAAGAAAGAGCAGAGCTGGAAGTATGACAATACTGACCTCAATTATAGTACAGAGTTGTAGGAATAAAAACAGAACTTTACTGAAACAAAAAGAGGCATGTAGACCAATGGAATAGAACTGAGGACCTGGAAATAAGACAGCATAACTACATCATTTTAGACAATGGTTTTAAACCCCGTTTTATATGCTAATAATGTAAGACTTCAATACCCTACTCTCATAGGTCTTTCAAACTAAAAATCACCCAAGAAACTTCAGAAGTAAGGTATTTTATTTAAGTCCACCACTCAGGTCTGGCATGAGCATTAGAGTCAGGTAAAAGGAAGCAAATCCATGCTCGTAGAACTCACTGAAATGTAAACAACAATGAAATCTTAACAACCATAGGGAGCTCATACTCTCTGTTCTGAGAAACATTAAGAAAAATGCCTGACATATTAGTAGAGGTAATAAAAGTCAACAAGAAAAAGCATTTTAAAAATAGTGAAAGAGAGCTGGGAGTGGTGGCACAGGCCTTTAATCCCAGCACTTGGGAGGCAGAGGTAGGAGGATTGTCGTAAGTTTGAGGCCACCCTGAGACTACATAGTGAATTCCAGGTCAGCCTGGGCTTGAGCGAGACCCTACCTTGAAAAACAAAAACAAAAACAAAAAACCTTTAAGAAAAATAACTAAAATGTCAATATAGTATCCCATAAACATGAAATTATTTTTTAATTGTTCTTGTTATAAATCATTCAAGCCAGTCACAGTGACATATGCCTATAATTTTAACTTACTTGGAGGCTGAGGTAGAAAGATTGATAGTTTGAGTCCAGTCATGATAACAGGCACACCCTACTCAAATAATATCACTTTTAAGAAGGTAGAGAGGAGCTAGAGAGGTAGCTTAGTGGTTAAGGTGCTTGCATGTGAAGCCTAGGAACCTATGTTGACTCTCCAGAACTCATGTAAGCCAGATGCATAAAGGTGAGGCAAATGCAAGGCTGCATTTCCTTCCCCTGTAACTTTTTTAAACATTTTATTTTTATTTATTTATTAGAGAGAGACAGAGAGAATGGGCATACAGGGCCTCTAGCCACTGCAAATGAACTCCAGATGCATGTGCCACTTTGTGCATCTGGCTTACCTGGGAATCGAATCTGGGTCCTTAGGCTTTGCAGGCAAATACCTTAACCGCTAATCCATCTCTCAAGTATTGAGACATTACTTTCCTTGAGTTGGGTGAGCATCTCTGACATTTGCTGTTAGTTTACTATAGTGCCTAAAAGGTCTCCTATAGAGCAGGGTTTTGACTATACAAGAGAAATGACCCTAGGACAGTGTGACTGGATGTCTCCATGGTGATGACATTGTTTTTTTAATTGATTTTTATTTTTAAATTATTTATTTTTTGAGAGAGAATGAAAGGGAGGGAAAAAAGTGGAGAGAGAATGGGAGCATCAGGGCCTCTAACCACTGCAAACAAACTTCAGATGCATGTACCACCTTGTGCATCTGGCTTACGTGGGTCCTGGAGAATTGAAATTAGGGTGCTTGCTTCGAAAGCACATATACTAAAATTGGAGCACTACAGAGAAGATTAGCATGGCCCCTGTGCAAGGATGACACACAAATTTGTGAAGCATTCATATTTTGTTTTAAAGAAATTGGGTCCTTTGGCTTTACAGGCAAGTGCCTTAACCACTAAGCAATCTCTCCAGCCCAGTGATGACATTATTAAGTGTACCTGATCCCAGAATGAACTGGGAAAAAAAAATTTGTAGAATTCTAAGTACAAATTGTCCAACAACCAATACAGATTTTTAAAACAATCAACTAACCAAGTAACAGTATTGAATGCCTTAGCAAGTCCATTTCTACAATTAAACTGACTTTTAGTGTGTGCAAAATAATGGATTTCTTTCTGGCATTTTCACACTGATGAGGTATGAAAATCATTGTTCTTGGCCTTAACAAGTCCATTCTGTGATTACATGCTGTGAAATATAAAGTGCTAGAGAAAGCTATTATTCCTGAAACACCTGTGCATGTTCCCTTATTGGGATCTCTGCCCCTTGACTTTCGCTGTCTGCCCAGAGTGCATTCGCATCAAATATCGACCTGATGAACCTCTGCACTTCCTGTATGTTTTTGTGCAAATGTCATCATCTGGCAAAAGTTTAACACCTTCTATTTTCCTTCTCTGAAAATCAAGCTCTAGCATACTCTATATGCGGGAAAAAGTAATTAACTCCTTTTTAGTTTTTATGTATTAAACACTTTCAGTTAGTCTTAATTAGTAATTGCTCATTATGTGACTTTTACATATACTTGATTTACGTTGATCGTCTTCCCCCACCCCTCTCCTCTAACCCCAGAGCCCCTCCTGCTGGTGTCCGTCCTCGGCATTAGACCCTTTCTGTTCCCATGTCATGTGTGTTGTTGCCAATTTTTTGTTTTCTTTTTACACTAGCAACCACCCCCCCCCGCCACCAAGATCTTTTTCCTGTCTCATGGTCTCTAGATTAATGTCGTATGCACACACATTTATAAAAATTAAAAATCTAAGATCCCCCCTGAGAGAAAAGACCCAGTATTTGTCTTCTGATGACTCAGAAGGAAGTAGCTGTCCGCTGAAGCAACTGCGCTCTAGCTGTAACATTTTGACATTTATGCTCAGCTCTCTGCTGCCCTCTAGTGTTCTAATGTTTTAAAATCTGGCGACAGCTAGTAGCAATGGAGCAGCCCTTACTGAAGTTAACTTCCCTTTGTGGTAAGCACCCCAGAGAGGATTCAGTAAGATTGGTTGTTATTTATTTATTTGACAGAGAAAAAGGGAGGGAGAGAGAGAGAGAGAATGGGCGCGCCAGGGCCTCCAGCCACTGCAAACAAACTCCAGACGCGTGCGCCCCCTTGTGCATCTGGCTAACATGGGTCCTGGGGAATTGAACATGGGTCATTTGGCTTTGCAGGCAAACGCCTTAACCACTAAGCCATCCCTCCAGCCCTGGTTGTTGTTTTTGACCTATCGCCTTCTTAAACTTGAAGGAGTTCTATGTATACAATAGAGGGGGTGGCAGGCGTTGTTGCTTAAGGCAAATGTTTTTCTTTGCTAAGTGAAAATTGTGTCCATTCCTCTGCTCTTTTATTTACACAAATATCCTGGAAAGGAATACGGAAAAAAACACACTGCCGTAGGTAATATTGATTCATAAATTCTTGCTGTTTTATCCTACCTCCTATCTTCCCAATATAACATCACAATGCCTTATTTTCTCATTATCAATAAGAAATATGATAGGTTATAAATTCTATGGTGATACATGGAATCTGCAAAGTTAACCTCAGAAGAATATTACAAGCTTTGGCCTGTGGGGAGGTGACACTGTCATCTAATCCTCTAATATACAGTGAGCAGATTTGGCTAAGTGCCTATCAGGAAGTTGATTTTCATTTTCTTATTTCTTAGTGGAACACTATTAAGTTGGTAAATCTTCCTTTACAGAGTTGGCACAGCAGCATTCCAAGATCATAGACTTGGGCTGACATCCTCAACCTACCTTGCTGGTTGAGTGGTATTAGATGGCTTCATGACTTTTATCTTCAGTTTGCACATTCCTATATGTTGTTATTGGTAACATATGCTAAAATGGTTATTGCAAGAAATACTTGATATGGTAAATGTTAATGCTTAGCCAACTGCAAATATAAACTGAAATATTAAGGAAAAGGAAATTGAATATGTGAGAGTTAAATGCCTTGCTCAGTGCCACAAAATACACACTACAGCAGAGCTCTCACTCTGTTTCCTATTTAGAGATTGCAGTCAATTCTCAGTGGAAACTAAATTTTTGACTTACTGAATGACAGCTAATGTTCTGGCCTATTTCTTTTAATAACCTATTTAATATAATTCCCACAGAACAAGGAACTGCACTGCTAAAAAAATTCAAACAAGTACCTAAATTGATTTTTCAGTGTGTGCAAAATAATGAGTTTCTGTTTTTTTTTTTTTTTTTGAGGTAAGGTCTCACTCTAGCTCAGGCTAACCTGGAATTTACTATGTAGTCTCAGGGTGGCCTCGAACTCAGTGATCCTCCTACCTCTGCTTTCTGAGTGCTGGGAATAAAGGCATGCGCCACCACGCCCAGCAAATAATGAGTTTCTTTATGACATTTTCATACAAACACATCATTGTTCTTTGCTTATCTTCACCCAATAACCCTCCATTGTTCTCCTCTGCTCTCCATTGCTTCTCTTCCTCACCTCAAATACTCCCCCTCAGCCGGGCATGGTGGCACACGCCTTTAATCCCAGCACTCGGGAGGCAGAGGTAGGAGGATCGCCGTGAGTTCGAGGCCACCCTGAGACTCCATAGTGAATTCCAGGTCAGCCTGGTCTAGAGTGAAACCCTACCTCGAAAAACCAAAAAAAAAAAAAAAAAAAAAAAAAAAAAAAAAAAAAAAAACTCCCCCTCTGCTTTCATGTCACACACACACAAACACACACACACACACACTTAGGTTTCATATATGAAAGGGAGTATGCATTCTTTTCTTTATCCTCTCTGCCTTTTAGAGCCAGGTGTCTTTAGAGAAGAACAAGTGATGCATGCCTTTGTGAGTCCAGCTTCTTTTGCTTCACATGATGCTCTCCAATTCAATTTCCTGCAATGACATAATTTTATTCTCCTTTACAGCTGAATTAATTATTGGACAGCCACATTTTCTTTACCCATTAATTTGATGATGGACTTTTGGGCTGGTTCAATATCTTGATTGTGAACAGTGCTACAATAAGCATGATGGAGGGCTGGAGAGATGGCTTAGTGGTTAAGCACTTGCCTGTGAAGCCTAAGGACCCCGGTTCGAGGCTTGATTCTCCAGGACCCACGTTAGCCAGATGCACAAGGGGGCGCACGCGTCTGGAGTTTGTTTGCAGTGGCCAGAGGCCCTAGCGCACCCATTCTCTCTCTATATGTATCTGCCTCTCTCTCAATCTCTCTCTCTCTCTCTCTCTCTGTGTCTATCGCTTTCAAATAAATAAATAAAAAAAAACAATAAGCATGATGGAATGATGGCCTAGATTTCTTTGGGTACACACCCGGGAGTCATGTAACTGAGTCATATGGTAGTTCTGTTTTCACTTAAAAAATGTTTTATTTATTTATTTACAAGCAGAGAGAATGGGTATGCCAGGGCCTCCAGACACTGCAAAAGAACTCCTGATTCATGTGCCACTTTGGGCATCTGACTTTATGTGTGTACTGGGGAATTGAACCCAGGCCAGCAGGTTCTGCAAGCAAGCACCTTTACCCACTGAGCTATCCCAGCCCTACCTTGCATCTTTGGCATCCTGACTATGGTATGTCACAGAGAAATTTGGTTGTGTCAGTATTGTATTCTAAATGCCTCTTGTGTATGGACTTTTTCTAGGTTTGTGGATTTGTTTTTGGTATATTTTCATTGAGTAAATTGTCTATGTTTTTAGAATTTATATCAACTCTTTTGCTATCCCATGTATTCTTAAGTTTGGGCCACTGAACTTGTCCCAGAATTCTTGGAAGTTGGACATGATCCGTAATTTTCTTCTTTAATATGTGCCTGAATGCTTGTCTGAACCTTGTCCTCTGTATCTAAAATTCATCTTTCTGCTTTGGTCTTGTCTATTGATGTGTTCTGTGTGTTATGCCCAGTTCTCAGCATCCCCAGTGACCACCAAGGAGAACCAAACACATATGCAAGGGCAAGGAGCTTTATTTCGGGCTTAAGCTCTGTCCCTTGACTTCACCAATGCAGTGGATCCGTACAAGAGCCCCTAGTAGTGGCAGGGTAGGGTTTTATAGGGATTTGAACATAGAAGAAAGGGATGGGTACATGATTGGTTGATTTAAACAGTGTACTCTTGTGGTTGGTTTAGGATTTTGGTGGGCAAAGTTGGTGGGCTGGAGCTAGTGGAATTGAACTTATCTATGACTACAGGAATGTATGGCGTAATCAGTTTCCAGTAACTGTTAAACCCACCCTTACCAGAAAATAAAAACTTAGACCTTGCTGGGAAACAGAAACTTAGGTCTACTGAGGATTCTGAAGCCTATCATGACATCCATCTGGTTCCTGAGTCCTTCATGTGTTCTTTATTTGAATGATTCCTTCATTTTCAGAATTTCTGTTTAATACATTTTCAGTATCCCAATGTCTTTGCTGAATTCTTCCCCTACTTTTTTTTTTTTTAATTTTCTCCAAGTTACTGTGAGTCACATCCCAGGGACTCTCGTGAATCTCCCATCTGTGAGGCTGAAATGGTGAGGGTGATGGACTTTGTTGATTTATGTAAGTAGATAAATTGTGACCACTCCTTTCATTCTGACTAGAAGAAAGTTGAAGAATAAGGAAAACTATCTCTGCACTGACAAGTTGTTTATACCACAAAAGATGGTATAAGTTCTGACTTTTCTCATATGAGCATCCCAGGGTGACATTTTCCCTCTCTTGGCTGGATATGACTGGTTGAACTTGAGTCACTTTCTGGGCCACACTAGATCCTGTGGGAACAATCAGAAAATACAGTTGATCCTCTGATGTTGTGAGTAAAATATTGTAGGAATAAGATGAATTTAGGACCCAAAGCTAAACCAAATTGAGGTCACTATTTTCTTGCTGCTATACAATCTCCTCCTCAGATCCATAGGAAGCACAGTGTGCCCTTGTGGGGCTTCATCTTGACTGGGTGGGAGCCATCTTGTCAGAGAAGATGAAGGTCATGAACCCCACAGGCTGAAGGGAGGCATGGAGCACTTATCCCTTTGCACAGATCTATCAGTTCTGCCTCAGCCCAGACCTCAGTGCTTCTGGATGCCTGGCAGTGTCCACATGTAACACTTTGATTCTTATTCCAGGCATAGATTAAAAGAAAAAACCAGTGGAGCTCACAATAACTTTCAGTTGCTTACTTGGACTTCCTGGTAATGAAAACGACAACTTAAAGAGAGCATGATAAATCTAATGAAAGCTGAGACTGAGGGGAGCTACACATGGAGGTTCTTTGTACACACTGGTGCTGAAGGACTCAGGAACCAGATGGACGCCATGACAGGCTTCAGAGTCCTCAGTAGGCCTAAGTTTCTGTTTCCCGGCAAGATCTGAGTCTTTTATTTTCTGGTAAGGTTGGGTTTAACAGTTACTGGAAACTGATTACGCCATACATTCCTGTAGTCATAGATAAGCTCAATTCCCCTAGCCCCAGCCCACCAACTTTGTCCACCAAAATCCTAAACCAACCAGAAGAGTACACTGTTTAAATCAACCAATCATGTACCCATCCCTTTCTTCTATGTTCAAATCCCTATAAAAACCCTACCCTGCCACTACTAGGGGCTCTTGTACGGATCCACTGCGCTGGTGAAGTCAAGAGACCAAGCTTAAGCCCGAAATAAAGCTCCTTGCCCATGCATACGTGTTTGGTTTTCCTTGGTGGTCACTGGGGATGCCGAGAACTGGGCATAACAGGTGCTATGTAGCAGAATAATGTGGGAGACTCTTTTAAAGTATAATTTATCATGAACCACATACACTGTTTATAATGTAGACTGTTAACAGATATTTACATTTCTCCAACTAGAATCTGATAAAATTTCATAAAGAAAAAAAATCCTCCTAAGTCTTCATGTTTCTCTGTGAAAGCCCTGGTATCAAAAACCATTTTAGAGCCAGGCGTGGTGGCGCACACTTTTAATCCCAGCACCCGGGAGGCAGAGGTAGGAGGATTGCCGTGAGTTCGAGCCACCCTGAGACTCCATAGTGAATTCCAGGTCAGCCTGGGCTAGAGTGAGACCTTACCTCAAAAAACCAAAAAAAAAAAAAAAAAAAAAAAAAACAAAAACAAAAACAAAAACAAACAAACAAAAAAAAACATTTTAGCTGGGTGTGGTGTTGCACACCTTTAATCCCAGAACTCAGGAAGCAGAGGTAGGAGGATTGCGGTGAGTTCAAGGCCACCCTGAGACTACATAGTGAATTCCAGGTCAGCCTGGGGCTAGAGTGAGACCCTACCTCGAAAAAACAAAAACAAAAACAAAAAATCAAAAACCATTTTAGTGCCTTTCTTTTTCCTTACTGAGCTCTCTGCCCAATTTAATTTCTGCATTAATAAACAGACTTTTAAATACAATAATAACAGACAATCCAACAGACTTTCAGAAGCTATCCAGTTGCTTATGTTTGGTGATACTATAAAATATTATTCCTTAAAAAAACATTTTTTTTTTTCGAGGTAGGGTCTTACTCTGGTCCAGGATGACCCAGAATTCACTATGTAGTCTCAGGGTGCCCTCGAACTCACAGCGATCCTCCTACCTCTGCCTGCCGAGTGCTGGGATTAAAGGCATATGCCTCCATGCCTGGCCAAAAAATATTACTCTTTAAAATCTGACATGGGTTTTATTTATAACACATTTAAGAGGATAGGGACAGTTAGTCCTGTTCCCACTAAAGAATTATACTTACTAGATTGCATGTCCTAGAATTATACTAATCATATTTCCTTTGTCATTGATCAGAAGTATACCATCTTGTTAAATTTAGTGTATTTTTCCATTTGAAAAATAGTCTTATGATAAACATGCCAGGTCTTTCTGTGATTAAGGATAATATTTACCTCTAAAGAGTAAATATGTAGGGCTGGAGAGATGGCTTAGTGGTTAAGGTGCTTGCCTGCTGTTGCAGTCAGTTTTACATTGCTGGTAGAATTCACCCAACCAAGAGCAGCTTGTGGGGGGAAAAAGGTTTATTTTGATTTACAGGCTCGAGGGGGAAGCTCCATAATGGCAGGGAAAACAATGGCATGAACAAAGGGTGAACATCACCCCCTGGCCAACATAATGTGGACCACAGCAACAGGAGAGTGTGCCAGACACTGGCAAGGGAAAACTGGCTATAACACCCATGAACCCACTCCCAACAATACACTCCCTCTAGGAGGTGTTAATTCCCAAATCTCCACCAGCTGGGAGCCTTGCATTCAGAACACCTATGTTTATAGGGAACACCTGTATCAAACCACTACACCTTCAAAGCCAAAGATCCTTGGTTCAATTCCTCAGGACCCACGTAAGACAGATATACAAGTGGCACATGCATCTGGAGTTCGTTTGCAGTAGTGGGAAGCCCTGGCACACCCATTCTTTCTCTCTCTTTCTCTCCCTCATTCTCTCTCTCTCAAATAAATAAATAAAAATAAAAAAGAATAAATATGTAAAGAGATTGAGTAAAGGAATGATAGGGGGAGGGTTAATCAAATTCTAAGAGGGTATGAATAAATCATATGGAAACCTACTTTTTTGGACAGTGGTGCATCCAGAAGCCATAGATTGTCACTAGGAAATTTTCAGTACTAGGGATGGGATACCTTCCAGTGAGTTGTTGGCCAGGGAGGACCCTAACGTCTCCAAAAATATTATAAGCCATTGCTGAGGCTCTTGGTTTCCCACCAGGAATAGATGGCAAGACCCTATTGCTGAAGACTCCACATGCTTGGGCTGCAAGGTCACTGAGAAACCTTGCTGGAGCTGTGCTGAAAACCTCCTCGCTGTAGACCAGCTGACAGAAAGCTGGAAAAAGGTATGCTGCATGCAGCTCTATGGGAGAGAGAGAAGTCATCAATGGAGATAAACAATAGTGGACACTGCAAGCCTTCAGTATGGCCAGCTAAGCCAAATGAGCCAACAGGTACAATACAGGTACTACTGTATGTCTGTTATGGGGGAAACCAACTGCTCTCTAATTGGACTGGAGGCCCACTCCAAAGGAGGGAATACATGCTTGATACTGAAGACCTATGACAGGGGAAGTCATGAGCTCTAATGTCTGCTGGTGTCTGGATAAATGCATATATTATGCCCATCAAACTGCCCAGTAAGCACTTCTCTTAATATTCATACCCACATATTAATACTACTCTCACTTTTGGGTAGAGAAGCTTCTCTTTTCAGATGGCAGTGACCTCTGGGATGACTCAAAAGGCATCATACTGCTGAGAAGTGACAGAGGAATGCTCAGCACTGAAAACATCTCTCACACCTTCCAAGGCTCAGGATCCATTGCAGAAAAAGTGGTGGAAAGAATGTAAGAGCCAAAGGAAGGGTAGGACTCCTTTCAATGCACTCTTCTAGACGTGAAGTGGTCTGGATATCCATGACCTCGCAGTGCCTTACACTACCTACACAAGACCATCTGTTGCAGTCAGGTTCACATTGCTGGTAGAAATCACCCAACCAAGAGCAGCTTGTGGGAAAAGGAAGACTCCACGATGGCAGGGAAACCGATGGCGTGAGCAGAGGGTGGACATCACCCCCTGGCCCACGTAAGTGAACAACAGGAACAGGAGAGTGTGCCAAACACTGGCATGGGGAAACTGGCTATAACACCCATTAACCCACCTCCCCAACAATAACACTGCCTCCAGGAGGCGTTAGTTCCCAAATCTCTTCAGCTGGGAACCTAGCATTCAGAACACCTAAGTTTATGGGGGACGCCTGAGTCAAACCACCACACCATCATAGTAGGTGGAAAAGATGATGACATTAAAATAAAAGAGAGACTGATTGAGAGGGGGAGGGTATATGACAGAGAGTGGAGTTGTGAAGGGGAAAGTCAGGGGGCAGGAAATTATCATGGTTTATTGTCTATAATTATGGAAGTTGGCAATAGTAAAAAATAATTTAAAAAAGAGAAGATAAAACCATCTTAAAAAGTCAACATTTGCAGTGTCCCTGCATCTACAGATATAGATGCTCACAAGGAACCCCCCCCCAAAAAAAAATCCAATTTAACTATCTAGTTAGCATTAGACCAGACAGAAGAGGAGAGGATACTTACAAAAAATTCCTATTTCTACAAATGAGTGGGGCTTAGAAAGCACCAATTCGCCAAGACCAGCTAATCCCACGTTTTTAAGGCGCCCGCCCGGGGAACAAACAAGCCACTTGCTAAATGTATTCTACAGTGCCGGCTTACAGAAGCCACGGGCTCAGGAAGAATGGGAAGAAACACAGCGTGCCAACAGTGATTTCTTCCCCAACTGTACTCTGCTACCTCTTTTCTGCCCCATGTGTTCCGAAGAGCAAACAAAGAAAAGGTGTTTGGTCCTCATACTTTCTAGATGTTTTAACAGAAGGCTGCTGAATAAACACATTACTCGTTTGAAAATTGAAGCCAGGTGTGGTGGCGCAGGCCTTTAATCCCAGCACTTGGGAGGCAGAGGTAGGAGGATCGCCGTGAGTTCGATGCCACCCTGAGACTACATAGTGAATTCCATGTCAGCCTGGGCCAGAATGAGACCCTACCTCGGAAAACAAAAACAAAACAAGAAATTGAAAAGAAATTCTATTCCTGAGATGAAAGCAGTTTGATTTGTATTTTAACAGTTGAGGGCTAGCGCCACCTGGCGGGGGTATCCGGAACTGGCCTGCGGTCTGCTTAGCACAGCGTCTGGAGTTGGTGTGGAACAGACTGAGACCCCTCGGGGAATATTTTTGATCCTGTTTCTGCTGCGGAACCTGAGTACTATTAGTGTGTAGTGGGCCAGGCAGGCTTTGGAGGGTAGTAAAATCGAATTATGAATCGTTCCGGAGTCCACAGTATCCTTCCCCTCACCTTGCTAACACAGCACACCTAACCCAGACCCCAAAGTGCAGCACCTGTGCACCATCTTTAGAATGGTGCCTCGGCTGTCCCTCTTGTCTACCTTGTATTCCAGCCTTTTAGATCATTCACTCCTCAAAAGGGGTGTGCTTGCCCCCCAACTCCCCAGCCACAGAAACAAGCGGTCCCTTCCCAGAAGTCCTATGTTCAGTTCCATTTTAGCATCAAGCCAAGGAGAATCTACCACATTCCAATGGAATGTCACTCCAGTGATTGATGAGAAAAGCAGCTCCTTTAAAGATCTTATACTTCCCACAGGTTCACTATCTTTTTTCTGTCTTTTCTTATAAAATACTAGTCCGACTGTTGCTTAGCAATTCCAAAAGAGCCCTTTCCTAAGCGCCACTTGCTTAACCTCAACCTCCATCTCTGACCCCAGGGAGCTCAGCTCAGCGTGGTCACACAGAAGCCAAGAGAACTAAAAAACTTCAAGGTGATTTTGAACTTACAAGCATACCTGCATCGCTGCCTCTCCTTCCCCTTCCTTCACTGGGGGACTCTTTGGGGACTCTGGGATGGAAGCCCTGCAGTGGGACTTGGTGATGCGTCAGACCTCCCAAGCCCTGTTCTCCTCCTTCCGGCCCACTTCCCACCAAGGAGACTCCAGGACACACGCTGAGGACTTAACTCTACTCAGTCTCGGCTATGGCCAGACTCAAACACTAGTGCCCGGAAGTTTTCAGGGTCAGGCTCAGTGGTTAAAGCTTGAAAGGCCTTCACAGGGTCCCCCTTACTCCAGAAGAAGCCACCCCAAGAAGGAAAAGAGGTTGTGCAGGTCTCTAACATACACACTCCCCCCACCATGGCTACAACCAGAGGCTTAAGCGCAGGCAGAGAGGTGGCCTTCTTCTATCCGAGGAGATGGGGGAGGAGGGAGCTGCCCTTGAAGTCAGGGTGGAGGAACCGTAAATGGGGTAGCAGTGAGGGACATCAGAGACAGGAAGCCTGGCTCAACTCTGCATGCTGCGGAGGTGGCGAGGTAAATTGGGTGGCTACTTGGGGGTGTAGGTAGATGCTTTTCCCCAAAGCCTGGGACAGCTGCCGCAGGGTCGCAGGCACACAGGGAGATAAGAATTTCATCAGTTTCTGTCTCTGTCTCTCTCTTATCTGTCTTCCTGTCTGTGTCTCTGTCCCTGTCCCTGTCTCTTCTCCCCACCACCTCCTTGGCAGCTCACTACCCTGCCTTATTCACCACATCTTTCTCTTTCCCTCACCCCATACAGGTGTGGGGGAGGCATCTTCCCTCCTTCTCTGCCTGCCATCCTCCCCTCTTTCTCAAAAGACAGAGCCGATCTGTGTGGCTATTTCCTTTTCCTGTCTAGTCTGAACAAAGATTTGTTGGGAGCTGAAAAATCTAAAACCATAGATCAGTGTGCTGTCCCTCACCACCCACAGGCCTGGGCACAAGGATCACATGGAGAGACTGTGTCATTCCCCAGAAGAATGCAGGTTTGGGATGTAAAAGCCTGGACTGTGGGAAGTCAGAGATGCTCAAGGGTTCCCCATTCTGTGAGCACCTTGCTACCTGGCCACAGTCCTTCTTCTGTTTTTACATAGCATGCCTCTCCCCCCTTGTTAAGGTACCAAAGATTAGATTGAACAGATTATGGGGAGTCATGTGAAAGTCAAGCATAGCCAGGGTCTCCAAAACTGGAGAACCCAGGGCTTTAATGTGAAGTTGCTGTGGCAGGGAAGTGCAGAGGGTGTGTCTGGTACCTCAGCTCCAATTAGGTGGAGTAGAACAGTTCTCTGGAGCACAGGCCCAGGTATGCCCCACATCTCACACTGGTAAATCCAGGCAAACATTTTTATGCTTCCCCTGGCCAGGAGCTCACCTGCACTCCAACACACACACAGACACACTCTCTCTCTCTCTTCCCACAGGAGAGACAGGTGGACTAGACCTTTCACTGACCAGGAGTGAAGGGTCTTTCCTCAAGGCCTGCTTCCCAGCCCTCTGCCCAGGGAGAGGAACCTACCCTCTGTTGGGAGAAGCCTAGCAGTTAGACCTTTTTATAAGCTGTTTTGGCTGTGTGATGGGCTGGGAAGATGGCTCAGCCTTTAAAGGCACTTGCTTGACTGTGTCAGTCTGTGCTATTCTCTTGGGACACAGGATGACACAGGACGATGGGAATGGAAGCTCCCTGCAGCTACTTACTGTTTATGGCCTCTTTTCTGCAGAAAGTTCTGTCAGCTCCGCTGTAGAAGCAGAGGTGGGAAAACTACAACCTGTGACTCAAATATGGCCCACTATCTGTATTTTTATAAATACAGTTTTATTGGTACACAAACCCCTTTATTCATTGGCATACTGCCTATGAGTGCTCTCTAAATAACAGACACAGTCTGGCCTTCAATGCTGAATAATTTACTGCCCTGCCCTGCCATTGGCAGAAAAAATTCAATGACCTTATCTCTGGAAAAAAAAAAAAATCTCACAACACAGTCTGACAGTCATTGATATAAACTGGTTCTCAAAGTGTGGTCACCAGACCAGAAGTATTGACCTCTCCTGGCAACATTTTAGAATATAAGTTCTAAGGCTCTAACCCAGTTAAGTCCAATTAATCTATGGTGTTGGTTACCTCTGTTATTTCTCTTAATTTTCTGCTTGGTTGATCTATATATTGATGATAGTAGGGAATGAAAGTCTCCTAATTATTGGTATTTATTTCTGGTTTGTTGTCTAGTAGATTTTGTCTTAAAAAATGTGGTTCACCTGTGTTCAATGTATAGAACTTTATGATTGTAATATCTTCTTGTTGAATTGTTCCCTTAATGAGTAAGAAGTGGCCTTCTTTATGTCTTGATTATTTTTGGTTTGAAGTGTAATTGTCAGATATTAGTATAGCTACACCTCCTTGTTTTTTATTTCTGTTTTGTTAAGAAAATAATTTTCTATCCTTTTACCCTGAGATGGTGCCTATACTTAATGATAAGGTAAGTTTCTTATAGAATTGGATGGATCCATTTTTCTTATCCAACAGGTTAATTTGTATCTTTTTTCTTTCTTTTTGGTTTTTTGAGATAGGGTCTCATTCTAGCCCAGGTTGACCTGGAATTCACTATGTAGTCTCAGGGTGGCCTTGAACTCATGGTGATCCTGCTACTTCTGCCTCCCAAGTGCTGAGATTAAAGGTGTGAGCCATCACACCTGACTAACTTGTATCTTTTGATTAGGGAGTTGAATCCATTGATGTTTAGAGTTGTAACTGAGGTTTGTGTTAATACCTGTCATGTTGAAGGCTCTTTGAATATTTTAATGTCATTTCTAATTTTGACTGGGTGTAATAGTGTGAATTTGCAGTCATAGTACTTTAAGCTTTGGCATATTCCATTCCAAGCTCTTCTAACTTTTGGAATTTCTGTGGAAAACATAGGTAATTCTGATTGTCTTACCTTTGTATGTAAGGAGCTGTTTTTCTCTTGCTGATTTTTATTTATTTATTTATTTTGTTTATTTATTTATTTGAGAGTGACAGAGAGGAGGCAGAGAGAGAGAGAGAGAGAGAGAATGGGCGTGCCAGAGCTTCCAGCCTCTGTAAATGAACTCCAGATGCGTGCGCCCCCTTGTGCATCTGGCTAACGTGGGTCCTGGGGAAGTTAGCCTCGAACTGGGGTCCTTAGGCTTCACAGGCAAGCGCTTAACTGCTAAGCCATCTCTCCAGCCCTCTTGCTGATTTTAGTACTCTCTCTTTGTTTTCATTGTTTATCGTTCTAATGTGTCATGGAGAATTTCTTCTTTGGTCCTGCTTTGGACATGCTCTTTTTCTTTGGCATATATTTATTCCCCTTCCTATATGCCCATGATCCAGATATTTGGTCTTTTTAAGGTGTTCTACAATTATCTCATATTCTGTTCACATGTTTTGGACTTCCAGTCAATTTCCTCTGTCTGTTAAGTTCTGAAATTATGTCCTCTGCATGATCTATTATGTTGGTGAGGGTTTGTAGGGAGCTCCCCCCCCCGCCGTTTCTTTTTTAGAGAGAGAAAGAGAAACAGACAGAGAGGGAATTGGTGCTGTCAGGGCCTCCAGCCATAGCAAATGGACTCCAGATGCATGTACTATTTTGTGCACCTGGCTTTATGTGGGTACTGCGGAATTGAACTCAGATCTTTAGGTTTTGCAGACAAGTACGTTAACCACTTAGCAATATCTCCATCCAGCCCCCGGGGAGCCTTGTAAAAGGGCTATTTCATTTTGTTCCCTTTTGTGTTTTGCTCCAGCATTTCCATCTGTTTATTGAGTTCAATTATCTAATCTTGGTTTAACATTCTTGGACTCTATTCCTGCATTTGATCATGTCCTCATTAACCTTACTCCATTGACTGCTGAATTCATCTGTGTGTTGACTGTCCTTCAATTCATTTCCTGTTAAGATCATTTGATTCTCTTCAATTTTGTTGAGGGGACTGTGGAGAACTTTCTGCTGTTGCTCTCTTCCATTTTATTCATGCATCTGTTGAATTTTTGTTGCTTCTCTCATTAAGTTTGCTTATATGCCTATCATGTTTTCATTCTGAGATGAGTCTGGAGTGTCCTCTATGTTTTCATTGGAAGCTTCCAGTATGGGACTAGATAATCTTTGCGGGGCTGTTTTGTCTTGTGTTGTTTGTTTTTCCCATCACTAGAGCAACCTCTTGCTCAGCTGAGAGTGCATTACTTGTACTTCTCGTGGCTCCTGTGTTGCATAGCTTAATCATCTTTGATTAAGGGGAAGTAGGGCATCTGCCTATCCACCTGATTGGGCAGGTGCATTGGAGTCTGAGGAAGCTCCTCCTTTCTTGTGCAGCCTTCATGCCAGTCTTGGTGTGGCCCTGGCCTTCTAGACCAGCTCACTGTTCAATCAGAAATCTGTTCTCCCATTGTTATTTGCCCATGGCAACTTTGAAGTGTGATCAGCTCTGGGACCCTATGGGGTGCAGGGCTGATGCCATAGGCATGAGAGTAGTGGCTTTCTGTGCTGAGCTAATGTGGATGCTCCTGCTCATAGTAACTGCTGGACCTGTGGGGGAAAACACTCTCTTGGGCTTGACTGTCTAGCTTTGCCCACTATATGACCTTTGGTGTGTAATCAGCCTCAGGACCCTGTGGGCAATAGGTCTAGTGCCACAGGCCTGGTGTGATGAGAATTCTATTCTATTGCATTGGCTTCCATCTTGCAGAAGTTTGTAGGCCTGGTAAGCACAGAGAAGGAAACTGACCTGGGATTAGATGCTCTTCCCATGTCATTTCCTCACTCCCTCTTTCTCCTCTCCCTTCTAGCAATTGCCTGCACTCTCACAGTTATCCATGCACCCCTCGCTTTACCACTCACTCTTTCCTCCCCCGGACTGGTGACTTTCTGCTTCCTTGCACTTGGCCTTTTTTGTGCTGCTTTCCCACTGCCCTGCATTTCCTGAGCCCCAGGGATTGCCCTACCTGGGTGTGCTAGCCAGCTGTGTTTCCCTGGCTGCCTCCACTGCTGAGTATTGGAGGGATGGAGCCAAAACCACTCTGTGTGAGTGGTTGCCAGGAACTCTGCTACCTGCTGGGTTCTCTCCTGGGTGACAAACGATTAATAGACCTTGACTTTTTGGGAGAGGGATTCATGCCTCTTTATTCCCCTGATTTCTTCAGCATGGCTCCTACTCTGCCATCTTAACCAGAAGCCAAGGCTTACTTTTTTCAAATCTATTTTATTTATTTATTTGAGAAAAAGAAAGAGGGAGGGAGGGAGGGAGAGAGAGAGAGAGAGAGAGAGAGAGAGAAAATGGGTGCACCAGAGCCTCCAGCCACTGCAAATGAACTCCAGATGCATGCACCACCTTGTGCATCTGGCTTACGTGGGTTCTGGAGAGTTGAACCAGGATCCTTAGGCTTTGTAGGTAAATGCCTTAACAGCTAAGCTACCTCTCCAGCACCCCTCTTTTGTAAGTGAATCACTTAGTTCAAACTCTCAAGACCGCAGAGGAAAGGGGAGACAGAAAAATGAGCAGGCCATGAGAGCTCAGAGCAGCTTTGGCAGGCCCAAGGGTCTTCCTGTAATGTCCTTGCAGAGACCAAAGAGTAAGAAGGTTTAAGCTGGAGAGTGGCATTGGGAGGGAAACCAGGAAGCAGCCTAAGGTCATAGAGGGCTTCAGGAAGTGCTGAAAGCCTCCTGTGAGACGTTGTACATAGCCATAACCAGCTATGCCACCGAGGAAGGTAGGCAGTGGGTGGTTTGTTGCTGGAATGGGTCACCAGGTGAAGTTATAGTGGGAACCACTTAAAGGAGCTAAGATCCAAGGCTTTACTTGGGCATCATTCCATTCCAGAAGAGGGAGGTGAGGGAAAGAAAGAGTGAAAGAAGAGGTTCGGAGAAAGCAGAGGGAAGGGGTGGGGGAGAGATCAGAATCTTGCCTTCCCATCAACAGTGTGTTCAGGGGTCTGTACCTTCTAGTAAATTACATCTTCACACTCACAGGGTGTTACTGATTTTCAACTCTTGACCACTCATGAGGAGTGGACTATGGCTTTCTGGTATCCTTTAATTTCCTGAAGTGGGTGTGTGGGTCCTGTGGACCCCTCTTTCTTGAGTCACTGTCCTCTGGCTAGTCTTGAAGGTGAAGCCAAGCCCCAGGCTTCCAGGGGAATGTGTGGAAGGTGCAAAAACTGTACAACTTGTCCATGCTGGCTATTAAGCACCTGTGGATCCACACAGGTTTGAGAAGGTCTTAACAAAAGGTGAGGCTCATGTCCACGTGTGTTCCATCGCCACCTGGTGGCTGTTCCTGGAATTATACTCACAGGCATAAAACAGCTTTCCCCCCTTTGCCATTCCCTGAGGTTTAAATAACAGCCTTCTGGATGCTTGACCCTGACCTAGGCTAGCTTGGGAAGATACAAACGTGGCATATCAGCATGAAGCAAGGGCTTCACATTTAGGCAGAATGTAGATATATATAGTTTCTCCCCTGTCCTATGGCTTCTTCTACTTCATCACTGTGGCTCTAGGAAAATTACAATCTTACTGTGCTTTGGTTGTTTCTTTGGGTGAAAAAGCACAGGGGTGTCCATTTCTACAGAGAGGATTTACAAAGGAATTTAGTGAGACCCCGTACATAGAAGATGCATTATGGGACTGACTCATGGCCCAGGTGAATTGGATATGAAAGTTTTAGAGTGTGGCTCTTCTTGGACCAGCTTCCACCTAGAAACTTTAATGAGCACCTACTATGTACCAGATGCTAACTAAGATGCTGGGGCCACCATGGTGCTGACTGCTATATGAAAGAGCTCAAATGTCATCTCAGGTGCAATGGGGCCAAGGGGAGCTGCTGGAGAGTCTAGGAGAGAGGAAAGAAGGAGAGAGGGAAGGCAGAAGGGAGAAAGGGAGGGAGAGCTGAGAATTTCCTCCATTTTCATCATAGGAAATTGTTTAACCACACACAGTATGTATAATTATATTTTAAAAATTTAATTCTTTGCTCCTTTACTCAGGAAATATGGATGAAGGCATAACTCCACTCCTTGTGACATACACATTTTCTGAAGAAAAACTGGCAGTCATTGTGAAAATATGTACTGAGTATTTCATGGGATGTGGTGGTGTTTGATACCCTCTGAGCTTTCAGCAAAAGTGTTCTGGAAAAAGTGATTGTTATGCTACCATTTGAAGGGCATGAGGAGAGCATTTACAAATCCAGAGGATGGAGAAAGAGTGCTTCCAGTGGAAAGAACAGCATGTTCAAAGCCCCTGTGGCAGGGAGGAACTCCAAAGAAACCCAGGCTCTGGACACCCCCTCCCCCCAGCTAACTGCTTCACGTCTGGTAAATCACAGGTATTTATGACCTGCCATGTGGACGGCCCTGGGCTTCTTTAGTTATTGCCTTCGACTGTGACCTTGTGTTTCTCACCAAGGAAGCCAATCAGAAGAACTGGAGAATTTATTTGAGCAGCAGTATCAAGCTGAGATTTTTTTCTAATTACACTTGAAATTTTAGATTCACATTGAAATTGCAAAGGTAGTACAGAGTGTGCTATCATCCAAGCCCAGAAACATGTCTTATGTACCTACAATGCCATTGTCTATACCAAGAACTTGACCTTCACACAGTGTTGTCTACAAAACTCCAAGCTTCTTTCAGGGTTTGCCCCACGGTAATTCAGTCATGAAAGCATGTACTGCTGTAAAATTTGACCCATGAATAGTTTCATGCGGCCAGCCACAGTTAGGATGCAGGATGGTTCTAGAGACCTGTCAAGCCAAGAAACCTGCTTGGGCTACCACTGTTGGTCACATCTTTCTCCTGGCCCCTCCTGCTGTTTTTTTTTTTTTTTTTTTTTTTTTGGTTTTTCGAGGTAGGGTCTCACTCTAGCCCAGGCTGACCTGGAATTCACTATGGAGTCTCAGGGTGGCCTCAAACTCACGGCAGTCCTCCTACCTCTGCCTCCCGAGTGCTGGGATTAAAGGCATGCGCCACCACGCCCGGCTTCCTCCTGCTGTTTTTAAGCAGGGTTTCTGACATTGACTATCACACAAAGGTGTTGATGTTGTAGTGAAGCCAAATGCCCAGGGAATGGGAGGTATTTTGAAGTGTTACCATCAGACTTGACCCAAAAATCTATAATCTTTATTTAATTTTTTTAAAAGACAGCAATGGCAAGGAGCCAGTGCTGGGCTACTTTTTCTTTTTTATTTGAGAGACAGGAAGAGAGAGAGAGAGAGAGAGAGAGAGAGAGAGAGAGAATGGGCACATCAGGGCCTCCAGCTGCTGTAAACAAACTCCAGATGCATGTGTCACCTTGTGCATCTGGCTTACATGGGTCCTGGGGAATCAAACCTGGGTCCTTTGGCTATGCAGGTAAGTGCCTTAACTGCTAAGCCATCTTTCCAGCCCTATTTTTGTTTTTTACTGTTTTTGTTTTTTGTTGTTTTATGAGACGGGGCCTCACTTTGTGGTTCTATCTGGCCTTAAACAATCTTCCTGCCTCTTCCTGCAGAGTGCCAGGATTACAGGCATAAACCAGCATGCTGGCTCATTAACTTGATATTTATTGAGCATGTCAATTCTAGCTCAGCAAGCGTTCTGGTTGGTTGAAGGTTTCTTTAGGGTGAGCTGACAATGAGGTCACTATTTGATAAGGACTTCCAGTGTCTGGCTCTGCATGCTTATGATAAGGCTGGTCATTGGTAATTCTTCCAACAACAAAGGCATTTGCCTGCCATTTCCCCCATTTTCTAGTGGAAGACATGGAAGCTTTGAGAGGACACTCACCTGCTTAGAGACAGCAAGGTGGAGAGTGGCTAAGCTAGGTTCTGCACCCTGACACCAGATTCTGTCTCCTTTACCCCTTGAATGGTGGTAAGAAGAGCTGATTGCTGTCACACAAGCTTCCATCTGCCTACTGTGTGACTTCTAACAAGTCACTTCACTGGACTTTATATCCTTCAGAGATCTGAACAAAATCCCTTCCTGCCTTCAAATTCTGTGAATTTTTATTCATTACATGAGCTTAGAAGCAAGTAGATATCATCCTGTCATGACTCACAAATAAGCCAAACAAATACCATTCAGTACACATATTAATTGATGATATCATGTAACATTTTTCAGGGCCAACTTTTCAGACCTTGGAGTTTGTTTATTTATTTGAATCTTAGTCCAGTATCTTCAATGTTAATTATCAGGTCAGGACAGCTTGCTAGCTACCCCCACTGCCAGCCTTGAAGTACACACTAGCATTTTACTGCCTTAGCAGAAGGACAGATAGCATCTGAGTGTCTTGGTCACATACCATGGATGACATGCTTCTGTCTAGAAGCACATAGTCACTCAGGCCTCCCCAGCCTTCTCACTCTTGCTCTGCATCATGACCGTGCAGTGAGAAGATGCCCACCGAATGCTTCACTGGGTACCTTTCACTGATGATTTTGCTCAGAAGTCCCACCCACAGTCCCATCAGACACAGGTATAGTCTCCCTTTAGCAGAAGAGGAAGCCTAGGCTGAGCTGGGTGCCACATGGGCCGGTGAGTCTAGTCCGGACATGGTGCTCCCTCTGCTGGTCTCCATCCAAACCTGCATGCTTCTTCCTTTCCCTAGTAACTATGAGAAGGCTGTGCTCCTGACAGACCCTGTGGATGGCCCCATCCTTGCATCTTTGTTGGGTAGCCCTCCACTCTGAGTTGCCTCTGGCATGGGCATGGGCATGGGCCCAGGGCCTTGTTCTGATCTCTTCTTGAAAGACTCTGGGGCATCTTCAGTGCCTACAGGAAGGGAAGTGGTGTGAAATGGGACGGTACAATTTTGGGCAGCTGACATGGCAGATTTGGGGGGTTGCAGGTTCCCAGACGCATGTGTTTCACAGTGGGGTACTGTGCCCTGGCATACACTGCGATGGAGACTGCAGAGAACTTCCTGGACAGGGCTCTCAGCCAAGAGTTTGTCCAGAGGCATTCAGAGCTCCCACCTGTGTAAGGACTCACCCAGCAAGCATCTTGCACTCTGTGTGTGGTTGATGGAAAGGCCTGGGCTTGGTCTAGGGTCAGGGAGTTTGGTCACTGTCCTGTAGGCCCAGCCCTCTGTCTCCCATTCCACTACCAGATCCAGAAGAGGCATTCAAGTGGCAGCATAGATGACCAGTCATCCATCTACACCCATGGAGTCCCTGCACCAGAACTCCAGAGCCGCCCTGCTCTATGGCAAGAACATTGTTCTGATTCAGCAGGTGAGTGTGTGGCAGGCCCAGATCTCCCTGCAAGCTGTCTGTAGGTTAGAAGAGAGTTCTCTCTAGTTCCATATTGCTCAACCATCCTTTCATTCATTCATCCATCCACTCACTGATCCATTCTTTAACCCACAACTCTGCCTGTTCATTCATTTGTTTAAAGCTCCATCTATCCATCTTCCCACCCACCCATTTATTTATTAATTCGTCTGTTAATATTTTCATTCATCTGCCAGTACAACCATTGATTTTTCCTCCCACTTGCCCATCTATCTGTTTGTTCATCCATCTGGCAAATGTATCCTATTCATCCATCCACCCTCCTCTCCACCCAAACACCAACACCTCTAGCCAGCTGAGCACCATTCTTTTCCATTTTCTGCATCCATCCATCCTTCCATTCATGTATTTACCAAACATTTGTTATTCTATTTATGTCCATCACTCATCCATCTCTCCAACTTTATGGTTAAGTTGCATACTACTTTTTCAGTCCATCTATGCATCCCTGTCCACAAACTATGCCCCCATTCATTCATCCTAATGGCAGCACATATTTGCACAGACCTACTGTGTGCAAGGGGCATAAGATAAGAAGGGGATTACCTTCCTTGTTGATCTCTGTTGAGTGCTTTCAACTGTATTAATTCATGTTACCCTCACCTAAGTTGCATATGGAGTACTGTGAAGGTGATAACACTGAAGCCCATATAGGTGAATTAAAGGGCAAAAAATATCCCCTGTCAGTCCTTCCCCTGACACAAAATGTTCCACTCTGCTGCCTCAGCCACCTGGCATCACCGTGTGCTCAGCTGGCCTGTACCAGCATCTCCCAGGTACTATAACTTCAATTCAAAGCTGAATCACACGCAAGCCCCTGACCTCCATTGTGACATACTAGCCATGCCCCCAGCTCAGCTCCAATGATGACAGCTGTGGCCCAGTCTATGAATCTGCAATCACAACCTGTCACGGTTGTGAATGCCTCTGCAGACAAGACACACTTCCACATTAACATGGAGTTCCTCGCATGTCTGGAGAATGAGCTGCTTCCCCAAGGGCACTGGGCCCACTGCTCTTGTTCCAATGGAGAAAGATGAGGGGTTGGCTGTGGGTGATTTGGAGAGTCCAAGGTAAGGGTCAACCACAGGTGACCCCAACATATTAAGGATTTTATTAAAGTTTGTAATTTAGATTTGCAGCCACCTGGCTGGAGGTGATGTCACAGAGTGGATCATAGGATCCAGCCTTAAGGTGTACTGGTGTATTTGGAATTCCAGTATGAAGATATGCAAAGTGCCTGAGTTGTGCTTGAGGTTCCTGAAGCGTGCTTGCTTGTGGTACTGCTTGGCTTGTGGCTTTTCTTTCTCTGCTTGGACTTGTGAAAGTGGGCCAGCTTCTTCTGCCATTATGGAACTCCCCATCTATCTCCAATAAATCCCTTCCTCCATAACTATGCCTGGTCTGGAAGTCCATCTCAGCAACCCGAGGCTGTCTACTACAATGGGAAGTGGCCTTTCTTGCCTCTGAGCACCAATGTGACTTGGTGGGCTCCTGCACTCTCCATGAAAACCCTCCATGGTGCTGGCCACAGGGACAGGTGGCCACCTCAGGAGACTGGCACTGGGATATATTCTCTTAGAACAAAGTGTTTCCCAAGCTGTGTAAGCAGAGCCCACAGGGTTGCTCGGACTCCACATCTGCCAACAAGGAGGACATGAGGGTCCCGATTACGCGTTCCACATCCTCTACTCTGGCTCGCAGTCTGTACTTGGGAAGCTGCTCTGTCCCTCAGCCCCTCCATCCACCCCTAACTGGTCTCAAAAGCCACCTCAAAGCTTTACAAACAGGACCCAAGAGGTCAGGCCAGCAGCGAGACACAATCAGGAAGTAAGTACCTTGGTGGCCTTTATTTTTCTCCTAAGTGAGGATGAATCACCACTCTGTCCGGCTAATAAAGACGCCGCTGGGCAGTTGGAGACATGGGAGGAGACACAGTGGCTAGGTCTCTGCATCCTGGCTGAACACGGGCAGGGGCTTCACTGCTCGGCCTGTCTCCTCACATGTACAACAAGACGCTCATGGCCCTCTGAGAGGACGCTGTGGTGCACGGAGCACACAGATGCTGGCGGCTGGAGACCCTTGTTAGCATCCTGCTTTAACTTACCACGAGGAGTCAATGGGAAAGGAAGGTGATCATTTTGCACAAAACGCGGGGTAAGGCTTTGTGGAGAGGAGGCCCTTGGGGAGTGGTGTGTGGACAGCAGGGGGGATGCAGAGCTGAGGTGCTGGTGGTGATGATGAAGATGATAATGGTGATATCTGAGAAAAGGAGGCTCAGAGGAGACAACTCACCACTGAGACAATCGTGGTCTTGGAGCTCTTGGGAACACCCAGTGGAATTATATCTGAGAAGCACTCGGAGGGGCCTGAAATATTTGTTTAGCACCACGGAGGTGGCGGGGAAGCAGCCCGATGTAAAAGAGCGGCGAGGAAGCAGGACGGGGTCTGAGGAGAAGCGGGGTTCACCCCGGGAATCGCTCACGGGGACGGGGTCTGAGGAGAAGCGGGACTCACCCCGGGAATCGCTCACGGGGACGGGGTCTGAGGAGAAGCGGGGCTCACCCCGGGCATCGCTCACGGGACGGGGTCTGAGGAGAAGCGGGGCTCACCCCGGGCATCGCTCACGGGGACGGGGTCTGAGGAGAAGCGGGACTCACCCCGGGAATCGCTCACGGGGACGGGGTCTGAGGAGAAGCGGGGCTCACCCCGGGAATCGCTCACGGGGACGGGGTCTGAGGAGAAGCGGGGCTCACCCCGGGAATCGCTCACGGGGACGGGGTCTGAGGAGAAGCGGGGCTCACCCCGGGCATCGCTCACGGGGACGGGGTCTGAGGAGAAGCGGGACTCACCCCGGGAATCGCTCACGGGGACGGGGTCTGAGGAGAAGCGGGACTCACCCCGGGAATCGCTCACGGGGACGGGGTCTGAGGAGAAGCGGGGCTCACCCCGGGAATCGCTCACGGGGACGGGGTCTGAGGAGAAGCGGGGCTCACCCCGGGAATCGCTCACGGGGACGGGGTCTGAGGAGAAGCGGGGCTCACCCCGGGCATCGCTCACGGGGACGGGGTCTGAGGAGAAGCGGGACTCACCCCGGGAATCGCTCACGGGGACGGGGTCTGAGGAGAAGCGGGGCTCACCCCGGGAATCGCTCACGGGGACGGGGTCTGAGGAGAAGCGGGGCTCACCCCGGGAATCGCTCACGGGGACGGGGTCTGAGGAGAAGCGGGGCTCACCCCGGGCACCGCTCACGGGGACGGGGTCTGAGGAGAAGCGGGGCTCACCCCGGGCATCGCTCACGGGGACGGGGTCTGAGGAGAAGCGGGGCTCACCCCGGGCACCGCTCACGGGACGGGGTCTGAGGAGAAGCGGGGCTCACCCCGGGCACCGCTCACGGGGACGGGGTGTGAGGAGAAGCGGGGCTCACCCCGGGAATCGCTCACGGGACGGGGTCTGAGGAGAAGCGGGGCTCACCCCGGGAATCGCTCACGGGGACGGGGTCTGAGGAGAAGCGGGGTTCACCCGGGCATCGCTCACGGGGACGGGGTCTGAGGAGAAGCGGGGCTCACCCCGGGCATCGCTCACGGGACGGGGTCTGAGGAGAAGCGGGGCTCACCCCGGGCATCACTCACGGGGACGGGGTCTGAGGAGAAGCGGGGCTCACCCCGGGCATCACTCACGGGGACGGGGTCTGAGGAGAAGCGGGGTTCACCCGGGCATCGCTCACGGGGACGGGGTGTGAGGAGAAGCGGGGTTCACCCGGGCACCGCTCACGGGGACGGGGTGTGAGGAGAAGCGGGGCTCACCCCGGACATCACTCACGGGGACGGGGTCTGAGGAGAAGCGGGGCTCACCCCGGGCATCACTCACGGGGACGGGGTCTGAGGAGAAGCGGGGTTCACCCGGGCATCGCTCACGGGGACGGGGTGTGAGGAGAAGCGGGGTTCACCCGGGCATCGCTCACGGGGACGGGGTCTGAGGAGAAGCGGGGCTCACCCCGGGAATCGCTCATGGGGACGGGGTGTGAGGAGAAGCGGGACTCACCCCGGGCATCACTCACGGGGACGGGGTCTGAGGAGAAGCGGGGCTCACCCCGGGCATCACTCACGGGGACGGGGTCTGAGGAGAAGCGGGGCTCACCCCGGGCATCGCTCACAGGGACGGGGTCTGAGGAGAAGCGGGGCTCACCCCGGGCACCGCTCACGGGACGGGGTCTGAGGAGAAGCGGGGCTCACCCCGGGCACCGCTCACGGGACGGGGTCTGAGGAGAAGCGGGACTCACCCCGGGCACCGCTCACGGGACGGGGTCTGAGGAGAAGCGGGGCTCACCCCGGGAATCGCTCACGGGGTCTGAGGAGAAGCGGGGCTCACTCCGGGCACCGCTCACGGGGTCTGAGGAGAAGCGGGACTCACCCCGGGAATCGCTCACGGGGTCTGAGGAGAAGCGGGGCTCACCCCGGGCACCGCTCACGGGACGGGGTCTGAGGAGAAGCGGGGCTCACCCCGGGCACCGCTCACGGGACGGGGTCTGAGGAGAAGCGGGGCTCACCCCGGGCACCGCTCACGGGACGGGGTCTGAGGAGAAGCGGGGTTCACCCCGGGCATCGCTCACGGGGACGGGGTGTGAGGAGAAGCGGGGCTCACCACGGGCATCGCTCACGGGGACGGGGTCTGAGGAGAAGCGGGGCTCACCCCGGGAATCGCTCACGGGGACGGGGTCTGAGGAGAAGCGGGGCTCACCCCGGGCATCGCTCACGGGGACGGGGTGTGAGGAGAAGCGGGACTCACCCCGGGCATCGCTCACGGGACGGGGTCTGAGGAGAAGCGGGGCTCACCCCGGGCATCACTCACGGGGACGGGGTCTGAGGAGAAGCGGGGCTCACCCCGGGAATCGCTCACGGGGACGGGGTCTGAGGAGAAGCGGGGTTCACCCGGGCATCGCTCACGGGGACGGGGTGTGAGGAGAAGCGGGGTTCACCCGGGCATCGCTCACGGGGACGGGGTCTGAGGAGAAGCGGGACTCACCCCGGGCACCGCTCACGGGACGGGGTCTGAGGAGAAGCGGGGCTCACCCCGGGAATCGCTCACGGGGACGGGGTCTGAGGAGAAGCGGGGCTCACCCCGGGCATCACTCACGGGGACGGGGTCTGAGGAGAAGCGGGGCTCACCCCGGGCACCGCTCACGGGACGGGGTCTGAGGAGAAGCGGGGCTCACCCCGGGAATCGCTCACGGGGTCTGAGGAGAAGCGGGGCTCACCCCGGGCACCGCTCACGGGGTCTGAGGAGAAGCGGGACTCACCCCGGGAATCGCTCACGGGGTCTGAGGAGAAGCGGGGCTCACCCCGGGCACCGCTCACGGGACGGGGTCTGAGGAGAAGCGGGGCTCACCCCGGGCACCGCTCACGGGACGGGGTCTGAGGAGAAGCGGGGCTCACCCCGGGCATCGCTCACGGGGTCTGAGGAGAAGCGGGGCTCACCCCGGGCACCGCTCACGGGGACGGGGTCTGAGGAGAAGCGGGGTTCACCCCGGGCATCGCTCACGGGGACGGGGTCTGAGGAGAAGCGGGGTTCACCCCGGGCATCACTCACGGGGACGGGGTCTGAGGAGAAGCGGGGCTCACCCCGGGAATCGCTCACGGGGACGGGGTCTGAGGAGAAGCGGGGCTCACCCCGGGAATCGCTCACGGGACGGGGTCTGAGGAGAAGCGGGGCTCACCCCGGGAATCGCTCACGGGGACGGGGTCTGAGGAGAAGCGGGGCTCACCCCGGGAATCGCTCACGGGGACGGGGTCTGAGGAGAAGCGGGGCTCACCCCGGGAATCGCTCACGGGGACGGGGTCTGGGGAGAAGCGGGGTTCACCCGGGCATCGCTCACGGGGACGGGGTGTGAGGAGAAGCGGGGTTCACCCGGGCATCGCTCACGGGGACGGGGTGTGAGGAGAAGCGGGGCTCACCCCCGGCATCGCTCACGGGGTCTGAGGAGAAGCGGGGCTCACCCCGGGCATCGCTCATGGGGACGGGGTCTGAGGAGAAGCGGGACTCACCCCGGGCATCGCTCACGGGGACGGGGTCTGGGAAGAAGCGGGGCTCACCCCGGGAATCGCTCACGGGGACGGGGTCTGGGGAGAAGCGGGGCTCACCCCGGGCATCACTCACGGGGTCTGAGGAGAAGCGGGGCTCACCCCGGGAATCGCTCACGGGGACGGGGTCTGAGGAGAAGCGGGGCTCACCCCGGACATCGCTCACGGGGTCTGAGGAGAAGCGGGGCTCACCCCGGGAATCGCTCACGGGGACGGGGTCTGAGGAGAAGCGGGACTCACCCCGGGCATCACTCACGGGGACGGGGTCTGAGGAGAAGCGGGGCTCACCCCGGGCATCGCTCACGGGGACGGGGTCTGAGGAGAAGCGGGGCTCACCCCGGGCACCGCTCACGGGACGGGGTCTGAGGAGAAGCGGGGCTCACCCCGGGAATCGCTCACGGGGACGGGGTCTGAGGAGAAGCGGGGCTCACCCCGGGAATCGCTCACGGGGACGGGGTCTGAGGAGAAGCGGGGCTCACCCCGGGAATCGCTCACGGGGACGGGGTCTGAGGAGAAGCGGGGCTCACCCCGGGCATCGCTCACGGGGTCTGAGGAGAAGCGGGGCTCACCCCGGGCATCGCTCACGGGGACGGGGTCTGAGGAGAAGCGGGACTCACCCCCGGCATCGCTCACGGGGTCTGAGGAGAAGCGGGGTTCACCCCGGGCATCGCTCACGGGGACGGGGTCTGAGGAGAAGCGGGACTCACCCCGGGAATCGCTCACGGGGACGGGGTCTGAGGAGAAGCGGGACTCACCCCCGGCATCGCTCACGGGGTCTGAGGAGAAGCGGGGTTCACCCCGGGCATCGCTCACGGGGACGGGGTCTGAGGAGAAGCGGGACTCACCCCGGGCATCACTCACGGGGACGGGGTCTGAAGAGAAGCGGGGCTCACCCCGGGCACCGCTCACGGGACGGGGTCTGAGGAGAAGCGGGGCTCACCCCGGGCATCGCTCACGGGGTCTGAGGAGAAGCGGGGCTCACCCCGGGCATCGCTCACGGGGACGGGGTCTGAGGAGAAGCGGGACTCACCCCCGGCATCGCTCACGGGGTCTGAGGAGAAGCGGGGTTCACCCCGGGCATCGCTCACGGGGACGGGGTCTGAGGAGAAGCGGGACTCACCCCGGGAATCGCTCACGGGGACGGGGTCTGAGGAGAAGCGGGACTCACCCCCGGCATCGCTCACGGGGTCTGAGGAGAAGCGGGGCTCACCCCGGGCACCGCTCACGGGACGGGGTCTGAGGAGAAGCGGGGCTCACCCCGGGCACCGCTCACGGGGTCTGAGGAGAAGCGGGACTCACCCCGGGAATCGCTCACGGGGACGGGGTCTGAGGAGAAGCGGGGCTCACCCCGGGCATCGCTCACGGGGACGGGGTCTGAGGAGAAGCGGGGCTCACCCCGGGCATCGCTCACGGGGACGGGGTCTGAGGAGAAGCGGGGCTCACCCCGGACATCGCTCACGGGGACGGGGTCTGAGGAGAAGCGGGGCTCACCCCGGGCGCCGCTCACGGGGACGGGGTCTGAGAAGAAGCGGGACTCACCATGGAGCAATGTTCACAGGGATGAGGTCTGAGGAGAAGCTGGGACTCACATCCGGACAGTGCTCATAGGGATGGCATCTGAGGATAAGCTTGGGCTCTTTCCCTGGCACTGCTCATGAGCTGGTGGTGATGGCTGCTGGTCTGATACTTTGCCTCCACTGCCTTTTCTAAGGTAAGGATAAGTCAAGCCTTGGATCCAGTCACCGAGAGCTGCTGTCTTTAAGGAGGTTCCCTCTCAGAGAACGGGAACTTCTGTGAAAAAGACCAGATAGTGTCAGATGTAGGAGTGAAGGCACACACCTGTAATCCTAGCAATCAAAAGGCAGAGGCAGGAGGATCACGAGTTTGAGGCTTTCCTGGGCTATATAGTGAGACCCTCTCCCAGTACCCCCCCCCCCACACACACACGTGCACATGCACAGGCACAGGCACAAAAGCTATGCCAGTTACTTCTTGTCAGGTCTTTAGGTGAAAAATGTGTCACAGTTTGGGCCTTTGTTACTTCTGCAGAACAGTAAAATAAGACTGGGATGATGGTTCTGTGGGTAAAGTGCTTGTGGGTAAAGCTCCTCAGAACCCAAGTGAAATACTAAGCATGGTGACACAGTCCTGTAATCCTAGTGCTAGAGAGGCAAAGACAGGAGACCTTGTGACTTGTTGCCAGCTAGTCTAGCCAAATCAGTGAGTTCTGGGTAGTGGGACACTCTGCCTTGAAAAATAAGGTGTGGAAGTAATAGAGGAAGATACTCGATGTCAGCACCTCGCTCACACACACACACATACACACCACATATAAGCATGCATATATACCACACACATACATACAAAAAAAACCCAGGAAAATAATTGCATTGTTTACAGGGTCACCAAAGGTGAAAGGTAAACTTAACTGGTACACAGAACACAGGAAGCACTGTTTAAGTCTCCACAGGGTTTCTTCTTCCAATCTATAGAATACAGGGAAACTCACTCACCTCAGACCTCCCACCTCATTGGTCTTTTTTGTTTTCTGTCTGAAGTTGCCACTGACCACCAAGACACTTGCCCTGTCTCCATGGGCCCTCCCTGGATGATGCTACCTGCTTGCCAGTCCTTGCTCACAATGGCCAAGAAAATCCTGTGGGCATGAGCCGAAGAGAACCCCAATCTCCCCACATCAGGCCTTATGGAGCAGCCCCCCAGTAATGTCCTGTTCTCTGCTTCTTCAGGGGTTGGGTACCAGCCACCTCTGCCATGTTGTCATTTGAGTCATGATTCTAGAGAAGAAGGAAAGGGGAGAGAGTAGAGTAGGCCTCATGCCATCAGGTTCTGCCCTACAGAGACAGGTGTTTGGGGTTCTGTGCTAAAGGAACCCACTGGTGATGTCGCACAGTGTGAGCACAGGGATGGAGACTTGGTTACCACACCTAGGCTACACTCACCAAAGCTTCCCTGAGACTGGCTGAGAGTTGGGCGTTTCTATGTAAGATTCTAGGGGCCTCACTGATCTTTCATGGCTGCCAAGTTCAGCGGTGAATGTGAAGGGAGGAAGGGCATAACCAGCCATTTGGTGGGGGCAATAGAATCACATTCTATCCAGCTCCTTTCTCTGTCCCATAAGTATGTGTGACCCTCTCAGAGTCATCTTTTCATCAGGATGTCTCTGATAACAAGGCGACTCAGGTGAACAGTCAAGGTGATACTAGTTGTTGTCAAGGGCCTGTGACACATAGGAAAATGCCAGTTGTCTTTAAGCAGATATGGCCAATGGGAAAATGAACACCAGTCTCATTTACCAGAGCAGAGATCAGCAAGCCATGGCCCGTGTGCCAAATCCAGCCTCCCTCCACACAGCCATGAGTGGAGAATGGCTTAGTGGTTTAATTTAAGTGGCTGAAAACATCAAAAGAAAGCCAGGTCTAATCGTGTATTCCTTGTGGTGGGGGAAGCAAGGCAGCAGGATTGTGAGTTTGAGACGCGTCTGGGCTATGTAGTGATGTCCTATCACAAAGAAAAAGAAAGAAAAAAATTGAATTTTTTGACATGTGAAAATGCCATGAAGTTCACACTGCTGTACACATGCACAAAGTTCTATGAGATATACTCATGGCTGTTTGCATTTGTATTTGTGACAGCAATTTCTACATGGTGACAGCACAGCAGACTGATATTGAGAGAAACTGAATGGTGCACAAAGTAAAACACTAACTACCTGGCTTTTTACAGAAAACATTTTCTGAGCTTGCTAAAGAAAATGAAACTTCTGCCCTCAAGTAACTGTATTACACACATGACACCACTGTGCTGCAGTTAGCAAAAATGGTTTTTATGAAGCTGGAAAGAAAATAATCAGAGAAATTGTGTGCTGTATCTTGGGAGCTTGGGACCTGCACTGTGCAAAAGTTCGGAGATCAGGGTCATTTAACTATGGGGCAGGGTGAAAATTGTCTCAAAAGATACAGATTTGAGGGCTCTGTCTCCAGGAGGTTTTAATTCACTAGGTAGGTGTACTATATAGACATGGATTTTCTGTTTTGCACATGTATGGATGTGCGTGGTGTGTATGCATGTTCATTGGTGTGTGGGTATGCATGCACATGGAAGCCAGAAGTCAACATCAGATGTCTGCTCAATCACTTTCCACCTTACTTTTTTAGTTGTTGCTGTGTTTTGTTTTGAGACGTTCTCACTCTAGTGCAAGCTGACCTGGAACACATTCTGTACCCCAGACTGGCCTAGGACTCATGATGATCCTCCTGCCTCAGTTTCCTGAGTGCTGGGATTATAGATGAGAATGACCACACCCAGTCCCATTTTATTCTTTAAAACTGTCTCTCACTGAACCTAGCGCTCATGGATTCTGCTAGAAGAGCTAGCCAGCAACCCCTGGGGCCCTCCTGGTTTTATATCACCGGCACTGGGATTTCAGCTGCTCACATTTTTCTCTGGCTACTGGGGATACAAACTGAGGTGCTTCTGCTGTGTGGCGAGGACGTTCCCTGAGCCGTCTCCCCAGCCCGGGCACATGGCAGTATACAGAGCCATTCCAGGTGGTCCAGGAGATTGGTGGCTCTGGTTCAGCACCAGATAAACTCACCCTGATCAGCCTCACAGAACCAACCCCTTGCCCTGGGACCTCTACCTTCTCTGTTGAGATGGGCTCCCTGTCATCAACAGGAGCCCCAAGGAGGTCTGTGTTTGGTGACTTGGGCCCTTAGCCTTTCCCGAAACCATCAGCAGGGTCCCCTTGTACTGTCCCGTGGACACAATTAAAAGACAACATGGTGTGACAATGCTACCTGCTCTCGTTGGATCTTTTTCTAATGGCTCTGTTCTCTCTTGTCTCTTCCTTTCTCATTGGCTCTCATCAACACGGACCCTCTCTCAGAGACTCTGAATCGTGGTGGTGGCTGTCAGTCATTCAGGTGGGCTGAGGACCCAAGTTAGGCTATAATTGGGATGCATTTCTCACCTTCAATGTTTTTACCTGTCCTGAGCTAATGTGGGGGAGCTGCTTGCTTTGTGTGAGGTTTCTGTAACCCAAGTAGATTTAATCAAGGCTCTTCTTTGGTCCCTTTACCTGCATTCCAAACTCCCCCAGGCTCTCATGGACGTCTCAGTGAACAACCTCCACCCCTATGGCAACCTTGTCCTCAGAAGTCCTCCTGCTCCTCCTGTTCACACAGAGTGGCTCAGCTGATGGCAGCTCATCTAATGGCAGCTATGAGACATGGGCTGGGCTTGGGCTGCAGATAGAAGAGCTAGAGGCGGGACCACTGCATGATTTTTAGAGCAAATGTCTGGGCACCAGACTCCAGACTCAGATCCATGGAGCAGGTCTTCTGGGTGGAGAAGGGCTGAGAGCACGTGTTCCCCAGTCCCGCCCAACCAGTGTCTACAAGCAGGAGAGGTAGCTTGTGCTGAAGATGGAAGTGCTGTGTACTGACCGTGAAGATGTGTGGCAGCTCGCTCTTGCCCTGCTGTGAACTTTGGAGAAGGGAGCATGGTCTACAGAGTCTCCAAGAACCAGGTCAGATCCTGGCCTGCTGTGGTCCTAGCTCACGGATCTTACTTCCACATATCAGGAGACACAAAGTTAGGCTGCAGTAACAAAAAGTCCTGGAATGAAGTGGTTTTTACACTGAAGGTTTAGGTATGACATAAACTTGAAGAGCCTGGTGGATGGAAAAGCCCCATTTTGGATAGTGCCAGTCACAGTGTCAGAGGTAATTGTAGATCTATAGGGACTTGAACTGGCAATAAATATGCCACTCAAAAGTGTTACAGGTCATTTCCACTCTCAATTCATTGGCAGGAAATGTAAGCCTATCGTGTGCTGAGGGGGGAGGGTGCAGAACCCCCAGAAATATTATCAACAACCACATTTGTCTGTTTGCTCCTCCACTGTCCTACAGAAAACTCACAAAATTATAGGATATATTAGTCACTTTTTTCATTGCTATGATAGTCTGACAAAAGCAATTTAAGAAAAGAAGAGTATATTTTGGCTCATGGTCTGAGTCATGACAGGGAAATCGTGACAGTAGGAGCGCGTTGTACCTTCTTTTCCCTCATCCCTGCCCCCATTCCGTTAGGGATGCTCCTCAGTGGGGTTGCGGGTGTTCCCTATGGGGTTGTTGTTTATGTGTTGTGGGGGCAGCAGTCAGTTATTTTTTGGAGGAGGGAATGTCTCTGAGCATGATGTCTCAACCTGTGGCTCTTACAATCTTTCCACCCACTCTTCTGCAAAATTCCTTGAGCCATGGTGGGTGAGTTTTAAGTCTACTTCAGTGATGGGCTCTTAGGAGCCTCTGGATCTCTGCTTTGGTAGGTGTTGAGTATCCTCAGGGTCTGTCTCCTTCACCCTGGCACTGATTATCAGGAACAGCATGGAAGCAGCACTCTTGCTAATCCCCACAATTCCTCTGTGGTTTCAGCTGTGGCTTGGCTGAAGTGCAAGGGGTAGTTTATCTCCTCTGGTCTCACTACCTTCTGAAAAAGAAGAACAGATTCTCCAATGGAGAGTGAAGTCAGCATAGTTTAAATGGGATAAGCATTATTTAGGGAGAATTTGATGCAAGTCACTCCTCTTTTAGCCAAAGACCAGTGAAAGCTTGACACTGGAGAGCATAATGTTTTTCTCCATAGGATTCTGATCTGGTTCCCAATTTCAGATATGGATTTCTTCACACTGAGCAGATCTCTTAGTCAACCAGAAAGCTATTGGTTACCCACCAAAGTTGTGTGTCACTATTGCACTGGCATGTACATCCTGTTAGGATGTTTGCTTCTGAGTAGCTTAGACCTCTGGCTGCTCAGACCATTGTTAGCCACTTTCCCCCAGTAGCTCATGTAGCACTTTCCAGCACTAGATAGGCTGTCTGGGGACTGGCTTTCTTCTAGATTCAAGCCAGGTCTCTCCATGCTCTGTGTCGGCAGCATATGATGTCTTTGGCCTTTTGCCTTTTGCCTCAGGTGAGTAATCAAGTGCCTTGACAGAAAGCTGTCTTGATTTGGGGACCTCATAGGTCTCTCTGACCAACAGCTCAATGTGGGTAGCAACCAATCTCTAATACTGGGGTTACAGGCCAGAAGCAGAAAAAAAAATTGTTTTTTAAGCTTAGGCTTCATCCCACCCTGTCCACAGTCCTGCTTTTCAGGTGCTCCCCCCTTACTCCTTTTGAGGGTTATATCTTTTAGGCTCTCTCCAAGGATGAAGGTTTCTATGGTACCAGCTCATTTTGGATTTAGTTTTGTGTTTGCTTTTCTCCCCTCCTTTCCCCCTCCCCCAAACCTTTTGCTGCCATTCTGCAGCAGACAGACTCTGAATGCACACCCTGATTTCTCTTTTTATCTATAGAGCTATAGAATTATATATATGCATAATTAATATATAGATAAAAAATACGGGCTAGAGAGATTGCTCAGTGGTTAAAAGCTTTCGCTTGCAAAGCCTTATGACCTGGGTTCAATTCCCTAGTGCCAATGTAAAGCTGAGCAAAGTGGCACATGTGTGCAGTGGCATGAAGCCATGGCATGCCCATACTCTCCCTGTCTCCCTGTGCCCCTTTCTCCCTATCTCATATATCAATAAATTAAATATTTTAAAACCTATGTCCCATATCTCTTTCTTGAGGTGTTCTTTTTACCCCTGAATGAAGGGGCAGCTTTCAGGGCTCTAGTAAAATCCTGAATGTCAGAATTTAGTACCTCATGGGAGTGGCCCTGCAGTTTACTCAAATTTTCCTAATAGAAGGCACATGGGCTTTTCTTCTCCCTTTCTTTTTCTTCCTTGTTCCTATTGCTGCTGCAGGAGACAAGCTTTCACCATGTACTTCAGGCTGGCCTTGAATTCATAATGCTCCTGCATCAGCCTTCTGAGTGTTGGGATTACATTGACAGACCACCACACTTACTTTTTCTCCTCTTTGTTTTGGTTTGTTAAGGTAGGGTTTCACTCTAGCCCAGGCTGACATGGAATTCACTAAGGAGTCTCAGGGTGGCTTCAAACTCACAGCAATCCTTCTATCTGTGCCTCCCAAGTGCTGGGATTAAAGGTGTGTGCCACCATGCCCAGCTTAGCATTTTGCTTTTGAGAATGGATTTCTACAAGGAAAACTGACTGGTGGGTGGTAAAATGTACAGTCAGTGAGCCAGCACCCCTTCTCCAAGGCCATAGCATCCATAAGCCCCAGTTGTCTGTGCATGCTCCTTGGGGAATTTAAAAGGTTAGAAATGTCTAGATTCAGCCGGGTGTGGTGGCGCACGCCTTTAATCCCAGTACTCGGGAGGCAGAGGTAGGAGGATTGCTGTGAGTTCAAGGCCACCCTGAGACTACATAGTTAATTTCAGGTCAGCCTGGACCAGAGTGAGACCCTACCTCGAAAAACAAAAACAAAAACAAAAACAAAAACAAAAACAAAAACAACAACAAAAAAAGAAACGTCTAGATTCAGCCCCAGCTTCACAGAGTTAGGATCTCTGGGACTGGAGCCCAAGAGATAGTATTTTTTTTTTAAAGTTCCCTAAGAAATTTTGTGATCCAATTTAGGAGGTACCAATCTGAGGTTAAAATGGGTGAAATATGCTATCCAAAACTGAATGCTTTTCAGTGAATGCCCATTTCAACATATTTGGCCATGTTTTTACCCTGCATAGTTGCTTTGTTGTGCTAAGACAGACTGAATCTGTGCAATTTCAGTTGCCTGACACTGTGGGAAGTTACTCCTCACTGGTCAGACTTGGGTGGAAATTTGTAGTGGGTGAGTATCTCTCTTTACCTAAGAAACTCAGGCTACATCCATCTTGTGATCTCACCATTCTCCAGCCGCATGATCACCTGCCTTTGGTCAGCCAAAGCAGAAATGGAGACTTGCAGGGATCCCACCTCCTTAACTTTCTCCCACATCCCTTGGGCCAGAAGCTGTCACATGACCACAGGTAGATGCAAAGGAGACTGGGAAAAGAAGTTTAGTGGTGAACCTGGGAGGAAAGGATATGTGTGTGTGTGTGGGGGGGGTGTTCACGTGTGCAGTATGTGTGATGTAGTGTGGTGTATGCTTGTGTGCAGATGTGCTCACTTTATGCACACACATGTGGTTACCAGAGGAGAATTTTGTGTGTTCTCCATAATTCTGGGTCTTTGCTCTTGATATGGAATTTCTTACCCAGCCTTGAGGTGCCATTTTCATGATTTTGAGCAATTTACCTGTCTTCATTCCCACAGGATTGGGGTGCAGGTGTGTGCCCATGCTGACCTGCTTACATCAGTACTGAAGAATCAATGCCTCAGGGTGAACCAGACTCTCCCCAGCCCTTGTGCTTGTGTGGTAAGTGCACTTGTCTGCTGAGCCATTTTCCCATCCTCAGAGGAAAGTTTTAATGATGAGTTTGCAGCCTTGGCCACAAAAAGGGTTTTTTAAAATTATTTGTAAACAGCACATTCTCTACATAATTCTAGAAGAATGCCCAGCACAGGGAGAAGAATGGCAGGTTTTGGCCTTGCAGTCAATACACCTATGGCTAGACTTAAGATGTGACATAAAGGGGCAAGTCTACGGCCACACCACCCTGAGTGCCTGATCTCAACTAAAGTAAAGGGGTGAGTCTACAGCCACACCACCCTGAACGTGCCGTGCCTGATCTCTAATAAAGGGGCAAGTCTATGGCCACACCACCCTGAATGCTCCTGATCTCTAATAAGGGGGTGAGTCTACGGCCACACCACCCTGACCACGCTTGGTCTTGACTGAAATAAAGGGGTGAGAGGAGAGGAGCCTCAGGCCCTTCACAGCTTCTCCCAGCAGCCATTCTCCTCACACAATCTGGATCTCCTGGCCCCTCAGGTCAACTATTTTAACTGCAAAGCTTTTTCCTGAAGGTGAATTTAAAGTGGACAAAACTAATGCCACACTGAAGCAAAAAGTTGCTAAAGTAGTGTATATAAAAGATAGTGTGTGAGGGCTGGAGAGATGGCTTAGCAGTTAAGGCGCTTGCCTGCAAAGCCCAAGGACCTCGGTTCGACTCTCCAGTACCCACATAAGCCAGATGCACACAGTGGCGCACACGCATCTGGAGTTCTTTGCGGTGGCTGGAGGCCCTGGTGCACCCATTCTCTCTCTCTCTCTCTCTCTCTCTCTCTCTCCCTCTTTCCCTCTCTCAAGTAACTAAATAAAATATATTTTACAAAAAAGATAGTGTGTGAAGTAGCAACTGGAAATGCTAATTATGGATTAATTTGCTCTACAGTTGTTTTCTCAGAGCTGACTCATGGTGTGTACTCCAAGGTGGGTGAGGTAACAAATATGCCTCTGGCCTGCCTTCATGTGCTTCTGGGTGTTTCTGGAGAATAATGGTCAGAAATGTATCCTCCTCCACATTTCTCACCACAACCTCCAACCAATTACCAATTCTCAGACTGGGAGTAAAGCCCGACATAACATCCATTTGAGGGGACTGTGTCAATCTGTGATGGGGGGGGGACTCTCAGAGAATGTGGGGAAGAGTCCACTGGCCTGGTCTTAGGTCCTAGAGACCACGCGGGTCATGACAGAGCCTCAGGTCAGCGGGTGTGATGGGCCCTTTGATCCTCAGTGCCACTGCTTCATCCAGACAGGGTTGCCCTGTTTTCTCACTCATGTGTCTGTCCTCAGACCCTCAAGCTACTTTCCCAGCCAGCCCTAACACAGCATAGAGCATTCTGCCTTGTCCTTTCCCTGACAGCATCATACACCCACCTACCCATGGTAAGATTCAGTTACAAACCTCGTGGGCTTTGATCTTTTCATTTACCTCTACTTCTGTTCATCTTCTCTAGTTAGTGATTGATATAAAGTGCTTATTATGAAGGTCCAAGGTCTAACAAGTGCCTGGTCATGCCAAACCCAGAAAACTCAGTCAACATGTGTGATGCTCCTAATTCTCTCCCTTAAGACAAACACAACTCCTGGCTGATGACAGGTGCTCTTGGATGGGGGTGGAGCAGTTGATGAGTATGGAGGGAGGTAGCAGTACGTCTTTCATCTTTCCACCAATCCTCCCATATTGGACAACTTATGAGAAGGGAAGTGGATGTTGAGAAAGAATGTTGGCAGAAATAAGAATGCAGAAGGCAGGAAAGATGAGGGAGCAGAAGGCAAGAGACATCAGGGTCATGAAGAGAAGGTCATGGACTAAGGCTGTCTCATGGAAGAATGGGGAACAGAGGCATGGTGGGATCTGGGATGGAAAAGATTCCCAGAGCCTGTTGTTAGTGCAGAGGTAAGGGGACTGAGACCCTGAGATGGAACCCCAGGGTGAGAAAGACCTGTGGTCTGAGGCTGGGTTCTGTGACACCAGGAGCAGCAGGGCCCTAGTTCACCCCAGGACTTGAACTCTGTCCTCCTTTTCCCAAGGTCACCCCATCACTATTGCTGTCCTGCTGCACATGGAGGCATGCATCTCTGACTGTAAGGATGAGTCAGAACCAGCTTCCTGTACATATTTCATTGGATCTGTGTTTCTCTAAAGTCTTATCAACTCCTCTCCAGCTCTTCCCCATTTCCTCTTTCCCACCCTGTACAACTTTCCTGTAGCTCATGATTTGGCACAGATACTTGTGAGCCAGGAAGCTCAGCCGTCAAGTTGCTCTGCAGCTTCCACAACCTCTTCTTAGCCCTGCCCCAGGTTTCTTTTCTTTCCCAGGGCTGGGGATGGAACACACGGCTTCATGTGTCAGGCTCTAGCACTGGGCTCTCAGCCCAGCCCCAGTGATTCTCCCTGAACATCATAGGCTGGATGGAGTGGACGTGTGAGAGGATGATGAGTCGCAGAAAGGAAAAGTGTTCCAGGAAGATGTTCATATTTACCTTGAGGGTCTCAAGGACACCCTTTCCTCTGCTTCAGGTCAGGGGAGCAGCTTTCAGAAGGCCCAAGGGAGTTCCCTCTGTCCATACAAAACCCTTAGTGGAGGGCAGCGCACAGGCAACTGTGTCCCCTGGACATGGCCTGATGAGATCTCATCCAAGATCACCTTCCAGGTCTGAGGAGCCTTCAGTACTGCCCAGCTTCTCCAGTCATGTCTCCAACCTGGTGTCTCTCTCTCCTATGACCCATACCCATGTGTTTGTTTCAGTGTCCCATAATGACACAGGGAAGGACATCAAGCTGGAATCCTGGAGAGTGAAGCTGCTTAGCTCTTTTCCTTTCCCTGCTGTCAAATAGCTTGTGAGTTAATTAAATTTAGGGTTTTGTAAATGTGTCCATTTTTAAAGCTGAAATGTATGGCCTGCTTTAATGTCATGTATGTTTTATTTTTGAAATTCTTAAATATGTCTGTTAATGTTGTTAATACAGACAGTTGCTCTGTTTGTAATGCATACTTTATAACAAATCAAAGTCACTTCATGGCAGTTGCTAGTAAGACATTTTGTGCAGTAGGGAGCTTTTGGTCCAGGTACAGCATATCTGTGGTGCAGGATAGTGTGTTCTGGAGACTTGATATGCAGTGAGGCTCCTTTAGTGAGGGACAGTGAAGCAGCACTGGGGAGTGGCTTTGAGTGGGTCTGCAGAGTTTGCAGTGCACACAGAAGATGCTCATAAGAGCGAGGATGTGCGATGCTCTTCACGGGGAAATCATCTCAGTGTGTGTGTATAGCAAACATCACGTGGTTCTCCCCAAAACATTCACACTTGTCAGTTTTACCAAAAAAGTGAAATATTTAAACATAAAGCATGTGTCTCCTTTAGACCCATTCAGTGAAGCCAATGGACACAGAAACCCTTCTGCTCTGGGCCCCACACAACAGTAAAAGCAAAGCTTTCTCCAGATTCATGTCCATGAAACCTCAGCTGTGGGGATCCTGCTTCTTGAGTAGAACTAAGAGAACACCAGTCTAGGACTCTGCTTAACACAGAACAGCGGGGTCATTTGCTGTCATCCCCCCCCCCACTAGTCCAGGTCCCTTTCCTTGGGTCAGATAATAAAGTGCTGTCCTGAGAGCAGAGCATTGTGTGCAGGTGCCACTGTGCACTTTTTCCCAGGGTGGCCATCATGTGATCTGTTAGAGGTGAACCACACATTCTGATCGGCACCCTGTGGTCCTGAGCAAATGTGACTCAGAGACAAAGGACCCCATTCCCATGCACAGCTTTGGCCTCCTAAGTGGGTCATTTGAGGTTGTCATATGTCCGGTTTCAGTGACTGCAGACAGAGGCCGCAGGCCATCTCTTTGCAATCTTAGAGCACAGATGAGTTTCCAGGTTACAGTTGGCTTACCTTTCCCTCCCACAAGTCTGTGTGACACTCCTGTAGCCTGTCCCACAGCCTCGCTCTGGTTCTCTACACTCTCCTGTGTCTATCTCTGTAGATCCACTGTGAGCAAGTACTGCTGACACAGAAGGTAGCATGATTCACATGGAAAAGACTGTCTATCAAAAACCTAACAAAGTGTTTGGAGATTGAATGATGTCATCTGAATCATATGGGCCCAGAGGACGTACAGAAGTGGATACTCATGTTGGCTTATCAAAGGATCTGGAGGGAGTGGGCTGTATTCCCCTTCTTGTCTTCCAGGGGTCCCCCTTCTCTATGTTTAATTTCCTCAATGTACACATTTCTCTTCTGACATTTTTTCTTTTAGTTTTAGGCTTATCACCTTCATGAACATCTCACCCAGATTGTATGAGCCTGACATCCAAGCACTTGGGCCACAACAAAAGGGGGGTGAAGCAGGGAGAACTCACATTTATTCTGTGTGTGAGGAAAATGTTAATTCTGGAATGTGATATTGAAGAGGTGTGTCATCTGAAGGGGAAATGGCAGAGGAGCGATACTGAGGGAACAATATGACAAAAGTACATTGTATACATGTGTGCAAAATGTTACAATAACCCATTATGTATAAATATATGCTAATGAAAGTATTTAAAAGTTTATAAAACCAAAGCATGCTCTAAGTAATCTCTTCCCTTTTCTAAAAATAGGGACAGGGGGCTGGAGAGATGGCTTAGTGGTTAAGGCATTTGCCTGCAAAGCCAAAGGACCTTGGTTCAATTCCCCAGGACCGACATGCATAAGGTGGTGCATATGTCTGGAGTTCATTTGTAGTGGCTGGAGGCCCTGGCATGCCAATCTCTCTCTCTGTATCTCTCTCTGTCTCTCTCTGTGTGTCTGCCTCTTTCCTTCTTTCACTCTCTCAAATAAATAAATAAAATTTTTAAAAACTGTTTAAAAAAATAGGGACAGAAAGGGAGAAAAGGCCAAATAAAGACTTTCAATTTTTCGTAAAATATATCTGGAGCTTGGAGGCAGCTTGGAAGCTTAGCAGATCTTTAAAATGCTTTACAGTTTTTAGACACTGTAGTTCACTCATCAGTATGGTTCATGATAGCTTTGCTGACTGCCCAGAATGAGACAAGTCATCTCTATCACATTGTCCAGGGCCCAGGAGACATTACAGAGGAAGTGGAAGATTAAATATGAGTGTGAATTTCATTGCTAGCCTGAGAACCTCTTCCTTGGAGATGGCAGTAGAACTGGAAGAGACTCAGAACTCATCAAAGCAGAATATTATATAGACTGATCAGAGTGGTCATATGAATCTAATGAGAACTTGCATTGACACTTGCAACAGAGAGCCTGAATTTCAGTATGATAAGGTTTGTTTTTGTTTGTTTGTTTCTGAATGTGTATGTGTAGTATGCATGGTGTGATGTGTGTAGTGTGTGGACATAGATGTGCAGATGTACACACCCTGTGTTTACAAATGGAGGCCAAAGGAGAACACTTCTATCACTGCTTCATGTATGTTCTTAAGACAATTTCTTTGAACTCAGCATTTCAGTTTTCCTGAGATTTAGAAATTCTCCCTTTTTTTCTCCCCACAGGAATGGGTTACAGGCATCCATGGCCACACTCAGCTGTTTATATGGGTGCTTGGGAATTGAACTCAGATGGTATCAGGCCTTTCAGGTACTTATGATCTTGTGGCAAGTGCCCAGCCCAGTCTCTTGATGTTTTGATAGCACAACTCCAGAGAGAAATACAACTCCCCATGTTGTATGTTGTAGCTATGGAAGGGCTACTTCCATAGCTACAATGCCCTTAGGCTCAAGTCCAGCTTACTGCTATGAAAGATAACACTCAGCATGGTCAGTGTATATTCTGCTTCTCCACCCTGATATACTTTTTCTGGTTAGAGGTTGTGGAAATTAGCTAGCTCTCACCTCTTTCCAGAACATTCTTCCCATCTCAGTCTTCACTGCATTATCTAACTCTTGTATTCCCAAATCAGAATTCCCTCTGGGACTTTAGAGAGGAGTACTTACATGTGGTTTGGAAACTTTGTTTTAAGATACACTAGAGACATCTTTTCCACACTCACTGCATACCAGGGATGTTCCCCAAAGGTTTCCCATGGAAAGCAGAAGGCAAATCTCAGAGTTGAAGGTTGGTGATAGTCTGAGGATGAAGACACTAGACAGGCCAGGTGAAGAGAAGGGGGTCAAGCCATATTCCTGTCACTCATCCACCTACAGTTTCAGCTTCTACATCTGTAAGTTGGGAATAAAAAACCTGCTGTTCAAGGTCACAGTTTATTCCCCACTCCTTGGACTAGCAAGATGGATGTGCCACTGAACACCTGGTATGATTTTGAAAACATGGAAACTACAGGGAAGTGGGTCATGAAGTGTACATGGTTCTAGGGGTTGCTACTGAAATGTATGTGATGCAGGGCAATGTCCCCCTGTATGGAAGCTCAAAAGGCCATTCATTGCTGGAGCTGAAGATTCACTGTGATTTGTAGTAGAGACCCAAAGGTATTTCAGAAATAGCAGGACCATGCAAATACTACCATGGAGTGCTGTTGGTTTGACATGGAGAGTTTCCTTGGCTACTCAGCCCACTTGTAGGGGTTGTATTGGAGATTCCAGAGACTGTCATCACTGGTTATGGATTTCAGGCTTGAATTACAGGTATTTGAAGTTTGCCTAATGATTATTTATTTTGTATTGGTCTAGTTTCTCCTTTTTATGCCTTTTTGCAATTGATATGTTTACTCTGTGCCATTATATCTGGAAAATATGTAACTTTCTTGATTTTACAGGACTAACACTTAAGAAACAGTCTTAAATATCATATGAGACTTTGGAACAGTCTTAAAATTGGTAAAGATTATGGGACCTTTCAAGTGGGACTGAATACAATTTGCACTGAGATGGTCTTGAGTCTATGGGGGCCAGGGGTAGTTGAATGTATGGCCCCATAGACTCTGGTGTTTTGCTAAGCTTGTAACTTGGGTCTCCAGCCACCTGACTGGAGGAGGTGTCTATGGGGGAAGATCCTGGGGTACAGCCCAAAGATATGTTTGGGGATGGATCTGATTCCAACCCAAAGGTATACAGAGAAGTTTGAGCTCTGTCAGGTCCCTGTTAGAGTTTGTGGTTCTTGCTGTTAGTGGTCTTGCTCTGCTTGGATCTGTAAAAAGGAGTCATCTGCTTCTATGACTTATAGAACTTCTGCTGTATCTGTAAGCCTAAAATAAACCCATTCCTCCCATAAATCATGTTTGGTTGGATAATCATTGTGACAGATGGCTATTTTCATGATATTAATTTTTCTGTTCTGTGAGCATTGGAGGTCTCTATGTTTTCTCATGTCCTCTCAGTTTCTTTCTTCAATATTTTTATGTTTTCTTTGTTTAGGTCTTTCACTTCTTTTGTTAGTGACATTCCAGGATATTTACTTTTTTGTGGCTATTGAAAACAGGATAGCCTTTCTGATCTTTTTCTTCTGATTGTCTTTTGTATATAGGAAGGCTGCTGATTTTTGTGTATTGATTTTGCATCTTGTCATTTTTCTGGAAGAATTGGCTAAAGGAGTTTTTTGGTTGAATATTTCAGGTCACTTATGTATAACATCATTATCTGCAAGAATAGGGCTAGCTAGTTTGACTTCTTCCTTTCCAATGTGTATCCCTTTTATTTTATTCAATTGTCTTGTTGCTTATTGCAACATTTATATGTTGTACTTATACACACACACACATATTGGTTTTTCAAGGTAGGGTCTCATTCTGGCCCAGGCTGACCTGGAATGCACTATGTAGTCTCAGGGTGGACTTGAACTCATGGTGATCCTCTTACCTCTGCCTCCTGTGTAGTTATATTTTGAAATGTAGTATTGAGAGGGCCCAACCTTTTCTTGTTACAAATATTAATGGGAATGCTTGAGTTTTACTTCATTTAGTATGACCTTGGTCTTAGTACTTTATATATAGACCTTACTATGTGGAAATATGGTCCTACTATCCCTATTCTCTTCTGTGTTTTGATCATGAAGGGATGATGTATTTTGTCAAAGGCCTTTTGTGCATATATTGAAATATTATGTAGCTCTTGTGTTTAAGTTTATTTATGTGATGTATTATGTTTATCAGTTTCCCCACTGGATAAAACCTACTTGATCCAGGTGGCTGAGGCTTTTGATGTGTTCTTGGATTCAGTTTGTGAGAATTTTTGCATCTAAACTCATCAGGGATATTGGTCTATAATTTTCTTTTCTTGTGGCTCTGGTTTTGGTATTAGAGTAATGCTGGTGTTAAAGAAGGGGTTGGAAGTGTTCTTTCTTTTTCAACTGTGTAAAATAACTTCAGAAAATTTAGTTTTAGTTCTTCAGTGAAGGATTGGTAGACATCTACAGGGAATCTACCTGAGCCTGGACTTTTATTTTCTTGTTGGGTGGTTTTTTCAATCTTGTTGGGAGTAATAGGTTTCTTTAGGTAATATATCTATTCTGGGTTTAATTTAAGTGGGTGGCATGTGTCTAGGAATTAATCCACTTCTTCCAGACTTTCCAGTTTTGTGGAATACAGATTTTTGAAATATGTCCTGATTATTCTTCCAATTTCATTGATATCTGCTATGATGTCTCCATTTTCATTTCTTATCTTGTTAAATTGAGTCTTATTTTTTCTTTGGGTCAATTTGGCCAGAGGTTTGCCAATCTCATTAAAAAAAAAAACTTGTTTAGTCTATTTTAAAAATTATTTTCTTAATTTCCAATTCATTAATATCTGCTCTGCTCTTGATTTTTTTTTCATGTGGATCTCTTAGACTTGGCTTGTTATTGTTTTGCTAGTGCTTTTAGAGAGATGGTTAAGTTATTAGCTTCAGATTTCTCTGTTGTTGTAATATACGAATATAGTGCTATAAGCTTTTCTCTTAGGACTGTCTTTATTGCAACCCATAGGTTCCAGTATATCATTTACATCTTCACTCAACTCTGCAAATTTATAGATTTCATTTTTTGGTTTATTCAACTACCCATTCTTTGTTAAATATAGAGTTGTTCAGTCTCCACAAGTTGGTGTGTTTTTTGGTTCTCTTGTTTAATTTTAGCTTTATTGCATTGTGGTCATGTATAATGCAGGTCATCACATTAATCTTTCTGAATTTTTAGAGACAAGTTTGATGACATAATATGTGGTCTGTTTTAAATCAAGTTCCATGAGCTACTCAGAAGAATTTATATTCTGTAGAATTAGGGAGGGAAGTTTTTTCTTTCTCTCTTATGTATATTCTATTATTCCTATGAATTTTTTGCTGGATTAATCTATTGATTATAGTGGGATATTAAAGCCTCAAGCTATAATTGTACTGGGATTTATTTCTGGTTTGCTATCAGGTAGATTTAGTGTCATAAAATTTGGTGCAGCAGTGTTTGCTGCATATAAGTTTATGATTGTAATATCATTTTGTGAATTGTACCCTTAATGAGTAAGAAGCGGCCTTCTTATCATCATTGATTACTTTTGGTTTGAAGTCTATTTTGTCAGATATTAGTATAATCACACCGACTTCTTTCTTTTTTCATTTGCTTGGAACGTCATTTTCCATCCTTTCACCCTGAGGTAGTACTTATCCTTAATGGTGAGTCTTTCGTAAACCACAAATGGATGGATCCATTTTGCTGATACAACTTGCTAACATGTATGTGTTGATTGGGGAATTGGGTCCATTTGTGTTTAGAGTTATAACTATGAGGTTTGCATTAATCCCTGTCATGTTGAAGGCTTTATGGAGTTTGGTGTTTTCTAGGGTTTGTGTACTTTTATGTCTGCTCTAGTTTTGGTTACTGTTTGTTCCCTCTAGTAGCCTCTTGAGATTGGTTGTTCCTTTCTTCCATGTGCAGGTATGCCTGCAGCATTCTATGCACAGTTGGCTTTGGGCTCATATATTCATAGAGAAGGCTTTTATTATGAAAAGATTTCCTTCAATCATCTATTAGAAGTGATTTCCCCCCCCTTTTTTTTTTTGAGGTAGGGTCTTGTTCTAGTCCCCAGGCTGACCAGGAATTCACCATGTAGTCTCAGGTTGGCTTCAAGGTCACAGTCATCCTCCTATCTCTGCCTCCTGAGTGTGGGATTAAAGGCATGTGCCACCATGCCCGGCAGAAGGGATAATTTTGCTACTATAAAATTTTGAGTTGGCAAGCATAATGCTTTAAGCTTTGGAGTACCTACCATTTAAAGTCCTTCTGACTTTGAGTTTCCACAGTATGTCTGTAATGAGCTGTTTTTCCTCTTGCCACTTTTAGCATTCTATCTCTCTGTGCCATTGTTTTGAGTTTTAATTATAATATGTTATGGAGAGTTTCTTCTTTTGGCCCTGTTTGTTCTGTGCACTTCTTATGTCTGGAAGGGTGGATGAGTCTCTCTTTTGTGAGGGTAGAAAATCTGATGTTCCTTATGCCTTTGGCTGTATTTAGTTTCCTTCTTGTATAACCATGATACAGATGTTTGGTTTTTTTAAGATGTCTCACAATTTCCTCATACTTTGTTCAGACTATTTTTTTAAAGCTATGCTTTCTGGACTGCTGGTCAACTATTTCTGTCTGTTTTCAAGATCTGAAATTGTGTATACTACTGATCAGTTCTGTTGATGAGGCTTTTTAGAGAGCCTTTTAAAAAGGCTACTTCATTTTTCTTCTCCATTGCATTTGCTTCAGCATTTCTATGCTTCTATTGAGTTCTTATTGCTTTGACTTACTTGTTTCTTGGATTTTGTTTCTGCATTTGATCATGTCCTCATTTAGCTTACTCCACTGACTGCTGAATCCTTTATTTGTGACATCATAAAGCCCACTAAAGCATCACAGTTTCTTACTGTGATATCACAGTGTCCACTCTGTCATTACAATGTCAACTGTGATTTTACAGTGCCATAGTGTCACAACATAATTCCCCTCTCTGACATCACAATGCCCTCCTGTGATATTAGAATACCTTACTATGACATCATGATGGCTCACTGGAACACCAAAATCTACAATGTGACATCACAATATAAAATGTTACATGATAATGCCCTACTGGCCATCACAGTATCCTACTGATAGTGAACTGTGTCCCTTATATGATATCACTATGCTCTATTGTATCATAAAATGCCATATAGTGACATCACAATGTCCTATTGTGCTATCACAATACTGTGTTGTTTTATCACCATGCCTCAGTGTAATTTCAAATTTTCTATGGTGCCATGACAAACACATTTTATTTATTTAATATTATTTATTTATTTGAAAGCAGAGATAGAGACAGACAGAGTAAGAGAGAATCTGTGTGCCAGGACCCCTAGCCACTACAAATGAACTTTAGATGCATGTGCCATTTTGTGAATCTGACTTTATGTGGGGACTGGGGAATTGAACCTGGCTTGTTGGCTTTGAAGGCAAATGATTTAACTGCTGAGACATCCCTTCAGACCCCAAAACATTTACTCATACCCATGGGGTGTGTGTGTGTGTGGTGTGTACATGCTGGGACCTCCTGCCACTGCAAACATATACCAGATATACCACTTTTCACACCTGGCTCATGTATACGGTGATAAAACAACTAAGACCGTGTTGCAAACTCAATAACCCTCTTTCCTGCATTTCTTATACTCCACAATACCAGGTAGGGTGCCAATTTGTTAATCTAGGGGGAATAAAGGAAACTTTGAAGAACAGGACACTCCTTGAGCACTCAGGCTCCTTCAAAAGAGTCTACATTCTTCCTGTTGCCCCAACGCAGGTCAGCTGACCAAATCTCAAAGGTTGTAATCTCTCAAACAATTTTCAGGTGAACAGGCAGCAATTTAGTCCCAAAGATTTCATTTTTTTTTTTTCTGTGCCATATCCCTCTGTTCATACCAGTTCATTTCTACACAAAGAAACCCTGCACAACTTCTCAGGACCCAGCATAACATCAAGCTTCCCATGCAAACTGCTAGCCCAATCCAGGTAAAGCTCTTTCTCACCCTCATAAGCCAACCCTCATAGTTCATAGTTCTTACTGCATTCAGGTCTTTCAACTCTGACCAGAATAGTCCATCAAGCAGTACTTACAGCACTGCAGGGCATCTCTTACGCCAAGGTTTCAAATCTGTCCACATTCCTCTTGAAAATCAGCTCCAAAGGCTAAAGCCACACAGTCAGGTGTCTAGCAGCAAACCCACTCCTGGTACCTCACTGCAAACAAACTCCAGACACATGCACCACCTTGTGTATTTAGCTTACATGGGTACTGGGGAATTCAATCTGGGTTCTTTGGCTTTCCAGGCAAATGCCTTTACTATTAAAGCTCCATTCAAAATCTCTCCCTTATAGTCTTGGGGCTGGTTGTCAGGCTTGCATTAAGAGCAGTATTCATGGGCTGGAGTGATGGCTCAGTGTTTAAGGCAGTTGCCTGCAAAACCTAAGGCAAGCTACAGGTTTGATCCCCCAGTATCCATGTAAGCCAGATGCACAAGGTGGTACATGCATCTGGAGTTTGTTTGCAGTGGCTAGAAGGTCTGGTGCACCAATTCTATTTCTCTGCCTCTTCTCTCTCTCAAATAAATTATTTTGAAAATACTGCAAAAAATAAACACCCCCAAACCCACTAAGCTCCCGATTAGTACACTAATAAGCTAAACAAAACTTAATAGAAAAGAGCAGTAATCATGATACTGGTTTCTCTCCTGTGTGGTGAGGATTCCATGCAGTATTCTCTGTAGGACTAGCTTGATGCTCGTGTAATCGTACATCTGGTTTACATCATGAAAGGTTTTCCTTTCCCTTCTATTATGAAGGTAATATGCCTGGATAGACCAAGTTGTTGGCAGGCATGATGTGTAACCCTTTAAAATACTTTATTCATTTATTTAGTAAAGAAAGGCAGATAGAGAATGGGCACACCAGGGCCTCCAGCCAAGCTAGTCCTACAGAGAATACTGCAAGGAATCCTCACCACACAGGAGAGAAACCAGTATCATGATTGAGCTCATTTGTTGATTTGTCCCAAATTCCTTTAGCACTCTGTTTATATCTTTTTGTCTCCAGTATCATTAAGTAATCTATGGAGTAGTGTTTACTGATTCACTTTTACTTCTTTCAGCCATTGAGTAAGTTGATTTTGCTATCTTCCATTTCTTTCATGCATCCTTTGACTTCTTTTTGTGGCTGTTCTTCCAATTCATTTAGGAAATTCTGATTTGTAGCTTGAGTTTTCTTTCTTTTTTTTTTTTTTTCTGCTTTTCTTCTATTTCCTTCAGCCATTCTCAGAGTTACTTTTTAAATTATATATTTTATTTGTTTATGTGAGAGAAAGGGAGAGAGGGGGAGAGGGAGGAAAAGAAAAGGCATTCCAGGGCTTCCAACTGCTGTAAATGAACTCCAGATGCATGCGCTCCTCGTGCATCTAGCTTACATGGGCCCTGGAGAGTAGAATCAGGATCCTTTGCCTTTGCAGGCAAAAGCCTTAACCGCAAAGCCATCTCTCCAGCCCTTACGAGTTCCTTTATCGCTCCGATCGGTTTCTCCCCATTCCAACATCAACTTATTCACAGTCTCATTAAGTTTGTTTAAAATGTTTGCTGGAGCCAGGTAGGGTGGCACATGCCTTTAATCCCAACACTTAGGAGACAAAGGTAGAAGCACTATGAGGTTGAGGCCATCCTGAGAGTACATAGTAAATGTCAGATCAGCCCAGGCTAGAGTGAGTAAGACCCAATCTAGATACACCAAAAAAAAAAAAAAAAAAAAAAAGTTCATTGGCACTTCATTTTGGGCTTCTATGTCTTGGGATTTCTTTTTTTTAAAAATGTATTATTAATTTATTTATTTGAGAGATAGAGAGGGAGAGGGGGAGAGAAAGAATATGGGTGTGCCAGGGCCTTCAGCCACTGCAAACAAACTCCAGATGCATGCGCCCCCTTGTGCACCTGGCTTATGTGGGACCTGGAGATTCAAACCGAGATCCTTTGTCTTTGCAGGCAAATGCCTTAACCACTAACCCATCTCTCCAGCCTCTGTCTTGTGATTTCTATAATCTTTCATGGAAGGTTTCAATTGTGGGACTAGGTAATATTGGTGGGGATTTCATTGCTTGATGTGTTGTTTTGCATCATGATGTGCCCATCTCATGATCAGTTGTATTACTGGATACAGGAATATTCCATAGCTTTTGTTCACAGCCTGAGTTGGGTGGCTTGGTCTAAATTAATGTAGGTGAGAATGACAACCAGCCCTGGTATGCCCCACTTGGCCCTGGTATTGCCCCACTTGGCCAACTGACAATAATGGTGCCTTGATTGCAGCTGTACTTCAGCTGGACCATCTGCACCCAGTTCACAGCCACCTCGCTCTTAATTACTTCTTTATTAATGGCAGGGCAGAACACAATGGAAATCTGGAACTAGCAGGCCAATATATTTGTGAGAACCATAGTGAACACCCAAATCCTGTGTGAAGAACATGTGTGGAGATCCAGTGATTTCTTACTCCATCAGGGAATAGGAAGCCAGGACCTACTCTAAGTGTATATTTGTGTAAGGTTCCAGCTGACCCACAGCAAATGCAAGGGAACCATAAGTAGGAAACCTTTCAGTGAGGAACCAGAAGCCCAGATCTACTCACTCTTCACTTGTGCAGGGTTCCTGCACCACACAACAGAATCACAGGAGCCAAAAGCCTGGGAACAGGGAGATGGAAGACAAGGCAAACTCATACCACATGTACTTAGGAGTCCTAGCTACACATGTGCAGAGTCCCAGCCACCCCACACCAGTGACAGGGGAACTAGGAGTTGGAGAACCAGGACTACCCTGGGTTTTATGCACACAGACACAAATAAATTTGGATAAGCACTTTGACAGCTTCACAATTCATGTTATACACACACACACACACATATATGCACAAACATGCTCTGATGTAAAGTAAGGACTATGTTGATGATTGGACTTCTTCAGTTTATTGATAACATATAAAGTCAATTACAAGTTGCAGCATAAAGAGGTAGGAATTGTTAGTTTAATGAATTGTATAATGTAAAGGGGTTTATGAACTTGAGTGGATAATGTCCTTGAATTCTTTATAAATACAGGATTGCTCAACTCTTTGAGTGCTCTAATGTTGGTTGAGGTGTGGCATTTGATAGTCATGCTTTCATAAGACTTTCCACCTTTATGATTACCCTGATACATGTTGGGATGTGAATTAGGGACGCTTTGCCACATTCATTAGGTTCCTACAAATTTTATACTGTATGATCTTTGTGATGAGTGGTGTGGTACTTTTATCAGAAGAAGTCTTTCATAGCTCATTAAATTAATTGTGACTGTTAACATCTATGAATTTTGATGCATGGGGAGATGTGGCTTTTGGCAGAAAGCTGTCTCACATATATTACATTCATATGGTTTCTCACCTTTATGAATTCTCTGATGTTTATTAAGATCTGGTTTGGCAAGGAAACATTTCAAACATTCATATCATTACTACTCTGTATGAGTTTTCTGGTTTCTATTAAGATCTTATTTGGCAAGGAAAGGTCTTCCATGTTTATTACATTCTTATGACTGCTCACCCATATAACTTCTCTGGTGCACAGTGAGTTTTGACATGGAGATTGAAGTTTTCCCATATTTATTACATGGATATGGCCTCTCTCCTGTATAAGTTCTCAGGTGCATAGTAACCTGTGACTTAGAAGTGAAATCTTTCCAATACTCATTACTTTCACGTGGCTACTCACCTGTATGTGTTCTCAGGTACACAATGAGCTGTGCATCAGAGATGTAAGCTTTCCCACACTCATGACATTTATATAACTTCTCCCATGTATGACTTCTCTGCTGTCTAGTATAAGACTTGACTTGGCAAGAACAAGTTTTCTATATTCATAAGGCTTCTCCCCTGTATAAGTTCTCTGGTGCACAGTTTTGATGTGGAGATGTTCTCTGACATTCATTACATTCACATAGCCTCTCACCTGAATGAGATCTCTGGTGCACAGCAAAGATTGATGTGGAGATGAAAGGTTTCCCACATTCATTACATTCATAAAGCTTCTTGCTTGTATGAGTTCTGAGGTGTACAGTGAGTTTTGATGTGGAGATGAAAGGTTTCCTACATTCACTGCATTCATATGGCTTCTCCCTCATATGAATTCTCTGGTGCAGAGTGAGTTCTGATTTACAGATGAAAGCTTTTTCACATTCATTACATTAATATGGCCTGTGACCAGTATGAGCTCTCTGGTGCGTAGTGAGATTTGACTTCGAGATGAAAGCTTTCCCACATTCATTACATTCATATGGCCTCTCTCCTGTATGAGTTCTCTGGTGTATAGTGAGCTGTTGCTTAGAGATGAAAGCTTTCTCACATTCATTACATTCATATGGCCTCTCACCTGTATGAGTTCTCTGGTGTACAGTGAGCTGTTGCTTATAGATGAAAGCTTTCCCACACTCATTACATTCATATGGCCTCTCACCTGTATGAGTACCCTGATGCATAGTGAGCAGTGACTTGGAGATGAAAGCTTTCCCACATTCATTACATTCATATGTCTTCTCACTTGTATGAGTTCTTTGGTGCCTAGTGAGTTTTGACATACAGATGAAAGCTTTTTCACATACATTACATTTGTATGGCTTCTCACCTGTATGAGTTCTGTGATGAATAGTGAGCTTTGATGTACAGATGAAAGCTTTCCCACATTCATTACATTTATATGGCTTCTCTCCCGTATGTCTTCTCTGATGTCTACTAAGACTTGATTTGGCAAGAAAAGGCTTTCCACATTCATTACATTCATAAGGCTTCTCCCCTGTATGAGTTCTCTGGTGCTCAGTTAGTTTTGATTTGGAGATGAAGGTGTTCCCACATTCATTACATGTATATGGCCTCTCTCCTGTATGATTTCTGTGGTGCAAAGTGAGCTGTGGCTTAGAGATGAAATATTTCCCACATTCACTACATTCATATGGTTTCTCACCTGTATGAGCTCTCAGGTGCATAGTGAGCTGTTGCTTAGAGATGAAAGCTTTCCCACATTTGTTACATTCATATGGCCTTTCACCTGAATGACTTGTCTGGTGCATGCCAAGACGTTGCTTAGAGATGAAAGCTTTCCCACATTCATTACATTCATATGGCCTATGATTTGTATGAGTTTTCCGGTGAACAGTGAGGTTTGATGTGGAGATGAAAGCTTTCCCACATTCACTACATCCATAAGGCTTCTCCCCTGTATGAGTTCTCTGGTGTAAAGTGAGTTTTGATGTGGAGATAAAACCTTTCCCACATTCATTACATTCATATGGCCTCTTACCAGTATGAGCTCTCTGGTGCATAGTGAGATGTGACATGTAGATGAAAGTTTTCCCACATTCATTACATTCATATGGCCTCTCACCTGTATGATTCCTCTGGTGCATGGTGAGCTGTTGCTTAGAGATGAAAGCTTTCCCACATTCATTACATTCATATGGCCTCTCACCTGTATGAGTTTTCTGGTGCCTAGTAAGCTGTTGTTTAAAGATGAACGTTTTCCCACATCCATCACATTTATATGGCCTCTCGCCTGTATGAGTTCTCTGGTGCATAGTGAGCTGTTGCTTAGAGATGAAAGCTTTCCCACATTCATTACATTCATATGGCCTCTCACCTGTATGAGTTCTCTGATGCATACTGAGCAGTGACTTGGAGATGAAAGCTTTCTCACATTCATTACATTCATATGGCCTCTCACCTGTATGAATTCTTCGGTGCCTAGTGAGCTGTTGCTTAGAGATGAAAGCTTTCCCACATTCATTACATTCATATGGCCTCTCACCTGTATGAGTTTTCTGGTGCCGAGTAAGTTGCTGCTTAGAGATGAAAGCTTTCCCACATTCATTACATTCATATGGCCTTTCACCTGTGTGAGTTCTCTGGTGCAGAGTGAGCTGTTGCTTAGAGCTGAAAGCTTTCCCACATTCGTTACATTCATATGGCCTCTCACCTGTATGAATTCTCTGATGCATAGTGAGCACTGACTTGGCGATAAAAGCTTTCGCACATTCATTACATTCATATGGCTTTTCACCTGTATGAATTCTTTGGTGCCTAGTGAGTTCTGACATAGAGATGAAAGCTTTCCCACATTTGTTACATTCATATGGCCTCTCACCTGTATGAGTTCTCTGATGAATAGTGAGCTTTGATATACAGATGAAAGATTTCCCACATTCGTTACATTCATATGGCTTCTCCCCTGTATGAATTCGTTGATGTTTCCTAAGATCTGATATGAAAGGGAAAGGTTTTCCACATTCATTACATATGTATGAATTGTGACCTGTGTGGGTTCTCTGATGTTCATTAAGGTCTGACTTGGCAAAGAAAGATTTCCCACATTCATTACATGTATGTGGCTTCTTGCTTGTATGAGGTCTCTGATGCATAGTGAGTTTTGACATGTTGTAGAAATCTTTCACACATTCATTAAATTCATATGACCTCTCAGCATTCTGGCATTGTTGACTTTTAAATTCAGCTGTGAAACAAAAATAAAAACGTTTTACATTCCCTATGTTAAACAAGCACTTGACTTACAACAGCATCCTCATAGATGGGCATGTATTGTATTTTGAGAAAAGAGAGCTCACAGTAACTGTATTCATATGTTTTTTTCTCTGGTGACTACTTTTTTTATTCAATGAATATAGTTTTATAATAGAGCAATAACCCATATAGATTACACTCTGGGGTGAGTCTTAATATGAGCCTTGTCCTATAAACTGAAGTGTAAAACTAAGCAAAGCCTTTTCTATATTACTCAATTTATTGGAAGTCACTTGATTCTGAAATATCTTTATATGAGACTAATATTGACAAACTCTAATGTTGTTTTTGTTGTATCCACGATAATTTTTGTCTCATTTTTCTGAAGACAGCCATTGTAACTTGAAGATTATGATAATAAAAATTTAAATTATCATGTAATAACCTAGGATATGTGACAAAAAGTTATCACTTACTCTCATTTGCATTTCATTGGCTATGTGATTATACTTAAATTCTCCATGTACTAAATGAATGCATTATTCTACTATTGTTTGGTCTGTCAAGATTAAAACAATATTCTACTAACAATGACATAGGACATGGTTTTTCTTTTGTATGGCCTTTAACTCTTTCCACTACTACAACATGCACATGTGTGTGCATCTGTGTGTGTGTTTGCAAATGTGTATTAAAAATGCATGTATGATGCTAATAGGACAAGCTTCTCTATCAGTCCTTACTGTCCACCTTAATTGATAGTGTCTCCTGTGCTATGATATTTGGCATAAGAACATTGGGGGATACTTAACTTCCTATTGGATTTTGGGCAATCATAACTCAGGTTATCATGCATAAGCAACGAGCACATTTACCCAGTGAAAAACTTCCAAGCCAATGTTGTATTTCTTAGTGGCTGAGGACTGGACTATTTTATGCTTTTCTATTATTGGTATCTAATGAAAACAGATGATAAACATGTCTTCAATCAATGTTATTCTGGATGAAGGAGAAGAGGAGAAGGACAAGAAAACAAAAGAGTGCATGAAAGTGACAGAAGAAATACAAACCACTCTAAAATGAAAACAAAGTAATAGTAATTTAAAAGCCTATAATTAGAATAAAATTATAAGCTGGAGAGATTGCTCAGTGGTTAAAGGTGCCTGTATGCAAAGCATGATGACCCAATCAATTGTCCAGTGTACATTACACCCAGATGCACAATGGGGCTTATGTGTATGGAGAACATTTGCAGTGGCAAGAGATCCTGGTGTGGTCATTCTCTCTGTCTTTCATTCTCTCTCTCCTCTTCCCTCTTCATTCTACTTGCAAATAAATAGAGATGAAAAATAAAATTCAATGCCAAACATGGTGGCACATACCATTAATCCCAGCACTTGGGAAGCAGAGGTAGGAGGATCACCATGAGCTCAAGGCCACTCTAAGACTTCATAGTGAATTCTAGGTCAGCCTGAGATACAGTGAGTCCCTACCTCAAAAAACCAAAATAAATAAATAAATAAATTCAAACATAGAAGATATCACAATATAAAATAAAAGTGAAGACAAAATTAATATAGGAAAAAAGTTGAAAAACAAATAATATTTTAAAAAACTGGAAAAACCTTATATCCCTGCTTACTAACACTAGAATCACACAGGGGTGGCAGAAATAGTGGTGTTTTAGCTCAAGGCTTATATGGTTAATCTCACTGTTAACAGTTGGTGGTGAAAGCTGTCTGATGGATGGGCATATAAACAATGTAAATAGCAAGGCTGCATTCAAATATTAAAATGTGTTTGCATACAGAATGCCACTGGTGACCTCAATGACCTTTTAAGGTGATATACCAAGGAGACTCCTATTCATTACAAAAGCCTCACATTAGCCAAGCATGGTAGATGGTAGAGGATGGCTTTAATCCAAGCACTATGGGAGGAAGAGATAGGAGGACTGCTGTGAGTTTGAGACTAGCCTGGGGCTACATGGTGAATTCCAGGTCATCCTGGACTAGATTGAGACCCAACCTCAAAACAACAACAAAAAAAGTGCCATATTTGATACACACCTAAGCAAAAGTTAGACAGTGAAAAATTAGAAGAAACCATGATTCTTTTAACTCCTGGCATTAACTACCCAATAAAGAGTTGACCATATGTATTAAGCGGAAAGATCCACACATATGACTGACCTAGGCTCATAATTTTCAGATCCACATTATAGCTAACATGTAAAGCTATCATATATGTCTAGAAGTCAAGCAATCTGATCAGTACAAGCTTAAGACTCCCTTTCTTTGTGATCATAAACAAGCAGTGTGGTTGATTCTTAAGTATGAAGTGTGAGACCACCAATCCCAATACGCCTTGGTCTCCCTAATATTAAACATGCTCAGTGAATCTAATTTAACCCTGTCACATTCCACTACTTCTTGTGTCTATCTGCCATACAGAAATATTTCACATGTCCACAGCATCCCTACATGGTAGCTATTCTTTGATTTCAGGTTTCAAAACTAGAGGTGTCTCCATGTAGCATTCCAAAATATTTTGATAAATGGAATCAACTTTTCTAATGCAAGTCTGATACAGATTGAGTACATAATCAAACAGAACCAATTCTTTGGACTTCACACTTGCTGGAGACACATGTTTCTACCAAAACCAGAGATACTAGTATTTTGGCATAAGAACTCTATACTTTCTGGTGTTACCTTGTATTTGTGGCTTTCCATTGTATCCATATGGGAGGGGAGAATGGAATATTTCTTATGTCCTGTAACTCAGCTTTCTCTTCAGATATGCCCAATCCTCTTTTTCAATTCTTAGCTGAATTCTTCTCTTTCATATATTTAATAATCCTTTGGCTCCTTTATTAATATTCACATGGACATAGTGGAAAAGATATCTAATCTCTTATCCTGGAATCTCTGATGCTCTTCTCTCACTTTTTTTGTGAATTCCATTGGTGACAACAACTATAACTATGTAAAATAGTCTCTTTGGGTACAGATTTCACACTTTCTATGAATATTGCAAGCACAACCACCATTATAGAATTTTATACTTAAATACTTTCTTCCTTTAAGGTGTTTGTTGTTAGGATTTTATCACAGCTGTGTAAAAGAAACTAATCATATTAAAGAATACAAAATATGAACAAGTGAGAATTTAGACAAGTATCTAACACAATATTTTACATGACAACCAATACAGGGAATTAAATTTTAAATACCTAAGAAAATATTCTCCAGTGTCAGAAATGGGGTCATAGATTGACATGGAGAAAGCTTTTTGGAAAGCTAAATATATTTCTGATTAAAAGTAACAGGAGGCTTTGAGACTTGAATAAAAGTTGGTGAATATCACTTAATATGACCATTTCCAATGAGTTCTTCTCTCAAGGACCTCCTTTCTTTTGTATGCATTTACTTGCCTGAAAAATACTTAATTGATTTTTCTGCTACACTCCATGGTGGAAATCCATGTTCCAACTTGAAGATCAAATCTGGTTTGGTCCTACAATTACCTGTAAATGGAAAATATTATACAAATTATGGCAATATGTTAAATAATGTGGAATCATGAAAGACAATATCTTAACTTCAGGAACTGTCCTCTACTAAGTGAACTGCAATATTTCCACAGAGGGTTCATACTCATTATGTTCACTAACCTGAATATGGCCCTCCAGTAGCATTAAGTACCATGGCATATAAAGTAATATACATTTTGTTTTTTGTTGACATACAGGCTCACTCTACCTCAGGATGTTCTGTAACTGACTCTATAATTCTAGGCTTTCCTCAAACTTATGGTGATTCTCTTACCTCCACGTGCTGAGTTCTGGTATTAAAGGTATGTGCCACAATACCCAGCTTAAAACAATGATTAAAAATAAAACATTAAACATACAAGATAATAAAGAAAGGTGTGCCTTCTGTGTAGCACGAGGCACTGAGAAGACCTAAGATTGCTTAAGTTGAAATCTCTAGATCCTATGTGAAACAGCTCTTTAACACCATGCAGGCAGAATATCAGGGGAGCAGAACACCAAGAATCTTTGGAGGTCTGCAATTTCTGGAGTCAGCTAAAGGTGACCCTAAGCTTAAAAGAACAAGGTCAGGTTATTACAGTAGAGCAGGACACCTGATGTTCCATTCTAGCCATGACAGGACATGATCACTAGCACAAGGGATTGCATAGGGCTTAGTAAGGGCATATACAGGAGCAATCTTCACAGAAATACCACACACACACACACACACACACACACACACATTGAAATACACACAGTGCATGCAAAAAACCAAGCAAAAAAAAAAGAAGTGATTAGTACAGACTATGTTTCACACCAGGGATACATATATCACTATATAATAATTCACACATATAAAGTGCTGAATCTATATAATAAACAATAAAAATCTATATTAAGGGCTGGAGAGATGGCTTAGTGGTTAAGCACTTGCCTGTGAAGCCTAAGGACCCCGGTTCAAGGCTCAATTCCCCAGGACCCACGTTAGCCAGGCGCACAAGGGGGCGCACGCGTCTGGAGTTCGTTTGCAGTGGCTGGAGGCCCTGGCGCGCCCATTCTTTCTTTCTATCTGCCTCTTTCTCTCTCTGTTTCCATCCCTTTCAAATAAATAAATAAATAAATAAATTTAAAAAAAATCTATATTAATACTGTCATAAGGGCAAAAAATAACTTTGCAAAATTCATTTTCATCTTCATCAAACCCCTCAAAAAAAGCTTCAGCAATTAAACACCCTTGCTTGCAAAGCTTGCAGACCCAATTTTGAGCTTCCCCAACCAATACTCATGTAAAGATAGACATAAATGTCACATGCACGCTTGGACCTTATTCTCTTATACCATTGTAAGGTGAAACTAAAATAATCTGAAGAGGGAGGACCACCTAGTCTGGAACATACATGGTCTTACATACATGTGCGTGCACACACACATACACACAAATTAATAAATTCAAATTAACAAAATCTCCATAAACTGACAGAGAGTATAATGACAAAAATAATGTTAAATAAATCAGAGGGTCTCCAGATTAATGACTGAGAAATACTGAAATTATTTCCTCTAAGATCTTCACTAGAACAAGGATGTCCTCTTCTACCACTCTTGTACATTGTACTCACTATTGAAATCTTAGCAATGAAAAAGAACCTAATAATACTTTCCCAGTATGTATGAAGCTCTAGGTTCAACTCAACAAACAAAACAAAACAAGAAAAAAAAAAAAGAAAAAGTCTTGCCATAAGATATAAGGGCAATAAATAATTAAAATTAAAAATAAAGTAATACACATCACAAGGAGGAAGGGATTCTAGAAGAGTGTCATTGTTTGTAGGCCAAATGGCTAGAAAGAGAAAAAAAAAAAGATTCTAACAAAAGGAGAAATGGAGCCAGGTGTAGTGATACACTCCTCTGTCACCAACACTTGGGAGTCCAAGGTAGGAGAATCACAGTAAATTTGAGGACAGCCTGGGCTACAAGATGAGTCCTAGGATAACCTAGAGTGAGACCTTGTCTCACAAAGCAGCTCTACTGAACTGCAAGCAATTTTTCCTTACAATCACATCAATGAAATAAAAAATGATACCACAGTGACCTAGGTCTATGATAATGGAACTGCACTATCAACATTTCCCAAACAGACTGCCATAAATTCCACACTTGAAATTCCAATTGGAAATGTGTAGATAAGAAATAAAACTCAATAGGGTTTTGAGTTTTTTGGAAGTACACATCTTATGATAGAAGCCTTTGTTCTCTAAGTAATACTAAAGCTCATTCACCAAGCTGGAAATGATTTTTCTCTATGGGCTATCAAATCCCTCCATAATTAGAAAGATGTTTCTTCACTTGTCCCCACAAAAGTCACTGGATGCAAATGAAATATGTCGGACACAAAAACAAAATCCTGCATATTTCCATTATACTTACAAGTCCATAGTGACTTAACAGAAGTAGAAAATGAAAGAATAAAACAATTAGAATATGGAAAATGAGTACAAGAAAAGGGATAGAAAGAGGAGGGGTAGAGTTAACTGGGTACATCTGGAGAAAGAACTTGTATCCTATGGTCTAGTGGTAAGTAACTATGCAAATATTAGCAACAATTCATGTTTTAAAACAGCTACAATTTTTTAAATGGTCCCCATACAAGTAATACCTGACAGACTCTGGACATTACATATATGGGTACTGCAAATTTACATTGTTCTACAGAATGTGTCAATTTAAAAGTACAACGTGAAAATAACACTCAGCGTTAGTAATGCCAATGATGCTTCTCAACAAAAAAGTAAGTAGTACCCATAGTTACAGGGGAATTTAACTCACCCAAAAATACTAGGCTATTGTAGTTCTCCAGCATCACATCCTTATAGAGGTTTTGCTGATCAACATCCAGGTCCTGCCACTCTTTCCAGGTGAACTCCACAACTATATCTTCAAATGATACCAAGTCCTGTAATGAGATATTTCTCTTCAATCCAGGACTACAGGGACTTACACAAAGTACTGATTGTTTGTATACTGTATGATGGGAGAAAATACTCAAGACAAATATCTCGCCTGTTTCACTGTAATTCAAGAGAACATGATTAGAAAGTTTTTATGGAATTGAAATACAATGAAAGGGCGTATGTTGAAGCTGGGAGAATAACACTGTGGCACACTGTATATCCAGAAGATACAAGGCCATGAGTTCAATTCCCAACACTGATAGTAAAACATTAAATCATGGAATCTAAACCCTTAAGGAGTTGGATAATCAATGTAGGGGTTATAATAAATGTGACAGGACTGAAAGGATTCTAAACATATAATGAACACATATTAACTCAGAATCAAATAAGTAATAAATAGCTGGGCATGGTGGTGCACACCTTTAATCCCAGCACTCGAGAGGCAGAGGTAGGAGGATCACTGTGAGTTCGAGGCCACCCTGAGACTACAGAGTGAATTCCAGGTTAGCCCAGGCTAGAGTGAGACCCTACCTTGAAAAAACAAAAAAAACAAAAAAAAAAAGAATTAAAAAATAAGTAATAAATAATGAATCCAAGGTGTTTTTAACACCACTCTACCATGTTGCATCATGTAACTTCCCTGCAACTTATATTGGAAACCCTCATGAGGACATTGCATTATACATGCTACTCTAATCCAATGGACAAACACAATCTGAAACATCTTTTTTTTAAAAAAAAATTTTGTTATTTTTATTTATTTGAGAGTGACATACATGAGAGAAAGAGGCAGATAGAGAGAGAATGGGCGTGCCAGGGCTTCCAGCCACTGTAAATGAACTCCAGATGCGTGCATCCCCTTGTGCATCTGGCTAATGTGGGTCCTGGGGAATCAAGCCTCGAACTGGGGTCCTTAGGCTTCACAGGCAAGCGCTTAACCGCTAAAAGCCATCTCTCCAGCCCCACAATCTGAAACATCTTGACTCAAATATATGTTACAAATATCTGTTTATGGAGTAGAATTTTTCTCTTCTCACAGAACCATATTGGTTTACTAAAAGATAATGAGTTTTAAAACCTACTTATTGGCTAGCAAGTTAAAATAGAGATTTTTGAGCAAAACTATCTTTGGACATGGATAATATTGGACCCAGAAGCAATACGTTGTTATTAGAAAAACTTTGGTGCCTGGGTAGGATACCTTCCACCGACTACTGGACAGGGAGAAGAGTGATGGCACCAGAATATTATAGGTTATTGCCAACACTCTTCATTGTTCGTCAGAACTAGAAGGTAAAACTTTATTGTTGAGGACTCCACATGCTTGGTCTGCAGGACACTAAGAAATCAAGCTGGAGATAAGCTGGAGGCCTTTTTCCTGTTGGTTAGCTATTAAGATGCTGGAAAGAGCTATGCAGCCAGTTGGGACAGAAAAGTCATCAATGTTTATCGGTTGTATACCATGCAAGTTCTATTTTATGGCTGGCCAACCAGGCCACATGTTTCACCTGGTGCAATAGTGTTATATCTGCTATGGGGGAAACCAACTGCTCTCTGATTGGGGTCGAGGCCTGTTCCATAAGAGGGAATTTCCATCTGGAACTGAAAGCACATGGGGCAGTACTGGTTGAAGGAGTGAACCAACCAAGTGGAGGACAACAGAGGTGAGGAACAACTGAGAACAAGATATATGATGCCTATATTTGAAGTGCCATAATTAAAGGGATTAATTTGAATATTAACTTGAATAAACATAGAAATTAAATAAGTTGACAGTGAAAAAATTTACATTTTATTAAAAGAGGTCTGGAGAGATGACCTATTGGGTGGTTAAAGGCACTTGTATGCAACACTGAGTTCAATTCCCCAGCAACTCACCTAAAGCTTGATGCAGAATGTGACAGAACTATCTGACATTCTGTTTGCAGTGGCAAGAGACCCTGGTGTTCTCCAACACACATGCACTCACACATGCATGCAAATAAAGATTAATTTAAAAAAATACATCTTTGAAAAATATAAAGAAAGATGAGATGGACATGGGTTTGCAGTAGAACACTTGTCAAGCATTAATAGAGTCCTGGATTTAAGCCCTATAACAACAAAAGGAAAATTTTAAAAATAAAATTATCTGGACTTCATATCTTACCACAGAGATTCTTATACATGTTTATTGCTACATTATTCACAATGGCAAGGAAATGGAATCAGCCTTGATGTCTATCAATAGATGAGTGGATGAGCAACATTTCTGTATTAAAAAAAAAAAAGTGAAACAACTTTCTCCCAGAACTGCCTTCATAGTGGTAGTTTGCAATCTTTTTGTATCAGGGGTCCCTACTGGCTATATTTAATTTTGTATTCTGTGGTTTTTTTAAAATACTGATTAAATATGTTAATTAAAAAAGAAAGGGCTGGAGAAATGGCTTAGTAGTTAAGGTGCATACCTGCAAAGCATAAGGACCTAGGTTTGATTCTCCAGGTCCCATGTAAGCCAGATGCACATGATGGTGCATGCATCTTGAATTCATTTTCAGTGGCTAAAGGCTCTGCCACGCCCATTCTCTTTCACTCTCTCTGCCTATCTCTATCTCCCCCTCTGTCTCTAAATAAAAATAAATCTTTTAAAAATATTTTTAAACAAAGAAAGTTCTGAGAAAATGGCTCATCAGATAAAGGAACTTGTTTGCAAAAGCTGCCAGCCCGTATTTAATTTCTAAGACACCCACACAAGGCAGATGCAAAAAAAAAAAAAAAGAAAAAATTAAAAAATCTGGTGTCCATTGGCAGAATCAAGCAAATGTGGAACACCCATACACACATGAAAAATCAATTAATTCCAAAAGGAGTTGGAGAGATGGCTCAGTGGTTAAGACACTTCCTGCAAAGGCTAAAGACTTGGGTTAAATTCTCTATTACCCACATAAAACAAATTGAACAAAGTGGTTCATGGAACTGGAGGTTGTTTGCAATGGATGGAGTCCCTGGAGAGCTCATTCTCATTCTCTCTCCCATCACTTCATCTCCCTCTGCTTGCAAATAAACAAAAGTGAAGAATTTTTTAAAAGGAAGGGGATGGAGACATGGCTTAATGGTGATGATGTTTGCATGCAAGCCTGAAGACCCAGGTTTGAATCCCCAGTACCCATGTAAAGCAAGATTCACAGGGAGGCACATGCATCTGGAGTTTCTTTGCAGCAGTTGGAGGTCATGGTGTACCCATTCTCTTAATCTATCTCTCTGCCTCACCCTACTTGAAAATAAATAATTTTTTTAAATTAGAAAGATAATTAGATAACTTAGTGAAAATTATTAAAAGAAGTGAAGATCAGAGCATGATGACTCACATCTTTAACTATAGTACTTTGGATGCTGAAGCATGACACTGAGCTAGATGCCAGTCTTGAATATATACTGAGAATCAGTCACATACATTCATTCATACATTCATACATACTACAAATATATTTATGTATATATAACTATAAATGTCTGAAAATTCCAAAATTTCCTGCAAAAACAACTGATACCTAAAAATTTCCATAAATCACATATAAAGCCAAAGATATTCGGAAAATGAGACAGCATAGTAAAATGTGGAAGGTCGTAAAATTATGCAACTGAAATAACTCCTCCCCCCAAAAACCTCGATTATTACATAAATGCTTTAGAATCAAAATGACTACATAGTAGGCAATCAGTAGACCCTGAAAGTTCAAATCATTTCCTTTCCTCAATGTACAGTTACACTGTTCTAAAGCTTTAGGTCCCTTTATGAATGGATGGCAGAAATATTAAGAATAATTTTTAGTAGTGTATCATGGTGCTTGCTCCCCACTACTGAAGGGGTTCAAGGCCTATTAACTGCCTGGTGTCATGACAATAAGTGAAGGACCATTGTTCCCTCTTGTTATGATTTAAGGGAGTCTTTCATTCATTTGCATTGGAATTGTTCTGCTTATATAGATCAAGTAAGGGTTTAGTGGATTTCTACCAATTTAGCTTCTGGAAACAATGACTAATGACCCTATAGGTGTAGGAAATCAGACCAATCTGATTTCTTTGCCTCTGCTGTCAACTACAATCAGTACACAACTGAGGATTTGGCAGTTAAATACTTACATATGACCCTTACTACTCTAGGATCCTTTTACGTCCACTGCATTTAAGTTTTCAAAGTGACAGACTACAGCTCCCATTGTGAATCCTGCATACAGGGAAGAGCAAGACAGAGCTCTTTGAGGATCCTGAGACCTGCCACCCTTTAAACTTTAGTAAGATGACATCAGAACTTCTGTATTATCTCCTGCTCCAGTTACCTATGTCTTTGATCTCTGAAAGCAGCCTGCTAAGACACACAAGGTTAGGAAGGCTCTGAAAACCTCTTTCCCACATCTCCATGTGGCCTCTCAGGCAGTTCCCATCCTGGATCCATGTAGCATGGCTAGAGAGAGAAAAAAAATCTATTATTGTTGTTTGGCAAAAAAGAATATATTATGTCTAGCAACTTATTCTGTAAATATTCATGCTTCTGCCCACATATTAATGCTACTCTCACTTTTGAGTCAACAGACTTCCCTTTCCTGATGGTGCTGACCAGTGACAGGATTCAAAACTCCTAAGAGTAGTGATACTGGAATGTTCAGTGCTGAGACTGCTGTCACATCCTACAAGTCTCAGGGATCATTGTAGAAGAGATGGCAGAAAGACTGTAAAAGCCAAAGAGAGGGGAGGAAGGGAATACAGCCTTCCACACAAAATGGGTATTGCATTCATGACCTCACAGTATCTGAGGCTACCTACAAAAGACAGGCAGAATATGAGAGCAAATAGATAAGGACACCAAAATAGGAGGATTCATTGGAAAGTAGGGGTTCAATGAAGAGGGGGAAACAACCAAAGGTGGTGTAAGGGGAATATGATCAGGATATATTGGGAATATGGATACAGCTTCTCATTATAAAGTTAAAAAAACAAACAAGCAAAAGAAGCAGAAAAAATTGACCATGGATAGTCATGAAAAAAAAGCACTATTAGAAAATAGAAACTGTGGAAAATAACCAATAAAAATTAATGAATTTAAAAATTCAACAGTCAGATCTGGAGCTCTGCCAAGGTAGGAATGACTAATGTTGGGGCTTGAACTTTGGTTCTGCAGAGAAGGTAAAGAAGCTTCCCACTGTCCCAGCCAGCCTCTGGGCTACTGCTAGGTGGTGTTAAGCCATCTCCTCTTCTTCATTTCCCTGAGGAGGCAGCTCCTGTATTCTCCAAGGTCCTCACAGCTACTTATTATTATCCCCTCACCTTCTGGCTGACACTCCTTATTAAAAGGCCCCTCCTACACAGGGCCTCAACCATGATGGAGAACTCACATTTCCCTTACCTGAGCTGCCATTCACACCCATATTTTGAAACCCACTGTACATCTGACCCTGACTGTTAGATTAGGATCAGAAGTACTTGTCTACATAAGATACAAACCGATGTTTTCTCAAAGATGAATGGGCAAGCCAAAGCAAAGACCAGTCACAGAGAGACCCATGACCATTCAGAGTGGTTTTGCAACTCTTCTCTGAGGCCTGGGCAGGAAGCTGTCTACATTTTATGTAGGGATGCATTAAGACACACAGGCTTCTGGTTACAAGGATGGTAAACATGGCAACACTAATGTCCAGGCATTCTCTCTTGACTCATTTTATACACTGGGGTGTGAGGCTCCTACCCCAGAGGCCCACAAAATCCTAAAGCTGAAAGTAAGATTTCACATGCACATTTTGCTGAGAACACATTGCTTTCTAGGAGCTCCCCAAGGTGCTAGAGGACTCCGACCTCCACTGAGCTGGCTTCCTCCCGCTTCTCTGTGCTGGGGCCTGTTCCTAGGAGAGACACTACATGGTGTGAAGGAGGGGTACAGAGATGCCCAATGGACATCATATGCTGCCTACACTGAACGTGCATAAAACTTCAGGCTTCAGGTAACTGTCTCACTTCCTGTAGCTGATTGTTTGGACAATCCAGAAAAACTGGTATCATTAGGCATGCATTCCAAACAGAAAGAGGTGGTTAGCTGCTAAGATAGCAGAGCTCAGGAAGGACCCAGCTGGGATGGACTCTGCTCTGTAGACGTCTCAATAATAACTCTTAATATGAATGGCTTAAATGAACCATCTAAAAGATATAAGTTTGCAGACAGGGTTCAAAACAGGATCCTTCTACTTCTAGCCTCCAAGAAATGCACCTTTCCATAAAAGATGGATACTATCTTAGGGTGAAAGGTTATTAAACAGTATTTCAAACAACTGAGCCTAGAAAACAAGCAGGTGTTGCTACCTTACTATCTGATAGGTAGGCTTCAAACCAACATTACTTAGGAAAGATAAAGAAGATCAATTTATATTGATTGAAGGAACACTCCAACAGGAGGACATTACAATCCTAAACATATATACACCTAACATGATGGCTCCCAATTTCATGAAATAAAAATAGAATTAAGTTCACAGATAACCCAAACACAGTTGTAGTGGGTAACTTCAACACCCCACTCTCATCAATTAAAAGATCACCCTGGCAAAAAATAAACAAAGAAGTATCTGGATTAAATGAGGTCACAGAACAAACAGACCTAACAGCTACAAAACATTTCATGAAAATGCTGCAGAATACACAATTTTTTAAAGCAGCATATGGAACATTCTCTAAAATATACCATATATTAGGACACAAAGCAAACCTTAACAAATACAGGAACACTGAAGTAACTCCTTCCACTCTGTCTGATCGGAATGAGATTAAACTACAAATCAACAGAAAAAAAGGGCTATAAAGCATATACAAAATCATGGGAAGTATGGGCTGGAGAGGTGGCTTAGCAGTTAAGTGCTTGCCTATGAAGCCTAAGGACCCTGGTTCAAGGCTTGTTTCCCCAGGACCCATGTTAGCCAGATGCACAAGGGGGTGCACGCGTCTGGAGTTTCTTTGCAGTGGCTGGTGGCCCTGGCGCACCCATTCTCTCTCTCTCTCTCTCTCTCTCTCTCTCTCTCTCTCTCTCTCCCCCTCGTTCTCTTTGTTGCTCTCAAATTAAAAAAAAATAAACAAAAAAAAAAAAAAGAATTACCATAGGTTGCATTTCCTCCTCTCTTTTAAAAAAAAATCATGGGAAGTAAACAATATACTATAATTGATGAATGATTCAATGAAAAAAATCTAGAACAAAACAAAAAATTTCATAGAATCAAATGATAATTAGAATACAACATCACAAAACCTTTGGGACACAATGAAGACCGTCCTAAGAGGGAAAGATTAGGGCAGAAATTAATGAAATAGGAACCAAAAAAGAAAAAAATTAATAAAAAGAATCAATGAAACAAAGTTTGTTCATTGAAGGGGTACACAAGATGGATAAGCCCTTAGCAAATATGATGAGAAGAGAGAAGGGACACAAATTAATAAAATTAGAGATGAAAAAGGTACCATTACAACAGATACCAAAGAAATTCAGAAAATCACAAGGACATACTTTACGAATATATACTCCACTAAGTTTGAAAGTCTGAAAGAAATGGGTGATTTTTCTTGATTTATATGACCTACCAAAATTAAACCAAGGTAAGATTATCTACTTAAATTGACATGTAACAAGTATAAAGATCCAAGCAGTTATAAAAAAATCTGCCAACTATAAAAGTCCAGGCCCAGATGAATTCACTGGTAAAGTTTACCAGACCTTTATGAAAGAACTAACACCAATGCTTATCAAACTTTCCCATAAAATGCAAAAGGAAAGAATTCTACCAAATTCCTTCTCTGAAGCCAGCATCACCCTGATACCAAAACCAGACAAAGACAGAACAAAAAAAGAAAATTACAGACCAATCTCCCTTGTGAATATAGATGCAAAAATTCTCAACACGATATTGGCAAACAGAATACAAATATATATCAGAAAGATTATTCACCTAACCAAGTACCTTTTATCCCAAAGATGCAGGGATGGTACACCATACACAAATTGGGTCAATGTAATACACTATATAAATGGACTGAAGGACAAAAATCACATGAACATCTCATTAGATAAAGAAAAGGCATTACACAAAAATCCAACAACCCTTCGTGATAAAAGTCCTACAGAAACTGGGAAAAGAAGGAACATATCTCAACATAATAAAGGCTATTTATGACAAAACTGTAGCCAACATAATACTAAATAGAGAAAAACTTGAAGCTTTACCCCTAAAATCAGTAACTAGACAAGGGTGTCAATTGTCCCCATTTTAATTTAATATAGTACTGCAAGTCTTATTTATAGCAGTAAGGCAAGACACACACATGAAAGGGAAACAAATTGGAAAGACATGAAATTATCATTATTTGTAGATGATATATTTCTATACATAAAGAACCCTAAAGACACTACCAGCAAACTGGTAGAGCTGATAAACACTTTTAGCAATGTAGCTGGATACAAAATAAACACACAGAAATCAGTAGCTTTCCTATACAGTTACAATAAGTATGTTGAGGATGAAATCCAGGAATCCCTGTGATTCAAAATTGCCTCAAATAAATAAATAAAAACTACCTTGGAATTAAACCTAACCAAGGAAGGGAAGCATCTTTACAATGAAAACTTTGAAACACTCGAGACAGAAATTGCAGAAAAGACACTAGGATAGGAAGAATCAATATTGTGGCAATGATAAATCTTACCAAAAACAATCTACACAGTTAATGCAATCCCCATCAAAATTCTAATGGCATTCTTCAGGAAATAGAAAAAATAAACTTAAAATTCATTTGGAAGCACAAAAAACCCTCAAATAGTCAAAATAATTTTGAGTAGCAAAAATAAGACAAAGACAAACCAAAGAGAGAGAGAGAAAGAGAGAGAGTATGTCCTAGGCATGATGGCTCTTGTGTTTAGTCCCACCATTAAGGAGGGTAGTCTAGAGAATGAGTACCAGGTGAGTATGCGAGAAGAAGGAGAAGACGGGAGGGTTGTTGGTAGGAAAAACAAAGAGAGGGATGAAGGATGGGAAGAAAGGAAAAAAGAATGGAAGGACAGAAGAGAGGAAGAGAGAAAAGGAAAAGAGAGAAACAAAAGAGATAAAGAAGACTGGAAAGATGGCTCACTGGTTATGTCCCCTTCCTGCACAAGCACTAGAGCCTGACAGGGCCTGAAACTGCAAAGTTAGAATCATGAGATTGCACATAAACACCAGGACTTGGTCATGAGCACTATATCCCCAGTCCTGCAAATGGGTGGGGAGACTATAGGGAGGAAAGACCATGGAATCTCCCAGGGAAGTGAAAAACAGCATGCTCCAGTGTCAGAAAATGTCCAAGCTGGAGAGATGGCTTATCAGTTAAGTCACTTGACTGCAAAGCCAAAAGACCCAGGTTCGATTCACTAGGACCTACATAAGCCAGGTACACAAGGTAGTGCATGCATCTGGAGGTGTTTTTTTTTTTTTTTTTAAACACGTGGAGGCCCTGGCATGTCCACTGTCATTCTCTCACTCTTTCCCTCTTTCTCTTAAATAAATACAAGTAAAATATTTGTTTAAAAGATTAAGCTTCCTACCTAAGGCCTCAGCAGGTGGGGTCCTGGTGGAGGAGGAGGTGTGTTACTGGGGTAGATCCTAAGTCCACTATGGTCTTCCAAACATGATTGAACTATGGCTATTCTATTTCTCTCTCTGCTGTGAATGTATGATGAAGTGAGCCAGCTTCTTCTGCCATGATGAAGCTTTACCTGGAATCTGTGCCCTAAAATAAGCTGTTTTTCTTGTTGTTGTTGGGTGCTTTGTCTTAGCAAGGAGAAGGTAACTTCTCTTCACTCAGCTCTCTGCAAACTTCACTCTTTCCTGATAAGTGGCTTTCAGCCTCAGATTGCCTCCAAATTGCCTCTTCTCTCAGAATCCTTTCCTTGAACTGTTCTCCAACAGAACCTCACATGCTCTTTCGGTTAGTGAAATCCTCTCAGAGGCAATCAGCCCCCATAGGCACTGGCCTCTAACCCTCATTCCCTAGTCTCCTCCCTCAGAGTCTCACATTTTCCTTAATTCCATCACTTCTTCCCTCACGCATGTAAGGCCTCCCTGTCTTTCTCATACAGTTCCCCTTCCACAAGCCCTTTAGTCCCTCAGCCATCCTCATACATGGGGGACCATAATTTACCCACACTGCTCCCATTCTATTAGAACCCTGTATGCTGAATAAAGACCCAGTCTTCTAGAACTTGTGATTATCAAGCTACTTGCCTATGTGCTCCATGGTGACAGGTGATGGCATCAGTTTAACATTCTATACAGCAACCCAAGCTCCATTTCCCACTAATCTTATGGGTCTCAGGGTCCAGAGGGAGGGCTGGTGACTGTAAAACAGCCCTAGCCTCTCCAAAGCAATTCCATACTCTTGGTATGCTGCAGTTCACCACGTTGGCCAGGAGGAGGCAACATCTCTCCAGTCTCCAGGAGAAGAAAAAGACTGAGTCAAGGCTTGTAAAACTGCCATGGAGAGAAAGTGAATGGGAATTGAACTCAAGACACAAGCCATGCCAAGTTAAGTGCTCTATCACTCAATATACAACTGGTTGCTGTTTACTTGACAGAGTTTCACTAAATGCCCAGTTTTGGCCTTTCAATACTTCTGTTCACCAAGCTGGTCTGAAACTTATGGTCCTCCCTCCTGCCTTACATCCTAAGTGGCTGGATTAAAGGTCTGCCCCTCAATTCCTTCTTTAGGAGTAAAACGGAACCCAGGCCCCCTCCAGTATTTCACCTTAGCAGGACACTGAAAGAAGACATTTGGACAAAAAAGGAGGCAAGAAGAGGGAGGCCTATGAGCACACCTAGTGAGGTGTCAACCAGCAAAAGTACTTTTCCAAACCAGGGATCCATTTACTATGTAACAGGCCAGAGAAGTAAGAGAGACAGACACAGATAGGAGGAATAAAACGGGACAGGTAGCTAGCTGGAGACTGGTAGTTCATGGGTATGTTTAAGTACTTGGAAGGCAGAGGTCAGAGGATCACTGCAAGCTTCAGGCAAGCCTTGGCTATACAGTGAGACACTTCCAGAAAAGGGGAAAGAAAAACAGGGAAAAGATGGAGGGACATATTTTCAGAGACAAGAGGACACATAGCAAACCAGAGATCGTATGTCCCTTGGGAAGTTTAGGAGTACATGCCTAATTCCTCTGCCCCTGAGTATCCAAAGCCTTCCCCTAGATTGTCACTCAGTGAAAAGGATTCAACCCCAGCAGCAGTGCACAAGGAAAACCAGGAAAGCCCCAAGTGTTAGGCCTGTGCATCAGGAAGAAGACTGGAAGACACTTCTACCCTGCCATCCAAGCGCCAATGCTTCTGCATCATTCCCAAAGCCATCTGGACTTATTCTCCAGTGGCCAGGCCTACCCAGGTGTGGAAGGTGAAGGGGGAGAGCAGAGGGAGTCAATGTCACCCCAAAACTCACTGCCTGGCTTTGAGCTCCAACCATGTCCTCCTGAGTTATCTTAATGAGTCCCCATGTCTCTCGTGTTCTACACACCTGTCTCCAATGCTCTTTTCCTCTGTGAATGTCTGATTTTAAAGGACCCCCTTCACTTTGGGCTCTGAGGCTTCCAGTGTGTGTGGTGGGAGACATATTCAGCACTCTACTACTGCCTGCTCAGATCAATGTGAGTCCCAAGGTAACATATATACACAGGGACTTAGCTAACAGAGGATATGCCTAAATAAAGCCACCAGTAAGAAAGTGCATCATATCTGGATTCCAATTCATGTCTTAGTGAACCTAGGGCCACAGGGAAACTCATCCTTGGGAAGAAATGGTGGTGAGAGACCCACAATGACTGGAGAGACCACGGGAAGTTCCACTCACATGTGCTCACGTGCCTGGAGTTCCACGGGCAGATAGTCCCAGAGATCCAGACACAGACAAATCAGTCACTGATAGACAAATAGACACACAAGACTGGAGGCTCACGAGGAAATCCTGAGGTGTGGGTGGCACTAGGAACCTTGTTGCTGAATCCCTACGGACTGGGTAGCCAGCAAGTATACAAGGTATACTTGTATACCAGAGTATAGAAAGGAGACATACCCAGGAGAGGTCAGGAGTGCAACTACAATTATGCAGCACACATGTAAAGCTGGGTACAAAGTGGCTGATACCTCTGTGATCCCAATATACCTACCACAATGGGGATGGAACTGGTAGAATGTGAAGGTCTTGAGCCAGCTAGTTTGACATTCCTTTGCAGTGGAAGAGACACAAGACCCCTTCTCAAAGGAGGAGTTGCACAGACATTTCAAAGTGTTTCTCTGACCTCCACATGTGCACTGTGGCATGTGTGCATGCTTTTACACACACACACACACACACACACACACATATGCTCCCAAATTTTTTTTCAAATAAAGACCTTTAATTTTCTCATGGTATAGTTTTATTGTTTCTTCCATAATAGTCATATATGCAAGAAATTTCACAAGAACAATGTCAGCAAGCTCTTATGTGGACAGCAAATTCTTCACAAGTCAACGGGCTCTCCCCTTTTGTAAGGCTGTGGTTGAAGGCTCTTCAGCTCTTGTTTTCAATGCTTGAAGTTTCCAGTATTTACCATACATTTCTTTTTGTCTGGTTAACTGGGTCAATATGGAAGGGGGAAAGTGTGACCAAAGTGTCTATATATGCATCCGTCCAACTTCTCAAACACTCTGTATTTATCTACATGATACTACTTCAAGTCTTTAACATAATCTTTGATATCATTAACAAATTTGGTGAACAACTTCCGGTCATTTTGAAAGACACAACTTGGGAAAAACTTACTGATGAATTGATCCATGTTCTTCCCAGTGATGACAGGTACCCAGTTCTTGAAGTACTTTTGAATTAGCTGTTTGAATTCCTCTGTCCTAACATGACTCGCTATATGGAAGGGGCTAACAGGTTCTCACTGAGCATATTCCACCACACCAGAACAAACCTTTATGAAAGTGGGACCTACCTGCCAGACCATTCAGCACTGCCCTTCTGGTAATTTCCTTTTTTTCTGAATTCTTTCTCTCTTTTAATTTTAATTTTGTTTTCGAGGTAGGGTTTCACTCTAGCCCAGGCTGACATGGAATTCACTATGTATTCTCAGGGTGGCCTTGAACTCATGGTGGTCCTCCTACTTCTGCCTCCCAAGTGCTGGAATTAAAGGTATGTGCCACCAGGCCTGGATAATTTTAAATTTTTTAAAATATATCCCATGGTAATACTCCCCCCCCCCCACTTTCCCCTTTGAAACTCCACTCTCCACCATACCCCTCCCCTTCTCAGTCTTTTATTTTGATGTCATGATTGTTTCTTCCTATTATGATGGTCTTGTGTAGGTCATGTCAGGCACTGTGAGGTCCTGGATATCCAGGCCACTTTGTGTCTGGAGGAGCACGATATAAGGAGTCCTACCCTTCCTTTGGCTCTTACATTCTGCCAACTCTTCCACAATGGACCCTGAGCCATGGAAGGTGTGATTGAGATACTTCAGTGCTGAGCACTCCTCTGTCACTTCTTTTCAGCACCATGGTGCCTTCTGAGTCATCCCAAGGTCACTGCCATCTGAAAAGAGAAGATTCTCTAACGAAAAATGAAAGTAGCAATAATATAGGTGTATGAACAATAAGAGAAGTGCTTACTGGCCAGTTTGATGAGCATAGTATATACATTTAGCCTGACAGCAGCAGAAGTTACACCCTTAGGGCTCATGACTACCCTTGTATGTTTTCAATATCTGGGATGTATTCCCTCCCATGGAGCAGGCCTCCAGTCCAATTAGAGGGCGGTTTGTTTCCCCCATAACAGACATGCCACTATTGCACCCAATGGCTCATTTGGCCTAGCTGGGCGAATATAAGGCTTGCAGTGTCCACTGTTGGGTATCTTCACTGGTAATCTCTCTGTCCCATTGAACTGCATGCCGTGTTGCTTTTTCCAGCTTTCTGTCAGCTAGTCTAGATGGAGGATGTGTTCAGCTCAGCTCCAGCAGGGTTTCTTGGGAAACTTGCAGCCCAAGTATGCAGAGTCTTCAGCAATTGTGTCTTACCATCTACTCCTGAAGGGAAACCAAGGACCTTGGCAAGGGCCTGTACTGTTTTGGGGGAATCAGGGATGACCCTGGCCAACAACAAAATCGGAGGTATCTCATTCCTGGAACTGAAAATTTCTAGTAACAATCTAGGTTTCCTATGTGTCCAATAAAGTAGGTTTCCATATGACTTATTTATATCCTCTTAGATTTTGATTAGCCCTCCCTCTATCTTTCCTTTAATTTCTTCCCCTGACCTCATTTAGGCCTTTTCACCCCCTATTAATCTACTTACTTACATACAATACCATCATATTAAGTCCCCCCTCCCTTTCTATTACCATTATATCTCGTTTCTAGCTTACTGGCCTATGCTACTGAGTATTCTTCCTACTCACACAGATGTCCAGTCATTTGTAGCTAGGATCCACATATGAGAGAGAACATGCAACGTTTGGCTTTCTGGGTCTGGGTTGCCTCATTTAGTATCATCCTTTCAAGATCCATCTATTTTTATTTATTTATTAAGTAGAAACTTTGTATGGACATATCATGTATTGGTACCATCATTTCCCTCCTCTGTGGCCCCATTCCACTGCAGGCCTCCTCAGTGGGATTGCTAGTATTCACCATTTTACTGCAAATTTCATAACTTCATTTTTCTTTATTGCTCAGTAGAACTCCATTGTGTAAATGTGCCACATCTTCCTTGTCCACTCATCAGTTGAGGGACATCTAGACATTTTCTAGCTATTGTTAATAGAGGAGCAATAAACATGGTTGGGGAAGTATCTCTACGGTAGTGAGATGAGTCATTAGGATATATGCCAAGGAGTGTTATAGCTCAGTCATATGGTAGATCTACTTTTAGCTGTCTTAGGAACCTCCACACTGATTTCCACAATGGCTAGAACAGATTGCATTCCCACCAATAGTGTAGAAGGGTTCCTCTTTTTCCACACCCTTGCCAACATTAATGGTCATTTGTTTTCATAATGGTAGCCAATCTGATAGGAGTGAAATGGTATCTCAAAGTAGTTTTAATCTGCATTTCCCTGATGACTAGGGATGTTGAACATTTTTTTTTTAATTTAGATGTTTATATGCCATGTGTTTCTTCTTTTGAGAACTCTATATATAGTTCCACAGACCACTTAAAAAATTTGTTTTATTTTTCTTTATTAGTTAGTTTTGTATTCAGCAAATACAGTCAGTTTGGTACCATTATTAGGCTCATCCGTCACCTACCCCCTCCCCTTGGGTCATGCATTGTGGAGTTAGCCGACAGTTATGGGCAAGATAAATGTCTCTGCATATCGTGACCCAACATGTGGTTCTGACATTCTTTCCGCCCCCTCTTCCGCAAAATGTCCCTGAGCCATGTTGGGTTCATTTTTGGCATAGACCACTTTTTAATTGGGTTGCTTGATGTCTTATTATTTAATTTTTTGATTTCTTTGTATGCCCTAGATATTAACCCTCAGTCAGATGTATAGATGGCAAAGATTTTCTCCCATTCTGTAGGTCCTCTCTTTGCTCTAATCACAGTGTCTTTTGCCATATAAATTTTTTGTGATGTCATGAGGTCCCAGTGGTTGATCTGTGGTTTTGTTGCCTGAGCAACTGGGGTTATATTCAGAAAGTCCTTGCCAAGACCAATATGTTGAAGGGTTTCCCCTACTTTTTCATCTAGCAGTTTCAGAGTTTCAGGTGTGATATTAAGATCTCTGATCCATTTCAACTTAATTCTTGTGCACGGAGAGGGATTAGGATCTATTTTCATCCTCCCACAAATACGTATCTAGTTTTCCCAGCAGCATTTGCTGAAGAGGCTGTCTTTTCTCCAATGAGTATTTTTGTTGAAGATCAGGGGTCTATACCTACATGGACTTAGGTCTGGGTCCTCTATTCTGTTCCATTGATCTACATGTCTGTTTTTGTGCCAGCACCATGCTGTTTTTGTTTCTATGGCTCTGTAGGATAGGTTAAAATCAGGTATGGTGATACCACCAGCCTTATTTTTGTTGCTCAGTATTGCTTTAGATATTCGAGAATTTTTGTGATTCCAAATGAATTTTTGGATTGTTTTTTTCTATTTCCATGAATGCCATTGCAATTTTAATGGGGATTGCATTAAGTGTGTAGATTGCTTTTGGTAAGATTGCCATTTTAACAACATTGATTCTTCCTATCCAAGAACAAGGGATGTCTTTCCATTTCCTAGTGTCTTCTGCAATTTCTCGCGTGAATGCTTTAAAGTTTTCATTGTAGAGATCCTTCACTTCCTTGACTAAGTTTATCCCAAAGTACTTTATTTATTTTTTTGATGCAATTGTGAAAGGGAGTGATTCTCTGATTTCATCCTCTATGTGTTTGTTAGCATATAAGAAGGCTACAGATTTTTGTGTTTATTTTGTATCTTGCAACATGGCTATATGTGTTTATCAGCTCTCACAGTTTGCTGATAGAGTCTTTAGGGTCCTTTATGTACAGACTCATGTCATTTGCAAATAGTTTCATCTCTTCCTTTCCAATTTGTACCCATTTATGTGTGTCTCTTACCTTATTGATGGCTAAGACTCCCAGTACTATATTAAATGAAAGTAGGGACAGTGGACACCTTTGTCTTGTTCCTGATTGTAGTGGAAAAGCTGCAAGTTTTTCTCCATTTAGTATTATGTTGGCTATAGGCTTGTCATAAATAGACTTCATTATGTTGAGATATGTTCCTTCTATCCCAGTCTCTGTAGGACTTTTATCATGATAGGATGTCGGATTTTACTGAATGCTTTTTTTCTGCATCTAATGAGATGATCATGTGATTTTTGTCCTTCAGTCCATTTCTGTAATGTAATACATTTATCAATATGCATATGTTGAACCATCCCTGCATCTCTGGGATAAAGCCTACTTGGTTGGGATGAATGATCTTTCTGATATATTCTTGTATTGTTTGCCAACATTTTGTTGAGAATTTTTGCATCTAAGTTCATGAGGGAGATTGGTGTGTAATTTTGTTGTTGTCTTATTTATCTGTATTTATTTTAGGTCCATTTGTTCTATGGCCTCATCCAATCCAGTTGCATCTCTGTTTATTTTTTACCTGGATGACTGTCAATTGATGATAGTGAGGTGCTGAAGTCACCCACTACAACTGTGTTTGGTGTTATCTGTGACCTTAGTTCTAGCAGAATTTGTTTGATGAAGTTGTGAGCCCCCATGTCAGGTGCATATATGTTTAGGATTGTAATGTCCTCATGTTGCAGTGTGCCTTAAATCAATATAAAGTGATCTTCCTTATCTTTCCTAACCAATGTTGGACTGAAGTCTGCTTTGTCAGATATTAGGATAGCAACCACTGCTTGTTTTCTAGGCCCATTTGCTTGAAACACTGTTTTCCAACCTTTCACCCTAAGATAGTGTCCATTATCTGTAGAAAGGTGAGTTTCTTGGAGGCAACAAATTGAAGGATCTTACTTTTTGTTTGTTTGTTGGTTTTCAAGGTAGGGTCTCACTTTGGCTCAGGCTGACCTGGAATTCACTATGTAGTGTCAGGGTAGCCTTGAACTCACAGTTATCCTCCTACCTCTGCCTCCCGAGTGCCGGGATTAAAGGCATGCACCACCATGCATGGTTGGAGCCTACTTTTTAACCCAATCTGCAAACCTATGTCTTTTGGTTGGGGCATTGAGGCCATTGGTATTAAGAGTTATTTTTGAAGCCGGACATGGTGGCGTACACTTTTAATAACAGCACTCGGGAGACAGAGATAGGAGGATTGCCATGAGTTCGAGGCCACCCTGAGACTCCATAGTGAATTCCAGGTCAGCCTGGGCTATAGTGAGACCCTACCTCAAAAAAAAAAAAAAAAAAAAGAAGCCCACAAAGTTATTTTTGAAAGGTGTGTATTTATTTTTGCCATTTTTCTTGTTTTGTAGTTCTTCCCGTTTTTTGTTTTGTTTTTGTTTTTGTTTACCTTTGCTCTCTTGTATTAACTAGTATTTGAGTATGGTTTGTTTTTTCTAGGTTCCTTATATGTGTGCTTTTCTTTCTCTTCAGCATGGAAGATCCTTTCAAGTATTATCTGTAGAGCTGGTTTTGTTTTCAAATATTCCTTTAGCCTGCTTTTGTTGTGGAATGTCCTTATTTCTCCATCTAGGTGAATGGATAGCTCTGCAGGACAAAGAAACCTTGGGTGACAGTTATCTTTCAGAACTTGAAATACATCATTCCAAGCCCATCTAGCTTTTAAAGTTTGTGTTGAGTAATCTGCTATGATCCTGATGGGCATGCCTTTGTATGTAACATGGTTTTTCTCTCTAACCACTTTCAATATATTTTCTTTGGTTTGTAACTTTGGTAGTTTAATTACAATATGGCAAGGAGAGGTTCTTTCCAGGTTTTGTCTGTTTGGTGTTCTAGAGGCTTCCTGTATATCTGCATGGGCATCGCTTTCATAATTTGGGGGAAGTTTTCTTCTGTGATTTTGTTGAAAATGCCTACTATGCCTTTGGAGTGAAATTCTTCTCCTTCTACTATACCCTGAATTCTTATGTTTGACCTTTCAATAGTGTCCCAAATATCTTGAAATTCCCATTCATACTTTATTAGTTTGTCTTTCTCTTTATTGGATTATATTAGATCTGTCACAGGGTCTTCTAGTTTAGATATTCTGTCCTCTCCTTCATCAATTGTACTGGTGAAATTTTCTAGAGTTTTTTTTTTTTTATTACATCGACTGTGTTCTTCATTGCTAGTAATTCTGACTGGTTTTTCTTTATTATTTCTATTTCCTTTTTTATGTCTTGTATTTACCTCATTTCATTAAATTGGTTTCCTTTGTCTTCTTTCATTTCTTTGATTTCCTCGAACATATTTATAATCATTCTCTTGATATCGTTCTCAGGTATTTCCTCTAAATCAGTCTCACTGGGGGTCATTTCCGTTGCATTAATACTTTTTGGTGGATTTACATCGTCATGATTTTTTGTGTTTCTTGTGTTATAATGTACGCATTTTTGCATGTTGAATTAATTTAATGCTTGAATTTTCTAATTATCTGCAGTATTATTAGATGTATCAATCAATCTGATGTTATATATCTTCAGGGTAGGAGCTCAAGGTGCTAGGTGTGGCTCTTAAGACTCTCAGAGTAACTAGAAAAGTGACCCTAGATGTTGGGTTTGCCTGCTATGAGAGTATTCAAATAGACTGAGTAGAACAAAATACAGGCAGATTCTAAAACTCATTTTTATGATACAGTTTCTGAAGCCTTACCCAGGCTGGAGTTGTTTGAACACATCAGATGTATCAGATCTTGCCTGATATACCAACATGGCACAGAGAATCACAGCCAGGGATTCAGGGTGAGCCAGGGGAGTGTGAGTGATTAGATCTCTGATGTGCAAACAAAATTGTCTTGGAATTTAAAACTGTTTTTGAAGCTTGCTGTACATAGAAAAAGGGTGGAGTAAAAGAGTGCCATTTCTACCATCAGCTAGGCTACAGCATGCATATGAAAGGTAGAGGAAATCATTTGTTTAAAGCACATCATTGAAATACTGTATTGTGTTTGCTTTCACATGTTTTTATATTTCAAAAAAAAAAATGTGGTGGAGGACTTCCGGTTAAGAAGGTGGCATAGGAACCACTTCAAAACAGCATAGGGGAGAAAAAGCCAAAAAAAAAAAAAAAAAAAAAACCCAGCAAAATACAATCTTCTATTAAAAAGTGAGGTGCATAAGAAATTACCAACGGCAGCAGAGAAGTAGGAGAGATTCAGAGCATCCAGAGCTCACATATGCAGGCAGAAGCGGCTCTAGCAGTAGCGGTACCAGGTCCACGGGGCCACAGCTGCAAGGCTTGGCTTGAGCCATAGGAAAAGCCAGGTGAGGGGATTTTCCACTCAAACCGGAGCTCTTTGCAAACTTCAGAAACCACAGCGAACAATGGAGGAGCAGATCACGAGGTAGAGGATCACGTGGACCAGCGGGAGAACTAGAGCCACCATTCACAGCCTCCCCTCCCCCACCACCAGTGCAAGCGCCAGCATGCACCAGAGACCAGTGGAAGGGAGATCACAGCACCCAGCACTGGTGACCAGAGCAGTGATCCAACAACCCAGCCAGCCTACTTGAACTCGCAGTGCACCAAAGAGGGACCCAAGGAGAAGCGCAGCATAACTGAGACCAAAATCATCCCAAAAGTAACTGGGATTTCACCAGGTCAGTACCCACCAAATAAGCCAGAGGACCCAGATGTAAGTCTGGGTAACTATAGCCACCTGATATTCGATAAAAATGCCAAAAATACTCATTGGAGAAAAGACAGCCTCTTCAGCAAATAGTTCTGGGAAAACTGGATATGTATCTGTAGAAGGATGAAAATAGAGTCTTCTCTCTCTCCATGCACAAGAATTAAGTCCAAATGGATTAAACATCAGACCCGAAACTCTGAAACTGCTAGAGGAAAAAGTAGGGGAAACCCTTCAACACATTGGTCATGGCAAAGACTTTCTGAATATAACCCCAATTGCTCAGGCAATAAAACCACAGATTAACAGCGGGGACCTCATGAAATTACAAAGATTTTGTACGGCAAAGGACACTGTGTATAGAACAAAGAGACAATCTACAGAATGGGGCAAAATATTTGCCAGCTATACACCTGACAGAGGATTAATATCTAGGATATACAAAGAACTCAAAAAATTAAATAATAAGAAATCAAACAAGCCAATTAAAAAATGGGCTATGGAACTAAGTAGAGAGTTCTCAAAAGAAGAAATACGGATGGCATATAAGCATCTAAAAAAAATGTTCTATACCCCTAGTCATCAGGGAAATGCAGATTAAAACTACATTGAGATTCCATCGCCTGTCAGATTGGCTACCATCATGAAAATAAAAGACCATAAATGCTAGAGAGGATGTGAAAAAAGAGGAAAAACGTCGTGAAAAAGCCTAATTATATTTCATGTTATGGCAAGATCTAGCATTACTGTTGAGTTCCATAGTAATTACACAAACATGTCATGTTTCATTATATGATTTACAGTGAACAGACTTAAATTTACTCTTTTTTTTTTTTTTTTTTTTTTTTTTTTTGGTTTTCCGAGGTAGGATCTCACTCTAGCTCAGACTGACCTGGAATTCACTCTGTAGTCTCAGGGTGGCCTTGAACTCTTGGCGATCCTCCTACCTCTGCCTCCCGAGTGCTGGGATTAAAGGCGTGCGCCACCACGCCTGGCTTAAATTTACTTTTTACTCAGTACAGCTGGATCTAAGTAAAACACTTTGAATTTTATTAGAAATGTGGTATACTGATAGAGTTAAAGGTTTAACTACCAAATTTTTTATTAAATGCCTGGATTTATGACTTTTATTTTTCCGTGATTATAAAAGCTTGAGTTGCCACAGCCATACTAGAACATATTTTTAGAGGCAACCCTAGTCTATGTTTCTTGGCCATGTCCATTCTTTTCTGGCTCAGATCAAATGCACTCTTGTTCATTTTGAAGCAAGAGCTGTTTTTGCACCACAATATAAGTTAACCCACTCATATATTTTTAAACATGCTTTAATATGTGTTTAATCACAATGTACAAAACCATTTGTGAACCACACTCTAGTCTTCTCCTCTTCAGTCAATTATAGCATATACCCCATGAGTCCAGGAGAGAGAAAATGAATGAGAGAAAGGGAATGGGTACCCAGAACCCCTTACATGTGTTGTTTCTTTGTGCATGTGGCTGTACATGGGTACAAGGAAACTGAATCTAGGCTGTCAGGCTTTGCAAGCAAGTGGCTTTGAACCACTGAGCCATCACTCTAGCCTATGTCCCATGCTTTTATACATATTCTCATATATATACACACAATCACTTCTTAGAAACATTTTTCACTCAAGTATGTTTTTTCCTATTGTGTTCATTGTAAATGCAATCAGTTCTCAACCGTGTTATACATCTTGTTTGAGACAGGATATCACAAACGCAAGTTTGTCCTTGAACTTACTACATAGCTAAGGACAACTTTGACCTTATTTTGAGATTACAGGCATGTACCATCATGACCAACTGTATCATACTACCCCTACAGTTGTTTCCACAATACTTTCACATTTTTGCATAAAGTCAAAACCTACGAATATAGCTTCCTATGGCTTATTTATGTAGTATTCCCATACTTTTGACACTGAAGGTATTTTTTGTTCTTAAGGAAGGGTCTTGTGCTACCACAGAATGGCCTGGAAGTCACAGTGATACTTAAACCTCAAACTTCTGAGTGCTGTGATTAAAGCCATGCACCACCATGCCTAACTAACATTTAAGTCTTTTAAAATGTTCAGGTCTTGATCCACTTGTAATGAATGAGAGATAGAGATCTAATTACAGATGTTTATATTTGAATAAGCACTCTTTTGAAGAGCCTGTCATTTCTTTGCTTATATTTATTTGTCTGTGTGAATATACTTCGGTATAACAATAATTCTAGTTATGTGTTGTGGGACAATTTGGGGCTAATAGCTTGCTAGTGGGTTAATAATGTTCTGTTGCAAAATTTGCACTTAGTTTTGATGACAACTCTAGCATTGCAATTTTTTCACAAATCTTTGGCCACTGGACCATCCACATGAAGTTTATAAGCATATTTTCACATTTATATAGCATATTAGATTCTAAATATTCAAGTTTATACCAAAAAATTAATGCTACTGTTGGCCTTGGTCAAAGAATCTTCTTGAGAGCTTGTTTGGAGGTTCTAGCAGTGGAGCACAGCCACTCGCATACCCTTGACTGAAGACCAGTCCTCCTCTATTCGGAGAAGGTCGTCCTCTTCGACCGAGAACGTGTTGGGAGGGACGCACATGGAGTGGTGAGGGAGAAAGGGGACACCCACCTAGCCAGCCACATCAGCTGAATCGACCTTGGCAATCAATGGGGTGACAGATGTTGCAGCCAGATCACCCTCACATCCAGAGAAGATTCTTTTTACAGTGAGCAAGCAGTTCATGCAGAGATTCAGAACTTCTCAAAAGTCTGAGAATAGGTAATTACTGTGAGCTCAGTCCTAAATGGAACATGTATATCATTCTCTCCAAGAAGCAGGGCACATCATGCAGGAAGGGTGGAAAGAATTTGAGAGTCAGAGGATGGGGAAGAGTACTGTGAAACAATGCTGTCTGGGCAAGACATGGCCACTATTTTCATGAACTCACAAGACCTGTACAAGTGTAGGACCACCAACGTTTTGTTGTTATGCCCAGTTCTCAATGGCCCCAGTGACCACCAAGGAGAACCAGACATGTATGCAAAGGCAAAGAGCTTTATTTCAGGCTTAAGCTCAGACTCTTGACTTCACCAACACAGTAGATCCATACAAGAGCCCCGAGTGGCAGGAGGGTAGGGTTTTTATAGGGATTTGAACAAAGAAGGGGATTTCCAGCTTGGCAGGTACATGATTGGTTGGTTTGAACAGTAACTGCTCCTATAAGGCCCAAAATAGTTAGGACAGTGATATGTTCCCTTTTTACTCTTAACTGGATCTGTACCTAGCTGTTGGTCCATTTCTTCAACTGAGTGATAGGTTACCTTGGGGACCAGCTGTACCTGGACACAGAAATCCTTAGCATTAGTTAACACAGATACACTAACACAGGGTGTGAGTCCTGTACTGCAGGCCCACCAGGAGTCTTCAAAAGGGAGATAGGAGGAGGAAGTATTAATAAAAATGGTCTGATTACACAAGGGCGAGGGGACGGAATTAGGGCTATTACCGCTAATGCATAGTCCTTGTCCTGATACCTATTGGAGGGTAAGCCTTATAGTCCCTGGCTGTTGCCACCTCCAATCATTTACATTTGATGACATGTTATATGAATCAGAGACTGCTATTCCTTCATAGAATGGGGGGCCTTGCATCATAACATAACCAACAAGACTGTGTCAAATCTGGCCTAGAGGCATTGAGAACTTTATAAGTGTGGGACAGGATATCAATAAGTGTTGTTTGTGGCTCTAATTCCTATCTGGATGGTGGCTCTGGCTCCAGGGTGTAGGGTGTAGGAGTCAGCCTGAGTTCGTCTGGGGAAGGTTTGGGGGGTGGTCTAATATTTGGAAAGGGAGTTCAAGACAATCCTGTTAATATCTTGTTGAAGCTTAGGGACTGATATGGTTTGAGGGGTCTGCTCAGTAGTCTAATAGTAAATAGGCCACTTGAGCTGCTGGTATAGGTCTGTAGGACCCAAGTTTTTCCTGCCTCCCAAGTAGAATCTTTTTTTCCTTGCTCCGTAAAGTGAATCAGGATAGGGTTGCAGCTGTTTTTAGTTGTCCCGGGACATGTACGGACCTTTCAGCCTCTAAATATGATATCTGGGGAATCATTATGTTTAACTTGAATAAAACCTGTCTTGACAGGGGCAGCCCAGTAAATGTCCCCAGTACTTACACAAGACCAGGACTGGCAAAAGAGCTCATTTGCCCCTCCACATTGTTTCCTCCAAGCCTTATCTGTCTGAATTGTCTATCTTCTGCCTGGGCACACATAGAAATAGGCATGTCAAAGCGCCCAGGGACTGTTCTCAGGGAGCAGATCTAACAAATTAAATCCTAAGTCTGGAAACCAGGTATTAACAGGTGCTATATGAGATTTCTGAATCAATATGTCACCTGTGGAAACATCCATTACTACCCAGGTAAGGTTGAATGGTTGATGGGGGTTAAGGGGAAAAAAGGAACTGCAATAGGTACAAGTAGTGAATAGTACAAGTGATAAGAACGTATAAGCTTGAGTTTGAGAGGAGGTTTTTGATCCAGTTTGACCTTCCATTGCGGCTGGTAGTCCTCAGATTCAGCCAGCAGGTCTGCCAGTCGGACGTGGGTGTGATGAATCCAAGTGGCAATTCCGTCCACCTTCACAGCAGTAGGTATGGTTAGGATGATGTAGGGTCCTTTCCAGTGGGGTTCAAGCATCTCGCGACGGTGGCAGCGAACAAACACCCAGTCTCCCAGATTGTAACCATGACTTGGTGGGGGGGAGGTCCAGTCTCATATATGGCCTTCAGTCATGGCCATACCTCTTTATGGGTGCTAGCAGGAGATTGAAGAGATTCATGCAACTGTTGATTATTAAATTCAGCAATCAACTCTGCTTTTAAGTCAGGCAGAATTGGGAGTGGTCTCCCAAACATTATTTCAAAAGGTGTTAGGCCTATCATGTAGGGTGTATTTCTCACCCAAGTAGAGGGCGAAGGGGAGGAGAGATACCCAGTCCCCGCCAGTCTCCATGGTTAATTTAGTAAGGGTCTCCTTTAGAGTCCTATTCATTCTTTCTACCTGTCCTGAACTTTGGGGTCTATAAACACAATGTAATTTCCAATTCGCCCCCAAAATCTTAACAACTTCCTGTGATACCTGAGAGATAAAGGCTGGTCCACTGTCTGAGCTCAAAACAGCAGGCATTCCATACCTGGGAAGGATATCCTCTAGAATCTTCTTAGTTACCACCTGAGCTATTTCATGCTTGGTGGGGAAAGCCTCTGTCCATCCTGAAAAAGTATCTACAAAAACTAAAAGATATCTGTAGCTATATTTATCAGGTTTTACCTCAGTAAAGTCCAATTCTGAATGTGCTTCATGCTTGGAACCTCACAAAGTGTGTTCCATCTCCTTTAAGATGATTGTCTACATTACTCATTTTACAACTTAAACATTTATTGGCAATTTCTCCAATTTAAGATCTTAAATTGAGTATTTTAAGGTGGCTGTGTCTTATCAGTTCCTCGGTCCGCTTTGTGCCCAGATGTGTAGACCAGTGCAAATGTTGGAGAAGTTGTTGAGCCAGTTGATCCAACCCCCATTGCCCTCTTGTGTTAAAAGCAATTTATTAATCAATTTAGTGTCCTCTTTAGAATACCCCGGGGTATCAGGTAAAGTTGGAGATCCTGGATCCAGGAGTAAAGTCAATACCAGTCCAGTATCTAGGGCAGCCTCCTTAGCAGCTTTGTCTGCCCTTTGGTTCCCTCTGGCTACTGGAGTATCCATTTGTTGGTGTCCAGGGCAATGCATAATAGCAAGCTTGGAAAGCAACCATAAGGCAGCCAGCAAGTCCAGAATTTGCTCCTTGTTTTTAATAGTTTTTCCTTCTGCTTGGAGGCCTCTCTCTTGATAAACAGCCCCATGCACATAGGCAGTCGCAAAAGCATAGTGACTGTCTGTGTATACATTCAGTCTTTTGCCTTTGCCTAGTCTCAAGGCCTTTGTCAAAGCAATCAACTCTGCTCGTTGCGCAGAAATTCCTCTAGGCAATGCAGCCGCCCAGTTTCTGTTTCAGTCACCACAGTGGTCCCCACATACCTTTGTCCATTTTTCATAAAGCTACTGCCATCGGTATACCAAGTAACTTCAGCGTCTGGCAGAGGCTGGTCAGTCAGGTCTTCTCTCACATTATAGACTTGGCTCAGAATCTCGGCACAATCATGGAGGGGTCCTTCCAAATCTGGGCCCAGCAACAAGGTAGCGGGGTTCAAGGCTGTGCTGGGAAGGAACTGTATCTGTGGTGGGTTTAAAAGCAAACTTTGATAATGGGTTATGTGGGCATTGCTCATCCATTGGTCAGGGAGAACTCCCTCTATGGCGTGGGGAGTGACTACCTGAAGTTCCTGCCTTAATGTTAATTTATTGGCATCTTTTACCAGCTGGGCCATTGCTGCTATTATCCTTAGACACGGTGGCCATCCTGCTGCTACAGGATCCATTTTTTTTTTATAAGTAGGCAACCAACCAGTTCCAAGGTCTCAATGTCTGAGTCAAAACTCCTTTAGCAATTCCATTTCTTTCATCCACATAGAGGCGGAAGGCCTTGTTAATGTCAGGTAATGCCAATGCAGGGGCAGTCAATAAGGCTTGTTTTCTCTCTCTAAAAGCCTGGTCTTGAGTCTGGGACAATTGGAAGGGATTCCCCCCCCCCCTTTAGCCAATTCATATAGGGGCTTGGCTTTCTCAGCTAATCCAGAGATTCATAAGAGACAGAACCCGGCAGACCCTAAGAACGTGTGTATCGCTCTGCAAGTAGTAGGAGTTGGTATACTCAGCAGTCTCTTTTCTGGCTGGGGACAGCCATCTCTGACCATCTTTAAGGATGTATCCTAGGTAGGTTACTTCTCTTAAACAAATTTGGGCCTTTTTGGCAGAGGCACGGTACCCTAATTCTCCCAAGCTTGTTAATAAATCCTGCGCTGTATCAGCTGCTATCAGAATGTCATCAACATACTGTAACAAAGTCAAATGTGGGTGCAGTTGATGATACTCACCCAGATCTTCATGGAGGGCTTTGTCAAACAGGGTGGGTAAGTTTTTGAATCCTTGGGGTAACTGTGTCCAAGTCAGCTGTCCATTAAATCCTTGTTCTGGGTCATGCCATTCAAAGGCAAACAGCAGCTGGTTTTGTATAGCCAGTGGGAGGCTAAACAAGGCATCTTTTAAGTCGAAAACAATATACCATACTCTGGAGGGAGGCAAGGAGCTCAAGAGTATGTAGGGGTTGGTACCGTTGGGTGGATATCCATCACCCGTTTGTTTACCTCCCTAAGGTCCTGGATTGGCCTATAATCTCCGGTATGTGGTTTCTTTACCGGTAAGAGCTGAGTATTCCATGAGGAATGGCAGGGGACAAGAACCCCGAGGTCTTGGGGTCGCCTAATATGGGGGGGGTTATTCCCATACGGGCTTCTCTTGACATGGGGTATTGTCTCACCCCGATGGGAGTCGCTCCGGGCTTCAATTCCACCCAGATGGGTGGACGATGGGAGGCCAGTCCCATCCCTCCTGTTTCTGTCCAGGCCTTAGGGAAATTTTGTAACCATTCAGCAATGTCCATCATGGGACTTGGTCATTGATAGAGTCTATATTCATCTTCTAGTTGCATAATTAATATTTGCACCAGGTGCCCGTCTTTATCACCTGGAGATTGTGGCCCTATGGGTAAAAGCAGGTCTATAAGTGGAGGAGGGTAAGGAGGAGGGAAGATCAATTCTTCCTCCTGTGAATTCAGAAGTACAGGATAGAGAGGAGCAGAGGGGGAAGAAGAGGAAGAATCATCTAGTTTATCCTTCTTCTTAATTGCCATAATAGTGGTGGTCTCCTGTGGAGGGGGAAGAAAAGGTTTAACCCAAGAGGGAGGGTCTTCCACCAGATATGGGGGATTTGGTCTGGGTGGCCAGGACGGCCCTGAAAGATGTTTTCCTGGACTCGCCATATGATTGGCAAGTGGTAGGTGCCCTCTAGTGGCTAGCCCACATTAAAGGTGGGCCATTTGCTCCTGCAAAGAGTAATAAATTTAGTTTTCTTCATCTCTGCACTGAGATTATGGGCCCTAACTTTAGCGTCCTGAAAGTGGTCTGTCAGTAAAGGAAGAGGGGTAGTCTGCATCTGTCCCATCTGTCCAATCACACAAACAGTCATTCCAACAAAGAAAAAGATGAAAAGACAGCAAAAAAGTTTGGCTGGCCAGTGATTACAAAACCAAAACTGAGACAACAGCCTCTCGCCATTCCGTGGTAGCAACCTGCGTTGCCTCTGCAAATCTATCAGGGGAATGAAATCCACCCCCCCCCCGGGCAGACCTGGGGCACCCAGGACCCGTCCATCCAGGCAGAGTGGTCTCCAGGGGTGCGTCCGCCCAACCACAGTTCTCTGATGAAAGGAAGGACGAAGGACAGGTTTTCAAGAAGAACAAAACACAGAAGCACACTTACCAGCCAGCAATCTAAGCTCCACATGCTGGTGGTCTTTAGGAGTCTCTGAGGGAATCCAGAATGAGCCCCCAAATGTTATGCCCAGTTTTTGGCACTCCCAGTGACCACCAAGGAGAACCAGACATGTGTGCAAAGGCAAAGAGCTTTATTTGGGGCTTAAGCTTGGACTCTTGACTTCACCAATGCAGTGGATCAAGAGTGGCAGGAGGGTAGGGTTTTTATAGGGATTTGAACAAAGAAGAAGGGGGTTTCCAGCTTGGCAGTTACATGATCGGTTGAACAGTAACTGTATTGTATTCTTTTGATTGGCCTTAAGATGCTGGCGTAGAGGCTAGGGGAATTCCAGGCAGATTAGGTAACCTTCATTGTGATTAGCTAAGCAAGCAGCAGTAACATTTGTATGCTTTTGATTGGCTGGGGCAGAGAGGCAGAAGGGACAATTCTTGGGCAAGTCTCAGGCATGTCCTGGACATGTCTAGGGGCTGACTCAGGCCCTTGGGTGGATATCTTTCCTGACCATATGTTGGGGCACTTGCCCTGTGCTTAAGCAGGAACTTGAAACTTAGGCCTAGCCAGGGCAACGCCCTACTGAAGTCTGTCATGGCATCACTGTGGTTCTTGGGTCCTTCACTGTCACAGGGAGGGAGGTGTTCAACTAACCCCTAACATCTCTGGGGAGGTGTTGACAATCAACAGTTGCTGTGGGAGAGCTAGTTATGTCCTGTAGTGGTATAGCCATGGGTAGGATTGTCCATGCTCCTATAAGCAACCTATCACTCACCCTCAAGCAGCAACCCTAATTAAACTGAGTGAGTCACAAAAAATATATGATTTAAGGATGGGGACTTGGTGGGAAGAAGTAATTCAGCAAAAGTTGGGGAAGGACAGAAGATAATTGGGGATAATATAATCAAAATTTACTGTATACATGCATGAATGCACCTTCCCCCAGTCCTTCCTCAGCACACCACTCAAGGCCCTTTCTCACAGGACAGAGTTCCTCCTCTTCCCATAAAGCCCTCTCTGTCTCTCACCATCTTGCACTTTCCTTGGCTCATGCTTCCCTCCCCCCATCTGTTGCTATTTGCAGGACATAACACATATATCTCTGTCTATAGCTTCAGATCGCACCTGTCTTTTCTGGTTGAAATAAAGTATTAAAGTAAAAAAAAATAGTTGGTTTCAGGGTCTCTATCTTGACTCCAATTTCTGACACAGCTCTGGCTCTGTTCTGAGGACCTTAGGTGAAGCCCATGTAGTGCTGACTCCACAAAACACTACACAATCTGGCCATCCAGGTTAGAGCCCTAGGACCACCAGCATGTTTCAGCTACCAGGCAGTCATCCACTAGACTTCATGGTCTCCTATGCCATAGAGATGTGGGTTGGTTCAGACACAGTGGGTACAAAAGCCAGTGTATCTAAACCCTGTAGAATATGAGGCATGGATAGGAACACTGTAGCCACAGTGTGGTACTTAAAGGTGGTATCATCAGATGAGTTCTACCAGCTGGACTTATGGGACTTTTGCTAACCTGTGTAATGATGAGACCCCCTTCCCAGACAACCCAGGGTTTCCTAAATCAAAGCACTGAGAAGGAGAATTAGGGCTCTTGATTCCGCCAGACACAGTCCACCTGTATAGCTCTGGGGCACTCTGTGTGTGCCTCTGTTTGTTCCAGTGGCTGTGTTTATCTACCTGTGGACTCTCTGTGCCTTTGTCCTGTGGCTATCTCTATCACTGTTTAAATCTAGGTGTTTGACATGCCCTCTTTGTCAGTGTTGTCCTTCCTGACCCATCTTTCCCTTATGTCTCTGAATCTCACTGCCTCTTCTTCAAGCACTGAGGTTGCTACCACCTGGACTGGGCTGAAGATTCCTACTTTTTGGCTGCAAGACTATTACTAGGCAATTTTACTCCTTTAGTAAGTGTGTGTGTGTGTGTGTGTGTGTGTGCGCGCGTGCACACTTTTGTGTGTCTGTACCTAGAGCTTCCTGCATGCTAGGAAAAGTGTATGCCATTTAAACACATATTCAGTGCATTATTTAAATGTTTGTTTGGAGACATGTTTTCACTCTAAACCAGGCTGGCTCTAAATAAGGGATACTCTTATCTTGCCTGCCAAGCAGGTGGTTTTACAGGCCTGCACGTTCAAAGCCAGCAATGTGTCCTTGCAGAAAGAAGAGCCAGGGCATGCACTAACTACCCTTCTGTCTCTTGGCTCCATTTCAGCCTCCTGATCAAGGCCCCCAGTGGCAGATTTGGAGGTGGGCCTTCTGCAAATGTGCTGAATGTATGTCTCCTTGCACCCTTACTCTTCTATGCCAGAATCCTAAAGCCCAAAGTAGTGCCCTAAGAATACCAGATATTCAGAGAAAAGGACTTGGAGACAGGGATTCAGAAACTGTGGGTCATGTTAGTTAAGACAGATAACAGGAACAGACAAATGAGCACACTGCACTGCAGCTAAGACCCTAGACGCAGAGCCAGATTAGACAGACTTGTGCTCTTCTATGTCCCCTATTGCTCTGGGGAAGAGAACAGACCAGGGGAAATGAGGACATGAAGCAGATGCTTAGTGCAGGACAGGAAAGGCAGAGGGACCCTTTTCGTCTCCACCCTGTGGTGGGTCCACAAGCCCTAATTTCAATTTTTTCCTGGGCTTAAGCTAGGTTAAAATGAAAGGACAGAGTTGAAGGCTTTAGCGACTTTAAGGGGCAGGAAATTGGAGACTGTACCCCAAGCCTGCTACAGAAGACTCATAGTCTACTTGTTTTTTCTATGGCTATCCCTGGATGTCTGCAAATCTGTTCCTCCATCCCTTGACTCCTAACTCTATTTGTTTGTTCTGTTCTTCAATTTTTCAGAAGTCTCAATCTATATAGCCCAGGCTGCTCTGAAATTTATGACAATCTTCCTGCCCCAGCCTCTTAAGAATTGGATTTACAGGCATGAACTACAAACCCTGTCTTATGCCCATAAATGCCACTTGTCTTGGACTCATTATTTCTGTGTGTCATTAGTGGTATCTCTCTGTCACACTGAAAGTGGTTTTGAAGACTTGGCAAGGGACATCAGTAGCCCCCTCATACCATGTGTATAGTTAAGTCGGGGCAAATCACTGCAGGGGTAGCCGTGTGTTCTGAGAGGAAGAATGCCAAAGACCCTGTCCATCTGAGCTCCACCCATCCATTTCTTCAGTTGGTAGAATTCATTTGCTCTTGCTGAAGCTCCTGCATGTTCTAAGTATAGGTCTGATTCCATTCCTTCCTGATGCAATTGAGTGTCTCCCGTCCAGATCACTTCTTCCACCTCATGCTGGCAACAAACCTAACATCAGAGACAAACCTGTGGTGTTAGATCCATCACTATAACCTGCCATGCCTCATTTTTCCCATCCAAACCATTCCTTCCCAGCAAGGAGGCTGAGAATTAGAACTGATCTGGAGCCACTGAACACACACATAAGTCTATAGGTTGGAAAAGGGCTGCTGGAGTCAAATCTGCTCCCACTTTATAGCATAGTGCTCATAGACTCTAGTTCTGATGACAGCATGAACTGAATTTTTATATAAGGTTTGATAATGATTATGTGGCCCAATTCCTAGATGGAACTAGTTCTACAGTGAATTGTCCCATCTTGTCTCACTGGTGTGCTGAGAAAGGCCATAGATAGATGACAAATGATAGACAGATAAGAGAGAGAGATAGATAGAAATAGACATAGATATAGCTAAGGAAGGGTTAGACGAGCAATAAAGCTAGGAATGGTACTGCATGTACATAATCTGAGCACTCTGCAGGCTGAAATATGAGGACCCCCATGGGTCAGAAACCACTCTGTACTACCAAGGGAATTCCATGCCAGCCTGAACTTCATAGTGAGACCCTGCCTCAAACACACAAAAAGCCTGCAGAAGTAGCACAGCCTTTAATCACAGCTAAGAGGAGGCTAAGACAATATTACTACAAGTTGAATTCCATCCTGGTATATAGACTGAGAACTTATACTCTCCCCCTGCCCCCCAAAAAAGTCTTACAAACGTCATGGTGGGATGAGTGATCCAGCTTCTACTTCCTTCATTCCTAAAACTACTGAGGGAGCTAGAGCATGCAACAGCTGCACAGCATGTAAGCTCTCTTCCCTGTGTTCTCAGGTACCAATGCTGAACCTTCAGGCACTGCTCCTTTGTACCTCCAAAGTCCTCAAACACTGTTCCTACTCTCAAGTTTACATCAGGGGAAAAAATAAGGGTCATACTCAAAGGTTATATACATATACAAGCATTGAGCACAGTTCATTATTATATTTTCATTTAAAAATATTATAATAATTTTGTTTGTTTTGCTTTGTTTTCTAGGCAGGCTCTTACTGTAGCCTAGGCTGACCTGGAACACACTTTCTAGCCCAAGATGGCCTCAAACTCAGAGTGACTCTCCTACCTCAGCTTCCTGAGAGCTGCAAATAAAGGCACAAGCAACAACACCTGGTTCAGTTCATTGCTACCTTAATATTCTTATTTGAAATCTCTTTGTATCAAAGGAATATTGGTCCCATGCAGGCGGACTACACAATAAATTTTGCTAACTGTTTTGGAATTCTCATCTCTCACAAGGTGAGAAACACCAAGATTATATATTGAGAAGCCTCCTTCCCTTTTCATGTCTGCTTAATGTTTTCATCATTCTATTCTGTCTCATTCTTTCTAGGAAATGTCTTCACCTTCAGACCTCCATATATTGTCCCTCAAAACTCCTTCTATCAAACCTGACCTCCACACAGTTCCCCACCAAATTTCCCCTTTACTCAAAACCCTATTTCTCCCAACTGCCTCCTGCTCCAGAAACAATTACCAGATGCAGTCCTCATTTTCCTACAGACTGTGTCCTCTGTCAGATTCCCCCTCCACCTGGAGATCATTTCCAGTAGCAAACACTCACTTTCTCTGTCAAATTGTTACTGTCATAACCCTCATGGCACCTACAAGTCTCCTTTTACCCTCCTACTTCACAACTGCTTTGTCCTACTTAGTCCTCATATTTCTGTACACTGTGGACCTCCCTCAAGCCCTCACTTCCCACAGAACTTTACATCATGCCTCAGACCTTCAAGTCCTCAATTAGGACATCACGTCTTCCCTCACACCTCTCAGGACTCTTTCTCCAATAGATCCTCCTCCCTCACATAGGTAAGTCCCCTCTTCAACTGAAAGATTGAGAAAAATCAGCACTTGCTGTACTACATTATAAAGGCCTCTCAAAACCTAACAAAGGGCTGGAGAGATAGCTTAGTGGTTAAGGTATTTGCCTGCAAAGACAAAGGACCCAGGTTTGATACCCCAGGACCAACATAAGCCAGATGCACAAGGTGGTACAAGTGTTTGGAGTTTGTTCACAGCAGCAGCTAAAGGCCCTGGTAAACACATTCTCTCTCTCTGCCTGTTTCTCTCTCCAATAAATAACAAAATATATTTTTTCATTTATATTTAAGAAAAAAACCCTAATACAGACACAGGATTCTCCAGTGCTATGAGGGTAAAGCCACTGCCCCACCTTATCCAGGGTGGCAGTCAGTGGGAGACTCACCACCTAAGCCCCACCCTTTAAATTCTGCTTCACTTTCTGTACAGTAAGCAGAGCTCTGTAACATACTTATCTAGTAGGTTTGAGATCTCTCAAGGAAGGACTGTTGAGATCTAAAACAACCCCCAGCTTATCCAAGGGAATTGTTTACCCTTGCCTACTACTCTGGCTGGGAAAGGGTTATATGGCCCTATTCCCCAGCACAACAAACTGAGTCATAATAGGGAATCAGATTCTCTGACATCCTACGGGATAATGTTATAAGGAGTGGAACTCAGGACCCTGGGCATGCCAATCAAGTGGTCCACCACTGATCTCTACTGTGTTCTTTTATTGTATTGTGGGTTTAAAAGTTTGGTTTTGGTTTTGGTTTATTCAGGGCAGGGTTTCATTCACTCTAGCCCATGATGACCTCTAATGTGGTTCAGTGACAAAACTTATTAAGCATACAGAAATCTACAGGTTTGTTCATTAATAAAACACGCACATGTACATGTGCACACACATACACACACGCACACGCACACACACACAGAGAGAGAGAGAGAGAGAGAGAGAGAGAGAGAGAGAGATGACACTGAGAAGAAAGGGGCAAATCAAATGGCAAGAAAATGGAAATCCTGATTTCAGCTCCTGTCCTACAATCCCACCTACTAATAGAAAAGTCTCCTGGGCAAGAGGTGGTGAGAGACCCAAAGATACCACGGAAAGACTGCCCAGTGACTGCATGAACAAAGGACAGTAGAGCTCAAACAGCTGGTTTAGACAAGATAAAGAGATAATCACAAAGATTCAGAAATGGGGAGATCACAGACATTCAGATATAGACAGAGACACAAACCGAGAAGTGAACAGTGAGGCCAAGGCAGGGTGGGATCAAGAGTCCTGACTTGGCCCTCCAGAGCTGGAGTACAGGAAATATTGGAGCAGATGGCAAAGGGCCCTTGAAACAGTCTGGCATGTCTCAGCTTGCACTAGTGTGCCCTGAGAAACCACCTTCCTGTGCCCCAACACCCTATGGCCACAGTCTGCATCTCCAATCCTTCCTGCCCCCATACTCCACATGAAATGTATGCAAGGGCTCTAGTACCTGCCCACACAGATAACAACACTACAGCTTCCAACAGAACATGTCTCCTCTGAGTGACCCAGTATGTACAACCTCAAGGTAACCTACAAACTACCATAGCACTAATCACCTGGATGTCTTCCTGAATCTGTGTCTGACAGCTATAACTTGCTGATGGGGCTCAAGTTCAACACACGCAGGCTAGTCAGAGTGCATGGCCTCCTGAGGGTCAGGACCTGTGTTGCAGTCAGGTTCACATTGCTGGCAAAAATCACCTCACCAATAGCAGCTTGTGGGAAAAAAGGCTTATTTTGGCTTACAGACTCAAGGGTAAGCTCCATGATGGCAAGGGAAACCATGAGCAGAGGACATCATCTTCTGGCCAATATCAGGTAGCCAATAGCAACAGTAAAGTGTGCCAAACACTAGCAAGGGGACACTGGCTATAATACCCATAAGCCTACCCCCAAGAATATAGCACCTCCAGGAGGTATTAGTTTCCAACTGTCATCAGCTGGGATACCTAGCATTCAGAACAACTAAGTTTATGGGGAACACCTCAATCAAACCACCACATTCCGCCCCTGGCCCCCATAAACTGATAACCATCCATGATGTAAAATGCAATGCATTCAGTCCAACTTTAAAAGTCCCCATAGTTCTTATCAAACCTAATGTTGTTCAAACATTCCCACATTCAGAATATCTTTTAAGTGAGCCATAATACCAAAAAATCCCCCCCAAAAAAACCATAATAGCACCAAATAAACATTCACACTGCAAAAGATGGCACTGGGCATAGCAAAGAAATATTCAACCAATACAAGATTTAAAACAACCAGGGCAAACATTAAACTCTGTAGTTCCAAGCCCAACAACTCTAGCCAGTGACAAATTTCCAAGAGTGATAATTCTAACCAGCAACAAGTCTCTGGAGTTACAATTTTGTCCCATACAGCTAGGCTACTCACATCCCTGAAAAACATCATCGGGCCGACAGCTCTCCTTAGCAGACATCTCGTGGTCTCAGCATCTCTACTGCAACCCATAGTCCATCCTCATGGCTCTACCATGTCTCTATGCAGGCATTCAGCAAACTTGCTTCACATTGCACATGGCCATTTCCAAAACACAAGATCATGTTGCAAATTCAATGACACTCTCTTTCCTGCATTTCTTATACCCCATAATACCAGGTGGGGTGCCAATTTGTTGATGCAGGGAGGAATAAAGCAGACTTTGAAGAACAGGACATTAGTTGAGCATTCAGGCCCTTTCAAAAGACTGCATTCTTTCTGTGGTTCCAATGAAGGTCAGCTGGCCCAATCTCAATGGCTGTAACCTCTCAATGGCAACTGAACGGGCAATAGTTTCACCCAAAGGGTTCATTTTTTCTGTGCCATATCCTTCTGCTCACATCAGTCCATTTCTACGTAATGCAACCCTGCACAAATTCTCAGGATACAGCCATAAAAGCAAGCCTCTCACACAAACTACTTGTAGTGCAATCCAGGCAAAGTTCTTTCTCACCCTTATAAGCCAAGCCTCACAGTCCATAGTTCTTACTGCATTCAAGTCTTAGAACTCTGACCAGAATAGTCCATCAAGCTGTATTTACAGCACTGCAAGGCATCTCTTAGGCCAAGGTTTCAAATCCTTCCACATTCCTCTTGAAAATCAGCTCCAAAAGGCCAAAGCCACACAGTCAGGTGTGTAGCAGCAAACCGAGTCCAGTTCACATTGCTGGTAGAAATCACCCAACCAAGAGCAGCTTGTGGGGGAAAAAGGTTTATTTTGACTTACAGACTTGAGGGGAAGCTCCATGATGGCAGGGGAAAACAATGGTAAGAGTAGAGGTGGACATCACCTTCCAGCCAGCATCAGGTGGCAAACAGCAACAGAAAAGTGTGCCAAACACTCTCAAGAGGAAACTGGCTATAATACCAATAAGCCTGACCCAACAACACACCACCTCCAAGAGGCTTTAATTTCCAATTGCCGTCAGCTGAGGAACCTAGCATTCAGAACACTTAAGTTTATGGGGGACACATGAATCAAACCACTGCGGCCTGATTGGGTCTACCTAAGAAAACCAGAGTCCAAAGACAGAGCACAGATCACAAACAGATCTAAGTTGTGGTTAGTTGGCAGACTGACGAGAACATATTGTCCTGGGGACAGATATGAGATTGTATAGATACATATTTGAAACGTCCTGGAATCCACATAGAAGGGCTCAGGAGTTGGGTGTCATGGGATCCTGTGATACAGAACCCAGGACCCAAATGGAAAGACAACAGGGAGCCAAGAGACACTCTCCTATGGTTGACATATAGAAGTCACAGTTTACCTCCACTGGATAAGGAATTCAGAACACAAATGCATCATTTTTGGCTTCCTTGGCATACAGTACCCTGCCTTAGTCTCTCCACAAATGCTTGTTACAGGAAATAGCACAAATTTTCATGTATAAACCTGGAAAAGGAGTAAGGCCATACTCAAAAGATTATTTTCACTTAGAACTTAAGTAATCATGTTTCATCACTAATATTATTTAATATTGTATAAAAGAAATATTCTTTGTATGCTGGTAAACGTCACAGCAAAAGGTGCTAATTCTGCTGGAATGCTTCACTCTTACAGACAGCAGGCAGATGCCAGATTGAAGAGCTTATTTTCCTTTCCATGTCCCCTGAATTTTCCTTTCACTCTTTTCTTCTTTCTCTTGACCATGGCAGTACACACAAGATATCCTCTAACTTCTCTCATCCATCGGATCTGGCCTCTATGCTTAGATCCCCTCCAAAGCTCTTCTTTTAGACCATGTTCACTCCAATTTCCTGCTTCAAAATCCATTTTTTGACTTATTCCTGACTGCTACAGACTGTGTCCCTTCCCTCTGACTCTTACCTCCCCTCCTGCAGAACCTCACTTGGTCCCTCACATTAATCTCATCCTGCTGGATGTCTCTTCCATCAGTGCCTCACCTCCTCCAGAGTCCCTGGCCTCCAACCCTCAGTCAATGACCACCTTCACAAGGTGTTCACTTCTCCCTCATACCACACCTTCTCCTTATACCTGCCATGCCTGTCTTCCTAACACAGGTTCTCCTCCCACAGACCATTTAGTCTCTCATCCATCCTCACATAGACCTTCAACAACCGATGTCTCATATCCTATTGAGGCCTTGAGGCACCTCTGAGGCCAGTGAATAAGGTTTTCTGGAGTACTGCCATAGGCAAGCCACTGTTTCCTACCCCATGGTGGCAGCCAGTGCACAATTAAGCCCTGCCCTCCTGAAGTCAGCATCACTTCCCAGATTGAGTTGAGTACCACACTTCTCACCTCTCTTTGGCTTGATGGTCACAGAAGGGACAGTGGTGGGCTCAAAAGCAGCACGGGCCTCAACAAGCCAATTAGTTATTCTTGCCTTTCTGTGCCCACCATACAGCTTAGCAGGGAGTACCATCATTCCATTTTCCAGAACAACAACGTGAGTCTCAAGAGAGGACCTGAGATCACACATAGAGAAGTTGAATGGGAATGGAGAAAAGGGCTCTGTCCAATCAACCACAGTTACTGCCACTGAACTTTTACCCACTTGGTTTCTGTTTATATCAGATTGAGAATGACTAAAATAAGCTGGGTTACCTTGAACACACTATGTAGCCCAGACTGGTTTGAACTTGTAACACTTCCTCATCCTCCTCAGAAGCTAGGATGGTAGGCATGTACCACCATGACTGGTTTCCAAGTGAGACCCTAACCCTAACCTAACTCTAGGCCATATCCCCTATTTCAAATTAACAGAGTACTGAGGGAGGGCATCAGAGAGAATGAGGCTTGAAGGAATGAGGTCTTTGGGCATAGCTGCTCTAGGAATCCTGCATTACAAATTCACCATCCAAAAGTGTGGGGCCCCAGCCAAAGTATCTTCCCAGCCCATGATTCAACTCCCACTTTCAATGCCAGACTGAAGACATAGACAATGACAAAGATGGAGAGATAAAAGAGGACATGTGTGTGCAGCATAGAGGTCAATGTACAAGAATCCACAGGCTTAGCAAGCTGAGCATTAAAACAGCATTACAGTTGGACAGCCAGATACAGTTAACACTGAACCTCACAATTCTGTTTCTTTAGACCAATCTTGGCACCACTGTCAGTATTAGTCAGACTTCTGTAGAAGAGAATGGATACAATGAATTCTACTATAAGAGGGTCTGTAAGATTGGCTTACAGGCTATGAGCTAGTCCGTCCAACAATGACTAACTGCAGGCTGGAGAATCTGGGAACTCTGTGGCTGCTCTCAGTGCATGAGGCTAGATGCCCCAGCAGTCCCAATCTGGCACTGGAAGCCTAGAGGATTCCTGGGGAACTGCTGGACTTCAATCCATATTGGAAGGGTGAAAAAGCTGTGTCCAAATGTCCATGTTGATAGCAGCAATAGGGTAGGTGCCAGCACTAGTGAGTAGCAAAGGCAGCCAGGCCAAAAGCCATTTTCCTGCAGATTCTTTTCATATGACCTGTCAGTTGAAGGGCTGCTGACTCTGAGGGCCACCCGAGAAGTTTATTTCTTAATTTCTGATCTGATCAAGTTGACAAAGGTATTAAATTGTCACACATTTATATAACATACTTCATCATCACTCCCTCCTCCCACTGAGCTGTCCCTGTCCGACTGGATCCCTGTCTTCCCCTGAATACTGTCAACCTAGCATTCCTGTCCCACCTATACCATGAATTTTGAGTTCCATTTTTTAATATTTCCTTTTCATTTTAAAAGTAGATGAGATTGCTCCTGCCTCAGGTTCTTCATTAACTAGAAAAGGGACCTATACTACCTACATTTGCGTGAGGGGAGATTTGAAACAAGATATACTCCCCTTCAACATTTTATCTTAAGAGGGCACTGAAGAGGACATACACAGACACTTGGAAGGCGATGAGAAGGGATGAAGTTCTGCACACAGTTACTGCTGGACTCCTGCATCCTGAAATGATCATCCAAGCTGGACAGAGTCCATTCTGAGACTATGACACCACACAGTCTCATGCACAAATGGCTCAGAGAGGGAAAATGCTTAATAAAGGTCACATAGCCAGGAAGGGGGAATCCTGAATACAGCCTATGACCTAGTGGCCCTGGGAACTGAAGGAAAGGTTTTATAAGGAATCAGTAGTGAGCTGGGAGCACATGCCCTTAATCCCAGTACTTGGGAGGCTGAGGTAGGAGGATCGCTGTGAGTTTGAGGACACCCTAAGACTACATAGCGAATTCCATGTCAGCCTGGACTAGAGTGAGACCCTACCTCAAAAAACAACAACAACAACAACAACAAAAAGGTAGTGAGAGATACAGAGAGATAGGCCAATGACAGAATAATGTGGAGTCCCACATTCACATGGCTGAATTAGGACAATGAATGAGTATGCCACAGAGATTCAGAGACAGAGACATTATAGGTTCAGAGGTAACAGCCTAAGACACTAATTCAAAAGCACACACACACAAAGTTGCGCATGTGGGCTATAACCTTGAGCCTTGGCTATGCCTCCCTATGGGGCTGCAACAGGATTTAGGAAACACAGAAGAAAGAATGGGTGCCCTGTGGAAGTAGGTGGTCATGATCAGGCAGGATGAGCAAATTTCTTCTGTTCAGCTGCTGACAGGGTACCTGGTGAAAACCAACTTCCCAAACCCCCCACACTACTGCTGCGCTGCTACAGTCTCCATCTCCTACATACCATGACCAGACACCACATCTTACCCCACACCATGGACACAAGGCCCACGTTCATTTACATCGAGATCAAAACACCACAGATTCCAATGCCCTGCTGTCACCATGAAGCCTTCCTACCCCTCTGCCTGATGGCTAAAACATGCCTGTGGTCCCAAGTTAACCTCAAAACAGCAGTGTGAGTAGTTATCTGATGATCAGTAGCAGGCAGGCATCACCTACAATCAACAGAGCCAAGAGACAAAGTTGAGGTCACACAGATGGGGTTCTCAGCAGCTGGGATATAGAATGGAGCCTGATGACTCAAAAACAACTATAAGATCATGTAGGCGTTCAGTTACAGAGGCACAATATTGCAGTAACCCGCAGTCAGATATGAGGGATACAGGAGATGAGTGTTCTGGGAGTCCTGGGAGACAGAATCAAGGAGCCAAGTAACACAAAAAATGAGGAGCCAATGGGCAGTGTAATATGGGGTTACTGTTTCCCTTCTCTGGCTTAGGAAGCCAGGCACAAGTTCACCATGTATAGATCCTGGGGTATAGTATCCTCTCCTATCCCACTGCAGCAAAGTTGAAATATTCTAGAAAATTTCAAATTTCAATCTGGAAAATTAATAAGATCATATCTCAAGGACATATGTGCTTTGGCTTTAATTACAAATTAATTAATATTACTGTAACATTATCATGTTAATTGCATAGAAGGAATATTCTATGTATGTAGGTAACACAGAAAATGTTGCTACCTGTGCTCCAATGTTTCACTTTCACACTCAACAGCCCTAAGCAGACCTCAAAGTGAAGGGCTCTTTCCCCTTCCCGTGTCCTCTCAATTTTCCCCATTTCTGCTCTCCTCATTCTTTTCTTAGGCCATGATTTCACCCTTCAGATATCCTTAAACCGCCCCCCTTTCCTGAGAACTGGCCTCCAACCTCAAAACTCCTCCAAATCTCCGCTCCACTCAGAACCCTTTCCTGAAGTTTCCTCCCATGTACCCCTCAGAACCCTTTCCTAAAGTCTCCTCCCCCAGACCCTCACTGCCTCTCCCAGACCATGACTTCTTGCTTCACACCTATAATGCCTGTCTTCCTCACAGACCCTCTCTCCACAGACTCTTTAATCCTTCCTCTATCCTCAGAGATTGGAGAATAGCAGGAACTCATGCTTCTCCCACTGCTTTTAAAACCCTGTGTACTTAGTGAAGACACAGCCACAGGCCTATGTGTCACATGGTAGCAGGCAAGTGGGCAAGCCCACTAAATCCCAGTTTCTTTACTGTACAGTGAGCTAGGCTGCATAATCTACTGTTCTCCACAATTTTTTTTTTTTTTTTTACTCTTGCCATGCTGCAGCCACATCACACCAGCCAACAACAGGCAGCTGTGGTGCCACTGATGAATTTAAGGTCAAGTCATGCCAGGCATTTCTACCACTGAAATTTATACAATTGGTTTTTGCTTATTGGAGAAAGAGTTTTACTGGGTATCCAGTTGGGCCTTGAAATATCTCTGTAGACCAGAATGGTCTGGAACATGTGGTTCTACCTTTTGCCTTAGGCTCCTGAGCGGCTGGGATTACAAATCCTCACACAGATGACTAGAAGTGAAAGTGAACTCAGGTCTTGGCTCCCTTCCCTGTTTCACCTTAACAGGAAATGGATGGGGAACATCCAGAGAGCAGGAAGGAGGCAGGAAGGGGTGAAACCTCTGGGCATGGCTGCTCCTGGTATCCTGCATCCAGTGTTAACCATCCACCTGGGTGGGGTCTCAACCAGAAAAAAAAAAAAAAAAGAGAAAATACCTCCCCAAACCAGAGCTCTACACTGATGTTCACTGTCTTACAGATAGGCCACAGAGGACAGAGAGACAGAGACAGATATAAGGAACAAACAGGGACAGGCGACTGGAAGTTGGTGGCTCATGTCTTTACATCTGAATACTTGGAAGGCAGAAGTCAGGGTATTACCACAAGTTTCAGGCATGCCTAGGCTACAGAGTGAGTTTCACCTCCATTTTGACTATAGAATGAGACGGTCTGCAAAATTGAAAAAAAAGGAAAACAGGGAAAAGATGGAAGGAAAAATAGACACAGAGAGAGCCTAAGTAGACAGGAGGTCTTATTGCCTGTGGGCAGGATTGGGGTCCATGTCCCATTCCTTCACCCGAATACCCAAAGCCTTCCCCTCTGACTTCTGTCATGCAGTGAAAATAATTCAATCCCACCAGCAGCCCTGTCGACAGGAAAAAAAAACAGGAACACCCCACGATTGAGATCTGTGCATCAGGGAGAAGATGGAAGCAGACTGCTTCTGCCCTGCCTCACTTGTTCCTGTGCTTCTGAGTCATGACCCAGGCCAGATGGACCTGTTCTCCACCAGCCAGACCCTCCCAGTGTGGAACAGTGAGGGAGAGAGCAGAGGAGTCAATCTCACACCAAACCCCAGTTCCTAGCCATGCTCTCTAATAGTGGTCTCCTGAACTATCTTACTGAGTCTCTGTCTCTCAGGATCTCCCCGAATGTCTCCAGAGTTCTGACTTCACAGTACCCACTTTGTGGTCTGAAGACTCTAATGGGAGAGAACTATTCAGCAACCCACCACTGCCTGGACAGATCAAAATGGGTTCTAAGATAATATACACATAGAGAGGCTTGGCTGAAAGGGGATGTGTCTAAATAATGTCACCTAATAAGGAAGTACATGGTATCTGGATTCCAGTTCACGCGTGAGTGACCCTAGCGCCTCAAGGATGTGCATCCCGGGGAAGCGGTGGTAGTGAGCAACCCAATACACTAGGAAAGCACGAACCAATGATTACAGAGACCAAGGGGAACGCAATTCACATGCCTGGAGTTCCACAGTCAGAGAGATAATTGCAGAGATCCAGAGAGAGAAATCAGAGACCAAGTAATAGACAGCTTAGCAGAACAAGAAATAAGTAGATAAACAGAACCAGAGGCTCAGGAAGAACTCTGGAGGTGAGGCGGCACTGCAAGTTTTGGTACTGAATCTTTGGAAACAGAGCAGCATGGGTCAGAAAACCCAAAATGTATAATGGTGACCCACCCAGAGAGGACCAGACCACTGGGGTCATCATCCATCTGACTGTCCAAAGTCCCTTTAATTCAGCCAAGAGTAGGGCACCTGGCAAAACCACCCTTTCTGGCTGCTCCAAGCCCCAATGTCCTGCAGGATCCACAGACGTGGTCCCGTGGCCAGGCTCACCTTGCCTGACACCACAGCCCACAGCCTCTTGATGACCAGTAGTAGGTGGGCATCACCTAAGTTCACTAGAGCCAAGAGATAAAAGCTTAGGCTACAATAGATGGGGTTCTCAGCAGCTGGGGAATAGAATGGAATCTGATGACTCAGAAACAACTATAAGATCATGCAGGTGTTCAATTACACAGGCACAATGTTATAAGAGCTTGGAAATCAGATATGAGGGATCCAGGAGGTGAAGGGGTCTGCGAGTCCTGGGAGACAGAACCCAGGAGTCTAGCAAAATAGACAATGGGGAGCCAGTGGATAGTGTTACACACACACACACACACACACACACACACACATATATATATATATATATATATATATATATTTTTTTTTTTTTTTTTTTTTTTTTACTGTTTCTCTTCTCTGGCTTAGGAAGCCAGGCACAAACTTACCATGTCTAGATCCTGGGTATAGTATCCTCCCTTGATCCCACTGCAGCAAAGTTTCACAGAGTATTCTAGGAAATTTCACAGAGTATTCTAGGAAATTTTGGGGCTCCTGCAGGGCGGCGGCGGCTGCACGCAGCGGGCCGCAGGCCTGGGCACGTCCGAGGTGCCGCGGCGGCGCGGACAGCTTCCCTCCCTGGCTCAGAGGCTGAGCACACTCCACGCCCCGAGCGCTGCGGCGAGGGGGGGGGGGGGTCGGGGAGACGCCCGGCGCATCGGAGCCACTCGGCCTGCGGCGGGTAGACGCGTGCAGGGCGGCCCGATCGCGAGCTCGGGCCCGGGGACGGGGACGCGGAAGACGCGGAGCCCAGGCCGCCGTGCAGACCGGCCACCGCCAAGCCCGCCCCGGACCGGGACATCACACTCACCATGTCCGGCGTGAGCGGCTCCGTCCGCTCTCCCCACTGCACGGTGACACGGGCCGGACAGTCAGAACCGAAGTCCAAGGGTCCCGGTGTCGCCCCAAGCTGGAGAACGGTCAGTGCGCTCTGACACAAAGGCGCCCACTGCGGAAGCCGCCCAGCTCCCCGCGTTCCTGGTTGGACAGAGCGCCCATTGGACGGAGCCCCCAAGTCCCGCCCCCGGGCCCTGACTGACAGCAGGTGGGAGATGGGCAGAAACGATGTGCACAAGGAGGTCTCACAGACTCAGCCGCAGGGGCTGTTTCGCTGCTGTAATTTCAGCATTTGGGGGGCTGAGGCAGGATGATCAGCAGTTCAAAACCAACCAGTGCTATAGGAGACTCTGCTTAAAAAAATACCTATAATAAATAATATAAAAATAAGCCCCTGGCGAGATTGCAGCGCCGGGGGATTCGGCGGGACAGGGTCTCCCGCGGTCTTCCCAGCGGATCCTGGGAAACCTCAGGGCGGAACCTGCAGGGACAATGGCCCAGATGGCTCTGCCGTGGGAGAGCTCAGACCTAGTCAGTCCAGCCTCGGCAAGGTCGAGGGACCCGCCGGTCCAGACGGCCGGGGTGCCCTTTCACGCCTCTGGGCCACGGGAGCCAAGGCGGACCATCAAGGACGGAGCCCTGGTGGAGAGGCTGGCCCTGGCGGCCTGACCCGCGCAACTAAGGAACCAACAGGTCCAGGCAACTAGGGAACTATCAACAGATTCAGGCAGCTGTCTATAACTCTTTCACACTCCAGTCCTTCTAGACAGCCCAGTCTGCGTCATCAGACCCTGGGAAGCCAGGAGCCATAAAGGCCGAGGCTACAACCCCGGGGACCCCTTGGCCCCTGGAAAAAGCCTCTCGCATGCTTGTGATGTCTTTACACAGGAAAGTACCGCCAGATGGCAGGAAACAATGGGCAAATGGAGCCACAGACACTTCTTAGCCACAAGGGCTGCTTCACTTCTATACCATCCTGCTGGTGGTATCTACACATGTAAGCATACTGGTAGTGTCTTTATACATGTGAGCATGCTGGTGTGTCTTCACACGTGTGCACAAGCTGGTGGTGTCTTTATACATATGAGCATGCTGGTGATATCTATACATGTGAGCACGCTGGCGGTGTCTTACAGATATATTTTAAGATGATGTTACAATATTAAGATCAGGCTTATGATAAATTTCTCAAAAAAAAAAAAAGAAAAGAAATTAGGAGTGTCATTTGCACTTTCATCTTGGAAAAGTTACCTGATCCTTCTTTTTGATGAATTGGCTGCTCATTTTGATTAATTGGAGTGTTCGCTTTCATATTTGCTGACCACTTACACGGAGCATTTCCTGTTATCCTTCATGTTCATTATGTGCTTTTGTTCCTGAAATGACTATGCATAATGAATAATAGTATCCTCATTTTACAGACAATGGCCTGAGCTCCACAAATCCCCTTCATGTCACAGTAGCTGCTTTGGTGTCCCTGGGACCTCCTTACAGTTCAGCAGTGACAACATTAATGCTGGGTACTCTGAGAGTACCCACTATGTTAGAGTGGTCCTGTATCTCTTTACCAAAGTAGGTGGCTGAATTCCTTACTTGTTATTTATGTCATCTTGTGTTCTAGGAGTAGAACCTATGGCCTTGGTATGGTAAGCATGCACTTTACCACTGACTTACACCTTTAGTCCTATCTTCTGAATGGTACTCTTGTTTCCTACTGTCCTTAAATTCTCTAGGTCTTGAAGTGTTCTCTTTTCTTCCCTATTCATTACCCTCTACCCTCTTTTCTTCCTCTAGCTCAGTCTCAAACTCCTTCTGCCTGAACTTCTATTCTCTTTATATCTCCTTTTAAAAATATGATAAGGGCTGGAAAGATGGCTCATCAGTTAAGGTGTTTGCATACATAGCCTCAGGACTCCTGATCAATTCCCTAGTATTCACATAAAGCCAGGTGCACAAGGTGGCACATGGGTCTGGAGTTCATTTATAGTAGCTAGAGGCCCTGGCATGTCCATTATCTATCTGCCTCTTTCTATCTATCTCTCTTTATCTCTATCAGTCTCACAAATAAATAATTTTTAAAAATGATAAAATATGCATAATAAAACTTACTGTCTTAAGTATTAAAAGTCCACAGCTCAGTGGTATAAGTACATTCACATGGTGGACCAACAATCATCACCATAATATTCCCACAAGCACCATTATCAAATTTCAACCTTCTACTCCAAGTTTTGGCAGCCATCATTCTACTTCAGTCTCAGTGAGCTTAATTTCTTCAGGTATCTCATGTAAATGGAATTGTACAATATTTGTTCTTTGGTGCCTGTCCTCATTTGCCACAATATCTTCATGTTTCCTTCCTCCTTTAACATATTCACCTTCTGTTGCAGTCATATTTGAGATGCTGCCAGAAAACACCCAAAAAAGAGCATTTTGTGGGAGGAAAAGGTTTATTTTAGCTTACAGACTTGAGGGGAAGCTCCCTGAAGGCAGGGGAAGTGATGGCATGAATAGAGGATGGGCATCACCTCCTGGCCAGGTGAACAACAGTATCAGGAGAGTGTGCCAAACACTGACAAGGGGAACCTGGCTGTAACCCACCCCCAACAATACATTGTCTCCAGGAGGATCCAGTTCCCAAATTGTCACCAGGTAGGGACCTAGCATTCAGAGCACATAAATTTATAGCGGACACCTGAATTAAAACCCCCACTCCTTCCTTTGTAAGGCTAAATGACATTCCAACACATTCATATGGGTTATTTTCCGTTGTTGACTATTATGACCAATGCTGTTAGGAGATGTGTATGTAAATATTTCTTCTTCCTTGCTTTCAGTTCTTCCCATATGTATCCAGAAATGGAATTTCTGGATCATCTGGTAATTCTGTGTTGAATGTTTTGGGAACCCACTGAATTGTTCCTCATACACTGTACCACTTTGAGTTTCTAATTTCTCTATATCCTCACTAACACTTTTCTTTTGCTTTTTGAAAAGAACAAATGGTCATCCTACTGGACATGAAATGTTTTCTTGTTGCATTTTTAATTTATTGTCTCTCAAATTTAAAATTGCTTTCACAAAGTCATCCCCCCTGCTTCCTGTCCAGTACAGTACTGTCTGTAGTAGTCCTGAGTCCTTCCTCATGAAGCCTCTGCATGGCCCTTCTTACCCACACTCTACACTGTTTTCTCCCAAAGGGCGGGAACCACTTACTCTTGTAGTTTAAATTCCTACAGGGCACTGTCTTTGTCATAGAAGCCACCAAAGAAATATGTTAAATCATGATTTCTGGATATAACACCCATTTTCCTAGGAAGACAGTCCCTGCATCTGCTTTCTGTATACATCTTTACAAACACACATTGACTTCCTTCATCCTTGGTGGGGACCTTTGAAAATGGTTGTTCTCACTTAACTCAGAGCAAGGTGGTTTATATTTTGGTTCATTCAATCCCCTTGCACACTAATTTCATTTCTGAAGAAAATTAATATTGGTAATCTGCATGTGCCAGTCCTGGGCCAATCTTCTTGACTGTAAGGGGAAGTCTACTCTGCCACCCTCCCTTACTTGGGGCACTTTTATTTTTCTCTTGATGTTTTCTTTGTTGTTGTCATAAACCTGTAAATCTACTTCTGATGAAGGAGACCTTGGAAGGATGTCTGCCAACAATGTGGAGCAAATACTGAGCTGTGACATGGGTAATGATTGAACACTTCTCAGTGGTAGAGAATGGTGACCTTACAGGAAGAGCCATAAACCAGGGTGCTAGTCTCACAGCTAGTTGCTGTGACTCATGGATCTCTGGACTGTAGGGAGCAGGTAAGGGAGGAGGAGAAGGCTTGAATTCTGGGTGGCATAGGTCAGTGGTCATGCAAGGGGCATGAATGTGTTCCAACATGGTGAATTCTGGTGCTGCTCATCTCAGCTACTTGGGAGGATGGCACGTTCAAGGCTAGCTTGGACTGCAGAGTGAGCTCAAAGCCAGTCTGGGAAATCTAGTGAAAACTGTCTCAAAATAAAGAGTAAAAAGAAGGCTGGAAAGGGTTGGCATGATGGATCAGTGGTTAAAGCAGTTGCCTGTGAAGCCTATTGACCTGGTTTGGATTCCCCAGTACCCATGTAAAGTCAGATGCATGAAGTGGTGCATACATTTGGAGTTTGTTTGCAGTGGCTAGAGGCCTTGATGCATTCATGTTCAATATCTCTACTGCTTGCATATTAAAGTAAATAAATAAATAAAGGATGGGGATATGCTTGGTGATACAGCACTTGCCTATCATGCATGTGCCTCGGTTTAATTCCTAGTACTGAATAAAACCTAGTGTAGCCTGATTAATGGTTCTTGGACTCTTGTGACCTCTGCTTGTTTGAGAAGTACTTAATATTTTTTTATAAATATTTATTTATTTAATAAATATTTATTTATTTAGCTATTTACTTATTTATTTGAGAGAAAGAGAATGGGTGAACCAGGGCATCCATCTCTGGCTACTGAACTCCAGATGCATGAGCCACCTTGTACATCTGGTGTACATGAATATTGGGGAATCAAACTCTCAGGCCATCATGTTTTGCAAGCAAGTTCTTTTAATCACTGAGCTATCTCTCTAGGCCCTGCTTAAACTTAATGTCTCAATGCTGAAGAGTTCTAGAAATAGTCTTCATGCTTACATAAATATTGAATAGACTTAATGCCATCAAATTACTTCTTTAAAATGGGTAAAATGAGGCCATGTGGTGATGGATGCCTTTAAGTCCATCACTCAGAAGAGCAAAAATAGAAAGATTGCATAAGGTTAAGGCCTCCTGAGAATACATAGTGAATTCCAGGTCAGCCTTGGCTGGAGTGGGACCCTACCTCAAAAAAAAAAAAAAAAAAAAAGAAAGAAAGAAAGAAAGGATAAGATGTCCAGGCTTGGTGACTCACTCCTGAATCTCATGGCTTGGGAGGCTGAGATAGGAAGATCATCATGAGTTTAAGGACAACTTAGGCTACAAGATTTAATTCCAGCTTAGCCTGGGCTATAGTGAGACCATAACTCAAAAACGGGGTAAGGGGGAGTAAAATGGTGATTTTATTATGTGTATTTTATCCAAGTTTAATGAAAAGTTAAAAAAGAAAAGGTCTTGGGCTGGAGAGATGGCTTAGCGGTTAAGCGCTTGCCTGTGAAGCCTAAGGACCCCGGTTCAAGGCTCAACTCCCCAGGACCCACGTTAGCCAGATGCACAAGGGGGCGCACGCGTCTGGAGTTCGTTTGCAGTGGCTGGAGGCCCTGGCGTGCCCATTCTCTCTGTGTCTCTCTCTCTCTCTGCCTCTTTCTTGCTCTGTCTGCCGCTCTCAAATAAATAAATAAATAAATAAACAAAAAAAAAGAAAAGGTCTCAAGTTTACATACTTTATACTTGAGTTTGTTTTGTGTGTGAGATCCTACTTAGACCACAGCCCCGGCTTTCTAGTTATAGGAGGAAGCCTTGTGGCCAGGTGGAAGATGGCCAAATGATAAAGCTACCTACCATCCCTTATTGAGAACTCTGTTTGGCAGACACATAGATCAGGATGGTCTTGGGTTTAGGGAGCTCTTTCCACTCAGTAATCAGGCTGAACAGGAGAAGGTGCAGCTTGCCTTTGGCCTTGCAATTGTTGATGCATGGCTAAGTGTGTTATTTCAGCTTAATGGAACTATGATTCTGCCTAGGGCTCAGATTTCCCATCAGGCAGGAAGGCAGAAAGCCAATGCTAAGTGAGCACATGAATGTAGCCATATTTCAAATTGAAAAACAAAATGTGGCAGGGCCAGGCATGGTGGCGCACACCTTTAATCCCAGCACTTGCGAGGCAGAGGTAGGTGGATCGCCATGAGTTCAAGGCCACCCTGAGACTACATAGTGAGTTCCAGGTCTGCCTGGACTAGAGTGAGACCCTACCTCGAAAAACCAAAAAAACTGAAAAACCGAAAAAAAAAAATGCCTAAAAAATGTCGCAGGTGGGAATTGGGCCCTAGGCCATATTTCAGTGAGAGATGAGGCCTCCTTTCCAGTGGTTCAGGAAGAAGTGTTGTGGGGAAGCCTGTCCTTGACACAGGGCCAATGTTGTGAGGCCTGTGAGACCATGTATTGGCCACAAAATTTAAGGGATAGCAAAAATATGCCCTCAGAAATCAAGATAATGAATATTTTCATGTAATGTTTAAGAGGCCAAAATTAGTGCAAAAAAGCACCCGACACCCTAAAACCAATCAAATAAAACTCTTCCAGTGAACAAATTTCAAACAGGGTTAATAGGATGGTGCATCACAGAGCTGTGCACCCTGATGTGGCCTTGTAGTTGCCCAGCCTGGGTTATTTCCTGCTGTCAGAGGGTGAAGAAAGTGCTAAAGACAACTTCACCAGGAACCACATAAAACATGCTTCCCGGGCTGGAGAGATGGCTTAGTGGTTAAGGCATTTGCTTGCAAAACCAAAAGACCCTGGTATAATTCCCCAGGACCCACATGAGCCAGATGCTCAAGGGTGTACACACATTTGCACATGCAATGGTTGGAGGCCCTGGCACACCCATTTTCTCTCTCTCTCTCTCTCAAATAAATAAATAAATAATATATATATTTTTTAAAAAACATGCTTCCCATACATACAAAGGAGACATGCTGTTACCAGAAGAAAGAAGGGATGCTGACCATGTGCCTTTTTACCTGGGTTTTTGCTCCAAGTGTACTGTGTGTGTGTGTGTGTACATGAGTGTATGGAGGCCAAAGTATAACCTCAGGTGTCATTCAGAGGAACACTATCCACAGATTTTTGAGGCAGGGCTTCTTATTGGCCTGGAGCTTGCCAATGAGGCTAGATTAGCTGGCCAGTGAACCCCAAGGAGCCTCCTGTACCTCCTCAGTGCTGGGATTATGGGCATATATCTCCATGCCCTGGAATTTTTTTGCTGTTGTTTTTTCAAGGTAGGGTCTCACTCTAGCCCAGGCTGACCTGGAATTCACTATGGAGTCTCAGGGTGGCCTCGAACTCACGGCGATCCTCCTACCTCTGCCTCCCGAGTGCTGGGATTAAAGGCGTGCGCCACCACGCCCGGCTCAAAGTGATCCTCCTACCTCAGCTCCCAAGTGCAGGAATTAAAGGCATGTGCCACCACACCCAGCTATGCCCTGGAATTTTATGTGTACTGGGGAATCAAACTCAGGTCTTCATACTTGCAAAGCAAGCACTTTACTGACTAAGCTATCTCTCCAACCCAATAATTTGATATTCCTAGCTCTTTTAGAGCAAACACATAACATGTCAGGTATATTCATTATGGGTGACATTGGTTGACTGCACTTTATTAGTATGTATTTTATCTTTTTTTTTTTTTTTTTTTTGAGGTTGGGCTTCACTATAGCTCAGACTGACCTGTAATTCACTATGTAGTCTCAGGGTGGCCTTGAATTCACAGCGATCCTCCTACCTTTACCTCCCGAATGCTGGGATTAACGGTGTGCACCACAATAAGCCCAGCTGCTTTTTATTTTCTACTTACAGCACTCCTTAGAGATAAATAGTGTTATCCCCATTGTACAGATGAGAACAACAGAGGACAAAGTATGTTACCTAAGGTCATGCAATGCCTGAACTACAAGTTGAGCTGAGGTTTTGTCTCCCTCATCACACCCAAAGTATGAACTGCCAGCATTGTCAGTGAAATCTGAGGCTTGTTAGCAACTGTTGCTGTCAGTCACTTGCTATTAACCAGTAACCCCTGGCACCCTCTTCCTGGCTCTTGTTCATTTTGGCAATTGGCTTTCAAGTGTTCTGAGAAGCAGAATTCCTGGCACACTTTTGGAATTGATCATGTTTCAAAGCAGATCAGTATATATATTCCCAAATTAAACTATGGCCACCACTTGCTTTAAAAGGCAGGTGAGCTGCACTTTAAATGGAGTATATTAATTCTGGCAGTGGAAGTGGGACCCTGCTAGGAAAATTCTTATCAGCCTCAGCATCACCCTGTCAGGCTCTAAAAGGATTGATGCAAAATTGAAAGGTGAAAACATACTGTGAACTTGAGGTCAGAGGGAAGTGACTTTTTTTTTTTTTTTTGAGAAATACTGGGTCACTTGACCTGAAATATTATGGTAATATGGGCAGTTGAGTGTTTTCAAACATACTGGTTGAGGATTATATCCTCTCCCAAGTTCCCCTGTGGATTTTAAAATTTTTTTAGTTTATTTTCAAGTAGAGAGAGACAGACACAGAAAAGGGACAGAGAGAATGGGTGCAAACGAACTCCAAATGCATTTGCCACTTTGTGCACCTGAGTTCATGTGGCTACTGGAGAACTGAACCCAGGCCATCAGGCTTTGCCAGCAAGTGCCTTTAACCACTGAGCTTCCTGTGCTGGTTTCTGAGTGTTTTGTGACATCATGAGGACATATGAGCAAATGTCTATTCACCCCAGAAGGGACAACAGACCACAGAAATGATTCTATCCATTTAGTTTGGTGAGTTAGTGACTTTACTGGGGGTCACTTATAGAAGCCTGGTGACTCAAACATGGCTGCATGATTGGAAGGCACACTCCAGCTCAGATGCTGACTCATGAAAACAGCATTCTTGGCTAGAGAGAATCTCCTCTCTCTAGCAACTGTTCACTGCTTTCATGAACATGGGGAAGGGCCTGGTGAGTTCATGCTTAAGAAACAGTCCTCTAGCCGGGCGTGGTGGCGTACGCCTTTAATCCCAGCACTCGGGAGGCAGAGGTAGGAGGATCGCCTTGAGTTCAAGGCCACCCTGAGACTCCATAGTGAATTCCAGGTTAGCCTGGGCTAGAGTGAGACCCCACCTCGAAAAACCAAAAACAAAACAAACAAACAAAAAGAAACAGTCCTCTTGTTGCTATGATAATGGCAATATGTAAAACCATACATGAGCCAAAATTGAGTAAAGAACACTGATGGAAAAAGTGTGGACTAGAATTACAAATATAGAAACTAATCTGTGCTCGAAGCTAAGGAAGGTAGACTTGCTGGGTGTGGTGGCACTCAGAAAGCCTAGTAGGCAGCCTGGGCTAGAGTAAGACCCTACCTCAGAAAAAAAAAAAAAAAGAAAGAAAGCCTAGTAGGAGGATCACTGTGAGTGAATTCCAGGTCAGCCTGGGCTAGAGGGAGACCCTACGCTGTTAAAAGGGGGGGGGGGCTGGGCTGGGCCTGCCCTCTGCGGGGGGCGTGGCCTGGGACACGTGGTACGGAATGGGCTGTCTCCTAGGCGAAACTCACAGAATGGGTGGCCATCCAGAGCGTGTCCGCCTGGCCCAAGAAGAGAGGGGAGATCCGGAGGATGATGGAGGTCGCTGCAGTCGACATCCAGAGGCTGGGGGGCTCGGTGGAGCTGGTGGATATCGGGAAGCAAAAGGCAAGTTGTATGGGAGAGGATCAACTGACGACAAGGGCCCAGTGGCCAGCTGGATGAATGCTCTAGAAGCCTATCAGAAGACTGGGCAGGAGATCCCCGTCAATGTGCGATTGATTCTGCCTGGAAGGCATGGAGGAGTCAGGCTCTGAAGGCCGGGATGAGCTGATTTTTGCCCAGAAAGACAAGTTCTTTAAAGATGTGGACTACGTCTACATTTCAGGCAATTACTGGCTGGGGAAGAAGAAACCCTGTATCACTTACGGCCTCAGGGGCATTTGCTACTTTTTCATTGAGGTGGAATGCAGTGACAAAGACCTGCACTCGGGGGTGTATGGCGGCTCTGTGCACGAGGCCATGACAGATCTCATTTCACTGATGGGCTGGTCTGATAGACAGGAAAGGGAAGATCCTCATCCCGGGCATCAACGAAGCCGTGGCCCCTGCGACTGATGAGGAATGCAAGCTCTACGACCACATCGACTTTGACATGAAGGAGTTCGCCAAGGATGTGGGGGCAGAGACCCTCCTGCATGACTGCAAGAAAGACATCCTGATGCATCGATGGCGGTACCCATCCCTCTCCCTCCACGGCATCGAAGGGGCCTTCTCTGGGTCAGGAGCCAAGACTGTGATTCCTAGGAAAGTGGTCGGCAAGTTTTCCATCAGGCTGGTGCCAAACATGACCCCTGAAGTCGTCAGTGAGCAGGTTACAAGCTACTTGACTAAGAAGTTTTCTGAATTGCATAGTCCCAACAAGTTCAAGGTGTACATGGGCCATGGTGGGAAGCCCTGGGTGTCTGACTTCAACCATCCTCATTACATACCAGACTTGACCAGGGAAGGTGGCAGTATTCCTGTCACTTTGACCTTTCAGGAGGCCACGGGCAAGAACGTCATGCTGTTACCGGTGGGATCAGCAGATGATGGTGCCCACTCCCAGAATGAAAAGCTTAACAGGCACAACTACATTAAGGGAACCAAGATGGTGGCTGCGTACCTGTACGAAGTGGCTCACCTGAAGGACTGAGGGGCCCAGCTCTCCGTGGAGTGCCCTGCCTGCCCTTCTGCCCACGCCTTCTGCCAGCTTTCTTGGGAAACTGGAGGCGCCCTGTCCCCTTTTGCTTTCTCAGGTCGCAGGCAGGCTTATACAAACGGCCACACAAAAGCAGAGCCAGCTGTTTCAAACAGCTAGAAATGTCTAGTCCTAGGGGCTTCTTAGGGACAGCCGACTGAGCCCCCGAGTGCGGCGAGCCCCCCCGACCAGCGGGAAAGAACAATCACCACACGAGGATCCTTCTTGATCACACTTTAATGGAGAGCTCTTGGTTAACAGGAGAGCGGAAGGAGAAGGACGCGGGGGCGGGATGTGCAGCTACCTTTATAGGGGGATGGGCAATAAGGCACCTACGGATTGGCTGCTCACCCGCTTGTCACCGCCAGGCGCCACGGGATAGGCTCAGGACAGGTTGCGTCAAGCGCATGCGCGTACCTTGAATACGTTTGGCGCGAAAGCACTGTCGTAAAGAAGCTGAACGCCACGAGGTCAGCGCCATCTTTATAAAAGCGGATTACATGTGGTTTCGTGCAGTGCCAGCGACATCTAGTGGTGGGGACTAGATGTGGCTCCCTGCAGTTCCCCCTTTCTATTATAAAGCGCAGCAGGTGAAGGTAGAGGTTTGATCTCTGATAAACAAAAGGACATTGTGAAGACCCCAGGCCAGGTGGCCAGCCAGGCTGGTGCCTCACCCGTCCGGTACCTTTTCTCAGAGATGGGATGTCGGTACCAACCCATATGCAATCAAACATGCCTTCCATGAGGCTGCTAAGAGCATACCTCATGTGCAGTACTTTGTCTTGCAGCCTGAGCGCCAATGAATGTCGTGTTCCCAACACCAACCCTCTGCCTATCCTTGTGCAATGGGCACTTCAGGCCCTAAGGGTGCAAGGGCCAGGGGAAACTAGGTGCTCTTTAGGGCCGACAGCCAAATCTGGGGGGAGGACCCACATTCCAAAGCGGCAAGTGCTTGAGAAATAACTACCTTGTCCCGCCTGGTCTGGGCTTGCAGGCGACAAATCAACCAGAGGCACAGCGCACAGCCCCCAAGGCAGCAAACTGCAAACATCCCTACCCCTACCCACTCCTTGAAGAAGGAAAAGGCAGAAGAAAGCCAAGAGGTAAAACCCTCAGCCAGGCTAAGGTCCACTCGCGTGGAATTGATCATAACAATAGCTTGTCTTAGTTCTTCCAATTCCGCATCAAAATCTAGGGACCAATTCCCTGCCAAGTACAAGGACAGTTGCTTTGACAGATTTGCTGCCCTTGTAAAGTTTTCATATTGAACACTAGTGATACATAAGGCATTAAGTTTCCATTCACATCCCAACTGAGCGATTTGCCAAAGAACATCAATTTGCTCCTGAACTAGGTCCACCCTTTGATTTAGGATCATAATGCCACCTTTGAGTTGGGAATTTAAATTTGATTGTGTGTCTAAGGCGGCAGCTGTGGAAGAAGCCAAGGTATTTAAGGTAGAGGCGGTTTGAACGGAAGAAGCCATGGCTACACCAGCGGCTGTAGCTGCGGCAGCAGCAGCCGCCACCGCAGCAATAACAGCGGCCGTAATTCCAAAATCTCTCTTATGCCTGAACAAAGACAATGTACTAGGAGCCTCTACAGGCACGGGGACCCAACGGGGGACCCTAAGTACCATGGCTCTGTGATAGAGTGTTGCGTCCCAACATTGGGACAAATAACAAGAAGCATTAGAACAATTGCTGAAAGAAAAGTTACTAAGGACAAACATGAATGGTGGATGGACACACACCGGGGTGGGGGCATAAGAGGCATTTTTTCCTAGGTATTCTCCTATCCGGGTGACACCCCCGAGCACTCCCCCAAATCTCCATTCAAGGAATTCGCTCAGGAATAGTAGCTCATGGACTACTCCAGACACATTATTACGGGCAACTGTCCCCCCCCGTAATAAAACAAAGGGTGTCATATCTGTGCAGCTACCATTAACCCCACACAGAACCCACTTTGAAAATGGGTTCATATTACTATCCTGTAGAAATGGTCCCTCCTTCCACGACAACTGTAAAGGAAAAAGCCCTTTCATATTCGGGGAATAAGTAAAGGTCCGTCCCACATCTGCCCAGCCCACAGTACTGGACTGGCATTCCGTCCATGGCCAAAGGTCCCCTTCATAAGTTCCCATACAGTGAGGTGCCAGGCGTGGTTGAGGCAGAGTCACAGTACCTCTCTGGCCACGAAAAAAGGTACCATTGAGCCATATCACCTCTTCTGAGAAGGGGTAACTATAAGCTTTGTGGGACGAATTCTGAAAGGTAGATTCTGGGCCCCATCTCCTGTTCCCCCTAAACCAAGCAAATGCCTGCATCTCCAGTTGTATACAAGAGTCACGTTCACGGGCGAGAGTAAAGCAGAGACTTCCACTTTCCTCGAAGTGTCGAGCCTCCCCCAGGGGGGCAAGGGTCAGGTCTTTAACAACCGTAGGGAGATTGAGACCTTGCTGAGTAGTGAAGAACCGAGGAAGGACTCTCGCCGTGTGGCGAACGGGCAGGGGCTTGGGGAAAACAGACAGGATGCCCCAGCGCAATTCTCCTCTACTAGTCTCCAGGCACATAAGGATCAGCATCCACAGGATCTTTGGCACTCGTACTTGGATGGCCATCCTCGTCCCCTGGACTCTCCTCTGGAGTTGATGTCAGCGTCTTGACTAGCCGGCCGGGACCCAATGTGGCGATTCCTGGTCCTGTGGAAAGACACAAACAGCTCCCCTGGATCTTACCAAAGCAGGATCCGGTCCCTTCCATTATTATCCAACACATCCTTCCACATGACCAGTTCCGGATGTGCTTGTGCCCCCTGGTGACAATGTCTGTCTGCTGCAGACCTATCATGAACATCCAAAACTAAAAAATTAAGGGTATAGAGTGCTAGAGAGACTCTCTCCTTGGGGGTTGCATTCTCCGCTATCCCCCTTCGTTGCTTAAAAAGGATAGCTTTTAAACTTTTATTTGCTCTCTCCACATACCTTGGCCTTGTGGGTTGTAAGGTAGGCCAGTAGTGTGGGCAACCTGCATCTGGGCACAGAAGGCACGAAAGCCAGAGGAAGCATAAGCAGGGCCATTGTCAGTCTTTAGGCGTCGCGGTTTTCCCCAAGACGCCCAGGCTTCCAAACAATGAGTTTTTACATGAGTAACCTTTTCCCCTGCAAGAGGAGAAGCATGTATGATTCCTGAGCAAGTATCCACCGAGACGTGCAGGTATTTAAGCTTGCCAAATTCCAAGACATGAGTAACACCATCTGCCAAAGATCACCAGGTCTTAGGCCCCGTGGGTTCACACCCACATGTGGAGAAGGCAGGAAAGTGACACAGGATTGACAAGCCTTAACAATATCACGTGCCTCAGACCTAGAAATGGCAAAGGTCTTTCTTAAGGTGTTAGCAGGAACATGATACAGTCTATGGAACTCGGTGGCCATATCTTTAGGACTACTCATGGCTAACATAGTCATCCGCGTGGCTTTGTCTACCAAGTCATTTGCTTGAGATATAGGTCCTGGTAACAAGGAGTGAGCACGAACATGAGTAACATAGAAGGGGGAAGAGCGTTGCCAAATGAGAGATTGAATTTGAGAAAGAATGTTTGAGACAGGACTAGCAGAACGAATAGAAGCAGCAATTTCCAGTCAACAACTGCATTAGCCACATACTGTGAGTCTGTGAACAAATTAAAGGGACTACCAAAAGTCTGAAACACCTCCAAGACAATCATGCATTCCACAATTTGGGGAGAGTCAGGCCTATAGAACTTCACCACAGGTTCTGAGCCCTGAACCATATAAGCTCCGCGACCTGTTTTTGAGCCATCAGTGAAAATGGCAGGGGCTGAGGGCAAGGGCCCTTTGATGTGACCCGGGAAAATAGACTAAATTTTTTTCCACGAAGGACAGAATGGGGCTTTTTGGGTAATGGTTATCTATAGGATTTGGAAAAGCACACATAAGAATGCTCCATTCATCAACCGTACCGGATAGAGTCTCTACTTGTTCCTTAGTATAGGGGATGATAAGCTTATCAGGCAACTTTGCAAAATGAGTTAGGCACAATTTCAAACCCAAACAAGCCTGTTGGGCAACCAACTGTGGAAGTACTGCAGGGTACGAGCTCCCAAGGAATGTCCATGAATCCACAAAAGAGGGCCGTCCTGCCATAGCACTCCCGTGGGGACATCCCTTGTTTTTAGAATACAAAGAAGAAGTGGACTAGAAGGGTCAAAGCGTTTAAGCTGTGCCTTCATAAGGGGCCTTTTCTATTTTGCTTAAGGCTTGACGAGCTGGCTCAGTGAGCACACGAGGAGAGGTAATCTCAGGATCACCCTCCAAAATGGAAAACAATGGTAACAAATCTGCACGTGGGACATGGAGAAAACCTCGCAACCAATTAATGTCCCCCAAAAGTTTTTGAAAATCATTTAATGTATGCAAATGGGAGGTACGGATGCAAATTTTTTGAGGGTTTCACAGACTGAAGGCCAATGACGGACCCAAGGAAATTTACTGAATCCGTTTGCTGGACCTTCTCTGGGGCAATAAAAAGACCCTTATGTTCCAATGCCTTGACGACCTCCTGAAAGGAGACATGCAAAACATCTAAGGTGGGGGCTGTGAGTAGGATATCATCCATATAGTGGATCATACGTAAAGAGGGGAACTGTTGTCTTACTACAAATAACACTGAGTCTACATAAAGCTGGCACATAGTGGGACTGTTGGACATCCCTTGTGGCAACACACGCCACTGAAAGCGGGCATCAGGCTTCTCATGATTTACAGCTGGTATGTGAAAGCAAAACGCTCTCTGTCCTGAGGGCAAAGGGTATGGAGAAAAAACAGTCTTTAATATCTAAAACCATCACTGGCCATTCCCTGGGGAGAGCAGAAAGCGCTGGCAGGCCCCTCTGAACTGGGCCCAGGACCTGCATTTGAGCATTGACAGCCCTCAAATCATGTAATAATCGCCACTTTCCAGAGGACTTTTTTAATCACAAATATAGGTGTGTTCCAAGGGGAAATAGAGGCTCCAGGTGGCCTAACTGCAATTGGTTCCTCAATTAACCTCTGGGCTGCTTCCAGTTTTTCCTGTGAGAGGGGCCACTGAGGAACCCACACTGGCTTATGAGTCATCCAGGGTATGGGCACCTGTTCAAAATTGGAAGCAGAATTTTCAGTGGTCCCTAAGAAAAACCCAACCCAAAGCGATCCAGCTTCTCCTCCGGGATGATGGGCTGAGGTCGCCCTTGAAGGTGCTTCCCTAGACCTGAGCCTGGAACAAAGCCCTGAATTTTCATCATATTTTTACTAGCTTCTGAATATTCATTAGTCAAGCGGAGATTCATCTGGGTCTGAATATCTCTTCCCCATAAATTAATGGGAACATCCAACACAAAAGGTTGGATTTTTCCCTTTTGACCCTCTGTAGTGGTCCATGTTAACTCCTTGCACTCATATGTGGTGTTTTAGCATACCCTAAGCCTTGCAAGATCTGAGCTGATCTCTGCAAGGGCCAGGCCTTTTGGCCAAGAATCCAATTTTATTATACTTTTATCTGCCCCAGTGGTCCACCAGTCCTGAGAATTCTCTTCCTTCTATGGTCAGGCGCAGAAGGGGTCTTTGATCCAACTCCAAAGACAAGCAGGTCAAGTCCACACCGGTAAGACCCAAGGCTCTTGTCACCCCTTTCCTTATCTAGTGCAGGAAATAGAGAATGGTTAGAAGGCAAAATCAGCAATTGGGCAATACGGTCCCCAGGGGCCACTGACACTGCCCCATAGGGGAATGACAAAGAATTTTAATTACACCTGTATAATCTGGATCGATAACACCGGGGAAGACTATGAGACCCTTTAAAGTAGAGGAGGAGCGCCCCAATAGAAGCCCACCGTATCTCTTGCTAGCGGGCCAGACACATCTGTGTCCAGGATTTGCACGCCCATTTCCGGAGTTAAGACCAATCCGGAGGTGGCACAGAGGTCCAGGCCTGCGGAGCCCGATGTTGCTCTCCGGGCTGAGGCAGCGGGGGATCTGGCGCCACAGTCACCGGGACCTGAGGTGTCTGCATTGCCCCATAGATTTGTGGGCCCTGGGGACGTGGGCCCTTCCCCCCGTTTTTTTTGGTCCTGATTACTTGAAAGAGGGGGGAGGGGGCAGACCATTAATATCCCTCACAGATCTACATTCATTAGCCCAGTGTTTCCCTTCTTACATCTAGGACAAGTCCCAGGGGGGGCGCTGTGCCGGTCCCCGCATCTCGGACAGGGGCTGGGCTATCCGCTTGAGGACATTGGCGTTTAAAATGTCCCAATTGACCACATCGGAAACAGCCCTTTTGAGTCCCTGTCCGGTGAGCCTTAGCGGCAGCTAGGACCGCTGCTGCTAATCCTGCATTAGACAGAGCCCCCCCTATCTCTCGACAGGCTTTGAGCCAGTCATCCAATGTTCCTTTCTTACTGGTTGTATAGCCTTTTTGCACTCCTTAGTGGCCTGTTCAATATTGAGCTGTTGTATAAATGGCATGTTGTGGTCAGCAAGGCCAATTGTCTTTTCTGCCACTTCCAACATTCTAGCTGAGAAATCAGAAAATGACTCTGTAGGGCCCTGAACAATCTTAGTCAACTGTCCTGCGGCCTCTCCTTATTGTGGAGCTCCTTCCATGCCTGATAATGAATATTATTAATTTGGATATACACGTCTGGATGAAAATCGAGCTGATCTGTAAGAAAGGGACCAGTCCCAGAGCATATCAGAAGACCAGTCCAGTCCCTTTCATAATATTCTGCCTAGCTTGCTCTGGGCTTTATCAGAAATCAGTGATCTGAAATCCAAATATTGCCCCCTCGTTAGGCAAGCCGGGCTAAATCTAACCAATCACCAGGAGTAAGGTTGTGCTGCGTGAGTCTGCGAAGCAGCATAAGTGAATAATCAGCAGTGGGTCCAAAGTCTTTGCAGGCCTGGACTAAATCTTTAAGTTCCGTATAGGGGATTGGCTCCCAGCCTCTTTGATTGGTAGTGTTATTCAAAAAAACCCGGGGAAAGCGGAGGCCAGGCGGGACCACGTGCGCGGCTTAACAAAATGGCTGCGATCCTCGGCTGGGACATAGGGGGGGGGAACATGAGGGCGTGGCAGAGCACTAGGCGGTGCTCGGTTTCGAATACCAACTTCCTCTTTTAAGGCACTCCTCCCCTAACCGCGGGAGGGCAGACAAGCCTGCCCACAAACTGAGTATCCTGAGTACAAAGCAAAGCTGCCTCCTCTAAATCCTGTCCCTCTGTCCCACTGGAGTCCTCCTGATCAGAAGCAGAACTACTGCCGTGATCGTCCCGTATACTCAGGTGTCGCAGCGGCTGTAGGGAAGGATATAACCCCACAGCCCCCTGCTGCGGCGGGGCCCTAGGGAAGTCCTCACCCCTCATGTGCATACAGCCGGAGCCCTCATTACTCTCTTCTAACGGGGGTGCCTTCTCGCTACATGGCAGGGGAACCTTGTTCCTTGAAATGACTGGCCACATTGGGAACTCCTCCCGGGAACTGACTGGCCCTTTTTTCCTGTACTTCCTTATATAATCTGGGTTTGCTATCCCCACTTGCATCGATTCTGACAAACTATCCTGATGTTGTCTGAGCCGTCTCCGGCCCTCCTGAAGTGGGTCCGGGTGCGTCCAGAACATAAACCTAGAATGTATCATCCTCCAGAAAGGGAGGGTACCTCGACCTAAGTGCCCCTCCTCCGTAGCCGCCTCAAGGGTCTTTTCCCAGCTTTTCCCATGAGGGCAATGAGATCTCCGACACCGCAAACCATGGAGGGCCGCAGCATCAATGTCCTTAACAATCTTGTGATAGTGGCATTAGAGACCTTTAGATCACGTGGGTTTCAAAACTTCCTTTATAGGCTGAGTAAAATCAATGGGAGAAAACCGTGCACTCGATGTATTGCCCATCACGAGCGGGAAAGGGCTGGAAATGAAACTAACAGCCAGCCCCACGCTATCTACTGAGGATTTATTGACTCAAGGCTCCAAGGACCAAAGACCCGCGTTGTCTACCGCGGGTTTAACGGTCCAGGCTATTAGCAGACTAGGCAGGATAGAAATGAACGCAAAACAATAGAAAGGCCCAGACAAAACAAACAAAAAACAGCAAGAACAGCGAGGCCCTCAGACACGGACATGACTGAGACACAGAAAAGAAAAGAAAAAAAAAGAAAGAATGACTTACCGGTACCTTCCTCTCCGTGTGTCGAGTTCTGAATCCTCCTTTGGTCCTTCCCTGGTGACCACAAGGCTCCCGGCGTCCCGGAACTTTCGGCACCACTTTGCGGCGAGCCCCCCGACCAGCGGGAAAGAACAATCACCACACGAGGATCCTTCTTGATCACACTTTAATGGAGAGCTCTTGGTTAACAGGAGAGCGGAAGGAGAAGGACGCGGGGGCGGGATGTGCAGCTACCTTTATAGGGGGATGGGCAATAAGGCACCTACGGATTGGCTGCTCACCCGCTTGTCACCGCCAGGCGCCACGGGATAGGCTCAGGACAGGTTGCGTCAAGCGCATGCGCGTACCTTGAATACGTTTGGCGCGAAAGCACTGTCGTAAAGAAGCTGAACGCCACGAGGTCAGCGCCATCTTTATAAAAGCGGATTACATGTGGTTTCGTGCAGTGCCAGCGACATCTAGTGGTGGGGACTAGATGTGGCTCCCTGCAGTTCCCCCTTTCTATTATAAAGCGCAGCAGGTGAAGGTAGAGGTTTGATCTCTGATAAACAAAAGGACATTGTGAAGACCCCAGGCCAGGTGGCCAGCCAGGCTGGTGCCTCACCCGTCCGGTACCTTTTCTCAGAGATGGGATGTCGGTACCAACCCATATGCAATCAAACATGCCTTCCATGAGGCTGCTAAGAGCATACCTCATGTGCAGTACTTTGTCTTGCAGCCTGAGCGCCAATGAATGTCGTGTTCCCAACACCAACCCTCTGCCTATCCTTGTGCAATGGGCACTTCAGGCCCTAAGGGTGCAAGGGCCAGGGGAAACTAGGTGCTCTTTAGGGCCGACAGCCAAATCTGGGGGGAGGACCCACATTCCAAAGCGGCAAGTGCTTGAGAAATAACTACCTTGTCCCGCCTGGTCTGGGCTTGCAGGCGACAAATCAACCAGAGGCACAGCGCACAGCCCCCAAGGCAGCAAACTGCAAACATCCCTACCCCTACCCACTCCTTGAAGAAGGAAAAGGCAGAAGAAAGCCAAGAGGTAAAACCCTCAGCCAGGCTAAGGTCCACTCGCGTGGAATTGATCATAACAATAGCTTGTCTTAGTTCTTCCAATTCCGCATCAAAATCTAGGGACCAATTCCCTGCCAAGTACAAGGACAGTTGCTTTGACAGATTTGCTGCCCTTGTAAAGTTTTCATATTGAACACTAGTGATACATAAGGCATTAAGTTTCCATTCACATCCCAACTGAGCGATTTGCCAAAGAACATCAATTTGCTCCTGAACTAGGTCCACCCTTTGATTTAGGATCATAATGCCACCTTTGAGTTGGGAATTTAAATTTGATTGTGTGTCTAAGGCGGCAGCTGTGGAAGAAGCCAAGGTATTTAAGGTAGAGGCGGTTTGAACGGAAGAAGCCATGGCTACACCAGCGGCTGTAGCTGCGGCAGCAGCAGCCGCCACCGCAGCAATAACAGCGGCCGTAATTCCAAAATCTCTCTTATGCCTGAACAAAGACAATGTACTAGGAGCCTCTACAGGCACGGGGACCCAACGGGGGACCCTAAGTACCATGGCTCTGTGATAGAGTGTTGCGTCCCAACATTGGGACAAATAACAAGAAGCATTAGAACAATTGCTGAAAGAAAAGTTACTAAGGACAAACATGAATGGTGGATGGACACACACCGGGGTGGGGGCATAAGAGGCATTTTTTCCTAGGTATTCTCCTATCCGGGTGACACCCCCGAGCACTCCCCCAAATCTCCATTCAAGGAATTCGCTCAGGAATAGTAGCTCATGGACTACTCCAGACACATTATTACGGGCAACTGTCCCCCCCCGTAATAAAACAAAGGGTGTCATATCTGTGCAGCTACCATTAACCCCACACAGAACCCACTTTGAAAATGGGTTCATATTACTATCCTGTAGAAATGGTCCCTCCTTCCACGACAACTGTAAAGGAAAAAGCCCTTTCATATTCGGGGAATAAGTAAAGGTCCGTCCCACATCTGCCCAGCCCACAGTACTGGACTGGCATTCCGTCCATGGCCAAAGGTCCCCTTCATAAGTTCCCATACAGTGAGGTGCCAGGCGTGGTTGAGGCAGAGTCACAGTACCTCTCTGGCCACGAAAAAAGGTACCATTGAGCCATATCACCTCTTCTGAGAAGGGGTAACTATAAGCTTTGTGGGACGAATTCTGAAAGGTAGATTCTGGGCCCCATCTCCTGTTCCCCCTAAACCAAGCAAATGCCTGCATCTCCAGTTGTATACAAGAGTCACGTTCACGGGCGAGAGTAAAGCAGAGACTTCCACTTTCCTCGAAGTGTCGAGCCTCCCCCAGGGGGGCAAGGGTCAGGTCTTTAACAACCGTAGGGAGATTGAGACCTTGCTGAGTAGTGAAGAACCGAGGAAGGACTCTCGCCGTGTGGCGAACGGGCAGGGGCTTGGGGAAAACAGACAGGATGCCCCAGCGCAATTCTCCTCTACTAGTCTCCAGGCACATAAGGATCAGCATCCACAGGATCTTTGGCACTCGTACTTGGATGGCCATCCTCGTCCCCTGGACTCTCCTCTGGAGTTGATGTCAGCGTCTTGACTAGCCGGGCCGGGACCCAATGTGGCGATTCCTGGTCCTGTGGAAAGACACAAACAGCTCCCCTGGATCTTACCAAAGCAGGATCCGGTCCCTTCCATTTATTATCCAACACATCCTTCCACATGACCAGTTCCGGATGTGCTTGTGCCCCCTGGTGACAATGTCTGTCTGCTGCAGACCTATCATGAACATCCAAAACTAAAAAATTAAGGGTATAGAGTGCTAGAGAGACTCTCTCCTTGGGGGTTGCATTCTCCGCTATCCCCCTTCGTTGCTTAAAAAGGATAGCTTTTAAACTTTTATTTGCTCTCTCCACAATACCTTGGCCTTGTGGGTTGTAAGGTAGGCCAGTAGTGTGGGCAACCTGCATCTGGGCACAGAAGGCACGAAAGCCAGAGGAAGCATAAGCAGGGCCATTGTCAGTCTTTAGGCGTCGCGGTTTTCCCCAAGACGCCCAGGCTTCCAAACAATGAGTTTTTACATGAGTAACCTTTTCCCCTGCAAGAGGAGAAGCATGTATGATTCCTGAGCAAGTATCCACCGAGACGTGCAGGTATTTAAGCTTGCCAAATTCCAAGACATGAGTAACATCCATCTGCCAAAGATCACCAGGTCTTAGGCCCCGTGGGTTCACACCCACATGTGGAGAAGGCAGGAAAGTGACACAGGATTGACAAGCCTTAACAATATCACGTGCCTCAGACCTAGAAATGGCAAAGGTCTTTCTTAAGGTGTTAGCAGGAACATGATACAGTCTATGGAACTCGGTGGCCATATCTTTAGGACTACTCATGGCTAACATAGTCATCCGCGTGGCTTTGTCTACCAAGTCATTTGCTTGAGATATAGGTCCTGGTAACAAGGAGTGAGCACGAACATGAGTAACATAGAAGGGGGAAGAGCGTTGCCAAATGAGAGATTGAATTTGAGAAAGAATGTTTGAGACAGGACTAGCAGAACGAATAGAAGCAGCAATTTCCAGTCCAACAACTGCATTAGCCACATACTGTGAGTCTGTGAACAAATTAAAGGGACTACCAAAAGTCTGAAACACCTCCAAGACAATCATGCATTCCACAATTTGGGGAGAGTCAGGCCTATAGAACTTCACCACAGGTTCTGAGCCCTGAACCATATAAGCTCCGCGACCTGTTTTTGAGCCATCAGTGAAAATGGCAGGGGCTGAGGGCAAAGGGCCCTTTGATGTGACCCGGGGAAAATAGACTAAATTTTTTTCCACGAAGGACAGAATGGGGCTTTTTGGGTAATGGTTATCTATAGGATTTGGAAAAGCACACATAAGAATGCTCCATTCATCAACCGTACCGGATAGAGTCTCTACTTGTTCCTTAGTATAGGGGATGATAAGCTTATCAGGCAACTTTGCAAAATGAGTTAGGCACAATTTCAAACCCAAACAAGCCTGTTGGGCAACCAACTGTGGGAAGTACTGCAGGGTACGAGCTCCCAAGGAATGTCCATGAATCCACAAAAGAGGGCCGTCCTGCCATAGCACTCCCGTGGGGACATCCCTTGTTTTTAGAATACAAAGAAGAAGTGGACTAGAAGGGTCAAAGCGTTTAAGCTGTGCCTTCATAAGGGCCTTTTCTATTTTGCTTAAGGCTTGACGAGCTGGCTCAGTGAGCACACGAGGAGAGGTAATCTCAGGATCACCCTCCAAAATGGAAAACAATGGTAACAAATCTGCACGTGGGACATGGAGAAAACCTCGCAACCAATTAATGTCCCCCAAAAGTTTTTGAAAATCATTTAATGTATGCAAATGGGAGGTACGGATGCAAATTTTTTGAGGTTTCACAGACTGAAGGCCAATGACGGACCCAAGGAAATTTACTGAATCCGTTTGCTGGACCTTCTCTGGGGCAATAAAAAGACCCTTATGTTCCAATGCCTTGACGACCTCCTGAAAGGAGACATGCAAAACATCTAAGGTGGGGGCTGTGAGTAGGATATCATCCATATAGTGGATCATACGTAAAGAGGGGAACTGTTGTCTTACTACAAATAACACTGAGTCTACATAAAGCTGGCACATAGTGGGACTGTTGGACATCCCTTGTGGCAACACACGCCACTGAAAGCGGGCATCAGGCTTCTCATGATTTACAGCTGGTAATGTGAAAGCAAAACGCTCTCTGTCCTGAGGGCAAAGGGGTATGGAGAAAAAACAGTCTTTAATATCTAAAACCATCACTGGCCATTCCCTGGGGAGAGCAGAAAGCGCTGGCAGGCCCCTCTGAACTGGGCCCAGGACCTGCATTTGAGCATTGACAGCCCTCAAATCATGTAATAATCGCCACTTTCCAGAGGACTTTTTAATCACAAATATAGGTGTGTTCCAAGGGGAAATAGAGGGCTCCAGGTGGCCTAACTGCAATTGTTCCTCAATTAACCTCTGGGCTGCTTCCAGTTTTTCCTGTGAGAGGGGCCACTGAGGAACCCACACTGGCTTATGAGTCATCCAGGGTATGGGCACCTGTTCAAAATTGGAAGCAGAATTTTCAGTGGTCCCTAAGAAAAACCCAACCCAAAGCGATCCAGCTTCTCCTCCGGGATGATGGGCTGAGGTCGCCCTTGAAGGTGCTTCCCTAGACCTGAGCCTGGAACAAAGCCCTGAATTTTCATCATATTTTTACTAGCTTCTGAATATTCATTAGTCAAGCGGAGATTCATCTGGGTCTGAATATCTCTTCCCCATAAATTAATGGGAACATCCAACACAAAAGGTTGGATTTTTCCCTTTTGACCCTCTGTAGTGGTCCATGTTAACTCCTTTGCACTCATATGTGGTGTTTTAGCAAACCCTAAGCCTTGCAAGATCTGAGCTGATCTCTGCAAGGGCCAGGCTTTTGGCCAAGAATCCAATTTTATTATACTTTTATCTGCCCCAGTGTCCACCAGTCCTGAGAATTCTCTTCCTTCTATGGTCAGGCGCAGAAGGGGTCTTTGATCCAACTCCAAAGACAAGCAGGTCAAGTCCACACCGGTAGACCCAAGGCTCTTGTCACCCCTTTCCTTATCTAGTGCAGGAAATAGAGAATGGTTAGAAGGCAAAATCAGCAATTGGGCAATACGGTCCCCAGGGGCCACTGACACTGCCCCATAGGGGGAATGACAAAGAATTTTAATTACACCTGTATAATCTGGATCGATAACACCGGGGAAGACTATGAGACCCTTTAAAGTAGAGGAGGAGCGCCCCAAAAGAAGGCCCACCGTATCTCTTGCTAGCGGGCCAGACACATCTGTGTCCAGGATTTGCACGCCCATTTCCGGAGTTAAGACCAATCCGGAGGTGGCACAGAGGTCCAGGCCTGCGGAGCCCGATGTTGCTCTCCGGGCTGAGGCAGCGGGGGATCTGGCGCCACAGTCACCGGGACCTGAGGTGTCTGCATTGCCCCATAGATTTGTGGGCCCTGGGGACGTGGGCCCTTCCCCCCGTTTTTTTGGTCCTGATTACTTGAAAGAGGGGGGAGGGGCAGACCATTAATATCCCTCACAGATCTACATTCATTAGCCCAGTGTTTTCCCTTCTTACATCTAGGACAAGTCCCAGGGGGGCGCTGTGCCGGTCCCGCATCTCGGACAGGGGCTGGGCTATCCGCTTGAGGACATTGGCGTTTAAAATGTCCCAATTGACCACATCGGAAACAGCCCTTTTGAGTCCCTGTCCGTTGAGCCTTAGCGGCAGCTAGGACCGCTGCTGCTAATCCTGCATTAGACAGAGGCCCCCCTATCTCTCGACAGGCTTTGAGCCAGTCATCCAATGTTCCCTTTCTTACTGGTTGTATAGCCTTTTTGCACTCCTTAGTGGCCTGTTCAAATATTAGCTGTTGTATAAATGGCATGTTGTGGTCAGCAAGGCCAATTGTCTTTTCTGCCACTTCCAACATTCTAGCTGAGAAATCAGAAAATGACTCTGTAGGGCCCTGAACAATCTTAGTCAACTGTCCTGCGGCCTCTCCCTTATTGTGGAGCTCCTTCCATGCCTGATAATGAATATTATTAATTTGGATATACACGTCTGGATGAAAATCGAGCTGATCTGTAAGAAAGGGACCAGTCCCCAGAAGCATATCAGAAGACCAGTCCCAGTCCCCTTTCATAATATTCTGCCTAGCTTGCTCTTGGGCTTTATCAGAAATCAGTGATCTGAAATCCAAATATTGCCCCCTCGTTAGGCAAGCCCGGGCTAAATCTAACCAATCACCAGGAGTAAGGTTGTGCTGCGTGAGTCTGCGAAGCAGCATAAGTGAATAATCAGCAGTGGGTCCAAAGTCTTTGCAGGCCTGGACTAAATCTTTAAGTTCCGTATAGGGGATTGGCTCCCAGCCTCTTTGATTGGTAGTGTTATTCAAAAAAACCGGGAAAGCGGAGGCCAGGCGGGACCACGTGCGCGGCTTAACAAAATGGCTGCGATCCTCGGCTGGGACATAGGGGGGGGGAACATGAGGGCGTGGCAGAGCACTAGGCGGTGCTCGGTTTCGAATACCAACTTCCTCTTTTAAGGCACTCCTCCCCCTAACCGCGGGAGGGCAGACAAGCCTGCCCACAAACTGAGTATCCTGAGTACAAAGCAAAGCTGCCTCCTCTAAATCCTGTCCCTCTGTCCCACTGGAGTCCTCCTGATCAGAAGCAGAACTACTGCCGTGATCGTCCCGTATACTCAGGTGTCGCAGCGGCTGTAGGGAAGGATATAACCCCACAGCCCCCTGCTGCGGCGGGGCCCTAGGGAAGTCCTCACCCCTCCTGTGCATACAGCCGGAGCCCTCATTACTCTCTTCTAACGGGGGTGCCTTCTCCTCTACATGGCAGGGAACCTTGTCCTTGAAATGACTGGCCACATTGGGAACTCCTCCCGGGAACTGACTGGCCCTTTTTTCCTGTACTTCCTTATATAATCTGGGTTTGCTATCCCCACTTGCATCAGATTCTGACAAACTATCCTGATGTTGTCTGAGCCGTCTCCGGCCCTCCTGAAGTGGGTCCGGGTGGCTTCCAGAACATAAACAAGAATGTATCATCCTCCAGAAAGGGAGGGTACCTCGACCTAAGTGCCCCTCCTCCCTAGCCGCCTCAAGGTCTTTACCCAGCTTTTCCCATGAGGGCAATGAGAGATCTCCGGACACCGCAAACCATGGAGCCGCAGCATCAATGTCCTTAACAATCTTTTTAATAGTGGCATTAGAGACCTTTAGATCACGTTGTTTCAAAACTTCCTTTATAGGCTGAGTAAAATCAATGGGAGAAAACCGTGCACTCGATGTATTGCCCATCACGAGCTGGAAGGCTGGAAATGAAACTAACAGCCAGCCCCACGCTATCTACTGAGGATTTATCTGACTCAAGGCTCCAAGGACCAGAGCCGCGTTGTCTACCGCGGGTTTAACCGGTCCAGGCTATTAGCAGACTAGGCAGGATAGAAATGAACGCAAAACAATAGAAAGGCCCAGACAAAACAAACAAAAAACAGCAAGAACAGCGAGGCCCTCAGACACGGACATGACTGAGACACAGAAAAGAAAAGAAAAAAAAAGAAAGAATGACTTACCGGTACCTTCCTCTCCGTGTGTCGAGTTCTGAATCCTCCTTTGGTCCTTCCCTGGTGACCACAAGGCTCCCGGCGTCCCGGAACTTTCGGCACCACTTTGCGGCGAGCCCCCCCGACCAGCGGGAAAGAACAATCACCACACGAGGATCCTTCTTGATCACACTTTAATGGAGAGCTCTTGGTTAACAGGAGAGCGGAAGGAGAAGGACGCGGGGGCGGGATGTGCAGCTACCTTTATAGGGGGATGGGCAATAAGGCACCTACGGATTGGCTGCTCACCCGCTTGTCACCCCCAGGCGCCACGGGATAGGCTCAGGACAGGTTGCGTCAAGCGCATGCGCGTACCTTGAATACGTTTGGCGCGAAAGCACTGTCGTAAAGAAGCTGAACGCCACGAGGTCAGCGCCATCTTTATAAAAGCGGATTACATGTGGTTTCGTGCAGTGCCAGCGACATCTAGTGGTGGGGACTAGATGTGGCTCCCTGCACCCGAGGGGTTCTCAGAGGTGGCCAGTGTGATGTCTCTTCCGGAAAGCAGCCAGATCTGTAGCAGGTGCTGGTTGTCATGGAACTGGGATGTACCCGTCTGCTTCAGATGGTGCACACTTGAGATGTTCAGAAAGGAAGTGAGACTAGTCAGGGGCTTATTATGCCATGAAAGAGGATCTGTGACCCCTCACTGTCCTGTGATTCTGTCCTTTCTCATGGCCTTAAACTGACTATCACTGGTGGCCCCTCCTGTCGCATTCCCTCAGAACCTAACCCGACAGTCCCGGTAAGAGCACCCGCCCATCTCCCTCTGTGCTGCTAATAAAGGTGATGGTGAGCCTCAAAAAAAAAAAAAAAGGTAGATTTCAGATGATGCCAGGATAACTCCTGTAAGAGTTGTAAGAATTGGGCTGGAGAGATGGCTTAGCAGTTAAGGCGCTTGCCTGCAAAGCTTAAGAACCCAGGTTTGATTCTCCAGGTCCCACGTGAGCCAGATGCACATTGTGGTGCATGCATCTGGAGTTTGTTTTCAGTGGCTAGAGGTCATGGCGTGCCCATTCTCTCTCTCTCTGTCTCTCTCCCTCTGTATCTAATAAATAAATCAATAACAACAAAAAACTATTAAAATATTTTTTAAAAACAGTTGTAAGAGTTGCTGTTTCACAGATAAACACCAGTGTCCCCTGTTCCTATCTTCAAACTAAGTATCAGCACATGGAAATCTCTCCTAAGGCTTTAGAAATGAGGCAGGTACAGAGTACAAGGATGCAAGGATGTTACTTGATGGCCACATCATTTTAATCTTTACTTCCCTGGTTGCTCCATATTCTCCTCTTTGTGGATCAACTTCTCTGCCTCCGTCTTACAAAGATACTTAATGTTCATACCCATATATTTATGCAACTCTCAATTTTGGTTAGAGAAGCTTCTCTTTTCAGATGTCACTGGGATGACTCCAAAGGCACCATAATGCTGAGAAGTGACAGAGGAGTGCTCAGCACTGAAATATCTGTAGCACAACTTGTGAGGCTCAGGTGGCAGAGGTGGCAGAAACAATGTAAGAGCCAAAGGAAGGGTAGGACTCCTTACAATGCACTCTTCCAGACACAAACTGGCCCAGATATCCATGATCTCACAATGCCTAGCACTACCTTCACAAGACCCTCAGAATAGGAGGAAAAGATGATCACATCAAAACTAGAGACAGACTAATGGAGACAGGGAGGGGATGGTGGATTTGTGAAGGCGAATGTGGGGGAGAGGAGGGAATTATCACGGATTACTATTTGCAAGTATGGAAGCTGTCAATCAAAAATAAAAATGTATACTTAGTGTTTTATGCTGGGCCCACAGGGGCCATACAGGCCACCTTCTGACTTACCAATTCTGCCTTATTCATCCTTGCAATGATCCTTTTGCTGTGCTAGGCAACATTCATGAATTCCAAAGTAGAATGTCGTTTTCTTTAGGGATATAATTCAGCTCTCCACAAATGTTGATTTTTGTGTAAAGAAAAAAAGATGGAAAGGAAGCTTTTGAAAATATTAACTAATAACTAGGAACTCTAGATGGTAAGATTTAGGTTCATTTTTATTTTGAGTACTTTTTTCCCACCTCCTCTGTGCTAAGAAAGTAACTCTTCTGCAGTCCACGTAGTAGCCTAGGACCATTGCTCTATGAGGACAAGCATCAAAGAACCAGTCACACACTGCCTCATGTCTCCCTAGAGCCTATGTTCTGGTTCTACATGAATAAGGCCCTCAACAAGCATGAGGTGCAGCGCTTCTACTCCCTGCACCACATCTTGGGCCTGTTGGGCAGTGGCCGGGCCTGGCTGCACAGCACTCTCAACGAACACTCCTTAGAGCACCACCTGCACATGCTCCTGACTAATGGTGACAGGCTCAGGTAACCTGTCACACCACAAGGGGCAAGTGGGCTGTCCTCCTGCAGCCCAAATCCATTCAGCTGTGCTCTGGGAAGATGTGATGGGAGAATATATGCAAGAATGCCTGTAAAGAGAACTGAGAAGACAGCCCAATGAGTAAAGCTGTTGTTGCACAAGCATGAGGATCCATGTTCAGATACTCAGAACCCAGAAAAATACTGGCTGTTACAATGCACACCAGTAATCCCATTGTTGGGGAAGCAGAGACTGAGAATCCCTGGAGCTTATGGCTAGCTACTCGAACTGAAGCAGTGAGATCTAGGTCCAGTTAGAGACCCTGTCCCCAAAAAACAAAAGTGAAAAAGTGATAAATGAAGACAACAGATGTCATACTCTGACCCCCACATGCATGCACATACCCACAGATAGGTGCCCACATGAGCATATACATATATTCCTGCACACCACACACACAAAAATGACTGTAAGGGGCTTTGCATGACACTGCAGGTAAGCCAGTTCCCACATCAGCACACACTATTAGGGTTTGGGCATAGACACAACTGTTATCTTAGGGTGCAGGCTGGGCTTCTCATGAATCTTTCATTTAATCAATCCTAAGTGGACTAAAAAAACATGGAAGGTTTTGTTGTTTTGGATTTTTGAAACAGGGTCTCATGTAGTCCATGCTGACCTTGAACTCCTGATTCTTCTGCATCCCTCCTAAGTACTGGGATTATAGGTATGCTCCAGTACACGTGATCTCACTTGTAGCCCAGGTTGGTCTTGAACTCCTGGCAATGTCACTGCCTCAGTCTCCCAAGGGTTAAAATTAAAATTAAAAGGAGTTAAAAGCCTGCACAACCAGGTCAGTTTGGTTCAAAATGTAGAAGATTTTTTTCATCCATCCATCCATCCATGCATGCATGCATGCGTATTGTTGTGCCTTAATGTCCAGTAAGACCCTGTCACTCTGACATGGGAGGTCTAGAGAGCAAGGATGGCTGTCACTAATGGTACCTGTGTGTTTCTCATGGCCTGAGGTAGGAGCCTGAGGATGTCTGAACCTCCCAAGCACTCCACAGCCTTACTTAACAAGAACATACTAAGGATTCTTAGAATGAAGCTTTGTTAGAATAACTCATAAAAATAAAATGAGAATAAAAACAAGGAGAGAAGAGAAAGGCATTATGAATCAGAAAACACCAAAAGCCACAATTCCCACCAAATTACAGCTTATTTAAGAATGGTAAAGCCAATTATCAATCAAATCTACCACATAACCTGTCCTGACATGGAAGGTACAATTAGCACTTCCAGATAAATCCTACATATCAGGCTTGGGGCAGTTATTTACCCAATGTAACTAGGCCATTACCTTTTGGGATGACTTCTGGTTTCACATGTTGCTTGCCCAACTGGATCCCTCTTTGTTGCTCTGTGGGCTCAACTAGGTTTGTTGAGTATGTGGACCTCCTATTTTGATCACCTGTGCTGAATGATGTGAGTTAACTTTTCCCAGGTCTCCACTAGTTCCCAGGTTCTGGCATGTGGGGGAGAGGAGGGGAGGTTGAGGAAGATGCCTGAATATGTACCAGACTGCTCAGCTGGTCCTGTTAGTCTTCTTTAGGAGCTGCTCAGCTGGTCCCTGCTTTCTTCTCCTTCAGGTTTCTTGACATTGTGAGGGTGGTGTGAAAGCAGAGTCCCTTCACCTGGGTTCTGCTCCTGAGGCTCAGGCAGGGCCAGGCACATACATAGCTCTTCCCAACAGACCACTAGAGAGGAGCCACAGTGGGAGCGGATTCAGCCTGCTTGTGTGGTTAGAGCTCTGGATCTTCTCCTAATTCTCTGTTGTGGTTAATTCCTTATACACATTCACTGTTTGGTGTAAGAGTGTGGTCTGGTGTTTTTCTGCTTATTTCCCACCCCCAGACTGCTTTGGTGTGGCTACAAGGCTGCCATATTAACTGGAAGTCTTCATGCAGTATTTTCTGGAAGGCTAGCTAGGTGCTCAATCATACATAGTGAATTCCAGGTCAGTGTGAGCTACATGGTGACTCTACCTTGGAGAAAAAAAAAAAAAAAAAGTATGCTGGCACTTCACTTTGGCCTTTTATGTCTTGGGTTTCCTTCAATTTTTCAGTGGAGGCTTGTACTGTGGGACTTGGTAATCTTGGTGGGTTTTTTTTTTTTTTTTTTTGCTAGGAGTTGTGCATCATGATTAGCCCATGTTAAGATTACTAAGGATGTAGCAATAGTACCTTTTATACAGTAGGAGTTGGGTAGCTTAGTCTAAATTGATCTAGGTAAGAATGCTGACCAGCAATTTCCTCACTTGGTATGCTGATTTGATTCAGGTGTCCCCCATAAACTTAGGTGTTCTGAATGCTAGGTTCCCAGCTGAAGATTTGTTGGGGGTGGGCTTGTGGGTGTTATAGCCAGCTCTCCCTGGCTAGTGTCTGGCACACTCCTGTTCCTGTTGTCCACCTGATGTTGGCCAGAGGGTGATTGCTCATGCAATCATTCTCCCCTGCCATCATGGAGCTTCCCCTTGAGCCTATAAGTCAAAATAAAGTGTTTTTTTTTTTTTTCCCCCAAAAGCTGCTCTTGGTCAGGCGATTTCTGGTAGACATCTGAGTGTGTAGCTTTGACCTTTTGGAGATGATCTTCAAGAGGAATGTGAAGGATTTGGAACCTTGGCCTAAGAGATGGCTTGCAGTGCTATAAGTACAGCTTGATGGACTAGTCTAGCCAGAGTTGAAAGACTTGAATATGGGCTGTGAAGTTTGGCTTATGAGGGTTAAAAAGATTTTTGCTTGGGCAGAGCTAGCAGTATGTGTGAGAGGCTTCCTGTTATGACTGTGTCCTGAAAATTTGTGCAGGGTTGCATTGTGTAGAAATGGACTGGTGTGAGCAGGATATGGCACAGAAAAAAATGAAATCTTTGGGCTTAAATTTCTCCCTATTCAAGTGCAATTAAGAGATTACAACCATTGAGATTGGGCCAGCTGACTTGCACTGGGACAACAGAAAATATGTAGCCTCTGTTGAAGGGGACTGAGTGCTCAAGGAGTGTCCTGTTCTTCAAAGTCGACTTCATCCCGCTGGCACCCTACTTGGTATTGTGGAGTATAATAAATGCAGGAAAGAGAGGGTCATTGATTTTGCAACGCAGTCTTGTGGTTTTTGGAAACAGCCATGGGCAGTGTGAAGCAGGTTTGCTGAATGCCTGCAGTGAGACCCAGTGGAATTGTGAGGATGTACCATGGGATGCAGTGGAGACCCAGTTGAGATGCTGGGACGAGATGGCTGCTAAGGAAAGCTGCCAGCCTCAATGAAGTTTTGTAGGAATGTGAGTAGTCTAGCTGGATGGGCAGAATTGGAATACCAGAGACTTGTTGCTGGTTAGAATTATCAGACATGGAGATTTGTCATTGACTAGAATTGTTGGACATGGAGCAACAATTTGATATTTGCCTTGTTAAGATCTTGTATTGCTTGAATATTTCTTTGCTATGCCCAATGCCATCCTTTGCAGTGTGAATGTTTATTCTGTGTCATTAGGAGATTCGGGAGGGGATTTTTAGTATTATGGCTCATTTAAAAGACATTGGAAAGCTGAGTGTGGTAGCACACGCCTTTAATCCCAGCACTCAGGAGGCAGAGATAGGAGGATCAACATGAGTTTGAGGCCACCCTGAGACTACATAGTTAATTCCAGGTCAGCCTGAGCCAGAGTGAGATCCTACCTTGAAAAATCAAAAATAAATAAATAAATAAAATAATAATAATGAAATAAAATAAAAGACCTTGAAGTATGGGGATGTTTCAATATCATTAGGATTGATAAAAAAAATATGGGGACATTTAAAGTTGGACTGAATGCATTGACGCATCATGGATGGTTATCAATTTATGGGGGCCAGGGTTGGAATGTGCTGGTTTGATTCAGGTGTCCCAATAAGCTTAGGTGTTCTGAATGCTAGGTTCCCAGCTGATAGAGATTTGGGAATTAACACCTCCTGGAAGCAGTGTATTGTTGGGGGTGGGCTTATGGGTGTTGTAGCCAGCTCCCCCTTGCTAGTGTTTGGCACACTCTCCTGTTCCTGATGTTCACCTTATGTTGGCCAGAGGGTGATATCCATTCTCTGCTCATGCCACCATTTTCACCTGGCAACATGGGGCTTCCCCTTGAGCCTGTAAGAAAAAATAAACCCTTTTTTCCTAAAAGCTGCTCTTGGTCAGGTTGATTTTTGCCAGCAATGTGAACCTGAATGTGACACTTCATAAGCTCAAAATGGCAGGGACTGGCTCAAAGCTGACGTTCAGCTGGATCGTCTGTATCCAGATAACCTCTGAATAGCAACCAGCAACAGCACACAATTTCCCTGCTAAGCCTCCTTACATAGGTGGGCCTGTGTTTATGGCTGACATTCAGAAGGGACCATTCCTGCCCATACCACTGCTGCCTCTCTCTTTATTACATCTTTATTAAAGGTAGGAGAGAACACAAGGAATATTTGGGACTTGGGATTCATCAATTCTGTGGGACATCCCCTGAACCCCAAAATCCTGTTTCAACAAAAAAAGTGGGGGTCAGGTGAACTACCTCTCCACCACAGACTAGGAAGCTGGTGCTTACTCTTGCTGCACATGTGCATATGGCCCCGGACAAATCACATCATCAGCAAGCCAACCAGAGGTGGAGAACCAGGAGCCGAGGCCTAACATTGCAGCAGGGAAAACAGGAGCCAGGAAACAAGGAAATGGGAAACCAGGATCCCAGGCCTACTCATGCCACATGTGTGTAGGGTCCTAGTCATATATGTGCAAGGTCCCACATGCCGCACACCAGTATCAGGGAGAACCTGAGTTGGAGAACCAAAAATAGCCCAAGTTTTATGTACACAGACATGAAATAAAATTGGATGAGCACTCATTCACAGCTTAACAATACCATGTATCATACATAAATGAACACACATTTTCTGATGTAAAGTTAGCACTATGATGACGACAGGCTTTCTAGAATGTCTTTTCTTCTTGTTTCTGATAATTTTTGTTGAAAACTTCCATAATTTCAGACAATAAACCGTAATTACCTCTCTGCACACATTACCCTTTACAGCTCCACTCTCCATCATATCCCCTCCCCCTCAATTAGTCTTTTATGTTGATGCCATCATCTTTTCTTCCTTCTATGATGGTCTTGAATAGGCAGTGCCAGGCACTGTGAGGTCATGGATATCCAGGCTAGTTTGTGTCTGGAAGAGTGCATTGTAGTCAGTCTGTCCCTTCCTTTAATTCTTACATTCTTTCTGGCACTATTTCCACAATGGACACCGAGCCTCGGAAGGTGTGACAAAGATGTTTCAGTGATGACTCTTCTGCTACTTCTTCTAAGCACTATGGTGCCTTTTGAGTCATCCCAGAGCTCACTGCCATCTGAAAAGAGAAGCTTCTCTAACCAAAAGTGAGAGTACCATTAATATATGGGTATGAACATTAATAGAAGTGCATATTGGGCAGTTTGATAAGCATAATATATGCAGTTAGCCAGACACCAGCAGGTGTTAAAAGCCTACGGCTCATGACCTGGTCATAGATATTCAGTATCAGGCATGTATTCCCTCCAACGGAGTGGGCCTCCAGTCCAAGTAGAGAGCAGTTTGTTTGGCCCCTTAACAGACATGCCACTATTGCACCTGTTGGCTCACTTGGCCTGCTGGCCCCACTTAAGTCTTGTAATGCCCACTGTTCTTTATTTCCACTGATGAATTCACTCTCTCCCATAGAGCTGCATGCAGCTAAGCTTTTTCTAGCTTTTTGTCAACATTGAAAGTTTTCTAGTAACAGTCTATGGCTTCTGAATGCACCATTGTCCAAAAAAGTAGATTTCCATATTGCTTATTCATACCCTCTAAGATTTTAATTAGCTTTCCCCCAACATTTCCTTTACTCAGTTTCTTCCATTGGCGTTAGCTATGCCTCAGCAACACTAGTAATTTACTCATCTGCTTACATATATAGAATACCCCCCTTTAAGTTGTCCCCTCTCCTCCCTCCCTAATAGCTCCTTTCTAGCTTTCTGGCCTCTACAGCCAAGTTTTATTCCAATTCACATACAAATACAAATACAAATATTTTTAGCAAGTATCCACATATGAGAGAAAACATGTGGTGCTTGACTTTCTGAGCCTGGGTTTCTTCACTATGTATAATCTCTTCCAGGTCCATGTATTTCTCTGCAAATGTCACAATTTTGATTTCTTTACCAATGAACAGAACTCCATTGGATAAATGTACCACATCCTCATTATCCACTCATCAGTTGAGGGACATCTAGGCTGGTTCCATTTCCTAGTTATTGTGAACAGAGTGGCAATAAACAAGGATGTTTAAGTTTATTAAATGAGATATAAAGTCTGTCGTTAGTTGCAGTGTAAAAACTGTCTCATGTGTCGTGTTCTACAAATGTGAGTGAAAACCTTTCTTGCATTCCTTATAAATACAGGGTTGCTGAATTTTGTGTTCTCTAATATTGGCTGAGGTGTTTCATTTGGTAGCCATCATACCTTTATAGGACTTCTGAATTATGATTTCTCTGATGCATATGTGAATATAAACTAGGGAATCATATTCATTAAATTCCATTAAATTCTAGCCTGGATGAGCTTTGTGGTAAAGATCAGTATGTCTATGGGTATAAATTTTTCATAGACTCATTAATGTGATTACTAACATATATGAACTCTCTGGTGCATGGTTTGATGTGAATTCTGGAGGAAAGCTTTTTCACATTCATATGGCTTTTTTTTTTTTTTTTTTTTTTTTTGGTTTTTCGAGGTAGGGTCTCACTCTAGCCCAGGCTGACCTGGAATTCACTATGGAGTCTCAGAGTGGCCTCGAACTCACGGCGATCCTCCTACCTCTGCCTCCGAGTGCTGGGATTAAAGGCATGCGCCACCATGCCCGGCTTCATATGGCTTTTCACCTGTATGCATATTAAGATATGACTTGGAAAAGAAAATTTTCCCACATCCATTACTTTCATATGGCTTCTCTCTTGTGTGAGTTCTCTGATGCTTAGTGAGACTTGACTTGAACATGAAAGTTTTATCACACTCAGTACATTTATATGGCCTCTCCCCTGTATGAGTTCTCTGATGTTTATTAAGATGTGACTTATCACGGAAAGATTTCCCACACTGATTACACTGATATGGCTTCTCGCCTGTGTGAATTCTCTTGTGCACAGCGACATATGGCTTGGAGAAGAAACCTTTCCCACATTCATTACATTTATATGGCCTCAGACCTGTATGACTTTTCTGATGCACAGTGAGTGGTGACTTACAAATGAAAGCCTTCCCACATTGATCACATTCATATGGTTTCTCACCTGTGTGAATTCTCTCGTGCCTATTGAGCAGTGACTTGGAGATGAAAGCTTTGCCACATTCATTACATTCATATGGCCTCTCACCTGTATGAGTTCTGTGGTGTATATTTAGCTTTGACTTAGAGATAAAAGCTTTTCCACATTCATTACATTCATATGGCTTCTCCATACTATGAGTTCTCTGATGTTTATTAAGATCTGATTTGGCAAGGGAATGTTTTCCATATTCATATAGCTTCTCACCTTTATGAGTTTCCTGGTGCATAGTAAGCTTTGACTTGAAGATGAAAGTTTTCCCACATCTATTACATTCATATGGCTTCTTCCTTGCATGAATTCTCTGATGTTTATTAAATATGATTTGGTAAGAAAAGGTTTCTTACATTCCTTACATTCATAGGGCTTCTTATCTGTATGAATTTTCTGGTGCATAATAAGATGTGACTTGTGTATGAAACTTTTTCCACATTCATGACATGCATATGGCTTCTCCGCTGTATGGATTTTTTGGTGCTTACTGAGATATGACTTGGATATGAAAGTTTTCCCACATTCATGACACACATATGGCTTCTCCCCTGTATGGATTCTTTGGTGACTACTGAGATATGACTTGGATGTAACCTATTCAGGATTGAGAGTGAGATCAGTCACTCGTTGTGTATGGGAGGACTTTCGTGTTGTAGGCTGTGCTGTGGAGAAAGTACTTCACACACAGCTGGGTGACAAGACCTCACAGGTACTACTTACTAGGTAGTTCACACAGTGGGGATAAATACCCTCTTAACTGTAAGATGACTCTGGCCAGAGTCCACGCTTGTCTTAACTGAACTTTGGACTGTTTACTCCCGAAGAGAGACATAGATTAATGAAGCTTTGAGTTTAATGTTGCCTGCTCTGTACAAAAATGCAATGCAAAGCCAACTTATTTTGTCAGTTTAAGTTCTTTATGTTTTTAACCTTTGGTTCTCAAGAGCTGGCCATCACTCATGTGGTGTGGGAGTATGTTTGATGCCTCTTTTTTTTTTTTTCAAGGCAGGGTCTCACTCTGGCCCAGGCTGACCTGGAATTCACTATGTAGTATCAGGGTGGACTCAAATTCATAGTGATCCTCCTACTTCTGCCTCTGAGTGCTAGGATTAAAGACATGCACCGCCCAGCTTTGATACCTCATTCTTCATGCTAACTGGTTTTGTTTACTAGTAGTCCACTGGCTCTCCACACACTGTATTCCCAATGAACTCCTCTACAGGTAGTGCAGCCCTCTAGAAATACTGAAAGGGAAGATACAGAACAGAGCATTTGTTTATGTATTTGCTGGGGAAAGATGCCCAGCAATTGAGAGTTGGCACAATCTTCCCGTCTTACTTTCTGTATTGGGTACAATGTGACAATAGGGCATAAGAACCAGTGACATCATTTCTAGCATTGAACTCATGTACTGTCTAAATATCTCCTTCAGATGGTCAGGATGCCCAAAGCATCCCGATACTGAGGGTGTTCACATTCAGTTTTTCCATAGTCTAATGTTTTGAGCCCTTTATTTGTGTTTATGGTGAAACTTAAAGTTTAGATTATAATAGTTTTTTTTTTTTTGATTTTTTGAGGTAGGGTCTCACTCTAGCCCAGGCAGACCTGGAATTCACTATGGAGTCTCAGGGTGGCCTCGAACTCTTGGAAATCCTCCTACCTCTGCCTCCCGAGTGCTGGGATTAAAGGCGTGCGCCACCACGTCCGGCTAGTTTTTGTGTATTTAAACTGAGTTGCAGGTGATCTTACTGTTGTGTATTAAAGATTGTGGCTAATACAACCCTCCCCCTGAAATCTTTAGCCATGCCCACGCAGACCCCTGTAAAGCTATATGTGTTGGACATTATTTATTGGCATTTCTGTTTCCGGCATGTCTTATTTGATAGAGCTTTAACATTCTGCTTACGCTGGGAAGCCATGCCTAGAAGCATTAGTAACTCACACATCATTGCTTCACTCAATGGAGAGAGAAGAGCCCCTCCTTCCCGTTCCGTCTTAGGTTTTTGTAGCTGAGCTCACCAGAACCACATCACAGTGACAGTCAGCCTCAGTGGGAAGTGAACTATCCTGCAGTGAGTTGTTAAAGTTGAAAAGGTTCTGAGTTTTTAGACAGACAAATATGAGAAACTATCCTGAGCTCTTCTAGCAGTGATTAATGGTGACCAGGTATGCCATCTCTTTGAGGACTGTTTCTAAGACCCAGCTAGGTAGATGGTCATTTCCTCCAGCCAGCTGCTCTCAACCCCATCTTTTTTTCCCTTTTTCTTGTGACCTCTGAAACTTTTTGTAAAAATTGTCTATGTTGTAGCACAGATTTAAATGCCAAAAACATGACATATTTGATTAATACTGTGAGGTATAAATTATTTACTGGAAGACAGCTTTAAAATGGAATGGATATTCTTAGTGGAGACAAATACTATTCTGTATTAGGTCACTGTTTCACAGATACTCTGACCTGTTTCTTTAGGCCTTAGAAATATTTCAAAATGATATTTTGCTGAGAGTTTTGAATTATCTAAAGAAGTAGATTCACAAAATTTACATCTAAAGTATGTTGGAAGATCTGAAAGTATTTTTTAAGAGTAATAATTTTTGAATTTATTGTAAGTTCATAATGTAATCTTTCTCAAGAGGCATGTTTTACTGTAACATGTCACCAATGTAACTAGATTTCGGCAAACAAAGTGCTTTTACATTTGAAGTTGACTTCATAAAGCAAACAAATTCCAGGAATAGTTACTTGGAAAAACTTTGTATATGTTTATAATCTAGCCACGATTTGTAGTTGCAACCTTATAACTACTTGAAAATGTGGGGATGAAATTTGAATATCAGTGTAATGTTGGAGTAATCAGCATATCCTCATATTTGCTTTAATGAATCTCTCTAAAAAGATATTCTTGCAATTTTAATGGAAGAAGTCATAATTTTATAGAATAATTATATTTGAGAACAGAAATTATAGAATGTTCCTAGACTACCTTACAGTGTAAAGAAGAACAGAGAAATTTATGCTGAGCATTGTGGTCTATACCTTTAATCCCAGCACTTGGAAAGCAGAGGTAGAAGTACAGCTGTGATTGCAAGACCAGCCTGAGACAACATAGTGAATTCCAGGTCAGCCTGGGATTAGAGTGAGATGCTATCTTGAAAAAAGGATGAGAAAACATTAAAACCATACCTAATAAAAGAATGTTAGAGTAATTGTTAAGGACGTGACAAGATAGCATATGTCTTTAGTGGTGTATATTTACTATATTAAATTCAGTTTTAAATAAATACTTAGTTTTGTAGTTTTGCTGTGTACTAGCAATGAAGAACAGTCAATGAAATGAAAAAACTGTAGAAAACCTCACCAGTAGAATGGAAGAAGGAGAGAACAGAATATCTAAACTAGAAGACCAGGTGGCAGATCTAGTACAGTCAAAGAAAGAGAAAGACCAACTAATAGGAAAGTATGAATGGGAATTTCAAGATATTCGGGACACTATGAAATGATCAAACATGAGAATTCAGGGTACAGTAGAAGGAGAAGAATTTAATTCTAAAGGCATAGTAGGCGTTTTCAACAAAATCACAGAAAAAACTTCCCCCAAATTGGGGAAGAGATGCCAGTGCGGATACAGGAATCCTTTAGAACACCAAACAGACAAAACCTGGAAAGAAACTCTCCTTGCCATATTATCATTAAAATAACAAACATACAAATCAAAGAAAATACACTGAAAGCAGTTAGAGAGAAAAATCAAGTCACATGCAAAGGCAAGCCCATCAGGATCATAGCAGACTATCAACACAAACTTTAAAAGCCAGAAGGGCTTGGAATGATGTATCTCAAGTTCTGAAGGTAACAACTGTCAACCAAGGATACTTTATCCTGCAAAGCTATCCATTCAAACAGACAGAGAAATAAGGGCATTCCATAACAAAAGCAGGCTGAAGGAATATTTGAAGACAAAACCAGCTCTACAAAAACAAAACAAAACAAAACAAACAAACAAACAAACAAAAACACTTGACAGGATCCTCCATTCTAAAGAGAAAGAAAAGCACACATATAAGGAACCTGGAAAAAAACAGACCATACTCAAATTCTAGTTAATACAAGATAGCAAAGGTAAAACCTGAAGAACTACAAAACAACAACAAAAGAAAAATGGCCAAAATAAATACCATATTTCAATAATAACTCTTAATATCAGTGGCCTCAGTGCCCCAACCAAAAGACATAGGTTTGCAGACTGGGTTAAAAAGCAGGATCCTTCAATTTGTTGCCTTCAAGAACCTCAACTTTCTATAAAAGATGGTCACTACCTTAGGGTAAAAAGATGGAAAATCGTGTTTCAAGCAAATGGGCCTATAAAACAAGCAGGGGTTGCTATCCTAATATCTGACAAGGTAGGCTTCAGTCCAACATTCGTTGGGAAAGATAAGGAAAGTCACTTTATATTGATTAAGGCCACACTCCATCAGGAGGACATTACAATCCTAAACATATATGTACCTAACATGGGGGCTCCCAACTTCATCAAACAAGCACTATTAGAACTAAGGCCACAGATAACACCAAACATAGTTGTAGTGGGTGACTTCAACACCCCACTCTCATCAATTGACAGGTCATCCCAGCAAAAAGTAAACAGAGAGGCATCTGGATTAAATGAGGTCATAGAAGAAATGGATCTAACAGATATATATAGGACACTTCATTGAAAAGTCTGAGGTAATTCTGATGCACTTAACTCTCTATGTAATGAGCTGTTTTACTCTTTCAGCTTCCAGTATTCTTTTAAATATTTATTAGAGAAAGAAAGAGGCAGAGAGTGAGAAAATAGCTGTAGCAGGATCTCTAGCCATTGCAAACGAACTCCAGATGCAAGCACCACCATGTGCATCTGGCTTATGTGGGCTCTCGGAAAACAAACCTCTGTCTGTAGGCTTCATAGGCATGGTACATAAACTGCTAAGAGATCGCTTCAGCCCAGCTTTCAGTATTCTTTATTATCATTATTTTTTAATGGGAAGTGGGGTGTCTGTTCTCTGCTCCTATTTGGTATTCTGTAAGCCTTTTGTTCTGGATTGGTCTCTCTTTTGTAATGTTGGGGAGATTTTTTTCAATAATTTCATAAAAGATATTTGTTGTGCCTTTGCACTTTATTTTTCTCCCATCCTGTATGCGTATGTCCTAATATTTAGTCTTTTAAAGGTGTTGTTGGCCGGGCTGTGGTGGCGCATGCCTTTAATCCCAAGACTTGGGAGGCAGAGGTTGGAGGATTGCCATGAGTTCGAGGCCACCCTGAGACTCCATAGTGAATTCCAGGTCAGCCTGGGCTAGAGTGAGACCCTACCTCGAAAAACCGAAAAACCAAAATAAATAAATAAATAAATAAATAAATAAAGGTGTTGTTGCCTTATGTTCTGTAAACAAACTTTTTTGAACTTGACCCTTTTTGGAATCCTGACATAATTCTTCTCTTCTAGTCTCAAGTTCTAATATTCTGTCCTCTGTTGGTAAGACTTCCTTGGGGTGCTTATAGGATGGCAATTTCATTTTTTTTTCTTTTCAGCATTTTCATCTGTGGTTTAAATTCCATTTTATTTATTTATTTATTTATTTATTGGTTTTTCAAGGTAGAGTCTCACTCTGGCTCAGGCTGACCTGGAATTAACTATGTAGTCTCAGGGTGGCCTCTAACTCACAGCGATCCTCCTACCTCTACCTCCTGAGTGCTGGGATTAAAGACGTGTCCCAACTCGCCTGGCATCTATTTACTTTTTTTCCAGTTGATTTTTATATATTTATTATTTATTTAGACAGAGAGAGGCAGAGAGAGAGAGAGAGAGAGAGAGAGAGAGAATGAGGGTGGTGCATACCTTTTTAAAAAAATTATGAGAAACAGGCAGAGAGAGAAAGAGGGATGGAGAGATGGATGTGCCAGGGCCTCCAGCTACTGAAAACAAACTCCAGATGCATGAGCCCCCTTTTGCATCTGGCTTATGTGGGTACGCAGGCAAATGCAAGGCTATCTTTTCTTTTAAAAAAAATTAAGTTTTTTTAAAAAATATTTTTTTATTGACTTACAGACAACAAATCATGGTATTTCCCTCCCCTCCCCCACTTTCCCCTTCATAACTCTGCGCTCCATCATATCCCCTCCCTCTCTCCATTAGTCTCTCTTTTAATTTGATGCCCTCATCTTTTTCTCCTATTATGAGGGTATTGTGTAGGTATTGCTAGGCACTTGGATATCGAGACCAAATTTTGTCCAGACAGTTGTAAGGAATGGAACCCTTCCTTTGGCTCTTACATTCTTTCTGCCACCTCTTCTGCGATGGACCCTGAGCTTTGGAGGGTTTGAGATGTTTCAGTGCTGGACACTCCCCAGTCCCGTCTCCTCAGCACTAGGTTGCCTTTGGGGTCATCCCAGTGGTCACTGCCATCTGCAATGAGAAGCTTCTCTAACCAGAAGTGAGTAGCATTAATATATGAATATGAACATTAAGTGTAGTGCCTTCAGGGCAATTTGCTGAGCTGAGCGTAATATATTTATATATCCAGACAAGAGCAAGCTTTATACCCATAAAGCTCATGACCACCCTGTCATAGGCTTTTAATTACGTTTTCAGTACCAGGCATGTATTCCCTTCCATAGAGTGGGCCTTGCAATTAGAGAGCAGTTAGTTTCCCCCAGAGCAGACATGCCACTGTTGCACTCATTCAGTCATTTGGCCTGTCTGGCCAATCATGAGGTTTCCAGTGGCTAGTTTTCACCACTGACTTCTGTCTCCCATAAGGCTGTATACAGTGCAGCTTTTTCCAGCTTTCAGCTGGCTGGGCTACAGGGAGGTTTTCTAGTCAGCACCAGCTTGATTTCTCAGTGACTCTGCTGCTCAGGCATGTGAAGTCTCCAGCAATAGGGTCTTACTATCTCTTTCTCAAGGGAAACGAAGGGCCTTGACAATAATAGCCTATAATGTTTTGCAGGCAACAGGGAACTTCCTGGCTAACAACTCACTGGAAGGTAAAACATCCCTGGTACTGAAATTTTTCTAGTAACAATCTATGGCTTCAGGATGTGCCATTATTCAAGACAGTGGATTTTTGTCTTATTCAGAATATCTTGAATTTCAATTGACCCTCCCCCCCATCTTTTATACAATCTCTTCCCCTGACCTTGCTTAGGCCTTTCCTCTTCTACTTACATGTTTATTACTATCAAGATGTTTCATATGGATACATCATGTGTTGGTTTCCTCTTTTCCCTAGGCCCTATCCCCATTCCATTGGGAATGTTCCTCAGTGGGGATGCAGTTTATGAATTGTGGGAGCAGGAGTCAAGTTATTTGGAGGGGAGGAGGAGGAAATGCCTCTGGGCATGTCTCAACCTGTGGCTCTTAGTCTTTCTGGCCCCTCATCCACAAAATTTCCTGAGCTGTTTTGGTTAAGTCTACAATAGTAATGAGCTCTTATGAGCCTTTAGATCTCTGCTTTGGTAGGTGTTGATATCCTTAAGGTCTGTCTCCAACACCCTGGCACTATCAGGAATAGCATGGAAGCTACACTCTTGCTCATCTCACCTATTTCTCTGTGGATTCAGCTGTGGCTTGGCTGAAGTGCAAGGGTTAGTTTATCTATTCTGATCTTGCTACTTTCTGAAAAAGACCAGATTCTCCAGTGGAGAGAAGTCATCGTAGTTTAAGTAGAATAAACATCATTAACTTAGGGAGAATTTGATGATTGTAACCCCTCTTTTGGTCAAGCACTAGTGAGAGCTTGACACTGGAGAACATTACCATTGTCTACACAGGATTCTGATCTGGTTCACAATGAGCGGATCGCTTAGTCAATCAGAAAGCTATTGGTTACACAATGAAGCTGGGTTCCACTACTGCACTGCCATGTACATTGTGTCAGAGTGTTGCTTCTGGGTAGCTTTGATCTCTGGTTGTTCAGACTGTTGTTGCCATTTTCCCCCAGTGGCTCACATAAAAGTTCAGATCAGCCTGGGCTAGAGTGAGTGAGCCCCAACCTAGAAAAAACAGTGTTTTCTGGCACTTCATTTTGGGCTTGTATGTGTCAGGATCTCTATTTTTTCATGGGAGATTTCAACTGTGGGACTAGGTAATCTTGGTGGAGATTTCATTGTTGTGTCTGTTGTTGGTTTTGCATCATGATCTGATCTCAAGGTCAGTTGAATTACTGAGGATACAGCAATAATAGCTTAAAAATATATTTATTATTTATTTAACAGAGAAAGAGGGAAAAGAGAGAGAATGAGCATGGCAAGGCCTCCAGCCACTGCAAATGACCTCCGGACGTGTGCACCCCCTTTTACATCTGGCCAGCGTGGGTCCTGGGGAGTTGAACTTTGGTCCTTTGGCTTTGCAGGCAAACACCTTAACCACTAAGGTAACCCTACAGCTCACAATAGTAGCTTTTCTATAGTGTGAGTTGGGTGGCTTGGTCTAAATTGATGTAGGTCAGAATGGCAACCAGCCCTGGTATGTAATTTCCACACTGACAATAGTGGTGCCTTGGTTGCAGCTGTACTTCAGCCAGAACATCTGCACCTAGACCACAGCCATATTCCTCTTAATTACTTCTGTAGGGCAAAAGACAAGGGAAATGTGGGCCTAGTGGTTAAATATTTCTGTGGGAACCATACTGCATCAAGAACATGTATAGGGATCCAGTGGTTCCCTGTTCACCCCATCAGGGAATAAGGAAGCCAGGGTCTACTCTACCTGCATCTGAATGTTGAGACCCAGCTGACCCACAGCAACGGAAGGGGAACTAGAGCTAGGAAACTTTTTTAAAGTGTGGAACCAGAAGCCCAGACCTACTCACTCTTCACTTGTGGAGGGCTCCTACCACAGCACAACAGAATCAGGGGAGCCAGAAGCATGGATACAGGGAGATAGGAGACCAGAAGTCCAGGCCTAGCCATAACCCAACAGTGACAGGGATACTAGGAGTTGAAGAACCAGGACTGGCCTGGGTTTTATGCACACAGACAACAAACAAAGTTGGATAAGCACTTTTACAGCTTCAAGAAACATCTTCCATATATACATGTTATATAAGCACACTCTGTGATGTACAGTAAGGACTACATTGATGATGGGATTTACTCAGTTTATTGATAACATACAAAGTCAATAACAAGTTGCAGCATAAAAACAGGCAAAAATTGTCACTTTAATGAGTTATATAATGTGAACAAATTTTATAAATTTGAGTGAAGAAGTCGTTGAATTTTTTATAAATACAGGGCTGCTCAACTCTTTTTTGAGTTCTCTAATGTTGGCTGAAGGATGCATTTGGTATGTGTTATGCATTCATAGTATTTTCACCTTTATGTTTACTCTGATACACATTGGGATGTGAGTTAAGGAAACTTTGCCACATTCATTAGATTACTACAAATGCTTCTTGTATAAACATTGTAATGAATAGTGAGGTATGTTTGTGTGAAGAAATCTTTCATAGACTCATTACATTAATACGACTGCTAACATCTATGAACTCTGATGCATGGAGAGATGTGACTTCTGGCAGAAAGCTGTCTCACATAAATTATATTCGCATGTTTTTGCACCTGTATGAATTCTCTGTTTATTAATATCTGGTTTGGTAGGGGAAGGTTTCCCATATTCATATGCCTTCTACCCTGTATAAGTTCACTGACACCTACTAAGATCTTATTTGGAAAGGAAAGGTTCTCCATCTTTATCACATTCATATGGCTGCTCACCCATATTACTTCCCTGGTGTATAGGGAATATTTTCCCATATTCATCACATGCATATGGCATCTCACCTGCATAAGCATTCTGGTGCATAGTAAGCTCTGACTTAGAGGTGAGAACTTTCCAATATTCATTACTTTCACGTGACCTTTTACTTATATGTGTTCTCTGGTGCATAGTAAGCTGTGCCTTAGAGATGTAAGCTTTCCCACACTCATTACATTTATATGGCTTCTCACCTGTATGAATTCTCTGGTGTATAGTAAGATATGACTTGGAGATGAAAGCTTTTCCACATTCATTACATTTATATGGCTTCTCCCCTGTATGACTTCTCTGATGTCTACTAAGACTTGATTTGGCAAGGAAAGGTTTTCCACATTCATTACATTCATAAGGCTTCTCCCCTGTATGAGTTCTCTGGTGCTCAGTGAGTTTTGATGTGGAGACAAAAGATTTCCCACATTCATTACATTCATAGGGTCTGTCTCTTGAATGAGTTCTCTGGTGCATGGTGAGCTGTGGCTTAGACATGAAACCTTTCCCACATTGATTACATTCATGTGGCCTCTCACCAGTGTGATTTCTCTGGTGCATAGTGAGCTGTTGCTTAGAGATGAAAGCTTTCCAACACTCATTACATTCATATGGCTTCTCCCCTGTGTGAGTTCTCTGATGCATAGTGAGCTGTGCCTTATACATAAAACCTTTCCCACACTCATTACATTCATATGGTTTCTCACCTGTATGAATTCTTTGGTGCCTATTGAGTTTTGATGTGGAGATGAAAGCTTTCCCACATTGGTTACATGCATATGGCCTTTCCCCTGTATGAGTTCTCTGATGTGTTCTAAGCTCTGATGTGAAAAGGAAAAGTTTGCCACATTCATTACATTCATAAGGCTTCTCCCCTGTATGAATTTTCTGGTGTACAGTGAGTTTTGATGTGGAGACGAAAGCTTTCCCACATTCATTACATTCATAAGGCTTCTCTCCTGTATGAATTCTCTGGTGTACAGTGAGTTTTGATGTGGAGAAGAAAGCTTTTCCACATTCACTACATTCATATGGCTTCTCCCCTGAATGAATTCTCTGATGCACAGTGAGTTTTGACTTGGAGATGAAAGCTTTCCCACATTCATTACATGTATATGGCCTCTCTCCTGTGTGATTTCTCTGGTGTAAAGTGAGCTGTGGCTTAGAGATGAAATCTTTCCCACATTCACTACATTCATATGGCCTCTCACCTGTATGAGCTCTCTGGTGCATAGTGAGCTGTGGCTTAGTGATGAAAGTTTTCCCACAATCATTACATTTGTATGGCCTCTCCCCTGTATGAGTTCTCTGGTGCATAGTGAGCTGTTGCTTAGAGATGAAAGCTTTGTCACATTCATTACATTCATATGGCCTCTCACCTGTATGAGTTCTCTGATGCATAGTGAGCAGTGACTTGGAGATGAAAGCTTTCTCACATTCATTACATTCATAGGGCTTCTCACCTGTATGAGTTCTTTGGTGCCTAGTGAGTTTTGACGTAGAGATGAAAGCTTTCCCACATTCATTACATTCACAAGGCTTCTTTCCTGTATGAGTTCTTTGATGTTTTCTAAGATCTGATATGACTGGGAAAGGTTTTCCACATTCATTACATATGTATGAATTGTGACCTGTGTGGGTTCTTTGATGTTCATTAAGGTCTGACTTGGCAAAGAAAGATTTCCCACATTCATTACATATATGTGCCTTCTGGCTTGTACGAGGTCTCTGATGCATGGTGAGTTTTGACATGTTGTAGAAATCATTCACACATTCATCAAATTCATATGGCCTCTCACCATTCTGGCATTGTTGACTTTTTAATTCTGTGAAACAAAAATAAAAACGTTTTAGATTCCCTATATTAAACAAGCCCTTGACTCACAACAGCATCCAGATTATAGGTAAACACGTGAACTTGTAATAAATGCCTAAAGGTCAAGAAATCTGATTACTACAGGATTGTTTCCCTTTGTGATTATCAACAAGCAATGTGGTTGATTCTTCACCATGAAGTGTGAGACCACCAATCCCAATACACCTTGGTCTCCCTAATGCTAAACATGCTCAGTCAATCTAAATTTAACCCTGTCACATACCACTACTTCATGTGTCTATCTGCCATAAAGAAATATTGAACATGTCCAGAGCATCCATGGATGGTGGCTGTTCCTTTTTTTCAGGTATCAAAAGTAGATGATGTCTCCTTGTAGCATTACAAAATATTCTGATAAATGAAATCAACTTCTCTAATCCAAGTCTGATACAGATTCTGTCACAGACAAATAGAACCAATTTTGTGGACTTCACGTTTGCTGGAGAGACATATTTCTACTAATACCAGAGATATCAGTATTTTGGCATAAGAACTCTTTGTACTGTCTGGTGTTACCTTGTACTTGGGGCTTTCCATTGTATCCATCCAGAAGATAAGAATGGAGTATTTCCTACTTTTCACTGGAATGTAATTCAGTTTTTCTTCTCTTTAGATACCCTCAAACCTCTTTTCCAATCCTTAGCTGAATTCTACTATGTTGCTATCTTTTCTCACTCTTTTTGCAAATTCCATTGGTGACTACAGCTATAAGTATGTAAAATAGTCTCTTTGGATACAGATTTCTCACTTTGTATCAGCATTGTAAGCATAAGCACCATTGTAGCATTGTATACTTAAATAAATGCTTGCCTCCATTAAGGTGTTTCTTGTTAGGATTTTATTACAGCTGTGTGAAAGAAACTATTTTAAAAACTACAAAATTTCATATTTCAAAGGGAGACTTTAGAAAAAATATTTAACACAATATTTTACATAACACCGTATACAGGGAATTTTTTTTTCTTTCTTTCAAGGTAGGGTCTCAGGGTGTCCTTAAACTCACAGCTATCCTCCTACCTCTGCCTCCTGAGCGCTGGGATTAAAGGTGGCACCATGCCTGGCTTGGAATTAAGTTTTAAATGCCTACGAAAATATATTCCAATGTCAGAAATGGGGTCATGGGTTGACGTGGAGGAAGCATTTTGGAAAGTGAATTAAATAGATTTCTGCATTTAATAGAGACAGGAGGCTTTAAGACTTGAATAAAAGTTGAATACCACTTAACATGACCATTTCCAATGAGTTCTTTCACAGACCTCCATGCTCCAGTACGCATTTACTTGCCTGAAGGATTCTCAATTGATTGATCTGCTACACTCCATGGTGGAAATCCATGTTCCAACTTGAAGATCAAATCTGGTTTTGTGCTACACTTCCCTGTAAATGGAAAATAATGTACAAATTGTGGCAATATGTTAAATAATGTGGAATCATGAAAGAGAATACCTTAACTTCAGGAACTGTCCTCTACTAAGTGAACTGCAATATTTTTATACAGGGTTTATACTCATCGTGTTCAGCAACCTAAGTATTACTTTCCAGTGGCATTAAGTACCATGGTATATAAAGTAATATTTGTTGTAGTTGTTGTTGAGATATAGGCTCACTCTACCTCAGGATGTGCTGTAATTGACTCTAATTCTAGGCTATCCTTAAACTTATGGTGGTCCTCCTATTTCCACCTGCTGAGTTCTGGTATTAAAGGTATATGCTACAACACCAAGCTTAAAACAATGAATACAAATAAAACATTAAATGAACACAAGACAATGACAAGGGAACATAATGAAATGGCAAAGACTGTAAATGACATTTCTCACATGTGGAACAAAGTGAGCAGTCATAAAAAAGAACATGCAAAAACAAACAACAACAAATGAAAAACAGCAGTCAATATTGTTGGGAAACATTTCTATTAAATAAATGAATTAAAGTAAACAGCAAAGAAGCTTCATTAAGGCAGACAACTAAACTGATAAGGCAGAGATAAGTATGATTATTATAAAATACCCAACACTGTAATAACTTCAAGAGGAAAACACAAATTCAGTTATAAGACAAGACTCATCATAGGAACTGGACAGTGATTTGGAAACTTTACAAATACAACATCCAAAATACAGATCCAATAAGCAAAATGAATATTGCTTTGAAAGTTCTTAATGAAACAGCATATAAAATTAGTAAAAGTATGGCTAGACAGATGGATCAGGAGATAGCTGTGCTTTCTGTGTAGCATGAGGCACTGAGAGGACCTAAGATTGCTTGAGTTAAAATCTCTAGATCCCATGTAAAACAGCTTTTCAAGACCATGCAGGCCTGTCATTGCAGAGTATCAGGCAAGCATAAAATGAAGAGTCTTTGGAGCTCTGTAATATCTGGAATCAGCTAAAAGTGACTCTAGCTTAAAAGAACAAGGTCAGGTGAAGAACGATGGAGCAGGACACTTGATGTTCCATTCTGGCCATGACAGGAGAGTGCCCACCAGCACAATGGATTGCATGGGGCTTACTTAGTAAGGCATATACATGAGCAATCTTCATAGAAACACCACACACACTCAAAAAAAAAGGCACTGCATGCAAACAACCAATGAAAAAAGTGATTAAGCCGGTCATAGTGGCCCATGCCTTGAATCCCAGCATTTGGGAGGAAGAAGTAGGAGGATCACCATGAGTTTGAGGCCACCCTGAAAATACAGAGTAAATTCCAGGTCAGCCTGGGCTAGAATGACACCCGACCTTGAACCACCAAAAAAAAAAGTGATTAGTACAGACTATGTTTCACAGCAGGGATATATCAATCGCCATATAGTAATTCATACATGTAAAGTACTGAATTTGTATGATAAACAATAAAATCTATATTAATACTGCAATAAAGACATAAAATAACTTCAAAAACTTTATTCTCATCTGCAGGAACTAGCTTCACCAATGATTCAGCAATTCTTGCTTGGAAAGCTTGCACATGTAATTTTGAGTCTCCCCAACCAACATCCATGTAAGATGGACACAAATGTCACATGCATGCTTGAACCTTTTTCTCTTACACCAATGTAAGGTGAAACTAAAATAATCTGAAGAGGGAGGGCTACCTAGTGTGGAGCATGCAATCCCTTATATGCATGTGCATACACACAAATCAATAAATTCAAATGAAAAGATTCTCCATGAACTGACATAGGAATACAATGAAAAAATAATGCTGCACTGGAGAGATGGCTTAGGAGTTAAGGCGCTGGCATGCAAAGCCTAAGGACTCAGGTTCAATTCCCTAGGACCCACGTAAGCGAGATGCACAAGGTGGCACATGCAACTGGAATTCGTTTGCAGTCGTTGAATGCTCTGGTACGCCCATTCTCTCTATCTGCCTCTTCTCTCTCCCTCTTTAAAATAAATAAATAAGTAAATAATTGTGAATAAAAAATGTTACATAGATCAGAGGCCCTCCAGATTAATGAATGAGAAATCCTGAAACAGAACAAGGATATGCAATATTGAAATCTTAGTGATAAAAATAGCCTAATGATATATTACTTTCCTAGTGTTTATGAAGCTCTAGTTCAACTCAAAAAATGAAGAGAGATAATATCTTGTTGTAAGACATAAAATAAGGGCAATAAACAAATAATACAAATCACAAGGAAGAAGGGATGCTAGAAGAGTGTCATTGTTTGTAGACCAAATGGCTATAGAGCGAGGGAAAAAGATTCTAACAAATGGAGAAATAGAGCCAGGTGTGGTGACACACTCCTTTGCCAACAACACTTGGGAGCCCGAGGTAGGAGAATCACAATAAATCTGAGACCAGCCTGGGTTACAAGATGATTCCTAGGATAATCTAGAGTAAGACCTTGTCTTGCAATGCAACTACTGAACTGCAAGCAATCTTTCCTTACAATGAAATCAAGAATGATTCACAACAGTGAGCTAAGTCTATGATATTAGAAATGCACTATCAACATTTCCCAACCAGACTGCCAATCGGAAATGTGTAGATAAGAAATAAAAACTGAATAGGGTTTTGATTTTTTGGCAGTACACAACTTATGACAGAAGCCTTTGTTCTCTAAGTAACAGTAATAAATTCATTCACTAAGCTGGAATTGATTTTTTTCTATGGGCTATCAAATCCCTCCATAATAAGAAAGATTAGATGTTTCCTCACTTCTTCCCAGAAAAGTCACTGAATACAAATGAAATACGATGGCCACAAAACAACATTCTACATATAGCCATTATACATACAAGTCCTAGTTATTTCATAGAAGTACAAAATAAAAGATTAAAACAAGTAACTAGAATATGGAAAATGAGTACAAGAAAAGGATAGAAAGAGGAGGGGTAAAATTAACTGGGTTCATTGGGAAGAAAGAACTTCTTATTCTATGGCCTAGTGTTAAGTGGCTATTGAAATGTTAGCAATAATTCATATTTTAAAAGAGCTACAGTTTTTTAAAGTGGACTCCAGACAAGTAATTTACCTGAACTGTCAGAGTCTGGACATTATATATATGTGTAATGTAAATTTACATTGTTCTTTAGAATGTGTTAATTTAAAGTAAAATATGAAAATAATATTAAGCATTAGTAATGATAATGATGCTTATCAAAAGAAAAGAAAATAATTGCTACCCAGAGTTACAGGGGAGTTTAACTCACCCAAGGACACCAGGCTATTGTAGTTCTCTAGCATCACATCCCTGTAGAGGTTTTGCTGATCAACATCCAGGTCCTGCCACTCTTGCCAGGTGAACTCCACAACTATGTCTTCAAATGATACCAACTCCTGTAATAAGATATTTCTCTTCAACCCAGGACTACAGGGACTTATACAAAGTACTGATTGTTTGTATAGTGTATGATGGGAGAAAATATTCAAGACAAATATCACACCTGTATCTTACTGTAATAATCCTAGAAAATATGATGAAAACCTTTTCATGGAATTGAAATATAATAAAAAGTCATATACTCAACACTGTATATCCAGAAGATGCAAGACTATGAGTTCAATTCCCTACACTGATGGTAAAATATTAAATCATGGATCCTAACTTCATAGAGTCTGATGTGGAGATCATAATAAATGTGGCAGAACTAAAAGGATTCTAAACATGCAATGAATATAAACTCAGAATCAAATAATAAATAATGAATGTAAGGTGTTTTTAACACCACTCTACCATGTTGCATCATGTAACTTCAGTGCAATTTATATTGGAAACCTTCATGAGCACATTGTACTATATATGCTAATCCAATCCAGTGAACAAACACAACCTGAAACATCTTGGCTCAAATGTCTGTGATTATGGAGTAGGATTTTTCTATTCTCATAGATCCATATTGGTTTACTAACAGATAATGAGTCTCAAAACCTATTTATTGGCTAGCCAGTTAAAAATAGAGATTTTGAACAAAACTACCTTTGGACATGGATAATATTGGACCCAGAAGGAATACGTTGTTATTAGAAAAACTTTGGTGCCTGGGTAGGATACCTTCCACTGACTACTGGACAGGGAGAAGAGTGATGGCACCAGAATATTATAGGTTATTGCCAACACTCTTCATTGTTCATCAGAACTCGATGGTAAAACCCTATTGTTGAGGACTCCACATGCTTGGTCTGCAGGACACTAAGAAATCAAGCCGGAGTTAAGCTGGAGGCCTCATCCCTGTTGGTTAGCTATTAAGATGTTGGAAACCACATGGTAAAACACTGGTTGAAAGAGTGAACAAAGTGGGGGGCTACAGAAGTGAGGAACAAATAAGAACAAGATATATGACACTTACAGTTGAAGTGCCATAATAAAAGCCATTAATTTGAATATTAACTTGAATAAACAAAGAAATTAATTTTAAATAGAGCTGGGGAGATGGCTTTGTACTTAAGGTGCTTGCCTGCAAAGCCAAAAAAAACTAGGTTTGATTCTCCATGCATGCCAGATACACAAGGTGGCCCATGTGTCTGGAGTTTGTTTGGCACACCCATTCTCTCTCTCTCTCTCTGATCCTTTCTCATTCAAAAAACAAATAAAAATATTTTTTAAAAATTAATTTTAAATAAATTGACATTGCAAAATTTTACATTTTATTAAAAGGGATCTAGAGAGATGGCCCATTGGGTGGTAAAGGCACTTGTGTGCAAGACTGGGTTCAATTCCACAGCCACCCACCTAAAGCCTGATGCAGAATGTAACACAACTGCTGGCACTGTTTGCAGTGGCAAGAGACCCTGGTATTCAACACACATGCACTCATATATGCATGCAAAAAAAAAAGATTAATGGGGTAGTGGTAGAACATTTGTCTAGCATGGATAGGGTCCTGGATTTAAGTACTATATCAATAAAAGGAAAAATTTAAATTTCATGGACTCCATATCTTACCAGAGATTCTTATCCATGTTTATTGCTACATTATTCACAATGGCAAGGAAATGGAATCAGTCTAGATGTTCATTAACAGGTGAGTGGATGAGCAACATTTCCGTATAAAAAAAGTGAAAGAAACAACTTTCTTCAAGAACTGTCTTCATAGTTGTAGTCTGCAATCTTTTCGAATCAGGGGTCCCTACATTTAACTTTGTATTCTGTGGGTTTTTTCCATACTGATTAAATAATTAATGTCAATTAAAAAGAAATTATGGAAAAATGGCCCATCAGATAAAAGCACTTGTTTGCAAAAGCTGCTGTCCATTTGCAGAATTAAGAAATTTTGGAGCACCCATACACATATGAATTAATCAATTAATTAAAAAAGAAAGAGGAGTTGGAGAGATGGCTCAGTGGTTTACACCCTCCCTGGAAGTCTTGGTTTCACCAACATTGCTCAGGGAAATTTGCAGATGAGGGAGTAGAAAGATTGTTAGAGTCACAAGTTGAAACATTACGCACAGAGACAGACATTACCTCTTCCCCATAACTGATGGCTACCCCCACAATGCATGACCCATAACCACATGGGGATAACTGGCATCCCCAACGAGGCTCTCTTCAGAGGGGAGGACGACAGGGATGACCATAAGGATGGTACAAACATGTGCTGTTTACATACTGAGTATGTACATAACTAATAAAATGGGTTCAATTCTCTATTACCCCCCCCACACACACACAAAAAAAAAACAGTTGCACCAAGTGGCATATGCATCTGGAGGTTGTTTGCAGTGGAAGAAGTCCCTGGAGAAGCCATATTCATACCCCCCCTCTATCTATCATCTCTTTATATCTCTCTGATTGCAAATAAATAAAATAAAGAATTATTAAAAGGAAGGGGTTGGAGAGATGGTTTAATATGGTGCTTGCTTGTAAGCCTGAAGACCCAGGTTTGAATCCCCAATACACATATAAAGCCAGAGTCACAGAGTAGCCCATGCATTTGGACTTTCTCTGAAGCAGCTGGAGGCCTTGATGTGCCCATTCTCTCACTCTATCTCTCTGTCTCACTCTGTATGCGAATAAATATTTTTGTAAACATAAAGAATCAAAAAGTCAGTGAAAAATATTAAATTAAAAGAAATGAAGATCAGAGAATGGTGACTCACATTTTTAACTCCAGCACTTTGGATGTTGAAGCATGACACTGGGCTAGATGCCAGTCTTAGATATACAGTGAGAATCAATCACATACATATATACAAACATACATGCCTACGTACATACATACTACAAACACATTTATGTATAACTATATTCCAAAGTGTACTGCCAAAATGACTGATATCTAGAAATTACAATAAAGCTCATGTAAATTAAAGCCAAAGACATTCAGAAAATGAGGCAGCATAGTAAAATGCAGAAAACATACAATTATGCAACTGAAATTACCCCTCCCCCCAAAAAACTTCACTTTATAAAGCAAATGCTTTAGAATCAAAATGATTTCATAACATGCAATCAGTAGACCCAGGGAGTACAGATTATTTCCTTCCCCCAAAGTATAGTTACACTGTTCTAAAGTTTTAGGTCCCTTTAGGAATGGATGGGAGAAATAGTGAAAGTAACTTTCAGTAGTGTATCATGGTGCTTCCTCCCCACTACTAAAGGGGATTGAGACCTATTAACTGCTTGGTGTCATCATACAGGTTGAAAGACCATTGTTCCTTTTCTTTCTTTCTTTTTTTTAAATAAAGCATTTCATTCATTTGCACTGGAATTATTCTGCTCATACAGATCAAATAAGGGTTTAGTGGATTTCTACCTATTTAGCTTCTGGAGATAATGATTAAGTACTGACCCTATACAGCAAATGAGACCAATCTGATCATTGCTTTGACTCTGTTGTGCACTACAGTCAGTACACAACTGAGGATTTGGCAGGTAAGTACTTCCACATTGTTTCTTACTACTCTGAGATCCTATTATACTCATTGCATTTAAGTTTTCAAAGCGAAAGACTGCAGCTCCCACTGAGTCCTGCATACAGAAAGGAGCAGAAAAGCTCTTTTGAGGACCCTGGGACCTGCCACCCTTTAAACTTTAGTAGGATGACATCAGCAGAACTTTTGTATCATTATCTCCTACTCCAGTTACCTTTGTCTTTTTGTTGTTGCAAAATAGTTTTTATTGTAAAAACAGTCAAGAGAGGTTGACGAAGCTTTGTTATGTGAGAACATTTTCCTTGCATCCTGAATTTACTAAGCGCCTAAGTACCGGCAAGTTTCCGTTAGCATTTCTCTCATTTTATGGTCCTTTCAGCTACGTTGACTGACTATATGTACAGACTGCTTATAAGACAAAAAAAAAAAAAAAAAATCCACCTGATACAAGACCAAACAAAACAAAGAACAGAAAGAAACAAAACCCCAAACCCTAGTTCCGTTGTGCTTTTCTCTCACATTCCCTTCAGGGAAACACAAATATCTCAGACACTTTCACACTTGAACTGTAATTCAAACAAAAGCTGATATGAAAAATCCTCAGTCTACACAATATGAATAAACCTCTTAGGACATTTAGAATGTTATCCAGATTTAAAGAGTATTTTTAACTTTAGAACTTAAATTTTTTAGACTGATGATTTAGTTACCGCTGTTGGGACCCCTCCTCAGGGAGGGATTCCAACCCTCAGAGATCGAGTGAGACCCCAAGGACTGACACAGACGCTTCTCGATGCAAAGCAGCAAGAGGTATTTATTGAGGGACCGGTACACCGGGGCTCGACACAGAGTCCTCACGCAGGATGGGTGAAGAGCCCCGAATGCCCATAGCAAGGGGTTTATAAAGGGAAAAACCACAACTTTGGGGAGGGGGTGAGGTATTTGGGACTTTCCAGGGGGACTGGGTCCTGATTGGTTGGACCCACCTGGTGACTAGGGGAAAAACCACAACTTTGGGGAAGGGGGGGTGAGGTATTCGGGACTTTCCAGGGGGACTGGGTCCTGACTGGTTGGACCCAGGTGTGGCTGGGTTCTAAACCACAAATGGGGGTGGAGAACTCTGTATTCCGGGAACTCGGAGCCTCTGGGTGGTGGGGCACAGTTTGTTTTGCAAGCATATTTTGCACAAGTTTCTGGTTCAATAGGTCAGGTTCCCATGGTTAGGGCCAATCTAGTACTAAAATGGCGGATGTTACAAAATGGCAGTCCTATAGTCAAATAGTTGGAGCAAGCAAGCCAGGTTACAGAAGCAGTACATAGGCTGTTAGCATTTTTTTAATTATCTTTCACCGCAGCATACAAGTAAGTAGTAAGACATTACAAACACATCCAGTTGAATGCGGTAAATACACCTTTAACCTCATGCCTGCCCCCAAAAAGCAAAGGGAAAACAACCACTTCTCAAACACAATCTAGACTAGGCCAACTTAAAGTTCACAATTTAGAAATATCAATGTCTACTCTAATTCCATATATTGTAAAATGATTTCAAAAACAGATTAAGCATACAATTGGTTTACCAAAATAGAAATTGTTTGGGAATTTACAAAACTTTATAACATGTAATAGCATTTATAAATTCAAGATAATTTCACAATGCAATAGCCAGTACTTCCACAGATATGCAATCTAGTAAAACAAGTGGCCTGCCTTTACCATAATATACACGTATTTCTTTTTCCAAATCTTCAAGCCTTGGGAGGTATTTGCTCCACTGTGGGATTTTTTTTATAAAGACTATTTACTTCCAAATGTTTTATAAGACTTTTTCATTCTAAAATAATGTGATGGCAGATGAATCTGCATCTAAACAATGTCTTACTGAAAGTTAAAGCTAATGCAATATGCCATTTCTAAACTAGTGATAAATGTCAAATCAAAGGAGAGTTACAGAGATGCCCAATGGGCATCATATGCTGCATACACTACACCTGCATAAAACTTCAGGCTTCAGGTAACTGTCTCACTTCCCCTAGCATATTGTTTGGATAATCCAGAAAAACTGGTATCATTAGGCATGCATTCCAAACAGAAAGAGGTGGTTAGCTGTCAAGACAGCAGAGCTCAGGAAGGATCCAGCTGGGATGGACTGTTTCTTCCAATTTGAACAATTCCCTCCAGAAAAGAGGAGGTAGGCCCATTAGAGTCAGGAAGTAAATGAAATTAACTAGCAATCCACAGGAGAGGGGAGGAATGTACTCAGATAAGCAGACCTCACAGGGGTATAGGGCCCTTCAGATAGGTCTGGGAGAGATACTATGGCTGAGGTATAGACAGTGTAACATTTATACTGGAAGGTCCACACTGGATGGTCATTCTGGGCAGAGGAGAGAATGGACAGGCTCAGGAAATCAGTAGACAGCTGGCGATGATGACAACAAGAAGTGGCTCATGGCAGTGATTAAGACATGGGGAGAATAGGCAGCAGAAGGGCTTGACAGGAGTGAGCAAGCCGAGGAAGAGGAGTAAGGCCATTGCTTGTTAGCTGTGGCTGTCTCAGTGGAGACCACAGTCCCCTTGTGTCTAAAGGAGCAGTACTCTGACCCATGGAAGTGGAATGGAAAAAACATTAAGACCAGACGGTGTACTCTCTTATAGGCACCTTGTCCCTTGGGCAAGGTAAGAATCCTGGGTAACAAAGCCACCCAGTCCCTTTCTTAGTCATGGAACTCTGGGACAGGTCTTAGCTGGTGATTCTGTCTTTTGGATGTGGACATTTATAAGTGTGACTATGGTGTCATGAGTATTCCTTGAGGGATCAATGGGCTATGGAATGTTACCCATGACTTAACAAAAACTCTACAGCTCATGCATCCCAAGCCCCAGAATTCATGGCTGAATTTCTGATGACACATTACAATCTCAGGACTGTAAAAACCTTACAAAGTCAAAATGCAGTGGACTAATGAAATCAGAATCTTGGTTTTGAGACTTTGACATATGTTTAAAGAATTCAAGGGGAATTCAGAATGAGGACAGCATCCAAAACCACTGCTTTGCAGCATTATTGTCACTCAACTCCTTGCAAGTGTATTTCAAATTTATATGAATTATGTTGCAGTGCTGTGGCTTTCAATCTTACTCATCATACCTAATTACTGTTATTTGCTCAATTCAATATATATTAATTATTATTATTATTTTGGTTTTTAGAGGTAGGGTCTCACTCTAGTCCAGGCAGACCTGGAACTCACTATGTAGTCTCAGAGTGTCCTCAACCTCATAGCAATCCTCTACCTCTGCCTCCTGAGTGCTGGGATTAAAGGCATGTGACACCATGCCCGGCTTCTATTAATTTTAAAATATTATTTATTTATTCATTTGAGAGAGAGAGAAAACTTAAGAAGCAGATAGGGAAAGAGAGAATGGGCATACCAGGGCCTCCAGCCACTGGAAATGAACTCCAGATGCTTGTGCCACTTTGTGCATCTGCCTTACATGAGTCCTGGGGAACTGAACCTGGGTCCTTTGTCTTTGTAAGTAAGCATTTTAATCTTTGTAGGCAAGTGTCTTAACTGCTAAGCCATCCCTCCACCCCAATTTTTTTTAAAAACAATTTTGTTCTGGATTGAAGCCTAGGTCTAGAAGTGACTATGACATGTTGGAAACTGTACAAAGTCTCCTAGCCCTGCTGAGCAATCTTTAACTGTAAACATTTTGGAGAGGGAAAAGAAAATTGCATGAAAATAATTACAACCATTTCACTCACCTTATTCAAGAAAAAACTGACAGATCCTTCTTTTTGCCCCGTCTCACTCTGCTCTGGCTGCCTGAATGAGCAGTGGCGGAAGCTTCCTCTCTCCCCTTCCTGATTATTCCTAGAAGCAGGACCTTCTATGAGAGCACACCATGTTTTTTAGCCTGGGATTTCCCTTAGCCCACCCCTGAGTCTGCATGGGCTCAGAAATGCCCAGTGGGGGTTCCTTGCTCACCGTTCCCCCAGGGGCCACCATGGTATCAGCTGGCTACTGAGTGTTCCAGGAAGAGTGCTAGGTTCCCTGCAGGGTTTCTATGTGACATGTCAGCATTACACACTCAGGAACAGGAGTCATCCTTGAGAAGCTCAGAGGGGAGGACCGGGGACTGAGGAGGTCACACTGCCATAACCCAACAGAGCAAGTAAAAGAGAGAACTGGGAATGCTACAAAAGACACAACCTGTAAGAAAATTCCTTAAACTGGTCTTGTTGTGGCCTGAATACTCTGGCAGGCAGGAAGTGACTTCATCACACTGTTCAGGACCAACTCAGTCCTAAGAATGGTGATTGGTTTTTCTAAGGTCCCACTGTGAGAAAGTGATTAGGAATGGAACACAGACCTGACCAATGCCAGGTAAGGATTCTATTATTAAACAGTACCACTTAGTTTGAGACAGAATCTCACTAATTTGCCAAGATTTACCTGGGAGACTTTCTGTATTACAAGATGCTATAAACTTTGTGCATTTCTTCCTGCCTCAGCCTCTGAAATAGCCAGGAATATAGTGCCTGAGTTTGAGAGCAGATTTGACCAAAGGGATAGAATCCTTTTCTTCTTTCACATTAACAGGGCACTGAAAACAGATACAGGCAGAAGGAAAAGAGTGGATGAAGCCTTTGTACAAAGCTGCTTCTGGAATCTTGCATCCTGGTGTTGGGGGTGGGGTGGGGGGGGAGATTAATCATCCCAGCTGGACACAGGGGAAGACAGAAGGAAACACCTGAGCAGCTGCTTAAGAAATCACAAACTGCACCAGCTAAGTGAATCAGGTACAAATCCATGCAATCTGCATGACCTCCCTTCCCTCACCCACCAGTGCCATGAACCGTCAGACAACTTACCTCTCCCCAGTTCCCCCTCCCCCTGGCGACACACAGAATCCAGCACAGCCTATCAGAACACCAGATCCAGCAACCCAATCAACCTAATTGAGTTGACAGCACAACAGGGATGGATCAGGTGGGCACCCAGCCCTGGTGAAGATGGGAAGCCATTTTAAAAGGTAACCTCTCACTGTCATATTATAATTAAAACTACAAAACACAAAAACAAAAGAACATATATTAAAAGCAGTTAAGGAGAAAAGTCAAGTCACATACAAAGGCAAAGCCATCAGGATACCAGCAGATTATTCAACACAAACGTTCATAGCCAAAAGGGCTGGGAATGATGAATTCCAGATTCTGAAAGATAACAAATGTCAACCAAGATTACTTTATCCTGTAAGGCTACGCATCCACATTCCACAAGAATACACACCTTTCAATAACAACTTTCAATGTCAACAGCCTCAATGCCCCAACCAAAAGACACAGGTTGCAGACTGGGTAAAAAGGAGGATCCCTGGGCTGGAGAGATGGCTTAGCGGTTAAGCACTTGCCTGTGAAGCCTAAGGACCCCGGTTCGAGGCTTGATTCCCCAGGACCCACGTTAGCCAGATGCACAAGGGGGCACATGCATCTGGAGTTCGTTTGTAGTGGCTGGAAGCCCTGGTGCGCCCATTCTCTCTCTCCCTCTTTCTCTCTCTCTCCCTCTTTCTCTGTCTGTCACTCTCAAATAAATTTTAAAAAAAAGGAGGATCCTTTTATTTTTTGCATCCAAGAAATTCACCTTTCCAAAACAGATGGACACTATCTTACGGTTAAAGGTTGGAAATCAGTATTTCAAACAAATGAGCCTAGAAAACAAGCACGTGTTGCTATCCTACTATGTGACAGGGTAGGTGTCAAATCAACATTAGTTGGGAAAGATGAAGAAGGTCACTTTACATTGATTAAAGGCACATTCCAACAGGAGGACATTACAATCCTAAACATACATGCACCTAACATGGGAGCTCCCAACTTCATCAAACAAACACTATTCTAAGGACACAGATAACACCAAATAGAGTTGTAGTGGGTGACTTCAACACCCTACTCTCATCAACTGATAGGTCATCCTGGCAAAAAACAAGCAGAGATGCATCTGGATTAAATGAGGGCATAGAACAAATGGACCTAACAGATATATACAGGACATTTCATCCAAATGTTGTAGAAATTCTTTTCAGCAGGACATGGAACATTCTCTAAAATAGACTATATGACTATATATTAGTACACAAAGCAAATCTTAAATACAAGAACATTGAAGTAATTCCTTGTACTCTGATCACAATGGGATTAAACTACAAATCAACAGCAAGAAAAGCTATACAGCACACACAAAATCATGGAAACTAAAATACACTACTAAATGAGGAAAGGATCACTGATGAAATCAAGAAGGAAATAAAAAAATTCATAGAATCAAATGATAATGAGAATACAACATACTAAAGCCTTTGGGAAACGAGGCAGTATTAAGAGGGAAAGATTCGCACAGAAATTAATGAAATAGAAACCAAATTAAAAAAATACAACAAATCAATGAAACAGTTGGTTCTTTGAAAGGACACACAAGATTAATAAGCCCTTAGCAAATCTGATGAGAAGAGACACAAGTTAATAAAATTAGAGATGAAAAAGGTACCATAAGAGCAAATAGTAAAGAAATTCAGAAAATCATAAGGACATACTTTTAAGAACATGTACTCCACTATTTTGACAATCTGAAAGAAATGGGTGACTTCCCTGATTTATATGACCACTGAAATCAAGATGAGAGAAATTATGAAAATAGACTGATAACAAATATGGAGATACAAGCAGCTAACAAAAATCTGTCAACTAAAAAAAGTCCAGGCCCAGATGAATTCACTGGTGAATTTTACCAGACCTTCATGGAAGAACAAACATCAGTGCTTTCTGAAACTTTCCCATAAAATAGAAAAGAATTCTACCAAACTCCTGCTATGAAACCAGCATCACCCTGATACCAAAACCAGACAAACACAGAATAAAAAAAAACATTACAGACCAGTCTCCCTCATGAATATCGATACAAAAATTCTCAGCAAGATATTAGCAAATAGAATACAAGTATATATCAGAAAGATGATTTACCTCGACGAAGTAGGCTTTATTCCAGAGATGCAAATCGATAAATGTAATACACTATATGAATGGACTGAAAAACAGAAAAACACATGACCATCAGTAGATGCAGAAAAGGCATTCAACAAATTCCAACATCCCTTAATGGTAAAAATCCTATAGAAACTGGGAATAAAAGGGATATATCTCAAAATAATAGTCTATTTATGACAAATATACAATGAACATAATACTACGTGGAGAAAAACTCGCAGCTTTTATTTAATATAGTAATGGACGTCTATATATATAAGAGAAACACATAAAAGGGATACAAATGGGAAAGGAAGACATCAAAGAATCATTATTTGTAGATGATATGATTCTATATATAAAGAACCCTAGAGATTCTACCAGCAAACTGTTAGAGCTGATAAATAATGTAGCAAGATACAAAAAAAAAAAAAAAAAAACCACACAGAAATCAGTACCTTTGCTATACAGTAACAACAAGCATGCTGAGGATGAACTCAGAGAATCATTCCTATTTCACAACTGCCTCCAAAAACAAATGTACCTTGGAATATATATAGCTAACCAAGGAAATAAAGGATCTTTACAATGAAAACATTAAAACACTCAAGATAGAAATTGAGGAAGACACTAAGAAATGGAAAGGCATCCCATGCTCTTGGATTGGAAAAAAATCAATACTGTGACAATGATAATCTTACCAAAAGCACTCTACACATTTAATGCAATCCTCATCAAAATTCCATGCAATCTGGTCCAGCCATTGTGGAAATCAGTGTGGAGGTTCCTGAGATACCTAAAAATAGACCCATATGACTCGTCTCACTACCTTAGAGATACTTGCTCAACCATGTTTATTGCCACTTTATTCACAATAACTAGGAAATGGAACCAGCCTTGATGCCCCTAAACTGATGAGTGGATAATGAAGATATGACACATTTACACAATGGAGCTCTACTCAGGGGCAAATAAAAATGCAGTTACGAAATTTGCAGGAAAATGGATGGGTCTGAAAAGGACTACACTTAAGTGAGGTAACCCAGGCCCAGAAAGCCAAACATCACATGTTCTCTCCTACATGGATCCTAGCTACAAATGATTGGACTTCTATGTGAGTAGGAAGAAAACTCAGTAGCAGTGTCCAGTAAGCTAGAAAGGAGATATAAAAGGGATAGAAAGGGGGGGTGGGCGGGGCAGAGAGACTTAATAGGATGGTATTGTATATATGTAAGGAGAAGAACAGATTAAAGGGGGTGAAAAGGCCTAAATGAGGTCAGGGGAAGAGCTTGAGTAAAGGAAAGGTAGAGGGAGGGCTAATCAAAATCTAAGAGGATATAAATAAGTCATGTGGAAACCTATTTTTTCAGACAATGGAACACTCAGAAATCACAGATTGTTACTGGAAAATTTTCAGTGCCAGGGGAGGGATACCTTCCAGTGAGTTGTTTGTTGGCCAGGGAGGTCCCTGATGCCCCCAAACATTACAGGCCATTGCAAAGGCTCTTGGTTTCCCACTAGGAATAGATGGCAAGACCCTATTGCTGAAGCTCCACATACTTGGGCTGGATGGTCACTGAGAAATCCTGCTAGAGCTGAGCTGAAAACCTCCTCCATGTAGACCAACTGAGAGAAAGCTGGAAAAAGCCACATTGTATGCAGTTCAATTGGAGAGAGAAAAATCACCAGTGAAAATACTCAACAGTAGACACTGCAAGCCTTAAATTTGGCCAACCAAGCCAAGCCAAGCCAAATGAGCCAACGGGTACAATAGTGGCATGTCTTTTATAGGGGAAACCAACCGCTCTCGAACTGGACTGGAGTTCGCTCCATGGGAGGGAATACATATCTGATACTGAAAACCGACAACAGGGGTAGTCATGAGCGCTAAGGGTGTAACGTTTGTTGGTGTCTGGCTAAGTGTATATTATGTTCACCAAATTGCCCATAAGCACTTCTCTTAATGTTCATACCCATATATTAAATCTACTCTCACTTTTGGTTAGAGAACCTTCTCTTTTCAGATGGCAGTGACCTTGGGATGACTTAGAAGGCACCATGGTGCTGAGAAGTGACAAAGGAGGAGTGCTCAGCACTGAAGTATCTCTATCACACCTTTCAAGTCTCATGGTCCATTGCAGAAGAGGAGGCAGAAAGTCTATAAGAGTAGAAGGAAGGTTAGGACTCCTTACCATGTGCTTCTCCAGACACAAAATGGACTGGATATCCATGACCTCACAGTGCCTCTCACTACCTACACAAGACCATCACAATAGGAGGAAAAGATCATGATATCAAAATAAAAGACTGATAGAGAATGGGAAGGGGTATGATGGAGAGTGGAGTTTCAAAGAGGAAAGTGGGGTGAGGGAGGGAATTACCTTGAGTTATTGTGGACAATTTTGAAAGTTGTCAATAAAAAAATTTTTTTTTTAAAGTTATTGTCTTGGCAAGATAGCTCAGCAGTTAAGGTACTTGCCTGCAAAGCCTAAAAAAACCCAGGGTTCAATTTCCCAGTATCCATGCAAAGTCAGATGCCCAAACCCAGATTCAATTTCGCAGTACTCATGTGAAGCAAGATGCACAAACTGACACATGTGTCTACAACTCCTTTGCAGTGGCTAGTGAGGATGCAGAAAAAGAGGAGCCCTTCTACACTGTTGGTGGGAATGTAATATGGTACAGCCATTGTGGAGGTTCCTGAGACAGCTAAAAATAGATTTACTATGTGACCCAGCTTTCCCACTCCTAGGTATATATCCTAAGGACTTGTTGCACTTTAGATACTTGCACATCCAAGTTTATTGCTGCTATATTCACAATATCTAGGAAATGGAACCAACCTAATTGTCCCTTCAACTGATGAGTGGATAATGAAGATGCAGTACATTTATACAGTGGAGTTTTATTCAGTAAAGAAAAATGAAATTATGAAATTTGCAGGGAACTGGATGGATCTGAAAAGGATTATATTTAGTGAGGTAATCCAGGCCCAGAACGCCAAGCACTGCATGTTCTTTCTCGTAAGTAGTTCTTAGCTACAAATGTTTGGACTTGTATGTGAGTTGGGTTAAAAGTCGGTAGCAGAGGCCAGTAGCCAGAAAGGAGCCATAAGAGAGGGAGGAGAGGGGAGGACTTAAGGAGATTACTGGGAGTGAAAGGGCCTTGGTGAAGTCAGAGAAGAGATGGAGTAAAGGAATGGTGGGGTTAGGGTTCAAAATCTAGGAGGGTATGAATAAGTCATATGGAAACCTACTTTTAAAAATGTTTTTGTTTATTTTTATTTATTTGAGAGCAACAGAGAGAGAGAGAAAGAGGAAGATAGGGAGAGAGAGAATGGGTGTGCCAGGGCCTCCAGCCACCGCAAACAAACTCCAGATGCATGCGCCCCCTTGTGCATCTGGCTAATGTGGGAATCGAGCCTCGAACCGGGGTCCTTAGGCTTCATAGGCAAGTGCTTAACCGCTAAGCCATCTCTCCAGCCCTGGAAACCTACTTTTTTGAACAATGGCTTACCCAGAAGCCATAGATTGTTACTAGAAAATTTTCAGTGCCAGGGATGGGATACCTTCCACTGAGTTGTTGGCCAGGGAGGGCCCTGATAGCCCCAAAACATTACAGGCAATTGCTAAGGCTCTTGGTTTCCCACCAGGAATAGATAATAAGACCCTATTGCTGAAGACTCCACATGCCTGGGCTATAAGGTCACTGAGAAATCCTGCTGGAGCTAAGCTGAAAACCACCCTTGTGTAGGCCAGCTGACAGAAAGCTGGAAAAAGCTACACTTCATGCAGATCTATGGGAGACAAAGAAAGACATCATCAGTAGATGCAAGAGTTAAGATTGACCAGCTAGGCCAAATAAGTAAAGTGGTGTAATATTGGCATGTCTGTTATGGGGGAAACCAGCTGCACTCTAACTGCACTGGAGGCCCACACCACAGTAAAGAATGCTTACCTGAAACTGAAAACTTATGACAGGGGAAGTCATGAGCCCTAGGCATGTAACATCTGCTGCTGTCTGGCTATATATGTATTCTATGCTTACCAAAATGCCCAATAAACACTTTTCTCTTAATGTTTATAACCATATATTAAGGCTACTCTCACCACTTTTGGTTAGAGAAGCTACTCTTTTCAGATGGCAGTGACCTCTGGTAAGACTCAAAAGGCGCCAGAGTCCTGAGAAGTGACAGAGGATTGCTCAGCACTGAAGCATCTCAATCACACCTTCCAAGGCTCAGGGTCCATTGTGGAAGAGGTAAGTGGAAGAAGAGCCTAAAGAAAGGTAGGATTCCTTACAGTGTCAATGTACTCTTCCAGACACAAAATGGCCTAGATAACCATGACCTCACAGTGCCTGGCACTACATACACAAGACCAGTACAACAAGAGGAAAAGATGATGACATCAAAATAAAAGAGAGACTGATTGATAGAGGAAGGGTATATGATGGAGAGTGAAGTTGCAAAAGGAAAAAGCGAGGGGGTAGGAAATTACCATGATTTATTGTCTATAATTATGGAAGTAAATAAACAAATAAATAAATGACAGAGAAAAGAGGAAGAAAGACATGTCTCCTATAACTGCCCTCATAGTGGTAGGTTGCATCTCAGTTCTGTACTGGCTATACTCAGCTTTGAATTCTGTGGCTTTTTTCTTACTGATTAAATAAATGTTATTTAAAAAGAAAGGTCTGGAAAGATGGCTGAGAAGATGAAGGCATTTGTTTGCAAAAGCTGCCAGCCCAGATTCAATTTCCAAACCACTCCCACAAAGCATATGTTATCCATTTGCAGAGTCAAGAATGCTTGGAGGACCCATAAACACATGAATTAATCCATTAACTAAAAATAAAGAGGGGCTAGAAAGACGGGTTAGCAGTTAATGTGCTTGCTTGAAAGCCTAAAGACCCAGGTTGGAAACCTTGGTACCCATGTAGAGCCAGAGACACAAAGTAGACATGCATCTGGAGTTTGTTTGCAGTGGCAAGACAACATGACATGCCCATTCTCTTCTCTCCTATCTCTCTTGTTGCAAATAATAAATGAATTTTTTAAAAAGAAAGGGAGAGATGGATTAGCAGTTAAAGCACTTTCCTGCAAAGCCTAAGGACACAGGTTCAACTTCCTAGTACCCATGTAAGCGAGATGCACAAGGTGGCACATGCATCTTAAGTTGGTTTGCAGTGGCTGGAGGCCCTGGTGCCCCCATTCTCCCTTCTCTCTCTACCTGCCTTCTCTCTCTGCCAAATAAATAAATGCAGTATTTTTTTTGAAGGAAAGAAAAAGCAAGCTAGGCATGCTGGCTCTTGTGTTTAATCCCACCACTAAGGAGAGTAATCCTTAGGATGAGTAGCAGATTAGCATGTGAGGAAGAAAGAGAAGATGGGAAGGTTGTTAGTAGGAGAAACAAAGGGAGGAATGAAAAGATGGAAGGACAGCAGAAAGAAAAGGAAAAGAGATAAAGAAGACTGGAAAGATGGCTCACTGGTTATGTCTACTTCCTGCACAAACACTAGAGCCTGACAGGGCCTGAAACTGCAGTTTGAATCACTGGATCGCACAAAAGCACCAGGGCTTGGACATGAGCACTGTAACCCCAGTCCTGCATATGGGTGGAGAGGCTATAGGGAGAAAAGACCATGGAATCTCCCAGGGAAGTAAAAAAATAGCATGCTCGTGTCAGAAAGCTTCCAGGTTCAATTCACTAGGACCAACGTAAGCCAGATGCACAGGTGATGCATGCCTCTGGAGTTTTGTTTTGTAACATCTGGAGGCCTTGGCATGCCCATTGTCATTCATTTTCTCTCTCTCTCTCTTAAATAAAACAAAATATTTTTTAAAAATAAAAATTTTTTTTTAAAGAATAAGCTTCCTACCTAAGTCCCCAGCAGTTAGGGTCCTGGTGGAGGAGGTATGTCACTGGGGTAGATCCTGAGTTTACCTCTATGGTATCTTCCAAACATGTTTGAACTATGGCTATTCTATTTCTCTCTCTGCTGTGAATGCATGATGAAATGAGCCAGCTTCTTCTGCCACAATGAAGCTTTACCTGGAATCTGTGCCCTAAAATAAGTAAGCTGTTTTTTGTTGGGTGCAAGAGAAGGTAACTTCCCTTCACTCAGCTCTCTGCAAACTTCACTCCTTCCTGATAAATGGCTTTCAGCCTCAGATTCCCTAAAAAATTCCCTCTTCTCTCAGAATCCTTTCCTTGAACTGTTCTCCAACAAGTTCTCACATGCTCTCTCGGTTAGTGAAATCCTCTCATAGGCAATCAGCCCCCATAGGCACTGGCCTCTAACCATCATTCCCTAGTCTCCTCCCTGACTCACATTTTCCCTTAATTCCCTCACTTCTTTCCTCACACATGTAAGGCCTGCCTGTCTTCCTCATACCAAACATCCTTCCACACAGGCCCTTTAGTCTCTCAGCCATCCTCATACACAGGGGACCAACAGTTACCCACACCTCTCCCATACTATTAGAAATTTATTCCACGGTGACAGGAGATGGGGACACAGTCACCAAATCACCAACAGTGGACACTGCAAGCCTTATATTTGGCCAGTCAGGCCAAATGAGCCAACAGGTGCAATAGCAATAATGGCAGGTCTGTTATGGTGGAAACCAAAAGCTCTCTAATTGGACTGGAGGCCCGCTCCATGGGAGGGAATATATTCCTGATACGGAAAACCTACCACAGGGGTAGTCATGAGCCCTAGGAGTTTAATGTCTGCTGCTGTTTGGTTAAAAGTATACACTATGCTCACCAAACTGCTCAGTAAGCACTTCTCTTAATGTTCATACCCACATGTTAATGCTACTCTCACTTTTGGTTAGAGAACCTTCTCTTTTCAGATGGCAGTGACCTTGGGATGACTCAGAAGGCACCATGGTGCTAAGAAGTGACAGAGGAGTGCTCAGCACTGCAATATCTCAATCATACCTTCCATGCCTCAGAGTCCATTGAGGAAAGGGTGGCGGAAAGAATGTAAGAGCCAAAGGAAGGTTAGGACTCCTTACCATGTGCTCCTCCAGACACAAAATCACCTGGATATCCATGAAACTCAGTGCCTGGCACTACCTACACAAGACCATCATAATAGGAAGAAAAGATCATGACATCAAAATAAAAAAGAGACTGACAGGGGGAGAGGATATGATGGCGAGTAGAGTTTCAAAGAGGAAAGTGGGGGTGGGAGGAGTTACCACGGGATATTGTTTACAATTATGGAAGTTGTCAATAAAAAAAATAAAATATTAGTAAATTGGAAAAAAAATGTCTGGAGTTCATGTACAGTGGCAAGACACCCTGGTGTACCTGTATTCTTTCTGTGTCTCTATCTCTCTCTCTCTCTTCACAAGTAAATAAATAAAAATAGGGCTGGAGGGATGGCTTAGCAATTAAGGCATTTGCCTGCAAAGCCAAATGATCTAGGTTTGATTTCCCAGGACCCACAAGGGGGTACCTGTGTCTGGAGTTTGTTTGCATTGGCTGGAGGCCCTGGCACACCCATTCTCTCTCTCTCTCTCTCTCTCCCTCGTTCTCTGTCAAATAAATAAATATAAATAAAATAAATTAAATATTTTTTCAATAGTGTATTCCTGTTTCCTGTAACATTATTCAGTCCCAAACCAGATGTGGAGACAATTGAGGTGCTATTAGATGAAAGTACATGATAGTCTTCTCAAATGCAAGGCATCTAGATGCTCCACGAGGAGGCCACACTCCACATGAGGCTGCTGTTGAAGCGATAACCCAGGGGATCAAATTCACTACACACCCCAAGAAACCAGAGGCATGCCTGCTGTGGACATGATACTAGGCATTCCTGATGCCAATGCCATGAAGAGACATGGGAGTGAGGAGCGAGCAAGCACCATGGAGTGTTTGGAAAAGAGAAGATCAAAGACATCCGTTCCAATAAGGTGTCTGTGTCTAAGGAAGGCAAGAGTGGTACAAAGATGGTTTGCATGCGGTCAAGTCAATCTTCATAACTACCCTCCCATGTGTTATGTTCACAAACTGATTTTTAAAAATCTTCAAAAAACCTGTGTTCAAATACCAAGAAGAAAGCTGGCAAGGTCCTGCCTGACTGAAATATACAATGTGGAAAAATAGTTCATCATAAAGAAATAGTGCAGGGATGTGGACTAGGCATATGAATTAGACCTAAATGGAGCTGCTCAGGGTTATGGACTTGAGACTTTGCTTCCCATACATTTAGAAACCTGAGGGGAGAAGTTGGGACCCACTGTTAGGAGTGGCAGCATAGAAAGTCAGAGAAAATGAAGAGTTATCAGAAGGAAAAACTCACTTTAGTATCTAGCTGGGAGCTTCAAAAACAACTGATAAAACTGTCAGTGGAGTTAATGAGTGTTTTCCTAATGACACTACCAGAACTAGAATATCTAAAAAGAATGTATGTTGGGGCTAGAGAGATAGATCAGTAGTCAAGGCACTTACTTGCAAAGGCTTATGGCCCAGGTTGATTCCCCAGTACACACGCAAAGCCATATGCACAAAGTGGCACATGCATTGGAGTTCATTTGCAGCTGCAAGAGGTCCTGGCACACCCATTCTCTCCCACCTTTCTTCCCTCCTTCTATCTCTCTGGCTTTTTCTCTGTACTTGGAAATATTTTTTTGAAGAATGTATGTTCACTTAGAGCTAGAATGTTTGTAACCATGAACTTAACCATATTAAAATGCCTCTCTAAATGCTCAAAGAAATATATCCATAATGCCACATGAAAATCTCATTAACAGAAGAAAAAAAGAGTGTATCAATGTCCCCCCTCAAGGCACACATGTTAAGTAGCTAACATTGTTTTTTTTTTTTTTTTGCAGCTGGAACTTGGATTAAAGAGATATGATATGGAAGGTTGCACATGCAAGATCGAATTCTATAAGGCCAAACCATGTGAATGCATTAATTGCGGTGACTACCAACCTCCACTGACACAAGGCTTTTTTTAAAAAGAAGATTTTATCTGAGAATTTTACTACACTTTTCCTGGCTCTGTGGTATTTTACCCACAATGATGTAAGTAATGGTTTAGTAAATGTCTGTATTTATGACTTTTATTTTTCTGTGATTATAAAAGCTCAAGTTACCATAGCCATACCAGAACACATTTTTGGAGGCAACCCAAGTCTATGTTTCTTAGCCATGCTCACTCTTTTCTGGCTCAGATCAAATGCACTCTTGTCCTTCTGAAGCAAGAACTGTTTTTTGCACCACAATATAAGTAAACCAATTTATACATTTTTAAATATTTTTAACATGTGTTTAATCATTAGCCTTTCATGTAAATTACATCCTTTGAGCAATGTAGGAAAACACAGAAGTGTGTGTATGTATTATCCCCATCATGTAGACTCCTAATGGCATCTTTCTCTAAATGCTGAGGCTTAAAACGTAAAGCCTGTATTATTTCTCTTCTCTGTAATAAATATGCTAACTTGTCACCTTTCAGGACACCTGAAATTCTTTTGTCAAAGATCCACTTAAATCATATTAAGAATGATGGGGAGGTTGAGAGGTTATAATTGAGGTTACTGCACACAGTGCTGGGCTGGTACTTGCTGATATAACAACAAGAGGAACAAGATTTATCCTATGGACCACAGCTTCTCTCATGAAGGAACCTCAGAGTCAGGTTTCTTCCTGGTCATTCTCCAGGTCATCACTACATAAGCTGTGAAGACCAGGATCCAGAGATCCCCAAAGAGAGCTGCATGGAGCTCAAGTACCTATGATGAGACAGGACACCCAGGGATCCCAGAGAAGGCACAGCTACCACCATACCCTTCAGTATTGTCCTTTAGAATTATTCCGGAAAAGGGCTGTAATTCTACATCTACCAACTTCTGGGAGCTGCCAGCACAATGTGCAGAACCATTTATGGTTCTAGTCTAGTCCTCTTCAATCACAGGACGTATCTTGTGAATCCATAGTTGCATGCTGAGGGAAAGAAGGCACTGTAAAGAGTAGGAAACAGGAATGTAACTTGTTTTTTTGCTTGTGTGTGTGTGTGTGTTGCATGCATCCAGATGTGTTCTTGTGGTGCCCAATGCAGTCACCTGTGGCAGGACGCACTAGTCTGCACTGGCTAGAGAACATCAGGTGTCCTGCTCTACTTCTCTGCCAGGCCCTACTAGAGCAGAGTCTCTTAATGATCCTGGAGCTTGCTGTGTTTTCCATAAGTTCTGGGGATTCTTCAGCCTTTAGGACTATGGTTACAGACACGTGTGACCCTGCACAGCTGTTGATATTAGTCCTGGGGATTGATCTCTTAATACCCTATCAGATCTTTTCAGGCCCTCATGCTTGAATAGGAAGTGCTCTGAATAGCTGAGCTAGCTCCCCTGCCCAGCAATTTCTTCATGAAACTTACTTGCCTTCAGGACCTAATCAGACCCAATAATGTTTGTGATTACACATTAACCACTTCCATTTGATGATCTGCTGCTAGGAAGGTCAAAATTTATGACTTTTCAGTCAAATTACACCCACCTTACAATACAAAGCTAAAGTCACATGGCAATTTGGTGGCCAACTGTCAAGCATTCAGTTTCCACTTAGGTTCAATAGCAGCAATGGGAAGATGACTGAAAGAGCCTCATACAGGAGACACACAATTCCCCAGAGGACTAGAGAATTAAAATAACTTTGAGATAAATCAGTAAAGTTTTTCTGCTGTCCTTGCTAGCTGAAAGCAAATTGCTTCTGTGGTCTTTATGGACAGGTGTGGAGAGGAAAACATTGGTAAGATGCATAGCAGGAGTCAGGAGATGGGTTAATCTACTCTAGTTAAGGAAACCACATTTGGGACAACAGCTGCAATTGGAGTCACTACTTAAGTTTCCATAATCAACTGCCATTCGTCCATCTTCTGAATTAGGCAAACAGGGGAGTTAAAAGGACTTGAGCTGGCACCCCCAGCGTCTTTACAGTTCTTCCTGGTGCCACTAATCTCTGTAATCCTTTTGGGATGTGATCATGTACTGGTTCACAATCTTCCCTGATAGAGTCAGCTGTAATGGCCTTCACTTGATCTTTCCAACCATAATAGCCTTCTGTTGACCTGTAAGTATATCTATCCTAATTATATATTAAGAAATTGGGGATATGACCAAGTACGATTTTGGAGACCGACTAGAACCACCATGACTCAGACTGTGGCGAAAAACCCAGGAGTTGTTGGGTTTCTGTAAGTGCCTATTTGATGTCTGTGAACTATTATCAATTCAGAGGCCTGAAAAGTCTGACCATGTCCTTCTCTCCAACACACAGTTGCACTAGTAAAGACTGTGGGCCTTTGGGGAATGGAAGAAAGTACAATAGTAACATTTTCCAGAACTGGAGGAAGATCCTTCCTCAAAAGGACCTGGACTGCCCCTCATTATAGAAGGGTTCTGGGTATGAAAACTGGCTCATGTCCAGAAATTGGTTAGGGGTAGTGATTCTATATTGCTAAGAGTCAAAGTAACCTTTTGTTCAATTTACTCTGTATCTTTTCTGTTTACATAGAAAGCAATAACTTAGTATAGTTTCTATTTTACTTTGATAACACCATGATTAAGCAGGCAGTACCAAAGGCTGCATAAGTTAAAACCATTATGAGAATTACTTTTGTCTTTCCTATGTATTACAGTATGTTCATCTTGCATTAGGCAATAGTTACCATTCCCTCTTGTTAAACCAGGACCTTTCCTCCTCCTCTTCCTCTCCTCCTCTTTTCTTTCTTTCTTTCCTTTTTTTTTTTTTTTTTGTAAGGTAGGATCTCACTTAAGAACAGGCTGATCTGGAACTCACTCTGTAGTCCCAAACTGGTCTCAAACTCATGTCTGCCATCCTAACTCTCCTGAGTTCTGCAACTAAAACTCTGTGTGCCACCATGCCTGGCTTACTCCAGATTTTACTACCAGTGCATGTAAGTCATGAATATAGCAACAAGGACTCCCAACATAAGATATGTATTCACGGAAGAACAATGACAGAGCTGTGTATGCTGGTGTTCCTTTTGGAAACACGGTTTTCAGTGAAGGGCAATATATTCTGGAACCTCCCATTTTGGAGGCTTAACATTTAAAGAATTTTAAAATACTCCAGTATTGCAATTACCCTGAGTGATGGATGCTCCTCTGAACCAGAAAACAAAAACAGGGTCTGCTTGAACTCATTACCCATGAACAAACATTGACTTAAGCCATCCATAAATCACAGAAAAACAATCTATCCATATCCTAACCTACAAACAACCCCTAAACTGCATGAAACTACATTGAAACTGCTGGGGTGTTATACCTCAGCAATCATACTCCCTAAATCACTTCTTTGAAAATACCTTCAATAGACATAGACCACTAGACTCCCACCCACACCTGCTCCTTTGATCTGTACATTTATAAGCTTCACTTCAGCTCTTGTGAGATGCAGAGAGCCTCTAGCCCATACAGAGGTCTCTGTCCCTCACCATTTATCGGGTCTGCAATAAACAGTTTCCTTCTGTTGCAGTTCAAGTCTACTGTCTTTCACTTTGACTTTCCTTACACTTATTGGTGCTGTGACTCAGCTTCCCCCGGCCCCTGCCCGGGGATTTTTTGGAGCTGAAGCCTTTTCCTTGTCACAGCTGCTCACTCCTTCAGGAGCACGAACACTCGCCTCGCCCACTAACCACTAAACAGCCAGCAGTTGTGACCCATGAGCTGCTGCCCACATGGGGGGTGGCGTGCAGGTCCCGTTTACTCTTACAGGTCAGGGGGTCATACTGGTGCTTTTGTGTAAACCCAGCTGAGCTTTGGATCCTTCCCTTCATTTTCACTTTCCTTCTCTCTCCGTTCTCCTTTGCCCAGACTCTTGAACTCCAGAGGAAGGGTTGTCTTTCACCCAACACCTTCAAGCATCCAGACCTTCAGGGCATGGGAAAATTCATTTGATTTGTGGTGGAGGCACCCCATGCCGAACCTCAGAGACTCCGAAAGTCTCACAGACCATACTCTGCCTGTGCAATCTCAAAGGAGGCTCGGGGAGTCTACCCTCTTTTGCTAATTCACAGGCAGCACGAAAATCATGAGTGCACGGATGCCCCTGCTACAGTCTCATGTATGACCAGACTACTCTTCCAGAATCATCGGATGTCACTGCACCTCCATCAATTTCATCTCTTCTTGGAGGATCAGCTCAGGGACACATGGTTAACACCACAACCTATCTGCAACCTTAACCAGCTGTTGAACGCCATTGAGATCCTTTGGTTACAAGGAACCTTTATGTCCTTTCAGCCCTATCAAATCAAACCCATCACTTTGTCTCTTCTTCAAAGGGAATGCTCTGCACCCTGGCCTTTCATTCTCTCGAGACATCATATTTGTCATTCTTTTTATTCTTGGATTAATCTCTACAACTCCTGATTGGACTTGCTTTGAAAAACTACTTGCGCTTTTTATTTGGACTTACATACCAGGTTTACTGGTCATAAAATGTCGCACTTTCTTCTACCCATCTTGCTTCTTCTCTTACCAATCCTCATCAGACAGTTCTCTCCCCCCAACCCCTCTTCCTGTAACTACCACAAACTAGTCTGGAAAACCTCCCTATGCCACTCAGACTCTCATATCCCTCTGATTGTATCTACCTGCCCACCACACGGGCCATGCAACCTGCCTTCCAACGGTATGGGGCCTCATCCCTGAGGGTCACTCCCATTTTTAACTCTTGTTGAGAAGGCACAGGGCTCCCTATCGACAACCACTTGTAATGGTTACACAAACAGTCTCATGTATGACCAGACTACTGGGAAAAACACAATTGAATACATAATTGCATTTGGCTGTGTTGCCCGCTCTACCAGTGACTGTGGGAGTACCTCTAGTCATTCCTCAAATAATGGAGCTGCGTAGATTTTGCCTCCTCTCAGAGAAATTGCTAAGGAATCTCCCTATCAGGACAAGGAGTTCAAAAATTAAGAAGAGTCCTGGAACTGGAAGGCACACTTGGAGGACTGGTTTGGGAAATCACTGCAAGTTCCCTCAACTGGGGAACTCACAACCTTGGGATGCGGTAGTGGTTCAACTTCGTGGGATGCTATGGTCCACAATGTGTCACCTCACGCCCCCATCCCAATTGCACCCATATACTCATGACTTCCATGGCTGCAGAAGGCACAATATATTTTGCCTGCCTCAATGGGATCCACACCTATTATCCAGGGAGTCAACATGATATGATTTTTCCTATCTCCTGTGTCATGAAAGAAAACAATATCTGGCATCTACATGCAGGAACAAAAGAGGCCCTGTTTTACTTCCAGTACTACTTGGAATGGCTATTGTCAGGGCCATAGCCACAGGGCCCACAGTTATAGGTCTCCAATAGTCAACTCACATACCAGGTCAAAATGGACCTCTTCCTGATCCAGCAGAGTGTACTCACTCTCCAAAAGCATCATGCCTCCCTGGCTGAAAGGGTATTACAGAAAAGGAGAGGACTTGATCTCATGATAGTAGAAAGGGGGGGGGGGGGATTTGTGCTTTTCTCAATAAGGAATGCTGTTTCTATGCCAACCAATCAGGCATAATCAGGGAGATTGTAAGACAATTTTTAGAAGATACAGAAACCAAATATGGGGCTGGAGACATGGCTTAGTGGTTAAGCACATGGCTTAGTGGTTAAGCGCATGCCTGTGAAGTCTAAGGACCCGGTTCGAGGCTCGATTCCCCAGGACCCGCGTAAGCCAGATGCACAAGGGGGAGCATGCATCTGGAGTTGTCTGAAGTGTCTGGAGGCCCTGGCGCGCCCATTCTCTATTTATCTGCCTCTCTCTGTCTGTCACTCTTAAATAAATAAACAACAACAGCAAAAAGAAACCCAAATATGGTTTCAATAAACAAGCCCAATGGAAGGACATCTGGATCTCTTGGAGTTAGCTCCCTTTGTAGGGCCTGTCATCACAATCCTTCTAACGGTTTCCCTCAGTCCCTGGGTTTTCAGGTGCCTCTCCTATTTTCTCTAGTAAAGAATCTATGCTTTCACCTCACAAAGAGTGGACAGAATTCTTCATGGTCAGCCAATAACAGCCCCTCAAAGACTCTGGCCCCTACTCCTCATTGGACCTCTCCTATCTCTCTCCCTAGAGGGCTATGAACCCTCTGAGCAGGAAGTAACCCCCCCCCACACACACAACCTTCACCTCTTTCCCTTCTGGTCCAACTTATGTTCCTTCAGAGTCTGAATATGAAGGACTCTCCTATAGCCCAGAAAAGAAAAACAGGGTCTTCTTGGATTCATGACCCAGGAACACTGACATAAGCCATCCATTAATCACAGAGAAACAATCTGTCCATATCTTGACCCACAAACAACCTCTAATTGCATTTAAACTGCAATGAAACTTCTGGGGCGTTACACCTCAGAAATCATACTGCCTGAATCACTTCTCAGAAAATACCCTCAACAGCCCCTAGACTCCCACCAACATAGGCTCCTCTGATCTGTACATTTATAAGCTCTACTTCAGCTCTGGTGAGATGCAGATAGCCTCTAGCCTATACAGTGGTCTCTGTCCGTCACTGTTTATCATGTCTGCAATAAACGGTTTCATTCTGTAGCAGTTCTAGTCCATTGTCTTTCTCTTCAACATAACCCATTCATCAGCATTAAGGCAAGGGATTTCAGGTAGTTCCAGGTCATAAACAGTAGGCCATCCTTTGAGCCACCCTTCAGCTAATTATTCCAAAATATGCAGAACAACTGTTTTAACTGTGAGAGCTGCATTATTAAACCTAAAATTTCTTATCAATAATTGCAGCCTGTGGACAGAAAGGTGGTTCAGTGGTTAAAAGCACTTGTTTGCAAAACCTTATGGTCCGTGTATGATTTCCAATACCCACATAAAACCAGATGCACAAAGTGGTGCATACACATGGAGTTTTGTTGCAACAGGAATCCCTGGTACACCTATAGTAACACTTGGTCGTATATCTCCCTTTCATTCAAACAAAAAAGGAAACATTTTAATAATTATTGCCTGATCTACTTTTATGTCCCTTTCCCCATCATCCTACAACTGGAAAATACACTCCCAAACATATACCACAATGTTCTGCTTGAATGAGTTACAAAATTCCTGATATCCTTTAGGGAAATGTACCCACATTTTCAAATTTGTCACTCAAGTATGTTTATTTTTTTTATTGTGTTCATTGTAAATGCAATCAGAGTTTTCAACCGTGTTATACAGCTTGTTTTAGAAATGACATCATGAACACAAGTTTGTCCTTGAACTCACTACATAGCTGTGGACAAGCTTGACCTTATTTTCTGAGATTATAAGCATGTACCATCATGACCAGCTGTATCATACTACACCTAAAGTTGTCTGCACATCACTTTCACATTTCTGCAGAAAGTCAATACCTATGAGTATAGCTTCCTATGGCTTATACATGTAGTCTTCCCATACTTTTGACACTAAAGGTATTTTTTTGATCTTAAAGAAGAGTCTTGTGCTACCACAGGCTGGCCTGGAAGTCACAGTGATCCTTAGACCACAAACTTCTGAGTGCTGCAATTAAAGGCATGCACTACCATATATGACTAACATTTAAGGTCTTTTATTTTATTTTATTTTTTTGTTTTTTTTGAGGTAGGGTCTCACTCTGGCTCAGGCTGACCTGGAATTCACTATGTAGTCTCAGGGTGGCCTCGAACTCTCGGCGATCCTCCTACCTCTGCCTCCCGAGTGCTGAGATTAAAGGCGTGCGCCACCACGCCCGGCTTATTTAAGGTCTTTTAAAATGTTCAGGTCTTGATCCATTTGTACTTGAATGAGAGATAAAGATCTAATTTCAGATGTGTATATGTGAATAATCAGTCTTAAGAGCCTGTCATTTATTCCAAAACAGATCATTGATAACTTTGCTTATATTTATTTGTCTGTGTGAATATACTTCTGCATAACAATAATTCTAGTTATGTGTCTGTGTGACTATTTGGGGCTAATAGTTTGCTATTGGGTTAATAATGTTCAGTAGCATAATTTGCAGTTAGTTATGATAATTCCAGTACTGCAATTTTTCCACAAATCTTTCCATATGAAGTTTATAAGCACATTTTCACTTTTATATAGTGCATTAGATCTTTCTAAATATTCAAGTTTACACCAAAAAAAATTAATGCTACTGTTGGCCTTAGTCAGAGAAGCTTCCTGAGAGCATATTTGAAGGTTCTAGCAAGCGAGCACAGCTACTCATATACCCTTGACCGAAGACTGGTCCTCCTCTATTCAGGGAAGGTTATCCTCTTCCATCGAGCGCGCAGCTTCAGGAGGGACGCACATGAGGTGGTGAGGGAGAAAGGGGACACCCACCTAGCTAGCCACATCAGCCAAAATCAACCTTGGCAATCAATGGGGTGACAGATGTAGCAACCAGATCACCCTCACATCCAGAGAAGCTTCTTTTTACAGTGAGCAAGCAGTTCGTGCAGAGACTCAGAACTTCTCAAAATTCTGAGAACAGGTGACTATTGTGAGCCCAGTCCTAAATAGAACATGTATATCATCCTCTCCAAGAAGCAGGGCACATCACAGAAGAAGGGTGGAAAGAATTTGAGAATCAGAGGATGGGGAAGAGTGCTGTGAAACAATGCTGTCTGGGCAAGACATGGCTGCTATTTTCATGGACTCACAGAGCTGTAGACACCTGTACAAGAATAGGACCACCAATGTTTTATCACAGGGAGGGAGGTGTTAACTAACCTCTAACATCTCTAGGGTGCTGTTGACAACTAATGGTTGCTGTGGGACAGCCAGGTATGTCCTGTAGTGGTACAGCCATAGGTAGGACATCCATGCTCCAACAAGCAAGCTATCACTTACCCTCAAGCAGCAGCCCTAATTAAACTGTGTGAGTCACAAAAAATCCATGACATAAGGATGGGGACTTGGTGGGAAGGAGTAGTAGTTCAGTAAGAGTTGGGGGAGGACAGAGGATAATTGGTGATAATATACTCAAAATGTACTGTATACATGCATGAATGTGTCAAAAATTGAAGGGCTGGAGAGATGGCTTAGTGGTTAAGGCATTTTCCCTGCAAAGCCAAAGGATCCCATTTCGACTCTCCAGGCCCCACATAAGCTAGATGCACAAGGGGGCACATGCATCTGGAGTTCATCTGCAGTGGCTGGAGGAACAGGCGTGCCCATTCTCATTCTCTCTCTCTGCCTCCTTCTCTCAAATAAATAAATAAATAAAATATTTTTTTTTAAAGACTGAAGAAAAAAGCCAGGTGTGGTGATGCACACCTTTAATCCCAACACTCAGGAGGCAGAAGTAGGAGGATCACTGTGAGTTCAAGGTCACCCTGAGACTACAAGGTGAATTCCAGGTCAGCCTGAGCTACTAGTGAGACACTACCTCAAAAAAAATGAAGGAAAAACAAAACAAAACAGTGCATCGGAATTTCCTTCAGACTGCACTGAATGTGTAGATTCCTTTGTTAAAATTTCACCTTTTCACTGCATTAATTCCATTGATCCATGAACACAGGGAGTCTATTATTCTAGTGTCTTCTTCAGTCACATTTATTATTGTTTTATACTTTTTATCTATACAGACCACTTACCTCCTACATTAGGAGTATTTCTGGGGGCTTTACTTTTCTTTTTTTTTTTTTTTTTTTTTTTTTTGGTTTTTCGAGGTAGGGTCTCACTCTAGCCCAGGCTGACCTGGAATTCACAATGGAGTCTCAGGGTGGCCTCGAACTCACAGCGATCCTCCTACCTCTGCCTCCCAAGTGCTGGGATTAAAGGCGTGCGCCACCACGCCCGGCTTTTTTTTTTTTTGGGGGGGGGGGGGGGGCTTTACTTTTCTTGGGTCTACTGTAAATATCATTGCTTCTGGATTTTGTCAGCATGTTCAATATTCACATACAAAAGAGTTACTTGGGGGACTGATGAGCTGGCTTAGCACATATGAGCACTTTCTGTGAAGCCATGAGAGTCTGAGACTGCCTGAGCACCCACATAAACAACTGGGCATGGCAACACCTGCCCATAATCCCAGTCCTGTAAAGAGCACACACTGGAAAATTTCTGAGGACTGCTGGCCAGCAAGTCTGATTGAAAAATGACTTCTCTGTGTTTAGCTAGTCTCCACTCAAGGAAATATACAGAAGAACAAAGACGACACCAGTGTTCTTTCTGCTGGCCTACACAGGTATGCACCTATGTGCATACACCACAGATACACCTTTATGCATACACATACCATTTCTTGCATGCATACACAAGTTCAGGGGTACAACATTTGTAAAGGCAAAAGGCCACAAAAATCATAGGGACATCACTGCCAGACGTAGATCACAGTATCTTTGGAATTACAGGCATTTCACTTCCTATCCAGGAGTTATCTTGAGTTTAAACACCTGGAGCACACTCACGGTCATGGGAAGCCTTGAGAGTGTTAACAATGAAGACATGGCCCTACTGGGAGTTAGGGAGTTTGCAAATGAAAGATGCTCTAGCATATAAGTACTAGCTATTTTATTCCCCCAATAAATGGAGTCAGGCCCTAACTAGAGCATCTTTCATTCCCCCATTTCTTTTCAGGACCTTCAAACCCTTGACTATGGCTGAGGGCTAAATGCTGAGTTCTGAGTATAAGGCCACAGCACAAGTAGCAGGGGGCCAGCTAGGGCTGTGAGTAGAATACTAACTTTCTTTAAAAGTATGAATTATTTAAGGGAAAAACACAAACTGGGTGATTTCAGGGAGATTAGGATTTAAGAGAAACTGAGGCCTTTAAAGAAAGATCAGAGCAAAGAACGAACGGTTGGAATGTAAGGGAAAGAGGACTTTAACGACTGAAGTAGAGCTATAGGCAAGTGGAGGATAGAACTTAGATGTTTATGTGGAGAGACTTAGAACACACATGGCATCTGCCATATTTTTTGAAGTCATTTATGGCTCCACAGAAGAGACTTTTAGGGACCGGTGAGGAATTCTTTGACTCTCAGCATTGTGTCATCAGCTATGATAAGTCAAGGCCTTGCTGACCAAGCTGTCCTCCCGCTCTAAGAAGCCTGGAGGACTGATTTTCTTCTGATGTGATTCTTTCGTTGCAGATACTCTGACTTTGAGTCTGTCTCTGGATCTCCCTAATAAAGAATACAGGTAATTTACCAGAGGCTAGAAGTATTCCTTAATCTCCTATGACCTTCTGACCTGGGAGCAGGAGCCAAAATATTGGATATCCTTTTCACTCTGATGTTTCCAAGTGACTTTGGATTTCATGTATGTTTATTAATCACCCAGAGAGACTATAGTCATCTGACTAGCAAAACCAATCCATATGGACACTACTCTGATCACATGCCAATTCGGTCTTAAATTTGCCCACTGAACTTATACATGTCAATTCTGTAGCACCAATTACAAATGGTTTCAAAAACTCATGTTGTTACTTCCTGAGTAACTGTTTCTACTTTTATATTTATAGGACATCTGCCTAGGCCTCTGACAACTTGATTAATCCAGACCATCCAACGCAGCACATCATTCAGACATCATCTTGCACATAATGCAAGAATACAGCTATGTATGGCCTTCTGATATGAATTAGGCTGTCCATTACCTCCCCCCAAAGGCTTCCCCTCCTCTATCCCCTTTTTCTATAAAATTTTCTCTCTGTTCTTTTTTACATAAACAGTACGTCTGGAATGTAACACTCCCAGAGCAGTCTCTAGCAACCTGGGTATGCTTAGAGAAAGTCTAGGATCTAGGAACTACCTACTGTTATGCTAATTGAGGATATTTCTGAGCTGAGGGAATACACCTTTCCCCAGACCTTCCTCAGCACACCACTCAAGGCCCTTTTCTCACAGGACAGATTTCCTCTTCTTCCCATAAAGCCCTCTGTGTCTCTGTCTCACACCATCTTGCACTTTCCTTGGCTCATGCTTCCCTCCCCCCTTCTGTTGCTCTTTGCAGAATATAACACATATATCTCTGTCCATGGCTTCAGATCTCACCTGTCTTTTCTGGTTAAAATAAAGTATTAGAGTAAAAAAATAGTTGGTTTCAGGGTCTCTATCTTGACTCCAAATTCTGACACTAAGCTCTGTCTCTGTTCTGATGACCTTAGGTGAACCCCATCTGGTCCTGACCCCACAATATGCTATACAATCTGGCCATCCAGGTTACAGCCCATGGCCCACCAACATGTTTCAGCTACCAGGCAGTCATCCACTACACTTCATGGTCTCCTGTACCACAGGGAATGTGGGTTGGTTCAGACACAGTGGGTACAAGAACCAGGGTATCTGAACCCTGCAGAATAAGAGGCATGGATAGAAACACTGCAGCCACAGTGTGGTACTTAAAGGTGGTGTCATCAGCTGGACTTATGGGACGTTTGCTAACCTGTGTAATGATGCCCCCTTCCCAGACAACCCAGGGTTTCCTGAATCAAAGAACTGAGAAGTACAATCAGGGTTCTTGATTCCACCAAACACAGCCCACCTGTGTAGCTCTGGGGCAGCTCTGTGTGTGCCTCTGTGTTTTTTTCCAGTGGCTGTGTTTATCTGTCTGTGGATTCTCTGTGCCTTTCTCCTATGACTATCTTTATCACTGTTTAAATCTAGGTGTTTGACACACTCTCTCTGTCAGTGTTCTCTTTCCTGATCCACCTTTCCCTTATGTCTCTGAATCTCACTGCCTCTTCTTCAAGCACTGAGGTTGCTACCACCTGGACTGGGCTGAAGATTCCTACTTTTTGGCTGCAAGACCATTATAAGGCAATTTCAATCATTTAGTGAGTGAGAGAGAGAGAGAGAGAGTGTGTGTGTCTGTACCTAGAGCTTCCTGCATGCTAGGAAAAGTATCCGCCATTTAACCACATATTCAGTGCATTATTTAAATGTTTGTTTGGAGACATGATCTCACTCAAAACCAGGCTGGCTCTTTATCTTGCCTGCCCAACTAGGTGGTTTTTTACAGGCCTGCACATTCAGGGTCAGCTATGTGTCCTTGCAGAAAGAAGAGCCAGGGCATGCACTAATTACCCTTCTGTCTCCTTGGCTTAACTTAACTTCAGCCTCCTGATCAAGGCCCCCAGTGACAGATTTGGAGGTGGGACTTCTGAAAAACTGAGAATGTATGTCTCCTTGCACCATTACTCCTCTACACCAGAATCCTGAAGCACAAGGTAGTGCCCTGAGATTCTCTGACATCCTACTGGGATGTAAGGAGTGGAACCCAGGACTCTGGGCATGCCAACCAAGTGTTCCACCACTGATCTCTACTGTGTTCTTTTATTGTATTGTGGGTTTAAATGTTTCATTTTGCTTTTGTTTTTTTCAAGGCAGAGTTTCATTCATTCTAGCCCAGGATGACCTGTATTGTGGTTCAGTGACAGAACTTGTTAAGCATACACAAATCTCTAGGTTTGTTCCCTAATAAAACACACACACACACACACACACACACACACACGGGGGAGAGCGGGATGAGAGACAGATGGCTCTGAGAGGAAAGGGGCAAATCAAATAGCAAGGAAGTGGAAATCCTGATTTGAGCCGCTGTCCTACAGCCCCAGCTACTGATAGAAAAGCCTCCTGGGGAAGAGGTGGTGAGAGACCCAGAGATACCAGGGCAAGACTGGCCAGTGACAGCAGAAACAAAGGAGAATAGAGCTCAAACAGCTGGTTTAGAAGGGATACAGAGGTAATCACAAAGATGAAGAAATGGAGAGATGACAGAGATTCAGATACAGACAGAGACACAAACCCAGAGGTGAACAGCGAGGCCAAGGCAAGGTGGGATCAAGAGCCCTGACTTGGCCCTCCAGGGCTTGAGTCCAGGAAACACTGGAGCAGATGGCAAAGGACTCCCCAGTCTGGCAAAAGTCTCAGCTTGCTACAGTGACCTCGAGAAACCATCTTCCTGTGCCCCAACACTCTGTGACCACAGTCTGCATCTCCAATCCACCCTGCCCCCATACTCCACGTGGAATGTATGCAAGAGCTCTAGTACCTGCCCACAGCTCCTAGTATGACACTCCTGCTCCCTGAGTACCCCAATATGCACAGCCTCATGGGAACCCAGACTACCATAGCACTAACTACTCGGGTGTCTTCCTGAACCTGTGTCTCACAGCTAAACTTGCTCATGGGGCTCAGGTTCAAGATAGGCAGGCTAGTCAGAGTACATGGCTTCTTGAAGGTCAGGGTGTGATTAGGTCTACCCAAGAATACCAGACTCCAAAAACAAAGCACAGAAAACAAATAGATGGAAGTTATGTTATGGTTATCTGGCTGAATGAACAGAACATACTGTCCCAGGGACAAATATGAAATTGTATAGATACTTATTTGAAATGTCCTGGAAACCATATAGAAGGGCTCAGGAGTCAGGTATCATGGGATCCTATGGTAGAGAACGGAGAACTCAGATGGGATAGACATTGAAAGTCAGGAGACAATGTGCTATCCTATGGTTGAGACGTAGGAGACACAGTTTAACACCCTTGGCTAAGGAATCCAGTCCACAAAAGCTTCATTTTTGATTTCCTGGGCACAAGGTACTCTGCCTTAATGTCTCCACAGAAGCTTGTTATAGGGAATACTAGAATTTTCATGTATAGACCTGGAAAAGGAGTAAGACCATACTCAAAAGTAATTTACACTTAGGACTTAGGTAAGCATGGTTAGTCACTACTTTAATATTATTTGAAATATCATTGTATAAAAGAAATATTCACTGTATGTTGACAAACTTCACAGCAAAAGTTGCTAATTCTGCTGGAATGCTTCACTCTTACAGACAGCAGGCAGATGCCAGACTGAAGGGCTTATTTTCCGTTCCATGTCCCCTGAATTTTCCTTTCATTCCTTTTTTCTGTCTTTCTCTTGACCATGCCTGTACACACGAGATATCCTCTAAGTTCTCCATCAGATCTGGCCTCTATGCTTATATCCCCTCCAAAGCTCTTCTTTCAGACCATGTTTACTCCAATTTCCTGCTTCAAAACCCATTTTTTGACTTATTCCTGACTGCTACAGACTGTGTGTCACCTCCCTCTGACTCTTACCTCCTCCTGCAGAACCTCACTTGGTCCCTCACATAAATCTCATCCTCACCTCCACCTGGTGGATGTCACTTCCATCAGTACCTCACCTCCTCCAGAGTCCCTGGCCTCCAACCCTCAGTCAATGACCACCTTTAGAAGATGTTCATTTCTCCCTCACACCACGCCTTCTCCTTACACCTGCCATGCCTGTCTTCCTAACACAGGTTCTCCTCTCACAGACCATTTAGTCTCTCATCCATCCTCACACACTAGGGACCTTCGACAACCGATGTCTCACATCCTCTTGAGGCACCTCTGAGCCCAGTGAAGAAAGTTTTCTGGAGTACTGCCATAGCCAAGCCACGGTGTTGCCTGCCCCATGGTGGCAGCCAGTGCATGATTAAGCCCTGCGCTCCTGAAGTCAGCACTGCTTCCCACACAATGAGCCAAGCACCACACTCCACACCTCTCCTTGGCTTGTGGTCACAAGGCACAGTGGTGGGCTCAAAAGCAGCACAGGCCTCAACAAGACTGTTCGCTATTCTTGCCTTTCTGTGCCCACCACACAGCTCAGCAGGGAGTGCCATCATTCCATTTTCCAGAAGAACAACATGAGTCTCAAGAGAGGACCTGGCTTCTCTGAGATCACACATAGAGAAGTTGAATGGGAATGGAGACAAGGGCTCTGTCCATATCAACCACAGTTACTACCACTGAACTTTATCCACTTGGTTTCTGTTTACATCAGATTTAGTCTAAATTAAGCTGGGTTACCTTGAACACACTATGTAGCCCAGACTGGTCAGGAACTTGTAACACTTCCTTCCTCCTTCCTAATCTTCTTCAGAAGCTGGGATGGTAGGCATGTACCACCATGACTGTTTGCAAGTAAGATGTGAACCCAAGTCTAGGCCACATCCCTATTTCAAAATAGCAGAGTACTGGGGGATGGCACCAGAAAGGAGGAGGCTTGAGGAATGAGGCCTCTGGGCACAGCTGTTCCTACATTACAAATTAACCATCCAAAAGTGTGGGATCCCAGCCAAAGTATCTTCCCAGCCCATGATTCAACACCCACTTTCTTTCTTTTTTAAATATATTTTTAAAAATATTTTATTTTTTATTTATTTGAGAGAGAAAGAGCAAGAGAGAGAGATCAAGATCTCCAACCACTGCAAACAAACTCCAGATGCATGCACCACTTTGTGCATACAGTTTACGTGGGTTCTGGAGAATTGAACCTGGGTCCTTTAGCTTTGCAGGCAAGCACCTTAACTGCTAACCCATTTCTCCAGCCCCCAGCTGCCAATTTCAATGTCAGGCCATTGAAGACATAGAAAGTGACAAAGATGGAGATACAAAAGAGGACATGTGTGTGCAGCATAGAGGTCAATGTACATGAATCCACAGGCTTAGCAAACTGAGCATTAAAGCAGCATTCCAGTCAGACAATACTTAACACTTAGCCCACTCAACAACTCTGTTTCTCTAGAGCCACTTCCTGGCACAACTATCTGTATGAGTCAGAGTTCTGTTCCTTTCTTTTTTTAGGTAGGGTCTCACTCTAGTCCAGGCTGACGTGTGACCTGAAATTCACTATGTAGTCTCAGGTAAACTCGAACTCACGGTGATCCTCCTAATCCTGCCTCCCAAATAATGAGATAAAAGGTGTTTGCCACAATGCCCAACTAGTGAGAGTTCTGTAGAAGAGAATGGATTCAATGAGTGTTATTATAAAGTGGATTTGTTAGATTGGTTTACAGGCTATGAGTTGGGCAGCCCAACAATGACTGACTGCAGGCTGGAGAATCTGGGAAGTCTGTGGCTGCTCTCAGTGCATGAGGCTAGATGCCCCAGCAGTCCCAATCTGGCACTAGAGGCCTATAGGATTCCTGGGGAACTGCTGGCCTTCAGTCCATGTTGGAAGGCTGAAGAAGCTGGGTTCAGATGTCCATGAAGGACAGCAGCAACAGGGTAGACACAGGGTAGCAAAGTCAGCCAGGCCAAAGGCCCTGTTTTCCTGGAGCTTCTTTTTATATAGTCTGTCACTTGAAGGGCCAGTTACTCCAAGGCCACACAAGAAATGTATTTCTTTTTTTTTTTTTTTTTTTTTGGTTTTTCGAGGTAGGGTCTCACTCTAGCTCAGGCTGACCTGGAATTCACTCTGTAGTCTCAGGGTGGCCTCGAACTCTCAGCGATCCTCCTACCTCTGCCTCCCGAGTGCTGGGATTAAAGGCGTGCGCCACCACGCCCGGCTCAAGAAATGTATTTCTTAATTCCCAATCTGATCAAATTGGCAAAGGTATTAAATTATCACACATGTATAATATAGCATTATACTTTCTTATCACTCCCTTCCCCTACAGGACTGTCCCTGTCTGGTTGGATCCCTTTCTTCCCCCAAACAATGTCAACCTAGCATTCTTGCCCCACCTATACCGTGAACTGTGAGTTCCATTTTTTAATATTTCCTTTTCATTTTAAAAGCAAAAGAAGTAAATGAAATTCCTCCTGCCTGAAGCTCTTCATTAACTAGAAAAATAGGCCTGTAATACCTAGATTTGAGTGAGGAGAGATTTGAAACAAGGTATACTCCCCTTTCCCATTTTACCTTAAGAGGGCACTGAAGAGGACATACACAGACACGTGGAACGAGATAGGAAGGGATGAAGTTCTGCACACAGCTGCTCCTGGAATCCTGCATCCTGAAGTGATCATCCAAGCTGGACAGAGTCCTTTCTCAGACCATGACACCACACACTCATGTATAAATGATTCAGAGAGAGAAAATGCCTAATATAGGTCACCCAGCCAGGAAGAGGGAATTCTGAATACAGCCTATGACCTAGTGACCCCAGGACCTGAAGGAAAGGCTTTATAAAGAACAGGTAGTGAGAGACAGGCCACTGACAAAACAATGTGGGGGTCACACATTCACATGGCTGAATTAGAACAATGAATCAGTGAGTCACAGAGATTAGGAGACAGAAAGAAGAAAGGTTCCAAGATAATAGCCTAAGACACAAATCCAAAAGCACACAAAGTTGCACATGTGAGCTGTAACTTTGAACCCTGGCTAAGCCTCCCTGAGGGGCTGCAATAGGATTTAGGAAACACAGAAGAAAGAATGGCTACCCTGGGGAAATGGGCGGCCATGATGAGCAAAGTTTCTTCTGTTTAGCTGCTGATAGGGTACCTGGTGAAACCAACTTCTCAACCCCCCCCCACACACACACACTACTGCTGCGCTGCTAGAGTCTCCATCTCCTACACACCATGACCAGATACCACATCTTACCCCACACCATGGGCATGAGGCCCAACCTCCTTTACATCCAGATCAAAACACCACAGATTCCATCCAATGCCATGCTGGCACCATGAAGCCTTCGTACACCTTAGCCTAATGGCTAAAACATGCCTGTGGATCTACAATACCCTCACTACGCAGGATGAGTAGCCTCCTGATGACCAGTAGTAGGTGGGCATCACCTAAATTCATCAGAGCAAGAGACAAAAGTGTAGGTCACAACAGATGGGGTTCAGAACAGCTGGGGGATAGAATGGAGCCTAATGACTCAGAAACAGCTATAAGATAGGCTAGGTGTTCAATTACACAGGCACAGTGTTGCAAGAGCTTGTAAATCAGTTATGAGGGATCCAGGAGGTGAAGGGGTCTGGGAGTCCTGGGAGACAGAACCCAGGAGTCTAGTAAAACAGACAATGGGGAATCAGTGGATAGTGTTATATATATATATATATATATATATATATATATATTTTTTACTGTTTCCCTTCTCTGGCTTAGGAAGCCAGGCAAAAACTTACCATGTCTAGATCCTGGGTATAGTATCCTCTCTTGATCCCACTGCAGCAAAGTTTCACAGAGTATTCTAGAAAATTTCAAATTTCCATATGGAAAATTAATAAGGTCACACCTCACGGTCATATACTTTGGCTTTAATCATAAATCAATATTACTATAACATTATTATTTTAAGTATATAGAAGAAATATTCTATGTATGTGGGTAACCACAGAAAATGTTGCTATCTGTGCTCCAAATTTTCACTTTCACATACAACAGACTTAAAGCAGATCCCAGAGTGAAGGGCTCCTTTCCTTTCCCATGTCCTCTTAATTTTCTCCATTTTTGTTCTTCTCATCCTTTTCTTAGGCCATGACTTCACCCTTCAGAGCTCCTAAAACCTACCCTGTTCCTGAGAACAGGCCTCTAGCCCCAAAATGCCTACAAAATCTCCTCTCCTCTCAGAACCTTTTCCTGCAGTCTCCTCCCTCAGACCCTCACTGCCTCCCCAGACCATAACTTCCCCCTTCACACCTATAAGGCCTGTCTTTCTCACACAGACCCTCCTTCCTCAGACCCTTTAATCCCTCATCCAACCTCAGAGTTTGAGGAACAGCAAGGACTCACACTTCTCCCACTGCTTTTGAAAGCCTATGTATGGGCTGGAGAGAGGGCTTAGAGGTTAAGGTGCTTGCCTTAAAAACATAAGGACCCAGGTTCGATTCCGCAATACCCATATAAACCAGATTAACCAGGAGACCGTGAGTGTCTGGAGTTCGTTTGCTAGAGGCTGTGGCGCGCCCCATTCCCTCTTCCTGCCTCTCTCTGTGTGTCAAATAAATAAAAAAATAAAATATTTTTTAAAACCCTGTGTACTTAGTGAAGACAGAGCCATGGGCCAGTGTGGCATGGTAGCAGGCAAGCGGACAAACCTACTAAATCAGCAAACCCTGGCATCAGCTTTTTTGCTGTACAGTAAGTTAAGCTCCATATCCCACTGTTCTCCTAGGTTTTCTGGTCAGGGGGAGGGCTGGTGGACTGTAATGCAGTTCTGGCCTCCACAAAACAATTGTTTTTGACTTTTGCCGTGCTGAATCCACACCACACTGGCCCACAGGGTGCAACTACTCCATTATAGAGGGAAAAACCCTGCAAAAATGCAGGACCTAGCTTCTCTGTGGTGCCACTGAGAGGTGACTGGGAATGAATTTAAGGCACAAGTCACGCCAGGCATGTGTTCCATCAGTGAAATTTATACAATTGTTTTTTGTTTACTTGAAAAAGAGTTCCACTGAGTATCCAGTTGGGCCTTGAAATATCTCTGTAGACCAGAATAGTCTGGAACATGTGGTTCTACCTTCTGCCTTAGGCTCCTGAGTGGCTGGGATTACAAAACCTCACACAGATGAATGGAAGTGAGATTTAACTCAGGTCTTGGTTCCCTTCCCTGTTTCACCTTAACAGGAAAGGGATGGGGCATATCCAGAGAGAAGGAAGAAGGCAGGAAGGGGTAAGACCTCTGGGCATGGCTGCTCCTGGGTATCCTGCATCCAGTGTTATCCATCAACCTGGCGGGGTCTCAACCAGAGAAAATCCCTTCCCAAACCAGATCTCCACTCTGATGTTCATTGCCTTGTAGATACGCCACAGAGGACAGAGACAGAGGCAGATATGAGGAACAAAAAGGGGCAGGTAGACTTCCGGTTAGGATGGCGGTGTAGGAACCACGCCAAAGCAGCCTAGGGGAGAAAAAGAAAAAAAAAACAAAACAGCAAAATACACCCTTCTACTAAATAGTGAGGTGTATAAGAAATTACCAACAGCAGCAGAGAAGTAGGAGAGATTCAGAGCCCACACAGGCAGGCAGAAGCGGCTCCAGCCGCCGAGGCGGTACCAGGTCCACGTGGCTCCAGCCATAAGGCTCCTAAGGCTGGCCTGAGCCACAGGAAAACTAAGTGAGGAGACTCTCCACCCACACTGGAGCAAGAAAGGGGAAGGGGAAGCTGGGCGTGGCGGCGCATGCCTTTAATCCCAGCACTGGGGAGGCAAGAGGTAGGAGGATCGCCATGAGTCCAAGGCCACCCTGAGAGGACATAGTGAATTCCAGGTCAGCCTGAGCTACCGCGAGACTCTACCTCCAAAAAAAAGATGCGTGAAGGGAGGATGGCAGGGAAAAACAGGAGCAACTCGAGGAAGACAATTGGGAGGACCAGCGGGAAAACATCAGCCACCATCCACAGCTTCCCCTCCCCCACCGCCAGCATAAGCGCCAGTCAACACCAGAGACCTGGGGAAGGGAGCTCACCTACACAGAACCCTACAGGCGATGAGAGCAGAGATCCAGCGACCCAGCTAACCTACCTGAACCCACAGCGCAACAAAGAGGGACCCAAGCAGGAGCGCAACATAATTGAGACCAAAACCATCCCAAAAGGTAACTGGGATTACATGGTCACAAGCTGACTTGGAACCCTCAACAGACCAAAAAGGGACAGTTAGCTGGAAGGTGGTGGCTCATGTCTTTACATCTCAGTACTTGGGAGGCAGAAGTCAGAGTACTGCTGCAAGCTTCAGGCAAGTCTAGGCTACATAGTGAGCTACAGGACCATCTTGACTATAGAATGAGACACTGTCTGGAACAAGAAAAAGAAAAGGAAAACAGGGAAAGGAGGAAGGGGAAAACAGACACACACAGAGAGAGCCTAAGTGGCATGGGAAGTCATATTGCTCTTGGGCAGCATTGAGGTCCATAGTTCATTCCTCTGCCCCTGAGTATCCAAAGTCTTCCCCTCTGGGCTGTCACTCAGTGAAAATGGTTCAACCCCAGCAGCAGCCCTGTCCACAGGGAAAATTCAGGAAAGTCCCAAGTTATATGCCTGTGTATCAGGAAGAAGATGGAAGCAGACTACTTCTGCCCTGCCTTTCCTGCTCCTGTGCTTGTGAATCATGTCTCAAGCCAGCTGGACCTGTTCTCCACAAGCCAGGCCCTTGCAGAGGAGTCGATCTCACCCCAAACCCCAGTGCCTGCCCTTGAGCGCTAACTGTGGCTTCCTGAGCTGTCTTACTAAGTGTCTGTGTCTCTCAGGATCTCCCTCCCTTCCTCCAGAGCTCTGACTTCATAGGACACACTTTGTGCTCTGAAGACTCTAGTGGGGGAGACCTATTCAGCACCCCACCCTGCCTGAACAGATCAACATGAGTCCCAAGGTAATATGCACATACAGTAGGGACTTGTTTAAGAGGAGATGTGCCTAAATAATGTCACCCAATAAGGAAGTACACGGTATCTGGATTCCAATCCATGTGTGAGTGACCCCAGTGTCTCAAGGATGAATCCTGGGGAAGGGGAGGTGGTGAGGGACACAGACACACTAGGGAAACATGAACCAATGATAACAGAGTCCAAAGGGATGCTGATCATGTTCCACAGTTCCTGGAGTTCCACAGTTAGAGATAATCAAAGGGATCCACAGAAAGAGAAATCAGAGATTAAGTGATAGACAACTAGAGACAGAATCAGAGACTCAGGAAGAACTCTGGAAGTGAGGTGGCACTGCAAGCTTTGGTGCCGAATCCCTGGGGACAGGGCAGCCCGGGTCAGGGAACTCAGGGTGTATAATGGCGACCCACCCAGAGAGGACCAGATTAACCAAGCCATTATCCATCTAGCTGACAAAAGTCCCTTTAACTCATCCAGGAGTAGGGCACCTGGCAAATCCACCCTTCCTGGCTGCTCCAGGCTCCAATGTCCTCCAGGATCCATGGACGTGGTCCCGTGGCCCGGCTCACCCTGCCCGACACCACAGCCCGGGCGCCGGGCGGCCCCTCGGCAAGCGTCCCAAGAGCCTTCTCCGGAGCCCGCCAGCCCCGGGGCTCCTGCACGGCGGCGGCTGCACGCAGCGGGCCGCAGGCCTGGGCACGTCCGAGGTGCGGACGCGGCGCGGACAGCTTCCCCCCTGGCTCGGAGGCCGCGCACACTCCACGCCCCGAGCGCTGCGGCCGGCCGGGGTCTCCGCGGCGGGGTGGAGACGCCCGGCGCATCGGAGCCGCTCGGCCCGCGGCGGGTGGACGCGTGCAGGGCGGCCCGATCGCGAGCTCGGGCCTGGGGACCGGACGCAGAAGACGCGGAAGCCATGCCGCCGCCATGCGGGCCGGCCGCCGCCATGCCCACCCCGGACCGGGACGTCACACTCACCATGTCCGGCGTCCCCAACGTCCAGCGGCTCCGTCCGCTCTCCCCGCTGCACGGTGGCACGGGGCCGCAGAGTCAGGGACCGAAGTCCCCAAACTCCAGGAAGGAAACGGTCCCGATGAGGCACCAAGGAGTAGGACCAGCCGTGTGCTCCGACACAAAGGCGCGCACTGCGGAAGCCGCCCAGCTCCCCGCGTTCCTGGTTGGACAGCGCGCCCATTGGACGGAGCCCCAAGTCCCGCCCCTGGGCCCTGACTGACAGCGGGTGGCCGGAAACGACGGGCTGATGGAGGTCTCGCAGACTCTTCTTAGCCGCAGGGGCTGTTTCGCTGCTCTAATTTCAGCATTTGGGGGGACTGAGGCAGGACGATCAGCAGTTCAAAGCCAACCTGTACTATAGGAGACCCTGCTTAAAAACATACCTATAATAAATGATATAAAAATAAACATTGTTGTCGGCAGCGCCGGGGGTTTCGGCTGGACAGGGTCTCCCCTGGTCTTCCCAGCGGATCCTGGAAAACCTCATGGCGGAACCTGCAGGGACAATTGCCGGGGAGGCTTGGCGGTTGGGAGAGCTCAGGCCTCGGCAGTCCAGTCACGGCAGTGGCAGGCAGGGCCCGAGCGACCCGCCGATTACCGCGGCCAGGCCGCAGGGGCGCGCTTTCGCGCCTCGGGACACGGGAGCCAAGTCTGGACCTGAAAGACGGAGCCCTGGGGACAGGCTGGCCCTGGCGGCCAGACCGGGCAACTAGGGAACTATCAACAGATTCAGGCAGCTGTCTATAACTTTTTTACACTCCAGTCCTTCTAGACAACACAGTCTGTGTCGTCAGCCACTGGGCAGCCAGGAGCCGGAAAGGCCGAGGCTACAGCCCCTGGGGACCCCTTCGCCCTTGGAAAAGGCCTGGAGGTGGGGGTGGGGGTCCTGGCCTTGGTGCTGGAAGATGTCATGGCTGCCCACACGGTGAGCCCCTCAACTGAAAGACCCACCTTTCGGGTCACTCTACTTCCCCAGTGCCCCACCCCCACCAGAATCAGACCAGATTCCTAAACTATTATGTTCATCACACAGGCACTCCTTAATGCTAGACCTGTGTGTCAGCGATCTTCAGCCTAGAATAGACAGGACCTCCAGTGTCCCCTCCCCAATTCAGCTGAAACCACATCTACCCAGTATGAGAAACTCTTCTAAACCCCTCCCCCCCACACACACACGTGCGCATGCTTGTGGTGTCTTTCTTTACACATGTGAGCATGCTGGTGATATCTTTACACATGTGAGCATGCTGGTGATGTCTTTACACATGTGAGCATGCTGGTGATATCTTTACACATGTGAGCATGCTGGTGATATCTTTATACATGTGAGCATGCTGGTGATATCTTTATACATGTGAGCATGCTGGTGGTGTCTATACCAGTCTCAGTTGAGACTTTGGATATCTTAAAAATTAGGCAGACTTTAAAAATCACATTAAATACATATGGAATAATAAAGATTCATTAGTTTATGGGGATCTAGACGTGGATTGTGCATATTTCTCCACTAGTGTCATGCTCATAAACCTTATACTCAATTCCTGCCTACTAGAGTTTTCAGATGTGAAGCATTATGGATGCAACTTTCCTTTGGGGCATACTTTTGAGGCTTATTATTCCAGCCCTATGGGATGTTGACTATCCACTCTTGCTGATGCATTCAAATGTATTTGAGAAGGTATTATATCCAGCCTCTACGCTCTTCTTTATTTACCACCATGATGAAATGTTATGACATTATAAGCCTGATGGAAACCTTTTCTTTCCTTAAATTGCTTCTGATTATGTGTTTTGGCCAGTATCATGGAAGTAACAGCACCAAGGTGAAAAGATTCACCATTACTTTATGCTTGTTTTCCTGACTGGCTTTCTATACTTGAACAGAAAAATACATGTGTATTCAGCATTCCTTGCTACTTCTTTTTTTTTAACTAATTTTGTTGTTGTTGACAGCTTCCATAATTTTAGACAATAACCTATTGTAATTCCCTTCCTCTTCCCACTTTCCCCTTTGAAACTCCACTCTCCATCATACCCCATCCCCCTCTCAATCACTCTCTTTTGTTTTGAGGTCATCATCTTTCCTTCCTCTTATGATGGTCTTGTGTAGGTAGTGTGAGGCACTGCGAGTTCTTGGCTATCTGGGCCATTTTGTGTCTGGAGGAGTACCATGTAAGGAATCCTACCCTTCTTGAGGCTCTTAAATTCTTTCCACCACCTCTTCTGCAATGGACCCTGAGCCTTGGAAGATGTGATAGAGATATTTCAGAGCTGAGTATTCCTCCGTCACTTCTTCTTAGCACCATGGTGCCTTCTAAGTCATCCCTAGGTCACTGCCATCTGAAAGGAGAAGCTTCTTTAACCAAAAGTGAGGCTGGCAATATATGGGTATGAACATTAAGAGCAGTGCTTACTGGGCAATTTTGTGAGCATAGTATATATAGTTAGCCAGATAATGGCAGATGTTACCCCCCGGGGTTCCTGACTACTGCTGTTTTAGATTTCAGTACTAGGGATGTATTCTTTCCCATGGAGTGGCCCTCCAGTCCAATTAGAGAGCAATCGGTTACCCCCATAACTGACATACCACAATTGCAATAGGCTCATTTGGCCTGGCTCACCAAATTTAAGGCTTTTAGTGTCCACTGTTGTGTATCTCCACTGGTGATTTTTCTCTTTCCCATTGAAATGCATGCAGCTTTCTGTCTGCTGGTCTACATGGTGGAGGTTTTCAGTTCATCTCCATCAGGATTTCTCAGTGACCTTGCAGCCCTAGTATGTTGAATCTTCAGCAAAAGAGTCTTACCATCTATTCCTGGTGGGAAACCAGGAGCCTTGTTAATGGCCTATAATGTTTTGAGGATATCAGTGACCACCCTGGTCCACAACTCATTGGAAGGTATCCCATCCCTGGCACTGAAAATTTTCTACGAACAATCTAGCTTCTGAGTGTTCCACTATCCAAAAAAGTAGGTTTCCATATGAATTATTTATATCCTCTTAGATTTTGATTGTCCCTCCCTCTACCTTTTCTTTACTCATTCTCTCCCCTGACCTCACTTATGCCTTTTCATACTGTTTTCTTACTTATATATATATACAATACCATCCGATTAAGTCCCCCATCCTTTCCTATTCCATTTATATCCTCTTTCTAGCTTATTGGCCTCTGCTACTGAGTTTTATTCCTACTCACAAAGAAGTCCAATCATTTGTAGTTGTGATCCACATGAGAGTGAACATGTAATGATTGGTTTTCTGGGCCTGGGTTACCTCATTATGTATATTACTTTTCAGATCCATCCATTTTCCTGCAAATTTCATTTTTCTTTACCACAGAGTAGAACTCCATTTTATCAATGTATCTCATCCTCATTATCCACTCATCAGTTTAGGGACAACCTAGGCTGACCTGGAATTCACTATGTAGTCTCAGGGTGGCCTCGAACTCACTGTGTTCCTCCTACCACTGTCTCCCAAGTGCTGGGATTAAAGGCATGTACCACCATGCATGGCTATTTTCTGTTCTTTATATATTCTCTTTCTGAAGGCTATTTGGAAATATACAATAAAAACTTTCTTGTAGTTTCATTTATTTTTGTTTATAGTACTATTTGGTGTTCAAAATAATGGATGATGATGTTTTCATAAATCTACATCAGGGATGGAGGGATGGCTTAGCAGTTAAGGCATTTGCCTGCAAAGCCAAAGGTTCAATTCCCCAGGACATATGTTAGCCAGATGCACAAGGGGCACACATATCTGGAGTTCGTTTGCAGTGGCTGGAGGCCCTGGCACATCCATTCTCTCTCTTACTCTTTCTCTGCCAAATAAATAAAAATAAAATACTTTAAAAATATCTTATTAAAAAAATCTACATAATTGTTCTGTGTTAATACTCACCTGCCTGCCCTTTCTCATCTGTCCTTCCTCCCGTTCAGCTGTCCCCTTCCTCCACCCCACCAGTCTCACTCCTATTTTTTTGTTGTGTAATTGTCTTGATTCTACATTTAAAAAACACAATATTTCTGCTTCTTTCCTCCACTTGTTTGATTTTTGAGGTTTTTTTGAGCTAAGATGTCACTCTAGTGCATGCTAACATGAAACTCACTTTGCAGTCTCAGGTTGGCCTCAAAACCAATCCTTCTACCTCAGCCTCCCCAGTGATGGGATTAAAGAAGTACATCACCCTGCCAGGTTATGGTTTTTGATAGTCTCAAACAGCCCATGCTGGCCTTGACCTTATTATATATGGAATTTGAGTCTGGCCTGGGCTACATAGCAAGTTCAAGCCTAGCATATGAATATATCCTAAGGTATTCAGAGAGCAACAGACATGTACATAGAAAAGTTTTCATCATAAATATTAATAGGAAAAACCTAAAAAAACAACTAATCGAGGAACAATCTTTTAAATTTATATAGTCACACCTGCCCAGGTTCCATTCCCTGGTACCCACATAAAGCCAAGATGCACTAAGTTACACATGTAACTGGAGTTTGTTTGCAGCAGCAAGAGGTCCTGTTGTGCCCATTCTCTCTCTCTCTCTCTTTCTCCCTCCCTCCCTCCCTACCCTTGCAAATAATTATCAAAAAAAATTTTTTTAATTAGCCAGTGCATGAGGCTGGGTGTGGTGGCACATGCCTTTAATCCCAGCACTTGGGAGGCAGAGGTAGGAGGATAGCTGTGAGTTCGAGGCCACCCTGAGAATACATAGTTAATTCAGGTCTGCCTGGGCCTCGAAAAACCAAAAGAAAATAATTTAAAACAAAACTGGTCATTTCCCTTCCAGCCATCATTGCCAGCATCTCAGGATGCATCTCCAGTAGTAGAGAGTGAGGCTGCTGACAGACAGGTGGAGGCAGCCCAGAGCTCCTTGGGCTGTGGCAAGAATGGCACATCTCCATGGGGTTGGCCCATGGCACCCAAGCACAGCGAGAACATTTCCACTGGCACTCCAGGAGCACTCAGTTTAGAAAATAAAACTAAAAATTAACAGAATGGGACTGAAGAGATCGTCCAGTGGTTAGGGACACTTCCTATGCAAGCATGAGGACCTGAGATAGCCAGAGTTCAAATCTGCAGATAACATACAAACAACTGGCCATTGCCACATGCGCCTGTAACCCAAGTCCCACAAGCGAGCAGAGATGTGCAAATCCATGGAGCCTCACAAACTCCAGAAACAGTAAACAGATTCAGGTTCAAACCAAGGCTGGGCAGAAAATCCATGGAATGGGACACCTGACCTGGGAACACCAATGGGGTGTCACTCCAGTTACCTCTGCAGGAAACCCTACAGGGCCCAGCAAGGGTGCACACGTGTGTCTGCACCAAACATGGCACAACTCACACACATACGCACTGACACACAACCAAAACATTAAAAAAATTTTAAAATAAAAATGCTTATAATACAAAAAAAAAGCAAGATATACTGTTCTTTAAAATAAGAAATTATCTTTAGGCAGAGAACAAGATTAGTTAGGCAAAATCATTTAAGGCATACAAATTCTTCTGTGATAAATACTATTCTGTTAAATATTACAGTAAGTATCATACTAGGGATAAAGAAGTATATAAAACATCCACCGCCTTAATAATCTATGACGATGGATATTTCAAAAATAGTAATATAAGTAGATGTATAATGGGAACTATGATTTTATGTTAGTAGAAAATGGTTATTTACCTAAAGTACATAATTCTCATATTTTACCCATTCACCTTTTTTTTTTTTTTTTTTTGGTTTTTTGAGGTAAGGTCTCACTCTACCTCAGGCTAACCTGGAATTTACTATGTAGTCTCATGGCAATCCTCCTACCTCTGCCTCCCAAGTGCTGGGATTAAAGGGTGCACCACCATGCCTGGCTACCCTATCACTGTTTCTGAATTTAGTCTGGCCATGGTGACTAATCCTAAACTACATTTCCAGCTGCCCCTGCTCCTAGTTGAGGCCACTTAATTCAAAATCAAGACAATTTAACTGGATGTGGTACATACAGCTTCCACTAAACATCCTTGAAAAACAGGGATTACTCTTTGTTGCTTTTCCCTCTTCTTACCAGATGGGGCTTCCAGTTTGGACTCTGATGTGGAAGCTTCGTGGTGAGAATGGCAGAACAACAGAACAGGAGGCTCCTGGGTTACCTGACTCTGAAGCCACTGTTGCCATCCCTAGTCCACTACAGAGCTTTCAGACGATGGAAGTAAAACTTTACCCTATTGAAGCACTAAAGCAACTAGGTACTTTAACTCCAGCACCAGAGTATCTCTATCCTTACAAGGACTGCCTGTTGCCTGACAAAACATAAAAGATGGGCAAGTGCACACTAAGAATGAATGGTGTTAAGGAAATGAATAGTTGCTTTTGCACATCAGCATGACTAATGTTTAACATAATTGAATTTTCCCTAGGATCATAAGTCATAAAGAATATGTTATGAGGTTTTGAATTACCTATCCTAGGCATAGACAAGAGAATGGTTTCAGAGAAATTTTTTAATGTTTCTTGGGGTTAAGAAGATGGCTCAAGTGCTGGTCTGAGAAGTCCTGATTCACCCTGAATTTGATTGTCTAGCACCCTCACAAACAGCTGGGGGAGATCTCACATACCTATAACCAAGTTCCATGGGCAGCAGAGATGGGAGAATTATTGGGGCTTGCTGGTTTTACCCAAAGCAGCAGTTCCAGAGATTATATGAGATTTATTTATTATTTATTATTTATTTATTTATTATTTATATGAGATTATATATATGAGAGGACAGTCAAGGTTCTCTCTGACCTTTGCACAGGCACAGGGCATTCATTTGTGTTCACATGAGCACATAACACACATACATACACATACACATATATGATATACTCACCACAAGCACACTATACTATACCTACTACATACATGTAAAAAAATAATAATTGGCAGCCAGGCATGGTGGTGCATGCCTTTAATCCCAGCACTCAGTAGGCAGAGGTAGTGGGATTGGCATGAGTTAGAGGCCACCTTGAGACTACACAGTGAATTCCAGGTCAGCCTGGGCTAGAATGAGGCCCTACTTTGAAAAGTATAATAGCAGCAATGTTTGCTGTTTATTACTGATATTAAAAATGAAATATTTACTATGGAGAACTTAGAAAATTCACACAAGGATGAGAAGATAGCTCAGCCAGTCATGTGCATGCTTGCAAGCATAAGGATCCCCAGTACACACATAAAAAGGTGGGCATGTGTGGTAGTTTGAATGTTTGTCCCCCAATACATTCAGCAGTTTTACTCAAGTTTGTAACTTGGTGTTACTGTGGATGGGTCCCAGAGTCCAGCCCTTAGGTGCAGGGGTGGGTCTTGAATTCCAATATAAAACTATGCAGAGTATTGGAGCTCTGCCCTGGGGTTCCTGGAGTGTGCATGCTTTTAGTGCTCGTGGCGGTATTTCACTCTGCATGGATGTGTGAAAGCGAGCCAACCTTTTTCACCATTTTGGGACTTCCCCTGGATCTGTAAGCCCAATAAATCCCATTAATCCCATAACTGTGCCTGGCATGGAAGTTCATCCCCGAAATGTGAAGCTGACTATGACAACATGGCAGCACTTGTTTGTAAACCTGATGCTGGGGAGCATCTCTGGGGCTCACTGGCCAACCAGTCTGGCCTATTTGTTGAGTTCCAGCCTAGTGAGAGACTCTGTTTCGAGAAAAAGTCAGATCTCACATGAGGACTGGCGCCTGAGGCTGTCCTCTTGTTTCACTTTCACTAACCCTCATCTTGTTCGTGTTTGAGAACTGAATCACATACTATCAAAGTCTCTTTATGTTTTTCCTTACAAATAGTTCCCCACCATTCCTCCTCCCAGTTCTACTTTTGCAACTCCCAAATCTTAAATACCTCTGTGGAGATGAGATTGGGAAGCATTAGAACAGAGGAAGAAATAAAAAGTAGTGGTTGACTCAGCTTGTAAAATTAAATTTTTAACTGATCTACTCCACATGGTTCTCAATGTTTATTTCTCAGTTGAATAAAACACAAAAGATACAATCATAAATCCGCAGGGAAAAAAATTATACATTGTGATTACACAAGTAAAAGTTTAAAACACAACATAAAAGTCAGTTTTTGAGAACTGTTTTGTCAAAAATCTTCAGTTAGATGTCACTAGCATTGAAATGCCATTTAAAAATCACTTTATCCTTGGGCTGGAGAGATGGCTTAGCGGTTAAGCGCTTGCCTGTGAAGCCTAAGGACCCCGGTTTGAGGCTCGACACCCCAGGACCCACGTTAGCCAGATGCACAAGGGGGGGCACACATGTGGAGTTCATTTTCAGTGGCTGGAGGCCCTGGCACGCCCATTCTCTCTCTCACTCTATCTGCCTCTTTCTCTCTCTGTCTGTTGCTCTCAAATAAATAAATAAAAATAACAAAAAAATCACTTTATCCTTTTGATTCTCACATGTACCTTACTCCAAGACAGAAAATTCTCTTTTAAATAGAGGGGGATGGTGGGGAGACAACATGAAAGCAAATGCTTTTATCAGATTACCACAGACATTTTCTTACAGCTCTATCAATGGTCACCTTCAAGCTAGTGGTAGGGACTTCCTGAACTGGTGGTGAGATATAGGTCATTATACAGAAATTATATACAATACTTTTTAGATAGCCTTGTTCACAAAAAAAACCCCACTATTCTCTTGCCCTATGTAAAATAAGTCTAGCAAGTTTACATCAAAGACTTTTCAAGTAGTAAGTAACTATCAGATGATAATATGATAATACTTAGAATAAGAGACTTATATTTAGATATCTACTTAAAAGCTATCCTCTCCACAATATGTTAAATGTCAATTCATGTCTTTAAAATAGGTAACAAGACACAGAGGTTCCAACATTCTGTGTTACACACTCCCCCTAACTTTCTTTCCCCTTCCTCTATGGATAAACTATAGAGTTTAATTAACACAGTAAATGGCAGCCTGCCACTTTGCTTTTAGAAATTTGCCTGCAACATATACTCATGGGAAACTCTATAGACTGATTTCACTAGGCATGATGGTGCACACCTTTAATCCCAGCACTCGGGAAACAGAGGTAAGAATATTACCGTGATTTTGAGACCACCCTGAAACTACATAGTAAATTCCAGGTCAGCCTGCACTAGAGCAAGACACTACCAAAAAAAAAAAAAAAAGAGAGAGAGAGAGAGAGAGACTGATTTCATACAAAATAAAAATTGATTAATAGAGCTCAAACAAAATTAAAACCAAGTCTGGTGGCACACACTTATTTTCACACATGAAGAAAAATAGCAATTCTATTAGAAGACCCAAGCACACATATCTTTAGAATACAATGTTAAAAAACATGACCTGTCCTCCTTTCCCCTACCTGTTTCTCACTCAGAGCTGTGATTTTGGCTTGGAATTCATGAAGCTGTTTCTTTCTTCCTTTTCATGTTTTTCTTTTTCTTTCTTTTCTTCTTTTTTGTTTTTGGTTTTTCAAGATAGGTTCTTACTGTTGCCAATATATAAACATAGCATATATAAAAGGGTACAGTGTTAGTATCAGAGAACAGGAAAGCAAGAAATTGGACAGATAATGTAAAACTCTACCATCCAGGTTACTCTGGGAAAGAGTGAGACCTTACTAGAAAAAAAGAAGCTAAACAAATAAAAACCAGAAATAGTGCCGGGCATGTTGGCACATGCCTTTAATCCCAGCAGTTGGGAGGCAGAGGTAGGAGGATCGCTGTGAATTTGAGGCCACCCTGAGAATGCACAGTGAATTCCAGGTCAGCCTGGGCTAGAGTGAGACCCTGCTTTGAAATAAAAACAAAACCAAAAAAAAAAAAAAAAACCCCAAAGAACAAAAACAAAAATAATGTCATCTGACCTAATCCAACTGGTAAAAAATCATCACTTCCATACACAGAAGAAGGTGAATAACAGCTAAGAGATTGATAAAATTAGATGGATAAGCACATCTAGAAATGACTGTTGTCGAAGTGTTTTTTTCTCATATAATGGAAAAAGCTTATCATTCTCACAAGGTGCTGTTAAATTCAGTTATAAATTAAAATTTAAAATACATTAACATGCTCATCTACTTTATTGAATAATTGTTAAACTCTTGTTTCTTAAGATGTATGATAATATGACTTAACATAATATACTACAAACAATAATGACCTTGTAGTAAGACACCACACTGCTATGTTTCATTGTTGGTGCTATTGTCCTGTTTTGTTTGGGGGGGGGGGGTTCAAGGCAGGGTCTCACTCTAGCTCAGGCTGACCTGGAATTCACTACATAGTCTCAGGGTGGCGATCCTCTTACCTCTGCCTCCCGAGTGCTGGGATTAAAGGTGTGCGCCCCCACGCCCGGCTACTGCTGTTTTAATGTGTTCTTATGTCTGTCTTAGCAGTTCAGTCTACTCCTTAATGACAAGCAGCCAGCTGATAAATCTCACTATAATTGTGTCTCCTACTAACAGCACCAAACTCAAACTCAACTTGACTGCTTCAGGTCTTCCATGTGATACACACAGTGGATGAAGATGAGCACACAGGTTATAATAACCTCTTCTTTCATAAAATTAAGTTTGGTGAATGATTGGTGATATTTATTCTGATCAGACAAAAGCCTTTTTTCATGGTGGTAAAAAAAATTCCAGAGAGCTGAAGTTTCTAACCATGTGACATGTATGTCACTAAATTTGCTTCCTATTTGACTTTGGTACTTTTGGTATGAGAATGAAAAGAGTATTGTCTTCAGGCAGCCTAGATATTGCCCATAATCTCTGATGGTTTGCAGGAACTGTTAGCTGACAGAGAAAACTTTAACTAATGGGGAAACAGTCTTAAGGCAAACTTTCACTTTTTAATGTTTAATTTCCCAAGATGTTTGTTTTATACTAAAAACATTAAAATTTTAATTTTTGTTTCAGCTAAAAACATTAGATATTCAACAATGTTTCCTCTTTAAAAACAGATGTGTCAAAGATTGTATTAGAGGTTGGCTCAATAACTGTCTCATTTCTGGCATCTCAAGTTCATTGCTTATAAGTAAATTAATAAGTCTTAAGACATATTCTCTACCTCAAGGTACAGCCCCATGCTGAAATTATGGTTTTCATGTAACATAATGATTTCAAGCTCCACAACTCTGTTTCTAACCTTCCCTGGGTAAATGGTACCCATACAGTATCAAAACTAATCAAGAATGTTTTCAAATACAGGTGCAAAGACCTTATGCTGTCTTACTTTTCTCTTCCTAACAATTTCTTAACTAGTTGGATTAGATTTGTTGATAAAAATATTATTTTCAAGACTGATAACAAATTCTGCCTATACTTATAGCTATTAGATATTTAAAGAATAATACATGCCTACCTTCTAAAAAGTTCTCTATATTTCTCTCATCTTAATTGTTTGCGTAATTCTTTTTTTTTTTTTTTTTTTTTTTTTTTTTTTTTTTGGTTTTTCGAGATAGGGTCTCACTCTAGCCCAGGCTGACCTGGAATTCACTATGGAGTCTCAGGGTGGCCTCGAACTCACGGCGATCCTCCTACCTCTGCCTCCCGAGTGCTGGGATTAAAGGCGTGCGCCACCACGCCCGGCTCTGTTTGCGTAATTCAAACTTAATTCTCTATAATGGGGTCATAAATTTATTTATAGTGCATACCTCATATTGAGATAGAAAAAAATTTGGAGGCCCCCTAGCCCAAAGTTATGTCCTGTACTGTAATAGACTTTTATGTTGGTTATGTCCCATACTACATAGTTTGTTCTACTGACACTGTAGTTTTTATACTGTTTCAAGTCCATAGTTTGTATTAAAACTTCTGAGCTATACTAAAAATAATCTTGTGTTTATGTTCATCTCCATAACACAGCTACAGATATCTCCCTGTTAATTAACTATTTTTATGGTTTTTTTTTTTTTGTAAAACTTGCCTATTTCACACTCAGGGTCTCCTAACAGGAGGCCAGGACTTTGAGCTCTGTAATGTAACAGTAATAAGACTAAACCAAGATAAAGTATATAAGCTGTAAACCACCAAGAATCAAGATCCAGGTTTTGAAAGAGATTCCCCTGAGCTCCCACTGACATGAAAATATAATGATTTCGCCACTCTATCTCTGGTGCTGGTTCTTTGAGCCTTAGTTTCCCATATCAATATCTAGGTTAACAAAATCAAGCTATTTTAACTAGTGTTGTCTCTTTATTTAAATTCTAAATATGACATAAAAGTCAAAACTACAAAACGAATGTAAACAACCTTTTAAACATACATTTTCACCAATTCACTTCAGAGAGTCCTAAAACTTAGGACTAACTCCATCTATCTGGCCCCTTTTGATTGTTCTCCAAAGCCTAAAGGTTAACAGGAATAGAGACCCTCCTCCAATTTTTTTTTCCACCATCACATTTCAGTTTGAAAAAGTCACATTCAAACTTGTCACCCATCTTCCAAAAACTTTAGGTCTCCATTTCTTTCTCTTTTAAAAGATAGACATTAGACTTGGAGGGTATTAAAATACAGACCCAATTTCCTTTGTCCCTGGGAACATTAAAAGGTTATAAAAAGTATTTAAGTTCTGATTATAATAAGTTACATCCAAATATTAAGCTTATGTTCTCCATCTGACAAAGCCTTTATTTTGTGGCATAAAACATCTGTTTACAACAACGGGTTTCTTAAGTTTTTTTTTTTTTTTTTTTCCACCATCCCACTTCAGGTTGAAAAGTCATACTCAAACTCGTTATCCATCTTCCAAAAACTTGGGGTGTCTCTCTCTCAGTTCATTTTTTTTCAAGGTAGGGTCTTATTTTAGCCCAGGCTGACCTTTACTATCTAGTCTCAGGGTGGCCTTGATCTCATGGTGATTCTCCTACCTCTCCCTCCCAAGTGCTGTGATTAAAGGCATGCACCACATGGCCTGGCTTTCTCTCTTTTAAAAGACAGATATGGGCTGTAGAGATGGGTTGGCAGTTAAGGCACTTCACTGCAAGGCCTAACGGCCCAGGTTCAATTCCCTAGTACCCATGTAAGCCAGATGCACCAGGTGACACATGCATCTGAAGTTCATTTGTAGTGGCTAGAGGCCTTGGTGCACCCATTCTCTCTATCTGCCTCTCTCTCAAATAAATTTAAAAAAATAATAAAATAAAATAAAAAACAGACATTAGACTTGGAGGTCATTAAAATAGAGACAGACACTGATGTGTTTTCCTATTGGGTTAAACTTTTGCTTACTATAAACATATTCTAATGGAGAAAACTGGGCCTAATTATATAAAATATATTTCATTGTATAATCAATATCACTATGTAAAACATAATTTAATTGTTTATAAAATAAACAATTGATAATACCAACTTATCAAGAGTAATCAAACTTTTAGCTCTTTCAGCCTAACATCTTTTTATTAGTTCTTCTAAAGCTAAGATCTTTGATTTGATCTTTGAATCAAGTAAGTAAAACCATAAGCCTTCTGTACTAATGATTTACAGAAAACCTTCAAACCTAAACTTCAAAATTAGTTAATTTCTTAATCTCTATCATGTTTCAATTTAAAATAGTTTAAGGGGGCTGGAGAAATGGCTTAGTGGTTAAGGCACTTCCCTGCAAAGACAAAGGACCCAGGTGCAATTCCCCAAGACCCATGTAAGCCAGATGCACAAGGGGTCATGCACATCTGGAGTTTGTCTGCAATGGCTGGTAGCCCTGGCAAGCCCATTCTCTCTCTCTGTCTCATTCTCTCTCTCACCCTGCCTATTTTTCTCTCTCAAATAAAGAAAAAAATATTATAAAATAGTTTAAATATTTTAAATAGTGCTTCAATACAAATGTCTTATATATCCTACTTTACCTAAACCAAATCTTTATATTTCCAAAAATTCCAATTAAGTTCTCATCCAAGTTAACAATTCCTGCTTCCTTACCTATCATCTATATTATTATTTTCAACCTTAAATATAATACTTGTGTCATCTGTAAATGTCATGTCACATGCAAAAAACTTCATACATAGATAATAACCAGATCATAATGGCTAATATATTTGACATGGTTGAGGAGTTTCTTTCCTAATGGCTCTGATAAGTATCACTCTCCTGAAGAGTTGCCTCCTTGCCTTTTCATAAGATTCATGTGAGATAATAGCCCACTATGTACACAGACTACAAAGTGAAATTTGGCAAATGGGGAACCAAAAGCTTGAAACTCCCAAAAGCCACACCCATGTAACTAAATTTTCAATAATGGAGTACAGTGATTGTAGAGAAGTAAATTTTAGTGGTTCAGAGCCAATAATATTATTTTTCTGCATGTTACCTTACATCTCTCTGTGCCAGCTAAGATCTATTGTTGTGAGTTAAGAAATCTCACAGTTCTACTCTCTTTAAGTTAAACCATTCCTGTGTCTGACATGTAATTTATTCCCTTGATTATGATAGTACTCACCCTCGCTTTTGGTTCTTACATATTCAGATGCATCACTGAATTTCTCCAAGAAAATATACAAACCTTTAACTCACAGTGAGTCACTGTATTTTTCATGGCTACTGGATATCAATCCCTGGACATCCAACATCCACTGGACTGTGCAGGATACCTCCCCTAAAAGATCGGCACCCCCTTCCAGCAGGAATCAACTTAATGTTTTTTATTTTTATTATTACTATTTTTTATTTTTTAAAAGACTAACCTTTTTTTAATGTTTTGTTGTTTATTTATTTGAGAATGACAAACAGAGAGAGAAAGGGGGGGGGGAGAGATAGAGATAGAGAGAGATAGAGAGAGAGAGAGAGAGAATGGGTGCGCCAGGGCCTCTAGCCACTGCAAACAAATTCCAGACATGTGCGTCCCCTTGTGCATCTGGCTAATGTGGGTCCTGGGGAATTAAGCCTCAAACTGGGGCCCTTAGGCTTCACAGGCAAACGCTTAACCACTAAGCCATCTCTCCAGCCCTGTTTATTTTTTTTTAACAATGTCCCTACTCCCTCCCCTCATAGACTGCTTGTATGATACCCTACTCATGCCCCAAGTTTCCCCAATATTTTTTATCCTTCAAGTGTCTGAACTGAAGGGTTAATGACTATCTTTGAAACTAGGAGGCCTTGGGAACATAACTGATATTCAGGCCCAGATAAGCTTGGTAACTCCCCTGGATTGATAAACTTCTCTTAACTCAGAAGGCCTTGATGGAACACAAAGTATCTGGGTCATCCTGCCATAGACAAGCTCACTGAACCATCTTATACTGATTTTTTCAGAGCAAGGCCACAGATAGCTACAGTTTCTTATGAAGTTCCCTTAGACCTTCACCTGGTCGTGTCTGTTTTCCTCAGGCCCTCCTTATAAGTTTGAACCCTAGCATAGCTCAGTTCTTCAGCCTCCATCCCACAGGAAGGTTGCAGTCTCTTGCTGTACTTCAATAAATAGACTGTCTGTTTGAGATCAAGTCCTGTGTTTTGCCTCCTCACTTTCCTAAAGGGTGGTCTTACGTCAATACTTAGTCAGAAGCACACTCTTCTTCTGGCCTTACACACTGCCAATGCCCTGACTTTGAGTGTCATTTCTGGCCTCCCTGATTGTTTCATGATCAGTGACCATGAAGAGCACCCTTATCCAATCAGAATAACAACAGTTCTAAGAACAAGGACTATGGTTTGGACTTATTATTTTTTTAAAAAAACATTTTATTATTATTTATTTATTTAAGAGAGAGAGAGAGAGAGAGAGAGAAGGGGAAAGACAGAGAGAGAGAGAGAAAGAGAGAGGTAATGTGCCATCTTGTGCATCTTGTTTATATGGGTCCTGGGGAATAGAACCTAGGTCCTTTGGCTTTGCAGGTAAGTGCCTTAACTGCTAAGCCATCTCTCCAGCCCTGGACTTATTATTGATAATGTAAAATAATAGGAAAGTATTACACATAAAAATTACACATAAAAGAAAGTTCTTATATGTTTTATATGTTAAATGTTAATTGATACAAATTACACAAATAAAATGTGCAGTGTTTCAAGATGAATAAGACTATAAGTTTAGAGAGTGATAGGAAATAATTAAGATCAGATACATTGTGTATAGTATGACGGTTATCAATAAAAAGTTTAAAAATGATTAAGTTTATGCCAAATATATAGAACAATAGACTGACAGTATGAATACTAAGATAGTGGTTATAATAACTTTGGAAAGAAACCCTTTGATTCAACAAATATAATTTAAAAATTTTACATTTAAAAACAAATTGATGAAGGTTAAATTTTTCATAATTGTATTATTTATAAAATGGTATACCTGAATCAAAATATGAAACAGGGCTGTAGAGATGGCTTAGCTGTTAATGTGCTTGCCTTCAAAGCCTAATGACCTGAGTTTGATTCCCCAGTACCCAAGTAAATCCAAAAGCACAATATGGCACATGCATCTGAAATTCTTTTGAAGTACCTGAAGGCCCTGGTGCACCCATAGTGAATTCAGGGTCAGCCAAGGCTATCAGCAAGTCCCTACCTTGAAAATAAAAAAAGAGAGATAGATAGAGAGAAGGAGGGGAAACATACTCTAATATCATAAGTCTTTCAAGAAAGGCTTATTTAAAATTTACATTTTGGAGGCTGTAGAAATGTCTCAGCAGCTAAAGGAACTTGCCTAAAGGCCTGGATTTGATTCCCAGTACTCAGGTAAAGCCAGATGCACAAGGTGTTCCATATATCTGAAGTTCATTTGCAATAGCATGAGACCCTCATATGCCCATTCTGTCTGTCTGTCTCTCTCTCTCTCTCTCTCACACACACACACTTTTCTCTCTCTCTCTCTGCTTACAAATAAATAATATAAAAATTTAAGATATTTTGTATTTTGTAATAAGCAACTAAAAGCAAAATGTTTACTGTCTCAGAGTCTCTTGAGATAAGAAAAAACTTCATAAATTACATACAACACATAAAATTTACCTTTGATCCACACAAATGTCTGGTTGCTATATTCCCAAAATGCAATCTGTATCAATGATAGCTTTAAACAAATCATACATTTAATTTTTGTTACCACTGAGCTAAACTGGGTATTCAACATACTTCTATACTAAGAGATGTTTATCCTGGGAAAAAATTAACTTGTTTTTTTTTTTAACAATTATTTATTACACAGAGAAAGAGCAAATGAGAGAATGGGCACATTAGGGCCTATAGGTACTGCAAATGAACTCCAGACACATGTACCACTATGTGCATCTGGTTTATGTGGGTACTGGGGAATCAAACCTGATTCGTTAGGCTTCACAGGCAAGCACCTTAACCCCTTAGCTATCTCTTCAGCCCTAAATTTGGTTTTATAGATAAATTTTTATTCTCCTCAATTAGTACCAACAAGTAACACCAAATAAGATGTGTACAACTTATATACTAAAAAGACACCCTCACAAGGCAAAAACCACCTACCAAAGTTCCACAAGGTTCAAAGTAGCAAGGATATCTTTTTTATTTTTTCCAGTTTATTTTTTCTTTGAGGCAGGGATCTCATCCTAGCCCAAGCTGACCTGGAACTAGCTTCTGTACCTCTAGAGTTGCCTTGAACCAACAGTCCACCTACCTCATTTGAATCTCTCCCATATATTTTCATCCACATTAATTCTGGGGAAATATGTAAAACTAATAATTATCAAAAGCTCAATATATGGGGTTGGAAAGATGGCTTATCAGTTAAGGCATTTGCCTAGGAAGCCTAAAGATCTAGGTTCAATTCCCCAGCATCCATCAGATGCACAAGGTGGTGCATGTATCTGAAGTTTGTTTGCAGTGGCTGGGGGCCCTGGAGAGTCAATTCTCTCTCTTCCTATCTCTCTCTTTCAAATAAATAAATCAAATTAAAAAAAACTTTTTATAAGAGCTCAACATATGGCTTGGGAGATGGCTCAGCTGTTAGAGGTACTTTCTTGCAAAGCTTGCCAGCCAGGATTCAATTCTCTAACACCCACATGTGGTAGTGTGACTTAGATGCCTCCTCTTAAACTTATGTGTACTAAAAGCTAGGTCCCTAGCTGGTGGCAATTTGGGAATTGGAGTTTCCTGGAGGTAGTGTATTGTTGGGGGCTGACTTATGGGTGTTATAGCCAGCTTCCAGTATACTTTCCTGTTGCTGTTTTCTCTGATGTTGGCCAGTAGGTGATGTCCAGCCTCTGCTCATGCCACATTTTCTCCTGCCATTATGGAGTTTCCTCTCCATGTCTGTAAGCCAAAATAAACCCTTTCCTCCCACAAGGTGCTTTTGGTCAAGTGCTTTGTGCCAGAAACATCAAGGTAAATGAAACACTATATGAAGCACAAAGTGCATCTGGAGTTTGTGGTGGCAAGAGGCTACAATACACCCTGGTTCATTCTCTCTCAGTCTCCTTCTCTCTAAAATAAATTAATTTAAATATATATACATATATACATATATTTTGTTTTTTGAGGTAGGGTCTCACTCTAGCCCAGGCTGATCTGGAATTCACTATGGAGTCTCAGGGGGGCCTTGAACTCACGGCAATCCTCCTACCTCTGCCTCCCGAGTGCTGGGATTAAAGGTGTGTGCCACCATGCCTGGCAATTTAAATATTTTTTAAAGTACAATATATGTCAACAATTTCAAAATTTAATGTTACATTGCATTATTAAGATAAAAAAGGATGAACTATACCTAAGAACAAACACTTTTAAAAAGCAAGTTGGAGCAAGGTGTGGTAGCACATGCCTTAAAACATGGGAGGCAGAGGTAGGAAGATTGCCGTGAGTTCAAGGCCAGCCTGAGACTACAGAGTGAATTCCAGGGTAGCCTGGACCAAAGCCAGTCCCTACCTGAAGAAAAAAAAAAAAAAAGCAAACCAAAAAGCAAGCCGGATATGGCTACAATCTATAATCCAGCACTTAGAAGGCTGAGGCAGGAGGATTGCCACAAACCTGAGGTCATCCCATGGACTATAGTGTGATATACTGTCTTAAAATACCAACAGGGAAAAAAGTAGCTCTCAACTAGAAATGCAACTCAGTGCTAGAGTGTTTACCTAGTTTGTGCTAAGGCTCTGGGTTACAAAGAAATCTCTCTTCTATCCATACTATTCCCACATTATATTAACAAATGCTATACATTGAAAAGTAGCCAATCACTATTTGACATTTTGGGTAACAAAGTTGTTAACTATATGTTTCTTTATCTGCCTCAAATCTAATGCCTAACTGGTGTCTAGAAAATAGACACAAGTAGTGATACAATAAATATTAATGATTTTGTCTCAATTGTAATGATGCTTATATTTTATATATTTACATGTCAGTATGTACAAATTAAAACATAGTAATTATTTTATTAAGGTTATCATATCATACAAGCATATAAAATAGTTTTAGGGCTGGAGAGACAGCTTAGTAGGCTAAGGTACTTGCCTACAAAGCCTATGTACCCAGGTTCAGTTCCCCAGAGCCCAAGTAAGCAAGATGTACATGATGGTGCATGTTTCTGGAGGTCATTTGCACTGGCTAGAGGCCTTGATTGTGTCCATTCTTACTCTCTAATAAAAATAAAATATTTATAACATTTATATGTACATTTTTGTAATTATAAATTTGAAAGTTTTCCTTTTTTTTTTTTTCTTTTTGGTTTTCCAAGTTGGGGCCTCATTGTAGTCCAGGCTGACCTGGAATTCACTATGTAGTCTCAGGCTGGCCTCAAACTCACAGTGACCCTCCTATCTTATCCCAAGTGCTGAGATTAAAAGCATGCACAAGGGCTGGAGACATGGCTTAGCAGTTAAGCGCTTGCCTGTGAAGCCTAAGGACCCTAGTTCGAGGCTCAATTCTCCAGGACCCACGTTAGCCAGATGCACAAGGGGGCGCATGCGTCTGAAGTTTCTTTGCAGTGGCTGGAGGCCCTGGCACACCCATTCTCTCTATCTATCTGCTTCTTCCTCTCTCTGTCTGTCACTGTCAAATAAATAAATAAAAATAAACAAAAAAAACTTTCAAAAAGCATGCACAACCACATCCAGCCCTTCTTAAACTTTTATTTGAGCTTATAGTAACCATAAAACCAGCAAAAATCGGTTCCCACCATGATCCACTCCAGCAGTCCAGCACATGGCCCTGCTTCAGCCACAGGAGTGGAACCATGGTTAAGGGACTCTCCACTCACATCACCTCCTTGAAATGTCAAGAAACCTGAAGGAGAAGACAAAGTGGAGCAGCTGAGCAGCTCCTGAAGGAAACAAGAAATGGGATCAGCTGAGCAGCTCCAGTACACCTTCAGGCACTGTGGGGGTTTGATTCAGGTGTCCCCCATAAACTTAGGTGTTCTGAATACTAGGTTCCCAGCTGATGGAGATTTGAGAATTAATGCCTCCTGGAGGGAGTGTATTGTTGGGGGTGGGCTTATGGGTGTTGTAGCTAGTTTCCCCATGCCAGTGTTTGGCACACTCTCCTGTTGCCCTTATGTGGGCCAGGGGGTAATGTCCACCCTCTGCTCATGCCATCATTTTCCCTGCCATCGTGGAGCTTCTCCTCAAGCGTGTAAGCCAAAATAAACCTCTTTTTTTCCCCACAAACTGCTCTTGGTTGGGTGATTTCTACCAGCAATTCGAGCCTGACTGCAACAGTAAAGTGGTACCGAGGAGTGGGATTGCTGCTAGACATGTGACTATGTGGCTTTGACCTTTTGGAGCTGATTTTCAAGAGGAATGTGGAAGGATTTGAAACCTTGGCCTAAGAGACACCTTGCAGTGCTGTAAGTACAGCTTGATGGACTATTCTGGTCAGAGTTGAAAGACCTGAATGCAGTAAGAACTATGGACTGTGAAGTTTGGCTTATAAGGGTGAGAAAGAGCTTTGCTTGGACTGGGCTAGAGGCAGTTTGTGTGGGAAGCTTGCTGTTATGCCTGGGTCCTGAGAAGTTGTTCAGGGTTGCTTTGCGTAGAATTGAACTGGTGTGAGCAGAGGGATATGGCACAGAAAAAAAAAAAAAATGAGATCTTTGGGCCTAAACTGCTGCCTGTTCACCTGAAAATTGTTTGAGAGATTACAACCTCTGAGATTGGGCCAGCTGACCTGCACTGGGGCAACAGGAAGAATATAGACTCTTTTGAAGGGGCCTGAGTGCTCAAGGAGTGTCCTGTTCTTCAAAGTCTGCTTTATGCTCCCCCCCCTGGATTAACAAATTGGCACCCTACCTGGTATTGTGGAGTACAAGAAATGCAGGAAAGACAGGGTCATTGAGTTTGCAACATGGTCTTGTGTTTTGGAAATGGCCATGGGCAGTGTGAAGCAGGTTTGCTGGAAGCCTGCATGGAGACCCCAGGGGGCCATGAGAATGAACCGTGGATTGCAGTGGAGACCCAGTGGAGATGCCGGGACCATGAGATGGCTGCTAAGGAAAGATGCTGGCTCCGATGAAGTTTTCTAGGACCAGGCTTAACTGGAGGGATGGAATTGGAATGCAGAGACTTGTTGCTGGTTACAATTATTGGACTTGGAGATTTGTCAGTGGCCAGAGTTGTTGGACTTGAAGCTACAGAGTTTCATGTTTGCACTGGTTGTTTTAAATCTTGCATTGGTTAAATATTCCTTTGCTATGCCCTGTGCCATCTTTTGTGGGGTGAATGTTTATTCTGTGCCATTATGGGTTTTTTTTTCTGGTTATTTTTTGGTATTATGGCCCAGTTAAAAGATCTTGGGCTATGGGGATGTTTGAAGATCATTGGGATAAATAAAAACTATGGGTACTTTTAAAGTTGGACTGAAATGCATTGTATTTTACATCATGTATGGATATCAGTTTATGGGGGCCGGGGCAGAATGTGGTGGTTTGTTTCAGGTGTCCCCCGTAAACTTAGGCGTTCTGAATGCTAGGTTCCCAGCTGATGGAGATTTGAGAATTAACGCTTCCTGGAGGCAATGTATTGTTGGGGGCGGGCTTATGGGTGTTATAGCCAGTTTCCCCATGCCAGTGTTTGGCACACTCAACTGTTGCTATTGTCCACCTTATGTTGGCCAGGGGGTGATGTCCATCATTTCCCCCTGCCATCATGGAGTTTCTCCTTGAGCAAGTAAGCCAAAATAAACCTCTTTTTCCCACAAGCTGCTCTTGGTCAGGTGATTTCTACCAGCAATTTGAGCCTGACTGTAACAGGTACCCTTGGCAGCCTCCCTTCCCCCACCTGTCAGTGCCAGGGACCTATCAGAGATCTGGCAAAGGGAACATAGTCACACAGCATCCAGCATGGCCAATGGGAACAGCAGAGTCACTAACCCATTCAGCCTAGCCAAGCCCACAGTGCAACAAAGGACCCAGGAGGACACACAGCATAGATGAGAACAAAAGCCATCCCAAAAGGTAGCAGCCTACTTACATTGGGTCAGTAGATGCCCCAAAGCCTGGTATATAGGTCTACAATGGAAGTGTTAATCACACCTTCCCCTTAGAGACAAATTCTCTAAAGGGTGCAGCATAGTTTCAGCTCAATGAATTTATTTGTGTTAAATATTAACTTGTTAGATTCTGACATTTGCATTCTACCACAATTTCTAGTTGTTTTGGACTTCATTATTTTTTAAATAGAGTAAGAGCCCAACCAAATAAAAGTATCCTTCCCAGGGCACTTGCGCTTTCTTTCATGAGCAACCATGACTCTTCAGTCCAATCTGGGTTTTCACAACACTTGAACATGTTATTATGTGACCATTTCTAAGTGCAGCATGTTTTGGATGACAGTCTGTCTTGTCAAATATTCAATGGGTTTCTTTTTTCTTTCACAAAAAAACTTTTGTCTCAGGAAATAAGGCTTTGCTGTTTGCACTGAAACTAAATTTTGTTTGATTTCAGATGGCTACATCTGAAATTCAATTGCTTCTAACACTTCTGCCAGGCTTGCATGTTCTTGCATTTGACTTCCTGTGAAAATGTAAAGGTCCTGCTAGCCACAAATGCCCTTAGTGCAGAAGTTAGGGCTGAGAATTATATTAGAAATTCAGAAGTTAGCTGGGCGTGGTGGCGCATACCTTTAAGCCCAGCATGCGGGAGGCAGAGGTTGGAGGATTGCTGTGAGTTTGAGGCCAGCCTAGGGCTACATAATGAATTCCAGGTCAGCCTGGGATAAAGTGAGACCCCACCTTGAAAAAAAAACAAAACAAAAAAGAAAAAAAAACACGAAATTCAGAAATTAAAATTCCCCAATTTTTTTAAAAGAGAGAGTGAAAGAGTGAGAAAGAGACGGAGAGGAGATACAGAGAACTGGTGCACCAGGGCCTCAGCCCCTGCAATCGAACTCCAGACTCTTGGGCCACCTAGTGGGCATGTGTGACCTTGCGCTTGCCTCATCTGTGTGTATCTGGCTAATGTGGGATCTGGGGAGTAGAAAACTACAGAAGTATGTGCCACCACATACATCTGACTTTAGTGTATACTGGCAAATTGAACCAGGGTCCTGAGGCTTCACAGGTAGGTGCCTTAACCACTGAGCAATATTTCCATCTCTGAGCAGTTCTTTTGTATGTGTGTTTTGTTGGATGTGTACACGCATTTCAGCCAGAGCTAGCAGTGAAATTAGTGAGTTATGGTGTTCATATACCCTGAGTTTCAGTAGAGACTGTGGTCAGTGTTTCCATCAGCATTTAGTTCTGTACCAGAGTTGTAGTTCTATCTCCTGGCCAGTGCCTAATATTATCCTGAACGGTGTGTGCTAATTCACTTTGACCTTGCCATTTTCTTGTGACTAATATGTTGATCCCACTCCCTTAGGCTTATTTGCCTCCTTTCTGAAATAGTTGTTCAAGTATTTGGTCTGTTTTCTGCTAGGTTGCTATGCTCTTGAATTACAGGAGTTCTCTGTATAATGTAGATGTAACTTCTGCCTTCCTAGGATTGAAGACCCTGAAGACATCTTTTCCCACTCTTGCCTCCCCTTCTTTTGGCTTTCTTTCTTTCTTTCTTTCTTTTTTGGCTCTTTTTGTTTTTGTTTTTTCAAGGTAGAATTTTGCTCTAGCCCAGGCTAACCTGGAATTCACTCTGTAGTCTCAGGGCGGCATTGATATCATGGCAATCTTCCTATCTCTTCCTCCCAACTACTGGGATTAAAGGTGTGCATCATCATGCCTGGCTTCCTTTGGCTCTTTCATTCATTCTGTTGCCTTCTCTGCAAGGAGAGGGTGATAATGATGTCTCATCTCATTTAAAGCTGAACACTCCTCTCTCATTTATCCTCAGCCCTTTGGTGAGTTTTGAGTCTCCATAGTGGTTTGTTTTTATATTCCTGTGGCAGGGACTCCAGGCTGGCCTGGAACTTACTCTATAGCCCATGATGGCCTTGAACTCATGGTCCTCCCTTTTCTACCACCCAAAAATCCTAATTACAGGTCTAAAATACCACTTCCAGCATTATTTTTATTTTTTGTGAATAGCAAATTTTATTTTTTCCTTTCTAGTGTTTATGGTTCTTTGCTTCTCACTTTATTAACTATATAGGACCTCTGGTGGGAATCTGAGTTTCTGGTCTTATTCCTGATTTTAGAAGGGCTCTATCAGATTAGGAGAGTTCCCATCTGTAACTGGCTGCTATGGGTTTTTATCATAAGCACGTCTGGAATTTTACCAAGGCCTTTCTGCATCTATGGAAATTACGCTTTGTGATAAACCACTCCTGCATTCCTAGGATAAACCTGCAGGGTACTGGATTTGATTTTGACAACTATATTTGCCACTGTATTGGCTATAATTCTCTTGCTGTCATTTAAGACTAGGAGTACTCAAACCTCATAAACCAAGTTGGGATCTCCCCCCGCCCTCTTACTTGACCACTTTGGAAAAATAAGAACAAACCAAACCCAAAAGTACAGATAGAAATAAATAATCAAGATCAAGGGATGGGGGAATCAATGAAATATAAGTGAAAACAACTAAACAATGACAAAACAAATACATAGTGTATTTTTTCTCTATTATTATTATTATTAGAGATATTTGGTGTGCCTGGGCCTCCAGCCACTGCAATCAAGCTGCAGATGTGTGCACCATCTTATGTGCATGTGTGACCTTGTGCACTTGTGTCACCTTGTGTGTGTGGCTTACATGGAACCTGGAGAGTCAAACAAGTCTTTAGGAGTCACAGGAAAGTGCTTCAACCTCTAAGTCATCTCTCTGGCCCTATTTCTTTTCTTAATTGCTTGCTTGCTTCAAGATGAATTTGCATTTTTATATAATATGCATGTTTCTTCCTCATGTGAATTAATTTACTGATGTAGATAAAGCCCAAGATTTCTTTTTAGGAAGTTTCACATTTTATTTACACACTCACATATATAAATAAATTCAGATTTTTCTGTCACTTCATGCATGTCATGGTGCATGTGTGGAGGTGCAAAGACAATTTTGAGGTGTCTGTGCTCTACCTTCTTTGAGACAGGGTCTCTAGGTGCTGCAAACAAACTGCCAGACTGCAAATGAATGTCAGACTAGCTGGCCTTTGAACTTTGCATTCTTCTGGGTTCACCTTCATTGTCAGAAGTTCTTGGGATCACAGATGCATGCATCACTTTGCATCTAGCTTTATTTTGGTACTGGGAAAATGAATCAGGGATGACATGCTTTGCAAGCATGTTTAAATGCTAACCCATCTCCCCAACCTGCCTATTGCATTTAACATTTGATATTTATAATTTTCATGAATTATCTTAATAGAGCATGAGTTTTAGGGATGTGACATTTTATTAAAAAGTGACTACTTATTTCTTTATTTTAAAGAATAGAAGTGGATCACTTGCAGTTCTGGGAGCTGGAAATCTGCGGTCAGGCGTCAGCATAGTTAAGCTATGGAGAGGCTCTCTTCCAGGCTGTATCACCTCAGTCAGTGCTGAAATGTTCTCAAGCTTTTAAAGACAGCTTTATAGAAGAACTGTGTACTAACAGTGAAACTCTTCCCGTGTACCCCCTCATAGAGTTGGGTGGCCATCACCAGAATCTATTACTTGAACATTATTCCATAACCCCATAGCAGTCCCCATGCCGATTTGTAGTTCTGACTTTCACTCCTATCAATTGGCTGCTGTGTGGGACATCTCCTGCTACTTTTGACTGACCAGGTTAGATCAAAATTTGGGTTTGTTGTATCTTTAGATTAGAGGCTTCTTGAGCTCCTTGGCCATATGGGCGTAGTGCTGCATGCCTTTAATCCCAGCACTCAGGAGGCAGAGGTTGGAGGATCACTGTGAGTTTAAGGCCACCCTGAGACTATGTAGTGAATCCCAAGTCAGCCTGGGCTGGAGCAAGACCCTAACAAACAAACAAAAAAAAAGTTTGGAAGATTTTGACCACATATCTCAGTCATTTTTCTGTCCCACCCTGTCTTGGTGCTTTATCCTTGTCTTCTTTGTCTCCCTGGTACCCCATGGCTGAGGTTCCACACCTCAACTGCAGGAGGATCTCTTTGAGATCTTCATCCCTCAAGTCTGTCCTGCCTTTGCAGAACTTTTAGATATCTGTCTATCTATCATCTATCGACTTTCATCTATTTATCATCAAGATGATTAAACCCAGGGCTTCATATATATATATGATATATATGATATATATATATCTGTGGCACACACACACGGCAAACAAAACAAACACCTTTATGGAATTACAAATGTCCAATACCTGTTATTGTCCACAAAATGCTTGACTATTACATCAGCACAAAGAAGAGTGCATCATTACTAACCTCTTTGGCAAAACAGCAGAATTGGCCAAGAAATATCCTTTGCTTCTACCTGTGTCACAAAATATCTTACTGCACTGTCTTCAAATTGACTGGTCCAGATATGTTCACTTGTGAATTAAACCCAGGGACCCAGTGGTAACTTGCACTCTTGATTTTTAAGGCTTTTGTCAAACACAGACATTTTTTTATTTCTTCAGTGATAGTTTTTTTTTTCTTATTTCTTTCATGCATTTGGTATTTTCAGCAGGTAAATATAGTAATATCGGGCTGAAGTGATGGCTTAGTGGTTACAATGTTTGCATGCAAAGCCAAAGATCCCAGGTTTGATTCTCCAGTACTCACATAAGCAAAGTGCACAAGGTAGAGTATGCTTCTGAAGTTCATTTGCAGTGGCTGGAGACCCTGGCATGCCCATTCTATCTACCTGTGCCACTACCTCTCTCATTCAAATAAATAAATAAAAATATATAGTGACCTCTACCTGGTTCCTTTTTCCTTTCTTTCCTTCTTTTTTCTTTGGGGTGCTACAGATTGAACCTAAGGCTTTGTACAAACTAAATACACACTCTACTACTGAGCTATACCATGGCACCTGGTTTCTTATTTAGTGTCCATCCCCACCCACTTTGAAGCTGATAATATGTTTCTAGTATTTAAAAAAAAGTTTTGGGGAACCTTAATATAACATTCCTACTCAGTTTGTTTTCTGAGTGAAAGTTCTTGCTTAGTATAGGAAAGATTGGGTCTGGATACTAAAATGCACCCATTATGATACTGTTTATATTGGAAATTTTTACAATTAAGTAGTTGGGAACTCCACTTAAGAATTTATTTTCCTTCATTTTTATCATTTTAAAAAATGATGTAGCCAGGCGTGCTGGCACACACCTTTAATCCCAGCACTTGGGAGGCAGAGGTAGGAGGATCGCCGTGAGTTCGAGACCACTCTGAGACTCCATAGTGAACTCCAGGTCAGCCTGGGCTAGAGTGAGACCCTACCTCGAAACCCCCCCCCCCCAAAATGATGTGTTTAATTGTAAGAAATAAAGTAAGATTGTTAAGTACAGTTTTGTCCTAAGCAGCTGAATAACTCTTAAACTATAGCTTAATAATATGCTTAAGTAGATACACAACAATATTTAGTCTAAGGTATATATAAATTTCCCATTATTTATTGATAGAATGAGTACCTTTTATACATAACCCTGGTGGTAAAGTGACATAAACTTATTTATAAAATGAGTTTTTCGGGCTGGAGAGATGGCTTAGTGGTTAAGTGCTTGCCCGTGAAGCCTAAGGACCTCGGTTTGAGGCTCGATTCCCCAGGATCCACATTAGCCAGATGCACAAGGGGGCACGCGTGTCAGGAGTTTGTTTGCAGTGGCTCGAGGCCCTGGCACGCCCATTCTCTCTATCTCCCTCTTTCTGTCTGTTGCTCTCAAATAAATAAATACAAATAAACAAAAGTAAGGTTTTACTTAGGAACGGTTTCGCAAAAAATATGGTCATAAAATATTTTATGATAAAAGTTAAAGATAACTGCCATGCTAGGATGAATAGGACTTTCTAAAAGGTTGCTACAAAAAAAAGATAATTTTTATAAGGAGCTTTAAGAAGTATACATGTTCTGGCAAGAGGAGAAGGGCCTCGGGTTGTAGATATGTGTAACACACCGAGTTACTGTGACCTAGGAAAGGCTGCCAAGGATGTGTTCAACAAGGGATATGGGTTTGGCATGGTCAAAATAGATCTGAGAACCAAGTCTTGTAGTGGAGTGGAATTTTCTACTTCGGGTCATGCTTACACTGATACAGGAAAAGCATCAGGCAATCTAGAAATCAAATACAAGGTCTGTAATTAGGGACTTACCTTCACTCAAAAATGGAACACAGACAATACTCTTGGAACGGAAATCTCTTTGGAGAACAAGTTGGCTGAAGGGTTGAAACTGACTCTTGATACCATATTTGTACCGAACACAGGAAAGAAGAGTGGGAAATTAAAGGCTTCCTATAAACGGGATTGTGTCAGTTTTGGCAGTAATGTTGATATAGATTTTTCTGGACCAACCATCTATGGCTGGGCTGTGTTGGCTCTTGAAGGTTGGCTTGCTGGCTATCAGATGAGTTTTGACACAGCCAAATCTAAATTGTCTCAGAATAATTTTGCTCTCGGTTATAAGGCTGCAGACTTCCAACTGCATACTCATGTGGATGATGGTACTGAATTTGGAGGCTCTATCTACCAAAAAGTTAATGAGAAGATTGAAACCTCAATAAACCTTGCATGGACGGCTGGCAGCAACAATACTCGCTTTGGCATCGCTGCTAAACATAAGCTGGATTGCAAAACTTCTCTGTCTGCCAAAGTAAATAATGCCAGCCTAATTGGACTGGGCTATACTCAGACCCTTCGACAAGGAGTCAAATTAACCCTGTCAGCTTTAATTGATGGAAAGAACTTCAGCGTAGGAGGTCACAAGGTTGGGTTGGGGTTTGAACTAGAAGCTTAGTGTGGTTTTGAGTAGAGCATCGAATCTGTCCCTGGAAGTGAGGAGAAATGAATCCACTATGTTTTAGCCTTAAAAATCTGTGAAATTTCAAAAGTGTGAACTTTTTATTCTTCCAAAGAATTGTAATCCTCCCTTCACTGAAGCCTAGTGACTACAAGTCCATCCTAAGGGACGTCCTTGAAGACATGCCTGGAAGTTGTCATGTTTGTGCCACATTTCATTTGAGTTCTGCAGTGTTAATTTAAATGTGTTCCTCAGCAACAGCAACAGTAACGGTGTAGTGTCAACTTGAAGAAAAAGACCCAACCCTCCAGTTTGTACATTAGGTCCTGCATGTCCCACTCCCACTTTTTCCATGACCTTTTATTATATTGGTCTGTGTGTTGTAGTGGAAATTTTGGTTTTGCATCAGAGTAAAATAAAATAAACCCATCACATTTGGAAAAAAAAAAAAAAAGAAGTACACATGTTCTTACTACTGTGGACACACATGTACCCGACAATCCATGGTTTATCAAGACAATGCTATGTTTTCAGTGGGAGGAGATGTAATGTTCCTAGATATTGTCAATAACTTTAAAATGAAATGCTTTTTATTGCAGAGCCATTGGGGAATTAGTGGAAACTCGGTAGTATTTTGATTGCTTTGTAGGTTTTGACCACGGAGCAGATCAACAGTTAAGATTATGCTATGAAGTCATCTAATTCAACATGGAAAATATTTATTCAAGCCACAGAGATACTGTGTGGCAGCAGGACCCTGGAGGGAGTCCTTATTCAGGTTATGAGATGGATGAGCAAAATACACTAAATAACTTTTATAAGGTCCACAAATCATTTGGTTCTACTCAACTAATTCCTGTAACTATTAGCTTTCTTTTTTCTTTCTTTCTATTTGACTTTTCAAAATAGGGTCCTTCCCTAACCCAAGCTAGCCTAGAATTCACCATGTAATCTCAGGCAGGCCTCAAACTCGCAGCGATCTCCTACCTCTGCCTCCCAAGTGCAGGGATTAAAGGCATAAGCCAGCTGTCAGTTTTCTTTCCTAATAGCTACCTTTTATCTCCAGTTTACTTACTATCATTGTCTAGCATCTTAGTAGTGGTGTTTGTGTAGGTATATGAGCTTGGAATGTATTTGTTGTTTTTTTTCTTAAAACGATGCTATTTAATACGTATCTGTGACATAGTGTATGACAAATTATCCCGAAGTTAGTAGCCTAGAACAGCACAACTTATTCCCTCATAGTTTCTGTGGGGCAGGAATCCAGGTATGGGTGAGCTGAATTTTCTGTTGTTCTGGTATCAGAGGGCTGCAGCTAAGGTTCTCACTAGGGCTGCAGTCTCATCTAAAACTTGACTGGTGAAGTATCCACTTCCAGGTTCATGTGTGGTCATTGCAGATTTTTAATATCATGGATTTGACTTCTTATGATTGGGGTTTCAGTTTCCTACTGTAGTCTCCTTATCTACATACTGTCCTTAGCATCTGGAATTTTTTCTTTCTGTCTACAGTATTTAAATATACAAATTTTATTACATTTATGCCTATATTATTTTTTAAACGTTTATTTCCTTTTAAATGAGCATCCAAAATCAACAGGCTTTCTTAAGCAATTTTCATACATGTTTAATTTTGGTTAATATTTCTCTCCCTCTGTACCTCTCCCCTTCTTTCTGTCCACTGAATTCACTTGTACCATTCCACAACCAGTATTCCTTTCACATTTATACCACATGTGTTCTATTACTCACTCCATGCCTCTTTCTTAAAGTCTCTTTTCCTCTCTTGGGCCACTTCTTGTTTCATGGCCTCTTCTTGCATGCACTATCACATTATACACAAATGTAAAAATAAGAAGCTAGCATCTTCACATAAGACTATGTGGTATTTGCCTTTTTAAGACTGAGTTATCTAATTTAATAATATTGTCCAGTTCCATCTGACTTCCTGAAATTTTCATAATTTCCGTTTTAAAAATATTTTTTCAAGATAGGGTCACTAGTCCAGGTCAACATAGACCTTCTCTGTAGCCTCAGATTGGCCATGAATCCATAGTAATGCTGTATAGATTAGTCTCCCTAGTGCTGGGATTAAAGCATGGACCACTATGCCTGAATCATAATTCTCTTTTTCAATAGCCAAATAAATTTAGTTGTATATATGCACTACATTTTCATTATCCGTTGATCAGCTGATAGGTGTCTAGGCTTGTTCCATTTACTAGCTATTGTGTATAGATCAGCACTGGACATGATTGTACATCCATGTGCTAGTATATGGAAACCATTGGCTATATATGAGGATTCCTACAAGCAGTCCTAGTCTTAGTTTCTTTTGAGAAACCTCTCAGATTTCCACAGTTGCTGTAATAGTGAATAAGTGTCCCTCTTTCCTCACATCTCCCCCAGTAATTCTTTCGAATATGTTCTCTTGATGATAGCCACACTGTTTGGGATAAGATGGAATTTCAAAGCAGTTTTAATTTGCATTTCTCTGATGACAAAGGATGTTGAACACTTTAAAAGAATTATGGGACATTTATATTTTTTCTTTTAAGAATGGTCCAATTCATTGGCCCACTTACTGATTGAGATTTCATTTTCTGGTGTGCATTTTTTCTTCATGTTGTATGTGTGTGTATTCTAATGTAGTGTGTGTTTGTGTGTGATGGTGCCACGATCTTCCCAAACAGTACCATCGGCTGAGCACCAAGTATTAAACGTAGGAGCCTATGGGGGACGTTTTACATTCAGGCTACAACATGAAGTATGGATAGAACATATTTTCTTTCACTTTATGGGCTGTCTCTTCACTCTGCAGAGTTTCTTTTGCTGTGTAGGTTTGTAATATAGAAAAGGCTGACTTCTCTCAAGTGCATGTTTTTGACGCATTTGTCAAATGTCCATAATGTTTGGGTTAATTTCTAAATACTCTGTCTCATCAGTGTGCAAGTCTGTTTTTGTGCTCCGCTAACTATGGCTTCTGTAATAATCTCAGGTCAAGTAATGGAGTACCTCCAGTTATGTTCTTTCAGATTAGAATTACTTGGGCTTTCCATGGTATTTTGTATTTCCATACAAATTTTATGATTTTTAAAAAAATTCTCTGAAGAATACCATTAGGATTTAATGAAGTTTAGACTACATGTATACATAAAGTTTTACTTTAAAAAAATTTCACTTTCATTTAAAAAACTTAAGAGAATTGGTATGCCAGGGACTAAGTCACTGCAATTGAACTCTAGGCACTTGAGCCACCTAGGGGCATGTGTGACTTTACACTTGTTTCACCTTTTAGACATCTTCACACTATTTTGTCTTCCAGTCCAGGAGCACAGGTATTTCTATTATCTACCATCTTCAGTTTTTTTCTCCCTCCCATGTCTTAAAACTTTTCACTGGAGAGGTCTTTTATTTCCTTGGTTAGGTTTATTCTCAGATTTTTTTTTGAAGCTATTGTAACTGAAATTTTTGGGGGTTAAATTTCATTATAAGTCTGCTATTGATATATATAATCATTACTCATATTTGTATGTTGAGTTTTTATCCTGTAACATTAATGAAGGCAGTTGTCAGATATAAAATCTCTCTGGAATTTCAAATAGTCATGTTTGTTTTCCAGTATAGAGAAGCTTTCAATTGTGTGGGTTGTCACAGTAGAATGCTATTTCATGATTTTTGTGTTTTTTTTTTTTTTTCTTTTTTGAGACACTGTCTTGCTATGTTGACCACAGTGGCTTCAAATTTGATATCCTCTTGCCTCGTCTTCCTATGTGCTGAAATTAGAGGTTATTTGCCAGGTTTAAGGTTTCATGAAATTTCTTAATTGAATTTTCATTCAGTTCAGTATAGTTTTAAATTTACTATAAAAGTCGGGTGTGGTGGTGCACACCTTTAATCCCAGCACTCAGGAGGCAGAGGTAGATCACTGTGAGTTCAAGGCCACCCTGAGACTACATAGAGAATTCCAGGTCAGCTTGAGCTAAAGTAAGACCCTACCTCAGAAAAACAACAACAAAAAAATATTTACCATAAGACTTCATCTTTGACTCCTGGACTATTGAAAGTTTGTCCTTTAGTTACTAGTGTTTGGGAAATTTCCTGTAGTATCCTTTAGTATTGCTTTTACAGAGCTCCTATTTCCACACTGATTGCCTCTAATCATACTAATACCTATCAGGTAACCCTTTCTCAATGGTGTTAATCTCTTAAATAATTGCAGTTGCAGCAAATGCAGCTTCTATGTCCTGAAATCCAACATTTCTCAAATTTCCTTGGCCAAACAAAACATAAGATTCCTTTTAAATTCAGCATTGCTCCAGGTCTCAGGAACCAAGCAGAACATAGTCAGTGGCCATCATACAAAATGCTCCTGAGAAATCCAGTCCACTCAGCATTTTGATTTTTGAAAATCATCTCACCTATCCATCAAGATTTTGCTTACATCACTGCAGGGCTCCTCTAGTCCAAATTTTTAAATCCTTCCCCATCATCATCATATGATTGTTGCAAAAGAAACGCTACATGGCTAGATTAATTAGAGCAATGACCACATTTCTCAGTGCCAGTTGTCCACTGCAGTTACCATCTTAATGTTGAAAGAAAACAAAACCAAAAGGACATTTAGAGACAAATTACTTTTGCCTTACTGTATCAAGGGGATATTGAAACATGTCTGGTCAATGGATGGACACATACAATTCCACATATGTAGGAAGTAGCAAAACCTTTGCGTTTACTGAAGAACACCTATTAAAGTTGAGTAATGATACTGAAGTCCTCACCAAGCAAAACCCTCCTTTAGCAAGAGTCCACAAGCTGAGGATTATTAGGTGTAATCACAAACACATAGGGCTATGAGGGACATTTTATATTCAAGCCACCACATATATACATAATAATTTTGATCTTAATCCATTCTTATTATTTTTATCCCCTTTCCCATGACCCACCCATCTAACATTTTTTAAGGGTTAGACTTTTATTAGATTAAGGAAAGAGTGGTATAGAGAGCTCCCTCTCTGAGGGATCTGAGAGGGGGCCATGTCAATGTGGAAGTAAGGATGAGGGAGGCTTACCAGAACCTGGAAGCTCAGGTGAGATGAATTACCCACCTGAAAAGCATCTTTTAACCTTACTATGGTGAACCTTACCTTCATGCTCAGATGATCCAGAGCTGAGGGCGGATTGGTTTGAGCTTAACCAACCACAATCCAGGATCCATTCAACATCTTTGGTCTCAATTCATCTCCAATTTTAATGACTTTTTACCACCACCATTATTGTTGAAATGTTAGTAAGTTAGATATTAGTTATGTCTTGTGAAATCAATGATACCAGAAATGCGGTGGATACATTACATAAATTGAGATATGTAGGTAATTTAATGTAATCTGGAAATATCAAATCCTTATTAGGCATGAGAAACACTGGTTTCTTGGTGACAAGATTTAATTAATAGAGTACCTTCCCTGAGGCATTTTCAGGTGACAATTGACAAAGTTATATAATAGAAAAAAAATTTTTTTTAACATTCACCAGGATTCTCACCTGTATGCATATCCTTTTCTGAAGTCAAACATGAGTTACAGACACTATTAAAATTAGTAAGGTTTTCAACATACAAGATTTGGCAATTTAAATCTTTAAAACAACTTGCTTTTATTGCAAAGATATAAAATCAAGTGTAAGTTTCAGGGGAATAAAAAATTGTACATATGATTTAATTTTGGAAGAGTTCTCACTGGTATAAATTGTCCTATGTGGAATGATACATGTCTGAGTAAAAACCTTCCACTCATTATATGCACAAGACTCTACAACACTTTGAGTTCTCTAATACTATGTGAGGCATAGCTTTTATTTTTTTGCACATTCATATGTCTGCTCAACATTATTATTTTTGTGATTCATATGGAGATGAGAATAATGAGTTTTTAAACGCACATTACATCCCTATAACTGCTGCCTAAGTTCACTGGTAAACAGTGATATTTAAGTCTTCAAGAAAGTCTTTCCCATATTCATTAATATAGTTTTTTTTTTTTTTTTTTTTTTTTTTGGTTTTTTGAGGCAGGGTTTCACTCTGGTCCAGGCTAACTTGGAATTAACTATGTAGTCTCAGGGTGGCCTGGAACTCATGGCAACCCTCCTACCTCTGCCTCCCAAGTGCTGGGATTAAAGGCGTGCGCCACCACAACCCTAACTTTTATGAATCCTCTGATGCACTGGGTTATGATTTCTAGTAGAAAGCCTTCCCACATGCATCTCACTCATAAGGTTTCTCATTTATATGAATGCTCTGATACATGACTAATTTAATTCTAGTAAAAAGCTTTGTCACACTCAATACATTCAAATGGCATCTCAGCTGTGAGTTCTTCCATGCATAGTGTGCTGTGAATTCTGATAGAAAGCTTTCCCAGATTTATTACATCTATATGGCTTCTCACCTGTATGAGTTCTCTGATGCACAGTGAGTTGTGACTTGCAGATGAAAGTTTTCCCACATTCCCTACATTCATATGGCTTCTCACCTGTATGAGTTCTCTGATGCACAGTAAGTTGTGACTTGGAGATGAAAGCTTTCCCACACATATTACATTCATATGGCCTCTCACCTGTGTGAGTTCTCTGATGTATAGTGAGTTGTAACTTGGAGTTGAAAGCTTTCCCACATTCATTACATTCATATGGCTTCTCACCTGTATGCGTTTTCTGATGACCACTGAGGTGTGACTTCCGGGCAAAAGCTTTACCGCATTTATCACAGTGATAAGGTTTCTCACCTGTATGTGTTTTCTGATGTTGAGTGAGGTGTGATTTCCTGGAGAAAGCTTTACCACATTCATTACATTCGTGTGGCTTCGCACCTGTGTGTGTTTTCTTATGCCTATTGAGGTATGATTTCTGGGAAAAAGCTTTACCACATTGATTGCATTCATATGGCTTGTCCCCCGTATGAGTTATCTTATGACTATTAAGATTTGACTTGTGAAGGAAAGATTTTCCACATTCATTACATTCATATGGCTTCTCTCCTGTATGATTTTTCTGATGCAGAATGAGTTGTGACTTCCACACAAAAGCTTTCCCACATTCATTACATTCATGTGACTTCTCACTTGTGAAATATTTCTGATGTCTCGCGAGGTTTGACTTCCAGACGAAAGTTTGCCCACATTTATTACATTTATATGGCTTCTTGACTGTATGTCTTCTCTGATGTTTATTAAGATCTGAATTGGAGAGGAAAGCTTTCCTACATTCACTACGTTCATGAAGTTTCTCAACTGCATGATTTCTCTGATGTAGAATGACTTGTGACTTCACAAGGAATGTTTTCCCGCATTTTTTATGGACATATGACTTATCACCAGTATGTGTTTTTTGATGCACAGCGAGGTATGATTTCTGGGGAAAAGCTTTACCACATTCATTACATTTATATGACTTCTTCCCTGTGTGAGATCTCTGATGCATAGTGCGTTGTGACTTCCGGTATAAAGATTTCCCATGTTCATTACAATGATAAGGCTTCTCAACTGTGTGAGTTTGCTGATGACAAGTGAGGTGTGACTTGTGATAGATAGCATTATAGCACTGTTTAAATTCAGAATTCTTTATACAGTGGATTTTCTGTTGACTTTTTAAATCTGCTGTGAAACAAACAAAAAATATTACATTGTATATGCTAAATAGGTACTTGACTCAGAATGGCTCTCTAGTATTTGTTCAAGATCTATATAACTAACCTCACTGGTCATTTTTTTATGATAATGAGTTTATATCTCAAGAAACAAAATTTTAAATCAATTTTCTTAAGATACACCTAGGATTTATTAGGATTTAGGTATTTATGTCATGTGTGTCCATGATGTTTGCATGTGTGTTTTTGTATATTGTCTTGTCAAAAAAATAGAGAATAACGACATAAAATTCAAAAATATATAAAACTTGTGGACACTTCATTTTTTTATTTTGAATTTTGCTTTTAATTTTTTTTTTTTTTTTTTTGGTTTTTCAAGGTAGGGTCTCATTCTAGCTCAGGCTGACCTGGAACTCACTATGTAGTCTCAGGGTGGCCTCGAACTCACGGCAATCCTCCTACCTCTGCCTCCCGAGTGCTGGGATTAAAGGCGTGTGCCACCACGCCCGGCCGCTTTTAATATATTTTTGCTATAACAACTAAAAGTGTTAAAGTATGAATGCTTTGGGGATATATTAAAAGGCCATACAAGTACATATTCATAAACAAAAGTAATCTTAAATTCTAAAAACCTATAAAAAGGTTGTTTTTGGATTTGCTAAATGATTCATAATGCCATAAATGCTACTTGTTTGGGCAATATAATGTCCACTGGAATCATAATACAAAAGTTTCATTAGGCTATTTAGGTTAAAATTGGATGCATAAAACTTGATTTCTTTCCAACACAGGTTCTACAACAATTCTGTAACATTTTTTTAATTATCACAAGCAACAAAAAATATCAAAATACCCATAAATATATACCATAGATCCTTTTATTAGAGTAATTAGAATGGATTTCTTTTCAAGGTTGATATACAAGTACCAAACGTAAAGTTTTATTTTATGTGCATGTTGGAGTTTTTTCTTTTTCTTTTTCTCAATGGAGGTTACAGAAGATAAAATTCCAGAAATCAGTGACATTAAAGAAGCTGGTTAAACTTATTTGTATGTAAAAAAGATGGCTGTGTTGTTAAGTCTTAAACTAACATCCTATTATTTAAATAAATTTTAACTTACAACATAACATTAAGATAAAAAATTACTGCCTGTTTATCTGTGTTCTCCTCCTTAAAAAGTTCTGCTTAAGGTCTAAACTTTCTGTTTTAAATTACTATCTCCATTATAATTTCACAAAACGTTCTTAATGCATACACTGGCTCTCAGAACATGATGGCTTCTGTTTCAAGATTTTATCTCTCCCTCAAAGACAAATAGCCCCACCTGCTTGGGGGGGGGGGGGAGGATGTTGTATGACATTCTAGTTTTTGTCTAGACACAATATAAAACCATCTTGAGATAAAAATACCTTCACCAAGTAGCCCCTCACACAAAACAGTACAGTGAAACAAAGTCTAAAGTAATGATAATGGAGCTACTGTCAACTCTCTAGTAGAGAAACTGAAGGACACAAGACCCTCACCTGAAGTTGCAACTGAGAACTACCTCATGGATGGAGAAAGTGAAGATCACAAGACCCTCATCTGAAATACAACTCTTATCTCCTATTTGTACTCCCTCAATGTCAGAGTCTTCTTAAAGAAAAACAAAACTATGTACCTTCTCTAACTTCTTATAGCTGCTGCCCTGTTTTTAACATACATACATACGTATATGTATGTATGTATATGTATATGGGACAATTTTTAAAATTTTAAAACAAATGAAAAATTTAAAAACTACAGAATTTATTTGGTAATTACAGTGGACTTTGAGGCACAGGGTATATACTGATATGATAAGAATGACTCATAATCAGTCCTCAACATATTAAATATCAATTATGTTCTTTATCACCAGTCACATGTTAATGTTATTCTGTGTTTATGTTTCATGTAGTTTGTCGTTATTTGTAACTAAATTTATGTCCATTATATGTTCAAAAGTACATAAACATTAAAATAATACTAAATTGTAAAATTAGGCTTAAAATATATCTAAAACAATTCTCTCAGCTGTTGGCTTCGTGCTTGTTCATCCTTGCTAAAAGAATTTTAAATTTACCTTCTAAAAATATATTATAACTTAAATCTTTAATAAATTCATTAATTTGGATTTATTAGCAAACCATAAGACTGTTAATATATTTTGAAGATATCTATGAGTGTTACACTTTCTGTAAAGTACAGCTTCCTGGATTTTCACTTTAAATTCTAAATTATAACAATAATAAAGATAATAAAAATAATAATAAGAAGAAATAATTCAATATAAGGAATAAAATCACAAATACAATACATGTTCTCAGTTAAAAAAAAAAACATTTTCAAATAAAAACCTACACATGGTATATATAAAACCATGTTGTTTAAAAAAAAAAAAAGAAAGGTGAATAAAGGATAAGGCCAATGTTACCCATAAGGTCAAGGTCGCATGTGACTAAACTACATGCTATTACCATAACTCTCAATTTACTTAATGTTCAAAAAGATGGTTTCATGGTTGCTCAAACTCAGAGCAACACAAGTCAATTCTGCCCAGACTATGTTCCTGCTGCAAATGAGGAAGGCCCTATAGTGACCTGACTGAATCGGGAAGAAACTTTGCCATCAGACTGAGGTGATTCTGCGTCAGGGTAACCTAAAGTCCTATTATGTTTACAAGGTCACTGCTTGGCATGGAGCCATACAGCCTCCTGAACTTAATAGCCAATTTAATCTTATCCACATTTTACCCTAAGAAATGAATTACTGGTCCATTCATTTGACTGTATGCATGGGTTCTAATAACTTATGCCTTACACCCAAAGTACAGGCTTGGCTCCACCTAAAAACCAGTCAAGCTGAATTTCTGATTGTAGGTAGGTAGACACATGCCAAAGAAACAATTTGTTCCAGCCTCCCATACCCCGTTGCTCTGTTCATACAGATCCTCATGCTGCATATCAAGAGACCCCCATGGGAAATACATTAGGATAACTGGGAAATTATTCTATTACTCATTGGGATCCTAAAGGTTGGATTTATGATAAATATAACCATTCGTTTTCTGTTTAAATGTCTATCAATGGGTCAATAGTATGTAACAATGAGTCTGTAATATGGGGAGAAACAGGGCTATCCATCCCCCAGCCCTTTTTAGGAAAAAGAACACCACCAACCTCTATTTGGTGACATGGCTCAACCTATTTAAAATCATTCAATGTGGGAAAGTAAATTTACAGAATTAAAAAATGTCTCTTCACTTACTTTCTATCACTACCACACTGAACCAACTTACCCATCCATATACCCTTTTAATAATACACTAAAAAACTATTTCATATTCTATGCTTTTCTAATTGCTACTACGCTCCCTGTATTACCTGCTTGTTTCTTAATAAAAGAATAATTATGTGATGTGAGGCCTATACCTTATCCCAATAAATTATACTGAAAATAATCCATGGCTCTTACTGATTAATAAAGTAGGAAAATACTTCAAAAGACCTAAATGGTTTTTGGTATGCTAATAGTCACTATATTTACTGCTGTTTTTATCCTACCTGCTTCTGTCATGGCAGTGAAAAAAGTAACCTTATCTATAATAATGGCATACTTTGCATATCAAACTGTGTGTCATGTAATGAGACAGACAAAAAAGTGCTAACCAGAGGATAACTAAGTAATCAATACGAACATATGTTGGGGACCAAATTCAAGCCACTTGGCTCCAGACCACTTTAAGTTATAATTAGAGATATAAGTCTATATGTATGACCCCATATCTTAATCTAAATATATGTGGGACAAGAATTTTAGAAAATCTTCATGGGTCTCTCCTTAATTTTATTACTATAAATATTAATTGATTACATGACCAAATTAATCCAATACTGCTAGTCTTATAAAACAATACTAAAAAGATATCTTAAAACAAGGATTTTTCCAACAAATCTTCTTGGCTTAATCCATCTTCCTGGTTTGTCAAATAGTTGGCCTTCCACTTTGGTGGCCATTGGATTATCTGTACTTTGTGTAATCAAAGGGATCATCCTAAATACTTACTCACCAGTAACAAAATGTCTGCTTCATCAGACCACTTTTTTTTTTTTTTTTTTTTTTTTGAGGTAGGGTCTCACTCTAGCCCAGGCTGACCTGGAATACACTATGTAGTCTCAGGGTGGCCTTGAACTCACAGCAATCCTCTACCTCTGCCTCCCAAGTGCTGGGATTAAAAGTACACACCACCATTCCTGGCTTCATCAGGTGTCTTTTAAAACAAAAGAGAGATGAGAGATCAAGCTAACTAAAAAGAGTTTGACTTTTGGGCAGGCTAAGCCTGGGGACATAGATGACTATGTACATTGGGTGGAGTTTCTTGAAGACAGGAAAAACAAATTCTGAAAAGATTTCATGATACATAAACAACCCATGATCTGATCTGATGGGAATTTGTGATCTGCCTTATGCTGAGTCTCCTCATAATTTTGACTGCCTAAAGCAGAATAAAAGCTGTGAGTACAGTGGCAAAGGCCAGTAAACTAGAAAAGAGATATAAAGGGAAGAGAAAGGAGGAAGGGAGAGGGGCATATACTAGAATGATATTGTATATATGTAAGTAGAAGAATAGATTAATGGGGGTAAAAAGGCCGAAGTGAGGTCAGGGGAAGAGACTGAGTAACGGTAAGGTGGAGGGAGGGCTAATCAAAATCTAAGAGGATATAAATAAATAATATGGAAACCTATTTTTATGGACAATGGAACACTTAGGAGCTGTAGATTGTTGCTAGAAAATTTTCAGTGCCAGGGATGGGATACCTTCCAGTGAGTTGTTGGCCAGGGAGGACTCTGATGTCCCCAAAACATTATAGGCCATTGCCGAGGACTTTGGTTTCCCACCAGGAATAGATGGTAAGACCCTATTGCTGAAGACTCCACATACTTGGGCTGCAAGGCCACTGAGAAATCCTGCTGGAACTGAGCTGAAAACCTCCCCCATGTAGACCAGCTGACAGAAAGCTGGAAAAAGCCATTCTGCATGCAGTTCAATGAGAGAGAGAGAGAAATTACCAGTGAAAATACTCAACAGTGGACACTGCAGGTCTTAAGTTTTGCCAGCCAGGCCAAATGAGCCAATGGGTGCAATAGTGGCATGTCTGTCATGGTGGAAAGCAACTGCCCTCTAACTGGACTGGAGGCCCACTCCATGGGAGGGAATATATCCCTGATACTGAAAACTAAAACAGTGGTAGTCATGAGCCCTAGGGGTATAACATCTGCTGCTGTCTGGCTAAATGTATATACTATGCTTATCAAACTTCCCAGTAAGCACTTCTCTTAATGTTCATACCCATATATTAATGCTACTCTCAGTTTTGGTACAGAACCTTCTCTTTTCAGATGGCAGTGACCTTGAGATGACTCAGATGGCATCATATTGCTGGGAAGAAGTGACAGAAGACTGCTCAGCATTGCAGTTATTCTATCACACCTTCCAAGGCTCAGGATCCATTGTGGAAGAGGTGGCGGAAAGAATGTAAGAGCCAAAGGAAGGATAGGACTCCTTACAACAGTGCTTCCCCCAGACACAAAATGGCCTGGATATCCATGACCTCACAGTTCCTGACACTACCTACACAAGACCATCATAGTAGGAGGAAAAGATCATGACAACAAAATAAAAGAGAGACTGATTGGGAGGGGGAGGGGATATGATGGAGAATGGAGTTTCAAAGGGGGGAGGGCATTACCATGGGATATTGTTTACAATCATGGAATTTGTTAATAAAATAAAGTTTAAAAACAAAAAAGAAGAATGTAGCAAGGTCCAATACAGATGAGGACTGCGTTGCTTGCATTAACTGTTTCCTCGAACATACTGGGGACAGCACCACATGTGGGAGGCACTCGTCACTCTGCTTCCTGACTGCAGGTGCAATGTCACTAGCTGCTTCATGTTCCCACCAGCCACGCTTTCTCCACACAGTGGACTGAACCCTTGAAAGGGAGCCAAAGTAAATGCTACCTTCCTTAACAACAACAACAAAAACCTGTGAGTACAGTCAGCTCCAGGAGCACTAGAGTGCATCCCCATGAACCTCCATTAAATCACATTTTGTATGTCATTTCACATTCATCAACCATTGCTGGATGGTGTACACCAAAACCTCTTTCATTTATTTACTTACTTCTTTATTTATCTATTTGAGAGAGAGAGAAAGAGGCAGATAGATAGTAGAGAGAAAATGGCACACCAGGGCCTCTAGCCAGTACAAACAAATTCCATATGTATGTGCCACCTTGAGCATCTGACTGTACGTATGTTCTCGGGAACTGGACCTGGGGTCCTTTGGCTTTGTCAGAAAGTGCCTTAAATGCTAAACCATATCTCCAGCCTCCAACCCCCTTTTTTCAATCCCTGCACACTTCATTCTTTCTCATGTCTATATACTTTGTGACTTAGATTCATCTCATGGACAATATGGAGAAACTATCTAATCACTTATCTCCATCCAGAAATTTTTGGAGCTCTCTTTTATAATTTTGTAAATTTCACAGGTGACTGCAACTATAACTAGGTTACAAACACTCTATGTGTACTGATTTCTCACTTTGTATCAGCACTATAAGCACAACTGCATTACAGAATTGCACAATTAAATACTCTCCTAACTTAAGGTGGTTCTAATGAGGATTGCATGAGAGCAGTGTGAAGATAAATATCATCACTACCATTTTTAAAAATACAAAAGACAGCCAAGTGAGAATTTAGGTAAACCATCTAACCCATAATATTTTCCAAGACAACCTATGTAGAGAACTAAGTATTGGAATACCTATGGGTCATGGGTTCACATGAGAAAGTTCACTGTCAGATTAACAGTAATGGGAGGCATTAAGACATGAATCAACACTGGTGAATTTTGCTTATCATAAACATTCATGATAAATTCTCATCTCGCTGTGAGCTCTTTCCTTAGTATGCATTCACTTGCCTGAATGTCTCCGGATTGAGCCTTTTACTATACTCCACGGTGCAAATCCACGCTCCAGCTTGAAGATCAAATCTGGCTTGGTCATACAGTTCCCTGTACATGAGAAATAAATCAGGTGGATTCATGAAAGATAACAGCTTTATTTCAGGAACTGTGCTCTACTTACTAGATGAACTGCCAAGTTTTTACTACTCTGAATATTACTTTGAAATGACATTAAACAGAATGATATATAAAACAACGAGTTTTTTGTTTATTTTTAAGATAAGGTCTTGCTTTAGCCCAATGCTCAAATGCTGGCTGGAACTGGCTCTGTAGCTTTAGGATGTCCTCAAACTCATGGTGATCCTCCTACCTTAGCCTGCTGAGTTCTGGGATTAACAGTATATATCACAATGCTCATCTTAATACAATGATCTGAGAAAGAATATTAAATGAATAGAGGCAGCCAATCACATTTCTTGACAGGTGAAACAAAGAAGAATGATCCAGAACATTTGGTGGCGAAAACTTCAATTAAAGAAAGTAGAGACCGAAGACTCTTTGGCGCCCTGCAAGATCTGGAATCAGTTATAGGTGACTCTGTCTTAAAGCACAAAAACAGGTGGAAGATCAGTGGAGCAAGTCACCCGGTATCCTATTCTGGCCACTGCAAGTGAGTAGCTACTAACAGAGGCAAATGCAAAGGTCTTGGTAAGGGCTTCATAGCTAAATTGATAAGGCAGAGAAAAAATATTGCATGACTATTTAAAAATAACTAAGAAAAACTAAGAAATTGGAAAAAATAAAAGAAGAGATGAGCCTTTTGATTTGCAAGAACTGCTCTTAAGTAAGTGAACTTACGTGGTAACCACGTAATAGTAAAACAAATGAAATAAAAATACATTCCAGGAAAGAATTTTCTACCATGGGAAAGAAATTTACCTAGAGGTCACAAGAACCTTAAAAGATTTCAGGAACAAATTACTCTGTCACAATATATTCAAATTAGCAAAATTCTAATCAAAGAAAACTAATAACTTCAAGAGCAAAGCCAAAATCCAGTGATTTACAAAAAGGAGGGTCAAGATGACAGTGTTCTCCTAACCACGCTTCAGCTCCTGGTGTTGTATCAGGCAAGATCTATGGGGCTCTGGTTTGAGTAGGTCTTAGCAGACCTCCAGTGGGCAGGCACAGAGGGCAGAGTTTGGAATTTGGAAATTCCCACACTCTCAGGTAGCCCACAAGACCCTCAGGTTCCCCCCAACCATTAGCCCCAGTCATTGTTCCGCTGACTCCCTGACCAGGTTCTCTTCCATGCTACCTGCAGACTCCGGTGCCCACAGCCCACACACCTCCCATTCTTCCCCTAACTGCTTCCATCCGAGGCCCACCTGCTCCCTTCTCTCCCATTGAGCTACCCAAAGGCTCGACCCCCCACGCCTTCACTCTATCTGTCAGTGGCCTGAGCATACCTCTCCGCCTCCAGCAGGGCCCCCACTGCTTCTGTTGGGGACCTGTGTGAACTTCCCTGTCTACTGGAGTATCGATGGTGGCCTGCAAGCGTTTCCCTGTCTCCCAGACTCAACCCACTGCACCTGTCAGTGGTGCACACATGCTTGTTTGTCTGAGAGCTGCACCCCTCCCCCCACCCCTGCCACTGTGTCCATCACTGGCCAGGGCTCAATTCCCTGTCTTCTGGAGGACCCCAGCTGCATCTGGCCCTAGTCAGGCTCCACTGCCTGAGCCCAAGGCCCCTCTGTGCTCCCATCTCCTGCCACCCTCCCCTGTCTTGCCTCCTTGGTGGGATGGCCTGAAGGCTGCCTCAGCTCCCCCTGTTCACAGACCATCCTCACCTAGTGCTGCCTACAGGAGCCCTTGTGTGTGCCCCTTGGCTGGTGAGCCTGTCTCTCCCACATCAGCTAACACTCTGATTCAGCCTGGCCTGTGGAACCCAGCGACCACCACTATTTCTCCAAATACCTGTCCCACTTCCAGTTAATACTTGGGGAGATCAACTCAATCACAGAAGGGGAACACAGGAAAATCAGGAAATAACGATTCAGGGAAACCAGTGAGTCCTCCATAACCTGCCCATCTGAGTACAGTAAGACAGCAAAGGCAAGTGCGTTGGCATGGAGCCACAGGAAAGACAAGGCTGAGAATAGGTCACAGGGATCCCAAACCTCCAATCCCACCTTTGGTAGTGATCAACAGCCAATAGCAGCTTCTGCATTTTTGACCCCCCCCACAACCTGTGCATTCCAAAACACAAAGCCACCATTAGCCTATTCAAATATAAAACAGAACACTCATTGAAGACACTATAAGGGAAAATTCTTGCTTCCTCCATAATTAAATAAGATTCCCACACTGTGATGGGCACAACACAACATAAAAAACAAATTGAGAGATCTCCAACAAGGTTGCCTAGTCCCACAGTGGAAGTCTCCAATGAAAACACACAGGAGACAACAGGAATAGAACCCCAAAATGACGACATAGGATAGGTGACCCTGACCAAGCAGACTGCAAAACTGGTAGCAAATCAGCAACAAAAAATGAAATCCACACAACTGTCTTTAGTAGGCTTGACCTAATAAACAAAAACTAGAAAGATGTCCAAGAAAAATATAATAGAAGGTGAGCCAAAAAAGAGTCTCAATAACCAGGTATTAATGTGAGGAGGAATTCCAAGAAGCATTAAGAAAATCAAAACATGACCTGAAATGGGAACGTCACAAAGGGAAGGATAATATACAGAAAAAGGTAACAGAAAACACAAACAAAATTCAACTACTGAAATCCTCTCTAGAAATCCTCATGAACAGAGTGTGGAGGACAGAACCTCCAAGCTAAAAGACAAAACAGAAGGCACAGGTTGGGAATCCAGAAACCTTAATAACTTCAAAAAAATATTGTGAACAGAACCTGAGGGGACTTAAATGTCCTAACATTCAGATCATGGGTATACCAGAGGGGATGAAACTCAGACCAAAGGAATGGAGAACTTATTCAACAAAATTATCACAGCAAACATTAATACACTCTCAAAAGAGTCCCACTAAGATACAAGTTAACAGAGCTCCAAACAGACTTGAACAAAGAAGAAACTCTGTTGCACTGAGGTTCGCATTGCTGACAGAAAACACCAGACCAAGAGGAGCTTGTGGGGAAAATAGGTTTATTCTGGCTTGTAGACTTGAGGGGAAGCTCCAAGGGGATTTGGACAGGGAAAACGATGGCATAAGCAGAGGGTGGACATCACCCCCTGGCCAACATCAGATGGACAACAGTGGCAGTAGAGTGTGCCAAACACTGGCAAGGGGAAACTAGCTATAATACCCATAAGCCCGCCCCCAACAATACACCACCTCCAGGAGGCGTTAATTCCCAGATCTCCATCAGCTGGGAAACTAGCATACAGAACCCCTAAGTTTATGAGGGACACCTGAATCAAACCACCACATTCTGCCCCTGGCTCCCATCTACATGATATAAAATACAAGGCATTCAGTCCAAGTTTAAAAGTCCCCATAATTACTATCAATTCCAATGATGTTCAAACATTCCTATAAGCTAAGGTCTTTTAACTGAACCATAATACCAAAAAATCAAAAAAAAAAAAAAAAACCATCATGGCATAAAATAAACATTCACACTACAAAAGATGGCACTGGACATAGTAAAGAAATATTCAACCAATACAAGATTTAAACAGGACAAATATCAGACTCTGTAGCTCCAAGTCCAGCAACTCTAGCCAGTGACAAATCTCCAAGTCCGATAATTCTAACCAGCAACAAGTCTCTGGCATTCCAATTCCATCCCTCCAGCTAGGCTACTCACAGTCCTGGAAACCTTCATCGGGGCTGTCAGCTTTCCCTAGCAGCCATCTCATGGTCCCGGCATCTCCACTGGGTCTCCACTGCAATCCATGGTTCATTCTCATGACCCCTGGGGTCTCCATGCAGGCATCCAGCAAACCTGCTTCACACTGCCCATGGCCATTTCCAAAACACAAGACCATGTTGCAAAGTCAATGACCCTGTCTTTCCTGCATTTCTTATACTCCACAATACCAGGTGCCAATTTGTTATTCCAGGGGGAATAAAGCAGACTTTGAAGAACAGGACATTCCTTGAGCACTCAGGCCCCTTCAAAAGAGTCTATATTCTTTCTGTTGCCCCAGTGCAGGTCAGCTGGCCCAATCTCAAGGGTTGCAATCTCATGCAATTGCAGCTGAACAGGCAGATGTTTCAGTCCAAAGATTTCATTCCTGTGCCATATCCCTCTACTTGCACCACTCTATTTCTACACAAAGCAACCCTGCACAACTTCTCAGGACACAGGCATAACAGCAAGCCTCTCAAACTGCTTCTATCCCAGCCTAAGCAAAGCTCTTTCTCACCCTCATAAGCCAAACCTCACAGTCCATAGTTCTTAGTGCATTCAGGTCTTTCAACTCTGACCAGAATAGTCCATTAAGCTGATCTTACAACACTGCAAGGTGTTTCTTAGGCCAAGGATTCAAATCTTTCCACATTCCTCTTGAAAATCAGCTCCAAAAGGCCAAAGCCACACAGTCAGGTGTCTACTAGCAAATGACCCCACTTCTGGGACCAACTTTATTGTTACAGTCAAGTTCACATTGCTGGCAGAAATCACCCAACCAAGAGCAGCTTGTGGGAAAAAAGGTTTATTTTGGTTTACAGATCCAAGTGCAAGTCTACAATGGCAGGGGAAAATGATGGCCTAAGCAGAGGGTGGACATTACCCCCCTGGCCAAAATTAGATGGACAACAGTGATAACCAAAACTAGAGCAGGCTCAAAAAGCTACAAAGTCCAAGAAAATACTAAATTCAATAAAGCACAACATGGCAAGGATCAAATCAAACTTCACAGTTATAACCTTAAAATACTGATGGTGTTAACTTACCCGTCAAAAGACACAAGTTAATAGGGTATACCAGAAAAACAGACCCTTCTATCTTCTGTCTTCAAGAAACCCACACAGCCACTAAAGACATACAACTCCTCAGGGAGACAGGATGGAAAATGATATTACAAGCAAGTGGAAATAAGAGAGAAGTGGTTGTTGCTGTATTAATATCTAATAATACAAAAAAAGGACTTCAAGTCAAAAGCAATCAGAAAAGAGGAAGGCCACTTCTTACTCATCAAGAGAACAATCCAACAAGAGGACATCACAATCATAAATCTATATATATGCCAAACAGGTGCACCACAGTATATAAAACAAAACCTACTTTGTAGCAAAACAGAAATAAACAGCAACACCACCATAGTTGGAGGACATCAATACTCCACTATCATCAATAGACAGATCATCCACAAAAAAATTCAACAGGTAAGTAAGAGAGCTCAACAACACTATGGATTAACTACACCAAATGGACATGTACATAACATTCCAACCCAATTCTACAGAATACACATTCTTCTCATCAGCCCATGGAACCTTCTCCAAAACACATCATATATTAGACCATAAGCATTCCTCCACAAATTCAGGCAAATTGACATAATTTCCTATATCATATCAGATCACAATGCTTTAAACCTAGAAATTAACAAGAAAAGATGCGTCAGGAATTCCACCAGCTCCTAGAGACTTAACAACACACTTTTAAACAATGAACGAGGGCTGGTGAAATGGCTTAGCGGCAAAGCCATTTGCCTGTGACGCTAGAGGACCCATGGTTCAATTCTCCAGGACCCACATAAGTCTGATGCACAAGGGGCACATGCATGTGGAGTTCATTTGCAGTGGCTAGGGGCCCTGGCATGCTCATTCTCTCTCTCTCTCTCTCTGCTTGCAAACAAATAAATAAAATTTTAAAAATAAACAATGAATAAGGAGTGGAAGAAATCAAAAAAGAAATTGTAAAATTTCGCCAGGCATGGTGGCACAGGCCTTTAATCCCAGCATGTAGGAGGATTGGCATGAGTTTGAGGCCACCCTGAGACTACATAGTTGCATTTGGAAGAAATAACCTATCAGGCTCTACAGCACAGTGTTAAGTATGCATATGACAAAACATATTTCAAAACAGCTAAAAGAATTTTCATCTGTCCCCCATACAATTAATACCTGAGCTAGCAGACTGTTGTCATTACATATATACGTACTGCAAAGCCACACTGTTCTATATAATGTAGCCCATTTCAGCAAGTCAATTTAAAAGTATGATATCAAAATAATATTAAACATGAGTAAATGATATTTATTCTTATCAACCAAAAGGAAAGTAACTCCTAGTCAGTCTCAGGAAAATTTGTCTCACCTAAGAACACCAGGCTGTGGTAGTTTTCCAACATCACATCCCTGTAGAGGTTTCGCTGAGCAACATCCAGGTCCTGCCACTCCTGCCGGGTGAAGTCCACAGCTATGTCTTCAAATGATACCAACTCCTGTAATAAGATATTTCTCTTCAACCCAGGACTACAAAAGTGGGACTAGAAAACACAATTTAACTCTTCTATGTGTATCTTCACATGGAGTTATTCAAAGAGAGAAAAGACTGAAGACAAATATACCTGTGTCTTACTGTCATGACTTAAAACATGATTACAATATAATGGAAAGGCATATATTAGGGCTGGTGGCATAAAATTGTGGTGCACTGTGGTTTGCTGAATGCCCAGAGGAAGAAAAGCTGTGAGTTCAATTCCCAACACTGAGAGTAGAATAGAAACTTATTAAAATATAGAACATGACTCCATATGGAGTTTGATAATCAACATGGGGTCATAAGAAATGTGGCAAAACTAAAAATAAACTGAACACACAATGCCCCAATTTTTTTTTTTTTTTTTTTTTTTTGGTTTCTTGAGGTAGGGTCTTCCTCTAGCCCAGGCTAACACACGGTGATCCTCCTACCTCTGCCTCCCAAGTGCTGGGATTAAAGGTGTGTGCCACCACGTCCAGCTCCCCAAATATTCTTAATAAAATATGTAATAAATAATGAATGCAAGAATTTTTTGGCACCACTCTTCCATATCACTTCAGGTAACTTCATTGCATCCTATGTTGGAAACCCACATGAACACATTGCACTGTGCATGCTATTATTCCATGAGACTCCGATCTAATGAACACACACAACGTGAAATATCTTGGCCCAAATGTATGTTACAAATGTTGGTGTTCATAAAGTAGAATTATTATCTCCTTATAGATCCATACTGGTTTACTAACAGATAAATGACTTTTAAGACCTACTCTTTCCTAGCTAATAATATATATGTTAAAATAGAGAGAGTCTGAGCAGAAATATCTTATGCACATGGGTGACGCTGTACCCAGAAGCAACATATTGTTACTAGATAAATTTTAGTGCTGAGGTGAGATATTTTCTACAGAGTAAAAGATTTCCAGGGAGGCCACTAATGCCTAAAGAATGTGGCAGATTGTTTTTAAGGACCTTAACTATCCATAATAACTAAATGGTAAGAACCTATTTCTAAAGACCCACATGCTTGGGCTGTAGGATACTGAGAAATTAAGCTGAAGCAAAGCGTGAAGCTTCCTCCTAGCTGGCTGGTTGTCAAGATGCTGTAAAGAGCTATGCAGCCTGTTGGGAGAGAGAAGTCACCAATGGTGTTAACCAGCACTGGACCATGTAAGCTCTATGACTGGCCAACTAACTATGTCAAATGTAACCATTGGTGTAGTAGTGCTATGTCATTTATGGGATTGGACTAGAGGCTTGCTCCATAAGAGGGAATTTCTGCCTGGTACGAAAACCCTAATCAAAAGTCTATAGCTGGGGAGGTCATTAGCCCTAGGGGAGAACTACTTCTGTTGTCCTGCTAAATTGATACATTATGTCCACCAAGCTGCCTATTTATGTTCATAGCCATATTTTGCTCCCACTCTCACTTTTTGTTACAGAAGCTTCTCTTTTCAGATGGTGATGACCACTGGGTGATTAAAAACTCACCAAAGGGCTGGGGGATGGCTTAGTGCTTAAGGCATTTGCCTGCAAAGCCAAAGGACCCAGGTTCAATTCCCCAGGACCCACATTAGCCAGATGCACAAGGGAGTGCACACATCTGGAGTTTGTTTGCAGTGGCTGGAGGCCCTGGCTCGCCCATTCCCCCCACTTCTCTGTCAAATAGATATATAAATAAATAAAAATGTTAAAAAAAAAAAAACTAACCAAAGTACTGAGAAGTCATAGTGGACAGTGCAGTACTAAATGACACATCTTTATCACACACCCTCAGGCTCAGGGACCACTGTGGAAGAGGTGGAGGAATGAGTGTGAGACAAAGGGGAAGAGTGCTAACAATAGATAAAAACTGTCCTTGATATTAATTACCTCACAGTGGCTGATGTTACATACACAATGCCTGCACAACAGGAAGGAAAAAATGATGACATCAACATAAAACAGAGCCAGGCATCATGGCACATGCTTTAATACCAGCACTTGGGAAGAGAAGGGAGGACCACTGAGTTCAAGGCCAGCATGAGACTGCATAGTGCATTCCAGGTCATCCTATGCTAGAGTGAGATCCTACCTCAAACATTCCCTGAACGCTAAGTAAATAAAAGAGATTCTAGTTGGAAAGAAGTGATTCAATGACATATAGATTTGGGAGGGTAAGAAAATAGAGTGTACTGGGATAGGATTATGATCATAGTACATCATTTGGACTTATGGAAATTGTCAATAAAAAAACTTTAAATAGACAGTATTTTCCCACTATTATTTCTCAGCATTTAAATATTCAACTGGCATATAGCTTAACAGTGTTGTTAGACAATGAATTTATCTTTAAGTATAAAAACCTGCTTTCTTCTTTAATAAATGGGAACTCAGAGAGCTTGAGGTCATACACAGTTGGCCATCTTTGGACCTATACTTCAGCCAACTATTCAAAAAACTATTTTAACTGGGTGGTCTGCATTATTAAATCCTAGAATCTCTGAACAATTAGCCTATATTGATAAATGAACCTTGATATATTTACATTTATTCCTTCCAACATCATGCCACACAATGAGCATACACTTGCACACATATACCACATGTTTCTACTTGAATGAGTTACAAAATAATGCTGGTTTTTAGGGGAGTGTATCATAAATCAGCATGGGTCATACTTTCTCTATAACCTTTGTTCCTGCTTACTCACAAGTAATATAAGTAAATAAGCCAAGGAATTGTAATTTTAGCTTTGCCATAATTGCTTTTCATATTTAAAAAACAACAAAAAAATAGATGGAATTGACTGGAAAAATACAAATTATTTCTAGTTTTGGTACTTAGATATATTTTAAAAATTTATTTATTTATTTGACAGAGAAAGAGGGAGAGAGAGAATGGGTGTGCCAGGACCTCTAGCCACTGCAAACGAACTCCAAACGCATGCACCCCCTTGTGCATCTGGCTTACATGGGTCTGGGGAAATTGAACATGGGTCCTTTGGCTTTACAGGCAACCTCCTTAGCCATCCCTCCAGCCCTTATATATTGTTTTTGACTATATATATATATAAAGCTACAGTGCTTAAAAAAAACCTGTAAAGCAAGTGACATGACTTCAGTTATAAAGTCCATTATGAATTCATTTTTAACTTGTAGCAATCTAGATAAATAAGGAAATACAATGAGAATTTGATCTTTTATTAAAACCAGGAAAAGTTGTTTTCTAATACTGACAAGTGAGCTACTCCAGTGTACAAACCAAATAGCACACACCGATGTCATGCACAACTCATAAATTGCAAGCCCTGAAATTCATGGTTGAACTGTTGAGGGCACATTACAATCTCAGGAGGACTTTAAAAGCATCTCCAACTCAAGTAACAGTGAACTAATGAAATCAGAATCCTGGTTCTGGCATTTTGATATATGTTTCATGCTTCCCTAGGGGAATTCAATATGAGGACAAGACCAAAAAACAAACAAACAAACAAACAAACAAAAAAAGCAAAAACACTTCTTTTGAACAGTACCATTGTTGAACTACTTGCAAGTAGCATTATAAATTTATATGAAACAGTTTACAGCTGGGTTGTGGGTCTTCTCTATTACCCATGACACCTAATTACTGTCAGATGCTTAACTCAACATCTATTCATTTTGTTCCTGATTGAATCTAGTTCTGCAAGTGCCCTACGATGTGGTGAAAACTGAATAAAGTGTCCTAGCCCTCTTGAGCAGTCTTTTGGTGTGAATATTTTAGAAGGAGGAAGAAAATTGCCTGAATATAATTGAAGCCATGTCATTCACCTAATTCAAGCAAAACCTGACAGACCTACAAACCATTCATATGCTACGACACTGATCATGCTTTCAAAATACTTAAATCTACATTATGATGCACTAAGCTGTACCACATTTTTTACATTTAATTTAATTTATTACCTTATACATTCACTCCTTTGCGGGCTTTTTAAGACAGGGAACCACTATGGAGCTGTGTGATGATAACACCTTTCTTCTACCCTCACGCACAGGGATTACAAGCGTATACCATGATATTCATCTATTTCTGTATATTTTAAGCAAATGATGTAATTTTACATAGGATATGATGGCCTTAGTTTTTTTGCACGTTTTCCCAAAGCTGTCTATTTTTACAGAGAAAATGAGTACATAGTACAGATTTTTCCATATGCTCATATTATGACTCATATTTTCTTCTTCCTAGCATTTTTACATGTAGTTAGCATATTTATTACAATCATGACCCAATGTATTATATTTGATGGTGGTGATAAATAATAAACAAATGCACAATTGTTCACTAAGTCCAAACTTTGCAATGGGGATCACTCTTAACTCTGTACACTTTGGTAGGTTTCAACTGATATTTATTGTGTATGCAGCATCCCAGTATTGACAGTGTCATTGTCCTAAAAACTGCCTTTCATCATACATTGATCATTCTTCCCTTTCCTTAATTTCTAAAAATGGATACCTTGGCAAGCAATGATTTTGAAGTGTCTCTAGGGTTATTTAGTCCCACAATCTTACATTCGTGGAATGATGCTTCCATGTTAAATGGTAGAGGCCTTCCTTTTTCCCTGGGGTAGTTCTAGTCCTATGATGTAGAAGTCAATCTCAACCTGAATATCTATACCTCCTCTTGCACCCCATTCTACCTTCCTCCTCTTTGAGACAGCACTCATAGTACAGACCAAACAGGCCCCCAACATAATCCTTCTAAGTGCTTGGGTAAGAGGCAAGAGTCATGTATTGAGTCATGCCTCTTTATCTCTCTCAAATTCTTTTGGCCCTCCCTCCAGAGCCTCACATCAATTCCCTTGTCTTTACCCTCTTTTCTTCACTTCCTCCTCCTTTTATATCTTACAAGCGACAGAGGCTGGCTGTGAGCTAACAACCCTACTGCTTCAGGCTGCCAAGTGCTGAAATCACACATTGTAAGAGAGTCAGAATCCTATGGAGATGAAGATTATAGACTCCAATGTGAAGCTCCCACTAGTGTTTGGCAAAATAGAGGCCACAGCCATCAAAATCTCTCTTATTTAACAACGCTTATCCCATTTAACCTATGCTGACCTCATTCTCCATTGGAAAATCTGTTTTTCTTTTTTATAAGGCATCAAGGACCAAGGAGATAAACCACCCCATGTACTTCAGACAGGGCCCAGGTTAAACCACTGAGGAGCTGGCTAGATGAACAAGAGTGCTGCTTCAATGGCAAACCTGACATGCAGCACCAAGGTGATGGAGACAGACACTCAGGATACTCAAAATGCACCAAAGCAGAAATCCAGAAGGTGCTGAGAGCTCAACACTAAAGTAGACTTAAACCAACCTAACACAGCTCAGGGAATTTTGTGGAAGAGGGGGCAGAAAGGTTGTTAAAAGCCACAGAATGGAAGGGAATGTCCACAGGCATTGCCCTTCTACCTAGAATGTCTGCTGCTCTCATATCTCATAACCCACAACCCCACAGTGAATACCAGCAATCCCACTGAGGAGGGCTCTCAGCAGAAATAAAGCAGGGAGAGGAAATGATGGTACTGACACATGATGTGTCCATGCAAAGTTTCTACTTAATTTAAAAAAAAAAAAAAAAAACCTTCCCCCAAGCCATTATACAGGAAATGTGATAGATTCAGAGTACCTTCAGAGCAAATGATCACTAGGCCCTGAAAGGTAAGATTATTTCCTTTCCCCAATGTACACTTAAACTGGTCAAAAGATTTAGGTCTTCTTAGGGGAGTATGGGCAAAAGATTATCAGTAATTTTTGGTAGTGTATCATGGTCCTTCCTCCTCCTCACCATGGAAGGGGTTCAAGGCCTATCACCTGCTCTGACTTGTCACACTGGGTGAAGGAACATTATTCCCTGTTGTTTCATTCATTTGCACTGGAATTTGTGCTCATACAGATCAAGTGAGGCTTTCCTAGCTTTCTATCTATTTAGTTTCTGGAAATTATGGTTACTTAACAACTCTGTAGGTCTAGAAAATAAAACAATCTGATCATTGCTTTGTCTCTGCTGTCCACTACAGTCAGTGCACAACTGTGGATTTGACAGTCAAATACTTTGATATGAGACTTACCACACTGGAATCATATTAGATCCATTGCATTTAAGTTTTAAAACTGACAGACTCAGCTCCTATTGTAAGACCTGCATACAGAGGAGGGCAAGGCAGAGCTCCTTGAGGATACTGTTATCTGCCACACGTTCATTTTAGTAGGAAAGGATGAGGTCAAAGCTTCCGTATGATCATCTCCTGTTCCTGTTTCCTGTGTCTGAAGGCTGTGATCGGGAGACAGAAGAGACACTGGACCTCCAACCACAGCTTTCCTATTAGCCACCAGCCCAGAGTTGCAGGTACACCTGCAACCTCGACAACCTGTTTATCTGTGAATACAAGACCACTGCACTCCAATCCAATACAAACCCAAAACAAATAACCTGCTGAAGATCCTACAGGAGCAAATACTTGCTTCCTCCTTAATATAATGAGACTTTCATCCTGAGATGGGTAGACCCCGATGGAGGAAAAAAAAGCACATACTGAGAGAAGTTCATCAAGGATACCTACCTAGTCCCACAATGGAAGTCTCCAGTGAAAACACAGAGGAGAGGAGACAACAGTCAGGATGGGAATCATTAAAAAGTCAAACGACTGTAACTTCTGGTCCTCCCTCTTGCCTTAGCCTCCTGAGTGTCTGGGATTACAGGCCTGCACCTCCATGTCTGGGTTGGAAGTGAGATTGATCCCAGGTTTTGGACCCATCTAGACGGAGAAGGAAGGAGCGAGGTATCTGAGCACAGCTTCTCCTAATATCCTGCATCCAGTATTAACCATCCACCAGGGTAAAGGGGTCCACCAATGAAAGTACTGTCCCAAACCAGGGCTCCACAGTGATTTTCACTGACTCCTGGATAGGCCACAAAGGAAAAGGACAGAGAGATGAGGAACAAAACAGGTCAGGTAGCTGGAAGTAGGTGCCTCATGTGTATAAATCTCAGTGCTTGGAAGGCTGAGTTCAGAAGATCGTTGCAAGCCTCAGGTACAGCTGGGCTGTGAATTCCAGGTCAATCTGGGCTATTTTGTGTGACACTGAGTTTAAAAATAAAAGGAAAACAGGGAAAGGATGCAGAGACAAATTTCCAAGGCCACAGGGACACTCAGAGAAGGTAAGCTCATCTGTGCCCTGGGAAGATTTTGGGTGTATGCTCCATTCTTCTATCCCCCTCTTCCGCCCCCGCAAGTATCCATGCATAAATGACTCAGAGAGAGAAAAATGCCTAACAAAGATCACCCAGCCAGGAAAGGGGAATCCTGATTTCAGCCTATGACTTAGTGACCCCACAACCTAAAGGAAAAACTTCATAAATAGGCACTGACAGACACAGACTAGAAAGAGATGGTCAGTGACAGAACAAACTGGGGTCACATTCGCATGCCTAGAATAGGCCAGTGAAAGAGTCACAAGAGATTCAGAGACACAGTGATTACAGGTTCAGAGGTAAGAGCTTAGGACACAAATCCAGAAACACACAAAAAGCTTCACCTGTGAGTTGTAAACTTGAGCCCTGGCTGTGCCTCCCTGACGGGCTGCAACAGGGCTTGGGAAACAGCATGGGAAGAATGGCTGCCCTGGGAAAGTGGGTGGCCATGATCAGGCAGAATGAGGCAAGTTTCTTCTGTTCAGCTGATGACAGGGTACCTAAGCCCACTTCCCAAGCCCCCCAACACTACTGCTGAGCTGCTACAGTCTCCATCTCCTACACACCATGACCAGACACCACATCTTACCCCACACCATGGACATGAGGCCCAAACTCCTTTGCATCTAGATCAGAAACACCACAGATTCCAATGCCATGCTGCCACCCTGAAGCCTTCCTACACCTCTGCCTGATTGCTAAAACATACCTGTGGATCCACAACCATCTCACCACAGCAGGGTGAGTAGCTTCCTGATGGTCAGTAGCAGGTGGAGGTCACCTAAGATCACCAGATTCAAGAGACAAAGTTTAGGTCACAAAGGATGGAGTTCTGAGCAGCTGGGAGATAGAATGCAGACTGATGACTCAGGAACAGATATGACATCATGTAAGTATTCAACTACACAGATACAATGTTGCAATAGCCTGGAAATCAGATAGAAGGGTTCCAGGTGAGGTGTCTCAGAATCTTGGGAGACAGAACCCAGTAACAGAGACAATGCGGAGCCAGTGAACAGTGTCACATCTTTATATGGTGTTACTGTTTCCCTCTTCTGGCTTAGGAAGCCAGGCACAAACTCACCATGTTTAGATCCTGTGGTATACAGTATCCTCTCCTGATCCCACTGCAGAGTTTCACAGAGTATTCTAGAGAATTTCAAGTTTACATTTGTAAAATTAATAAGGTTACACTTCAAGGTCATATCTACTTAGGCTTTAAGCATAAATCAAAATTATTTTAACATTATTATTTAAAGAATAAAGAGTTCTCTGTATATAGGTAATCATCAAAGAAAATGTTGCTAACTGTGCTGGAATTTATGATTTTCACCTCATAACAGACTAAACAAACCACAGAGTGAAGCCCTCCTTTCCATTCTCATGCCCTCTTAATTTTTTTTGGAGGGGGTTTTCAAGGTAGGCTTTCACTGCAGCTCAGACTGACCTGGAATTCACTATGTAGTCTCAGAATAGCCTCAAACTCATGGCAATCCTCCTACCTCTGACTCTGGAGTGCTGGGATTAAAGGCATGTGCTACCACACCCGGTTTGCCCTCTTAATTTTATCCATTTCTATTTTCGTTGATCTTTCCTTTGGCCATGACTTCACCCTTTAGATCTCCTTAAACCTCCCCCTTCCTGAGAATTGGCCTTCAGCCTCAAAACCCCTCCAAATCTCATCTTCCCTTAAAACCTTTTCCAGAAGTCTCCTCACTAAGATCCTCACTGACTTCCCTCAGACCATGACGTCTTCCTTCACATCCATATAAGGCCTGTTTTCCTAGAACAGACCCTCCTTCTACAGACCCTTTAGTCCCTAATCCATCCTGACAGACTGGAGAATAGCAGGGCCTCACGCTTCTCCCATCCCTTTAAACACCCTGTGTACTTAGTGAACACACTTGCCTATTTGTCCATGGTGGCAGGCAATGAGGGACATAACTATGAAATCTCCATCACCTGGCATCAGCTTCCTTTACTGTACAGAAAGATAACCTCTATATCCCACTGTTAACCTGCATTTTTTGGTCCCGGGGGCGGGGGGTCGGCTGTTGGGCCATACAGTAGCTCTGGCCTCTGCAAAACAAGATTTTACTCTTGCCATGCTGCAGCCACACCACACTGGACAGCAGGGAGCAACTACTTCATTCTAGAGATGAAGAAACTGCATCAAGGGCAAAACTGGCTTCTCTGGGGTGCCACGGAGAGCTGCACGGGAATGAACTTAAGGCACAGGTCACGCCAGGCACATGTCTCATCACTAAATTTTATACACCTGTGTTTTGTTTATGTGAAATAGAATTTCACAACTTACCCAGTTCAGCCTTGAAATATCGCTGTAGACCAGACTGGTCTGGAACTTGTGGTCCTCCCTCCTGCCTTAGGCTCCTGAGTGACTGGGATCTGTGACTGGCTCCACACAGATTCCTTTTTGAAAGTGGAACTGAACCCAGGTCTTGGCTCCCTCCCCTGTCTCATCTTAACAGGGAACTGATGGGGGACATCCAGAGAGAAGGAAGGAGGCAGGAAGGGGTGAGACCTCTGGGCATGGCTGCTCCTATCCTAAATACAGTGTTAACCATCCACCTGGGTAGGATCTCAACCAGAAAAAATCTCTCCCCAAACCAGGGTTCCACACTGACTTTTATTGTCTTAAAGATACGCCACAAAAGATAGTGAGACAGAGACAGATGTAAGGACTGAAAAGAGACCAGTAACTGGAAGTTGCTGGCTCATGTGTATACATACATCTTAATACTTACAAGGTAAAGGACAGAGGATTGCTGCAAGCTTCAGGCAAGCCTGGGCTACACAGTGAGTTCCAGGTCCATCTTGACATTAGAATGAGACAGTACCTAGGAAAAAGAAATGGAAAACAGAGAAAGATGGAGGGACAAATATACAGCACAGGGGAGGCAGAACAGCAAGGGAGTAAATGTACCCCCTAGGCAGGATTCCTCTACCCCTAAGTACTGAAAGCATTCCCCTATGATCTCCATCACACAGTGAAAATTCAACCCCAGCAGCAGCACTGTCCACAGGGAAAAAGGAGGAAAGCCCCAAGTTTTAGGTCTGTGCATCAGGAGAAGACAGAAAAGACTGCTTCTCTGACACAGAGCACAGAAAGACCTGAGTGGAATCTGGAAGAAAGCCAGTCCCCAGACAATTAGCCTGTCTAGTATTGGAAAACACTACATGAGCTACTGAGGGAAAATGGCCAACAACGGTCTGAGCAACCAGAGGTCTAAGCTACCCAGAGGCAAACACCCTGGCACGATGTATATGCCAGTACAATAGTGGCACACAACCTCAGTAGGTAACCAATAGCTTTCTGATTGGCTAAGAGATCCCCTCAGTGTAAGGAACCCACATCTGGGATTGGAAACCAGATCAGAATCCTATGGAGATAAAGATTATGTTCTGCAGGGTGGAGCTCTCAACTAGTCTTTGGCTAAAAAAGAGGGTTACATACATCAAATTCTCTCTAAATCAATAATGCTTATCCCATTTAAACTATACTGACTTCACTCTCCATTGGAGAATCTGTTGTTTTTCAAAAGGTAGTGAGACTAGAAGAGATAAACTACCCCTCGCACTTCAGGCAAGCCACAGCGGAATCCACAGAGGAGTTGAGAGACAAGCAAGAGCGCTGCTTCCATGCTGAACCTGATAATCAGTGCCAGGGTATAGGAGACAGGCCCTGAGGATACTCAACACCTACCAAAGCAGAGATCTAGAGGCTCCCAAGAGCTCATTACTGAAGTAGACTTAAAACTTACCCACCACAGCTCAGGGAATTTTGCAGAAGAGAAAAGACTGTAAGAGCCAGAGGCTGAAACATCATGCCCAGAGGCATTCCCTCCCCCGCAAAATAACTGACTACTGCTCCCACAATGCATAAACATGGAGAATACCTGCAACCCCACTGAGGAGCATTCCCAACAGAATGGGTGCAGGGACAAGGGAAAAGACAGTACCAACACATGATGTATCCGTAAGAAACATCTTGTTAATTAATAATAATAGACATTAAAAGAAAGAAAAGACTGCTTCTGCCCTGTCAGCCCAGCTCCTGTGCTTCTGAATCATGTCCCAGGCCAGCTGCTCCTGTTCTCCAGTAGGCAGGTCCCCACAAGTGTGGACAGAAAGGGGAGGTTAATCTCACCCCAAACTTCCATGGCTGGCCTTGAGCTCTAACTGAGGTTTACTGAGCTGTCTTACTGAGTCTTTGTGTCTCTCAGGATCTCCCCACTTGTCTCCAATTCTCAATTCACAGGACTCCACCAGCTCTGAAGACTCTAGTGGCAGAGACCTACTCAGCCCCCCACCATTGCCTGGACAGATCAATATGAGTCCCAAGGTAATGTCCACACACAGGGACATGGCTGAGAGGGGATGTCACCCAGTAAAGAAGTGCATGGTATCTGAGTTCCAGTCCATGTGTGAGTGACCCTAGCACCTCAAGGAAGTGATTACTGGGGAAGAGGTGGTGGTGAGAGACACAGATACACTAGGCAAACATGGACCAGTGATTACACAGACCAAAAGAGATGCCTGCACACATGCTTCAGAGTTCCACTGTCAGATAATGGCAGATATCCAGAGAAACAGAAATCAGACATTAGTGATAGACAACTAATGATACAGAACCAGAGGCTTGGGGAAAATGCTGGAGGTGAGGTGGCACCATGAATTCATGGGGACAGGGCGTACAGGTCAGAACACCCAGGGTGTGTAATGGTGACTCACCCAGCGAGGTCTAGACCACTGGGGCAATCAGGCACCTGGCTGGCAAGTCCCTTTAAGTCCACCAGGAGTAGGCACCTGCCAAAACCACCCCTACTGGCTGTTCCATGCTCCAATGTCCTCCAGGACTCCTGGACGTGGTCCTGTGGTCTTACATTTTTTTACCCCAAAACACCACACCCCTGGGGGCCAGGCAGGCCCTCGGGTGAAGCCTTCTCCAGACCCCCACAGGTTCTCAGAGCTCCTGCAGCGGCTGCACACCAGTAGGCCACAATCCTGAGCACATAGGCGGTGCAGACATGGGGGTGAAAACGTCCCTCCCGTGGAGCAAGGTCCGCACACACCCCAGGACAGAGGCATCCAGAGAGCGCTGAAGCCGGGGCTGGAGTCTCTGCATCTGGTGGGAGAAGGCGCCCAGCCTACTCAGAGCCGCTCAACAGGACTGGGGAGTGCAGGGTGGCACAGGCCAGAGTCTAGGACCCAAACTCCTGGAAGGAACGGGTCCCAGTGGCACCCCAAGGTGGAGGACAGGCAGTGCGCTCCCACACAAAGGCGCGCACTGCCGAAGCGGCCCGGTTCGCAGTGTTCCTGGTTGGACAGCGCGCCCATTGTACGGAGCCTCAAGTCCCGCCCTCGGACCCTGACTGACAGCAGATGGCAGGGAACCCTGGGCAAAAGAAGCCATAACCACAGCTTGTTAGCCACAGCAGCTGGGTCACTGCTATCACTTCACCATTTCGGAGGCCAAGGCAGGACAATCAGCCAAAGACACCCTGGGCTATATAAGACCCTGGCTTAAAAAAATGGAAATAAAAAATTAAAAGTAAATATTTTTTTAAATTAACCAACTTTTCAATGCTGTTATTTTAAGGCAAAGCTTAGTGTGAGAGACCCTGGCCCCAAAGCAAAATTTGCACTTAACCTTGTATCAGCATATGAATTCTATAAATATCTGATTAACAAATGGGGAAATTATGACAAACTTGCCTGTGAATTTTCACAACTACTGTTTTGGGCAAGCAGCCTGAGCTTTGAAATGGGAAGCAATCCCCTAAAACAACTCCAATTCGAATCACAACTCCCAAATACTTTTAGAGGCAACGAAACCTCTCTAGTACCTTGAAAACGGCTGCCATACGTTGTGTTTATCTCCGTAGTTAACCAGTCTACTTAAATGTAAAAACAGCATCTTTTATCCAAATCATGCAGTTGCTTTGTAAAAACCCAGTGTCTCAGTGTGGAGACTGCCACGACATTCTGCACTGGACATGGAATGCTCAGCATGATCCAAGGCCCCATCCTCACTCATCACACTTTTAGGGGAACCTTCCTTTAGCATCCCTGTGTTCACATACTAGCAGGCCTACATGTTGAGCTGTGAGGAAGCTTCCTGTGCTTCATGGTTCCACATGAAGAGTAAGCTAAGAACCTGTTTACTATTTCATAGGCTTGCTCTGTCAGGTAAGGCAGGAAGAGCAGCAAAAAGAGATGAATTTCCCTCTGCCATGGCCCCTACATTAACTAGGAAAATAGGCCTATACTACCTAGCTTTGTGGGAAGATTTGAAACAAGATGTAGGTCCCTTCCCCATTTTACCTTAACAGGGCACTGAAGAGGCCATACAGATTCAGTTGGAAGGGGTGAAGCTTCTCAGAACACGACAACACATAGGCACATGCATAAATGGCTCAGAGAGGGAAAATGCCTAATAAATAAAGGTCACTCAGCCAGGAAGAGGGAATCCTGATTTCAGCCTATGACCTAGAGACCCTAGGAACTGAATGAAAGATTTCATAAACAATAGGCAGGTGAGAGACATAGAAAGACTGGGGAGAGATGGTCAGTGACAGAACAAAGTCAGATCACATTTGTATGCCTGGAATAGGACAGTGAAAGAGAGTCATAGAGACTGAGACAGAGAGATTATAGGATCAGAATTAACCAGCCTAAGACACAAATCTAGAAACACACACAAAGCCACATACATGAGCTGTAACCTTGAGTCTTGCCTGCACCTCTCTGAGGGGCTGGAACAGGGTTTAGAAAACACTGGGGGAAGAATGGCTGCCCTGGGGACCGGGATGGCCATGATCAGGCAGGATGAGGCAAGTTTCTTCTGTTCAGCTGCTGACAGGGCACCTGGTGAAAACCCACTTCCGCAAACCCCCACACTACTGCTGCACTGCTACAGTGTCCATCTCCTACACACCATGACCAGACACCACATCTTACCCCATACTACACACATGAGGCCCAAGCTCCTTTGCATCCAGATCAATAACACCACAGATTCCAACACTATGGTGCCACCCTGAAGCCTTCCTACACCTCTGCCTAGTGGCTAAAACATGCCTGTGGACCCATGACAACCTCACAACAGCACTGTGAGTAACTACCTCAATGTTCAGTTGCAGGTAGGCATCACCTACAATCACCAGAGCCAAAAGACAAAGTTTAGAGCTGGAGAGATGACTTAGCAGTTTAGGCACATGCCTGCAAAGCCTAATGACCCAGGTTCAATTCTCCAGGTCCCACATAAGCCAGATGCACATGGTGGAGCATGTGTCTGGAGTTCATCTGCAATGGCTAGAGGTCCCAGCACACCCATTCGCACACTCTCTCTATCTGTAATAAATAAATAAAAATAAATCTTAAAAAGAAAAAGAGAGAGAGAAAGTTTAGGTCACAAAGAATAGAGTTGTGAGCAGCTGGAAATAAGACTGGAACCTGATGACAAGAACAGATAAAAGATCATGTAGGTGTTCTTGTGAACAATGTTGCAATAGCCTGGAAATCAAATATGAGACTTCCAGGAGGTAGAAGGTCTTGGAGTCCTGGGGAACAGAACCCAGGAACCAACTGACAAAAAGAGTGGGGAGCCAGTGAACAGTGTTTCATGGTTACATGGTGTTACTGATTCTCTCCCCTAGCTTAGCAAGCCAGGCACAAACTCACCATGTCTAGATCCTGGGGTATAAAGTGTCCTTTCTTCATCCCACTACAGCAAAGTTTCACAAGAAATTCTAGAAAAATGTAAGTTTCCATCTAGAAAATTAATCAGTTCACTCCTCAAGTAATATTGATTTATACTTAGGCTTTAAGCATAAATCAATAATACTGTTATTATACATTATTTTAAGTATATAGAAGGAATATTCTATGTATGTAGGTAACTACAAAAAAATGTTGCTACCTGTGCTCCAGTGTTTCTCTTTCACACACAACAGACTTAAGCAGACCCCAGAGTGAAGGGCTCCTTTCCCTTCCCGTGTCCTCTTAATTTTCCCCATTTCTGCTCTCCTGATTCTTTTCATAGGCCATGATTTCACCCTTCAGATCTCCTTAAACCTCCCGCTTCCTGAAAACTGGCCTCCAGCCTCAAAACCTCTCCAAATCTTCTCCTCCCTCAGACCCTCACTGCCTCCCCCAGACCATGACTTCTTCCTTTACACTTATAAGGCCTGTCTTCTTCACACAGACCCTCCTTCTACAGACCCTTTAGTCCTTCATCCTCAGAGATTGAGGAACAGCAGGGACTCACACTTCTCACATCCCTTTTACTTCTTTTAATATTTATTTATTTATATGAAAGACAGAGAGGGAAAGAAAGAGGCAGATAGAGAGAATGAGCATACCAGGGCCTGTAGCCACTGCAAATGAACTCCAGACTCATGTGCAACCTGGTGCATCTGGCTTACGTGGGTACTGGGGAACTGAACGTGGGTCCTTAGGCTTTGCAGGCTAAGCCATCTCTCCAGGCCCTCACACCTTTTGTTGTTGTTTGTTTTGTTGTGTTGTGTTTTGTTTTACAAGGTAGGGTCTCACTAGTCCAGGCTGACCTGGAATTCACTATGTAGTCTCAGGATAGACTCGAACTCATGGTGATCCTCCTACCTCTGCCTCCACGTGCTGGGATTAAAGGCGTGTGCTACCACGCCCGGCTCTCACATCTCTTTTTAAACCCTGTGTACTTAGTGAAGACACAGCAACTGGCCTATTTGACCCATGGTAGCAGTCAATGAGGGTTACACCCATTAAATCCCCAAAACATGGCATCAGCTTCCCTTACTATCTCCATATGCCGCTGTTCTCGGTTTTATGATCCTAGCGGGAGGGCTTGTAGATAGTAAAGCAGCCCTGGCCTCTCCAAACCAATTTTTTACTCTTGTCATGCTGCAGCCGCACCACACTGGCCAGCAAGGAACAACTACTCCATTCTAGAGAAGAAAAAGCTGAGTCAATTGGCTTCTCTGAGGTGCCACTGAGAAGTGGCCGGGAATGAACTTAAGTCACAAGTCATGCCAGGCATGTGCTCCAACACTAAAATTTATAGTTTGTTTTTGTTTATTTCAGAGTTTCACTAGGAACTCAGATCTGCCTTGAAATATCACCACAGACCAGATTGGTCATGAACTTGTGGTTCTACCTCCTACCTTAGGCTTCTGAGTGGCTGGGATTACAAATCTCCACACAGATGCCTGTTTGGAAGTGAGAATGAATGCAGGTCTTGGCCCTACTCCTGTTTCACTCCAACAGGAAACTGATGGGGGAATATCCAGAGAGAAGGAAGGAGGCAGGAAGGGGTGAAACCTTTGGGCATGGCTGCTCCTGGTATACTGTATCCAGTGTTAACCATCCACCTTCCCAAGCCAGGGCTCCACACTGATGTTCATTGTCTTATAGTTACAGAGGACAGAGACAGATACAAATACGAGGAACAAACGGGACAGGTAGCTGGAAGTTGGTGGCTCATGTCTTTACATCTCAGTACTTGGAAGGCAGAAGTCAGAGTATTATTGCAAGTTTCAGGCAAGCCTGGGCTACATAATGAGCTCCAGGTCCATCTTGACTATAGAATGAGACATTGCCTGAAAAAAAAAAAAAAAAAAAAAAAAAAGGAGAAAAAGAAATGGAGGGAGGGACAAGGGACACAGACTGAGCCAGAGAAGCAGGGGAACTCATGTGACCCCTGAGCAGGATTAGGATCCACGCCTTATTTCTCTGCCCCTGAGTATCCAGTCTTCCCTTGTGATCTTTGTCACTCAGGGAATATAACTTGACTGCCCCCCCCCCCCAACAGCAGCTCTGTCCAGAGGAAAAACCAGGAAAACCCTCAGTTTTAGGCCTGTGCATCAGGGAGAAGATGGAAGCAGACAGCTTTTGCCCTGCCTCCCCTGCTTGTGAATCATGTCCCAGGCCAGCTGGACCTGTTTTCTGCTAGCCAGGCCCTCCCTGTATAGGACAGGAAGGGAGAGAGCAGAGGAGTCAATCTCACCCAAACCCCAGTGCCTGGCCTTGAGCGCTAACTGTGGCCTACTGAGCTATCTTACTGAGTCTCTATCGCCCAATCTCTCTGTTTCCAATGCGCTGACTTCACAGGACCCATCCGTGTGCTCTGAAGACTATTGGGAGAGACCAATTCATCATCCCACGACTGCCTGGACAGATCAAAGTAAATCCCACGGTAATGTCCACACACAGGGACTTGGCTATGAGGGGATGTGTCTAAATCATGTCACCCCAGTAAGAAGTACATGATATCGAGTTCAGTCGATGTATGAGTGACCCTAGTGCCTCAAGGAAGTGCATCCTGGGGAAGAGTTGGTGGTGACAGACACAGATACACTGGGGAAACATGAACCAATGATTACAGAGACCAAAGGGATGCTGCTCATATATCTGGAGTTCTAGTCAAAGAGATAATCAGAGATCCAAAGAAAGAGAAATCAGTCAAGTGACAGACAGCTTAGATGATTGATAGACGATAGGTGGATAGATAGATAACAGAACTAGAGGCTCAGAGAGAACTCTGAACGTGAGGTGGCACTGCGAGCTTTGGTGCTGAATCTCTGGGTACAGGGCAGTATGGGGTCAGATAATCCAAGGTGTATAAGAGGGTGACCCACCCAGAAGGACCAGACCACTGGGACAGTAATCCACCAGCAAACGTCCCTTTAATTCAGCCAGGAGTAGGGCACCTGGCAAAATCACCCCTTCTGGCTGCTCCAGGCTCCAATGTCCTCCAGGATCTATGGACATGGTCCCCTGGTCCGGCTCACCCTGCCAGACACCACAGCGAAGGGCTGTGCAGACTATTGTGACTCCATTTTGTTCGCGCACTCTTGTTGATTTCCAGTTCTAGGTATAACCACAAGGTATTTCCCCACAACTGAGCCAACCAATAAGAAGTCAGATCCCCTCTCAGAATACCCTCTACGCTTGCCAACATCCTGAAACCAAAACAACTAGTTCCTTAACTACAGTTACATAGTTACAATGTTGCTCTCCACCTGGAACTCACCAATCCTGTTAAAGGGCCCCCAACTCGTTACCCAACTCCTCCCTTGGCTGTACTTTGCCCAGCACCTGGTTGTGTTCTTTTCTTTAAAAAGCCTGTGAGCCATTACTTCGGGGTCACAGTTCCAGCTCCCGAGTCTGGCTGTGCCCCTGGTCGATCAGCTTTGTCTTGCCTTGGCCGTAATAAACTTTTTCTGGTTTTTGTTGAGCTCGAGCAGTCTCTGCCTCACTATCTGCACCCAACACACAGCCCGGGCGCCTGGCAGCCCCTTGGCAAGCGTCCATGAGCCTTCTCCGGAGCCCGCAGCCCCGAGGCTCCTGCACAGCGGCGGCTGCACAGCCTGGGCACGTCCGAGGCGCGGGCAGCTTCCCCCCTGGCTCGGAGGCCGCGCACACTCCACGCTCCCGAGCGCTGCAGCCGGCCGGGGTCTCGGCGGCGGGTGGACGCGTGCAGGGCGGCCCGATCGCGAGCTCGGGCCCGGGAACGGGGCCGCGGAAGAGCCCAGGCCGCCGTGCAGACCGGCCGCCGCCAAGCCCGCCCCGGACCGGGACGTCACACTCACCATGTCCGCTCTCCCCGCTGCACGGTGGCACGGGCCGCACAGTCGGAACCGAAGTCCCCAAACTCCAGGAAGGAAACGGTCCCGGTGTCGCCCCAAGCTGGAGGACGGGCAGTGCGCCCCGACACAAAGACGGGCACTGCGGAAGCCGCCCAGCTCGCCGCGTTCCTGGTTGGACAGCGCGCCCATTGGACGGAGCCCCAAGTCCCGCCCCCGGGCCCTGACTGACAGCAGGTGGCCAGAAACGACGGGCACTTGGAGGTCTCTCAGACTTCTAAAGCCATGGGGGCTATTTCGCTGCAGTAATTTCAGCATTTGGGGGGCTGAGGCAGGGCGTCAGTAGTTTAAAGCCAGTCTGAGCTATGTGAGAACCCTGCCTTTAAAAAAATGAAAATAATTTTTTTAAATAATAAATTCTTTTTTCATATTTCTTTTTATTTATTTGATACAGAGAAAGAGGCAGAGAGAGAGAGAGAGAGAGAGAGAGAGAGAGGAAAGAATGGGCACGCCAGGGCTTTCAGCCACTACAAGAGAACTCCAAATGCATGTGCCCCCTTGTGCATCTGGCTTACGTGGGTCCTTGAGAATCGAACCGGATTCTTTGGCTTTGCAAGCAAATGCTTTAACCGCTAAGCTATCTCTCCAGCCCTAAATAATAAATTCTTTAGTGCTCTTATTTTTAAGACAAAACTTCCTGGGAGACCCTGGCAACAAGGCAAAATTTGCACTTATCCTTGTATCAGCATATGAATTCTATAAATATCTGATTAACAAATGGGGAAATTACGACAAACTGTTTTGGGCAAGCAGCCTGAGCTTTGAAATGGGAAGCAATCCCCTAAAACAACTCCAATTCGAATCACAACTCCCAAATACTTTTAGAGGCAACGAAACCTCTCTAGTACCTTGAAAACGGCTGCCATACGTTGTGTTTATCTCCGTAGTTAACCACTCTACTTAAATGTAAAAACAGCATCTTTTATCCAAATCATGCAGTTGCTTTGTAAGAACCCAGTGTCTCAGTGTGGAGACTGTCATGATGTTCTACACTGGGCATGGAATGCTCAGCATGATCCAAGGCCCCATCCTCACTCATCACACTTTTAGGGAAACCTTCCTTTAGCATCCCTGTGTTCAAATACTAGCAGACCTACATGCTGAGCTGTGAGGAAGCTTCCTGTGCTTCATGGTTCCACATGAAGAGTAAGCTAAGAACCTGGTTACTATTTCATAGGCTTGCTCTGTCAGGTAAGGCAGGAAGAGCAGCACATACAATAAAATTGGAACGATATCATTCCTGTGTTGGAATAATACAGGAAATATTAGAATGGCCCTTGCACATGAATGACATAAAAACTTGTGAAATAGTCTGTATTCTTTATACACAACCACACATACATACACACAAACATTTCTTAGATAAAACTTTTCATTCAAGTATTGTCTTTTTTTCTATACTGTAAGAATATTATTTCCTAGTGGAAATAATACCCAATATTATATATAAAAAGTAATATTGACTCAAAATGTCACACTTGACTAGGAAAAATGCAATCTGATAATCCATGATTACAATGGAGAAATTAAGTATATTATCATTTTTATCTTTATTTTAAAAATATTTTCGAGACAGAGAGAGCCAGATAGAGCAAGAGAGAGAATGAACACACCAGGGATTCTATCCCTTGCAAATGAACTCTAGATGCATGTGCCACCTTGTGTATCTGGCTTGTATAAGTCCTGGAGAATCAAACTTGAGTCCTTTGACTTTGCCAGCAAGTGCCTTAACCACTAAGCCATCTCTCCAGTCCTATCCTTATTTATTTATATACAAATTTATTATTCATTCATGGTGCCTGTTGCAGTTACCATCTCATTTCTGGCACAAAGTATCCAACCAAAGCAGCTTGTGAGAAGAAATAATTTATTTTGGCTTACAGAGTTGATGGGAAGCTCCTTGATGGCAGTGGAAAGCTGGCATGAGCAGAGGCTGGACATCACCTCTGCTAAAGCAGGTGGAACACTACAGATGGCAGTGCACTGAACACTGAAGGGAAGGCTGCCTATAACACTCCTAAGCCTGCCCCCAAAACACACCTCCCCAGCAAGGCTCCACTTCCCAAATTGCCACCAGCAAAGTACATAGCATTCAGAATACATGAGTTTATGGGGGATGCCTAATTCAAACCACCGAAGCACACCATAATAGGAATTACCTACTTCATAACAAAAGGGTGAGAACTGTGTGTGTGTGGGGAAACAAAACATAAAACACTGAGAAAGAATCCTGCAGAATCCAGGATGGGGAGATTGGACATTCTAAACAGGGTTTTATTGAGAAGCAGGTTTGACATAAACACTTGGGGAATTTGAGGACAAGGCCACGTTGTTGCCTGGGGGCTTCCAGAAAAAAAAACAACCAGTGGGAAAGACATTAAAAAACTGGCAAAAAGGAGCCTGAGGTTCTGAGAGATTGGGGGCCAGAGAGGTTGTGCCTGCTGGCATAAGGTAAGGTTTTTTCACTGTGTAAACCTTATTACTTTATTCCTCTTCTAGCCTAGAAGTAATAGCATTGGTACTTGACATGCCCTAAGGGAAGCTTTCCCCAACAGACAGACAACTTTTAAAATGCTATATTACACATTTTACAATGTGTTTTTTTGTTATGATTACCCAATATGATCTTTTAGTGTATTGGTATGGATTCACTGGACACAGTGATAGGTTTCATTTTCATTGAAGTATATCATGCATGTTGACAATATTTACCCTTTTTAACTTTTCTTACTCCCTATTCCCTATCTCTATAGTCTCCTTCATTTTTCTAGCCTCACTTATACATAAATGCATACACACACACACACACACACACACACACACATATATACACATATATACACACACATATCTTGGATTTTATGAATAGATGTCTCAGTGGATTTTTAAAATTTCTCATTTCTTTAAATGCATTTGCTATTCAACTATGAGTATCTGAGTTCACAGCCCCAGGACCATGTAAATGCTGAAAGCTATGATGGGCTTTGGTAATCTAGTATGCCAATGGAGGGAATGGAGGCAAAGCAAGAGAATTTTCTAGAAGCTCTCAGACTAGTTAGTCTGGCCTAATCCATTGGTGAACAATAACTGAAATTAGAGACCCTGTCTCAACTAAGTGAAGGCAAGGACTGATACCTGAAATTTGTCCTCTGACCTCCACATACATGCTATGCCTCATTCACACCCACACATACATAAAAATGCATACATAAACATATTTGCATCATACACCCACAACAACAGTAAATTAAAAGGTCCTATCATCTCAAAGAGCAGTGACAGCACTGGGGATATAGTTCAAGAAGAAAGAATGCTGGTCATGGAAGCATGAGGACCTGAGTTAGGATGCCCGTAACCCATGTAAAATGCTAGGCATGGTTGAGTGTATGTGTAAGTACATCACTTGGGTGGGAAGCAAAGAGATCACTGGAAGTCACTGGCTGGCTAGCATAGCCAAATGCATGAGCTCTGGATTCAGCAAGAGGACATTTCTCAACGAGTATGATGGAGACTGACTTGGGAAAATACCCAGTGAGGACCTCTGGCCTCCATAGGCACATGCACATATATGCATGCATACCTGTTGCAGTCAGGTTCACATTACTGGTAGAAATCACCCAACCAAGAGCAGCTTGTAGGAAAAATAGGTTTGTTTTGGCTTACAGGCTCAAGGGGAAGCTCCACAATGGCAGGGGAAAATGATGGTATGAGCAGAGGATGGACATCACCCCCTGGTCAACACGAGGTAGACAATAGCAACGGGAGAATGTACCAAACACTGGCATGGGGAGACTGACTAAAACACCCATAACCCCGTCCCCAACAATACACTCCCTACACGAGGCTTTAATTTCCAATTGTTATCAGCTGGGGAGACTAGCATTCAGTATACCAAAGTTTATGGGGGATACCTGAATCAAACTACCACATTCAACCCCTGGCCCCATAAACTGATAACCATACATGATGTAAAATGCAGTGCATTTATCCAACTTTAAAAGTCACCATAGTTTTTATCAATTCCAATGATGTTCATACATCCCCACAGACCAAAATCTTTTAACTGAGCCATAATACCAAAAGATAACCTCAAAAACCCATAATGGCACTGAATAAACATTCACACTGCAAAAGGTGGCATTAGGCATTAGAGCAGGCATCCAGAAAACTTGCTTCACACTGCCTATGGCCATTTTCCAAAACACAAGACTGTGTTGCAAACTCAAACCCTCTCTTTTCTGCATTTCTTGTACTTCACAATACCAGGTAGGGTGCCAATTTGTTAACCCTGGGGGAATAAAGCAGACTTTGAAGAACAGGACACTCCTTGAGCACTCAGGCCCCTTCAAGAGTTTAAATTCTTCCTGTTGTCCCAGTGCAGGTCAGCTGGCCCAATCTCAAAGGCTGTTATCTCTCAAACAATTTGAAGGTGAACAGGCAGCAGTTTAGGCCCAAAGATATTTTTTTCTGTGCCATATCCCTGTGATCACACTAGTCTGTTTCTACGAAAAGCAACCCTGCACAACTTCTCAGGACACGGGCCTCTCACACAAACTGCTAGCTCAGTCCAAGCAAAGCTCTTTCTTACCCTCATAAGCCAAACCTCACAATCCATAGTTCTTACTGCATTCAGGCCTTTCAACTCTGACCAGAATAGTCCATCAAGCTGTATTTACAGCACTGCAAGGCATCCCCTAGGCCAAGGTTTCAAATCCTTCTACTCAAAAATCAGCTCCAAAAGGCCAAAGCCACATAGTCAGGTGTCTAGCAGCAGTCGCACTCCAGGGTACCACTTTACTGTTGCAGTCAGGTTCGCATTACTGGTAGAAATCACCCAACAAAGAGCAGCATATGGGGAAAAAAGAGGTTTATTTTGGCTTACAGGCTCAAGGGGAAGCTCCACAATGTCAGGGGAAAACGATGGCATGAGCAGAGGGTGGACATCACCCCCTGGCCAACATGAGGTGGACAATAGCAACAGGAGAGTGTTCCAAACACTGGCATGAGGAAACTGGCTATAACACCCATAAGCCTACCCCTAACAATACACTGCCTCCAGGAGTCTTTAATTTCCAGTTGCTATCAGATGGGGAGACAAATATCCAGACTACCTAAGTTTATGGGGGTTACCTGAATCAAACCATCACAATAACGAAACACAATTTTTCCAACACACATTAAAAATATACTGGGGGGGGGGCGCGCTGGAGAAATGGCTTAGCGATTAAGACATTTGCCTGTGAAGCAAAAGGACCTAGGTTCAATTCCCCAGGACCCACGTTAGCCAGATGCACAAGGGGGCGCAGGCGTCTGGAGTTTGTTTGCAGTGGCTGGAAGCCCTGGCATGCCCATTCTCTCTCTCTCTCTCTCTCTCTCTCTCTGTGTCTCTTTCTCTCTATCTGTCGCTCTCAAATAAATAAATAAAAATAAGCAAATAAACAAAAAATTAAGAAAAAGAAAATAGCAAAGACATCTCAAAGAAATAATACCAGGGATAGAAAACAAGGTAAAGGATATATAATTTTAGAACATAATAAACAAGAATGATGGGCTGAGAAAATAGCTCAGTAGTTAAAAGAAGTCATTCTACAAGTCCAAGGACCAGAGTTCAGATCCTAAGAACTCCTGTAGAGCCACATTTGAAAGTGGCACCCACGTCTGTAATTCCAATGCTCCTATGGAAATGGGAGGTGGAGTTAGGAGAAGCTCATGTTGTAGCTAGTCTGGCCTTCTCAGTGTCACAAAGACAAGGGAGATCTCGTCTCAAAAAAGGGTGACAGGAGAGGATGAATACTGAGAAGTCCTTTGACCCCCCCCCACATATTTAAAGAAAATGAAAGATAACAAACTTCAAGAACTCTGAAATACTAATGGTAGATCCAAATTTAGAATTCTTATCACTAGAAAGACTTGGGATAAATTCTAAAGTATATAAAAATTAATCCATAAAAATATAGCAAATAATTTCCCAAATTTAAGGCAAAAACATGGATATATAAGCCTAAATGGTATTTAAAATTGGTTTTTTTGTTTTTTTTTTGGCTTTTCGAGGTAGGGTCTCACTCTAGCCCAGGTTGACCTGGAATTCACTATGGAGTCTCAGGGTGGCCTCGAAATCACGGCGATCCTCCTACCTCTGCCTCCCGAGTGCTGGGATTAAAGGCGTGCGCCACCACGCCCGGCTAAAACTTGAAATAGATATGAGAATAAAAAAATCCTCTAAAGAAGGGATGGGATATGATGGAGAGTGGAGTTTCAAAGGGGAAGTCGGGGGAGAGAGGGAATTACCATAGGATATTATTTACAATCATGGAAGTTGTCAATAAAAAATAAATTTATTAAAAAATCCTCTAAAGAAGCTGGGTATGGGGCTGGAGAGATGGCTTAGTGGTTAAGCACTTGCCTGTGAAGCCTAAGGACCCCGGTTCAAGGCTCAATTCCCCAGGACCCACGTTAGCCTGATGCACAAAGGGGTGCACGCATCTGGAGTTCATTTACAGAGGCTGGAAGCTCTGGCATGCCCATTCTCTCTCTCTCTCTCTCTCTCTCTCTCTCTCTCTCTGCCTCCTTCTCTCTGTTGCTCTCAAATAAATAAACAAAAAAAATTAAAAAAAAAAAAAAGAAGCTGGGCATGGTGGTGCACGCCTTTAATCCTAGCACTTGGGAGGCAGAGGTAGGAGGATCGCCGTGAGTTTGAGGCCACCCTGAGACTACATAGTTAATTCCGGGTCAGCCTGGACCAGCGTGAGACCCTACCTTGAAACCCCCCCCCCAAAAAAAAAATCCTCTAAAGGACAAATTACCGTTAAAGTACTAAGAATATAGAGCAAAGGAAGTGGTAGATGCTGTAAGATAATAATGCCAGTGTTAAGTATTAAGATCATCACAAAATATCATACTTCTTTAAAGGTGTGCCCAAAAGTTGTAGATAGTTATTAGAAAATTTTCAGTGCCAGATGAGGGATACCTTCTAGTGAGTTCTTTTTTTTTGGAGGTAGGGTCTTGCTCTAGTTCAGGCTGACCTGGAATTCACTATGTAGTCTTAGGGTGGACTTGAACTCACGGCAATCCTCCTACCTCTGCCTCCCGAGTGCTGGGATTAAAGGCATGTGCCATCACGCCCAGCTCTAGTGAGTTCTTTATCAGGAAGGCTACCAATGCTCCCAAAATTTTACAGGTTATTGCCAAAGCTCTTGGTTGCCTGTGGGGATGACCTGTAAGAACAAACTGTTAAATGAACCATGGGAATTCACTATTGGAAAGAACTATGGGAATAGTTCTTATGAACCAAACAATAAACTTTCACAGTATTATTGCTGTGAGATGCTAAGCTCCTTACTTGTAATTTGCCCCAAGGTTAGTCTTACAACTATGTAATCCTCCCACTTAAAGCAATGGGACTAGGTTGTATCTTTGGCCTGAACAGCACAGATGACCAATATTGACAAGCAATGTTTAGAGATTGTGGCTGATGTTAAGGTATGCTCTTTTCTTCAGTGGCCTGTTTGAACTCTTGACTCAGAGGAAACATATCTGATAAGGAGTGCTGATCATGGTGTTGAACATAACAGGCCCAAGGATCTGTTGAAGGCAACAGGTGGGCTCAATGTGATTGTACTTATCGTCAGTGGATGTGTGTTCTGGATCAGCAGAGTCTGGCAGGTCATACCACTCAATCAATCTCTTCCTCTAACAAATGCTTAGGGATAACCAAAGGTTGAAAGTTCCTTACTCTTTGTTCATACGATGTACTGCTTCTTCACATATTGCTGGTTTTTGTCTGTTCAATCAAAGTGCCAATAAGCACTGCCTGCAAGGGAAGAAGCCACCACCACAGTAAGATCACGGTGGCAGCTACAGCAGGTGCAGCTGGTTTAGTAAATATGAGGATCTAAGTTCTATACCCCAAAAAACACATAAATGGGGAGCATGGAAGCAAATGCTCATAATCACAGCAGCCTGAGCAAAAGGAACCTGAATAAAAGTTTAGTTTAAGCCATTACTAAACCACATAGTGGCACATGCACCTGGAGTTTGTTTGCAGTGGCTAGATGCCCTGGCACTCCCATTCTCACTCTCCCACTCTCTCTCTCTCTCTCCCTCTCTCTCTCTCTCTCTTCCTCTCCTTCTCTGTCTCTAATAAATAAATAAATATAAATCTTTTAAAAAAATGAAGGAAAGAAGGAAGGAAGGAAGGAAGGAAGGAAGGAAGGAAGGAAGGAAGGAAGGAAGGTGCTAAAATACGATATGGCCCAGCAGTATCACTCTTGAGCCTATACCCTAAGGACTCTAAGCACACCACAGAGATACTTACACACCTGAACTTAGGCTCTGCCCATAGCCCTGTAACCTTTGGCCAGTTGCCTAGGAAACTCCTTATCAGCCAGTACCTTCACACAGCCCATACCCCTGAGACCCTAGATCACCTGCCCCCCTGCCATTGCCTACGTGCTGGATTGAATGTTCCCATAGAACCCTTGTACGTCCAATCCCCCTTAGGACCCTACCCCCACTCTCAGATGCTTATAAGCCCATTTCCCTGACAATAAATGGTGAGAGCTGTTCAACTATCTCCTGGGAGTGATTCTTTGTCTTGTCACGTGCTCAGGTGCCTGGGCACCTTTGGGGGGACCATGGCTGGCCCTGGAGCAAGAACCCAGGAACCCACAAGTGTACAGTAGCTTGTGAGGTGTGAGCTCAGGTTTAGGGGTGAGAAGTGCTGATTGTGTCATCTGAAGGAAAGGGATACCGACTCAGTAGAGTCTTCACAGCACTGTTGATCTTGTTGGGGGGTGTTCTGATTCCTCCCTCTCAGCAAGATCCTGGAGGTGAGGAGCTCCAATCCCTTCCCACATCCATAAACATTCCCTGTCTATCCTGCCTTAAAACACAGATTCCTGGGGCACTGTAGGTGTGCTTGCCTCCAAACCTGAGAGTCAGACTGGCCCGCATTGCACCTTGTGATCAGATGAACAGAACATCTTCCAGATGAAGCCAGTGTGTTTGAATCTGAAAGAGAAAGTGGTCTTAGAATGTGGTTTGAGTATCAGAGAATTGACACAGTCCATTCTGCCTTCCCATCCTCTCTGACCCGCCTTACACTGGACTAGAGAAAGAGGCCTTTCTGGAATTCCTGTTGGCAGACTAAGCAGCAGTACATAGCTGCTGGGCCCTCCTGGAGCAAGAAGTACAGGGGATTTCCTGTCTACTCAAAGGCTATTAGGTCTTCCTGTACTCCTTCACTCAGGCCATCTCTAAGGGGGCTTGAGACATTGACAACCTTTTCTTCCTTCAGGGTTTCCTCATGTTGGGGAAGCACGATAGCCACAAGCTGTACTCTCAGCTGCTGCACACACGGATGTTCTCACAGTTCATTGAGGAATGCTCTGTTATCTCTGCTTGGCATGCTGCCCTTGAATTCACTTTGTGTGGACAAGGGCCATCCAGACCTGTGAAGAAGTCACTAATATTCTGGCTGGGGGTGCTTGTAGTTCAGAGGAGGAGGTTGAGACAAAGACCAGAGGAGATAAGCACTCAAGTTTCAGACACAGTTATGTGGGAAAAATGAACACAATGTGGGTATTTATCCCACCATGTTGTTCAAGTCAAACTAAAAATGAATGAACCTTGAAATAAATTCCATCATTTAAGCTGGGTGTTGTGGTGCATGCCTATAATGTCACGACTCTCAAGGCTGAGGCACAAAGACTGCTTGGATTTCAAGGTCAACTTGGGCTACTTAGACCCTATCTCAAAAAAATCCATCATTTGTGTTCTACATTCAAAGTTAAGTTTTATAGGCTCATATGTATTCATTGAAGAAACAGAAATCATTCGTATACTAAAAAAGTTGTGTACTAATCAAAAACACTTTGCTCTAGGACATTTTACTCATTCTGACAGAAAAGTCTCATATTCACATCTGTCCTCTTCCCCATTGCCAATGTCAACTATGCATTTCCTTTCTGTCTCTACACATTTACCTGTTCTGGACATTTTATGTAATCACATCATTTAATACCTAACCTTTGATGAGTAGCTTTTAAAAATTCTTTTCCATTATACAACATATCAGAAGTCCATTCCTTTTTGTTTTGCATAAAAATATTTTTATTTGCGAGAGAAAAGGGGAATGTACATTCCAGGGACCTTTTGCCACTGCAAATGAACACCAGATGTATGACACACGTTGTGCATCTGGCTTTGTATGGGTATTGAGGAATTGAACTCAGGTTTTGCAAGCAAATGCCTTTAACCACTGAGCCATTTCCCCAGGACCAAGGCCTAGATTTTTAAAAATTTATTGTTTAATGACACAGTTCATACTTACAGACAATAACCATGACAATTCCCTCCCCTCCCCCATTTTCCCCATCACAAATACTTACTCCATCATATCCTCTTCTTCTCTCCATTAGTCTCTCTTTTATTTTGAAATCATCTTTTCTTCCTATATGAGGGTCTTGTGATGGTAGTGGTAGGCACTGTGAGGTCATGGCTATCGAAGCCAATTTCTGTCTGGATGATTGCATTGTAAAGAGTCCTATCCCTCCCTTCAGCTCTTACATTCTTTCCACCACTTCTCCCACAATGGACCCCAAGCCTTGGAAGGTGTGATAGAAATATTTCAGTGCTGGGCTGGAGAGATGGCTTAGCTGTTAAGGCATTTGCCTGCAAAGCCAAAGGACCTCGGTTCGATTCCCAAGGACCCATGTAAGCCAGATGCATAACATAAGGGGTGCATGCATCTGGAGTTCATTTGCAGTTGCTGGAGGCCCTGGCATGCCCATTCTCTCTCTCTCTCCCTCTCTCTCTCTCTGTCTCTCTCAAATAAATAAATAAAATTAAAAAAAGAAATGTTTCAGTGCTGAACCCTCCTCCATCACATCTCAGCACTATGTTGACTTTTGGGTTATCCCAGTGGTCACCGCCATCTCAGAAGAGAAGCTTCTCTAACCAAAAGTGAGAGTAGCATTAGTATATGGGTATGGACATTAAATAAATTTGCTTACAAAGCAGTTTTGTGGGCATAATATATGCATTTAGCCAGACAGCTGCAGATGTTACATGCCTAAGGCTCATGACCTCCTCCCCCAAAGGCTTTTGATTAGGTTTTCAGTACCAGATATATACTCCCTCCCATAGAGCTGGTCTCCAGTCCAATTAGAAAGCAGTTGATTTCCCCCATAAAAGACATGCTACTATTGCAACCGTTGGCTCATATGGCCAGGCTGGCCCAACTTGAGGCTTGCAGTGTACACTGTTTTCACCACTGATGGCTTCGATCTCCCATAGTGCTGCATGCAGTGTAGATTTTTTCAGTTTTCTGTCATCTGGTTTATAGGGAGGAGGTTTTCAGCTCAGCTCCAACAATATTTCTCAGTGACCTTGCAGCCCAGGCATGTGGAGTATTCAGCAATAGGGTCTTATCATCTATTCCTGGTAGGAGACCAAGAGCCTTGGCAATAGCCTGTAATGTTTCTGGGGCATCAGGGACCTCCCTGGCCACCAACTTACTGGAAGGTATCCCATGCCTGACACTGAAATTTTTCCAGTAGCAGTCCATGGCTTCTGGCCGAGTAATATTCTACTGGGAACTATCTCACAAAAGACATATAATGATTTGAATATCCTTTCACTAATTGATGGTTATTTGAGTTGTTACCACTTTTTAATATATATTTACATTTTTATTTATTATTTATTTGAGAGAAGATAAGAGGCAGAGAGAGAAAGAGAGAGAGAGAGAGAGAGAGAGAGAGAGAGAATGGGCACACCAGGGCTTCCAACCACTGCAAACAAACTCCAGATGTATGCGCCACCTTGTACGTCTGGCTTACATGGGTACTGGGGAATTGAACCGAGGTCGTTTGGTTTTGCAGGCAAGCACCTTAAGTGTCAAGCCATCTCTCCAGCCCACCACTTTTTACTATTGGAAACAATGTACACCAGGTGTGTTGGGTGCATAATCTTTTTTTTTTTTTTTTTTTTTTTTTTTTTTTTTTGGTTTTTTGAGGTAGGGTCTCACTCTGGCTCAGGCTGACCTGGAATTCACTATGTAGTCTCAGGGTGGCCTCGAACTCTCGGCGATCCTCCTACCTCTGCCTCCCGAGTGCTGGGATTAAAGGCGTGCGCCACCACGCCCGGCTGGGTGCATAATCTTAACACTTGGGAAGCAGAGGCAAGAAGATTCAAGTTTGAGATCCATCCAAGTACAAAATGAAGATAGGAGAACTCAAATTATTAATCTAAACATGGGAACACTGAGAAACAGTGTATACATGTGTTGGTGGTGGATAGGGGAAATAAACTGCTATTCAGTCAAGAAATACTATAGGTTAAAAATAACCCATTGAAGCCAGTCATGGTGGTACATGTCTTTAATCCCACATTTCAGAAGAAAGAGGTAGGAGGAACACTGTGAGTTTGAGGCCAGCCTGGGAACACATAGTGAATTCCAGGTCAACCTGGGTGACAGTGAGGCCCTACTTCAAAAAACAACAAAAAATAACCCATTGAAAGCTTTCTGGGAGCTTATCCTTTATGCCATCCATTCTATGAGAAAATGAATCCTTAGAGTCTCTAATATTGGGCTAGAGAACTTGACATTTTTGTACCTGATAGTTGGCTATACATGGATTTCACAGCATTGTTACATGATAGGAAATGAAGGGCTGGAGCTGGAGAGATGGCTTAGCGGTTAAGGCATTTGCCTGCAAAGCCAAAGGATCCCTGTTCAATTCCCCAGGACCCACGTAAGCCAGATGCACAAGGTGGCACATGTGTCTGGAGTTTTGCAATGGCTGAAGGCCCTGGCGTGCCCATTCTCATTTTTTTTTCCTCTCTCTACCTGTGTGTCTCTCTCTCAAATAAATAAATAATAAAATATTTGAAAAAAAAAAGAAAATGAAGAGCTGGGGAGATGGTTCAGTGGTTAAAGATACTTACTTGCATGATAGAAAACTGCTTTTCTACAATTGTGAAAACATTTTAAAGTCGTGTGTGTGTGTGTGTGTGTGTGTGTGTGTGTGAACTTATACCCTTTCATTGAAACATTCGAGAGGCTGTGTCAGGAAGATCACTGAGTTCAGGATCATTATGAGCCTTGGCTATGGCATGAGACTCTGTATAGCAAAAAGCAAACAAACAAAGGATTGAAGACATGGTGTTGCCCATCTTTAATCCTAGCACTCCAGAGGCAGGGGGTCTGGAGTGATGGCTCGGCAGAGTAGGAGGATTTACTGTGAGTTGGTGTCCAGCCTATAAGTATAGAAATATTTCCAAGTCAGCCTGGGTTAAAGTGAGGCCCTACCTTGAAAAACAACAGAAACAAACAAACAAAGCAAAGACAGATCAACCTAGAGCTGAAGAGGCTGTGGAGGAGGATTGAGAGTTCAAGGCCTATTTGGGCTTTATGTAGAGACCCAGTCTAAAAAAGAAATATACAAATAATAAATAGATATAAAAACTTAAATTTAAAGAGTTTTAATTTTAAGTTTTATATAGGTTTGGGATATGAGGCAAATTTCTATGTTTTAAAGACTTTGAAAAGAATATAGTCAGAGGTGGGCATGGTGGTACAACTGTAATCCCAACCCTTTGGAGGTAGAGGCAGGAAGATCAAGAGTTCAAGACCAACCTGAAATACATGAGACCTTGGTCTCAAAAAAAAAAAAGTGTGGTGGTGCACACCTCTAATCCCAGAAGTCAGGAAGCAGTGGTAGGAGAATCACTGTGGGTTTAAGGCCAGCCTGGGACTATGCAGTGAGCTCCAGTTCACCAGGTCAGCCTGGGCTAGAGTGAGACCCTACCTTTTTCTTATTTTTATTTACTTATTAGAGAGTGAGTGGGGAGAAATCAAGAAAGAAAAGTTAATCTTTGGTACACTCCCACAAACATGGTGAACATTTCTAAAACTCACCAGACTTTCTGCAAAACATGCGGCAAGCACTAGCCCCACAAAGTTACCCAGTACAGTGCAGAGCACTGATGAGTATAAAAAGCTCAGTAAGCAGCAAATATCTAATAAATTAAATTCCTGTATCCTCTGACCCAGACATAAATCATTGTTATTACCTTGAGATAGATGTATGGAAGCTTTTCTGTTTTTTTTAACACTTTGGTAGATGTAACAAAAGAATCCCACACAAGTGATTTAGTAAAAGGGATTCAAACTGCTGCAAGTACTTTTTCTTTGTTTTTCTATTGTATTGTTATTGTTTATCATTATCATTAATTATTATTATCTTTGTATATTTGTTTGAGACCAGGTTTCACTGTGTGTCCCAGACTGGGATCAAACTCACAGCCTTTCTAGTGCTGGAATGACATACTACACTGCTGTTATCTTAGTTCCAGATAAGGGAGAAGTTGAAAATGCTTGCTTTGTTTAACTGAAGATCTTTATCTTTATCCTGGAAAAGGACAGAATGATCTTATATTCCTAAGGTGAAGTAAAGGGAGATAAGTCCATTGGTTACTGGAGAGAGGAAATGAGAGGAGACAGGAGCTAAAGATGGACATTATCATCTTGACTATTCTGTCCTTATCAGGAAAGTGTTTTCATGATCTAAAAAGACTTCCTTATCTTGCCTCAAGAAGCAGAATGTTATGTCCAAAGACTAAGTTCTACAAGTCTTGTGTACATGGGTTTTAAGTCAGTCTTGTTATCCAGCATTGATAAGCTGTTTATGTGTGTATAATAGATAAACCTATTCGGAAATGTATGGGATTGTAGGACATGGATCAAATTATTATGCATTTGTATCCATTAATTTGTTGGGACTAAATGCATGACCAAAAAAAAAAAAAAAACTTAGTAAGCAGCAAATATCTAAGAAATTAAGTTCCTATATCCTCTTACCCTGGCATGGTGGTGCACACCTTTAAACCCAGCACTTGGGAAACAGAAGTAGGAGGCTCACTGTGAGTTTAAGGGTGTTAAGTAGGATGTTTAGCCCAGGCTGACCTGAAATTCACTCTTCTTCAAAAAAAAAAAAAAATTCAACTTAGGGAAGGAAAGAGTTTACTTTGGCTTGCATTCCAGAGGGGAGAGTCTACCAGGATGTGGAAAGCATGGCAGGAGCAGGAAGCCAGTGTTACATTGTTACATCAACATGGCAGAAATACAGAGAGGAGTGAAGGCAAGCCAGACTGAACTCTAAACCTCAAATCCAGCCTCCAGTGACACACCTGCTCCAGCAGGATTCTATCTCATAAAAGTTCCACAAGTGTCGGGTGTGGTGACGCACGCCTTTAATCCCAGCACTTTGGAGGCAGAGGCAGGAGGATTACTGTGAGTTCGAGGCCACCCTGAGACTCCATAGTGAATCCAGGTCAGCCTGGGCTAGAGTGAGACCCTACCTCGAAAAACCAAACAAACAAACAAACAAACAAACAAAAAAGTTCCACAAGTGTTCAGGTTACCACCACCAGCTGTGGATTAAATGTTCAAACTTGTCTATGTGAAATATTTTATATTCAACCCACCACAGCATATTTAGACATTCTCACAAAGAACCTTCCAACTGCTCAGGTTTGCTATTATGGTCTTTTCAGAACTTTTGTGTTCATTTGATTCACTTTATGTCAGAACTATCAGAATTCATCACATGACACTGTTCTTAGTTCATGATTTTGATCTCTGTATTTTCCACTTTTGTGGTTGTTTCAGTGCAAGTCAAGCGCCTGAATCTACAGAGAAGGCCAATTTATCAGTGGTTTCTGAGTTTGTATTGCTGGGATTCTAGTTCCCAGGAACTCGTTTTTTCTTCCTTGGTTTCTGCTCTGTGTTGTATATGGTTATTGTTCTAGGAAACCTTATGGTCATCACCATGACTTCTGATGATCGGCCTGCACTCCACCAGGCATTTCCACCCGGGAAATCTTTCCTGTGTTGGCATTGTTGGGCTTCTTCTGTGCTGCCTAAAATGACTGCAGACATCTTGCTTGAACACAAGGCCATATCCTTTTGTAGCTGCACAGACAAAATTTTTATTCACTTCTCTAAAAGAAGTGAGATGGTTCTACCATAGCCTATGACAGACATGTGGTAGAACGTAAACCTCTACAATATACAAGTCATTGTGAGCTGAAGGGCATGCAATTCACCATAATCACCTGAGCTGTGGGCTTGGTGTATTTACTAAGCCAGTTATTATTAACTGGACCAAATGTAAAAAACATCTTTTACTGTGTCCCTCTTTGAGCATCTAAATTGCCTATTTGGACTTTTATCTCATTGTAATACTAAAGACTATTAAATGCTGTCCATATATCAATTAAGTTCTTCTAAAGAAGGTAAAAACTCAGCAGGGTTTGATGTAATCAAAACACATTTTATTTCTAATGATTTTAAAATTTAAAATTAATTAATTAAAAATTAAAATTAAAAATTAAATGTAAAGTGCCTATACTATAAATTTAAGGCATTTCCTATGAAAATTACAACTCTCTTCTCAGAGGCTACACTCGCCTCTAATGGTAGGAGGTGATGCCTTTGGCCCAGCACCTGCCCCTCCCCCCACGCCTGCACCCATCAGTACCCTGCTATCACCTATACACTGAAATTGGAAACCTTTGGATCATCACCCAGGCTACAGCCCCAGGGTGTGGCTTCTTTTGGCTGAGGCTAGTGAGCTTGGGTCAAGGTCGAAGGCTGCAGCAGCGCCAAACTCCAGCCTGCAATGGTATCGATGAGCCATGACCACTGTGCACAGCAGACAGGCACTTTGCAGGCTGGGGGGCCTGCCGGGGCCTTTCCAACCTGTCAGGGAGGGCAGCGTTGCTTCCCTCCTTGCAGGACGTTGCTCTCACCAGCTGCTCAGGCTGCATGTCATGAGCCCAACTGAGGGAAAAAGGGAAGAGGGTAGTGCAGGAAAGATGCAAGGGAAGGCTTGGTGAGGACTTGGCCAGGACAAAGGAATGAAGGGCAGTGGAGGGTACATTGCTTTCCCACTACCCATTACATGCATCTGCACACTTCTGATCCACTGTGCAAGAATGAGGCAAGCGTTTTTCTGGAAATAACCATGATCCAGGCAGGCTCCTGCCTTCAGTGGCTTCCAGCAACTTAGATTCCAGCCTGTGGGTGTCAGAATGGGGTTCAAAGCCTCCCTGCAAGCCTAGATCCACTTTCCCCCAATCTTGCACACCAAGCAGCATGAGCTTTGTCTCTCTATATCTCTGTGATTGTGGTCTGCCAATATCTGTGACAGAAATATTACTCAACACTAGTGTGATTCTTCCTTCCTTCCTTCCTTCCTTCCTTCCTTCCTTCCATCCTTCCTTCCTTTTCTTTTCTTTCTTTTTTGTTTGTTTGTTTGCTACTGGAGAGCAAACCCAAGGAAGACTGAAAGGCAGGTGTGTCATCAACAAGCCCACCCCAGCCTAGGTGCAGGGCTCGGGCAGCTGTAAATGTGGAGCACACTGTAACACTTGCAGGCAGCTTGAGGATCGGAGTCTTTCCCCTGCCCAGTCGTTTACGTCAGGGCAGAGTCTTGTTAGAATTTGGGATTGACCAGTGCGACATAAGAAATACAAGAGAAAGAAAGCCAGCACAGACTGTCCTTTATTGGAGGGATGGCAGCTTTCTGGGATGAAACTGCCACTGCAGCATTTGGATGTGGGAGAGAGTAGAGATATATAGGGTGAGGGAGAATGGGGGGAAGGCAAGGCCATATATATAGATCTATCTATCTATCTATCTATCTATCTATCTATCTATCTATCTGTCTATCTATATGAGAGAGAGAGAGAGAGAGAGAGAGAAAGAAAGAAAGAAGCAGAGAGAGAGAACGAGAGAATGGGCACACCAGGGCCTCCAGCCACTGCAAAGGAACTCCAGATGCATGCGCCTCCTTATGCATCTGGCTTATGTGGATCCTGGGGAATCGAACAGGCAAATGCCTTAACCACTAAGCCACTTCCCCAGCCCCAAGGCCTTTTATTTTGTTTACTAATCATCTGTCCAGGTGGTCTGATAGCTCTTCAGGCTGTTATTTTTTAGTTATGAGTTTGCTTTATAACAGAAGTCTCATCTTGCTATGGTCCTGAAAAGTTTTATGGTCCACCAAGGTCAGTGGTCTGAGGCCAGTGGTTCAATAACCCTTCATTCTAGACTCTAAATATAAAAATGGGGGAGGATCTGTCATCAGAAATCAGAGTGAGCAGAAGTCCCAGTTGGGCTGATGGTTGTTGAGCAGCCTGGTGTCTTTTGGTGTGGCTTTTCTTTAGGCCAGTCCTGAGGCGGGGGAAAGAGACATTAAAAGTCACAAGATTTACTTGTGGGAAAGGGGTAATTACTTGTGGTGGGCAAGGGGCAAAGAGAGGGTCCACCAGTGGTACTATAGAGCCAAGTGGTTAGAACTCCTTTCTTCTGAGATAGCCAGATAGTAGGGAGTAGTCTCCAGACAGACTTCGTGACATTCAGTGGTAGGAGTAGAATTTCTGATAGCTGTTGCATTCCAGACTCAATTATAGGCAAGGAACCAGGGAAGAAGAGCTCAGTCTCAGGGTCTCTGGAAGGAGTATCATTATTCCTGAAGGAGAGGCAGGGCTGAGCACAGTCTGGGAGGCAGTCTTACAGTTCCAAGGGCATTTCAGAAATCATTTGGAGTAGGAGCTGTGGAAACAAATGGTATAAGTGGACCAATAAAAGATTGACTTAGGGCCAGAGAGATGGCTTAGTGGTTAAGCGCTTGGCTGTGAAGCCTAAGGATCCCAGTTCAAAGCTCGATTCCCCAGGACCTACGTTAGCCAGATGCACAAGGGGGCGCATGCATCTGGAGTTCATTTGCAGTGGCTGGAGGCCCTGGTGCGCCCATTCTCTCTCTCTCTGCCTCTTTGTCTCTCTGTCTGTCACTCTCAAATAAATAAATAAAAATAAACAAAACATTTGTTTTAAAAAAGGATTGACTTATGTGGCTGGAAAATGAAAAGTACATGTAAGGATAAAAGCAAGGTCACAAGGTCTCACATGTAGGCATATGTCTATTAGCCCAGATCACCAGAAATGTGGAATTTAGAAAACCAGGAGACAATATTTTTTTCAAATTTTTATTAACAACTTCCATGATTATAAAAAATATCCTATGGTAATACCCTCCCTCCACCCACTTTCCCCTTTGAAACTCCATTCTCCATCATATCCCCTCCCCATCTCAATCAGTCTCTCTTTTATTTTGATGTCATGATCTTTTCCTCCTCTTACAATGGTCTTGTGTAAGTAGTGCCAGGCACTGTGAGGCCATGGATATCCAGGCCATTTTGTGTATGGACGGAGCATGTTATAAGGAGTCCTACCCTTCCTTTGGCTCTTACATTCTTTCTGCCACCTCTTCCACAATGGGCCTTGAGCCTTGGAAGGTGTGATAGAGATATTGCAGTACTGAGCACTCAAGTCACTTCTTTCCAGCACCATGATACCTTCTGAGTCGTCCCAAGGTCACTGCCATCTGAAAAGAGAAGATTCTCTACCAAAAGTGAGAGTAGCATTAATATAAGGGTATGAACATTAAGAGAAGTGCTTACTGGGCAGTTTGATAAGCATAGTATGTACATTTAGCCAGACAGCAGCAGACGTTACACCCCTAGGGCTCATGACTACCCCTGTTTTAAGTTATCAGTGTCAGGGATGTATTCCCTCTCATGGAGCAGGCCTCCAGTCCAATTAGAGGGTAGTTGGTTTCCACCATGATAGACGTTCCACTATTGCACCAGTTGGCTCATTTGGCCTGGCTGGCCAAGTATAAGGCTTGTAGTGTCCACTGTTGAGTATCTTCATTGGTTAGGGAGACAATTTTTGAGGTTTATGAAAATCATGTTAGAATTATGCTATTTCATCTAGTGAGGTGGGCCCTTTACCCATTACGAGAGTCAGTTCCAAGGGAGGGATGATCCAGGTGAGGGCCCAGGAATTACCATAATAAAAAGAATTAACTTCAGAATTAAAGACTGGAGCCTGGGTTTATTTGTTTTGGAAGGAAGTAGAAGCAACTCTGAAACCTTAATCTCCTCTTTTCAGTTTGGTAGGGGGAGTTCTAGTGACAATCTTTTTTTTTTTTTTTTTTTGGTTTTTCTAGGTAGGGTCTCACTCTAGCTCAGGCTGACCTGGAATCCAGTATGTCTCAGGGTGGCCTCAAACTCATGGTGATCCTCCTACCTCTGCTGGGATTAAAGCATGCATCACCACACCGAGCCATTTTTTTGTTTTGTTTTTTGTTTTTTAATCTAGTGACATTCTTAAAGAGAAAACACAGGGGAGGGCTATCAGAAGCTTCAAGACCCAGTGGCCCCTGAGATGGAGCAGTGCTGGGAAAGCTTTGGGGCCTGTGCCTTGTCAGGATAAAGAAAATAGTATCTGGAAATACAGGCAGCTAGAGAGAGGCCTATGAATACAGAATGGTCATCAAGAAATAACTGACTCTGTGGGACTAGAGACAAAGAAGAGGCTAAACTGTGGGGGTGAAGGAGGCCTGTCATATAGGGAAGAAATTACCTGTCGGAGACAGATAGGTTTAACTTAAAGGAAGCTGAGCTGTGAGCTTTTTAAACTTATAGCAACAGATATCTTAGCTGGTCACAGAGAGATGTCAGAAAAAGAATCTTATGGGCCATTAAAAAGGCTAATGCCTAAAATATTATTGGCTCTGGACTGGGAACGTTTATTTCTCCACAAATGCTGCAGTCCATCATCGAAGATGTAGTTATAAGGTGTAGTTCTGGGAGTTTCAGCTTTTGGTTCCCCATTTGCCAAAGTTCACTTTGGGCACATAGTAAGCACATGGTTGTTATGAACAGGCAAGGTGGCAGTGCTTCAGAGGAGTGATAGCAGAGCCATCATGAAAGAAACCCCTACATCATGTAAAATCTATTCGTCATTATGATGTGGTCATTATCTATCTATGAATTTTCTTGCATGTGACATGGCATTTAGAGGTGACCTGAGTATTATATCTAAGGATGAAAAATAATAACAGGTGGTAGGTACGAAAGAAGGAGTTGTTAACTTGGATAGGGAGTTAACTGTAATTTTTGGAAATATAAAGATTTGGCTTAGGTAAGGTAGGAAGTACAAGAAAATTGTATTGAATATTTGAAATATCTTAACAATTTTAAATTTAAACATGATAGGGTTAAGAAATTAGCTAATTTTGAAGTTTAATTATCAGGGTTAAAGGTTTTTTGTTAGTCCTTAATATAGAAGCAAGTTTTTACTTGCTTAGCTTGGAGATCAAAAGGTCTTAGCATTAGAAGAACTAATGAAAATATATTAGGCTTAAAAACTTTAAAGTTTAATTAATTCTAGTCACAATGAAATTTTATATAGTTAGGTCAACTTTTTCTGTATTAGAATAAATTTATAGCAAGCAAATAAAAGTCTTACCCAATGCGAAAACATACAAGAGTAGAACACTTAAGAAACTTATTGCTGTATGGGCTGGAGAGATGGCTTAGTGGTTAAGCGCTTGCCTGTGAAGCCTAAGGACCCCAGTTCGAGGCTCGACTCCCCAGGACCCACATTAGCCAGATGCAAAAGGGGGCGCACGCGTCTGGAGTTCATTTGCAGTGGCTGGAGGCCCTGGCGCGCCCATTCTCTCTCTGCCTCTTTCTCTCTCTGTCACTCTCAAATAAATAAATAAAAATGAACAAAAAATTAAAAAATAAATAAATTTAAAAAAAAGAAACTTATTGCTGTAAACAGGTGTTTTATGTAAAGGCTTTATCAGATGGAAAATATACAAGATCAGCATTTGGATGTAACTTAGTTATCTCAGCTAGAGATTAAACAAGTTTTGTTTTTTTTTTTTTTTACAACACTTTAAATTTATTAGTATACATTGTATATTCTATATCCTACTCAGGATCAGACCTCTCATCAGAAGGCAGTGTGGCCTTTTCTTTTTAATGTTACCAGGGACAAAGGAAATTGGATCTGTATTTTAATTTTTTGTTTATTTTTATTTATTTGAGAGAGACAGACAGAGAGAGAAAGAGGCAAATAGAGAGAGAGAATGGGCATGCCAAGGCCTCCAGCCCCTGCAAACAACCTCCAGAGGCATGCACCCCCTTGTGCATCTGGATAACATGGGTCCTGGGGAATTGAGTCTTGAACTGAGGTCCTTAGGCTTCACAGGCAAGTGCTTAACCACTAAGCCATCTCTCCAGCCCTATATCTATATTTTAATGACCTCCAAGTATGTAATGTGAGTGGAGAAAGACCCCCCCAGGTTTTTGGGGGAGATGAAAGATGGGTTCAAATCCGACTTTTTCAACCTGAAGTGGAAAAAATTGGGCTGGCCTGGTGGCACAGGTCTTTAATGCTAGCACTCAGGTGGAAGAGGTAGGAGGATCACATGAGTTCAAGGCCACAGTGAGACAACATAGTAAATTCCAGTCACCCTGGGCTAGGGAGAGGCCCTACCTTAAAAGACTAACAACAAAAATGTGGGAGGGGGTCTCCACTTCTGTTGACTTTTAGACTTGTAGAACAATCAAAAGTGCCCCAGATAGATGGAGTTAGTCTGTTATAGGACCCTCTGGGGTATATTGGTGGAACTTTAAAGATCCAGAAATTCATTTACATCAATCTTGAACTACTGATTTATGTCACACTTAGAGTAAGCTTTAAAAAAGCTAAATAAACCGGGCCTGGTGGCGCAGGCCTTTAATCCCAGCACTCGGGAGGCAGAGGTAGGAGGATCGCCGTGAGTTCGAGGCCACCCTGAGACTCCATGGTGAATTCCAGGTCAGCCTGGGCTAGAGTGAGACCCTACCTTGAAAAACCAAAAAAAAGAAAAAAGAAAAGAGAAAAAAGAAAAAAAAAAGCTAAATAAAATATCTTGATTTTGTTGAGAACAGTTTTTCAAGTTTCAGAGCTCAGAGCCCTGGCCTAGTAACAGAGATCTTAAGTATGAAATAGGCAAGTTTTGAAACATACAAAAAAAATGGTTAATTAGCAGAGAGATGTTGCAGCTATGTTATGGAGATTAGAAGAAACACAGGATTTTCAGAACAGGTCCAAAACTGAAATACAAACTATGACCTTGACACAATACAAAGACTACAGAGTCAGTACCAAATTTTATGCAGCATGAAATGCTACCAATACAAAAATCTATTACAATACAGGACATAACTTAGGGTCAGGAGCTTCTGAATTTTCTTACCCCAATTTCCATCTTAACATCTTAATATGAGACATGGCACTATAAATAAATTTACCAATTTACTATAGAGAGTTAAGTTTGAATTAGATAAACAATGAATACAAGAGAAGTACAGAGAAACAACTTTTTATATTAGCCTATTTTATCTTCACTGAAAACACACTTCTATAGAAATTAGCCAGAAAACGAAGAAAGCTATTGTTATAGAAAATACTTGAGTCAGAAAGAGTAAAACCCACTTCAGAGAGAGGAACAGAGTTCCACTGAAGCTTCATCACGGAGTTCCCAAACACTGATTGTGTTGGAATTCCACATCATTTACAATCCTCTGTTTGAATTTTCCCATGCTTGTAAAGAAAAGAGATTTACAGTCTATGGGGTTAGGAGATTCCTTTCTGTCAAATAAGATTAATTACAGGTAGCTGTCTCCCAAGATAGGTAGTTATATATTGTCTAAAAAGGGTCAGGCAAGGAAGGAATCAGCTGTTATCCATTGAACTTCAGCTGTAAATTGCTACAGAATTTTTGTTATCTATTAGCTACTATAAAGAATCTTCCTTGCTCCAATTTCAGATGAAGGAAGTGTAATATCCATTGCTTTACTGAAAGTCTAAGGTACATTCAGACACTTTTTATCCAGACTGATATAGGCTAGGAAAATTACAAACATGACATTTTTCAATAATTCAGCTAAACATAAAGCATATCTAAACAGTAATAAATATGGGCAAAACATATAAACATTTTTGTGTTTTGTCAGTAAACCCAAATTAATCATTTCTCTAAAGATTTAAGTCATAATATACATTCAGAGGGCATTATTAGACGTAGGATAAAACCCTGGAACATAAAAATGTCTATAATTATAATAAGCATGAACAAACATAAAGTCAAAAATACATAAACCTAGTTTTAGTAATTTAACATTATCTTGAAATATATCTATAAGCATCAAAATACTTAATGACTGGAACATTCCAGTGACTTAAGCACTGGAACAACTAGTGACCACGAATTTAGTCACACATAAAGAAAGACTACATGAAACAGAACACATGACATGACATGGCTGACTAGCATTAGACATGACAAAGAACATGAAACACTCAGAGACATCTTTTTTTCTGAAGATTTTAGTTATACCTTTCTTTGTCTTTGAGGGGAAAGCCTACATGCCCTCTGGGAAGGCATCGAGTTGATGAGCAGGTCTATCAATTCTACTTGGAGCCATAAAGAACAATCTCTGTGGCCACTGTTTATGATGGGTAAAGGAAGGCCCACACAGGAGAGAACAGAGACCCCATCTCACCATGTGGCTGATGATCATAGGCAGATCTTGCTGTGAAAGCAAACCATGTTAGAAATATTTAAGGTAGAACAAGAGGTGCAAAAGAGGAAACCAGTGGAATCTCGAGAATGGGCTGGAAGCCATTCTCAAAGGCCAGTTTTATAGCTGTACTTTCAATAGCAACATGTTAAAAGCAAATTTGACTGCACTTTAGGATTGCACAGAGAGTGTGTGTGTGAGAGAGATTGTCATTTATAGTGGCACAGTAAAAGAGGGCTATGGTCATCTTCTTGGGCTAGAGCAAGATAGCTCGTTAATAGAAACTGTTTAATGGGTTGGAAAGTTTGTTCTCCCAGGAGGGCCTGGGATGGAGAGCAGAAATGACAGAGAGAGAAGAGATGAAATGTAGAAGAATGGAGCCAGTTGCTGATCCAGTTTATGAAGTTATGAAGATATTTAAGAATTTGGCATGCCCATTCTCTCTCTCCCTCCCTCCCTCTCTCTCTCCCTCTTGGTTTCAATTAAATTTTAAAAATTAAATTAAGGAAAAAGAATTTGGAAGCCAAATGTGTCATTTGAAGGCCAAAGGGAATCATTGTCCAATTGGTTTTCTGGCCAAACCGTATTGTAGTAAAAATGAGGTGCTTGGGCTTTATGTCTCCTTTTAGGCCAAGAGTTTTGGACTGGTCAGGAGACAACCCAGTGGGGAGCCTGGTGGAAATTTGGAAATTTGGAAATTTGGGAACCCATAGAGGATGAGAAGTGCCAGGCATCTGTCTGAGGATCAAGTGTCCCTGATCTGAAGACAGAAGCCAGAAGCCAGAAGCCTTCCCCTGGAGAATGAAAAGGGGTTCAGAAGGAAAACAGGAATCCCCAAGCAATTGCTTCCCACTGAAGGCTGCCATGGCAGTTGTCTGAGGACAAGACAAAGGAGCCAGGTCTGTCTTTCTAGATGTAAGGGTTAATAAGTCTGGAGTCCTAGCAATCATTAGAGTCACAGAAATGACTGAGACATGCTGGCCCTAGAACAGGCTTTAGCACAGAGGAATTCTTTTGGGTTGTAAATAATTTCTCAAACTACAACCTGATAAGATCACTGGCACAGGAGCCATGCAGAGCCTGAGTCCCACCTGGGAAAACAAGCCAACAAAGGAACTGGACCTGTAACATCTCTTTCCCCTCTCCCTTCCCCCATTCTCTGTGCTCTGTATCCTTTCATTTAAATATCCAGTTCAGCAGTTTCTGAGCTCAGCAGCCTCAAACCCAGGTATATTACTCAGAGTTCTCTAGAGAAACAGAACTGCTAGGATGAATTATTTTAAAAAGGGAATTTAATGGATTAGTTTATGGCAGTCTAATTGCAGTTGCAGGCCTGAGAATCAAGGAACCCGGTAGCTGCTCAGTCTGCGTGGCCAGATGCCTCAGCAGTCCCGATCTGCCACTGAAGGCCTGGAGGCTTCCTGAAGAGCCATTGGGTTTTGATCCACGCGGGTCTTCAGTTGATGCTGATCTTCAGTCCGTGCTGGTCTTCAATCCATGCTGGAAGGCAGCAAGCAGCTCTGGCAGCCAAGTGGGAAGAAGGAAGGGGCTCTTTTCACCCAGATCTTTCTTATATAAAGTCCCCCTCTGAGAGGGGACACCTGCTCTGGAGGAAGGGCTCACTCTGGGGGAAGGAATTCCTCCTTCATTTAATCCTTCCTGGAAGCAATCTCAGGAACCCACCAGAAGGGATTTCTGTGGATTACTAAGAAGATGGGGCTATCTTTCACTGTTCACTTGCTCTCCAGTAAAGAACAGCCTATTTTTGGGGTCACATATTCTCTCTCTTTATTTCCATGTTGTTCTTCCTTGGTTCACCTCTGACTCTGATCCAACACTGAGTACCTTAGGAAGACAGACAACAGAGGCTTACTCACTCCCTGCTTGGGCTAAAGATGGTCTTGTGCTCAATGACTCCATGGATAGGCAAATGGTCTCTTGATGTTTGGAGTCAGGGCAGGTGATGTTGTGATGGTGCATCTTGGAATAATTTAATGCTTGGATTTCCTAATTATCTGCAGTATTATTAGATGTATCAATCAGTCTGACATCAATTTTTCAGGGTAAGAGCTTAAGGTGCTTAAGGCTCTCAGAATAACCACAAACGTGACCCTTGGTGTTGGGGTTTGTCTGCTACAAGAGTAGTCAAGTAGGCTGAGTGGAACAAAATACAGGCAGGTTCTAAAATTTAACTAATCAATATACACATTTTTTTTTTTTTTTGGTTTTTCGAGGTAGGGTCTCACTCTAGCCCAGGCTGACCTGGAATTCACTATGGAGTCTCAGGGTGGCCTCAAACTCATGGCAATCCTCCTACCTCTGCCTCCTGAGTGCTGGGATTAAAGGCATGCACCACCACGCCCGGCTACCAATGTACACATTTAATGAAACACAGCACAGAGTATTTATGCAAGAGTAGGTTTTATGATCCTCTAACAAAGTCACAGTTCCTAAGGATGTGTGTTGCCCCACACCCTTAATCCTGTCAACTGGGACACTAAGATTTCTGTTCTGTAGAGGGTTCCAAGTTAGCTTGTGACAAAGTGAGACCCTTCCCCAATGAAGGACAGAAGAGGAAACAAAGGCACTATAAATCAGAAAGCAACAAATGATAAGCCCAAAATATAGCTTATTTAAGAATGGCTAATCCAGGCTGGAGAGATGGCTTAGTGATTGAACACTTGCCTGTGAAGCCTAAGGACCCTGGTTCGAGGCTCAATTCCCCAGGACCCACGTTAGCCAGATGCACAAGGGGGTGCATGCGTCTGGAGTTCATTTGCAGTGGCTGGAGGCCCTGTCGCACCCATTCTCTCTCTTCTCTCCCTATCTGCCTCTTTCTCTCTCTGTCTGTCACTATCAAATAAATAAATTAAAAAAAATTTTTAAAAAAGAATGGCTAATCCAACCATCCATTGGATTTAACATATAATTTACCCTGACATGGAAGGTGCAATTAGCTTTTCTGATCCAAGCCTGTATACCAGGCTTATTTGGTGGGTACTGATTTGGTGTAATCCCAGTTACCTTTGGGATGGCTTTGGTCTCAATTATGCTGTGTGCCTGCTTGGGTCCCTCTTTGCTGCACTGTGGGCTCAGGTAGGCTGGCTGGGTCAGTGGGTTGCTGCTCTAATCACCTGTGCTGGGTGCTATGTAGGTGAGCTCCCTTCCCCTGGACCTGGTGCAGCTGCTGCTGGAGTTGCTTCTGCCTACTTCTGTGGTCTGTAGACACCCTGAGTCTCTCCTACTTCTATGCTGCAGTTGATAATTTCTTATACACCTCACTTTTTAGTAGAAGAGTGTATTGTCTTTCTTCTTCTCCTCCTCCTCCTCCTTCTTCTTTTTGGCTTTTTCTCCCCTAGGCTGTTTGGTGTGATTCCTTAACCAGAAGTCTGATGTTTTATTATTTAGTTTTTTAAGTCCTTTGTATATCCTAGATATTAATGCTCTATCAGATGTATAGCCAGCAAATGTTTTCTCCGTTGCGTAGGATGTGTCTTTGCTCTATTCACAGTGTACTTTGCTGTACAAAAGCTTTGTAATTTCATGAAATCCCAGAGGTTGATTAATTATTTTATTTCCTGAGCCACTGCAGCTACATTCAGAATGTCTTTGCCTATTCTGATATATTAAAAGGTTTCCCCTGGTTTTTCATCCAGAAGTTTCATAGTTTTGGGGTCTGATATTAAGGTCTTTGATCCACTTGGATTTGATTCTTGTGCATGTAGAAAGGTAAGGATCTATTTCCATCCATTTACGTATAGATATCCAGATTTCACAGTACCATTTGTTGAAGAGGCTGTCTTTTTCTCCGATCAGTATTTTTGGCATTTCTGTCAAAGACCTGGTGGATGTACTGGCTGGACTTACATCTGGGTCCTCTCTTCTGTTCCATTGTTCTGTGTGTCTATGTTTGTGCCAGCATCATGCTGTTTTTTTTTTTTAATTTGTTGTTGTTGTTTGTTTGTTTTTTAACTATGGCTCTGTAATATAAATTAAAATAAGGTATGGTGATATCACCACCCTTATTTTTGTTCCTCAAAATTGCTTTGGCTACAAGACTTTTTTGTGTTTCCAAATGAATTTTATGATTGTTTTTTCTATTTCTGTGAAGAGTGCCATGGGAATTTTGATGGGGATTGCATTAAATGTGTAGATTAGTTTTGGTAGGATTGTCATTTTCACAATCATGATGCTTCCAATCCAAGAACATGGGGTGTCTTTCCATTTCCTAGTGTCTTCTGCAATATTTATGTTGAGTGTTTTAAAGTTTTAATTGTAGAGATCCTTCACTTCCTTGGTTAGGTTTATTCCAAGGCATGTTTTTTTTTTTCTTTTCTTGTTTTTTTTCTTCTGGAGGCAATTGTGAATGGGAGTGATTCCCTGATTTCTTTCTCTGTGTGTTTGTTGTTAGTATATAGGAAAGCTCCTGAATTCTGTGTATTTTCTATCCTGATACATTGTTAAAAGTGTTTATCAGGTCTAACAGTTTGCTGGTAGAGTCTTTAGGGTCCTTTATGTATAAAATCATATTGGCAAGTAATGATAATTTTGTTCTCTTCTGTTCCAATTTGTATGCCTTTTATTTGTGTTTCTTGCCTTATGGCTACCTAAGACTTCCACTACTATATTAAATAAAAGTGGGGACAGTGGACTTCCTTGTGTTTTTCCTGATTTTAGTGAAAAAGCTTCAAGGTTTTCCCCATTTAGTATTATGTTGGCTCTCAGTTTGTCATAAATAGCCTTTATTATGTTGCGATATGTTCCTTCTTTTCTCAGTTTCTGTAGGATTTTTATCATGAAGAGATGTTGGATTTTTGTCAAATGCTTTTTCTGCCTCTATTCACATGATCATGTGATTTTTGTCCTTCAGCCCATTTATATAGTGTATTACATTTATTGATTTGCATTGCATATGTTGTATCATCCATGCATCCCTGGGCCAGCCTACTTGGTTGGGGTGAATGATTTTTTTTTAATATTCTTGTATTCTGTTTGCCAATATCTTGAGAATTTTTGCATGTGTTCATGAGGGAGACTGGTCTATAGCTTTATTTTTTTTGTTCTGCTTTTGTCTAGTTTTAGTATCAGGGTTATGCTGGCTTTGTTCAAGAAGTTTGGTATAATTCTTTCCTTTTCTATTTTATGGAAAAGTTTGAGAAGCATTGCTGTTAATTCTTCCATGATGTTCTAGCAAAATTCAGTGAATCTGGGCTGGAGAGATGGCTTAGCAGTTAAGGCACTTGCATGCAAAGCTGAAGGACCCAGGGTAGACTCCCCAGGACTCACATAAACCAGATGTGCAAAAGGGTGCACACATCTGGCATTCGTTTGCAGTGGTGGGAGCCCCTAGCATGCCCATTCTCTCTCTCTCCCTCTGCCTGCTTACTTCTGTATTTCTCTCTCTCTCTCTCTCTCAAATAAATAAATAAAAATTTTTAAAAAATCACTGAATCCACCTGGGCCTGGACTTTGTTTTTTTAGGAGATTTTTTTTTTTTTGGTTTTTCGAGGTAGGGTTTCACTCTAGCCCAGGCTGACCTGGAATTCACTATGGAGTCTCAGGGTGGCCTCGAACTCACGGCGATCCTCCTACCTCTGCCTCCCGAGTGCTGGGATTAAAGGCGTGCGCCACCACGCCCGGCTGAGATTTTTTTTTAATGACTGCTTAGGTCTCTGTACTTGTTATAGTCTATTTAAGTGGTTAATCTTATCGTGATTTAATTTAGGTAGGTCATATAAATCAAGGAAATCATCCATTTATTTCAGATTTTCAAACTTAGTGGAGTATATTTTCTTAAAGTATATCCTTATGATATTCTGCATTTCTTTGGTATCTATTGTAATGTTGCATTTTCATCTCTAATCTTATTGTTTCTCTTCTCTATTTATTCTGGTCAGATTTGCTAAGGGTTTAACAACCTTGTATATCCTTTCAAAGAACCAACTCTTTGTTTCATTGATTTTTTTTTAAATTCTATTTCATTAATTTTTGTCCTACGCTGTAGTATTTCTTCCTGTCTACTGATTTTTGGTGTGTCTTGCTCTTCTTTTCCCAAGGCCTTAAGGTGGACCATTAATTTGTTTACTTGTAACCTTTCTAACTTGTTAATATAGGCACTTAAATCTACACATTCCCTCTTAGGACTGCCTTCATTGTGTCCCAAAGGTTTTGGTGTGTTGTGTTCTCATTATTATTTGAGTCAATGAATTTTTTATTTGCCTCTTGATTTCTACATTGACTCATTCATCATTTAGGAGTGTATTGTTTAGTTTATCTGGTTTGGTGTATGCTCTACAACTTTCTTTGTTGTTGATTTGTAATTTGATCCCACTGTGATCAGATATGGTAGAAGGAAGTATTTCAATTTTCCTCTTTATGTTAAGGTTTGTATTGTGTCCTAATATATGGTCACTTTATAGAATGCTCAATGTGCTGCTGAAAAGAATGTGTATTCTTCAGCTTTTGGTAACATGTTCTGTAGATATCTGTTAGGTCATTTTCTTCTAGGATCTCATTAAATTCAGATGCTTTAAAAATTTTTTTTGCTGGAATGATCTGTCAATTGATGAGAGTGGGGTGTTGAAGTCATCCACTACAACTGTGTTTGTTGTTACTTGTGACCATAATTCTAATAGTGCTTAATTGATGAAATTGTGAGCCCCTATGTTAGGTGCATATATTTTTAGAGCTGTAATGTCCTCCTGTTGGAGTGGTCCTTTAATCAATATATAAAGTGACCTTCTTTATCTTCCCTAACTTATGTTGGTTTCAAGTCAAACCTGTCAGATATTAGGATAGTGACACATGCTTATGTTCTAGGCCAATTTGCTTGAAATACCATTTTCCAGCATTTTACCCTAAGATAGTGTCCATTTTAGTGGAAAGGTGAGTTTCTTGGGTTCAACAAATAGAAGGATCCTGCTTTTTAATCCAGTCTGCACACCTGTGTCTATTGGTTGGGGCATTGAGTCTGTTGATAATTAAGAGTTGTTATTAAAAGGTGTGTATTTATTCTTGCTATTTTTCTTGTTTTGTAGTTCTTCTGGTTTTCCCTTACTCTCTTGTATCAACTATTATTTGAGTATGGCTTATTTTTACCTGGTTCCTTATGTGTGTACCTTCTTTCTCTTTTGCATGGAGGATCCTTTAAAGTATTTTATGTAGATCTGGTTGAGTGTTCATACATTCCTTTAGCCTGTGGTTTTTTTTTTTATTTTTTTATTTTTTTTACTGTTCTTATTTATCCATCTATTTGGATGGATAGCTTTGCAGGGCAAAGTAATCTTGGTTGACAGTTGTTACCTTTCAGAACTTGGAATAAATCATTCCAAGCCCCTCTGGCTTTTAATGTTTGTATTGAGTAATCCATTGTTATCCTGATAGGCTTGCCTTGCCTGTGTATGTGACTTGATTTTTTAAAAACTATTTTCAATCTATTTTCTATTGTTTTTGTGTCTTGCAGTTTAATTGTGACAGTTAAAGGTTCTTTCTTGATTTTGTTTGTTTGGAGTTCTAATGGCTTCCTCTATGTGCACTGGCATCACTTTCCCTCTTCAGCAGAACTTTTCTTCTGTGATTTTGTTTAAAATATCTGCTACACCTTTGGAATGAACTTTTTTGTGTGTGTGTGAGTGATGATGCACGCCTTTAATCCCAGCAGAGGTAGGAGGATCGCCAAGAGTCTGAGGCCAACCTTAGACTACATAGTGAATTCCAGTTCAGCCTGGGCTAGTGTGAGACCCTACCTCAAAAAAAAAAAAAAAAAAAAAGTGGAGAGTAACTAATGAAGAAGACATCCATTGTGTCAACCTCTGGTTTTTACATGCATGAATATGCACACCCACATGCTTGCAGACCACATACATTAAAACAAAAAAGACAGACACAGTACTGGAACTTTTGTCAGGTCCTTCAAGCCTACAATGTCTGTTACCACTGGGTTGAATCTGCTGAGTATTCTATTCACTGAGAACTCTGGCCCCTACTGTTGTACTAATGCAATCCCCCTATATTCCCTCCAGTCATCACTTTAAGTTGCTTCACCCAATATTACACTAGTGGTGAGAACAGACATTTTCTTTGCCCTCTTAAGTACAAGGAAGTTTAATAGCTAGAGTCCCAGAGTCTCATATTACTGCTGAGGTCATGTCTTCACAATCCTCCTGATGGCATCCATGCTGTTCTTAGGCACCAAGCTGTTGTCACTGCCACTGTTTGGCTGGGATGTATTACCAGCTGCCCTGTCGACTGCTAGGTGTCATTCTGTGACAAATGCTCATGATACATACATCTTCAGCAAGACCCTCCATCTGTCCAGCCAGCACTAAAGAGGCATCCCAGGTGCCTTCTGCCTGCCTGCCTTCTTGGACTAATACTTCTAAACAGCTGTTCCTGGTTTTCCCCTAGCTGAGGTGTTGCCAAGGTTCCCTGATGCCCTCAGGACGGAGGCTTCATATTCAACATCCCAATATGTAATTCAGTTCTACAGGCCCTAGGTTCCTGGGCCATGGCCAAGCTTCTTCTGTCTCTGCCAGGGCACACCCACCGGGTAGAATGCTCTTACCTCTTAATAGCCCGTTTTCTGCCTTCTGTTGGATTCCCAGACGCCAAATAGGACATAGCTGGACACAGACTTGAAGGGAAATGTGGGTCCCAGAGTTGTCTGCAAGCATGTTCTAATCACTGAACAAATCAAATGTGTATGTTGACAAACTTAATTTATTCCAATGATGAGGGCTGAAGGAAGGTCTGGAGCAAGAGCCTGGTCTTCTGCCTTCTTGTCCCAGTTGAAGAAAAGCCAGGCCAAGTGGGCTAGCTGAGGCCTGAACAGGCTCCTGAGCTTGAGGACGGGCCTGCTTATGCAAGATGGCAAGCAGGTGTTGGACAGGGTCATTTGGGTGGCCGATACGCCAGCTTTCGACTCTTTAGGACTGACCATTTATGCCGCTTCATGGCATAGATCAGGGGCAGCAGCAAGCCCATCATCAACAACATCTTGAGGCCCATGCGTTTGCGATGGTCATGGTCTGGCTCAGATGCCCAGTGCAGGAACGTGCAGACATCCTTGGCAACCTGTGACATGGTAGCTGGGGTGCCATCATCAAATTCCAAGACATCAGTGTAGATGGGAGGAGCCATGCCAATGGCTTGGCCAGGGAAATAGGGGTTGAAGTACAGTCCTTCCCGCAGTGATACCCCAGTGGGGGGCTCACAGTAGCCAGTGAGCAAGGAGAAAACATAGTCCTCACCACCGTGCCTGGAACCAGATTCATGGCTCAGCCCTTAGCACAAGGCGGGCCTTCTTCCCTTTCTCCAGCCCCACCCATGGGCAACCCATGCACCTAGCTCGCATGATGTAGCTGAGGTCAGGGGGAATGGCTCCATTGTTAGCAGCTCTGGCAGCCTCAGTGTTGGGGTATGGTTTTGGGAAGTAGTCAGACAGCTTTCCAGGCCTCATGAACATCTCCCCGTCATCACTGGGGTCATCCTGGACTTCCACCTCTTCAGCCAGCGCCTTAGCTTCATTCTCAGTGTAGCACACGCCCACCAGGTGGCGGTAAGCCACGTAATCCATGCTGTGGCAGGAGGAGCACACCTGCTTATATAGGGAAAGGCCAGACTTCGAGGACAAGGACACTGCCTGGGAGGTCCGCATTGGGAGCTGCCCGGACTGCACGCCGCCCGAAGCCTGGAATGAACTTTTCATCCTACTATGCCCTGAATTCTTGTTTGATCTCTTCATAGTGTCCTGAATATCTTGAAATTCCCATTTATACCTATTATTTTGACTTTCTCTTTGTTGGATTGTATTAGATCTGCCATCTGGTCCTCTAGTTTAGATATTCTGTCCTCTCTTTGATCCACTCTACTGGTAAGACTTTCTAGAGTTTTCTATTTGACTGACTGTTTCATTTGTATTTCTGATTGGTATTTTTTCACTATTTCTATTTCCTTACCCATGTCTTGTATTGACTTCCTTATTTCATTTAGTTTCCTATGTTGCCCTTCAGTAATTTGTTCTCTTCTTTGATTACTTTGATTTTTTTCTTTGACTCCTTTTAGTATAGATATAATCATTGTTTTGGAAATCTTTTTCAGGCATTTCATCTAAAATAGTCTTCCTGGGGGTAATTTTTGATGTATTTATAAGTATTTGTTGGTTTGTATGGTTTTGATTTTTTGTGTTTCTACATCATTGTCTTCTAATGTAGAGATTTTTGCATCTTAATTTGATGCTTGGGTTTTTCAATTATCTGTAGTGTTTTAGCTATGTAAATCCTACTTTATATATCTTTTGGGTAGGAGTTTAAGATTCCAGGTATAGCTCTTATAGTCCAACAAAACCGCCGAAGTGACCCTAAGTGTTGAGTTTGCCTGTTATTCAAGTATTGTAGTAGACTAAGTGAAGCAATTTATTGGAAAATTCTAAAATTCAACTGAGCAATATACACATTCAATCAAAACCAGCACAAAGTATTTATGCAGTAGTGGGGATTAAAACAAACAGATAATATAGCAAAGCCAAAGTCCCTAAGGGTGTTGTGTTGCCCCACACCCTTAATCCTATCAAGTGGGGGGTTGCCATGTCAGTTCTGAAATGTGTTCCAGGTCAGCCAGGGATGCAGTCATACCCTGCCCCCAATTATGACAGTAGAAAAAGACAAAGTCCCTATGAATCAAGAAACATCAAAGGCATCATTAGACAACCCCAAAATACAGTTTATTTGAGAATGGTAAAGCCAACCAAGAATATGTAACTCATAACCTGCCCTGACCTGGAAAGTGATTAGCATTTCCAGTGCAGACCTACGTCCCTGCCTTTGTGTAAGTAGGCTCTGTTACCTTTTGAGATGGCTTCCAAATCTCAATCTCACCAATGATGAGTGCCCACGCTGATCCCTCTCTGTTGGGTTGTGGATCTGGTGTCCTGAACAGCTGTGCTTGATGCCTTGCAGCCAGGGAGTGAATGAGTTCTCCTGAGGTTCATGGTCCTGATCGTTAGGGGATGGGAAGCTGTGCAAGATGCCTGGAGTTGTACCAGAGCTGCTCAGTTAGTCCCTGCTGTCTGGTCTTTCAGGTTTCTTGACTTTGTGAGAAGGCTGGTGAGTTGAAAATTCTCTTCACCTGGTTTTGTTCCTGTAGCTGGTGCAGCAGCCCCCGATTTTTTTTTTTGTTTGTTTTTTAACCATGTAACACAACATGTGGAAAGTCTCATTGCAAGTTAATACCTAATTGTGCTCTGAATTTATATTGGAAGTTATTACAATGCTTTTGGTTACAGATCATATTACAGATTTAATTTTTTTTTAAACTGGAGAAAAGGTTGTAAAAAATAGCAAAGGCTTTCATGGAATTCACTATGTGGCTTGGAGTGCCCTCATATTACTACTCATCCTTATGCCTCTGTGATCTCTGAGTTTAAAAGTGTATATAACATGCAACTAGTATTCTAGTTGCTTACATTGGAGAGTATTCTTGTACGGAGAGCACTTAGTTGGAACAATGTATCATAAAAATTACATGCTTAATTGGGTGTGATGGCTTGTGACTATGATCTCTCACTCTGAAGGTAGAGGTAGGAGGAATATGTTTGAGTTTGAGGGCAAGGCTGGACTATAGTGAATTTCAGTTAAAAAAGTAACTTATTATTAAATAAATTCAACCCCAAATTGACTGCTTTAGATTACCAAAGGACATGAATACATATTTAAATTTTTTAAAAATTTATTTGAGAGAGCAAGAAAGAGGTAAGCGCGCGCACACACACACACAGCGGGAGAGGGAGGGAAGGAAGGAGGGATGGACAGAAAGAGAGAGACAGAGAGAGAGCGCGCGCACTCCTGGGCCTCTAGCCACTGCAAACAAACTCAGGACGCATGTAACACCGTGTGCATCTGGTTTATGTAGGTCCTGGGGAATTGAACCTGGGTCTTTTGGCATTGCAGGCAAAAGCCTTAACCACTCTCCAGACCTATACATTCAAAAACTAAAGGCAATTGTATGGAGACAGGAATAATTATGATATATTCACTAGACAGGAACTTTAACCAGCTAATCCACTGATCCAGATCTGAGATGACATACAGTTACACAAAATTATTCTTCTGTTGTTCCTAAGTACTGAAAGTAAGTAATATTAAATAAATTTATATTTTTTGGACACAGCAAAACTAAGTATGATCATTTAAAACTGCATTTAATGTAGTGAATATACATCATTTTGGAAAAAAGACATAGCCAAACTTGCTGATGTCCTTGGACAATTACTCTAAAATTCCTTTACTGGGTATAGTTTTGACGTTTTTAGGCTTTTTTTTTTTTTTTCTGGTTTTTTGAGGTAGTGTCTCACCACTCTGACCTGGAATTCACTATGTAGTCTCAGGCTGGTCTTGAACTCATGGCAATCCTCCTACCTCTGCCTCCCGAATGATGGGACTAAAGTCGTGCACCACCACACCTGGCTCTTAGGCATACTTTTAAATTGAACCCTTTGCAAGACCTGCCCCCTCTTCTCCTTTATTTTTTTGGGGGTACCATTTCTCCCCCTAGTATCCATCACTCTTGTCTGGTAACATGTACTTCATAACATTAGAAAAAATTTTTGTTTGTCCTTGCTTCTGCCCCCCCCCCCACTTTGGTTTTATGAGATGGGGTCTCGCTCTAGCCTAGGCTGACCTGGATTTCACTATGTTGTCTCAGGCTGTCTTGAAACCACATCAATCCTTCTACCTCTGCTTTCAAAGTGCTGGGATTAAAGGCATATTCCACAATACCCAGCATTATTCTCTTTCATTTTTTACACTGTAAGGTAGTATAGGAACATTCTGTAATTTCTGTTCTCAAAGTTCAAAATTCTTCCATAAAATTATGATTTCATCAAATATGAAAAAAATCTTTTTGGAGAGATGCATTAAAGCAAATAGGAAGATATGCTGATTATTCTGGCATTACAATGATATTCAAAATTCATCCCCACATTTTCAAGTTACATTTCCAACTACAGATGGTTTGCTAGATTACATACATAAAGTTTTTAAAAATGACTTTTTCTGGAATTACTACTTATAAATTTGTGAGAATAAACCAAAAAAAAAAGAAAGAAAAAGAAATCGAATATACAGTAATATTTTATAATTTTCATAAGTTTTTTTTTTTTTTTGGCTTGGTTTTCCTAGGTAGGGTCTCGCTGTAGCTCAGGCTCATCTGGAATTCATGATGTTGTCTCAGGGTGACCTTGAACTCATGGCAATACTCCTACCTCTGGCCCCCAAATGCTGGGATGAAAAGGTGCGCCACCATGCCTGTCTTAATTTCATAAGTTTTGATGACTGTATTTTCATGTAATAACCTGCATATTGCTGCACAGAACAACTTCTTTTCACATGGACTCCCTTTATAAATATCATTTCATATGCATTTTTCAGTTATAAAATTTTGGTTAACTTTTGATGTGCTCTAAGTCAATAGATTCAAAAGATAAACAGATTTTTTCTTCTTTTGGCAGCTATGAATAAATCAGTTATAAATTTTTACCACTGTTTAAATGTTTCATATATTTTAGTATATGATTTTTTTTTTGCTGTCTAGATCATGTAACTGTAATCTTATCTTTAGGAGGAATTTCAAAGCAGACTTTGAAATCTGACAGTGTGTATTATCAGCTTTAATATGTGTATTTGAAACTATCCTACCCTTTGTGCATACAATAATTTGTATTTTATGAACATCTTCCAAACTTTTCAAAGAACAATTTACTGAGTACTGAATCCTGAATACATTTCTAGGGATTCTCTCTCATTTGAAAGGTTGAATTCAGTTAATTAACTTTTATTATTTTGTATCAAGGTATCTATCACGTATATATGTGAATATAAATAGTCACAGAACCCAGCAAAGTTCAGTTTTTCCTGGCATAAGAATTTACTATATGTGTGTGTGTGTGTGTGTGTGTGTGTGTGTGTGTGTGGTTTTTTTCTAGGTAGGATGTAACTCTAGCCGAGGCTGACCTGGAATTCACTCTGTAGTGTCAGGGTGGCCTTGAACTCATGGCAATCCTCCTCCCTCTTAATCCCAAGTGCAGGGATTCAAGGCATGCATCACCATGCCCGGCAAGAATTTACAATTTTTCCTATGCCCAAATATAACTTCGTAATGATATGCTTGGCTCCACACTTTATCTATCACAGGATTTCAAATTTTCAAAAATTTTTCAATTGTGTCAAAACATAAACTGGAGAGGTTTCTGAGAATAAATTTAGCGTACTTAGAAACTCAGATGACTAAAAATATCCAAGATTAGCATTTCTAGCTGATTACATCTGAAGAACTGGAAGACATTACAGATGAAAACAACAACAAAACTGCAAACGAAGTCCAGACACATGAACAACACGGTGCACTGCTTACGTGGGTACTGGAGAATTGAACCTGGGTCCCTTGGCTTTGCAGGAAAGCCCTGGGTTTGGTAGTCAGGCTTGCATCAAGTGCAGTAGTCATGGGCTGGAGTGATGGGTTAGAGATTAAGGCACTTGTCTGGGCAATCCTAAAAATAGGCTACAGGTTCGACCCCCCGTACCCTCATAAGCCAGATGTACAAAGTAATGCATGCAGCTGGAGTTTGCAGTAGGTAGAGACCCATGTGCCAATTCCATGCCTTTCAAGCTCTCTCAAATGAATAAATAGAATATTTGACAATTCTGGGAGAAAAACTAAGCTACCAATTAGTAAACTAATATATATATATTTTTAAAGAGCAGTACTCATTGCTATTAGTTTCTGTCATGTGTGAGGATTCCATTCAGTATTCTCTGTAGGACTACATTGGGGTTCATGTAATCATATATCTGGTCTATATTATGAAAGGGTTTCCTTTCCCTTCTATTATGTGGGTAATTTTCCTGGATAGACTAGATTGTTGGCATTCGTGATTATATCACTTTTTACAAATTATTTTATTCGTTTATTTAGTACAGAGAGGCAGATGAAGTTTGGCACACCAGGGCTTCCAGCCAATATAAATGAATTTGAGATGCAGGCCCCACATTGAAGATCTGGCTTATATGGGTACTTGGAATTGATCCTGGGTCCTTAGGGTTTGCAGGCAAGTGTCTTACCATTAAGTCCTCTCCTTGTTGAGCTTGGGATACTGTTGAATGAGCTCACTTATTCATTGATTTGCCCCAAATTCCTTTGGCATTCTGTTGATACCTTTTTTATTATCTCGAATATCATTAAGTAGTGCTTCTTGATTGTTATTGGTTTCCTTCAGACATCAATTAAATTGATTTGGTTGATTATCTTTCACGCATGTTTTCCTGTATCCTTTGAGTTCTTTTCTGGCCTTTTCCCCAATATATTTATGAAATAGAGATTTGTAGTTTGAGGGTGGTTTTTTTTTCTGCTTTTCTTCCATCTCCGTCAGCCATTCTCAGAGTACCTGTTTGGTTACTCTTTGACCAGTTTCTCCCCATTCCAACAATAACTTATCATTTAAAATGTTTACTGGAGTCAGGTATGGTGGCACATACCTTTAATCCCAGCACAAGGGAATTAAGGTAGGAGTGCTAAGAGGTTGGGGCCACCCTGAGCCTAGATGGTGAATTTTAGATCAGCCTGGGCTACAGTAAGCAAGATACAACCTTGAAACACCAAAAACAAAAACAAAAAGTTTGTGGGCACTTAATTTTAGGCTTCTAATTCCTGGATTTTCTTCAATCTTTCATGGGAGGTTTCAATTGTGGGGGTAGGTAATCTTGGTGGGGATTTCACTCCTGGGTGTTGTGTGCTGTCTGCTGTCTGCTTACATCATGATCTGCCCATCTCAAGATCAATTATATTACTGAGGATACAACAGTAGTAGCATTTGTTCACAGTCCGAATTGGGTGGCTTGGTCTATGTAGGTCAGAATGGCAAACAGTCCTGTCACATAATTTCCCCACTTGGCAAACTAACAACAGTGGTGGTCTGCTTTCAGTTGTACCTCAGCTGGACCACCCACACCCAAACCATAGTCACCTTCCTTTTTGTTAATGGTAATGCAGAACTCAAGGGAAATTTGGACCTTGGGTTCAATATTTCTGTTGGACTCTTCCTGAACCCCAAATCATGCATCAAGAACATGTGTGGGGATCTGATATTTCCCTTCCCACCCAATCAGAGAACAGGAAGAGCCTACTCTAACTGCACATGTGTGTAGGATTCCAGTTGACCCACAGCAACTGCAGGGGTACTCGGAGTTAGATAACAAGGACTTGCCTGGGCTTTACGTACACAGATAACAAAGTTGGATGAACACTCTTTTGCAGCTTCAAAAACCATGTTTCATACATACATGCACAAATATTCTCTGATATAAAGTGAGGACCATGTTGATGACAGGATTTCTTCAGTTTATTGATAACATATAGTCAATTCCAAGTTGCAGCATAAAAACAGATAAAAATTGTCACTTTAATGAATTATCAATTGTGCAATGATTTATGAATTTGAGTGAAGAATATCCATGAATTCCTTATAAATACAGGATTCCTCTTTTGAGTTCTCTAATGTTGGCTGAGGTGTGACATTTGGTGGCCATTACGCATTTATAGTACTTCTCACCGTTATGATTACTCTGATACATACTGGGATGTGAATTAGGGAAGCTTTGCCACATTCACTAGATTCATACAAATTCTTTCCTGTATGAATTTTTTGATGAATAGTGAGGTATGTCTACAGGAAGAAGTCTTCCATAGACTCACTACACTAATATGACTGCTAACTCATATAAACTCTGAAGCATGAGATGTGACTTCTGGCAGAAAGATATCTCACTTACATTACATTCATATAGTTTATCACCTGTATGAATTCTCTGATGTTTATTAAGACCTGATTTGTCAAGGAAAGCTTTCCCACATTCATTACACTCATATGAGTTTTCCTCTTTATGAATTTACTGATGTCTACTAAGATCTTATTCGGCAAGGAAATCTTCTTCTTGCTTAATACTTTCATATAGCTTCTCACCCATATGACTTCTCTGATGGACAGTGAGTTTTGACATGGAGATGAAAGATTTTCCACATTCATTACATGCATATGGCCTCTCACCTGTATGAGTTCTCTGGTGCATAGTGAGCTGTGACTTAGAGGTGAAAGCTTTCCAACATTCACTACAAACGTATGGCCTGAGGCCTGTATGCATTCTCTGGTGCATAGTGAGCTGTGCCTTTGAGATAAAAGCTTTCTCACATTCATTACACTTATATGGCCTCTCACCTGTATGAATTCTCTGGTGTATAGTGAGATATGACTTAGAAATGAAAGCTTTTTCACATTGATTACACTCATATGGCTTCTCCCCCGTATGAATTCTCTGATGTCTGCTAAGACTTGATTTGGCAAAAAAAGGTTTACCACATTCATTACATTCATAAGGCTTTTCCCCTGTATGAGTACTCTGGTGCACAGTGAGTCGTGACATTGAAATGAAAGCTTTCCCACATTCATTACATTCATATGGCCTCTCACCTGTATGAATCCTCTGGTGTATAGTGAGCTGTGGCTTAGCCATGAAGGCTTTTCCACATTCACTACATTCATATGGCCTCTCACCAGTATGATTTCTCTGGTGCATAATGAGCTGTGGCTTAGAGATGAAGGCTTTCCAACATTCACTACATTCATATGGCCTCTCACCTGTATGAGTTCTCTGATGCATAATAAGCTGTGCCTTAGACATGAAACCTTTCCCACACTCACTACATTCATATGGCTTCTCACCTGTATGAATTTTGTGGTGCCTATTGAGTTTTGATGTGGAAATAAAAGCTTTCCCACATTCATTACATGCATATGGCCTCTCCCCTGAATGAGTTCTCTGATGTGCCCTAAGATCTGAAGTGGCAACAAAAAGTTTCCCACATTCATTACATTCATATGGCCTCACACCTGTATGAGTTCTCTGGTGCGTAGTGAACTTTGACTTGGAGATGAAAGCTTTCCCACATTGATTACATTCATATGGCTTCTCTCCTGTATGAGTTCTGTGGTGCACAGTGAGTTTTGTTGTAGAGATGAAAGCTTTCCCACACTCATTACATGCATATGGCCTTTCACCTGTGTGAATTCTCTGGTGCATAGTGAGATGTGGCTTAGAGATGAAAGCTTTCCCACATTCACCACATTCATATGGCCTCTCGCCTGTATGAGTTCTGTGGTGCACAGTGAGACGTGGCTTAGAGATGAAAGCTTTTCCACACTCATTACATTCGTATGGCCTTTCACCTGTATGAGTTCTCTGGTGCATCGTGAGCTGTTGTTTACAGATGAAAGCTTTTGAACATTCATTACATTTATATGGCTTCTCACCTGTATGAGTTCTCTGGTGCATAGTGAGAAGTGACTTGGAGATGAAAGCTTTCGAACATTCATTACATTCATATGGCTTCTCACCTGTATGAGTTCTTTGGTGCCTAGTGAGTGTTGACGTCGAGATGAAAGCTTTCCCACATTCATTACATTCATAGGGCTTTTCCCCTTTATGAGTTCTCTGATGTTTCCTAAGATCTGATATTAAAGGGAAAGGTTTTCCACATCTATTACATATGTATGAACTGTGACCTGTGTGGGTTTTCTGATGTTCATTAAGGTCTGACTTGGCAAAGAAAGATTTCCCACATTCATTACATGTATGTGGCTTCCTTCTTGTACGAGGTCTTTGATGCGTACTGAGTTTCGCCTTTTTGTAGAAAGCATTCTCACACTCATTAAAGTCGCATGACCTCTCAGCATCCTGGCATTGTTGACTTTTTAATTCTGTGAAACAAAAATAAAAACTTTTTGCATTACCTATGTAAAACAAGTACTTGACTCACAACAGCATCCTCATAGTTGGGAAGGAATTGTATTTTGATGAAAGATGGTTCACAGAAATTGCATGCATATGGCTTTTCTCTTGTGATTTTTTTTATTCAATAAATATAGTTTCATTATAGACAAAATACCCCATAGAAATAACACTCAGTGGTGTGTCTGGAAATGAACCCTGTCTTATAAATTTAAGTGTAAACTAAGTAAAACCTTTTCTATACTACTCAACTTATTAGAAGTCACTTGATTCTGAAATGTCTCTATGTGAGACTAATATTGACAAACTCTAAGGACGTTTTTGTTTGATCTTCAATAATAGTTTTTGACTCATTTTTCTGAAGTCAGCCAGTCTCACCAGGATGAGGATTATTATTGTAATTTAAAATTCCATATAATAACCTATTATGCATGAGAAAAAATTATCGCTTATTTTCATTTGTATTTCATTGGCTATGTGATTAAACTTTAATTCTTCATGTACTAAATTAATGCTTTATTCTATTGTTGTTTGGTTTATTTGTCAAGATTAAAGCAATATTCTAACAGTGACATAGGACATGGTTTTTCTTTTGTATAACTTATTCTCTCCACTACTATAACATGCATGTGTGTGTGCATGCATGTTTGTATTTGCAAATGTGTAGTACAAAATGCACATGTGATGCTAACAGGACAAGCTTGTGTTATAAGTCCATATATTCCACCTTATTTGACTGCACTTTGCTATAATATTTGGCCTGTGAACTTTGGGGGATTCTTAAGTTTGTAGTGCATTCTGGGGATCATATAAACCAGGTTATCATGCATAAGCAACAAGCACATTTCCCCAGTGAATAATTTCTCCAGCCAATCGTGTGTTTCTTAATGGCTCAGGATTGGACAATTCTGTATTTTTCCACTATTGGTATCTAATGATAGTAGATGTTACACTTGTCTTCAATCAATGTTGTTCTGGAAGAAGAAGAGGAGAAGGACAAGAAAACCACAAGAATGCATGAGAGTATCAGAATAAATACAAACCACTCTAAAAAATGAAAACAAATAATAGTAATTTATAAGCTAGTAATTAGAAAAAAAAAGTAGAAGGTGGAGATAGTTAAAGGTGTTTATGTGCAAAGTATGATGGCCCACATTCAATTATCCAGTGCAAACTACAACCAGATGCACAACAGGCTTATATGTATGGAGAACATTTGCAATAGCAGGAAATCATGGTGTGCCCATGCTCTTTCATTCTCTTTCTGTCTGTTCCCCTTTCATTCTACTTGTAAATAAATAAAGATTAAAAAATAAAGCTCAGCCGGGCGTGGTGGCGCATGCCTTTAATCCCAGCACTCGGGAGGCAGAGGTAGGAGGATCGCCGAGAGTTCGAGGCCACCCTGAGACTACAGAGTGAATTCCAGGTCAGCCTGAGCTCGAGTGAGACCCTACCTCGAAAAACCAAAAAAAAAAAAAAAAAAAAAAAAAAGCTAAATGAAAAGACACCATAATAGAAAATGAAGTGAAAACAAAGGAAATGTAGGAAAAAAAGTTAAAAAACAAATTTAAAAAAATGGACATACTCTATATCCCTGCTTCCTAACACTAGAATCATATAGGAGTGCCAGAAATAATGGTGTTTTAGCTCAACAGTTATATAGTTAATTTCTTCTCACTGTTAGTCAGTGGTAAAAATTGTCTGATGGATGGACCTATAAACAATGTCAATGACAAGGCTGCATTCAAATATAAAAATGTGTTGTTATACAAATGGCACTGGTGACCTTAATGGCCTTTGAAGTTGATATACCAGGGAGACTTCTACTCATTAAAAAAAGCCCCACATTGCCGGGCATGGTGGCGCATGCCTTTAATCCCAGGACTTGGGAGGTAGAGGTAGGAGGATCATCATGAGTTCGAGGCCACCCTGAGGCTACATAGTGAATTCCGGATCTTCCTGAGCTAGAGTGAGACCCTACGTCAAAAAACCAAAAAAAAAAAAAAAAAAAAAAGGCCCACATTAACCAGGACATGGTAGAGGATATCTTTAATCCCAGCACTTTGGGAGGCAGAGAAGGGAGGATTGTTGTGAGTTTGAGAATAGCCTGGGACTACACAGTGAGTTCCATGTTAGCCAGGAGAGTGAGACCTAACCAAAAAACAAAACAAAACAAAATGCCCTATTTGTTACATACCCAGGCAAAAGTCAGTGAAATATTAGGAGAAACCATGACTTGCTTATCTTAATTCTTTGCATTAAGTACCCAATCAAGAACTGACCATATGAAGTAAGAGGAAAGATTCAAACATATATGATTGACCTAGGCTCAGATTCATGTTACAGGTAAACATCTGAACCTGTAATAAATGTCTAGAGGTCAATCGATCTGAGCAGTACAGCCTTAAGAATCCCTTTGTGATTATCAACAAGCAATGCGGTTGATTCTTCACCATGAACAATAAGCCCAGCAATCCCAATATTCCTTGTTCACCCTAATGCTAAACTTGCTCAGTGACTCTAAATTTAATCAAACTTAATCGAATTTAATCTAAATTTCAGCACTTCTTGCATCTATCTGCCATACAGAAACACTGACTATGACCACAGGATTCCCAGATGGTGGCCGTTCCTTGTTTTCAAGTTTCAAGCATAGATGGTACCTCCTTGTAGCATTCCAAAATATTTTGATAAATGGAATGAAGTCTAATACAGATTGCATCACAGTGAAACAGAACCAATCCAGTGGACATCACATGTGCTGGAGACACATTTCTATTAATACCAGAGATACTAGAATTTTGGCACAAAAACTCTTTGTATTGTGTGGTATTAGCTTGTACTTGGGCCTTTCCATTGTATCCATATGGGAGATGAGAATGGAGTATTTCCTACTTTTCACTGCACTGTCATTCAGTTTTTCTTCTCTTCATATACCCCTAAACCTTTTTCAATTCCCACCTGAATTCTTCTCTTTTACATATTTAATATCTTTTGGTTCCTGGATTATTCACATGGATATAGTGGGGGAAAAAAAATCTAATTTCTTATCCTGGAATCACTGATGATCATTTTTTCTTACTTTTTCTTGTGAATTCCACAGGTGACTGCAACTGTAACTGTGTAAAATAGTCTATTTGGGTACTGATTTCTCACTTTGTAGCAGAATTGTAAGCACAACCACCACTATAGAATACTTAAATAAATACTTTCCTTCTTAAAGGTGTTTCTTGTTAGGATTTTATCACAGCTATGTGAAAGAAACTATTATATTAAAAATACAAAATATGAACAAGTGAGAATTTAGACAAAATATCTAACACAACATTTTACATGCCAACCTATACAGGGAATTAAATTTTGAATGCCTAAGATAATATTCCCCAATGTCAGAAACAGGGTCATAGGTTGTCATGGAAAAAGCCTTTTGGAAAGTGCATTAAATAAATTCCTGATTCACAGTATCAGGAGGCTTTAAGACTTGAATAAAAGTTAGTGAATATCACTTAACATGACCATTCCAAATGACTTCTTCTCTCGAGGACCTCCTTGCTTTTGTATGCATTTACTTGCCTGAAAGATCCTTAATTGATTGTTCTTCTACATCCCATAGTGGAAATCCATGTTCCAACTTGAAGATCAAATCTGGTTTGGTCCTACAGTTCCCTATAAATGGAAAAATAATTTATAAATTGTGGCAATATGTTAAATAATGTGGAATCATGAAAGATAATACCCTAACATCAGTAACTGTCCTTTATTAGGTGAACTTTCCATAGAGGGTTTATGGTCATGGTGTTCACTAACATGAATATTACCCTCCAGTGGTATTAAGTACCATAACATATAAAGTAATATATCTTTTTGAGATACAGTCTCACTCTGCCTCAGGATGTCCTGAAATTGACCCTGTAATTTTAGGCTTTCCTCAAACTTATGGTGATCCTCCTGCCTCCACCTGCTGAGTTCTAATAGTAAAAGTATGTACAAAATAACCACCTTATAAAAATGATTAGAAGTAAAACATTAAATGAATAGAAGACAATGACAAGGGAACATAATGAAATGAGACAGCAAATGGTATTTCTCACATATGGAACAAAGTGTGTAGTCACAAAAAAGAACACACAGGCAATATTGTTAGGAAAGGAAAGACTTCTATTAAATAAATGAATTAAAGTAAAACAGCAAAGTGTCTTTACAGCTAAACTGATAAGGCAGACAACTTAATTACTAATGCAGAGCAAAAGCAAGATTATAAAACAAAGAAAATTCTAATAATTTCAAGAGGAAAGCCAAATTCAGTTATATACAAGAGAAGACCCATTGTAGGAAATGGGCAGTGATTTGGAAACTACACAAATACAACATCCAAACTACAGATGCAGCAAGCTCAACGAATATAGTTTTAAAAGTTCAGAATGAAACAAACATTAAAGAGAAACAGCATATGGAAATATGGCTAAACAGATGGGTCAGGAGATAGGCGTGTTTTCTGTGCAGCATGAGGCACTGAGAGGACCTAAAATTGCTTGAGTTGAAATTTCTAGATCCCATGTGAAACAGCTTTTCAAACGATGCAGGCCTATCATTGCAGAATATCAGGGGAGCAGAAAACCAAGAATCTTTGGAGCTCTGCAATCTCTGGAATCAGAAAAGGTGACTCTGGCTTAAGAGAACAAAGTCAAGTGAAGAAAAATGGAGCATGACACCTGATGTTCCATTCTGGCCATGAGTAGAAGGGATTGCATAGGGCTTAGTAAGGGAATATACATGAGAAATCTTCACAGAACCAAAAAAAAAAAAAAAAAAAAAAAGATTACTACAGACTATGTTTCACACCAAGGACACATCATAATTCACATGTGTGAAGTACTGAATCTATATGATAAACAATAAAAATCTATACTAATACTGCAATAAGGGCAAAAAATAATTTTATAAAATTCATTCTCATCTGCAGCAAACTCCCCAACAAATGGTTCAACAAATAAAGAACCTTGCTTGCAAAGCTTGCAGATCCAATTTTGAGCATCCCCAACCAACACCCATGTAAAGACGGACACAAATGTCACATGCATGCATGAACCTTATTCTCTTACAACAAGGCAAGGTGAAACTAAATCGGAAAATGATGAACTACATAGTCTGGAACATACATGCCTTTGCATACATGTGCATGCATGCACACGTGTGCACACATACACAAATAAATTCAAATTAGAAAAATTACCCATAAACTGACACAAGAGTATAATGACAAAAATAATGTTACCTATAACAGAAGCCCTCCAGATTAATGAATGGGTAATACTGAAATTATTTCCTCTATGATATGAAATAGAACAAGGATGTGTTCTTCCACCACTATTGTACAATGGAAATAAACAAGATAATACAAATCACAAGGAGGAAGGGATGCTAGAACAGCGTCCTTGTTTGTAGGCAAAATGGCTCTAGCGAGAGAGAGAGAAAAAAAAGACTAATAAAATAAGAAATGGAACCAGGTGTGGTGACATACTCCTTTGCCACTTGGGAGCCCAAGGTAGGAGAATCACAGTAAATCTGAAGGTAGCTTGGGCTACAAGATGAGTCCTAGGCTAACACAGAATGAGACTTTGTCTCTCAAAGCAGCTGAACTGCAAGCAATCTTCCATTACAATCACATCAATGAAATGAAGAATGATACAACAGTAAGTTAGGTCTTTGATAATGGAAATGTACTATCAACATTTTCCAATCAGGTTGCCATAAACAGCGCACTTGAAATTCCAATTAGTAACATGTAGATAAAAGATAAAAACTGATCAAGGTTTTGACCTTTTTTTGGCAGTACATATCTTATGATACAAGTCTTTGTTCTGTAAGTAATGCAAATCTGCTCATTCACCAACCTAGAATTGATTTTTTTTTTTTTTTTTTTTTTTTTTTTGCGTGTGGGGAAGAGCTATCAAATCCCTCTCTTACTGGAATAAATAGATGTTTCTTCACTTCTCCCCAGAAAAGTCATGGGATACAAATGAAATATGACAGGCACAAAAACAAAATTCTGCATATTCCTATTATATTTATAAGTCCACACAGAGTTAACGGTAAGTCCACAGAGACTTAATAGAAGTAGAAAATAAAAGAATAAAACAAGTAATTAGAATACAGAAAATGAATACAAAAGATGGAAAGGGGGGATAGAAGTGGGTACGTCTGGAAGAAATAACTTCTTATATTCTGTGGCCTAGTGGGAAGTAACTATGCAGATATTAGCAATAATTTGTATTTTAAAACAGCTACAATTTATTTTATTTTATTTTTTGGTTTTCCATGCTAGCTCAGGCTGACCTGTAATTCACTATATAGTCTCAGAGTAGCCTCAAACTCTTGGCGATCCTCCTACCTCTGCCTCCCAAATGCTGGGATCAAATACATGCACTACCATGCCCAGCTCAGCTACAAAAATTTTTGAATGGTTCCTATACAAGTAATATCTGAATTGTCAGATTCTGGACATTACATATATGTATTCTGCAAATTTATACAATGTGTCAATTAAATATACAACATGAAAATAATATTGAGCATTAGTAATAATAATGATGCTTATAAATCAAAAAGAAAATAATTACTACCCAGACATACAGGGGAGTTTAACTCACCCAAGAACACCAGGCTATTGTAGTTCTCCAGCATCACATCCCTGTAGAGGTTTCGCTGATCAACATCCAGATCCTGCCACTCTTGCCAGGTGAAGTCCACAGCTATGTCTTCAAATGATACCAACTCCTGTAACAAGATATTTCTCTTCAAACCAGGACTACAGAGACTTATACAAAGTGCTGATAGTTTGTATACTATATGACAGGAGAAAATACACAAGACAAATATCTCACCTGTTTCTTACTATAGTAATTCAAGAAAATATAATTAGAATTTTTTTAAATATTTTATTTATTTATTTGAGACAGAGAGAGAGAGAGAGAGAAGAGAGAGAGAGAGAGAGAGGAAGCGGCAGAGAGAAAGAGAGAAAGGGCATGCCAGGGCCTCCATCCACTGGAAACGAACTCCAGACTCATGCATCCCCTTGTCCACCTGGCTTACGTGGGTCCTGGAACTGGGATCCTTTGGATTTGCAGATAAACACCTTAACCGCTAAGTCATTTCTCCAGTCCCAGATTAGAAACTTTTAATGAAATTTATTTTATTTATTATTTTTAATTTTAATTTTTAATTTTTTTTTAATTTTTTTTAAATTTTTTTTAGGTTTTCAAGGTAGGGTCTCTCTCTGGCCCAGGCTGACCTGGAATTCACTATGTAGTCTCAGGGTGGCCTCAAACTCATGGTGATCCTCCTACCTCTGCCTCCCGAGTGCTGGGATTAAAGGCATACGCCACCATACCGGGCTTTTGTATGGAAGTTAAATACAATGAAAAGGCAAATGTTGAGGCTGGTGGCATAAACATTGTGGTATACTTTATATCCACAAGGTGCAAAGCCATGAGTTCAATTCCCAACATTGAAAGAAAAAGATTATTAAATTGTGCTTTATGGAGTCTCATAGTCAACAATATGAGATTAATCATTTAACTAGACCTATAACAAGTATGGAGATCCAAGCAGTTACCAAAAATATCCCAACTAAAGAAAGTCCAGGCCCAGATGGACTCACTGAGGAATTTTACCCACCTTCAGGGAAGAACAAACACCAATGCTTCTTAAACTTTTCCATAAAATAGAAAAAGAAGGAATTCTACCAAACTCCTTCTACGAAGCCAGCATCGCCCTGATACCAAAACCATGCAAAAATACAACAAGAAAAAGAAAATTACAGACCAATCTCCCTCATGAACATACATGCAAAAATTCTCAACAAAATATTGGCAAACAGCACATCTGTCATGGTGGAAACCAACTGCCCTCCAATTGGACTGGAGGCCCGGTCCATGGGGGTGGGGGAATACATCCCTGATACTGAAAACTTAAAACATGGGTAGTCATGAGCCCTAGGGGTATAACATCTGCTGATGTCTGGAAAAATGTATATACTATGCTTATCAAACTATCCAGTAAGCACTTTTCTTAATATTTATACCCTTATATTAACGCTACTCTCACTTTGGGTAGAGAATCTTCTCTTTTCAGATGGCAGTGACCTTGCGATGACTCAGAAGGTATCATAGTGCTGGAAAGAAGTGACTGGAGTATTGAGTAACATCTCGATCACACCTTCCAAGGCTCAGGGTCTAATGCGGAAGAGGTGGCGGAAAGAATGTAAGAGCCAAAGGAAGGGTAGAACTCCTTACAATGTCCTCCCTACAGATATAAAATGGCCTGGATATCCATGACCTCATAGTGCCTGACACTACCTACACAAGACCATCACAAGAGGAGGAAAAGATCATGACATCAAAATAAAAGAGAGACTGATTGAGATGGGGAGGGGATATGATGGAGAATAGGGTTTCAAAGGGGCAAGTGGGGGGAGGGAGGGTATTACCATGGGATATTTTTTATAATCATGGGAAATGTTAATAAAAATTGAGAAAAGCAAAAAAATATTGGCAAACAGAATACAAGAATATATCAGAAAGATCATTCATTCTGACCAAGAAAGCTTTATCCCAGAGAGGCAGAGATGGTTCAACATATGGAAATCGATAAATGTAATACATTATATAAATGGACTGAAGGACAAAAATCATATGATCATCTCTTTAGATGCAGAGAAAGCATTTGACAAAATCCAACATCCCTTCATGATAAAAGTCCTTCAGAGACTGGGAATAGAAGGGACATATCTCAACATAATAAAGGCTATTTATGACAAGCATACAGCCAACATATTACTAAATGGGAAAAACTTGAAGCTTTTCCACTAAAATCAGGAACAAGACAAAGGTATCCACTGTCGCACTTTTATTTAAGATGGTACTGGAAGTCTTAGCCATAGCAATAAGGCAAGAGACACACATAAAAGGGATACAAATTGGAAAGGAAGAGATCAAGTTATCATTATTTGCAGATGACAGGATTCTATACATAAAAGACCCTAAAGACTCTACCAGCATACTATTAGAGCTGATAAATACCTATAGCCATGTAGCAGGATACAAAATAAATATACTGAAATCAGTAGCCTTCCTATATGCTTACAACAAGCATACAGAGGATGAAATCAGAGAAGCACTCCCATTCATAATGGCATCCAAAAAAAAAAAAAAAAAAAAAAAGAATCTTGGAATAAACCTAACTAAGGAAGTGAAGGATCTCTACAATGAAAACTTTAAAACACTCAAGAGAGAAATTGCAGAAGACACTAGGAAATGGAAAAACATCCCTTGTTCTTGGATCAGAAGAATCAATATTGTGAAATGGCAATCTTACCAAAAGCAATCTAAAATTCAATGCAATCCCCATCAAAATCCCAATGGCACAGAAATAGAAAACACAATCCACAAATTAATTCAGAAGCACAAAAAAATCTTGAATATCTAAAACAATATTGAGCAACAAAAATAAGGCTGGTGGTATCACCATACCTGATTTTAACTTATACTACAGAGCCATAGTCATGGTCTTGGCAAAGACTATGAATATAACCCCAAATGCTCAGGCAATAAAACCACAATTAAACACTGGGACCTCATGAAATTACAAAGATTTTGTACGGCAAAGGAAACTGTGAATAAAGCAAAGAGGCAACCTATAGAATGGGAAAAAATCTTTGCCAGCTGTACATCTGATAGATGATTAATATCTAGAATATACAAAGAACCCAAAAATTAAATAATAAGAAATCAAACAACTGAATTAAAAAATGGGCTATGGCACTTCTGTTAATGTTCACACCCTTATATTAATGCTACTCTCACTTTTGGTTGAGAATCTTCTCTTTTCAGATGGCAGTGACCTTGGGACGACTCAGACACAAAATGGCCTGGATATCCATGGCCTCACAGTACCTGACACTACCTGCATAAGACCATCATAAGAGGTGGAAAAGATCAAGACATCAAAAGTAAAAGAGAGACTGATTGAGATGGGGTGGGGTATGATGGAGAGTGGAATTTCAAAGAGGTAAGTGGGGGGAGGGAGAGTATTACCATGGGATATTTTTTTTTAATCATGGAAGTTGTTAATTTAAAAAAAAAACCCTTAAAAAATGGGCTATGGAACTAAATAGAGAGTTCTCAAAAGAGGAAATACAGATGGCATATAAACATCTAAAATGTACTACATCCCTAGTCATCAGGGAAATGTAGATTAAAACTACGTTGAGATTCCATCTCACTCCTGTCAGATTCGCTACCATTATGAAAACAAATTACCATAGGAACCCTGCTACACTGTTGGTGGGAATGTAATCTGGTCTAGACACTGTGGAAATCAGTGTGGAGGTTCCTAAAACAGCTAAAAATAGATCTACCATATGACCCAGCTATAGTACTCCTAAGCATATATCCTAAGGACTCATCTAACTACCTTAGAGTTACTTGCTCAATCACGTTTACTGCTGCTCTATTCACAATAGCTGGGAAACAGAACCAGCCTAGATGTCCCTCAACTGATGAGTGGATAATGAAGATATGGCACATTTACACAATGGAGTTCTACTCAGTGATAAAGAAAAATGATGTCATGAAATTTGCAGGAAAATGGATGGATATGGAAAGGATTATACTAAGTAAGGTAGCCCAGGCCCAGAAATCCAAACATCGCATGTTCTTTCTCATATGTGGATCCCAGCTATAGATGATTGGACTTCTGTGTGAGTAGGAAGAAAACTCAGTAGCAGAGGCCAGTAAGCTAGAAAGGAGATATAAAGGGAATAGAAAGGAAAGGAGGGGGGTACTTAATAGGATGGTATTATATACATGCAAGTAGAAGAGTATGCTAATGGGGGTGAAAAGGCCTAAATTAGGTCAGGGAAAAAGATTGAGTAAAGAAAGGTGGAGGGAGGGCTAATCAAAATCTAAGAAGATATTTAATAAGTAATATGGAAGCCTACTTTTTTGGACAATTGAACACTCAGGAGCCATAGATTGTTACTAGAAAATTTTCAGTGCCAGTGATGGAATACCTTCCAGAGAGTTGTTGGCCAGGGAGGTCCCTGATACCCCAAAACATTACAGGCTAGTGCTGAGGCCCTTGGTTTCCTACCAGGAAATGATGGTAAGACCTTATTGCTGAAGACTCCACATACTTGGGCTGCAAGGCCACTGAGAAATCCTGCTGGAACTGAGCTGATAACATCTTCCATGTAGACCAGCTGACAGAAAGCTGGAAGAAGCCATTCTGCATACATTTCAAAGGGAGAGAGAAATCACCAGTGAAGATACACAACAGTGGACACTGCAAGCCTTATATTCGGCCAGCCAGGCCAAATGAGCCAATGGGTGCAATAGTGGCATGTCTATCATGGTGGAAACCAACTGCCCTCTAATTGGACTAGAAGCAACTACAACAGGGGTAGTCATGAGCCCTAGGGGTGCTGCTGACTGGCTAAATGTACACACTATGCTCATCAAACTGCCCAGTAAGCACTTCTCTTAATGTTCATACCCATATATTAATGCTACTCTCACTTTTGGTAGAGAACCTTCTCTTTTCAGATGGCCATGACCTTGGGATGACTCAGAAGGCATCATGTTGCTGGGAAGAAGTGACCGAAGACTGCTCAGCACTGCAGTTTTTCTATCACACCTTCCAAGGCTCAGGATCCATTGTGGAAGAGGTGGCTGAAAGAATGTAAGAGCCAAAGGAAGGGTAGGGCTCCTTACAACGTGCTCCTCCAGACACAAAATGGCCTGGATATCCATGACCTCACAGTGCCTGACACTACCTACACAAGATCATCATAATAGGAGGAAAAGATGATGACATCAAAATAAAAGAGACTGATTGAGAGGGGGAGGGGATATGATGGAGAATGAAGTTTCAAAGGGGAAAGTGGGGGGAGGGAGGGCATTACCATGGGATATTTCTTACCATCATGGAAGTTGTTAATAAAAAATTAATTAAAAAAAAGAAATTAGAAAAGTCAAAAGTAAACTAGTTAATGATTCACCTTATGGCCTGGGAAAAAGAATAAGGCAACCCAAAAATCAGTGGATGGGAAGAAATAATAAAGATTAGGGCAGAAATTCATGTAATAAAAACAAACAAAAAAATTCAAAGAATCAACGAAACATGGAGTTAGTTCTTTGAAAGGATAAACAAGAGTGATAAATGTTCAGCAAATCTAACTAAGAGAGATGAGACATAAATCAATAAAATTAGAGATGAAAAAGGTACCAGTACAGCAGATATAAAGAAATACAGAAACCCTAAAGATATATTTTAAGAACATATACTCCACTACAATTGAGAATCTGAAAGAAATGGATGGTATCATACATTTATATGACATACCAAAATTATATTAAGATGAGATAAATCATATAAATTCACCTATGTCAAGTATGGAGATCAAACCAGTTTTAAAAATCTCCACAGAAGGGGATATGATGGAGAATGGAGTTTCAAAGGGGAAAGTGGGGGGGGGGGAGGGAGGGTATCACCATGGGGTAATTTTTTATAATCATGTAAGTTGTTAATAAAAATTTGGGAAAAAAATCTTCACAGACACAGACACAGACACAGACAGACAGACAGACAGACAGACACACACACACATGTCCAGGCCCAGATGGATTCACCGGTGAATTTTTCCAGGCCTTCATGGAAGAACCAACACCAATGATTCACAAAATTTTCCATAAATACAAAGGGATGGAATATTATCAAACTCCTTGTGCAAAGCCAGCATTACCCTAATATCAAAAGCAGATAAAGACAGAACAAAAAATGTGAATTACAGACAAATTGCTCTCATGAACACAGATGCAATAATTCTCAACAAAATATTGGCAAACAGAATATAAGAATACAAGAATATATCAAGATCATTCACCAGAGTAAGTAGGCTTTATCAAACAGATGCAGGGATGGTCCAACATACTCAAAATGATAACTGCAGTACACTAAATAAATGGACTGAAGGACAAATATCACATGATCATCTCAACAGATGTAGAAAAAGAATTTGACAAATCCAACATCCCTCCCTTCATGGTAAAAGCCCAACAGAAACTGAATAGAAAGAACATATTGAAACATAATAAAGGCTGTTTATAATAAACCTATAGCCAATGGAATACTAAGCGAATAAAAACTTGAAGCTTTTCCACTGAAGTCAGGAACAAGACAAGAGTGTTAACTGTCCTCACTTTTATTTAATATACTACTGGAAGTCTTAGCTATCGCATTAAGGCAAGAGACACACATAAAATGGATACATACTGGAAAGGTGGAGATCACATTATCATTATTTGCAGATGATATGATTCTATACGTAAAGGACCCTAAAGACTCTACCAGAAACTGTTAGGGCTGATAAACACAGCAATGTAGTAAGATACAAAATGAACACACAGAAATCAGTAGCCTTCCTATATACTAACACAAACATGCTGAGGATGAAGTCAAGGTATCATTCCCATTCAAAATTGCCTCAATAAACAAACAAACAAAGTAATGTGGAGTAAACTGATCCAAGGAAGTGAAGGATCTCTACAATGAAAACTTCAAAACACTCAACACAGAAATTGCGGAAGGCACTAGAAAATGGAAGATATCCCATGTTCTTGGATTAGAAAAATCAATATTGTGAAAATGGCAATCTTACCAAAAGCAATCTACATATTTAATGCAAGTCCCATCAAAATTCTAATGACATTCTTCACAGAAATAGAAACTAAAATCCTAAAATTCATATGGAAGCAGAAAACCCCTTGAATATCCAAGACAGTTTTGAGCACCAAAAATAACATTGGCGGTATCACCATGCCTGATTTTAACCTATGTTACAGAGTCATAGTAATGAAAACAGCATGACATTGGTACAAAAAGACACACGTAGAACAATGGAACAAAATAGAGGACCAAGAAGTAAATCCAGGCAGCTACAGCCACCTTGTTTTCAACAAAAATGGCAAAAATGTTCACTGGAGAAAAGGCAGCCTCTTCAACAAATGGTGCTGGGAAAACTGGATATCTATAGATATAAGGATGAATATAGATCCTTCTCTCTCAATACACAAGAATCAAGACTAAATGGATCAAAGACCTTAAATATCAGATCTGAAACTGCAAAAGAAAAATATAGGGGACACCCTTCAACATATTGGCCAAAAACAATGATTTTCTGAATATAACCCTAGTTGCTTAGGAAATAAAACCACTAATCAACCACTGGGACCTCATGAAATTACAAAACTTTTGTATAGCAAAGTACACTGTGACAAGACCAAAGAGGCAATGTACAGAATGGGAGACAATCTTTGCCATGTATACATCTGACAGAGGATTAATATCCAGGCTATACAAAGAACTCAAAAAAACTAAGTAAGAGGGGCTGGAGGGATGGCTTAGCAGTTAAGGCATTTGTCTACAAAGCCAGAGGACCCAGGTTCAATTCCCCATGACCCACGAAAGCCATATTCACAAGGGGGCGCATGCGTCTGGAGTTTCTTTGTGGTAGCTGGAGCTCTGGCATGCCCATACTCTCTTCTCCCTCTCTTTCTCTCTGTCAAATAAATAAATAAAAATAAAATAAAATAAAACTAAAAAAGAAATCAAGCAATGGAATTAAAAAATGCTGCATGTGGTGGTGCACAGCTTTAATCCCAGTACTTAGAGGCAGAGATAGGAGGATTGCCGTGAGTTCGAGGCCACCCTGAGACTACATAGTGACTTCCAGGTCAGCCTGAGCTAGAGCAGGTCAGCCTGAGCTAGAGCAATACCCTATCTTGGAAAACCGGGGTGGGGGGCAGAAGCTATGGAACTAAATAGAGTTCTCAAAAGAAGAGGCATAGATGGCCAACAAAAACATCTTTAAAATGTTCTACATCCTTAGCCATCAAGGAAATGTAAATTAAAACTACTTTGAGATCCCATCTCACTCCTGTCAGATTGGATATCATCAAGAAAACAAATGACAAATGCTGATGACTGTTCAGAAGAAAAGGAACCCTTCCTTCTATAGTTAAGACAGATACACAAGGTGGTACATGAATCTAGAGTTCATTTGCAGTCACTGGAGGTCCTGGCACACCCATTCTTTATCTGTGTCTGTCTGCCTGTTTCTCTCTATATATCAAAAAAAGGGGGGGGGGCAGAATCCTTCTGATTGTTTCATCCAAGAAACTCACATCTCCATAAAAGACAGACAATATCTTAGGGTGAAAGGATGGAAAATGGCATTACTAGCAAGTGGGCCTAAGAAACAAGCAGGTGTTGCTACCTTAACATCAAACAAGACAGATTTCACAATGCAGAGTACTAACCACTATATGGTCATGACCAGGATAGATTTCAAATCAACATTAGTTAGGAAAGATAACTTACAATAGAATAGTTAGGTCACTTTATAGTGATTAAAGGAAAAATTTTACAGGAAGACATTAAAATTCTAAAAATATATCACCTGGGGGGTGGAGAGATGGCTTAGTGGTTAAGTGCTTGCTTGTGAAGCTTAAGGACGCTGGTTCAAGGCTCGATTCCCCAGTCCCCACGTAAGCCAGATGCACAAGGTGGTGCATGCATCTGGAGTTCGTTTGCAGTGCCTGGAGGCCCTGGTGTGCCCATTTTCTCTCTCTCTCTCTCTTTCCTTCTCTCTGTTGCTCTCAAATAAATAAAAAATAAACAAAAATTTTAAAAAATATGTCACCTAACATGGGGGCTCCAAATGTCATTAAACAAATACTACTAGACTTAAGGTCACAGATAACACCAAGCACCATTGTAGTGGATGACTTCAATCTCATCGACAGGTTATTCTGGTTAAAAAATAAACATAGAAGTGTATAGATTAAATGACATATAGAATAAATGGACCTAACAGATATCTATAGAATGTTCCAAGTATCTCTACAATGAAAACTTTAAAATAGTGAAGACAGAAATTATAGGAGACACAAGGAATTGGGAAGACATTGCACATTCTTGGATTGAAAGAATCAATACTGTAAAAATGTTCATCTTCCCAAAAGAAATTGATACATTTAAGGCAATACCCATCATAATTCCAATGACATTTTTCACTGATATGGAAAAGAACTGTAAAATTTATTTAGAAGCACAAAAAACTTCAAATAATGAAAACAATTCTGAGCAAAAATATAAGGGTGGCAGTATTCCCATTCCTGGTTTTAAGATATACTACAGAGCTATAGTAACAAAAACAGAATGGTACTGGCAGAAAAAAGACATGTAGATCAATGAAACAGAATAGAGTACCCAGATGTAACCCCAGGAAGCTTCACAATCTGATTTTGGATGAAAATGCCAAAAAAATTCATTGGAGAAAGGACAGTCCCTTTCACAAGTAGTTCTGGGAAAACTGGATGTCCATATGTAGAAGTATGAAAATACATCCTTATCATTCTCTGTGCATAAGAACCAAGCCCAAACAGATGAAATACCTTAATATGAGACCTGAAACTCTGAAACTTCTAGAGGAAAAAGTAGTGGGGGGTGGGGGGAAGACTTTAACACTGGCATAGGCAATGACTTTCTGAATAAACCCCCAGTTACTCACTACCTTAGAGATATTTGCTTACCCATGTTTATTAATCCTCTATTCACAATACTTGGAAATGGAACTGGCCTAGATATCCCTTAAGTAATAAATGGATAATAAATATGTGGCACATTTATACAATGGAGTTCTATTCAGCGGTAAAGAAAAATGAAATTATGAAACTTGCAGGGAAATGGATAGATCTGGAAATGATTATAACTAAGGGAGGTAACACAGGCCTAGAATTCCAAAAGCCAAATGTTCTTTCTTATATGTGGATCCTATATATAAATGTTTAGATTTGTTTGTGAATTGGAGTAAAAGTCAGTGGCAGAGGCCAGTAAGCTAGAAAGGGGTATAAGGGAGAGAGGAGAGGAGAGGACTAAAGGAGATAGTGTTGTATATACGTAAGTATATGTAAGTAGATGGAGTTGCAATGGCCTAAGTGAGGTCAGGGGAAAGGATTGAGTAAAGAAAGGTGGAAGGAGGGTTAATTAAAATTTAAGATGTTATAAATAGACCATATAAAAACCTACTTTTTAGGATGACAGCACACCCAGAAGAAGCCACAGATTGTTACTAGAAAAATTTCAGTGCCAGGGATGAGATAGCGTCCAGTGAATTTTTGGCCAAGGAGGTCCCTGATGTCCCCACAACATTACAGGCCATTGCCAAGGCTCTTGGTTTCCCACTAAAACTAGATGGTAAGACCCTACTGCTGAAGACACCACATGTTTGGTCTTCAGTTCACTGAGAAATCAAGCTGGATCTGAGCTGAGAATATCTGCCCTGTGGACTAGCTGATAGAAAAAATGGAAAAGCTATGCTATGGCCACACACACCTATAACCCGAGTCCTGTAGAGAGCAGACACTGAAAAATTGCTGAAGATTGATGGCCAGCAAGTCTGATGGAAAAATAGCTTCTCTGTGTTTAGCAAGTTTAACAATGAAGAAAAGTTACTGAGGGATGAAGATGCAGCTTCATAGGCAGAATGCTTCCTTAGTATGCATAGGTCTCTGGGATCAATCCCCAGCACTTCATAAAATTGGCCATAGTGGGGTATGCCCATTGACTATTCAGTAGTGACTGCCCCCACAGGAGTAGGGTTATAGGCACACTGAAGCCCACCTACAAGTTTACATGAGTGCCACAGAACTTGGAATAAATTAGTACATACTTTTGCAGTAAGCAAATTTACCCTATGTAGTATTCAACCTCAAATCACTGAGATAAACTTCCAAACCAGACACAATTATAGAAGGAAGAAGGGATTCGAAGCTTACAGATCCAGGGAAAGTTCCATAATGGCAGAAGAAGCTGGCATACTTTCACAGGCCTAGAGCAAGAAAAAAGCCAGAAGTCACATCAGCACCGTAAGCAAGCACACTTAGGACTCCAGGCAGAAAGAATTCAGTCACTTTGCACATCTTTAGCCTGGAATTCCAAATTTACCCCCACATCTTAGGGCTTAGTGGTTAAGGCATTTGCCTGCGAAGCCAAAGGACCCAGGCTCAATTCCCCAGGACCCACGTTAACCAGATGCACAAGGGGACAGATGCATCTGGAGTTTGTTTGCAGTGGCTGGGGGCCCTGACCTGCCCATTCTCTCTCCCCCTCTTTCTCTGTCAAATAAATAAATAATAACATATTTTAAATATATATATTAGAAAAGAAAATAGCAGCTTCAGTAAACCTAAAACTAGTCTCAGTGCCAGTAAATGTGAAACTTGCTTCAATTTTTCCAATTTAACACCTTATATCTCTCAGTCCCAAATCTTTAGCAAAGTACATCAGTCCGTTACAAACTTAACCTTGATCAAACTCTCTGGGCTTGGGCAATGGAATGCAGCTAGCCCTTATGTCAGTAGCCCAGTTCCAGCAAGGTTTTCTGCAGTCCTCCTAGAAAGTTCACAAGCCAAGCCTAAATATAGTTCTCTCTGCACTTAGTGTTATAATCCACACAAGAGAATTACAGACCATTATGCTTTTGTAGCCAATTGGGAGTCTTTTTTATTAAGCCAGCCACTGAGAGGGGGCTAATGGCAGAGAATGTTTTCAGTGCAGAAGCTCAGGGGTACGGCATTTTTAAAGGCAAAAGACCACAACACATGCCAGATGTAGGTCACGGTATCTTTGGAATTACAGGCATTTCATTCCCTATCCAGGAGCTATCTTGACTTTAAACACCTGGGCCACATTCAGGGTCATGGGAAGCTTTGAGAGTGTTAACAATGCAAACATGGCCCTCCTGGGGACTTGGCAACTAAAAGACACTCTAGCATATAAGAGTTTTAGCTTAGCTATTTTATTCCCTCAATAAATGGAGTCAGAGCAGGATGGTATTACCTTAGCTATTTCATTCCCCCATTTCATTTAGGGAACTTCAAATCCTTGACTATGGCCAAGAGATAAATACTGAGTTCTAAGATTAAGGCCCCACCACAAATAGCATGGGGCCAGCCAGGCCACAGAATACGCTGGTATCCCTGGAGAAGTATTTGTACTTTTTTTTTTTTTGGTTTTTCAAGGTAGGGTCTCTCTCTTGCCCAGGCTGACCTGGAATTCACTATGTAGTCTCAGGGTGGCTTTGAACTCACAGTGATCCAGATACCTCTGCCTCCTGAGTGCTGGGATTAAAGGCGTGCGCCACCATACCCAGCTATTTGCACTTCTCTTAAATTATGAATTATTAAGTTTATTTAGGGGCATATCACAAACTGTGGGGTTTATTTATGGGGGATTGGGATTTAAGAGAAAGTGAGGCCTTTAAAGAGAGATAAGCCACAAAGGCTTGGAAGGTAAGAGAAACCGAAGCCTTCAAGAAAGAATGAAGTAGAGCTGCATGCATGTGGAGGATACAGCTTAGAAGTAGGGAGACTTAGGAAGAACACACATGGCATGTCATGTGCTTTCCTGTGGAGGACAGTTAACAGGACAAACAGAAAGGCAAAAGGAAGAAACAAGAGGGAAAAACAGAAACCAAGAAATTCAGAGGAGAAATGAGTAATGAGGAGACTTACACTCATGGTTAGCCCGAGTTTAAGGAAACTATACAGGTTGCAGGTCTATAGTTAGATAAAGCACCCACATGGTAAATCTAGACTGAAAGGGAAATAGACCTGTGGAAGATTCAGTGACCACAGGAAAACCATACATATAATTTAAGTGAGAAGTTACCCCATACTATAAAACAGAGGGAAGCAGAAGAGTTTCCCCAGACCAAGAAATTTTTCTATGCTCTCCCCCACACTGGGCAGAATGAGGTGGAGCCAGTGACAAGAAGAAGACGGCAGCCCTTCTGTAATGGGGTGCTAGGGGTCCAGGAAAGTTCTTGAACACCAAAGCCTAGGTTTGTTGATAAATTTTTTTGCTTTCTTAGAAATTTGGAAAGCGTACTCCCTGATGGTTTCCAGGGCCCAAACTCAGATCAGAGTTCTGCCCTCCCATGGCACCCGAGCTCCTGACCAGACTTGGAAGAGAAGATGGACAGAGCCACCAGACAAATGGTGAAGGCAGGTCTTGGGGGGACCAGAAAGGATGCTGGGGTAGAGCCTAATCAGCTCTAGGGCCATTCCAAGTAGACCCCATGTGTACTCGGAGCACACAGGACTGCTCCATGCATATTCGGAGCCGACAGGACTGCTGCACGTGTATTTGGGGGCCCACAGGACTGCTCCATGTGTATTCGGAGTTGCTCCATGTGTGTTTGGAGCTGACTGGGGGCTCCACATGCATTCAGAGCTTAAAGGTAAAGCTTTACAGAGGCCCAACAGGGGGCCATTAAGAGGCATTTACATAGTGACAGCCAGGGGAGGGGAGATGGAGATAAAATTAAACTTTTGGCTGTTTACTTTTCCTTGAGTGGATAATGGGAAGATAAATTCTCTTCCTTTTGTTTACTAATGGCTTGTTGAGAGGGGATTAAAGCTGTTCCCCACATGGTCTAATAACTCCAAGGTCAAATCTGGCTATCTGTGAGGTTGTAAGTTTTATGGTCCAAAAGAATTTTTCCACGGTTTCAGTGGACTATAAATCCTTTACTTATGTTGAAGTCTTATGATAAGGTGGTAAGGAGTATTTTCAGACATTGTTCCCCCACACAGACTGGCTGATGCATTCATGACCCCACTGAGTAAATAAAGGGAGAAAGACCAGAAAAGTATGTAAATAAGCAGAGATGGATCTTCAGAAGACTTGAGTGGAAGATAAAATGCTATTGAACATCAGCCACAATAAGGTTGATTAGAAAAGGGTAATTGTCACAAAACTTAACAGCTAGGTAATATGTGTTTAATGTTGGGTCAGGGGGTTGCACAAATAATGAGGCAGAGACTGCTCCAGCTCAACAAAAACCCAAAAAAAGTTTATTGCAGCCAAGGCATGACAAAGCTGATTGATCAGGGACACAGCCAGACTCAGGAGCTGGAACTGCGACCCCGAAGGAGTGGCTCACAGGCTTTTTAAAGAAAAATCACAACCAGGAAAAACACAACCAGGTACTAGGCAAACAACGTACAGCTAGGGGAGGAGTAGGGTGACCTTTAACAGGATTGCTGGGTCCAAGATGGAGAAATACATTGTAACCACGTAACTGTTGTTAAGGAACTAGTTGTTTTTGGTTTTAGGATGTTGGCAAATATAGCGGGTATTCAGAGAGGGGATCTGACTTTTGATTGGTTAGCTCAGCTACAGGGACATATCGTTAACAAAAGTACATGAACAATATGGAGAATGTTTAACAAAATGGAATTCCTATGGTCAGCTTACAAAATGAAGTTTCTATGGTTAGCTTAGTCCTTTCATTTAAAAGATTCTTTTTCCTTTTACTGTAGTTTTGTTCTCACGGAACACAAAACTTTTAATTACACAGATACATGGATAAAAGGTTATCTTGGATCTGCCAAGTATGGTACCTTTCTTTGTTATTTCCTATTAAATTATTTAAAAGAGACCAAAAGATCCTAACTGGTTTTTTTTAAATAAAAAAAAAAAATCTCTGGGAATTACAACCCAGAGCAACAGATGTCTCAGTTGGACACAGAGATACCAGGTTACATACAGACAGCAAAATGATTATTCTGTGTGGCAAATATAGCCCAAGATTATTAGGCTCTGGACAGACAGCAATCCATTCTCCTTAACTGTTGAAGATGAAAGTCTAATAACACAGGTGTAGCTCTTAGGAACTTCAGTTAGTTCCTTTTTGTATGCTGGACAGGCACAGAGACCACTCTTCAGAAAAAAAAAGGGTGCTTATCAGAGCCACTAAGGACTTAATTCCCTGGATTATATTAAGTCTATTAGCCCCCATAGCCTGGCTATTACGTTATACAACCTTTCTGTATGTAGCAAGACATTTACAAGTGATACAGACAAATATTATATCCAAGGTCAAAAATGGCAATTACAGGTGAGAGAAACAAGTTTTGTCTATAAAGATACATTAACTTAGAATAAAAAGTTAACTAAAATTAAGAGACTAATAAATAAAAGTACTCTATTTACTTAGTACAGGCAAAAGACCTGGAGATATGAAAGGATGTCAAACTACAGAGATTAAAGGTTTGATTATTTTTGTCAAGTTTTATATAACCATAAAGTTATGAGCTTTGTATTGGAAAATGGAATGTGAAAGGAATGGGATGATCCCTCTCTGCAATGCAGGTGTTTACTGTTAACTAAGGAATGGATGATCCCTCTGTGCAATGTACCATGACCTCTTTGTATCTCTGTTTCTAGATGTCTTTGTGATTACATAGCATAGAACGTTTCTAGCCTTACTTTCGCATATGTGACCTATGTAACCTTGTGAAGTAATTTTGTGGTTTAACTCTCAATCCTGTTCCTACTACAAACATCATGTGGTTATTTCCAATACAAGCTGACACTCCAAACATAAGGGCTGCATCTTGAAATCCCGAACTCTGGGATGCAGACCTGGTGTGCCAGCTTTCCTCTTTTTCTTTCTTTCTACTCAATAAAACTTTGCCTCACATTCCGTGAGTCGATGGTCTTACTTGTGGAACACCAGACCACAACATCTTGGGGGCTCACCCCGGATCCACATTTCAAGACGTCCTTTCCCCCAACCCTGGGACAAATGAACCAGGGAAGGACCCCTAGTCTTGACCCAAGAATCATATCTCCATCTGTCCTGGTTTTGGAGTTGGTAGCAAGCCACTGACAGGGAACTTTTGCCCAGGACTGCAGGTCCCCTCCTTTATTCTGGTTTTCTGGTTTTGCTCGCTTGTTTGGGTCCAAGAGGGAAGCTGGACGCAGCATTAATTCCCATGGACGAGGGATCGAGGAGCCGCCCCTGAGCCCCTGGCTCTGTTCGGAGATTTCCAACGGAGATCTGTTTCTGGTTCGGTTTAACAGCACCTCTGTTTCTGATTCACTTTCGGTTTGACAGTGTGCCTGTTTCTGGTTCAGGTTTTAACAGCATGTCAGTTTCTGGTTCAGTTTCGGTTTGGCAGTCATGTGGCAGTGTCAGCAGAGCTGTTGTTGCTAGCATGTTTGTATTTGGTGTTGTGTTCATTTGTCTTGTCCTCGTCTTTGAAGATAGGGGTCAAAATCATTCTGTTGAAAAATCTCCTTTAAGACTGGTTAAAAAGCACTTTGAAGATCTTCAGGGGGAAAAAAGATAAACAGTAAAATGAGCTAGGCCTATTATCCTAGCTACTTGGGAAGCTGAGACAGGAGGATCTCTAATTTAAGGTTGTAATGTGATAGCCTGACTCCACATTTTAAACTATGTGACTTGGGCTGGAGGGATGGCTTAGTGGTTAAGGCGTTTGCCTGCAAAGCCAAAGGACCCAGGTTCAATTCCCCAAGACCCACGTTAGCCAGATGCACAAGGAAGGGGCTACACGTGTCTGGAGTTTGTTTGCAGGGGCTGGAGGCCCTGGTGCACCCATTCTCTATGTATATCAAATAAATAAATAAAATATGTTTAAACCATGTGACTTTTAAATTGCTTGGTAAAAATAAGTAAATAATTTTAATTTGAACTGTGCCTCATATTTCCTCTTTTGTTTGGGCTTCAAACAAGTAAGATATTGTTCACAGACACCTTTTGGTTTCTTTATTAATCCAAACAGTCCAACAGGTCTCTCCTAAAGCTTTTGTTGGCATTTGATTTATTTCAAGTTTTTTTTTTTTTTTTGTCTTTATAAGTAAGATTTAACTAAAGCCTATGGTGAGCTAAAATTTTATGTAAACAAAGCCATATTTTGTTACATAATCTCATAAATATAATTACTGAGTTTATGTTCTAGGTCAACTTCAACTTACGTAGAGGATTACTAAAAACATCAAAATTCTCTCTTGAGGTGGTGACTCAGAATTTGCCAGGTATTTTAAAAGATTGTAATGTCCTGTTACCTAAGAGGAGGAGGCAACTGGCCCGAGTTCTAGGTCAGCCTGCCTCAAGACAAAAACAGAGTTTGCCTTAGTTACTTCTAATAAAAGCATTTCCAAATGTGTTAAAGGTATTGATAAAGATGATCCCCAAAATGGTTGTCATGTTTTGCCTGAATTCATAGAAAGTGTATTTCATAGAGTTTAATAATAGGAGCTATCTCAAATCAGTGGGTTATATAAAACCTGAAGGTGTATCTACTGGTATTATAAAGCAAGCCTGGTTGTCTGGTAGAGACTTTTTGGTGACTAAAGAATACTAAGGAAGGCTTTTTTCTCTACAACTTTCCAATAGTGAAATGGATAACTCGTTGAAGCCAGACTAGTTGCTTTTTGTCAGTAGGTAATAAGATTAATCAATTTGGTATAGTTTTTCTTAATAGTCTTATAAGAAAGATGGTTATGGGTTGAGCTGAGATGACTGAAGGAACTGGGAAGTTATTTTTCAATTTTGGACATAGAATTCTTGTTAAAAATGCATTTGGAATGAAACTTACATCAGAATGTTAAAGCATATGGATGAAAATGTGCATATGTAGAAAGGATGTAAGAGACCTAAAAAGAAACAAATTTTGCCTAAAATTAATTTTCTTTTAGAAGGAACAGAAAGCTAATTTTCAGGCTAAACTTAAACACCATGCCTAGGGTTAAAGCTTTTTCAACTGTTTACATACTTTTAAAGATGCTCTAAAAATTTTACATAGGGACATAGACAATGTAAATTCAGATTACATTAGACACAGGTGATGTCCTATGCTAGGTGGGTCACAAAGTCATAAGCACAGATGTAATTCATATTCTTTGGAAGTTTAACCAGGTTAGACATAGACAAGACCCAATCACCTTATGTATTACAAATCGGTAAAATAAATTTCCTAGGTAAAAACAAACAACTTCAGAGTAAGACAAGGAATGTTAAGATGCTTAGCTCTGCTCTGTTGTTTCCTTTTGCTCTTGCTTACTGTTATATGCTATTTAAAGTCATGGCAAGCTGGACACCCCCTTTATGTCAGACCTCATGCAAGTTTAAGCCATGTGTCCCTGACCCTGTCCAGAGACAAAATGGCCAATTGTCTCTGACAAGAAAAAGGGAATGACAAATGACATATAACTTTGTTTCTCTTTATAGTTTTTTTCTCTTTTGAACACCTAAAGTCACATCTATTAGATGAAATTTCTCAGTAGATAAAAAGTTAAATAGGTAAACTGAGTCAAGGCACTTGATCATTTTACAAACTCCTTACCTAAGGCAAACACCAGACTTACCTAAAATGTATATCAGGACATAAACAGATGATTAAAAAAAAATAAAAGGCATCAAGTAAATGATGGCTTAGTGGTTAAGGTGCTTATCTAGGAAACCTAAAGACCTAGGCTCGATTCCCATGCACCCCCATTCTTATTTCTCAACCTGAATTTGATTTTAAGCAGACAGTCTTCTATAGCGATCAGCCCACATGGGATGATTGTCAGCAACTCTTGCAGACCCTCTGCATGACCACAGAGGAACATGAGAAAATGTGAAAGGAAGCCAAGAAACTATTGTTGGGAGCAACTGGCTGCCTCAGGGAGAACCCTAATGTTATTGCTGAGTCTTCCCTTCCCCGTGACCAGACTGGGATCCCAACACCACTAAAGGTAGGGTGCCCCTTAACCTCTTTTGCTGGACTCTGGTGATGGGTGGTCTCCAGAGAGCTGCTTGCTCAGCACCCTACAAATTTGTCTAAGGTGAATGAAGTGACCCAAGGGCCCACAGACTCCCCCACTGCTTTCCTAGAAAGGCTGCAAGGAAGCATATAGGACATACCACCCCCCCCCATTGGTCCTGAGGCCCCTGAGAATAGGCGAGCTATTAACATTGTGTTTGTAACTCAGTCTGCACCAGATATTAGAAAGGAGATTCAGAGAATAGAAGGCTTTGAGGGTAAACTTCTTTCAGAGTTGACAGAGATTGCTGCCAGGGTATATAATAATAAGATACTCCAGAAGACAGATAGGCTAAGAAAATGGCTAAGGTTCTGGTGGCGACCTTCCAGAAGGCACAAGGCCCCACGAGCCCTTATACTTTGCTCAGTATGATGCCATCTGAAAGGCAAATATATACTGTGCTGGACCTAAAAGATGCTTCTTTAGTATCCCATTGGCAAAGGGAAGTCAACCCTTTTTTTTTTTTTTTTGCCTTTGAATGGACAGACCTGGAACAAGGCCTCAGTGGGCAACTAGGCTTCCACAGGGATTTAAAAATTCCCCTACCCTTTGATGAGGCTCTTCATAGAGACTAGCAGGCCTTTTGCAAGGAAACACCTGAGGCAACTCTCCTATGATACATAGACGACCACCTCCTAGCTGCAACCATGGAGGAGGAATGCTTCTCTGCCACACAGCATCTCCTGGACAACTTACAACATCTGGGCTATCTACCGTGTATCAGCCAGGAAGGCTCAACTGTGTCTGTGTAAGGCAACCTACTTGGGACATGAACTCCAAGGAGGTAAGAGTATGCTGTCGGCCTCTGGGATTTAGGCCATCACTCAAATCCCCACTAAGAGACGGATCCGAGAATTCCTCAGAGCTGTAGGGCATTGCAGAATTTGGATCCCAAGGTTTAATGAATTAGCCAAGCCTCAATGTGAGGCCATGAGAGAAAGATTTGAATTGAACTGAAAATGAGAAACAAGCATTCTGAGAACTAAAGTCAGCTCTGACATCAGCCCCTGCCCTGGCGCTTTCAGACTTAACCAAATCCTTCCACTTGTACATGGATGAAAAGAAGGGGTGTCCTAACTCAAAGACTGGGGTCATGGCATTGCCCAGTGGCCTTCTTGATTAAAAACGTAGACCCAGTAGCCACTGGTTGGCTCCCTTGTCTCCGGGCTATTGCAGCTGCTGCTGCTATTCTGACAGAAGATGCTGACAAATTAACCTTGGGCCAAACTTTATCAATTATGTTTCCACATATGACACAGACACTTTTTAAAAAATTTTTTGTTCATTTTATTTATTTATTTGAGAGTGACAGAGAGAGAAAGAGGCAGATAGAGATTGAGAGAGAGAGAGAGAGAGGGCTTCCAGCCACTGCAAATGAACTCCAGACGCGTGCGCCCCTTTGTGCATCTGGCTAACGTGGGTCCTGGAGAATCGAGCCTTGAACCGGGGTCCTTAGGCTTCACAGGCAAGTGCTTAACCGCTAAGCCATCTCCCCAGCCCCAGAGACACTTTTAAAGAGCCCCCAGACCGATGGCTCTCCACTATCAGGCCTTACTCTTAGATCAACCAATGATACAGTTTCGCCAAACCAAGGCTTTGAACCCAGCCTCCCTGCTGCCAGAAACTGATGGGGCATTGACCCCTCTGCATGACTGCCTAGAGATCCCCTCCACCTTCCACGGACTCCGCCCAGACCTGACAGATGTGGCTTGGCCGGACCCTGATCTGGTCATGTATTCTGATGGCAGCAGCTTTGTCATGGATGGAATCAGGTATGCAGGGGCGGCTGTGATGACTGTGGAAGAAACCCTGTGGGCTGAGGGCCTACCTCGGGGTTTATCAGCTCAGAGAGCTGAACTGATAGCACTGACCAAGGCTCTGATATTGGGAAAAAACAAGACAGTAAATATCTACCCAGACAGCCGTTATGCCTTTGCCACAGCACATGTACATGGGGCCATGTACTTGGAGTGAGGGCAGAAGGTAAAGACATTAAAAATAAAAATAAAAATTTGGACTTATTGGCTGCCATTTGGACACCTGCTAAAGCAGCCATAATCCATTGTCTGGGTCATCAGAAAGGGGAGACCACAGAAACAAGAAATCTGTGACTCTGAGCCTGAGCCCTTTGGACAATATATAACTACCTTATTTCAGGAGACAGCTGCCTGTACTTACTCTTATTTGACAGAACCCTACACTCGTGGATGTCAATCTCTTCCCTCCCTAAGCACAAGAGAATTCAGACAAAGGATTGTAAAAGGTATGTAAATCCAGCACAATCTGACTTCAGGGCCTCTGTCAGGTTTTTGGCATTAGCCAGCAGAGGTCCACGTGTGAATAAAGACTCTTTCTCTCTCTCTCTCTGAAGAGATTTTGCCTGATTATTCTCTTTGACTTACTAATTCCTATAACACCATGAGCTACAAACCCTGTCTCATGCCTATAAATGCCACCTGTTTTGGACTCATATTTCTGTGTGTCCTCAGTGATATCTCTGTCACTCTGAAAGATGTTTTGAAGACTTGGCAAGGGACATTGGTAGCCCCTCACATCATGTGGATGGTTAAGTCGGGACACATGATTGAAGGAGCAACTGTGTGATCTGTGAGTGAGAATGCTAAAGACCCTGCCCATCCATTTCCTCAGTTGGTAGAATTCATTTGCTCTTGTTGAAACTCCTGCGTGTTCTAAGAATAGGTCTGATTCCATTCCTTCCTGATGCAATGGGAGTCTCTCCCATCCAGATCACTTCTTCCTGCTCATGCCAGCAACAAACCCAACATGAGAGGGAGAACTGTGGTGTTAGATCCATGACTACACCCTACCATGCCTCAGTTTTCCCATCCAAACCATTCCTTCCCATCAAGGAGTCTGAGAATTAGAGCTGGTCTGGAGCCACTGATCATATACATAAGTCTACAGGTTGGAAACAGGATTCCAGAGCAAGATTTACAGGCCTACACCACCAGGCTTGGCTTGGAGGTGAGATCTGAACCCAGGTGTAGGCCACTTCATCTATTTCATCCTAACAGGACACTAAGGGTGAATCAGACAAGAAATTAGTGACACAGATAGTGATATAGACGCGCATAGACTGAAGAGATGGCAAAAGGATAAGAGTGTTTCCACTGCATGGATGAGGGACCAATGGGACCTACGGCTGATCTAGTTCAATTACCCATCCAGCACCCATGTAAACAGCTGGGCTTTGTCACACATGTCTATAACCCCAGTCCTGTGGGGAGCAGAGATGGGAGAATCACTGGGGCTTGTAGTAAAGCAGCAAGCTCTGCAGTCAGTAAGAGACTCCACCTCAAGGAAAAACAGGTGGGACAGGGATGGGGAAGGACATCCAATAATCTCCTCTGGCCTCCACAGGCATACACACACACATATATAGAACCCAAACACAACCCCCACACATGTACAACTCATGACACATACAGCATAAATATACACACAAAGAAAAAGACAGACTGCCTAAAAAGAGTGAAAAAGTGTACAATAGCTAAGGTTGGGGCCTGAAAATATACAACCCAGCACTTAGGAGACTGATGCAGGAGGATGGCTATAAGCTTAAGACCAGCCTGGGCTACACAATGAAATGCTAACCCTTGAAAGCAAACACAGGGCAGAGTATGGGGTAACAGGAAGAGGGACGGATATGCAGAGACACAGCAACAGTGAAAGAACAAGGTGATGCTGCACACCCACTCACCAGTGGGATGCAGTCCCTAGTTTCATGGCCTATAAATTTCCCAAGAGCCCACTGTGTGTCCTGTGACTCTGTTACCAACACTGACTCAAGGGCTGAGCATATGCCTCAGTCTTGCAAAGTCTGTGGGCCAGGTTTCATTCCCCAGCAACCACATAAAGTTGGATGCAATGTGGATTGTGCTTCTAAGATCCCAGTGGTCCTAGGCCGATGGGAAGCAGAGCCAGGAGAATCCAAAGCTCTCAGGGAGGAGGCCCTGTCTCACTGTTGAGGTTTTCTTCTGAACTCTACATGCACACATACATACTTACAATTAAATTATTTTTTTTTAAGTGGCAACTTAAGAAAAATCCTTAAAGTCTGGTGTTTTGAAGACCCTCCTAATGGTGGGAACAAAAGGAGGACACCTCTGCCCTACCTACATAACTACAGAGCATTTGCTTCATGTCCCCCAAACTGATGGTTTGTTACCTTTCCCAAGGTAGTGCGAGACCTGAGAGAGGAGGAGGAGGAAACCTGCACCTCCTCTTGATGTTCTATGAGGCTTGGGCTCTTTGGTGGTTTGATTCTGGTGTCCTTCATAAACTTAGGTATTCTGAATGCTAAATTCCCAGCTGATGGAGATTTGGGAATTAATGCCTCCTGGAGGCAGTGTATTGTTGGGAGCAGGCTTATGGGTATTGTAGACAGTTTCCCCTTGCCAGTGTTTGGTATACTCTCCTGTTCCTACTGTCCACCTTATGTTGTCCCTGAGGTGATGTCCACCCTCTGCTCATGCCAGCATTTTCCCCTGTCATCATGAAGCTTCCCCTCAAGTCTGTAAGCCAAAATACCCATTTTCTTCCCCAAAAGCTGCTCTTGGTTGGGTGATTTCTGCCAGCAATGTGAACCTGACTGCAACAGGTTCTAACCATGGTCTGCTTGTCTGTCTATGCCCCTTGTTACCTGTTTCTGTTTCTCACCATTTCTGTACTTCTTTCTCTTAAGACTCTGGATATATGCACCTGGGATTTCCTAGCCATCATATTGTGCTCAAAGGCTCTGGCTGGGAACAAGAACCACATAGGACATATATATTCAGTGCCTCTGCATAATCCCTACCTCCAGACCCACCCACTAGGAACTGCATGCAGAAGGCAGAAGTCCAGCCAGGGAGTCAAAAGGATTAACAGAGCCTGAACCCTGAAGGTTCATATCTATATGTCTATAATCCCAGGCACATGAGAAGCCAAGGCAGAAGTCTGCATAGTGCAAGACCAGCCTAGGCTACAGAGTGAGACCATGTGTCATGCCTCAAAGTAAAAAAAAAAAAAAGGAATGTGGTTCAGTGACAGAACTTCTTAAGCATTCACAAATCTCTACCTTTGTTCACACATACACACAAGGGGGGGGGGAAAGAGGGGGAGAGGGGGAGAGGGAGAGAGGGAGAGAGGGGGAGAGATGGTGAGAGACACAAAGATACCAGGGAAAGACTGGCCAGCAACAGTAGAAACACAAGGAGAGCAGAGCTAAAACAGCTGGTTTACACGAGTTAAGAGATAATCACAAAGATTCAGAAATGGCGAGATCACAGAGATTCAGATATAGAAAGACACACAAACCCAGAGGTCCACAGGGAAGCCAAGGCTGGAGGGGATCAAGAACCCTGACTTGGCCTCCCAGGGCTTGAGTCCAGGAAATATCGAAGCAGATGGCAAAAGTTCCTCAAAGCCACCCAACAAAAGTCTCTTCAGTTCAGCTTGCCTCAGCGTGCCTTAAGAAACCACCTTCCTGTTACCCAACACTCCATGGCCACTGTCCCCATCTTCAATCCACCCTGCCGCCATACTCCTCCACATGGAATGTATGCAAGGTATACCAGACAGCTTTAGCTTCACTGAGATTAACATTTAGATCAGGCACAGTTATGGAAGAAAGGATATGTATTGAAGTTTACAGATCTACGAGAAGTTTCATAATGGCAGAAGAAGCTGGCCTGTTGTCACAGGTCCAAGCAGAGAGACAGACAAGCCACATGCCACACCACAAAAGCAAACGCATTTCAGGAACTGCTCATGTCACATTTTAGCAAGGGCTCTTGGAACCGTGTGTATTTATGTACATTTTATGTATTTTTTACGTGTTTAAAATCAATACCAAGAGTGTTAAGACATAGTCATATTTTTAATTTAGGGACAAAATAAATCATGACCTTGAAGAGCAGGGTTTTTTTTTTTTTAAGTCAACTCTGTTTAAAAGTATCATAGTCTTTTTTAGGCATCTTCTATTGTTTTAATGTAAAGCAGCTGTATTTTCTTTTTTAAGATTGTTAATGTGTTTGATAATAGCAGCTTTATTAACCTAAAATCAGTTTTACTGCTTGCAATTTTAACTTGAGTTTTTTAAATTTTTTAAATTTATAATCTTAAATCTTCAGTTTAATACTTTTAGCCAAGCATATCAGTCTATTGGCTTATCACTCCAGAAGGCCTCTTCACTTATAAGTACCAAGTTTTGTCTGTTTATCTAAAACAAAAGGTTTAAAAGACTAAAATCTATATGATTAGATTTATCTCACTCCACTCAGTACCAACTTCTACAGCAGACAGCTTTAAGTTCACTGAGATGAACTTTTGGATCAGGCATAGTTATGGGAGAAAGGATATTTATTGAAGTTTATAGACCTAGAGTAAGTTCTATAATGGCAAAGAAGCTGGCCTATTTTTATAGGTCCAAACAGAGAGAGAGAAAAAGCCACAAGCCAAAAAGCTACACCACAAAAGCAGACCCATTTTAGCACTTTGTTTATCTGTAGAATTTTTTTTAAAGCTTAATCTACAAGAGTGATTTTTTTGTTATTTTTATTTATTTATTTGAGAGCGACAGACAGAGAAAGAGGCAGATAGAGAGAGAGAGAGAATGGGCACGCCAGGGCCTCCAGCCACTGCAAACGAACTCCAGATGTGTGCGCCCCCTTGTGCATTTGGCTAACGTGGGTCCTGGGGAGTCGAGCCTCGAACCAGGATCCTTAGGCTTCACAGGCAAGTGCTTAACCGCTAAGCCATCTCTCCAGCCCTATCTGTAGGATTTTAAATCTATCACCACACCTTAGGGCAGGACCTTAAGATATGTACAGTGACACCTCCTCCACGCAGGTGGCTATAGATCTAAATTACAAACTTAAACTTCTGATCATATTGGAGGCCATCTATTTGAACTACCATACAAGGGCTCTAGTACCTCCTGCCCACACAGAAAACACCACAACTCCCATGTGACACTGCTACTCCCTGAGTGTCTCAATATGTACAGCCTCAAGGGAACCCACAGACTACCATAGCACTAAACACCCTGATGTCTTCCTGAACCCGTATGTCTGGCACCTAAAGCTTGCTGATGGGACTCAGGTTCAATATAAGCAGACTATATGTACATGGCCTGAGAATCAGGGCCTGATTGGGTTTACCTAAGAATACCAGAGTCTAAGACAGCACAGAAGACAAATAGATGGAAGTTGTGGTTAGCTGGCAGACTGAACAGAACATATTATCACAGCAACAGATACGAGACTGTACAGATACCTATTTGAAATGTCCAGGAAACAACATAGAAAGGCTCAGGAGTTTGGTGTTATAGGATCCTGTGGTATAGAACCCAGGACCCAAATGGGAAAGACAAGGGGGATCCAGGAGACACTGTGCTATGGTGGAGATATAGGAGTTAGTTTACCTCCCCTGGCTAAGGAATTCAGTCCACAAAAGCATCATTTTTGGCTTCCTGGGCATAAAGTACTCTGCCTTAATCTCTCCACAGAAGCTGTTATAGCATACAGCACAAATTTTCATTTACAGACCTGGAAAAGGAGTAAGACCATATTCAAAAGTAATTTACACTTAGGACTTAAGTAAGCATGGTTAATCACTACTTTAATATTACCTGAAATATCATTGTATAAAAGAAATATTCTCTGTATGTTGGCAAACTTCACAGCAAAAGTTGCTAATTCTGCCGGAATGCTACACTCTTACAGACCAGGCAGATGCCAAACTGAAGGGCTTATTTTCCTTTCCATGTCCCCTGAATTTTCCTTTCATTCCTTTCTTCTTTCTCTTGACCATGCCAATACACATGAGATATCCTCTAACTTCTCCATCAGGTCTGGCCTCCATGCTTAGATCCCCTCCAAAGCTCTTCTTTCAGACCATGTTCACTCCAATTTCCTGCTTCTTTCCACTTAGTCCTGACTGCTACAGACTGTGTGTTACCTCCCTCTGACTCTTACCTCCTCCTGCAGAACCTCACTTGGTCCCTCACATTAATCTCATCCTGCTGGATGTCACTTCCATCAGTGCCTCACCTCCTCCAGAGTCCCTAGCCTCCAACCCTCAGTCAATGACCACCTTTAGAAGGTGCTCAGTTCTCCCTCACACCATGCTTTCTTCTCCTTACACCTGCCATGCCTGTCTTCCTGGCACAGGTTCTTCTCCCACAGACCATTTAGTCTCTCATCCATCCTCACACACTAGGGACCTTCGACAACTGATGTCACACATCCTCTGGAGGCACCTCTGAGCCCAGTGAAGAAAGTTTTCTGGAGTACTGCCATAGCCAAGCCATGGTGTTGCCTGCCCCATGGTGGCAGCCAGTGCATGATTAAGCCCTGCGCTCCTGAAGTCAGCACTGCTTCCCATACATTGAGGCAAGCACCACACTCCACATCTCTTCTTGGCTTGTGGTCACAGAAGGGACAGTGGTGGGCTCAAAAGTAGCACAGGCCTCTCCAATGCAATTATTCTTGCCTTGCTGTGCCCATCACACAGCTCAGCAGGGAGTGCCATCATTCCATTTTCCAGAAGAGCAAAGCGAGTCTCAAGAGAGGACCTGGCTTCTCTGAGGTCAACATAGAGAAGTAAAATAGGAATGGAGACAAGGGCTCTGTCCATATCAACCTTAGTTACTATCACTGAACTTTAAGCATTTGGTTTCTGTTTACATCAGGTTGAGTCTGACTACGTTAAGCAGGCTGAGCTTGAGCACACTATATAGCCCAGAAGTCTTTAACTTGTCATACTTCCTCCTTCCTAATCTTTGTCAGAAGCTGGGGTGACAGGAATGTACCACCATGCCTGGTTTGCAAGTGAGATGTGAACCCAAGTCTAGGCCACATCTCCTATTTCATTTATTTACTTATTTATTTTATTAGAGAGAGAGAGAGAATGGGCATGCCGGGGCCTCCAGCCACTACAAACGAACTCCAGATGCATGTGCCCCTTGTTCATCTGGCTTATGTGGGTCCTGGAGAATCTAACCAGGATCCTTTGGCTTTTCAGGCAAAGGTCTTAACTGCTAAGCCATCTCTCCAGCCCCACATCCCCTATTTCAAATTAACACAGTACTGGGGAGGGTATCAAAAATAATGAGGCTTGAAGGAATGAGGTGTCTGGGCACAGCTGCTCCTGGAATCCTGCATTACAAATTAACCATCCACAAGTGTGGGGTCCAGGCCAAAGTATCTTCCCAGCCCATGATTCAACTGCCAATTTCAATGGCAGACTGTTGAAGACATAGAAAGTGACAAAGATAGAGAGACTAAAGAGGACGTGTGTATGCCAGATAGAGGTCAACATATATAAATCCACAGGCTTAGCAAGCTGAGCATTAAGATAGCATTACAGCTGGACAGCCAGATACAGTTAACACTGAGCCCATAGGGAAATTCACCCCCACAATTCTGTTTCTCTACAACTACTCCTGGTATACCATCACTATAAGAGTTCTATAGAAAAAGAGAATGGATATAATGAATATTATTACAAGGGGGATTTGTTAGACTGGTTTACAGGCTATGAGCTGGGCAGTCCAACAACGAGAATCTTGGGAACTCTGTGGCTGCTCTCAGGTGCATGAGGCTGGATGACTCAGCAATCCCAATCTGGCACTGGAGGCCTAGAGGATTCCTGGGAACTGCTGGCCTTCGGTCCATGTTGGAAGGCTGAAGAAGCTGGGTTCAGATGTCCATGAAGGACAGCAGCAACAGGGTAGATGCATATAACAGTGAGTAGCAAAGGCAGCTAGGCCAAAGGCCATTTTCTTTTTTTTTAATACAGTCTGTCACTTGAAGGGCTGGCCACTCTGAAGGCCACTCAAGAGGTGTGTCTCTTAATGCCTGATCTGGTCAAGTTGACAAAGGTATTAACTTGTCACACATGTATATAACATTATACTTCCTTATCACTCCCTTCTCCCACAGCACTGTCCCTGTCTGGCTGGATCCCTTTCTTCCCCCAAATAATGTCAACCTAGCATTCCTGTCCCACCTATACCATGAATTGTGAATTCAATTTTTTAATATTTCCTTTTCATTTTAAAAGCAAAAGAAGTAGATGAAATTCCTCCTGCCTGAAGCTCTACATTAACTAGAAAAACAGGCCTATTGTTGCAGTCAGGTTTGCATTGCTGGTAGAAATCACCCAATCAAGAGCAGCTTGTGGGGAAATAAAAAGTTTATTTTGGCTTACAGGCTCGAGGGGGAAGCTACATGATGGCAGGAAAAACAATGGCATGAGCCATGGTGGACATCACCCCCTGGTCAACATCAGGTGGACAATAGCACAGGAGAGTGTGCCAAACACTAGCAAGGGGGAGCTGGCTATAACACCCATAAGCCCGCCCCCAACAAGACACTGGCCTCCTGGAGGTGTTAATTTCCAATTGCCACCAGCTGGGGAACCTAACATCCAGAACACCTAAGTTTATGGGGAACACCCGAATCAAAACACCACACCTATACTACCTAGATTTGAGTGAGGGGAGATTTGAAACAAGGTATAGTCCCCTTCACCGTTTTACCTTAAGAGGGCACTGAAGAGGACATACACAAAGAATTGGAAGGAGATGGGAAGGGATGAAGTTCTGCACACAGCTAGCTCCTGGAATCCTGCATCCTGAAGTGATCATCCAAGCTGGACAGAGTCCTTTCTCAGACCATGATACCACACACTCATGTGTAAACGATTCAGAGAGAGAAAATGCCTAACATAGGTCATCCCAGCCAGGAAGAGGGAATTCTGAATACAGCCTATGACCTAGTGACCCCAGGACCTGAAGGAAAGGATTTATAAAGAACAGGTAGTGAGAGACAGAGAGAGACTAGAGAGAGATGGGCCACTGACAGAACAATGTGAGGTCACACATTCACATGGCTGAATTAGGACACTGAATGAGTGAGTCACAGAGATTAGGAGGCAGAGAGAAGAAAGGTTCTGAGATAACAGCCTAAGACACAAATCCAAAAGCACACAAAGTTGTACATGTGAGCTGTAACCTTGAACCCTGGCTAAGCCTGCCTGAGGGGCTGCAATAGGATTTAGGAAACACAGAAGAAAGAATGGCTGCCCTGGGAAAGTGGGTGGACATGATCGGGCAGGCCTGAGCAAAATTTCTTCTGTTCATCTGCTGACAGGGCACCTGGTGAAACCCACTGCCCCACCCCACCCCCACACTACTGCTGCGCTGCTACAGTCTCCATCTCCTACACACCATGACCTGACCAGACACCACATCTTACCCCACCATGGACATGAGGCCCAAGCTCCTTTACGTCCAGATCAATAACACCACAGATTCCAATGCCATGCTGCCACCATGAAGCCTTCCTATACCTCTGCCTGATGGCTAAAACACGCCTGTGGACCCATGAAAACCTCACTAAAGCAGGATGAGTAGCTTCCTGATGACCAGCAGTAGGTGGGCATCACCTAAGTTCACCAGAGCCAAGAGGCAAAGTTGAGGTCACAAAGGATGGAGTTCTGAGCAGCTGAGAGATAGAATGGAGCCTAATGACTCAGAAACAGCTATAAGATCGTGCAGGTGTTCAATTACACAGACACAATGTTGCACTAGCCTGGAAATCAGATATGAGGGATCCAGGAGGTGAATGGGTCTGGGAGTCCTGGGGGACAGAACCCAGGAGCCTAGTAAAATAGACAATGGGGAGCCAGTGGATAGTGTTACAAGGATATATGGTGTTACTATTTACCCTCTCTGGCTTAGAAAGCTAGGCACAAACTTACCATGTCTAAAGCTTTGGGTACAGAATCCTCTCTTGATCCCACTGAGCAAAGTTTCACACAGTAATCTAGAAAATTCCAAATTTCCATCTGGAAAATTAATAAGGCCACACTTCAAGGTCTTATCTGCTTTGGCTTTAATTATAAATTAACATGACTGTAACATTATTATGTTAATTGTGTAGAAGGAATATTCTATGTATGTAGGTAATACAAAAATGTTGCTACCTGTGCTCCAATTTCACACACAACAAACTTAAGGAGACCCCAGAGTGAAGGGCTCCTTTCCCTTCCCGTGTCCTCTTAATTTTCCCCATTTTTATTCTCCTCATTCTTTTTATAGGCCATGATTTCACCCTTCAGATCTCTTTACACCTCCCCCCTTTCTGAAAACTGGCCTCCAGCCTCAAAACTCCACCAAATCTCCTCTCCGGAAGTCTCCTCCCTCAGACCCTCACGGCCTCCTCCAGACCATGACTTCTTCCTTCACACCTATAAGGCCTGTCTTCCTCACACAGACCCTCCTTCCACATACCCTTTAGTCCCTCATCCATCCTCAGACTGGGAAATACCAGGGACTCACACTTCTCCCACCGCTTTTAAAACCTGTGTACTTAGTAAAGACACAGTCACGGGCCTATGTGTCCCATGGTACCAGGCAAGTGGATAAGCCCACTAAATCCCCAAACCCTGGCATCAGCTTTCTTTACTGTACAGTAAGCTAAGCTCCATATCCCACTGTTCTCCTAGGTTTTATGGTCCCAGAGGGAAAGTTGGTGGACTGTAATGCAGTCCTGGTCTACACAAAACTTATTTTTCACTCTTTCCATGCTGCAGCCACACCCCACTGGCCCACAGGGTGCAACTACTCCATTCTAAAGGGGGGGGGGAGAGAACTGCACAAAATGCAGGAACTGGCTTCTCTGTAGTGCCACTGAGAGGTGACTGGGAATGAATTTAAGGCACAAGTCATGACAGGCATGTGCTCTATCGCTAAAATTTATACAGCTGGCTTTTGTTTATTTGAGAAAGAGTTTTACTAGGTACCTGTTTGGCCTTGAAATATCTCTGTACACCAGACTGGTCTGGAACTTGTGGTTCTACCTCCTGCCTTAGGCTCCTGAGTGGCTGGGATTACAAATCTACAGATGACTGTGTGGAAGTGAGATTAAACTCAGATCTTGGCTCCCTCCCCTATTTCACCATAACAGAGAACTGATGGAGGAACATCCAGAGAGAAGGAAGGAGGCAGGAAGGGGTGAGACCTCTGGGCATGGCTGCTCCTGGTATCCTGCATCCTGTGTTAACCATCCATCTGGCAGGGTCTCAACCAGAAAAAAAATACCTTCCCAAACCACACTGATATTCATTGTCTTACAGATACACCACAGAGGACAGAGACAGATATGAGGAACAAAAAGGGACAAGTAGCTGGAAATTGGTGGCTCATGTCTTTACATCTCAGTATTTGGGAGGCAGAAGTCAGAGTATTGCTGCAAGCTCCAGGCAAGCCTGGGCTACATAGTGAGCTACAGGTCCATCTTGACTATAATGAGACACTGTCTGGAACAAGAAAAAGAAAAGGAGAACAGGAAAAGGATGGAGGAATAAATAGACACAGAAAGAGCCCAAGTAGCACGGGAGGTCATATTGCTCCTGGGCATGATTAGGGTCCATACTTCATTCCTCTGCCCCTGAGTATTCAAAGCCTTCCTGGCTGGGCTGTCACTCAGTGAAAATGATTCAACCCCAGCAGCAGCCCTGTCCACAGGGAAAGCCAGGAACGCGCCACGTTTCAGGTCTGTGCATCAGGGAGAAGATGGAAGCAGACTGCTTCTGCCCTGCCTCCCTGCTCCTGTGCTTCTGAGTCATGACCCAGGCCAGATGGACCTGTTCTCCACCAGCCGGGGCCCTCCCCAGTGTGGGACAGGAAGGGAGAGAGCAGAGGAGTCAATCTCACACTAAACCCCAGTGCCTGCCCTTGAGCGCTAACTGTGGCCTCCTGAGCTTTCTTACTGAGCCTCTGTGTCTCTCAGGATCTCCCCACCTGTCTCCAGAGCTCTGACTTCACAGGACCCACTTTGTGCCCTGAAGACTCTAGTGGGGGAAACTTATTCAGCACCCCACGACTGCCTAAACAGATCAACATGAGTCCCAAGGTAATACACACACACTCTCCCTCCCTCTCCCCCTCTCCCTCTCCCTCTCTCTCTTTCTCTCTCTCTCTCTTAGCTGAAAGGGGATGTACCTAAATAATGGCATCTAGATTCTAATCCGTGTGTGTGAGTGACCCTAGTGCCTCAAGGATGTGCATCCTGGGGAAGCGGTGGTGCTGAGAAACCCAAATACACTAGGGAAACATGAACCGATGATTACAGAGACCAAGAGGATACTGTTCACATGTCTGCCGTTTCACAGTCAAAGAGATAATCGCAGAGATTCAGAGAAAGAGAAATTAAGTAACAAAGGAGACACAGAACGAGACGCTCAGGGAGAACGCTGGAGGTGAGGTCGCACTGCGACCTTTGGTGCTGAATCCCTGGGCACAGGGCGGCAGCGGTCAGAAAACCCGAAGCGTATAACGGTGACCCCCCCGCCCCAGAGAGGACCAGACCATTGGGAGCATCATCCATCTGACTGACAAAAGTCCCTTTAACTCATCCAGCAGTAGGCCACCTGGCAAATCCACCCTTCCTGGCTGCTCCAGGCTCCAATGTCCTCCAGGATCCATGGACGTGGTCCCGTGGCCCGGCTCACCCTGCCCGACACCACAGCCCGGGCGCCGGGCGGCCCCTCGGCAAGCGTCCATGAGCCTTCTCTGGAGCCCGCCAGCCCCGGGGCTCCTGCACGGCGGCGGCTGCACGCAGCGGGCCGCAGGCCTGGGCACGTCCGAGGTGCGGACAGCTTCCCCCCCGGCTCGGAGGCCGCGCACACTCCACGCCCCGAGCGCTGCGGCCGGCCGGGGTCTACGCGGCGGGTGGACGCGTGCAGGGCGGCCCGATCGCGAGCTCGGGCCCGGGAACGGGGCCGCGGAAGAGCCCAGGCCGCCGTGCAGACCGGCCGCCGCCAAGCCCGCCCCGGACCGGGACGTCACACTCACCATGTCCGGCGTCCCCAGCGTCCAGCGGCTCCGTCCGCTCTCCCCGCTGCACGGTGACACGGGCCGGACAGTCGGAATCAAAGTCCTCAAACTCCAGGAAGGAAACGGCCCCGGTGTCGCCCCAAGCTGGAGGACCTGGCACTGCGCCCCGACACAAAGACGGGCACTGCGGAAGCCGCCCAGCTCGCCGCGTTCCTGGTTGGACAGCGCGCCCATTGGACGGAGCCCCAAGTCCCGCCCCTGGGCCCTGACTGACAGCGGGTGGCCGGAAACGACAGGCTGATGGAGGTCTCGCAGACTCAGCCACCAGGGCTGTTTCGCTACTATAATTTCGGTATTTGAGGGGGGGGGGGGGTCTGAGGCAGGATGATCAGCAGTTCAAAGCCAACCTGCACTATAGGAGACCCTGCTTAAAAAAGTACCTAGAGGGCTGGAGAGATGGCTTAGCGGTTAAGCGCTTGCCTGTGAAGCCTAAGGACCCCGGTTCGAGGCTCCATTTCCCAGGACCCACGTTAGCCAGATGCACAAGGGGGCGCATGCGTCTGGAGTATGTTTGCAGTGGCTGGAGGCCCTGGCGCACCCATTCTCTCCCTCCCTCTCTCTCAGTCTTTCTCTCTCTGTCTGTCACTCTCAAATAAGTAAATGAAAATAAACAAATTTTTTTAAGTACCTAGAATGAATAATATAAATAATATAAAAATAAACATCTTGAGCCAGGCGTGGTGGTGCACTCCTTTAATCCCAGCACTTGGGAGGCAGAGGTAGGAGGATCACTGTGAGTTCAAGGCCACCCTGAGACTACACAGCGAATTCCCAGGTCAGCCTGGGCTAGAGTGAGAACCTACCTCGAAAAAACAAAACAAAAATAACAAATTGATCTCATCTGTTATTTTAAGACAAAGCTTCGTGTGAAAGATGCTGACCCCAATACAAAATTTGTACTTAATCTTGTATCAGATTAGGCATTATATAGATATATAATTCACAAATGAGAAATAAGATCGCTTCTCAAAGTTTGGGCTTAGATAAACTGTAATATAAATGGGAAAATATAACAATCTTGCTCTTCTAACTACTATGAATTTTCATAACTGCTGTTTTGGCCAATTAATCTGAGCTTTAAAATGGGAAACAATCCCTAATATGACTCCAGATAGAATCACAGCCTGCAAATATTTTTAGAGGAATAGAACGTCAGTAGTATCTGTAAAAATTTTGGCACATGTATTTATCTCCATAGTTAACTAAACTGTACCTAAAAGTGAAAACAGCAACTTTTATGCAGATCACGCAGTTGCTTCTTATAAGCCCAGTGTGTCAGTTTAGAGACTATCATGGTGTTTTATGTTGGGCACAGAGTGGTCAGCATGATCCAAGGCCCCACCTTCACATTACACTTTTAGGGAAATCATCCTTTAGAGCCTCTGTGTTCAAATGTTAGCAAATGTACCCACCGGGCTGTGAGGAATCATCACTGTTCCACAAGAAGAGTAGGGGAAGAACCTGATAACTATTTAATGAGAGACCAAGGAGAAGTAACGTGCTGCATCTGGCTTCTGTGACCTCGCTTAGTGGCTGGACAGTGGTGCTGCCATTTTAAATCAGCCATTTTGAGTACATAAAGAGCCCAGGCCCAGGTCAGATGAGGAACTAGCTGACTAATGTGCTATTTTTGCTTCTGTATCTGTGCTTGCTTAGCTATAGCCCCCCCCCCCAATTTCTGGGAAGCCTCCACCCAAGGACATTCCAGAGATACCTAGCCACGGAGGCCCCGGCCTCTTACAAAAGATAGGTTCTGCAAGCAGCTCTTGCAAAAGATAGGTTCTGCAAACAAGTTACTGACCTAAGATAAATAGGCTGGAGTTCCCTGCGCGCGCCCTCTTACAACCAATCATTTTAAAAGTCGCAATATGATGTAACCTTGGCGGTCTTTTTCCTTTATAAACCCCTTCCCTCTGAGGGTTGGGGCTCTCTCCCTCAGTACTGCTGTGCTGGATTGTGTGGACTGGAGCCCAGGCCTAGGCTTGCAATAAAGAAACCTGCTGCTTTTACATTTGAGTGTCTCGGCTTCTGTGGCGGTGCTCTGGGTGACTCCTGGGTAACCAGGGGTTTTGGCTCCTGGTCAGGCATCTTGGCACAACATTTAATAGGTTTGCTCTGTATGGTAAGGCAGGAGGAGCAGCACATATAATAAAATTGGAAAGAAAATGAAAGATTAGAATGGCCCCTGCACAAGAATGACATAAAAATTTGTAAAATATATTGCATAATTGTATGCACAATCATACATATATACAAACATTTCTGTTTTTAAATTCTTTCATATAAACATTTCTTAAAGTTTTAAAATCAAGTACTATCTTTTTCCTGTCCGGCAAGGTTCTGTAAGGTTCAGGAGTGACCAAGACCACAGAGACCACTCTGAGGCAAAGGTGGAAGCTTTTATTCAGGAAAAACATGAGCTACCAGGACTGACTCTCAAGAGTGGAGCAGTCAACTTGGGATTACAGATAGTGGCCTATATAGAGTTCTTCAGTTGGGGGAAGGTGAGGAAGGGAAAAAGAACTCCTAGGGTGTGAGACCAGAACAGGGACCAGGTGACCTGAGAGATAAGGGGCCAAGATAAGGGGGCAGACACCCGTTATAGAGAAGGTGAGGGAGATGGGCTCTGTGTACTCCATGAGAAGGCAGAAGGGAGAATAAAGGAGCTTCTTCCAGGGAAGAGTAGGAACACAAGAGAGTTTAAATTTGAGAGTGCCCATTGGGGTGGCAGTGTACTTATCCCTGGATGAGATAGGGTAAGGGCTAAGGAAGGAGGGGGCCTAAGGAATATCTCTGATTCTGGCTAAGACAAGTGGGAGGAGCTGGGGTCAGGTAGGTGAAGTTAATCAGGGACAGGCAGAGGCAGAAGCCTTGAGTTAATGTTACAGTCTAGTATTGTAAGACAGCAACAGACAGGGAAACTATTATTCTGAATCATTGTTTATATTGTAGTTATATTTTATAGTTACGTTTTTCTCATTATGTGATTAAGACCATGTAGACTGCCAGAATTAACTGTATATTTTGGGAGGTCAATAATGGCACTGTAGGAGAGACTTTCACAGACATATAAGGAATTCTATGACTCTTTGCATTGTCATCTGCTAGAATAAGTCAAAGCCATGCTGACAAAGTGGTACTCCCTCTTTTGGGAAGCCTGGAGGACTGGTTTTCCTCTGATGTGACTCTCCTGTTGCAGATACACTGACTTGGAATTCATTTCTGGGTCTCCATGTCCTCTTTGTTCAAGAAGACAGGTAACTTGCCACTGGATAGAAGTTCAAGTGTCCCATTCTCTCATGTGGCCTTTTGACCTGGGAGCAGGAGCCAAAATATTTGGTTTCAAAATAATTGGTTTCAGCTTCTACATATGGTTATTAATAACTCAGAGAGACTGTACATATCTGATTAGCAAAAATTAGATTAGTTTAGTTAAAAGGGTGCAAACATATCTGGTTAGCAGAGCAGATTTGGTTAGAGAATGACACATAGTTTAAAATCACTCTGATTGCCGGGCGTTGTGGCGCACACCTTTAATCCCAGCACTTGGGAGGCAGAGGTAGGAGGATTGCCGTGAGTTCGAGGCCACCCTGAGACTCCATAGTGAATTCCAGGTCAGCCTGGGCTAGAGTGAGACCCTACCTCGAAAAACCAATAAATAAATAAATAAATAAATAAATAAATAAAATCACTCTGATTAATATTGAAACTTAGTTGTCAGATGACAGTGTAAGCTATACTTAGGACATAGAAAGCATACACATTCTATCTTTTTGTTTTGTTTTGTTTTTCGTGGTAGGGTCTCAGTCTAGCCCAGGCTGACCTGGAATTCACTATGGAGTCTCAGGGTGGCCTCGAACTCACGGCAATCCTCCTACCTCTGCCTCCCAAGTGCTGGGATTAAAGGTGTGTGCTACCACACCCAGCTCCACATTCTATCTTTTAAGTATCTGTCAGTTGTAAGTATGAACAGAACATCTTAGTAGCCCTGAAAACTATTTTTATCAATTATTTTATCAATAACTTAAAGTTAATTGATTTAATCTAGGAATTGTATGCCAGGAAAAAGGCAAAACAGTATAAAAACTTAGCATCTGTGTTTGAAAACAACTTTGGCTAGTCTGTATATGCAAGTACCAATTACCCCCCAAACTGGAAGTAGAACAGCAATTTAAGGTTATTTTTTAGGGGAGGAAACATGTTTTAAGTAACAATATCTCTATAAGCAATGAACTTAAGATGCTAGAAATGAGTCAATTAATTAAGTGAAACCTTGACTGAGGCTGATTAAACATAGCTTAAGAATAAAATAAAACTTGGTCATTGTTGAGTTAAGCAAGCCTGATTTTAACATGCATTAGAGACAATACAACAGACAGAAAGCAATTTCTAAAATAAGTACTTTTTACCATTGTACAATTTCAAGGCTTAACTAAAGAAATATTTATGACTGCTACATGAAGTTTAGACAAACTATATTAACATTGTTTGTATACTGTATATTTTTCTAAGACATGGGGAGCTTTTTCAGTTTTTCTAAGAACAAAAATCATAATAAGTCACCTTTTTATAAGACTTAGATTGCAATCTCAGTGATAATCATCTAACAGAACCAGCTTGAACAAGCCAAGAACCATCTTAAAATCACAGAGTTTTAGTCAGGCATGGTGATGCCTGCTTATTGATAGTTAAACATCATTGACTTTGTATAAACCAAATTATAATATTCTGATATCTAGAAAAGTCTGATATTAACAAAGATCAGAATTTACATATTTAAGGCACATGAAGCTACAGAGAGTAAACTATGAATAAAAGATCTGCTGACAGAATTTAAAGTAAACAAGAAATCTATATTATATAGTAACATCTTGTCTTAAATATGAAGACATGAAAAATTATGCAATTTTAAAGTTTATCAGAGTTGAGATACTTTCATACACACACACACACACACACACACACAATTTGAGAAGATTTAGCACTCTTAAAAGCTAAATAAGATGTCCATCCAATCTATGTCAGCTTTTTGAAATTAATTTAGTTATATTTAAATACCCAAAGAATAGAGTAACTGTATTAAACTGCCATGATCTAATAAAAAAAGGAGACAAGTCTCATGGAAAAGAGAGGGATTGGGCATGCTAAAGCCACTTGTCACTGCAAACAATTTCCAAATGTGTGTTTCACTATGTGCATGGGTCTTTGCTAATAAGCACCTTTAACTGCTGAGACAAAAAGAAATATTTTTAATCTCTTAATATACACAAAATTTTATGACACAATCTCTAACTATTCAAACCTTAACCAAGTCTATAATTCTGTCTGTGGTACTTTGGTAAACTTGTTCAGTAATGACATAAAGTATTAAGATTGATTGTTGGAGGGATTACATCTTAAATCACAGCATGACTTTGTTTAGAATTTTCTTTTGCTTTTCACCATGAAGCAAATAGTTTTCAAGTGTGTGACAGATAAATACTGTTTAATATTTTTAATGTGGTCTATTTACCTTATAAAATAGGGAAAAAAGAGTAAATAGTTCCTCTGTGAGATTTTTTTTTTTTTTTTTTGAGGCAGGGTTTTAGATATTATAGCCTTGGGAGAGAACATTAATGAATCAATTTTAACCTTAAGATTTAGTTAAAAGGTTGACAAATAGAGGAACCTAGTTAACTTGGTTGGGTATTCTAAATTCAGTCTTTCATAACCATTATTATGACCAGATTAACATCAATGACTTAAAGTTAAGTTTACAACCTGAATACTATAGCAACCTGCTACCAGCCAGGGCCATACTCTGTTAGTCTAATGCAAGTCCTAGGCTAATAGTCATTTTATATCTCAAGAAGTCTGTAATCTGATTAAGTACTTTGTCTTTAACCTTCTGTTTAAGTTTACTCATATCTTCATCTACATATTTTATTCATACCTTTATCTACATACTTTTACCTTACATCCATGTAACCACTCTGTAGCAATCTTTTTCATCAAATATTTAACATCCAACATATAAAGTTTTCTCTCTAGTTTATCTTTTTTAGTCAGTTCATCTCGTAACTACCAAAAAAACTTTTATTGTCCTTACCATAAGACTTTTAATATGACCATTTTTTTTCAAAAGGCCTTTTAAAATAACTTTTTTAGTGATAGAAGTAGAGACAATTTATTAAGAAAGAGAAGGAAAACCAGGTGTGGTGGCACAGTCTGGGAGCACAGGGTGAGTTCCAGGTCAGCCTGAGCCAGAGTGAGACCCTACCTTGAAAAAAAATTAATAATAATTAAATTAAACCTTGGGCTATATCTGAGATCTGAGATCTCAATATCTTCTCCCCAGAGAGAAAAATTACCTTCCAGTTCCCTTGGCCCAAAGATGGATGAACCAAATCACTACTGAAGGTAAATGAGGTCACTTTGCCAAGTCTAGAGATACTTACCACCTCACACAGGCCCCCACACCCTTATTATTCACACTCCTTGACAGCTAGTAGGAGGTGCCCATATGCAGTGGCCAGTCATACCCAGGTATGGTAGGCTGGGGCGCTCTTCAGGCAGGGGCCAGGGTAGTGTATAAAGCAGAAAGGGTTGCACTGGTACTCTCCCCCCCCCCCCCCCACTGCCCAAGTCTCAGGGAGGGCAGAGAAATTAAACCCGAGCTTGTTCTGAGTTGCTCTGTGTTGTATGCCTTGACCTGTTACTCCATTTTGTGTGCTAAGTGCAAAGAATGACCCCACATCTTGTTTACCCAAGAGGACAATCAAAGTCTGCAAGCAGACCAGGAGACCCAAATGAATAATTTATTTGTAACTATAAATAATGTCATCTGGGCTGGAGAGATTGCTCAGTGGTTAAAGGCACTCACTTATAAAGCCTGATGGCATAGGTTGATTTCTCCAGTGCCCAGGTAAAGCCAGATACACAAACTTGTGCATGTGTTCAGAGTTTGTTTGCAATGTCTTTGTAAGAGGCCCTGGTGCACCCTTGTGAAGTTCTTTTTCTCCCTCCGGTCTCCCCCCTCCTCCCCCCCCCCCGCTCTCTCTCTCTCTCATGAAGTAATCCTGATTTTGAGTTGGCAGGTACAACCATGGTATTTTTCATTCTTTTTCTTTTTTCTGTTGTTTTGTTTGTTCACTATGTAGTCACGGGCTGGCCTTGAACTCAGTCCTGCTATCTCTGCCTCCAGAGGGCTGAGATTAAAGGCATGTACCAACATGCCCGGCATCATTCTAATTTTTTTTTGGTGGGGAAGATGGGAAGTTTTTTTAATGAGGACTTGATTTATAAATTAGTATTTATTGATTATACCAGATATTAGTTATTAAGAAGGTAAAATTATGGTCTTAATCTAATTTTTCCCATATTTTTAATAAATTAATTTTTTATTAACAACTTCCATGATTGTAAACAATATCCCATGGTAATTCCCTCCCTCCCTCCACTTTTCCCTTTGAAACTCCACTCTCCATCATATCCCCTCCCCCTCTCAATTAATCTCTCTTTTATTTTGATGTCATCATCTTTTCCTTGAAATAATTTTTTTAAAGAAAGAGTAGATCAGGTTTCACTTATGCTACTTACCCAGAATAAACATAGATTTTGGAACTTTGTTTCTTATAACTTTCCTGAAACACATTTTTAAAAATATGAAAGCAGATTTAAACATTGTTAGAATTTTTTTTTTTTTTACAAATTCAGTATCAAGTACTTCTAAATTTAAACATAATTCTTGAGGCTATTGTCTGTTAGTAGTTCCATAGAAGTATAGAGAGATAAAGTAAACATAAAACACTTACAAATTTCTTATAAGAAGTTCCCATCTGTTTATAGCCACTTTGCATTCATTCATTATCATGCTGGGACCAGGATCCTGAGATTCCCTGTGCTTGCAGCCCCTGGCTCTGCAAGACAGGGAAGCTAAGAAAAAGCCTTTTTTTCCCCCTAAATTCCAGGGAGAGTTTGGTCTTCCCTCGGGGATATAAGGCAGCTTTTCAATCCTGCCATTTTACAACTCTTTAAGAGTAGGAGAATCTTGCTTTTTTTTTTTTTGTCTATGACCTTAATTACTTTTAGCATTCCTTCTGAGGGACACTCAACAGTTAAAACTGGCTATGCCGTCTTGTACAGTAGGTTTGGTGGAAAACATCCCCACAATGAAATGGCAGTGCTCAGAACAGAAGTCATTCTGCAGCCTTAGGGCTGTGACCCACATACATACTCACACACACACATTCATTTCAAGTGCACTTTTCATATAGATTCTAGACAACCATTTCCTTCCATTCATTCATTCATTCATTCACTTATTCAGAAGTTATGCATTCCCATTTTAAATTTCTATTTTACTTACAACTCTGGAGACTAAAATCAAAACGTGTTACCAGACAGGGTGTCACGAGAGGCTGAGGGAGCTGGAGGAGCTGTTGGGTCAAGGTGGCTAGAAAGACCTGGTGAGAAAATCAGGTAGAGCAGAGAGAAGGCCTGCAGAGTGACAAACAGGGTATTTTACACCATTTGCTTGTACATTGGCAGAAGGTTTGGTGTTTTTGTTAATCAGTGAGAATTTGGAAATTAAAAGTATCATTCTCAGGCCATTTGGACCCATTGTCCATCTTATGGATGTAGCCAACCAGAGTTTCAGAGAAAGATAAATGTTGCCCAAGAGTCATAGAGGCTTTAAGTTCTTAGGGAGACAGGGAGAGAGCAAAACAAGGCTGAAAGAAAAAGTAAACCAGAGCCTAAGCTGGGTTTACCCAGGACACCAATATGACCCCCTGGTCTGTTAGGGTGAACAGGGCCTGCACCTCCCACATGGGCAGAGGCCATACACATCACAACTGTTGGGTTTTTAGCCTGTTAGTGGGCAAGGTGGGTGACCGTGCTCCTGATGGCAAAAGCAGCTGGCTGTGGAAGATGAAAGTGGCTGGCAGTGGAAGATGAGAGCTCAGGAGGGAGAGGGAGAGGAGGGAGGGAGAGGGGATGTCCCGATATAGTGCAACTGAACCAAAAGACACCCCTTAGGGTATGGCAGACCAGAGAGTGAGACCCAAGGTGTCGAGAGTGTGTCTTTCTTTCCTTTTTTTTTAAATTTTGTTTATTTTTACTTATTTGAGAGTGAGAGACAGAGGAAGAGAGAGAGAGATAGAATGGGCATGCCAGGGCCTCCAGCCACTGCAAACGAACTCCAGATGCTTGTGCCCCTTATGCATCTGGCTTATGTGGGTCCTGGGGAATCGAGCCTCGAACCAGGGTCCTTAGGCTTCATAGGCAAGTGCTTAACCGCTAAGCCATCTCTCCAGCCCCGAGAGTGTGTCTTTCTTGAGACCTGGAGTTGGGGCCTAGCAGCCAAAGGGTGTAGCTTGGCATGTTGGCATGGCTTCCATAAGGAGGGGTGAAACCTGAAACCAAGGCAACCTGAGAGGGACACTTACCAGACAAGGAGTGAGGAGACGGGAAGAACAGTGAGGCCAAATCATGGTGGGTGTTAGAGTCTGTAACAGACAGAGATGGTCCCAGGCCTTCAGAGGTCCAAATGGTAGGTCAGTGGTCTGGTCAGGGGAAAGGGGGTCTGGCTACCCAAGAGGGCAACCGGAAGCCTTCCTATCTGAGTCATGGCACCAGATGTAAGGTTTAGGAGTGACCAAGATCACGGAGACCACTCTGAGGCAAAGAGTGGAAGCTTTTATTCAGGAAAAACATGAGCTGCCAGGACTGACTCTCAAGAGTGGAGCAGTCAAGGATTACAGATAGTGGCCTATATAGAGTTCTTCAGTTGGGGGAAGGTGAGGAAGGGAAAAAGAACTCCTAGGGTGTGAGACCAGAACAGTGACCAGGTGACCTGTGAAATAAGGGGGCAAGATAAGGGGGCAAGAAACCTAGACCTGGGGCATTGTTAGGCAAGGAAGGGATAATGGCTGTGTAGTTCCTTGAGGAATGTGGATGACCCACTTCCTTATGTCTCTATCACCCTCCTGCTGTGACTCCATTTTGTCCTGACCTAACAGTTTCCTGTTAGAAATAATCCTTGACCTTGTATGACAGTAATATTGACTGAGAATGTCATGATTAACTAGAAAAAAATACAATCTGAAAATCCATGATTGCAATGAAAAAAAAGTATGTATTCTTCCATGTTATTTATCCTTGTTTCTTCATAAAAACTTTATTATTTGTTCATGTGCCTATGGCAGTTACCTTCTCATTTGTAGAATTAAGTAACCAACCAAAACAGCTTGTGGGAAGAAATAATTTATTTTGGCTTGCAGACTTAAGGGGAGGTTCCAAGATGGCAGAGGAATACTACAGCATGACAGTGCACTGAACACTGGCAAGGGGAAGTTACCTATAAAACTCATAAGCCTGCCCCCAATAGCAAACCTCCCCCAGAAAGGCACCAATTCTGAAGTTGCCAGCAGCTGGATACCTAGCATAAGTGTATGGATGACGCCTAGCTGAAACCACCATAGTAAACTGTACTAGTAATTACCCACTACATTGCAAAAGGGCGAGAACTGTAGAAAATAGAGAAAGAGAGAATCCTCAAGAATCTAGGATGGGGAAGTTGTTCATTTTACACAGAGCTTTATTGAGAAGCAGGTATGCCATAAACACTTGGGGATTGGAGGAAAAGTCCAAGCTGCTGCCTGACAGCTTCCAAGGGAAAAAATGAACCTGTGGGGAAGACATTACAAACGTAGCAAGAAGAAGACTGAGGCTGTGGGAGATTTAGGGACAGAGAGGAAAGTAACAGCATTTGTACTTGACAGGCCCTCAGGGAAGCTTTCCCCAACAGATAGACAACCCTTGAAATGCTATGTAATGTTGGGCATGGTGGTTGTACATCATTAATCCCAGCACTTGGGAGGCAGAGGTAGGAGGAATGCCATAAATTTGAGGTCAGCTTGAGACTACATAGTGAATTGCAGGTCAGCTAGGGCTAGAGTGAGACCCTACCTCAAAAAAAAATTGCCCTGGGTGTTGTTTTGTTTCCCCAGTATGATTTTTCAGTATATTGGTATAGAGTCATAGGATACAGTAATGATTTTTATTTTCATTCAAATGTATCATCCATGTTGACCATATAATCCCTTTATAAACTTCTCTTCCTACCTCTCCCCACTCTCTGGAGTTTCCTTCATTTTTCTAGCCTCACTTGTACATACATATACATACATACATAGGTGCATATCTTGGGTATTGTAGTAGTGCTGCAATAACCATGGATGTGGAGATATCTCAGTAGTATGCTAACTTAGATTCCTTTGGGTATATTCCCAGGAGTGGTACAGCTAGATCATATGGTGGCTTTATTTCAGTTCTTAGGGACCTCCACACTGAGTTCCATAGAGCCCAGAATCATTTACATTCCCATCTGGAGTTTATAAGGATACTTTCCTACTTCTTATCTTGGTTTTCACCAGCATTTGTCGTTACTTGTTTTCTTAATGTAGCATGAGAGCAGAGATGGAACGCTGAATGCAGCATATTTCTTTCCATGGCTAAATAAAACCTTGGATGCTCCAGGAAATAGGAGAACACTTAGATAAATGGTGGAAGCAGAAAGAGCAGACTGGGGCCGAAGAGATGGCTTAGTGGTTAAGGCTTTTGCCTGCAAAGCCAAAGGACCTCGATTCAATTCCCCAGGACCCAGGTAAACCAGATGTACAAGGTGGTTCATGCGTCTGGAGTTTGTTTGCAGTGTCTAGAGGCCCTGGTGCGCCCATTCTCTCTTTCTCTTTCTCTTCCTATGCCTCTCTCTCTCTCAAATAAATAAATAAAATTTAGAAAGAAAGAAAGAGCAGACTGTATTTCAAGTGGAAAGCTCCCAAGATCTGGGAGTCCATCTGAATGGCCTCTAGAAAGGTGTTCTTATTGAGTCTAATCAGTAATACATCACTCCCCCATATGTTAATTAGCTGTTCACATTTGTCCCTTTTGAGTATATAGAACTTCTGTCCTTTAAAGGATACCTTAGAGGACTTCCTTCTCTGACTATCATTTATTCTTGAACCTCAGACTTTGGGGTAATTTTGTTGGTGGTCACCATTTTATGGGTGGTCCCAAATCTCACTGTTGGCCCAGGCAGTCAGCTTCACCACACAGGAAGGGTCAGTATGGCCACAGGAATACTCTGGTCTCACAGAGCAGGGCCCTACAGTACAAGCTGCTTGGGCACACTGGGGAGAGTCTGTCCTGTCTGGCCCTGCCTCACAATCAAGGCTGGAGATGTTTGTGTGGGAGAACAGTCACACAGTTGCAGGGGCATCCACCCCTTCCAACCCTCACCCTATCTGCTCGTATCTCACTAACTCCTATCATTAAAGAAGACTACTCTAACTGGAGTGAGGTTGAATATCAATGGGGGCTTCATTTGCATTTCTATAATGTCTAAGCATGTTGTGTCTTTATTCTCCCACTTTTAGTGGAGCATAGGAGTCCATTGTTTGTAGCTTATTTTCACAGTGGGATTGCCCATTAGTTGTTGCTATTTTTTTGTTTTGTTTTGTTTTTCCAGGTAGGGTTTGCTCTAGCCCAGGCTAACCTGGAATTCACTATGTAATCTCAGGGTGGCCTCAAACTCATGGCAATTCTCCCACCTCTACCTCCTGAGTGCTGAGAATAAAGGTATGAGTCACCACACCTGGCCAGTTGTTGCTTTTTATGCAGCTGTGCTTTATTCTTTGAGTGCTGTGGGAAATTATGAGTGGTGCTCTGAGCATGTGGCCTAAGGCTGAGCTACTGAGCTATTCCCCACCTCACCTAGTTGAACTACACTTCTACCCTACTTCAACATAATTCCATTTGAACGTTGGAAATATTCCATTCAGAGCACTGGGGAAAGGTAAAAATTCCAACTGAAGACCTAATCCCAGTTGCACAAGTACCAATACAGACATATAATAAAACATGAAGATTCAAGGCAGCTTCATTAGAGGCAAAGTTTTACTGTGTGCTTAGGCTATCCTTAAACTCATTGCCCAAATGATCCTCTGCCTGATACTCCGGAGACCACAGAGTATCTGAAAATAAAGGCATATGACACCACAGCCTGGTTCAGTATTTTTTTTTAAATATTTTTATTATTGATTGATTTGAGAGAGAGTAAGAGAAATAGAGAGAGAACTGATATGCCAAGGCCTCTAGCTACTGCCTACAAACTCCAGATGCATGAGCCACCTAGTGCATCTGACTTAAGTGGGTACTGGGGAATCAAACCTTGTTTCTTAGGCTTTGCAGACAAGCACCTTAACTGCTAATCATCCATCTCTCCAGGCCAAGGTTCAATATTTATTTATTTATTTATTTGAGAGAGAAAGGGGCATATACATACATACAAACACACACACACACACACACACACACACATATACATATACAGAGAGAGAGAATGAATATCAGTGTTAAGATTTCTGAGATAGCTAAAAATAGATTAACCATACGACCCAGCTATACCACTCATTAGAATATGTCCCAAGGACTCTACCCATTATTATAGAGATAATTGATCATCTGTGTTTCTTGCTGTTCTATTCACAATAGCTAGGAAATAGCACCAGGCTAGGAGCCTTCAATTGATGAGTGGAGAATGAAGATGTGATACATTTACACAAAGGAGTTTTATTCAGTTGGAAAAAATGAAATTATAAAAATTATAGAGAAATTATGGACCTAAAAATGAGTGTATTGACTCATATAGCCCAGAATCAGAAAGACACACACCAGCTGGGCACTGGTGGCACATGCCTTTAATCCCATCACTTGGGGGGTAGAGGTAGGAGGATTATCATGAGTGTGAGGTCACCCTGAAACTACATAGTGAATTCTAGGTCAGCCTGAGCTTGAGTGAGACCCTAACTCGAAAAAAAAAAAAAAAAAAAAAAAAAAAAAAAAAAAAAGAGAGACAGAGAGAGAGAGAAAGAAAGAAAGAAAGAAAGAAAGAAAGAAAGAAAGAAAGAAGAGAAGGAAAAAAAGAAAGACACACACCAAATATTCTATCTCACATGTGGGTCCTAGTCTGCCTAACCATGCTTCACCTTGCAGGGAAGGAAAGGCAAGATCTTTGGGTTTTGGGGGGTTTACAGATCCTAGCAGACCTCCAATGGGAGGGCACGAAGGAACAAAGCCGGGAATTCACTGATTTCCACACTCTTGGAAATCCCACCAGTCCCTCAAACTGCTCAAACAGCCATCCCAGTTGCCATCCCAGCTGCCATGCCACCAGGTTCCTCCTGCACTACCTGCAGGCTACACAGACCCAGGCCAGCAAGCTAGTGCTCCCCCTCATTCCCTAGGTTTTCCACTACGGGGACCTCCATCCCAGTGACGACCATAATCATCCCAGCCACCTCCCCACTGTGCACCGACCAGATCCTCCTGAACTTCCTGCAGGCTACTTGGACCCAGGCCAGCAGGCTAGCATTCCCCCCTCCCTCCCTCCCTTGGTTTTCCTTCCTCTTCCTGCCACCAGGACCACTGCCCACCCCCACATGCTGCATCACCTGGCCCACAGAAGTCCCATCCCCCTGCCCTGCTGTGTCAAAGGACCCCACAGTCCCATCCACTTCCTGCTATGCAGTCCCAACAGACCCCACTGTCCCATGCCCTCATTCTCAGCATCAGAGGAGCATGCAACCCCATCCTTTCCCCCTTCCCTGCCCCAACTCAATACCAGTCTGCTTTGCCTCATTCTCCTCTACCCCCATCCCCTTGGGCCACCTGACCATGCAATCCTATAACCTGAACCACCTACCAATAAGCCCTTTCACCAGGTCCATGGGCCCCCCACGAGAGCCTTGCAGGCTCCTCCTGTCTGAGCAGATAGGCCCCATTGCCATCAGCAGCCTAATAAAGGTAAACATAAAAGGGAATAATCACTGAAGACACTTAAAGTGTAAACTATAGCTTACTCCTAAATTAAATAAGATTCCTACACTGTAATGGGCAGACCACATGCACAAAAGGAATAACATGAAAAATCAAGTGGAAATAAATCCAACAATGTTGCCCAGTCCTACAATGGAAGTCTCTAATCAAAACATACAAGAGACAACAGGATCAGAACCTCAAAATGAAGATGCAAGCTATGCAACCCTGGCCAAGCAATTAGCAGAACTTGCAGAAAATCAACAAAGGTCCAATAATTGTATGAATGCTATCCTCGCTAGATTAGACCTAATAGAAAAGAACCAGGAAGTGTTCCAAAGACAGTTAAATGATCTGAAGGAGACTGAGAAAAAAAAAAAAAGAGGATCTCAATGATCAGCTGGCTAAGCTCAATGAAGACATAAATAAATGCAAGGATGAATTCCAAGAAGCATTAAAAAAATCAGAAAACAACATGAAAAGGGAACTCAACAGAGGGATGGGTCCTATACCAAAACCAGACAGGAGATGCCACAAGAAAAGAAAACTAAAGGCCTAGTTCCCTAATGAACTTAGACACAAAGATCCTGAACAAAATCTTTGCAAACCAAATTCAACAACACATCAAAAATATTATCCACCTTGATCAAGTAGGCTTTATCCCAGGAACACAGGGTTGGTTCAACATGCAGAAATATGTCAATGTAATACACCACATAAATAAGCTTAAACACGAAAACCACATGATCATAGATGCATAAATAGATGCAGAAAAGGTCTTTGACAAAATACAACACCAGTTCATGATCAAAACATTGGAGACAGCCGGGTGTGGTGGCGCATGCCTTTAATCCCAGCACTCGGGAGGCAGAGGTAGGAGGATCGCCGTGAGTTCGAGGCCACCCTGAGACTCCATAGTGAATTCCAGGTCAGCCTGGGCTAGAGTGAGACCCTACCTCGAAAAACCAAAAAAAAAAAAAAAAAAAAAAAACATTGGAGAGAATAGGCATGGACGGTTTATATCTCAATATAATAAAGGCTATATATAAAGCACCTAAAGCCCAAATAATACTTAATGGGGAGAGACTGAAGGAATTACCATTGAGATCAGGAACAAGACAGGGGTGTCCACTCTCACCTCTGCTCTTTGACATGGTACTAAAAGTCCTACCTCAAGCAATAAGACAGGAACAAGAAATGAAAGGAATACAAATTGGGAAGGAAGAAGTTAAGTTAGTCCTATTCGCAGACAACATGATTCTATACATAAGTGACCCAAAAACCTCCATCTCAAAACTCTTAAAGGTGATTAATTCCTTCAGCAAAGTAGCAGGATACAAAATCAATGCACAAAAATCAGTAACTTCAAATATTTAGGTTTGTATGTGAGTAGGAGTAAAAGTAAGTAGTAGTGGCCAGGAAAGTTGAGAGGGGCTATGATGGAGGGAGGACATGGAAAGCTTATAGAGAGGTGTTGTAGATATGTAAATTGAATACTGGAGGTAAAACTGTCTAAGAGCAGGCAGGAAAGAAATTCCAAAGACTTGAAAAGATGGAAACTGAGTGGGAGACCGGGGGACTGCTGGACCCAAAAATTGAACAGAAAACTCTGAACCAAGAAGATGATAAACAAGTGAAAATGGGAAAGAAACAGAAAAGAGGAAAAGAAAGAGTCCGAGAGAGACAGATGTGCATGGCAGAGAGTGGGGTAGAGAAAGAGGCTTGCACCGAGGTTCAGTATGAACCAAGGAGCCTCTCTTTCTTTCTCTCATTATTAAAACCTACATTAAGTCTTCTTAAATAAACTCTTCTACTTCACACTGAGCAAAAAAAAAAAAAAAAAAAAAAAAAAAAAAAACAAAAATCTATTCCATTTGAGGTAGGTTCTTGCTCTAGCCCAGGCTGACCAGGAATTCACTATGTAGTATCAGAGTGGCCTCAAACTCTTGGTGATCTTCCTACCTCTGCCTTCCAAGTGCTGGGATTAAAGGAATGTGCCACCACATCTGGTTAGGAGAATCTTTTTTGCTTTCAAGCCAAGTGTCCAGTGTTATCTGTGTTGAGGTCCTAAATAATCCAGGGATTACCTCAGGACTTCTGCAGATGACACCATGGATCCACATCTCAGTCCCTCAGTCTGGAGATATTATAAAAAGAGGATGTAAAACCTGTGAGAAGTAGCTTCCCAGTGTGTTACTACTTATAACAGACGCCTGGGTGCCCTCACTCAGGTTCAAAGCTCAGCCACCCTTCTCATCTGCTCCTCTTGCACAGCGGCTGCTCAGAGTCAGAAGTGGGTTGGCAGAGTCACTTGTGTTGCATGAGCAGATGCCCTTCATAGGGTACAGTTCCACTCTCTGCTTAGGAAACAGTGTTCTGGGGAAGGGCTTCCCACAAGGAGCACCCATCAACAGCAACAACCCCCCTAGCAGTCCCAACAGTTTCATCAGTGAAGTAGGAGGAAGGAAGGGAGGTGGATTGGAGAACACCCAGAGGACCAGTGTGACTTAAAGGCGCCTAGTGCCTTCCTGTGAACTTAGGAGGCACATGCCACTGTCCATACATTTGGGAGGACAGAAAGAGACACAAAGAGAGAGAGGATGGCATGCCAGGACCTCTAGCCAGCACACATGAACTCAGACATATTACCACTTTGTACATCTAGTTTTATGTGTGTACTAGGGAATCAAACCTGGGTCCTTAGGCTTTGCAGGCAAGTGCCGTAAGTGCTCAGCCATCATTCCAGCCCCTAGAGCCCTTTGTAAAGGGTTAGTATTAGATGGACGGCAAGCGATATGCAAAACTGAGCAGTCTTGATCATGTTGTGGTTCTACCCATAACTGACTCACCATTGTCTAGGCTCAAGTCTCTTAAATATTGCCAACACAAGAATATTTTTCTAAGAGACAAGCTCCTTCTCTGGCAGGCACCAGGATTCCATCCTTCTCCTTCTCCAGCATGAAAAGCCCTAGGAAAAGCCAATTCCTTGGAGTTACTTGTCTGATACTGGAAAGGAGGGCTACATGAGTTTCTCTTTAGAATATATGTACTCCTGCAAGGACAGATAACCATCGATGCCATCATTTGTGTCTCTACATCTGCATGAATCCTATTTCAGTGAAAGACTATGGAGAGCATATTTTATGTTTTTTTTTTGTATTTTATTTTATCTACATATTATAAATCATTATATAATACATATATGTTAAAATGGTTACTGCAGTGGAATAAATTAACTCATCAATCTCCTAACATATCATGTTATATGAGTTATACTTTTGAGTTGGAAGTGTGCCCAGTGGTATAGTATATGCTGCAGCACTCCTATAAGCATTAAAATTATTAATATTCTCAACTTTTAGGAAACTTGTATGTAGTTTGGGAGAGGACACAGAAGTAACCTATGGTATAATTTTGTTAGTCAGCTCCCCAGGAGGAGACATGGGTATCCTTATTGGAATCAAAAGAGAATTAAAATAGGAATTAGGAAGAGGCCTAATTCTTAAAGAAATTAAGCAGTTACTTTACTTAGAAAAGTGGACTTTGCCAATGTGACTGAGATAAGGATCTGAGTGGTCCAGTGTCACCACCAGGGTCCCCATCATCAGGGACAGGAGGAAGGATGCAGTCATGGGGGAGTGACTACACTGCAGGTGGAGGAAGGGACTCCTGCCAAGGAATTCAGGGAGCCTCTGCAAGGAAAGACGTGAGCAAAAAAGCAGGTGCTCCCCTTGTGACTCTGGGAGGACAAAGCCCTGCTGGAACCTTGACTTCGCCACAGGCAGGTTTGACCTTCTGGCCTCCAGCAGTGTAAGATAATAAACTTGGGTTGTTTGAAGCCACTAAGCTTGTGGTAATTTATAACAGCATTGCAAATTAATACAGCTCTATCTTGTGTCTTAAGTTTTTACTTTATTTTTTATGGGGTGTGTGTGTGTGTGGGAGAATTGGCATGCCAAAGCCTGTAGCCACTGCAATTCAACTCCAGATGTGTATGTCACCGTGTACACATGTGTGACCTTGTGCATCTGACTTATGTGGGTTCTGGGGAGTTGAACCTGGGTCCTTGGGCTTCTCGGGCAAGAGCCTTAACCACTAAGCCATCTCTCCAGCCCCTTGTGTCTTCAGCTTTGCTTTCCTCTTCTAAATCATTCTAGTTTCTCTCACATACACGTTGACCCCCACGCTGATGAATTTATATCACTGTTAATATGATAATAGTGTCCAGTGCGGTGGTTTAAATGAAATGTCCCCCATAGGCTTGTGTGTTTGGAATACTTGGTCCCCAACTGGTGACAATTTGGAATGACTGTGGGGCCTTTGGGAGGTGGAGCCTTGCTGGAGTAGGTGTGTTGCTGGGGGCTGGCTTTGGAATTTTATAGTCCAGTTCTGCTTGCCAGAGCTAGCTCATTCTGACTACTGCCTGCTGATGTGGGGATGTGGCCCGGGCTTCGTGCTCAGGCCTATCATGCTTTTTGCCATCATGATGAAACTTCCCCTCCAAACTGTAAGCTGAAATAAACCTTTCTGCAACCAAAAAACAAATAAATAAAAACAAAAGAAATTAAACAGTGATGCTGAGGTAATTATCAGTGATTACCACCTGTGACTGAAGGCAAAGAGCAGTGAGATTATTCACAGGACCTCAGTGAGAGACGGAGCCAAGAGAGAAGGAAACTTCTTGCCAGAGAAATAGTTAGGAAATACAGAGAGAGAGAGAGAGAGAGGGGGGGGGGGGGAGAGGGAGAGGGAGAGGACAAGAAAAAAAAGAGTCAGGAAAATTTACACAATACCAGAGCTAAGTGGCCATAGCAAACCTGATATTCACTAGAACATGGGCTGGATAGAATTGCAAAGTCAGGGATGGAGAGTTGGCTTAGCAGTTAAGGTGCTTGTTTGCAAAGCCTAAGAACCCCAGATGGATTCCCCAGTAACCATGTAAGCCAGATGCACAAGGTGGCACATGAGTCTGGAGTTCATTTGCAGTGGCCCTGAACTGACCATTCTCTCCCTATATCTCTTCTTCTCTCTCAAGTAAATAAATGTATGTTTAAAACCTTAAAAAATGAATTGCAAAGTCAATTTTCTGGTCACAAGGCAATGAGCTGTGTGGAAAGTTCTGAATTGGGAATAAGGAATATCAGTTTCACTTCCTGTTTGCTATCTTCTACGCAAGGCACCTGATACATCTCAGGTACCAGTCCAGCAGGGGAGCTCCTCCCTCTATTTTCAGCAGTGAGCCTGGACCCCTGGACAAAAATTTCAGGCTCCAAGATAGGCAGGAAGTAGGGCCTCTCCTTCTCCAAGCCCAGGACACCTGGACGTCCTGATAAGACTTAGTTAGGCTTCATAGCCCTGTGACCTTTGGCCAGTTGCCTAGGAAACTCCTTATGTGGTATCAGCCAGGAGCCTTCACACAGCCCATTCCCCTGTGACCTGTACCTCTTCCCACCACTACATAGATCACCTGACTCTCTCCCTATGTGCTGGAATCCCTAGGCATCAGCAAGCAACCTTTGAACTCACCAATCCCCTTAGGACCCTCTTCCTGCTCTCTCTCTCTCAACTACTCATAAAAACTCAGTCCCCTGATAAATAAACAAGTTGTTTTTTTTTTTTATTTTTTATTTTTTTAAAAAAAGCCGTGCATGGTGGCTTACTCCAGCACTTCAAAGGCTGAGGTAGGAGGACTGCTACCAAGTCTAAGACCAACCTGAGCTACCAAGTGAACCCATCTTTTTATTATTTATTTATTTATTTGAGAATGACAGACAGACAGAGAGAGAAAGAGGCAGATAGAGAGAGAGAGAATGGGCACGCCAGGGCCTCCAGCCACTGCAAACGAACTCCAGACGCGTGCGCCCCCTTGTGCATCTGGCTAACGTGGGTCCTGGGGAATCGAGTCTTGAACCCGGGGTCCTTAGGCTTCACAGGCAAGCGGTTAACCGCTAAGCCATCTCTCCAGCCCAAACGAGTTGTTTTCTGAAGCTTCTTCTGGGTGTTTCTTCCCATCACACTCACAGCTGCTCAAGACCCTACTCCACAGTTACCTGGACACCTCTGGGGAGCTAGTGAGCAACAGCCTCCTGAGGAACCAGGGACCCACACCTGGAACCCAAACAGGGACCCTCTGAGATGCACTGAGGGTAAGTGAATGCTCCCCGAGATGGATAATCATTGTCTACGGGGACATTGGCCCCCTGTGGCCTTGCCTCCACATTTTGAGGGCTGGCAGGTTTCTCTCTTTCCCCTTTTACTTTTTGTTCATGCCATCGTGAGGGACACAATGAACTGGCAACTGATGTCTCTTGGCTGAGGCCACTCTTTGGCATTGACTGAAGGTCAGTAGTCCTCTGCCTGAACCCTGAAAGCCCATTTGGGGTTTGGCAAAAACCTTCTATCTATTTCTCTCCAACACAAAAAGCCGGTAATCATCAACCTCCTAAAAGCCTATAGGGAAGTTCTTAAACTTGTGGACAGGTAAACCGGGAGTGGTGGCGCACACCTTTAATCTCAGCACTCGGGAGACAGAGGTAGGAGGATTGCCCTATTCCAGGTCAGCCTGAACTAGAGTGAGACCCTACCTCGGGGAAAAAAAAATGTGGACAGGCTGTGTCTGGACCATTGGGGAATCCCCTGCAGTGCTATTCAATTCCAATTACCACCTCTGTGACTGGTGGAATATTACCCACTGGTCTTGGCATTTCCACTCTTCTTCTATCATGGGCAATATAGCCTCCCAACAAAAGGAATCACAGATTCATGGATTACGGGCTCTCCTGAAAGTTAGGGAAATTAAGCTCTCCCAGAGAGAGACTATCTCCTTCTGGGAAGAAACCCTCTAGATTTCCCCCTGGATGATTTCTGTGGATCCACATGACCCAGACACATGCATAGCTTATTTAGCCAGGGGATTGGAGGTTCAGGAAGGGAACCCCCCCTCTTTTCTCGCAATCATAGCGGCTGTTACACAATGTATTAGCCCCCCAATACCAACACCACTCAAAAATCAGATGATGATTTCAAGGAGGAGAGTCCTGAGGACCGGCCAGTGGCTGACCACATTTACCTTTAAAAACCAATAGAATAAATTAGAAAAAATAGTCCCCAAACTCCCCTATGCCCACTTCCCTTTATTCACCCTTGCCACCATACTCACCTCCCAATACATGCTGCCCCTCTCCAGACTCATGAAACACAGGCCAAAAGAATCCCAACATGATAAGTTCCCCTGGCCAGGACCCTCCTCCATCTGACCCCCCCCCCATTTACAATCACACAACTATGTGAGGCCCAAGAGTACAATAAAAAGGCATTCAATCAGGAAGTAGCAGCCTATCCTGATAATGTTCAACCAACTTGGGCTCAGCCCCTAAATTGGTATCCCTATCAAGCCAGTTATCTTAAAGAGCTCAGACAGGCCGTTAGGGAGGATGGATCCATGTGCCATGAACTAGGTTAGGTCCCTCCTCCTGAGCCTATGGGGCTCCAGTAATACCACCCAGGACTAGCATGATATCTGCGGGTCCTTCTTTCCTAGTTCCCTGTTCCTTCAATGGGGAGCCCTCTACAGAGATGAATGCCTCCAACAAATAAAAAGAAACCAAAACCAACAGAACATTCCCTGGGGATTTGATGAATTATACAAACAGGGTGATTTCTCCACAGGCCATCAATAGACCCAACAGACCCCAGGGTTCTATGGCCAAATTCACAAATTCACCTCTGCACCCTCCAGGCATGGAATAGAATACCCCCCCCCCCCCAGAACCCAGGATAATACCTCTTCCTTATTGTCTCTTCATCAGAAGCTGGAGGAGACTGTCTCTGATTTTATATTAAGAGTAAGAACCAATTTAGAGAGAAAAATCCCTGACCCAATGGCCAGGGACCTCCTTCTCAAAAGCATTATAAGGTATGATTTCAGAATGTAGGCTAATTTGCCAAAGCCTCAAAGACGAACATTATGATAAATGGATAGTTGCCACTCCGGATATCAGGACTGCCTCATATAAGGCTGCCTCTCTGGCACAGCCCATCACAGCAGCCTTAAAACCTAGAAGCAAATACTTCAATTGCAGAGAAGGACATTGGATAGGAGAATGTCCTCAACACCAGGCCGCTAGAGGCACCGCCCCCCTCCATAAACAATTTGCCCTAGATGTTGCAAGGGGTATCATTAGAAAAAAAAAAACTTCTGACCTACTCATGACAAAGATGGCAAACCCAGCCAGCCGTGGTGGTGCACGCCTTTAATCCCAGCACTTGGGATGCAGAGGTAGGACGATCGCCACGAGTTCAAGGCCACCCTGAGAATACATAGTTAATTCCAGGTCAGCTCTGAACTAGAATGAGACGTTACCTCGGAAAACCAAAAAAAATAAAAAATAAAAAAATAAAAAGGCCAACCTCTAGAGCCTTTAAACTTCAAAACTTTAAAGCCCCACCAAGAAGAGGGAAAACTCATAATATAAAATGGGTAACAAGCATCCTAGAGGGGACCCACCCAAGCCTGGCCTTAGAGGTTGGAGGAAAATTTTTCAAATGTCTAATTGATGCTGCCGGCCCTCAAAAGCATGGAGGCAAGGCCACATGGGCCAATGTCTCTCTCAGTCACCTACACTGTCCGTCTCATAGGGCCCCTGTTCAGGCACCAGCCGTGGGTTCCTGTGTCCTCCAGGGGCCCTGCCGTGGTCCCCCCGAAGGCGCCCAGGTAACCCGGGTGGGTGAGCACATAACAAGAGAATCACTCCTGGGAGATAGTTGAACAGCTCTCTCAGTTTATTGTCAGGAAATAGGTTTATAAGCATCTGAGGGCAGGGGGAAGGGTCCTAAGGGGATTGGATGTACCAAGTTCATTTCTGATGCCTAATTAGCATATGGGGACATTCATTCCAGCACATAGGCAATGGGGGGGGGGTGGTCAGGTGATCTAGGGTCTCAGGGAGATGGGCTGTGTGAAGGCTGATAAGGAGTTTCCTAGGGCAACTGGCCAAAGGTTACTAGGGCTATGGGCAGAGCCTAAGTTCAGGTGTGCTGGGCTTGGAGAGGGAGTGGCCTCCTGTAGCCTGGGGGTCCTTAGCCATGCCTGGCAGCTCAGGCCCTTCTCCTGAAGGCTCCAGCCTGTGTCTGGCAGTGCCGGACAGGGAATGTTTCACATTCAAACCCTAACACCAACAAATTCATTATGCAAGTAGGAGGTTGGAATTTTCAGCCCCACCTCTCTGATCTTTGGGGAGAGGAAAGGGGCTGAAGATGAGTTAATCACCCATGGCTAATTTTGTAGTCAATTATTCTTACAGATTGACTAGAGAGAGAGAGAGAGAGAGGGATTCCTGGAGGGGTAGTATGACCAGAGAGGGCATGGTAACTGCCTCTCCTCCCACAACCTTGCTCTTAGCTTCTCTTCCATCTGGCTATTCACCCTGTAATATCCTTTACGATAAGCCATATGTAAATGTTTATCTGAGTCCCAAGAGCTGCTCTAGAAAGCTAAATGAACCCAAGCTGTGGCCAGGGGAACCTATGCTTAGAAGCTGGTTGATTAAAGCACATGATAAAATCTACTAAAATTGGGACCTAAAGTTGGAGGCAAACTTGTGGGACTGAGACCTCAACCCTCGAATTCTGAAGCTATGTGCATATGGCGTGTGGTGGTTGGATTCAGGCATCCCCCATAAACTTAGGTGTTCTGAATGCTATCTCCCCAGCTGATGGGAGATTTGGGAATTAGTGCCTCCTGGAGACTAGGTATTGTTGGGGGTGGGCTTATGGATATTATAGCCAATTTCACCTTGCCAGTCTTTGGCACACTCTCCTGCTATGGTTGTCTACCTGATGTTGGCCAGGAGGTGATGCCCACCCTCTTCTCATGTCATTGTTTTCCCCTGCCACCATAGAGCTTCCCCTTGAGTCTATAAGCCAAAATAAACCCTTTTTTCCCACAAGCTGCTCTTGGTCGGGTGATTTCTGCCAGAAATGTGAACATGTTTGCAATGTAGGTAATGTCTGAATTGAGTTGAATTACAGCCACCTAGTTAGTGGGTGTCCACTGGCAAATTGCTTATTTGCTGGTGGGGTGAAACCCCCATCCTTACATATTTTACTGATTAGTGATCAAAGAAATGTTTGGTGTTGGACTGAGGATAGGGTATGGAGTGCTGAGGCTGGGTTTCCTCAGCCGTTTTTTTTTTTTTGTTGTTGTTGTTTATTTTTATTCATTTATTTGAGAGCAACAGATAGAGGAAGAGGGAGAGAGAGGCAGAGAATGGGCACGCCAGGGCTTCCAGTCACTGCAAATGAACTCCAGCCACGTGCGCCCCCTTGTGCATCTGGCTAACGTGGGTCCTGGGGAATGGAGCCTTGAACCAGGGCCCTTAGGCTTCACAGGCAAGCACTTAACCGCTAAGCCATCTCTCCAGCCCCGTTTTTGTTTTTTTGAGAGGTAGGGTCTCACTCTAGCCCAGGCTGACCTGGAATTCCCTAGGTAGTCTCAGGGTGGCCTTGAAATCACAGCACTCCTCCTACCTCTGCTTCCTGTGTGCTGAGATTAAAGGCATGTGCCACCATGCTGGCTCTCCCTTGGCATTTTGAACGATGGGATTGCAGGCATTTCTCTGTATAAAGATTTGCTTCCTTTGCAGGCAGTGCTTCTGCTACTTGTCATTCATGGACTGTGTCTTGCCCATTCTAATTGTATTCCACTTAGTCTTGTTTCTGATTGAGAAACTCACTTCATGAGGTGTGGAATGGGCGCATACTCAAGAACTCTTCTGATCTTACCATGAGCCCTACAATCCTGAAGCAGCTGCTCTGACAGAACAAAAAGCCTCTTGAAGATGCTTTTACACCCCCAACTCAGTGGCAATACCTTGCAGAATTCTCACTCAAGGTTCCTTTAGAGGCATGTATATGTAGCTGGGCCCAACAGATGGTAGCTTCTCCCACAGCCAAGATTCACAGGTCCAGAAAAAAAAAACAAGTTGTGTTTTGTTTTTGAAGTAGGATCTCACTCTAGCCCAGGTTGACCTTCAACTCACAACAATGCTCCTACTTCAGGCGAAGTGCTAGGATTAAAGGTGTGTGCCATTGTGCACACCCTTACATGTTTTGCTTCCTGTTGGCCAGGCTTTATGTTGTGATGACCTAGAGGGATTTATTTTAAAGAAGGAATGTTTCTACCAGGAGACACAATTATTACATTGACCTGGACACCAGGACCACCACCTTGATATCCTCATGACTTGAAGAATAATCTAGATTACCAAGAGAAAAGTAGGCAAGAACTTTTAATGAAATTAATAGTATGTCAGGAAAAAAGATCTCTCAGGGTGAGTCTTGCATTACAGTACCCTGTAATTAATGGTCAACTTATAACTACAAGTGAATCCAGGCAGGATTTCAAATGGCTCAGATCTTTAAGGAATGAAGTTTTGGGTCCCCCTGTCAGGTAAAAATCCAGGATTAACTGAGATGCTTGCTGAAGGCAAAGGATAACCAGAATGTGTAGAAGGTAGTTACAAAGACGAACCACAGTTATACAGACTGAGGACTAGAACTGCCTGATTTCCAGTTTGTTTGCTTGTTTGTTTTTGTTTTTCAAAGTAGAGTCTTGCTAGAACCCAGGCTGACCTGGAATTCACTATGCAGTCTCAGGCTGGCCTAAACTCATGACTATCCCCTACCTCAGCCTCCCAAGTGCTGGGATTAAAGGCGTGCACCATCACACCTGGCAGTTTTTCTGATTTGTTAAGAGCATTGTTGGGCATACATTAAGCAAATCTTTTTTCCCTCATTCCTTTGGTAATGTAACATAAGATGTCCTATTTATATCAGTATATAAGTATTACTTTGACATGTTAGAATTATGTCATGACATATTAGGGTAGTAAGCATCACTGAGGTTTTACCTCCTCTTTTAGGTAAGGGATAAGTGTGTTCATTGATGCATAATAAAACAGCATCTATTAGGGAAAATGACCTGATTACCTTTATTTGGAGTATGGCTTTCAGGAAATGCACGTTGGCGCTAAGTTGACAAGGGGTCTACCTGTGATGTTGAATTTTAGGTGTCACCTGGGTTTGGGTTACCCACATAGCTGGGAAAACGTTCTTTCTGGAGATATTAACACAGGTGCTTTGGGAAGAGGCTGACACTAAAATCAGTGGACTGAGTGGCATTCACCTTACATGATACTGGCAGGCACCATCTGGTTTACTGGGAATAGAACTTTCCCTGGGAGTTGTGCCACCATGTTTTCCTACCCCAACCTCTGAACTCCAGCTTCTCCAGACTTTGAGAACTTGCACTGTCTACCAAGGAGCCAGTTTGAGGAGAAGAGACAACTAAAAAGGCCTCCGTGTCCATAGGGCTTAGTAAATTCCAATGGCAATATGTAAAGTGAATCATGTCAACTCTAATCTGCAACCTTACGCAACCTGTCCTTTTAAAAATATTTTTATTTCTTTATTTGAGAGCAAGAGAAAGAGGCAGGGAGAGAGAGAGCGAGAGGGAGAGGATGGGCATGCCAAGGCATCTAGCCACTGCAAACGAACTCCTGATGCTTGCACCACCTTATGCTTCTGGCTTATGTGAGTACTGGGAAATTGACCTTGGGTTCTTAAGCTTTGCAGGAAAGCACCTTAACCACTAAGCCATCTCTTCAGCCCCTTAAATGGATTTTTAAAGCACTATAACATGAAAGTAATGTTAGATAATTTCTAAAACCATAGTTCTCAAGGTTTACCCTGATAGGACGATAAAAGACAGTATATATAGACCTTAGCACCCTAGAAAAATAACCCCATACCAAAGCTCGCATAAACTCTCAAGAGTTTCAAATTATATGCTTTCAAGTTTGCTTATTTTCCTACTCTACCAGGATGTCTAGTACTATATCCTGTGTCTAAAACAGAGGTAGAATAAAGGACCTGTGAGGTTCTTGCAGGTGGGACTGCTTGCGTGTGGAACAGAATTAAGACTTTAACCAGAAATAAGGAAGACCTGTAGTCACTAAAGCAAAAGGAAGATTAGGACGGAAAGTTGAGAGGGTGCAGCCTCTCCTCCTTCACATTCTAAGTTATTTAAGTTCAAGATGTATACCTGTAACTCCCAGCACTTGGGGAGGCAGAGGCAAGAGGATTATGAATTTGATGCCACTCTGGGCTATATAGTATGAAGATTCTTATTATAAGGAATTGTGATTCATATCTACTAATTTAAACACTGTCAAGGTATTAAAGAAAGCTCACAATTTTGTTGATGTAGGCTTTATATTAACATGTGCTGTGCTTTAGAACTAAGTTACATGTGAATAAATTTAATTAAAATGTATACATTTTGTGTCTGTATAGAAAGATTAAAAATTTCCTTCAATAACCTTTTTTCTTTATTTTTCTTTATTTTTTTATTTTTTTGAGGTAGGGTCTTACTCTAACCCAGGCTGACCTGAAATTCAATCTGTAGTCTCAACATGGCCTCAAACTTATGGTAATCCTCCTACCTCTGTCTCCCGAGTGCTGTGATTAAAGGCACGTGCCACCATGCCCAGCAAAATTCATTTCTTGTTCCTTTATTTTCTCAGTTTAAAGACAAACTGAAAATCAAACCTGAAATTAAGTTGGATTGTGACATCAGCTTCAGGGTAGATACATAAAGAGAGTCATTGCAAACATTCTAGGCCTGCAGAAAAGTGAAGGAAATCTACTGCATTTTGCACGTGGCTGTATGTTTTCCTGAGAAGGTGGGCCACAGATCTGGCTTAGAATGAACACTGTTTGCTTCTGTTGTTCGTCCCTCTGAGAAAGAAAATTAAAATTAATTCTATTTCTTAAACCTAGCACATTAGGAAGCATAAAGGATGTTAAAACAGAAGAGGTGTTTAAGGAATGAAAAGTAGCAATGTGGTTCATGTATTTGGTAACAAAAAAAGCTCTATCAGCCTCATTACAGAACTTATTTCCCACTCAGTCATAAGATGAACTGTTAGGAAATGGTATTATATATAAAAAATGATAAAGTTTTATGTAGAATTAATTAACTTGATATTTAGTATTATCTTTAAAATGTTTTTATTTTATTTATTTGTTTGAGGGGGGAGGGATCGGGCACACACCAGAGTCTCTAGGTACTGCAAACAAACCCCATATGCATGGGTCTCTTTGTGCATCTGGTTTGACATGGGTACTGGGGAATCAAACCAGGATCATTTGGCTTTGTAGGCATGCACCTTAACCACTAAAAAATCATTCCAGCTCTTAACTGGATATTTAAAGTGAACAAAATATGAACTAATTAAATCTCATTTTCATTTATCTAGTTAAAAAATGTATGCTAAACTAATGCAGTAATCTTCCCTTGCCATAGTCAGCTTTGCATGGTTTCAGTTATCTGTGGTCAACTGCAGTCGAAAACTATTAAGTGGAAAACTAGAAAAAGCAGCATGTCAGAAAGTGTGAATTGTAAATGGGCATGTGGTACATGCCTACAACCGCAGCAACTGAGAGGCTGAGGCAGGCAGCAGGAGGCCTGCTGAGAGGTAGAGGCCAGCCAGCCCGGCCACACAGTGGCAATCGATTGTGAGCTACTCTGAGCGGGGATGAAATCTCACTCTGTCCCTCCCATCCTGGACACCAATCACGTCTCTGTCCAAGGTGTCCACTGTGTGTGCCCGTCCACCAGGAGCCATCCCAGTGAGCAGATGGACTGTCACCGATGGGGGTACCTGTGTCTCAGGAACCGTTATTGTAATAATCCCCCAAAGCATAGGAGTAATGATGCCCAAGGTGTGGATATGCAAGAGAAACTGTAAACTGCTTCCTTGAAGTGAAAAGGCAATTTTATTATGAGTCTCTATGTATCATGCATATCTATGTATATGATTCTGTACTCCTCAGGACGTCAGGAACCCAAGCTAGAAGCCTCTACAGATGAGGGGGAGCTTGTACAGCATGTATTTTACACAATATTTAACTATCTTTGTAAGCCTTTCTTTGAGCAGTATACAGATTCCTGCAGGTGCACACTGGAAAGTACAGTAAATGTACTGTATCTTTGTAAACTGTGTAAATGAATTTTTCTCATTTCTCAGCAAATGGAGGAAAACTGAGGCCTTAAGCAATGGCAGGGGAATGTAATGATTTGTAAGCTTTGAAAGCATGCCCTCAACTGTACACTAAACAACGAACGACAGGACCCTCTTGTCGCTAATGACAGCAAGGGTCCACAGGGCAGAATAGCGATTCTCAGCACCACCATGGAAGCCCAGAGTCAGCAGAGAAAGATGTACTTGGCCTGCTGGGCAGAACTTTGTTTTGTGTAAACTGACCTCTGGGACCAAAGCTGACAGATGACCACCACCTGCCATCACCCACCTGGGAACAGTCCCAAGCTGGAGTTAATGACATAGCAAACTGAATGGTGTGCTGGTAAAGACTTTGGTCAGCTACCATAAAGCCACAATTTTGGGGATTCCTTTGGCACAGGATCTAGTACATGCCACTCCTTACACTGAGAAAGTGTATTGTTTCCTTTTACAGCCTGTTCCAGGCATTTTAAATGTTGAAGAGTTTTCACAAGTTGCTTCTTTTTAAGCTTTTTTTCCTACAGATTCTTTCCTTCCAAGTTTAACCCCATTGGAAAGATGGTTTTCTTTCACTCAAATGTAGGGAAAAAGATTAAACTTCAATTATTTCTATCTTTTTGTTGTTGTTAGAGGTAGGGTCTCACTCTAGCCCAGGCTGACCAGGAATTTACTATGTAGTCTCAGACTTGCCTTGAACTCATAGTGATCCTCCTACCTCTGCTTCCTAAGTGCTGAGACTAATGGCATGCACCACCACGGCCAGCTTTAATTTATTTATTTTATTTATTCTTTATTTATTTGAGACAGAGAGAATGAGAGAGGCAGGTAGAGAGAGAGAATGGGCACACCAGGGTCTCCAGCCACTGCAAACGAACTCCAGATGCATGCGCTACTTTGTGCGTCTGGCTTATGTGTGTACTTGGGAATCAAACCTGGGTCCTTAGGCTTCACAGGCAAGTGCTTTAACCACTAAGCAATCTCTCCAGCCCTGGACTTCAATTCTTAAAACGTAGTCCCATGAAAAACTTTAAAAAATAAACTCTACTACGTACCATACGTAACACAAAACTTACCACATTTGTGTTTTAACTTCAATCTAATGCTTTCTCTTTTGGCTATTTCTATGGTTTAGAAAGTGACATGGAGACACTTATTAAAAAGAAGAATGGATCAAGTCCAGGAAAAAAGAAGGGTGGTGGGAGGGCACTCTGATCATTATACACTGTATGTTCGTATGAAAAGTTCCATAAACTCCCATCATGATCATGTCAGTAAAAAGTATTTTTAAACTGATAAGAACAACTACTACACTTGATCTTAGCCGAAAGGCCAAGAAGTGATTAAAAAGTATTTTTTTTTTAAAAAAAGAAAGTGAAATGGAGCTACATAAATGGAATATTTGAACTTTGTGGTCATAGTTTTTTGTTTATTTGTTTGTTTTGGCTTTTTTGTTTTGTTTTGTTTTTCGAGGTAGGGTCTTGCTCTAGCCCAAGCTGACCTGGAATTCACTATATAGTCTCAGGGTAGTATCCTCTCTCTGATTACTGAGTGCTGGGATCAAAGACACAAGCCACCACGGACCTAGGTTTGATTCCCCGGGACTCATGTAAGCCATATAAACAAGGTGGCACATGTGTCTGGAGTTCATCTGAAGTGGCTGGAGGCTCTGGCACAACCATTTTCTCTCTCTCTCTCTCTATCTCTCTCCCTCTTTCTCTCAAGTAAATACATAAAACTATTTTAAAAATACAACATCAAGCTGGGCATGGCGGCGCATGCCTTTAATCCCAGCACTTGGGAGGCATAGGTAGGAGGATCACCTTGAGTTCAAGGCCACCCTGAGACTAAATAGTGAATTCCAGGTCAGCCTGAGCTACAGTGAAACCCTGCCTTGAAAAACAAAAAACAAACAAACAAACAAACAAAAAAATACATCAGATTTTAAAGTGAATCTATCATCAACCAAGAATAGTTTATATATTGATATTTCATTGTAACAATTTGCAAACTAGTGTAATACATAAATGGCTTTTTCACAAACCTTTATAAACATATACTTTCATCTAGACTAATTCCTATTCATTTCGTTGAAAACTTTATTTGCATGTGTATGTACACTAATTCATGTGTGCCAGGGCCTCTTGCCAGTGAAAACGAACATCAGACACTTGTGCCACTTTTTGTGATCAGCTTACATAGGTGGCTTGGGAATTACCTGGGCCAGTAGGATTTGCAAGCAGGTGCCTTTAATTGCTGAGGCACCTTCCCAGACCCCCTATTCATTTCTTATATTTTAGTTTTTTGCTTATCATTTCCCTACTTCCCTACTCTAAGATATGGTCAGCTTCTTCATTCAAAATGTACTCTCTAAAGATCTGGCCTTTCTTCTTTCTCTTTTTTCTTTTTCTTTTTCTTTTCTCTTTTTTTCTTTTTCTTTTTTTTTTTTTTCGAGGTAGGATTTCATTCTAGGCCACGCTGACCTGGAATTCACTATTGTAGTCTCAGGGTGGCCTTGAACTCACAACAATCCTCCTACCTCTGCCTCCAGAGTGCTGGGATTAAAGGCGTGCACCACTACGCCTGGCTTTCTTTTTTCCTTTTTTGAGACAGAGTCTTGCTATATATTCCAGGCAGGCCTTCAACTTACCTTCCTATCTCTGACTTCTGAATGCCAGGATTACAGCCTTTTGCTATAAAAGCACTCCAGGTGATGGTGGATTCATTTTAAAACTTGAAGTCAGATTTTGGATCTTTTTTCAAAACTATGACCACAAAGTGTACTTCAATTATTCCAAAAAGCCTCTGATCTTTTGCTTAATAGCACTCATTGTAAAGAACTGTCTTATTTGTGAAATTATTTGCCCTGAGACATTGTATGCATTACTTTGTGGTGTTACCAAATGGAACCCTGGACTTTGTGCATGCAAGGCAAGTATTCTGCCACTGGGTGACACCCTAGCCCTCTAAATTATTTCAAGGCTACATTAGAGAGTTTGACACAAATACGACTGTAGAAGTAATCAAATTTGTTGGATTCGTTTGTACAGTGGGCTACGATGATGGACCTAAGGGCTCTACTGAGCAGAGCTTCACGGACTGTGTCCCAGGTATCTCCGCAAAGGTCTTGAATGTCTGGTTCTTGCCTAGTCACAAACAGGTCAGGCAACAGAAAACACAACATTTTCAGTGGTGCCACTAGATCCTGATTTCTCTTTTATTACGTAAAAATCTCTGTAACATTTACTTCGGGGCGCCGCGTCCAGGAGCGGAGGGGGAACGTCCTAGCGTGCTACTGGGCAGCGGTGCCGCGGAGCCGGGCAGAGAGCGCAGGGTCCCGGGCAGCAGCGGCCCCCACGGCCGTCCCGGACGGTGCCCACGACTCCCGCGCACGGCCCCCACATCGAGCACGTCCGGAGGGACTCGGAGACCGACTCGGGGGGAGAGGTCTCCTCTGCAATGCTGTCATGAACCCCAAGACCGCCAACGTGCCGCAGAACACCGGGTCCTCTTCCGGATGGATGGGAACGAGCCGCCACTCGGGACCGCGAAGTGTACTCCGCACACAGTAGGGACGAGACCACCTCTCCGGGCTGGTCCCGAGGCTCCACCCTGCCCTTGCGGTGAGCCGGCGGATCAGCCCGGGCGCTCCCGGGAAACCGCCGCCGCCCGGGCTGCACACTGCCGGCGGGGCGGAGTCCTGGTCGTCGCCGGGAGAGGGTGGGTGGGCGGAGGGGGAGAGCCTGCGCCCGAACCCGCGGGAACTGCCCCGGCCCCCGGGCGATCCCAGCGCAGCAAATACTCCTGGATGTCAGGAGTTAGCGCTTCCTAGATGCAGGAGCAGGACGGAGGGCGTCAGGGTCCAGTGACTTCTCCTGGGACGTCTCGGGAGTTGGGAACAATGACAACCAGTAACTCGGATTCCCCTTTTTTTTTTTTTTTTTGTTTATTTTTATATTTTAGAGAGAGAGAGAGAGAGATAATGGGCACGCCAGGGCCTCCAGCCACTGCAAAGGAACTCCAGATGCGCGTGCGCCCCCTTGTGCATCTGGCTACCGTGGGTCCTCGAACCGGGGTCCTTAGGCTTCACAGGCAAGCGCTTAACCGCTAAGCCATCTCTCCAGCCCTCGGATCCCTTTCTTAACCGTGGCACCTCTCGCTCTGATGAGTGAGCTCCTGAGAGCGTGGGCGTGGACTGCGAACGGGCAGCCACGGCGTCCCTCCAGATGACTTCCTGAACACCTGACAAAATGGATGCAGGTGACTCGATCAGCCAGAGCAGCCTGCCGTCCCCCAGTCTTTCCCAGACCTTGGAACCCGTGGAAGGAGAAGGGGTGAACATAGAAGGAGAGATGGCCCAGTCTGCCGGAAGTACTGAGTTCCGACATCCTAAATGACACGGAGTCGGTTTTGCCCGCCACCAAGTTGCATAAAGAAAGCTTTCTTACATGATTATAGCCCTCAGGTAGACCGCTGGCTACATCTGTGAAGGATCTAAGGAGATGTGTACCTGAAAGCTACAAATTTTCCAGTTGCAATTTTTGACTAATACAGGAAAAGATGAACAGACGTCCAGCAAGATTCTTTTATTCGCTGTTTTGCCTTCTCTGTTCGTTGCTGCTGTTAATTTTCTTTACAGCTGGTCCTAAAGATTAAAAAAAAAAAACACCTTTATATTCTTTTCACTAGTATATCTTCTGTTCATTTGGGTGTTCGGGGAAAAAGAGCCTGTTTGGATGATAGATGCCATTCTGTTTGCCCAGTTGTATGTTTACCTGAACATTTTAACTGAACATTTTAACTGAACACTCAGACTCGGAACTAAGATGCTCAATGTCACAGCATTCAGTTTATTCAAGAAGTCGTTCCTTCACCTCCCTTGGGCCAGTGGAAAAACACATCTCACTGGTCTGACATGCCAAAAAAATAATAAAAACAAACAAACCATTGCATCCGATATTAAGTACTCAATGCTTAACTAGAAGAGGTGACTGAAGCCCAAGCTAAAGACTGTTGGACTTTCAACGTTTTCTTGTTTTTGTTTTTTTTCCTACTAGTGCTATCATTAGTCACAGAGTGACCTTGATTTTATTTTAGGACCTGATAAGGCATAAGACAATTTCTATAGAAATATATTAATTATTGCCACATAGTCTAGGATAGGTTTGGTGGACATTTTTGTGGGTGTTTTGGGTTTGTTTTGTTATTTTGGTTGGTTGGTTTTGTTGGAAACTAGGCAAGTTACTATATTAGTGAATTTGTTTATAGTTGTAGCTTGGGATGGTTATTGTAGTTCTATTATTTCCTGGTTTTACCATTATATTTAAATCTTGATTATCTGCTCTCTATATAAGTACACATATACTTGTAATGTTTATAATAGTGTGATAGCAGAATGTATCTTGTTTTGTTTTTATAAAGGTTTCCTTCCCTACTTGCCAAGGTATTTTTTTAAATGATAGGTTTAAACATATGCATTTAGAATACACAACTAGTAGTTTATGTTTCACAGATAGTTTTAATTCCAGTTGGAGCATCTGCATGGGTTTGAGGTAATGTGGTTTTCTAGAAGAGGTTCTGACTAAGGGGGCCTAGAGGAGTTCACTGAATCCTCTGCACACATGCCAAACAGTACCTGATGCATTGGACAAGGTCTTGATGGGATATTGCTGAGCTGGTTCATTGCTGTCGAAGGGGACAGAAGTGAGCTTTGAAGAGGTTTGCCTTCCCCTTAGTCTTGGAAATAAACTGATTCTTTTAGTTTTCATTTGTAATAACCACCATGAAGACAAGATTGAATACTGCCTACCAGATTGTTCTTACAAGACTTGCTCATAATTCTGTATGCTGAAAACAGTCCCCAGGTAGTTCACAGAATAATGTGAGGCCATGCATTAGCTGGTAAAGTGATTGGATTAATAAATGTGTATTGGTAGATGAATTTCAGCAAAGAAATAGAGATAAGCACGATTATACCTTAATTTTTTCAAGAAGAGATATAACTAGAGTTTTGTCTACAGGAGTAATAATGGTTTTCAAAGAGTATTTTTTTCTTAACAACTTTCATGATTGTAAACAATATCCCATGGTAATGCCCTCCTTCCCCCCACTTTCCCCTTTGAAGCCCCATTCTCCATCATATCCCCTCCCCTCCCCCTCTCAATCAGTCTCTCTTTATTTTGATGTCATGATATTTTCCTCCTATTATGATGGGCTTGTGTTGGTAGTGTCAGGCACTGTGAGGTTATGGATATCCAGGCCATTTTGTGTCTGGAGGAGCACCTTATAAGGAGTCCTACCCTTTCTTTGGCTCTTACATTCTTTCTGCCACCTCTTCTGCAATGGGCCCTGAGCCTTGGAAGGTGTGATTGAGATATTTCAGTGCTGAGCACTCCTCTGTCACTTCTTCTAAGCACCATGGTGCCTTCTGAGTTATCCCAAGGTCACTGCCATCTGAAAAGAGAAACTTCTCTAGCCAAAAGTGAGAGAAGCTTTAATATATGGATATGAACATTAAGAGAAGTGCTTATCAGGCAGCTTGGTGAACATGGTATATACATTTAGCCAGACAGCAGCAGATGTTACACCCCAAAGGCTCATGAATACCCTTGTTGTAGGTTTTCAGTGTCAGGGATGTATTCCCTCCCATGGAGCGGGCCTCCAGTCCAATTAAGAGCAGTGGATTTCCCCCATAAAAGACATGCCACTATTGCACCCATTGGCCCATTTGGCCTGGGTGGCCAAATTTAAGGCTTGCAGTGGCCAATGTGAAGATATTCATCTCCACTGGTGATTTCTCTCTTTTCCATGGAACTGCATGCAGTGTGGCCTTTTCCAGCTTTGGTCTACATGGGGGAGGTTTTCAGCTCAGTTCCAGCAGGATTTCTCAGTGTCCTTGCAGCCCAAGTATGTGGAGTCTTCAGAAATAGGATCTTACCATATATTCCTGGTGGGAAACCAAGAGCCTCAGCAATGGACCTTCCTGGCAAACAACTCACTGGAAGGTATTCCATCCCTGGCACTGAAAGTTTTCTGGTAACGATCTATGGCTTCTGGGTGTTCCATTGTTCAAAAAAGTAGGTTTCCATATGACTTATTTATATCCTCTTAGATTTTGATTAGCTCTCCCTCCACCTTTTCTTTACTCAATCTCTTCCCCTGACCTCACTTAGGCCTTTTCACCCACATTAATCTGTCCTACTTACATATATACAATACCATCCTCTTAAATCCCTCCCTCCCTTCCTTTCTATTCCCTTTATATCTCCTTTATAGCTTACTGGCCTTTGCTACTGAGTTTTCTTCCTACTCACACAGAAGTCTAATCATTTGTAACTAGGATCCACATATGAGAGAGAAAATGCGACATTTGGTTTTCTGGGTCTGAGTTACCTCACTTAGTGTAATCCTTTCCAGATCCATCCATTCTCCAGCAAATTTCATAACTTTACTTTTCTTTACCTCTGAGTAGAACTCCATTGTGTAAATATGCCACATCTTCATTATCCACTCATCAGTTGAGGGACATCTAGGCTGGTTCCATTTCCTAGATATTGTGAATAGAGCGGCAATAAACATGGTTGAGCAAGTATCTCTAAGGCAGTGAGATGAGTCCTTAGGATATATGCCTAGGAGTGCTATAGCTGAGTCATATGGTAGATCTATTTTTAGCTGTCTCAGGAACCTCCACACTGATTTCCACAGTGGCTGGACCAGATTGCATTCCCACCAACAGTGTAGCAGGGTTCCTCTTTTTCTGCATCCTCGCCATCATTTATGGTCATTTGTTTTCATGATGGTAGCCATTCTGACAGGAGTGAGATGGAATTTCAAAGTAGTTTTAATCTGCATTTCCCTGATGGCTAGGGATATAGAACATTTTTTTTTGACTTAATGTTTTTATTAAGAAACTGGCAGAAATTCAATCTTGATTTAAGTCATGAACATTCAGCCAAGTAAGGGCTACAGATACTTGCTGGTCATAGTCTACACTTTCTCAGGCTGGATAAAAGCCTTCCCAACTCATAGAGAGAAAGCCCAGGCAGTGTCCTATGCTCTAGCCAGAAAAATCATTCTGTGCTTTGGGGTCTCAGTGAACATAAGAACATAAGATAATGGTCCTGCTTTTGTCAACAGAATTGTCTAGCAAATGTCAAAGTGTGGTAGGACTAACTTGGGATCTACACACATGTTACCATCCCCACTCCTCAGACAGAATTAAAAGGATAAGCAAAACCCTAAAATATGTCATGACTAAACATTGCCAAGAGACAGGCCTGACTTGGCCTGAAACCTTGCCACTTGTATTGTTCAGAGTGTGCTACACACCCCTAACTGTGGGTTTTTCCCTTTTGAATCCTCCCAGCACTTGAGAGGCTGAAGTAAGAGGATTGCCTTGAATTCAAGGCCACCCTGAGTGAATTCACCCATAGTGAATTCCAGGACAGTCTGGGCTAGAGAGAGAGATCATACCTTGAAAAACAAACAAACAAATCCTCTTTGAATGTCCTTCCCGGCTGCTCCTGAGGGACTCTAGTGACCTCTGGGTGTATAAACAAATCCACCTCCAGTGGTTTCTAAAAGACTTGGTCAAGCTGGATGTTTAAATCTCCCCGCTCCCTCTATACCTCAAGTCCCCTTCACCCCTGCAATCAGGGAGATTAGGTTTAGATCCAGGTCCTGTGAGGGGAAGCCTGGACCCAAGGTAGGAGGGGCCATATCAAGTTGCACTAGCAACTCCCTGAGCTCTTAAAGTTGCAGGTGTCAGGCCTGGATACACCACACCCACGCCAAGGGTGCCACAGATCCAGGCCTGAAGTGGAGCCCAGACCTGCACCTGGACCAGCCACTGAAGCTGACCTTGTCCAGACGGCCTGGAGATGGCCCTTGGGAGATTGAACCTGCCCGTGGACCATGCAGCTGTTCCTGAACCTGCACTGGCTGAACAACCTCCCCTCAGGCCCGCTGCTGGTGCTTGGACTCACAAGCTCGTTTGGGAGGCGTCCCCGAACCATGGACTGGCACTAATCAACAAGACTAACTGTTAGCCGGGCATGGTGGCGCACGCCTTTAATCCCAGCACTCGGGAGGCAGAGGTAGGAGGATTGCCAAGAGTTCGAGGGCACCCTGAGACTACATAGTTAATTCCAGGTCAGCCTGGACCAGAGTGAGACCCTACCTCGAAAAACCAAAAAAAAAAAAAAAAAAAAAAAAAAAAAAAAAGACTAACTGTCCCTTCAGGGCCCCTGTCTCATCTCTTTCAGATGGCATTTCTCAGGGGGATCTGACAACGTGATAATCCTTCCACCTCAGCTCAGAAGTGCTGCAGTGTGGAGCCCTGGCCAAATTCTACTATGGACACACAGCAGATGACTGAAACTCTATGGCCTATGGGTGCATACCAAGGAATGCCAAGGACTGGGGGGGGGGGCTATACTGGTCACACCTTAGATATTGGTCCTGTGTGGACTTTTCCACTCCAGGGTCTTGAAAGGAAGTCCCTATAAAAAGACAAGGAATCTCAGTGTCTGATAAAAATGTCTGTCCTGAGCTAGGGAAAGGACATGGAGTAAATTAAAAACTGACCATAAAAAGGACCCAGCAATGGGGCCCTCAAAACTTTGGGATGGGTTGGTGTCTCAAAAGCCATTGGCAGGGAGGTGACCCATTGGTCACACTCAGGCTAATCATCAAGCCTGCCAATGTGTCGCGACCTGTGAGCAGAGTCAACACACTGGATCCCTGGGTCCTCCAACCAAACCTTGACCTAAGAACCCATGAGGGGAACGCTAACCCTCCTGGGTTCAACCTAGATATCCCCCTGATAAAAATGCTTCAACCGGCCAACACCAGCCATAAGTTGATAAAGCAAGCAGATCCAAAGTTTGGGAAAGATTGTTGGATCTGCTTAAGAGCTAGCCAGATGACCTACACTGGGATAGGAATTACCAACTTAACTCTGTTCAACATGACCCGAGACAATCTAGCCACCAAAGATGGCACCTGTGTGACAGGGCCCTCTGTACAGACTCTGGGGGAAGCAAACTGTCGGAGAAAAGGACAACTACACCAGGCTGGGTCTTAAGAATAGAGCCCCAGAAGCCAGGCATGGTGGTGCACTCGAGAGGCAGAGGTAGGAGGATCACTGTGAGTTTGAGGCCATTCTGAGAGTACATGGTGAATTCCAGGTCAGTCGGGACTAGAGTGAAGCTCTATCTTGAAAAAGAAAGAAAGAAACAAAGAAGGAGGCCCCAGATGGTACTTATTTGCCTGTCAGGATGGTACTTACACTTGCTTCCCAGGGAGTGACTGCACCCTAGTCTTCTTAAGCCCTGACTTAGAAACACTCCCAGGAAATGAGGTCTCCCAATACCTGTCTAGCCACTCCAGATAGAAGGGAAGCCTAGTCCTGCTCCCCATCCTCCTGGGCATGGCCTCAACAGGGACAGCCAGCACTGGGGGCCTGCCACAGGCCTCCAACAGGTGCAACACAGTCAACTATCTAATCAGATTAAGGAGGATCCCAGCCTAGTCCAGCAAAGTGTAGTTACCCTGCAAAACCAGAGATTCCCTGGCCTCAGTCGTGCTGCAGAACTGCAGGGGACAAGATCTGATAGTGGCAGAGAAAGGAGGTATTTGTGTTTTCCTGGGGGGTGGGATATGTTGGTATTTTAAAAAATATTTATTTTTATTTATTTATTTGAGAGAGGGAAAAGGCAGAGGAGGGAGAGAGAGAGAGAGAGAGAGAGAGAGAGAGAGAGGAAGAATGGGCATGCCGGGACTTCTACCCACTGCAAATGAATGCCAGATGCATGTGCCACCATGTGCATCTGGCTTACATGGGTCCTGGGGAATTGAACCAAGGTCCTTTGGCTTTGCAGGCAAGTACCTTAACTCTAAGCCATCTCTTGAGCCCTATGTTGGTATTTTTAAGAGAGACAGAGAAAGGGGGGAGAGAGAGAGAGAGAGAATGAGAATAGGTGAACCAGGGCTTCCAGCCACTGCAAACAAACTCCAGACACATGCGTCACCTTGTGCATCTGGCTTATGTGGGACCTGGAGAATCGAACCTGGGTCTTAGGCTTTGCAGGCAAGTGCCTTAACAGCTAAGCCATCTCTTCAGCCTGAATATGTTGTTTTTATACAAATCAGAGTAATAAAAAATGCCAGACAACTCTTGGAAATAACTCAGATGTGGAATGTCTTATTGGCAGAGTTCCTGGCACTCCTGGGGCCCTTGGCTGGCATTCCTAGCTTGGTTCTATAGCTTGGTCCCCTGCAGATCTGCAGCACGACTGAGGCCAGGGAATCTCTCTGGTTTTGCAGGGTAACTACGCTTTGCTGGACTAGGCTGGGGTCCTCCTTAATCTGATTAGATAGTTGACTGTGTGGCACCTGTTGGGGCCCTGTGGCAGGTGCCCCAGTGGTGGCTGTCCCTGTTAAGGCCATGCCCAGGAGGATGGGGAGCAGGACTGGGCTCCACAGCCTTGGTTATGGTCCTTTTGGCTTTATTATTTGGCCCCTGCTTGATTAGTGTGTCTACTTGGTTCATCAGGAATTGGATTGAGAGACTATGGCTACCAGTCATTTGCCAGCATCAGAGGATCCCATTAGAAGAGTAATAAGGCCTTATGAGGATAAAGAGGAGGGGATCGAGAAGAACATAGCAGTATTAAAATACACTTGAACTGGCTTGCAGAGACCCCCAACAGGCCAGAAGCCACCCACAGAGAACAGAGATAAGTCCTAGGTCACCCTTGGGCCACCCACGGGGAGAGACCAGGGAACAGAGAGGTAAGTTTCTTGCTCACAAGGAACAATCAGAGAATGAAGATAAGCTCCGTGCCCGTGCTTCATGTTACTGATAATTTTGGCCTGACTAGAACAGAAATTACAAAAATTGTAAACTATGTAGCTGTCCTACACCATGTATGCTTCTGCAACCTTGCTTGCCTGTCTAAAAAAAAAAAAAAAAAATCAAGCCGCTCTTGACTGAATTCAGAGCTAATGTCATTACAGAGAGATCTGGTTGTCAGTCCGCTAACATAAATAAATCTTCCTCTCCTCTGTCCAAATAGCCGTGAGTCTTATTCAAGAAATCCACACAACAAGAGGTACGTAACAGTGCAAGTTCACGTAATTCACCTGTAAAAAGCATATTCCAGCATCTATTGAAGGGCTGCTGAGAGAAGCACCATAGAGAAATGAGTACAGGTTTTGAAAATGAAACTCATAGCTCACAGTTTGTCTCCTGCCCTTGCTATCCTTGTGACCCAGGTTTCCACACAGTAGGATGGGGACATGTAACCATGGTGGCACTGGCTGATGATCTGGGCCTGCAGCTGCTTGTCCCTTCCTCTTGTGTTGCATCCCATTGTTGCTAAAGATGGGTGTTTACCCAGCCATTTCCGATACTGGGAAATGTGCTCTCATTCCTTTCTTCTTGTCTATTGTTCAGAACACAGAGGGATGGATGGCCAGAGCAAGGTGGGCTATATTTTCAGGAATTCTGGCTGGCACTAATTAAACCACACTTGCCTTGCAGTGATCCAGACAGATCCCTGTCTTGACCTTCTGGGTCTCCATGCCTCCCTCGACCCTTCAGAAGGGAATATTTCAATTTGGAAGAATCAGCTATACAACACCCACTGCCTTAGTCTCTGCCCAACAAAGGCACACTTTTCCTGGGCTGGTGTGTTGCCAGGCCAATTTCTGTCTCTGACCTTGTACACACACACACACACACACACACACACACACACAGCCTCTTGGTGTCCTTTGCAATGTTTGGATGTTGACACTTGCTTTGAAAGTTACTGGTAGTACTAAAACTCTGTAAAACATAATTCAATAATAAAGACATTACAAGAAGTAACTTGTCTACCAGAATCCAAAATACTAACAGATTAAACTTGCCCAGAGCTCCTTTTGCTGGGCCTCCACTCTAACACACAATTGCCCTGACCAAAAACTTAAGTGCAGGAGTCTGGACTCTATCCTGAACTCTAAGGCACCCAGGGCCAAATGATTTTGTTAATGAAACCTGGGCTTCACCTTAACCACTAAAGAGCTCATGAGGCCTACAAGATCAACTGTAAGAACCAGGGCTACATCCTGAACTCTAAAAGGCTTGGGCCACAAGATTCAGTGTAAGAGCCTGGGCAACATCTTGAATCTTAAGGAGCAGGGACCACAAGATTTACTGCGAGAGCCTGAACTACTTTAAACTATGATCTTTCTTCCATGGAGAGCAATAGAGTAATGAGGCTATTTGGGGCTTGAAGGACAGGAAGAAGGACCAATGAAGCTTAAGAACAGGGAACAAGAGCTATCAGAAATCTGTTTATGTACTGTGACATTCAGATGGGCTCAGGTCAGGGGTGGATGGACAGGAGTTCAATTTTCTTTGTAGTGCTGGGGTGGATCCCATGTTAGGCAAAGCACTGAGCCACGCCCCCAGGTCAGGACTCCAGTGTGAACAACAAGTAAAATCTTACAAATGCTATTATTCACCTGTGTTCCCCTGAAAAGTCCTGTCATTGTGAAGAGTGACCATTTTCTGGGGCAGAGTCTCACTGTAGCCCTGGCTGGCCTGGAATTCACTATGATCATTGTGCTTCAGGGTCTCAAGTGCTGGGATTGAAGGTGTGGACTGCTACTCTCAGCATCTTCACTGTTAATCACAGTTTATTTCTGTAATTATATCACATTTTATTAGTTGTTGCTAATCTCTCACAGTGTAAATTAGTCAATAAACTGAACCCTACATACTGATTTTTCTGGAAAAATAAGTATATGTTGTTAAGTATTAACTATGGATTCAAGCATCTGGAACACTTCAACCCTCTGGAAGATATCTTCTGAGGCTCCAGGTCCACTATTGTTTTATAGATTGCAAATCTTAGGAACAACATCAAGAAAACTGTATTCTTTATTTTTCGTGGTGCTCAGATGAAACTCTGGACCTTGTGCATAATGGGCAAGTGCTCTACTGTAGATCTGCTCCCCAGCCCCAACTCATTGATACAGAAAGAAGGAGAAACCTTGATTTCAAATTTAGTAAACTGTTGCAGTCAGGTTCGCATTGCTGATAGAAATCACCCAACCAAGAGCAGCTTGTGGAAAAAAAAAGAGTTTATTTTGGCTTACAGACATAAGGGGAAGCTCCATGATGTCAGGGGAAAACAATAGCATGAGCAGAGGTGGACATCACCTCCTGGCCAACATCAGGTGGACAATAGGAACAGGAGAGTGTGCCAAACACTGACATGTGGAAGCTGGCTATAACATCCATAAGCCCACCCCCAATAATACACTGCCTCCAGGAGGTGTTAGTTCCCAAATCTCCATCAGCTGGGAACCTAGCATTCAGAACACTTAAGTTTATGGGGGGACACCTGAATCAAACCACCACATTCCACCCCTGGCCCCCATAAACTGATAACCATCCATGTTGTAAAATGCAAAGCATTCAGTCCATCTTTAAAAATCCCCATAGATTTTTATCAATGCTAATGATGTTCAAACATTCCCATATTCAGAATATCTTTTACCTCAGCCATAATACCAAAAAATCGTGCCCCCCAACACATAATGGCACAGAATAAACATTCACACTGCAAAAGATGGCATTGGGCATAGCAAAGAAATATTCAACCAATACAAGATTTAGAACAACCAGTGAAAACATCAAACTCTGTAGCTCCAAATCTAACAACTCTAGCCAATGACAAGTCTCTGGAGTTCCAATTCTGCCCCTCCAGCTAGGCAAGTCACAGTCCTGGAAAATTTCATCCAGGGCTGGCAGCTTTCCTTAGCTGCCATCTCGTGGTCCCAGCATCTCCACTGGGTCTCCACTGCAACCCGCAGTCCCTCCTCATGGCTCCACTGGGTCTCCATGAAGGCATCCAGTAAACCTGCTTCACATTGCCCGTGGCCATTTTCAAAACACAAGACCATGTTGCAAACTCAATGACCCTCTCTTTCCTGAATTCTTTTATACTCCACAATATGAGGTAGGGTGCCTATTTGTTAATGGGTGTGTATGGGCGGGGGAGTAATAAAGCAGACTTTGAAGAATAGGACACTTCTTGAGCATCCAGACTCCTTCAAAAGAGTCTACATTCTTTCTGTTGTCCCAGTGCAGGTCAGCTGGCCCAATCTCAAAGGTTGTAATCTCTCAACTGCAGCTGAATGGGCAGCAGTTTTGGCCCAAAGATGTTGCTTCTGTGCCATATCCCTTGGCTCACATTAGTCTGTTTCTACACAAAGCAACCTTGTACAAGTTTTCAGGACATGAGCATAACAGCAAACCTCTCACACAAACTGCTTCTCGCCCAGTCCAGGCAAAGCTCTTTCTCACCCTCACAAGCCAAACCTCACAGTCCATAGTTCTTACTGCATTCAGGTCTTTCAACTCTGACCAGAATAAGTTCACCAAGTTGTACTTACAGCACCGCAAGGTGTCTCTTAGCCCAAGGTGTCAAATCCTTCCACATTCCTTTTAAAAATCAGCTCCAAAAGGCCAAAACTACACAGTCAGGTGTCTAGCAACAAATGACACCACTCCTTGGCACCAACATTACTGTTGCAGTCAGGTTCGTACTGCTGGTGGAAATCACCTGACCAAGAACAGCTTGTGGGAAAAAAGGGTTTATTTTGGATTACTGACTTGAGGAGAAGCTTCATGATGGCAGGGGCAAATGATGGCATGAGCAGAGGGTGGACATCACCTCTTGGTCAACATCAAGTGGACAACAGGAACAGGAGAGTGTGCCAAATATTGGCATGGGGAAGCTGGCTATAACACCTACAAGCCTGCCCCCAACAATACACTGCCTCCAGGAGGCGTTAGTTCCCAAATCTCCGTCAGCTGGGAACCTAGCATTTAGAACACATAAGTTTATGGGGGACACCTGAATCAAACTGTCACATAAACCAACACTGAGGGAGGAAACTAGAATTTTCAGGTGCTCTGTGTAGTGGATAAGAAACGGGAAGTGAAACATTCCTCAGTTTAAATTCAAGACTCTCACACTCCTCATAAAAACAACTTTTCAGGGCCAGAGGGATGGCTTAGCGATTAAGGCACTTTCCTGCGAAGCCAAAGGACCCAGGTTTGACTCCCCAGGACGCACGTAAGCCAGATACACAAGGGGGTACACGCATCTGGAGTTCGTTTGCAGTGGCTGGAGGCCCTGGCATGCCCATTCTCTCTCTCTCTCTCTCTACCTGCCTATTTCTGTATCTCTCTCTCTTCTCTCAAATAAATAAATAAATAAAATAAATATTAAAAAAAAGACGACTTTGCAATTCTCTCTGGTACATCTTCTAGCTGAGCATCAGGTTTTCTATGGCACCTTAGCTCTGGCACTGTCTAAGTTTTCCTGACTACTGCTCTATCAGGAATTTCCTTCCCTCTTCGCTCCATCCCTCTGGGATCCTGTGGGTACTTTCACCCTTTTGTGCTTTCAGATACAGACATGGAAATGGATCCTGAGCACCTCACGGTCTATTGGGTTTCTTTAACCACAAGGCTTCTTCCTAACTCCTATTTTCAGTCTCTTCTGAATTCCAACAATTCCAACAAAGATGCCTATGTCTCCTGCTGGGAAGCTGACTAATCAAATTGCACCATAAGCTTATTTCTGTCTCCTCTCCTAAACTACAAGCTTCCTAACAATTGGGAATATTAATACTTTTATTTCTTTTAGCAATGGTAGGTTCTACACTCGATCACTGTGCACACTTCCAACCTAAAAGTATAATTTAAGTACATTCATGTGTTTACGCTTGCATGGGTGCACATGTGTGCTCATGCATGTGGAAGCCAGAGGACCACCTTGACTGACATTCTTCAGGGGGCATCCTTCTTTTCATTGGTTTGGTTGTGTGTGTTTGTGGTGTGCATGCATGTTTGTAAGTACATTTTTAATGTGTGTTGGCACAAGTGTGTGTGTAGGTATGCATGCATATGTGTGCATGTGCCTATGGAGGCCAGAGGTCAACACTGGGTGTTTTTGCAAGTCATTCTCCATCATGTTCTTTGAGAGATGTGCTTGCTGAACTGAGGGCTCATGTATTTGGCTATGCTAGCTAGCCAGTGACCCCCAGTGATCCCTTTTCTTCCCTCCCAGGTGATGTGATTACAGGTATACATAATCAGGCCTAGCATGGGTTATGGGCATCCTAACTCAGGTCCACATGCTTCCATAGCAGGCATTCTTTCTTCTTGAGCTATGTCCCCAGCACTGTTACAGCTTTCTGATTTTTAATTTACTTTTGGTGTGTGAGTATGATGCAAATATGTTTATGTATGCATGTTCCTGTGTGTGTGTGGTTGTGAGTGAGGCATGGCATGCATGTGGAGGTCAGAGGAGAAATTTCAGGTATCAGGCCTTGCCTTCAACTACTATGAGACAGGGTCTCTCATTTTAGCTATTGTTCACCACTGCAGTGGCCAGACAACTCTCTCGCTTTGCCTCCCTTCTCCCCACTGGCTTGTTGGGTTCCCAAAGCCCATCATAGCTTTCAGCGTTTACATGGTCCCGGGGCTGTGAACTCAGATACTCATATTCAAATCACAAGGGTGATTAAAGAAATGAAAATAAATAAAATAAAATCCACTGAGACATCTATTCATAAAACCCAAGGTATGTATATGTGTATGTACTTATGTTTATGTACAAGTGAGGCTAGAGAATGAAGTAGTAGAGAGGGGGAAGAGGGAGTCAGAAAACTTTATATTATAAAGGGTAATTATGGTCCACATGAAAGATATACTTCAATGAAAATGAAACCCATCACAGTGTGCATTGAATCTATACCAATATATTCAAATTTTACACTGAGTAAACACAACAAACAATACCCAATCAGTAACAAATGTGTAATATAGCATTTTAAATGTTGTCTGTCTACTGGGGAAAGCTTCCCTGAGGGCCTGTCAAGTACCAATGCTGTTACCTCTAGGCTAGCTCAGAAAAGAAGTAACAAGGTTTACACAGAGAAAAACTCTTAACTTATGCCAGCAGGCCCAAACTCTCTGCCCATAAATCTCTGAGAACGTCAGGCTCCTTCTTGCCAGTTTTGCAAAGTCTTTCCCACAGTTCTTTTTTCCTGGAAGCCCCCAGGCAGTGACTTGGCCTTTTTCTCCAATCCCCCAAATGTTTATTGCAAACCTGCTTCTTGATGAAACCCTGTTTAAAATTCTAGATTCTCCAGGACTGTCTGTTTCTCTATGTTTTTTTTTTTTTAAATGTTTTCCCACAGTTCTCACCCTTTTGTAATGGGGTAGATAATTACTTGTATGGTTTGCTATGGTGGTTTGAATTAGGTGGCCCCCATAAATTCCTGTATTCTGAATGCTAGATAACCAGCTAGTGGCAATTTGGGAACTGGAGCCTTGCTGGAGGTGGTGTGTTATTGGGGGCAGGCTTAGGAGTGTTATAGGCAGCTTTCAGCTTGCCAGTGTTCAGCGCACTGTCATCTGTAGTGTTCTACTTGCTTTGGTAGAGGTGACGTCCAGTCTCTGCTCATGCCATCCTTTCTTCTGCCATCATGGAGCCTCCCATCAAGTCCCTAAGCCAAAAAAAAAAATTATTTTTCCCACAAGCTGCTTTGGTTGGATACTTTGTGCCAGAAATGAGACAGTAACTGAAATACACATCATGAATGAATAAGTTTGTTTATAAAGAAATAAGGATAACTAGAAATAAGAATATATTCAATTTCTCCATTGCAATCATAGATTTTCAGATTGCATTTTTCCTAGTTAAGCATGACATTTTGAGTCAATATTACTATTTCATATAAAATTGAATATTATTTCCAATAGGAAATAATATTATTACAGGATAGGAAAAAGACAATACTTGAGTGAAAAATGTTATCTAAGAAATGTTGCGTGTATGAATGTATGTATGATTGTGTATAAAAATATAGACTTTTCTTTTTTTACAGTTTCTTCTGTCATTCTTGTGCAGGACCATTCTAATCTTTTTTGTATCATTCCACTATAGGAATGATGTCATTCACATTTGAATATATGTGCTCTTCCTGCCTTATCTTACAAATGAAACCTATGAAATAGCCATGGGCCATTGGGTTTATAAAAAAATAACTGCTGGGCGTGGTGGCACACACCTTTAATCCCAACACTTGGGAGGCAGAGGTAGGAGGATCACCATGAGTTTAAGACCACCCTGAGATTACCGAGTGAATTTCAGGTCAGCCTGGGCTAGAGTGAGACCCTACCTTGAAAAAACCAAAAAACAAAACAAAACAAAACAAAAACAAAAACAAAAAGAACCCAAAACTAAAAACCAAAACCCCAAAAAAAGCAACCCTGCATGATTTGGATAAGAGATGCTTGCTTTCTTTCTTTCTTTCTTTCTTTCTTTCTTTCTTTCTTTCTTTCTTTCTTTTTTTCTTTCTTTCTTTCTTTCTTTCTCAGTATATGCCAACAATGTTAAAGGTACTAGAGAGGTCATACTAACTCTAAAGGCATTTGGAAGTTGTGATTACAACTTCAGTTGTTTTGGGGTTTTGCTTCCCATTTCCAAAGCTCAGGATGCTTGCCCAAAACAGTAGTTGTAAAAATTCACAGGAAGTTAGAAAAGCAAGATTGTCACAATTTTCCCATTTGTGACTTCTGCACTGGGGCCAGGGTCTCTCACAGGAAGGTTTGCCTTAAAATAACTGCAGAGAATAATTTGTTATGTTAAAAAATTAGTTATTTGTGGGCTGGAGATATGGCTTAGCGGTTAAGGTGCTTGCCTGCAAAACTAGAGGACCCAGGTTCGATTCCCCAGAACCCATGTAAGCCAGATGCACAAGGAGGCACATGCTTCTGCTTTGTTTCCAGCGGCAGGAGGCCCTGGCACGCCCATTCTCTCTTTATTTTCTCTCTCTCTTCCTCTTTCAAAAAAAATAATTTATTTTTAAGTTGTTTATTTTAGTTTTTCTTTATGGGGGTTTTGAGGTAGTCTCCTGTAGCCCAGGCTGACCTGGAATTCACTCTGTAGTGTCTGGGTGACCTTGAAATCACTGTGATCCTCCTACTGCTGCCTCCAGAGTGCTGGATCAAAGGCGGTTACCACCATGGCCGGCTATTTCAGTTTTTTTGAGCAGGAGTCTCATATAGCCCAGCCTGGCTTTGCACTGCTGATCCTTCTGCCTCAGCCTCCCAAATCGTGAGGTCAGAGTAGTGAAAGAGCACTTGTATATAAATTGTGTCTGTGGCTTTATTTGCCCAAGGTTCCCTGCCATCTGCTGTCAGTCAGAGCCCGGGGGCGGGACTTGGGGCTCCGTCCAATGGGCGCGCTGTCCAACCAGGAACGCGGCGAGCTGGGCGGCTTCCGCAGTGCCCGTCTTTGCGTCGGGGCGCAGTGCCGGTCCTCCAGCTTGGGGCGACACCGGGGCCGTTTCCTTCCTGGAGTTTGGGGACTTTGATTCCGACTGTCCGGCCCGTGTCACCGTGCAGTGGGGAGAGCGGACGGAGCCGCTGGACGTTGGGGACGCCGGACATGGTGAGTGTGACGTCCCGGTCCGGGGCGGGCTTGGCGGTGGCCTGTGTGCACGGCGGCCTGGGCTCCGCGTCTTCCGCGGCCCCGTTCCCGGGCCCGAGCTCGCGATCGGGCCGCCCTGCACGCGTCCCCCGCCGCGGAGACCCCGGCCGGCCGCAGCGCTCGGGGCGTGGAGTGTGCGCGGCCTCCGAGCCAGGGGGGAAGCTGTCCGCGCCGCGTCCGCACCTCGGACGTGCCCAGGCCTGCGGCCCGCTGCGTGCAGCCGCCGCCGTGCAGGAGCCCCGGGGCTGGCGGGCTCCAGAGAAGCCTCATGGACGCTTGCCGAGGGGCCGCCCGGCGCCCGGGCTGTGGTGTCGGGCAGGGTGAGCCGGGCCACGGGACCACGTCCATGGATCCTGGAGGACATTGGAGCCTGGAGCAGCCAGGAAGGGTGGATTTGCCAGGTGCCCTTCTCCTGGATGAGTTAAAGAGACTTGCCTGCCAGGTGGATGATTGCCTCAGTGATCTGGACATCTCTGGGTGTTATACACCCTGGGTTTTCTGACCCGTGCTGCCCTGTCACCAGGAATTCAGCACCAAAGGACGCAGGGTCACCTCACCTCCAGAGTTCTCCCCGGGCCTCTGGTTCTGTATCTATAGTTGTCTATCACTTAATCTCTGATTTCTCTATATATGTATCTTTGCGATTATCTCTAACTGTAGAACTCCAGACATGTGACTGGCACGGTCTTAGTCTCTGTAACCGTTGGTTCATGTTTCCCTGGTGTATCTGCATCTCTAACCACTACCTGTTCCCCAGGATGCACTTCCTTGAGGTGCTAGGGTCACTCACACATGGATTGGAATCCAGATACCGTGCATTTCCTTCCTGGGTGACATTATTTAGGCACATCCCCTCTCAGCTATGTCCCTGTGTGTGGACATTACTTTGGGACTCACTTTGATTTGTTCAGGCAGTGGTGGGGTGCTGAATAGGTCTCCCCCACTAGAGTCTTCAGAGCAGTGGTGGAGTCCTGTGAAGTCAGAAAATTAGAGACAGGTGGGGAGATCCTGAGAGACACAGAGATTCAGTAAGACAGATCAGTAGGCCACAGTTAGAGATCAAGGCCAGGCACTGGGGTTTGGGGTGAGATTGACTCCTCTGCCCTCTCCCTTTCCTGCCCCACACTGGGAAGGGCCTGGCTGGTGAACAGGTCCAGCTGGCCTGGGTCATGACTCAGAAGCACAGGAGCAGGGAGGCAGGGCAGAAGCAGTCTGCTTCCCTCTTCTCCCGGATGCACAGACCTGAAACGTGGTGTGTTCCTGGTTTTCCCTCTGGACAGGGCTGTTGCTGGGGTTGAATCATTTTCACTGAGGGTCACAGGTCAGAAGGGAAGGCTTTGGATACTCAGGGGCCAGAGGAATGAGGCATGGACCCCAATCCTGCCCAGGGGACACAGGAGCTCTCCTGCTTCTCTGGCTTGTCCTGTGTCTGTATAGTTGTCCCTCCATCCTTTCCCTGTTTTCCTTTTCTGTTCTTTTTTCAGGTAGTGTCTCATTCTAGTGTCAAGATGGACCTAGAACTCACTATGTAGCTCAAGCTTGCCTGAAGCTTGCAGGAATACTCTCACTTCTGCCTTCCAAGTACTGAGATTCATATACATGAGCCATCAACTTCCAGGTACCTGTTTCTTCTTCCTCCTCATATCTGCCTCTGTTTCTCTATATTCTGTCGCCTGTGTGTAAGACAGTAAAAATCAGTGTGGAGTCCTGGTTTGGGGAGGTATTTTCTCTGGTTGAGACTCCACCCAGGTGGATGGTTAACACTGGATGCAGGATACCAGGAGCAGCCATGCCCAGAGTTTCACCCCTTCCTGCCTCCTTCCTTCTCTCTGGATGTTCCCTGTCAGTTCTCTGTTATGGTGAAACAAGGCAGGCGGCCAAGACCTATGTTCAGTCATCCAACCTCACTTCCAAACAGGCATCTGTGTGGAGAGTTGTAATCACGGGCCACTCAGGCGCTTAAGGCAGGAGGTAGAACCACAAGTTCCAGACCAATCTGGTCTACAGAAATATTTCAAGGCCAAACTGGGCCTTGAAACCTACTGAAACTCTTTCTGAAACAACCAAAACCAAGAATATAAAATTCAGTGATGAGGCAAGTGCCTGGCATGACCTATGCTTTATTTAATAAAGTTCATTCCCAACCACCTCTCAGTGGCTTCTCAGAGAAGCCGATTCCTGCCCTTGATTCTGTTTTTTTCTTCTCTGGAGTAGAGAATGTTGCTCCCTGCTGGCCAGTGTGGTGTGGCTGCAGCATGGAAAGTGTAGAAAGTTGTTTTGTGGGGTTGGAATGAAGGCTCAATGGCTAAGGCACTTGTAAAGCCTAATGACCCAGATTTGAATCCCCAGTACCCACATAAAGCCAGATGTACAAAGTGGCATATTCTTCTAGAGTTTGTTTGTAGTGGCTGGAGGCCCTGGGGCATCCATTCTCTCTGTATGTCTCTCTTTTCTCTCTCTGCATGCAAAGAAATAAATAAAAAATATGTAAGAAATAATTCTGCAGAGGCCAGAGCTGCTTCACAGTCCACCAGGCCTCTCTCTGGGATCATACAACTTAGGACACCAGTGGGATATAGAGGTTAGCTTATTGTGCAGTAAAGAAAGCTGATGCCAGGGGTTACAGATTTGGTGGGTGTGTCCCTTGTTGGCTGCCACCATGGGACAAGTATGCCAGAGGCTGTGTCTTCACCAGGCACACAGGGTTCTAAAAGGATGGGAAAAGGTTGAATCCTTGGTGTTCCCCCATCTCTGAAGGTAGACAGTGGACTAAGGAGTCTGTGGAAGGAGGATCTGTGTGAGGAAGACAGGTCTTACAGGTATGAAGGAAGAAGTCATGGTCTGAGGAAAGCAGTGAGGGTCTGAGAGAGGAGACTTCAAGGAAAAGGGTGTTTATTTATTTATTTAATTTTTATTTTTATTTGAGACAGAGAGAGAGAGAGAGAGGGAGGGAAAGAAAGAGGAGAGAGAATGGGTATGCTAGGGTCTCTAGTCACTGCAAACGAACTCAGACGCATGTGCCACCTTGTGCATCTGGCTTATGTGGGACCTGGAGAATCAAACCTGGGTCCTTAGTCTTTGCAAGTATGCACTTTAACCGCTAAGCCATCACTCCTGTCCTAAGGAAAAGGTTTTGAGGGAGATAACATCTGATGCTGGTGGCCAGATCTCAGGAAGGAGTGAGGTTTAAGGAGATCTGAAGGGTGAAGTCATGGTCTATGGCGTGAGGAAAATAGAAATGGGGAAAATTAAGAGGACATGCGAAAGGAAAGGAGCCCCTCACTCTGGGGTCTGCTTGGAGTCTCTTGTGAGCTGAAAGTCAAGAATTCCAGCAGTTAGCAACATTTTTGGTAAATGTTACCTACATACTAAGAATATTCCCTCTGTACACTTAAAATAATAGTGTTACAATAATAATGGTTTATGCTTAAAGTCTAAGCATATATGATCTTGAAGTGTGACCTTATTAATTTTCCAGATGGAAACCTGAACTTTTCTAGAGTACTCTGCGAAACTGCTGCAGTGACATCAAGAGAGGACACTTTATTCCCCAGGATCTAGACATGGTGAGTTTGTGCTTGTCATCCTGTGCTAGAGGAAGGAAACATATAATGTTCTCTGGCTCCCCACTGTCTGTGTCACTTGGCTGTTGGATTCTGACCCTCAGGACTGCAAGACCTCTCACCTTCTGGAACCCTTATACCTGATTTCCAGGCCATTGCAACATTGTTCTTGTGTAATTAAACACCTGCATGATTTTATGTCTGTTCCTGAGTTGTCAGGTTCCATTCTGTCCTCCAGTTGCCCAGAACTTCATCTTCTATGACCTAAACTTTGTCTCTTGGCTCTGGTGATCCTAGTGACACTCACCTGCTACTCACCCTGCTGTTGTGAGGTTGTCATGGGTTCACAGGCATGTTTTAGCCATCAGGCAGAGGTGTGGGAAGGCTTCAGGGTAGCACCATGGTGTTGGAATCTGTGGTGTTATTGATCTGGATGCAAAGGAGCTTGGGCCTCATGTGTGTAGTATGGGGTAAGATGTGGTGTCTGGTCATGGTGTGTAGGAGATGGACACTGTAGCAGCGCAGCAGTAGTGTGGGGGTTTGCGGAAGTGGGTTTTCACCAGGTGCCCTGTCAGCAGCTGAACAGAAGAAACTTGCCTCATCCTGCCTGATCATGGCCATCCACTTTCCCAGGGCAGCCATTCTTCTGTGTTTCCTAAATCCTGTTGTAGCCCCTCAGGGAGGCTTAGCCAGGGCTCAAGGTTACAGCTCACATGTGCAACTTTGTGTGTGCTTTTGGATTTGTGTCTTAGGCTGTTACATCTGAACCTTTCATCTCTCTGTCTTTGAATCTCTGTGACTTTCTTTCACTGTCCTTTTCCAGGCACGGAAAGTGACCCCATATTGTTCTGTTGCAATGGGCGAATTGGGGTTCTGGGGTATGTTCTGGAACCCCAAACCTTGAATTCATATCTGCAAACTAACCAAAGAATTGGCAATTCCAGAGAATGATTTTTAAAATACCACATTTTATTCAGAACTTACAAAGGTGTGGGGAAGGGATAAAACTGGGAAAAAAGGAAGATAGAGTGGGGAGAAGAGAAGTACACCACATGGAGCCCCAAAGTCCATGTAGGCCATATGTAGACCAGGAGCCCTTGTAACCTAACATTGATCTTAGGGGAAAAAAAACAAAACAAAACCTGAGAAGGAATTTTAAAAATGTATGCATCCAAGAAAGATCAAAAATGAAGACAGTAGCAGGGTATGGTAGCACATGCCTTTAATCCCAGCACTCGGGAGGTAGAGGTGGGAGGATTACTGTGAGTTCAAGGCCACCCTGAGACTGCATAGTGAATTCCAGGTCATCCTGGACTAGAATGAAGCCCTACCTTGAAAAACCAAAACCAAAACAAAACAAAAAAACAAAACAAAACAAAACAAACAAACAACAAAAAAGTGAAGACAGTAATAAAAGGAAAAATTTTTCTCTTCCCACCCCAACATGAGAAAAAGCTCTTACCCATCTGAACACCCCCAGAAACGTTGCTGCCAGCTCCAGAGAGAGAGGAAAAAATGGCCCACTCTGTGGATCCAGGGCAACATAGAATTTGTGCCATCACACCTGGACACACCTACACCAGCCTGGGCTTAGAGGAGAAATTCACCAATACGTGGGCAGGATGCGCACTTGACACAGATCTAGTTGGGTGAGATGGGCAAACACTAAATCCCAAGACTGGCGCAGTCTGGGCAAGCTGAGATAGGTGTGGCCATCTGGGATAGGCATGGCGAGGGCGTGACATCCTAAGGCCCCTTCCTTCAAGGGCTGTCCTGAGCTGCCTAATTAACTGCCTACTTTGGCACCTCCCATACTGTCACTGGCCCATCTCTCTCCAGTGTCTCGGTCTCTCACTACCTGTTTTTATGAAGTCTTTTCTTCAGGTCCTGCGATCACTAGGTCATAGGCTGAAACCAGGAATCCCCCTTCCTGGGTTGGTGACCTTTATTAGGCATTTTCCCTCTGAGCCATTTATGCATGTGTCTGAGTGTTGTCTTGGTCGGTCTCAGAAAGGACTTGGACAGGTTGGATGATTAAGTCAGGATGCAGGATTCCAGGAGCAGCTGTGCGCAGAAACTTTACCCCTTCCCATCCATCTCCTTCCAACGATATCTGTGTCTTCTCTTCAGTGTCCTGTTAAGGTGAATGGGGAATTGGCCAATACCTTGTTTCAAATCTCCCCTCAAATCCAGGTTGTATAGGCTTGTATTCCTAGTTGATGAAGAGGCTTAAGCAGGAGGGATTTTATTTACTTTTGGTTTTAAAAAGGAAAAGGAGATATTAAAATACTGAGCTCACAATTCATGGTATAATTAGTACAGGAATGGTAGGTTGACAGTATTTGGGGAGGGAGGAGAAAGGGACCCAGCAACAGGGGCCGTACTGTGGGGGAGGGGAGTGAGAATGAAGTATAATGTCACATACATGTGTGACAATTTAATTTCTTTGTCAACTTGATCAGATCAGGAATTAAGAAATGCATTTATTGGGTGGCCCTCAGAGTAACCAGCCCTTCAAGTAACAGGAAAACAGGGTCTTTGGCCTGGCTGCCCTTGCTACTCACTGGTGCATGTATCTACCCTGTTGCTGCCTTCCTTCATGGACATCTGAACCCAGCTTCTTCAGCCTTCCAACATGGACTGAAGGCCAGCAGTTCCCCAGGAATCCTCTAGACCTCCAGTGCCAGATTGGGGCTGCTGAGGCATCCAGCCTCATGCACCGAGCAGCCACAGACTTCCCAGATTCTGCAGCCTGCAGTCAGTCATTATTGGACTGCCCAGCTCTTAGTCTGTAAGTGAATCTCACAAATCCCCCTTTTAATACATAATCATTCTGTTGATTCTACAGAATTCTGACCAATATAGATAGTGGTGCCAGGAGTGGTTCTAGACAAACAGATTTGTAGGGATGAATTTCTTGAGTGGGCTCAGTATTAATTGTATCTGGCTCTCCCATTGTAATGGTACTAAAGACCTCCTCCTGCCTCAGCTTCCTCAGCATGGGAATTCATATTTATTGACCACGATCCTGTAGACACAGGTCCTCTTTTGTCTCTCCATCTTTGTCACTATGTCCATGTCTTCAGTGGTCTGGCATTGAATGTGGATGTTGATTGATGGGCTGGGAAGGAACTTTGGCTGGCTGGGACTCCACACTTTTGGGTGGTTAATTTGTAATGCAAGATTCCAGGAGCAGCTGTGCACAGAGGCCTCATCCCTTCAAGCCTCCTTCTCTCTGATGTCCTACCCCAGTACTCTGTTAATTTGAAATAGGGATGTGTCCTTGGCTTAGGTTCAGATCTCACTTTCAAACCAGTCATGGTGATACTAACATCCTAGCTTCTGAGGTGGGTTTGGAAGGAGGAAGTGTTGCAAGTTCCAGACCATCCTGGGCTACATAGTGTGTTCAAGGGCAGCCTAAATGACAGACTCTGCCTGATAAAAACCAAGTGGGTAAAGTTCAGTGGTAGTGACTATGGTTGACATGGACAGAGCCCTCGTCTCCATTCCCATTCAACTTCTCTGTGTGTGATTACAGAGCAACGAGGTCCTCTCTTGAGACTCACTTTGTTCTTCTGTAGAATGGGATGATGGCATTTTCTGCTGGGCAGTGTGGTGGGCACAGCAAGGCAAAGATAACTGATTGCCTTGGAGAGACCTATCCTACTTTAGAGCCCACCCCCCACTGTCCGTTCTGGGCCATCAAGCCAAGGAGAGATGAGGAGTGTGGTGCTTGGCTCAATGAATGGGAAGTGATGCTGACTTTTGGAGGGCAGGACTTAATTGTGTACTGGCCACCACCATGGGGCGGGCAACACAGTGGCTTTGTTATGGCAATACTCCAGAAAAGTTTCTTCACTAGGCTCAGTAAAGCAGTAGTGTGGGATGGTTTGGGGAGTTGGTTGAGAGCAGCATTAATTTATTGGTATAAATAAAAGCATGGAGAAAGCATCTAATATACTAGATAAAAGTGAAAATATGCTAATGAAGTTCATACAGATAACTGCGTGGCCAAGGAGATAGTGTGTAAAAACTGTAATGCTACACATTATCACCTTAACTAAGTACAAGTTATGTAACATAACAATATTACCAAAATAGCTAGGTATGGGTCCCAAGATAGTCATATAGTTGCATAGGCTAGAATTATTGTGACCCAGAGGTATATTCATACAAACATGAATTTAAGCAAAATTACAAATGATCAATTTTGAAAAAAGACAGGCTCTTCAAAAGACTGATTATTCCCATATACAAGTCTGAAACTAGATCTCTGTGTGTCACTCAGGACCAGTGTATCACAGACCTGAACATTTTAAAAGACCTTAAATGTTAGTCAGTCATGGTGGTGCACACCTTTCATCCCAGCAGTCAAGAGGCTGATGCTGGAGGTTCACTGTGAGTTCAAGGCCAACCCATGAATGCTACAAAGACAAAGACTGGGATTGATTCCCCAGTATCATATAAGCCAGCTGCACAAGGTGGCACATACATCAGGAGTTTGTTTGCAGTGGCTAGAGACCCTGGCATGCCAATGCTCTCTGTCTCTCTCACTCATTCTCTTTCTCTCTCAAATTAAACAAAATATTTAAAAAGAAACAAGAAGACTTTGAATGTTGAAACTACGGGAGGACTACATGAAGAAAACACAAAGATACAGCTATGGGAATTGGCTTTCTGAAAAAGGTAGTGTTCTGGAAAGAATTTTAAGTGTGGAGTGAAGCTGGTCATGATGGCACATACCTGTAATTCCGCAGAGGATAAGGTGGTCAAGGTAGCCTTAAGCCTACAGCAGTCCTGACCTCTGCTTTCCAAATACTAAAATTTATACAATGAGCTGCCAAGCTCCGGCTTCTTGTCCCTTTTTGTTCCTTATAAGTCTCCATCCTCTGTGGCCTATCTGTATAGCAGTGGGCATCGGTGTGGAGCTGCTTTGGGAAGGCACTTTTGCTGGTTGAGCTCACCCAGACGGATGGGTAACAATGGAGGCAGGATGCGAGAAGCAACTGTGCTTCCTCCTTCCTCAGTGTCGGGATGGTCTCCCTCAGCGCCTTGACAGTGTGGAACAGAGAAGGGGCCAAGACCGGGTCAGTCTCACTCCCGAAGCAGGAATGTGGCACTGCCCGTCTGTAATCACATCCACCCTGTAGGCTAAGGCAGGAGGGAGGACCACAGGTTCCTTACCAGCCTGGTGTGCAGAGAGATTTCAAGGCAAAGTGACATTCTGATGAAACTGTCGAAATAAACAAAAAAAAAAAAAAACTGTATAAAACTCAGTGATCTAGCAGGTACGTGGCATTCCTTCTCGGTCACTTTCTCTCCATGGCAACTAGATAAGTAATTCAATTTGCTATGCTTGACTCAATTTTTTTTTCTTTCTGAAGAATGGAGCAGTGTTGCCCCCTGCTGGCCAGTGTGGTGTGGCTGCAGCATGGCAAGCATAAGGAATCAATTGCTTTGGTGAGGCCAGGGCTGCTTTTGTGTACGGGCCCTCCCCCTGGACCCTGGAACCTAGGAAGTCAGTGGGTTACGGAGCTTGGTTTGATATATAGAAAGGGAAGCTGATACTCGGGGTTGGGGATTTGGTGGGTGAGTTCCCCCTTCCCTACTGCCATGGGACAAATAGCCCAGTTTTTGATAATCACAGGTTCCAGAAGGCTAGGTCTTCACTAAGCACACAGGATTCTAAAAGGATGGAAGAAGTGTGGGGAAGTGATGGTTGCCACTGTATGAGGACGGCTGAGGGACTAAAAGGTCTGTGGAAGGAGGATCTGTATGAGGATGAAAGGCGTTAAGGAGGACATGAAGGAAGAAGATATATACATTAGTTTTTGAAATCTTTATTTTTTTCCAGGAAACAGACAAAATATCTTTTAATATATAGAAAAATGTACATCATACTCATCCACCTATTATAAATATCTGATATAATTAGTGACAAAAATTGTTATATTATTATTTCATAAAGTCTATAATGTTCTAATATTGTGAAGGAGAAAGTGAGAGACTGAGGGAGGAGACCTGGGAATTAGGGTTAGAGGACAGTCCCTAAGGGAGATGATTCCCTCAGAGGATTTGACTCACTGAGAGAGCATGTGCAGGGCTCTGGGATGGAGTAATCATGTGAGGGAGGGAATGGAGTCTGATGGAGAAGAGTTTAAGGAAGGGATTCTGAAGGAAGAGGTGATCTGAGGCTGCAGGCCAGTTCTCAGGAAGGAGAGCTGAAGGAGTGAGGAGAAGAGAAATGGGGATGGTGCCGTTACCTTTCTGTTGCTTGTACAAGACACCCAACCGAAAGCAGCTTACTTATTTCAGGCTTACAGAGTGCAGGAGAATTTTCATGGCAGATGAGGCTGTCTCACCTCATCAGACATTCACAACAGAGAGGGGAAGGAAATAGCCAGAGTTTAAGCAGGCTCAGAGCACACCTTAGATGTGAACTTAAAATCTTCTGCCACTACCATACCTCCTCCATCAGGTCTCCACCTGCTGGAGGCTTAAGTAGGAAGACAGAGAGATTATGGGACATTATGGGACAGAGAGATTATGGGCATTTATGGGTCCATGAAGACTCAGCGTTAGGCTGACTAAAGGAAATCCCACACCAATAAAACATGGTGTGCTCTTATAGTTGGTCCTGCTTCTAGGATTCATCAGCAAGGTGGAAAGGAGAATCTGCTGGCCTTGGTCATTCAGGCAGCCAGAGCAGAATGAGAAGGGGCAACAGAGAAGGATCTAGTACGCATGGTGGTGCACGCTTCTCATTCCAGCACAGAGGCAATTAGATTGCTATGACTTTGAAGCCAGCATAGGCTTCATAGAACCAGATAACCAGCCTGATCTACATGGCAAGACCTAGTCTTTCACCTCCCCTCCCCCATGAAAGTTGTGGGAAGGGAATAGTAGCACATCTGTAGTCTCAACATTTGCCAGGCAGAGACAGGAGAGTTGTTAGTTCAAGCCCAGTCTCTGCCACTTGTAAGACATGGGGGGAAGGAGTGAAGATAACGGGAAAAGAAGTGAGGCAATGAGAGGGAGAGAGGGAAGGAAAGAGAGACTTGATTAATGAATCTCATGCCTCTCATCCCAGCACTTGGGTGAGTGAGGCAGTGGAATTGCTGTGAGTACAAGGCTGTCTGGGCTGTACTGTGAGAGGCTGTCTCAAAATAATGAGAAGGGAGGAGGGAGGAGCTCTGAGAATGTATAGAATGATAGACTGAGATTGAGAGATTTATTACCACATCTTAAACTAGGACTCTCCGAGGGAAGAAGGAAGGGCTCTACCATTAAACATGAAAGCACCATTCAAAAGATGTAGGATGGGAAATGAAGAAATACAGGGACACTTAAAAATTATTGTTTGCCAAGGTGTGTATTTGCAGGTTTGTATTTTGGAAAGGGAAGGGTGATCAGTATGTGTAGAAAGGCAATTTTTAGGGCAGTGACACTATTCTATATAATACTGAAATGCTGAATACATGACACATATTTGTCAAAAGCTACCAAAGTGAAGAGTGATCCCTAATGTAAAGTTTGGATGTAGTGAACAATTAATTATGCATTTGTTCATTATTTCTTACTATCTTCAAATATATTATTTTGTGTCTGTAATAAATATGATGACTGTGTAAAATACCAGGAAGAGGAAAATATGAGTCATAAACTGTTAGCATATTAAACAATCTGTACTACATGCTCATTTTTTTTCTGTAAAATAAGAGCTTTAAAAAATCAGGCCTATTTATTTAAGGAAATAACCTGCAAAATCAAGATAGCTGTGTGTAAAAAAGAAACTTGACATAATATCCTAAGCAGAATTTTATTATTTCTTAAAATTAATATCATGGCACGCATATAATCCCAGCACTTGAGAGAAAGAAGGAAGGGGTTGCCATTTCACAGCAAGTCTGTGCTACATAGTGAGTCTGTCTCACTATGTATTCATTTCACAAAAATGAATGAATAAATAAATTGAAATGAAAAAATAATAAGGGACACCGTAGTTCCTCATAATTTAGATTTAAATACTTTGGAGGAATGATCAGTATCTTAATACATGAATGACCCTAGGTCTATCAGTTTTTGATTCACTAAGGTATGTGGCATGGCTTCAACTATTCTCAGGCAGTTTTCTTTTGCGCTTCCTAAATATCCACATCAAAAGAATGCTCAGCAGGTTTGGGACACTTTTTACAATTTACAACAGAGCATAGGGCACATGCAGGCCTAGGTTCAACCAAGAGCAAAATGTGGAAGATGTTGAGTCGAGCAAGCCATAGTGAATAGGTATCATGATTAAGATTAAGACTGAGTAACAAATACTTCTTGAGCAAATGATAGTAATTAGGTATCATGATTAAGATTGAAACCGATAACACTGTGGCAAAATTTATCTAAATTTCAGATGCCACTTGCAAGTAGTTCAACAGTGGTAATGCTTCAAAGCAGTGGTTTGGGTCTTGCACTCATACTGAATTGCCCTGGAAACCTTTCAACTTATCTTAAAATCCCAGAACCAAGATTCGGATTTCAATAGTCCACTGTAACTTTAGTATGGAAAGTGTATTTTTATTTTATTTTATTATTTATCTGCAATGAGAGAGTGAGGATATGAGAATGGGCAGACCAGGGCCTGTAGCCGCTGCAGACAGACTCCAGATCTACGTGTCACTTTGTGCATCTGGCTTTACATGGGTACTGGGGAATCCAACCTGGGTCCTTAGGCTTTGCAGGAAAGCGCCTTATCTGTTAAGCCATCTCTCCAGGCCCCTGGAAGGTTTTTGAAGTTCTGAGATTATAATGTACTCTCAGCAGTTCAACCATAAATTCGGAGGTTGGGGTGCATGAGCTGTGCATGACATCTGTGTGAGCTCTGCCCACTGGCAACTGTGAGGGACTGTGTGTGTGTGTGTGTGTGTGTGTGTGTGTACACACTATCAAGAGGAGTAACAAATACTTCTTGAGAAGGGGAGCAAAATCATCACTCAGACAGGGAGCAGGTCTAGAACAGAAGATGTCATTGGGAGGGAAATGCCTCTTATTTATCAGCTGACTCAAAAAAAATTATTGCACATTACAGGAACGCTCTGGAAGTTCTACACTGACTGCCTGAAGGAGGAGAGACACCCCAGGGTCCCTGTTTTATCCAAGGATGGTTAAAACTCTGTAGCCCATTGATCACTCAGTGAATACTCCTAGGACACCACAGTCACTACTCTCAAATGTCCACATCCCAAAGGCAGAATCAGCAGCTAAGACTTGTCCCATGGACAAGAAAGGGGCTTGGTGGGTTTGTTACCCAGGACTCTCATCCTGCCCAGTGGATAAGGTATCTGTAAGAGAGTACACTGTCTGGTCTTAATGTTTTTCCATTCCATTTCCATGGGTCTGAGTACTGCTGCTTTAGACACAAGGGGACTGTGGTCTCCACTGAGACAGCCACAGCTAACAAGCAATGGCCTTACTCCTCTTCCTCGGCTTGCTCACTCCTGTCAAGCTCTTCTGTGGGTTCCTGGGTTCTTGTGTCGGGCCAACTGCGGTTTCCCAGAAGGCATCCCCGGCAACCGTGGAGACCAAGGTTGTACCCACGTGACGTCCCAGGAGATAGTTCTTGGTGTATTGTCAGTGAAATGGGTTTGTAAGCATCTGAGGGCAGGAAAGGGACCCTAAGGGGATTGGTGGATTTAAAGGTTGCTAGTCTATGGGGACATTTGTTCCAGCACGTGGACAGTGGTGGGTCAGGTGATCTAGAGTCTGAAGAGAAGCAGTTTCCTAGGCAACTGGCCAAAGGCCACAGAGTTATGGGCAAAGCCTAAGTCTTATCTGAAAGTCTGGGTATCCTGTGCTTTGAGAGGGAGTGGCCTTGCTTCCTGCAGATCTCAGGGTCCAGGATTTTGTCCAGGGGTCCAGGCTCACTAACCCCCAACAATGGAGGGAGGATCCTGGCTCACTGCAACCCCCAAGGATGGGGGGAGGAGCTACCCTGCTGGTCTGGTCCCCGAGATATGACCGAAGTTCAGGCTGTTGCTACCCCTCCATAGCCTGGGACCTTTGTGTCAGACAGTTTAGGTTTGCTTTAACCCAGGGCCCTGCCAATGTCCAACACCATTCTGCTGCCTCTTTTCTCCATGTCTGACTCACTCCCAGGAGCCTCTCCTTGTTCTTAATACCCCTAGATGTCTGGGGCTTCCCTGAGTCTTCCATCCTCTCTCCTTTGCCCAAGACAATGACCACACCCCCAGTCAGTGTAAAAGTTCCACTTCAAACGTTACACTGTCCACTCCTGGGCCAAGTTATCTCTCCCAGACCTTTTTGAAGGGCCCTGCAGCCCGGAGGGGTCAGCTTATCTGAGTTATATCCCTCTATCACCTTGTGGGATACTAGTTTGTCTCATTTCCTCCCTGATTCTGATGAGCACACCTATTCCCTCCTGGAAGGAATGATTTCGTCTTAAAGAAGCATCTGCACGAGTCCACCCCAGCTGGCTCCTTCCTGAGCTGTGCTAACTTGCCATCTGATTAGCCCTTTCTGTTTGGAACGCATGCCTGGTAGCACCAATTTCCCTAGATTGCCCGAGCTATCCTTGAGAGCACGTGAAAGACCTCCCCAAGCCCGAAGGCTTCTGCAGGTGCAGTGTGTGCAGCATATGATGCCCATTGGGCATCTCTGTAGCCCTCCTTCGCACCATGTAGTGGCTCTCCTAGGAACAGGCCCCAGCACAGAGAAGCGGGAGGAAGTCGTCAGCTCAGTGGAGGTCGGTGTCCTCTAGCACCTTGGGGAGCTCCTTGAAAGCATGTGTTCTCAGCAAAATGTGCACATGGACAGCCTGTGAAATCATGCTTTCAGCTTTAGGATTCTGTGGATCTTTGGGCTAGTGTATCAAATGACTCAGGAGAGAGTGCGTGCATATTAGTGCTGCTGTCTTTGCTATACTTGTTACCTGAAGCCTGGTTATCAGCCAGAGATGAGGGGATAATAAGTAGCTGTGAAGACCATGGACAGAAGAGGAGCTGCCTCTGCAAAAAAAAAAGTGGGGGGGAATGGAGATGGCTCCACACCCTGGCAGGACCAGCCCAGAGGATGCTGGGATGGTGGGAAGCTACTTTCTCCTCTCAAAGGAACCAAACTTCCAGTTACCATCAAGCCTCAATGTCAGCCATCCCTATCATACCATAGAGCTCCGGATTTGACTCTGTTGAATTTTTAAGTTCATTAATTTGTATTGGTTATTTTCCATATTGCCTGTTCTCTAATAGTGCATTTTACTATGGCTATTTGTGATCAATTTTTTTTGTTTCTTTTGTTTGTTTTTAACTTAGAAAAAAATTCTTTTAAGTAGAAAATTTGTATAGACACTGTTGCAGTCAGGTTCTCATTGCTGGCAAGAAACACTCGACCAAGAGTAGCTGGTGGGACAAAGGGTTTATTTTGGCTTATAGACTCAAGGGGAAGCTCCATGATGGCAGGGGAAAATGGTGGCATGAGCAGAGGGTGGACATTATCCACTGGCCAACATAAGGTGGGCATCAGCAACAGGAGAGTGCCAAACCCTGGCAAGGGGAAACTGGCTATAATACCCATAAGCCTGCCCGTCCCCCCCCCAAATACACCGCCTCCAGGAGGCATTAATTCCCCAGTCTTCATCAGCTGGGAACCCAGCATTCAGAACACCTAAGTTTATGGGGGAACACCTGAACGAAACCACCACATTCTGCTCCTGGCCCCCATAAACTGATAACCATCCATGACGTAAAATGCAAAGCATTCAGTCCAACTTTAAAAATCCCCACAGTTTTTATCAATCATAATGATGTTCAAACATTCCCATAGTCTGAGATCTTTTAACTGAGCCATAACGCCAAAAAAGCCCCCCAAAACCCACAATGGCACAGAATAAACATTCACACTGTAAAGGTGGCATTGGGTATAGCAAAGAAATATTCAACCAATGTAAGATTTAAAACAATCAGGGCAAACTTCAAACTCTGTAGCTGCAAGTCCAACAATTCTAGTCAGTGACAAATCTCTAACTCAGATAATTCTAACCAGCAACAAGTCTCTGGAGTTCCAATTCCACCCCTCCAGCTAGGCTACTCACAGTCCTGAAAACCTTCATCTGGGGCAGCAGCTCTCCTTGGCAGCCATCTCGTGGTCCTGGCATCTCCAATGGGTCTCCACTGCAACCCACGGTTCATCCTCACAGTTCTATCGGGTCTCCCTGCAGGCATCCAGCAAACCTGCTTCACACTGCCTGTGGCCATTTCCAAAACCCAACACCATGCTTCAAATTCAATGACCCTCTCTTTCTTGCATTTCTTATACTCCATAATACCAGGTGGAGTGCCAGTTCATTAATACAGAGGGGAATAAAGCAGACTTTGAAGAACAGGACACTCCTTGAGTATTCAGGCCCCTTCGAAAGACTGCATTCTTTCTGTTGTTCCAATGCAGGTCAGCTGACCCAAATCAATGGTTGTAATCTCTCATACAATTTCAGCTGAATGGCAGCAGTTTCACCCAAAGATTTCTTTCTGTACCATATCTGTCTGCACACAGCAGTCCATTTCTATGCAATGCAACCCTGCACAAGTTCTCAGGACATGGGCATAACAGCAAACCTCTCACACAAACTGCTTCTAGCTCTTAACTGCATGCATTCAGGTCTTTTAACTCTGACCAGAATAGTTCATCAAGCTGTTCTTACAGCACTACAGAGTGTCTCTTAGGCCAAGGTTTCAAATCCACATTCCTCTTGAAAGTCAGCTCTAAAAGGCCGAAGCCACACTCTCAGGTGTCTAGCAGTAAATGACACCACTCCTTAGTACCAACGTTACTGTTACCATCAGGTTTGCATTGCTGGCAGAAATCACCCAACCAAGGGCAGCTTGTGGGAAAAAAGCTTTATTTTGGCTTACAGACTCAAGGGGAACCTCCATGATAGCAAGGGAAAACAATGGCATGAGCAGAGGGTGGACATCACCTCCTGGCCAACATAAGGTGGACAACAGGAACAGGAGAGTGTGCCAAACACTGGCATGGGGACACTGGTTGTAATACTAGCTGTAATAAGCCTGCCCCCAACAATACACTGCTTCCAGGAGGTGTCAATTCCCAAATCTCCATCAGCCGGGAACCTAGCATTCAGAACACGTAAGTTTATGGGGGACACTTGAATCAAGCCACCATAGATACATTATATGTTAGTAACATCATTCCCCTCCTCTTTGCCTACCTTCTGCTGGGGCCCCTCCTTAGTGGGATTGCTGGTATTCCCCCTAGGGATGTGGGTTATGAAACGTGAGAGCAGCAGTCAGTAATTGTAAGGGGCGGGGAGGAAAGGACAATGCCTTTGGACATTTCCTTCTACTCTGTGGCTCTTACAATCTCCCTGCCCCTCTTCCACAAAATTCCGCGAGTTGTGGAGGGTGCATTTTAAGTCTTTAGTGCTGAGCTCTCAGCAGGTTCAGGATTTCTGCTTTGGTGTGTTTTGAGTATCTTCTGTGTCTTGTCTCTAGGACCCTGGCACTGGCTGACAGGCTCGCCACTGAAGCAGCACTCTCGCGCATCTCACCAGTTCCTGTGTGGTTTCACCTGGGCCCTGGCAGATGTGCAGGGGGTCATTATCTCAGTTCTTGCTGCTTTCATTTACCTATTTTTCCTGTTTTTAACTTTATAAAGGGTCTTTGGAAGGAGGGTTTGTATGAGGAAGACAGGCCTTATACGTGTGAAGGAAGAAGTCATTGTGTGAGGGAGAAAGCAGAGAGTGAGGGAGAACCAAGAAATGAGGGTTAGAGACCAGGTGATTGCCTAAGAGATGATTTAGCAAACTGAGTGAGCAGGTGAGGATCTCGGGGACATTGAAGGTCTGATGCTAAAGAGTTTGGGAAACAGTTCTGAAGGAAGTGGTAATTTGGAGGTGATCTGAGGCTAAAAGCTAGTGTTCAGGACGGGTAGTTGTTTGAGGAGAACTGAAAAAGAATAGAAATTGGGATGTTACATTTGTGTTCTTGGTGCTGGGAAAAATATCCAACTAAAAGCAGCTTATTTGAGGCTTACAGATTCCGTGGGAAACTCCATCATGGCAAAAGAAGCTGGCTCACTTCATCACAGAGTGAGAGAGAGAGAGTTTTTGCTGAGCAGATGATGAAGTCACCTTCTGCCTGCCAGAGTGTTGAGGCCACAAGAAGGGCTGTGTAAAATGTTGCCTTGGAGACGAGTCTGATTTAGCATCTACCAACTGTGCCTGCTCCTTGCTCTTTAGGATGATGGGATTAGGATTGCTGTTCTGCCCTCTTAGCTGGTCAGATGGCTCCTCTTCCTTAGTGTGGAATGCTGAGGTCTAGCATAGAAATCCCCCAAAGATCTTGGTATTTTCTTTCCTGAAACACTCAGCCAGCTGGTGTCTTAATGCCTCTGGAGTGAATAGTGAACAAGGAATGTCTCCTACCTCTACTGGTTATTTCTGGTTACATTGAACCGAGAGCTGAACTGACTCAGGCAGTTTTCAGCCTGGGAAATATGGTGTCCTCTCATAGAAGTTGCCATTTTTAGGATTCATCAGGAAGGCTAAGAGAGGAAGCCACAGATCATGGTCATTCAGTCATCCAGTGTGCAGGGAGGAGGGGCAAGAAAGAAGGTTTTAGTAAGGGAGGGTCACACATCCCTCTTATTCTGGCACTGATATTGCTATGAGTTTGAAGCCAACATAGGAATCCTAGTGCCAGATGACCAGCCTGACATGGCAATATCCGGTCTTATACCTCCTCTGCCCTATGAAAGTTCTGGAAAGAGTGTGGGAGTACATGTTTAATCTTAGCAGTTGGAAGTCTGAGGCAGAAGGGTTGTTAGTTCATGGGTAGCCTCTTCCAGTTTTAAGACATAATAGGGTAGAGTGTGAAGAAAAAAGGATAAAGATAGGGAAGGAAAGTGAGGCTGTGGGAAGGAGAGTAGGAGGAGCTAAAGAGAGAGAGAGAGAGAGAGAAGGAAAGATCAGAGTCAATGTATGGCTCACATCTCTTGTCCAAGCACTTGGGAGGAGGATGTAAGAGGATTGCAAAAGATAAACTTAACATCATATCCTATACAAAATTATATCATTTGATTAAAATATGCAGAAATAAATGAACACCATGGCACACAGTTGTAATCTCAGTACTTGAGGAGAAGGAGAAAGACAAAGATGTTGCCATTTCATACAAGCTTATTGTTGCAGTCAGGTTCACACTGCTGGCAGAAATCACCTGACCAAGAGCAGCTTTTGGGGGAAAAAGGTTTATTTTGGCTTGCAGACTCAAAGGGAAGCTCCATGATGGCAGGGGGAAACAACAGCATGAGCAGAGGGTGCACATCACCCCCTGGCCAACAGGTGGACAACGAAAACAGGAGAGTGTGCCAAACACTGGCAAGGGGAAACTGGCTATAATACTCATAAGCCCACCCCCAACAATACACTGCCTCCAGGAGGCATTAATTCCCAAATCTCCATCAGCTGAGAACCAAGTATTCAGCTTACTTCAGTTTATTGGGGACACCTGAATCAAATCTCCACATTCTGCCCCTGGCCCCCATAGACTGTTATAACCATCCATGATGTAAAATGCAAAGCATTCAGTCCAACTTTAAAAATCCCCACAGTTTTTATCAATCATAATGATGTTCAAACATTCCCATAGTCTGAGATCTTTTAACTGAGCCATAATACCAAAAAATCCCCCCAAAATCCATAATGGCACAGAATAAACATTCACACTGTAAAGATGGCATTGGGTATAGCAAAGAAATATTCAACCAATACAAGATTTAAAACAACCAGGGCAAACTTCAAACTCTGCAGCTCCAAGTCCCAATAACTCTAGCCAGTGGCAAATCTCCAAGTCTGATAATTCTAACCAGCAACAAGCCTCTGGAGTTCCAATTTGGCCCCTCCAGCTAGGTTACTCACAGTCCTGGAAACCTTCATCTGGGGCCAGCAGCTCTCCTTGGCAGCCATCTCGTGGTCCTGGCATCTCCACTGGGTCTTCACTGCAATCCATGGTTCATCCTTATAATTCCATCGGGTCTCCCTGCAGGCATCCAGCAAACCTGCTTCACATTGCCCATGGCTGTTTCCAGTACACAAAACCTCATTGCAAACTCAATGCCCTCTCTTTCCTGATTTTGTTATAATCCACAATACCAGATAAGGTGCCAATTTGTTAATCCAGGGGTAAATAAAACAGATTTTGAAGAACAGGACACTCCTTGGGCACTCAGGCCCCTTCAAAAGAGTCTACATTTTTCCGTTGCCCCAGTGCAGGTCAGTTGGCCCAATCTCAAAGGTTGTAATCTGTCAATTGCAGCTGAATGGGCAGCAGTTTCGGCCCAAAGATTTCATTTCTGCTCACACCAGTCCATTTCTATGCAAAGCAATCCTGCACAAGTTCTCAGGACATGGACATAACAGCAAGTCTCTCACACAAACTGCTTCTAGCCTAGTCCAAGCAAAGCTCTTTCTCTCATCCTCATAGGTCAAACCTCACAAGTCCACAGTCCTTCTACATTCAGGTCTTTTAATAGTCTGTCAAGCAGTATTTACAGCACTGCAGGTCTCTTAGGCCAAGGGTTCAAATCCTTCCACATTTGTCTTGAAAATCAGCTCCAAAAGGCCAAAACCACACAGTTAGATGTCAGCAGCAATCCCAGTCCTTGGTACCAATATTAGGTTCGCATTGCTGGTACAAATCACCTGACCAAGAGCAGCTTTGGGGGTGGGAAAAAGGGTTTATTTTGGCTCACACACTCATGGGGAAGCTCCATCATGACAGGGGAATATGATGGCATAAGCAGAGGGTGGACATCATCCCCTGGCCAACATAAGGTGTACCGTAGCAACAGGAGAGTGTGTCAAACACAGGCAAGAGGAAACTGGCTGTACTACTGGTAAGCCCGGTCCTAACAATACACTGCCTCCAGGAGGCGTTAATTCCCAAATTGCCATCAGCTGAGAACCAAACATTCAGCTTACTTAAGTTTATGGGGGACACCTGAATCAAACCACCACACTTATACTGCATAGTGAGTCCCTGTCTCGAAAAGATGCCATAAAAAAAATGTGCAAGGTGACACACGCATCTGGAGTTCATTAGCAGCAGCTGGAGGCCCTGCCGTACCCGTTCACTCTCTTCCTCTTTCTCTCTCAAATAAATAAAATATTTTTTAAAAGACACTGATTATTTCTGCAAAGTACTTACATCTAAATTATGATGAACTAAAGTATTCTAAATTTTTACGTATTATTAATGAATTTATTCATTTTTGTTAAAAAATGTATTATATTTTTATTTGAGGGAGAAAGAAAGAGAGAGGCCTTTAGCCACTACAAATGAACTCCCGACATATGTGCCACCTTGTGTGATCTGGCTTACATGGGTACTGGGGAATTGAACCTAGGTCCTTTGTCTTTGTAGGCAAATGCCTTAACTGCTAAATCATCTCTCCAGCCTAATAGTCAATGTCTTAACACACGAATGACCCCAGGTCTGTCAGTTTTTGCTTGAATTAGATGAATGGCATATCTTTAATTATTTTTATGTAATTTTCTCCCATGTTCCAATAGATTTACACAAAAAGAATGTTCAGTGGGACTAGGACACTTTGCACAGCTCCCGGCACATCATCGGGCACTTGCAGAACTGGGTTCAATCAATAATTAAATGATTAGAAGATGATGAGTGGAGCGGCTGATAGTAATTATCATCAGTAAGGGTGAAAGCCCACAAGACTTAAGCCAAATTGTTGCGTATAGTTTTAGATGACACTTGCAAATAGCTCAACAATGGTAATCCTCCAGGGAAGTAGTTTTAGATCTTTTCCTCATACTGAATTTCCCTGGAAAGCTTTAATCATATCTCAACACACCAGAACCAAGATTCTCATTTTATTTGTTTACTACATCTTGAGTTTGGAAGGTTTTAAAAATCCTTCTGGGGATAGAGAGATGGCTTAGCAGTTAAGGTACTTGCCTGCAAAGCCTAAGGACTCATGTTCAGCTTTCCAGATTCCGCATAAGCCAGATGTACAAGGTGATGCAAGTGTTCAAGGTCGCACTTGTACACAAGATGGTGTGTGTGTCTGGAGTTTGATTGCAGTGGCTGGAGGCCCTGGCATGCCAGTTTTCTCTCTCATTCTCTCTCTCTCGTAAAAAAAAATTGAAAATAGGTCTGGAGGGATGGCTTAGTGGTTAAGGCATTTGTCTGCAAAGCCAAAGGACCCAGGTTTGATTCCCCAGGACCCATGTTTGCCAGATGCACAAGGGGACGCATGAGTCTGGAGTTTGTTTGCAGTGGCTGGAGGCCCTGGTATGCCCATTCTCTCTCTGTCTCTCTCTCACTCTCTTTTCTCTCTCCCTCTTTCTCTGTCAAATAAATAAATAGAACTGAAAACAAAACTGTAAAAATAAATAAATAAAATCCTTCTGAAAGTCCCTGCAGGAGTTCAACAATGAATTTCAGGGCTCAGGATATATGCACTGTGCATGATATCATTGTGTGCTATTTGATTTAGGCATTGCAGTTGCTCACTTGTGAATATGAGAAATCAGCTTTCCCTGGCTAAAAAAAAAAAAAAAAAAAAAAGTTGTATTTTTTATTTTATCCAGATTGGTATATGATGAAATAAATTCTCAATGGACTCTGAGACTTAAATAATGTCACTTGCTTTAAAGATTTTTCAAGTACTATAATTTTAGCTTTTTAAAAAATTGGAAGTCAAAAGCAACATAAAAGTGTCAAAAATAGCCGGGCGTGGTGGCGCACACCTTTAATCCCAGCACTCGGGAGGCAGAGGTAGGAGGATTGCCGTGAGTTTGAGGCCCCCCTGAGACTCCATAGTGCATTCCAGGTCAGCCTGGGCTAGAGTGAGACCCTACCTCAAAAAACCAAAAAAAAAAAAAAAAGTGCCAAAAATAGAAATAATTTGTATGCATATGAGGTGTATTTCACATAATGTCAATTTCTTCTCCAATGAGAAATGATAAAATGAAATTGATTTTTACCTTATTACTTCATCTATTTCTTTTGTCTTTTAAAAATGAAAGCAGTAATGATAAAGTTGAATGATAATTTCTGGAATAGTTTGACAGCAATGTTAGGTTGACAGTACTGGAGGAAGAAAGGGGTGCAGTAGATAGGGACAGTGCTGTGGGTGATGGAACTGGGAATGAAACATAATGTTGCATATATGTGTGAAAATTTAATTCTATTGTTAAGTTGATCAGTTCAGGAATTAAGAGACATTCCTCTTGAGTGAGTTTATGAAGGAATTTCCAGGAAGGATGAAGAACTAGAGGAAGATTTTCCCCAGAGAGCCCTTTGGGTGACAGACTACGTATAGAAAACAGATTACATAGGAAAAGCTCTAGCATAGACCAGATGTTTGGCCTGGATGGACTTGCTATTCACTGGAGCATGCACCTACCCTGTTCCAATCCAAACCCACTTTCATCAGCATCCCAACAGGGACAGAAGATCAACACATCTCCAGGAATCCTTTAGACCTTCAGTGCCCAACTAGGACTGCTGAGGCAGCCAGCCTCATAGTCCAAGCAGTCACAGAGTTCTGGTTTCCAGTCTGCAGAAAGTCATTTTTGCACTGCCCAGTTTGCAGCCTGTTAGCCAAGCTAATAAATTCCTCTTATATATATGTTCATCCTATTGATTCTGTTCCACTGCAGATGACTGACTGTATTGATTGTAGTACCAGGAGTTGTTCTAGAGATATATACAGTTGTAAACATGAATTTCCCTGCTGGGCTCAGTGGTTATTGTAACTGCTATCCAACTCCAACACAACTAAAGAACTCTCTGGTAATATGAAGAGAACTGATAATCCATGGTGTGAAGTTTTTGAAAAACTATGTATTTGATGATCCTGTTTACCTCTTATGTGTAACAAGGAATTTAGTTACTCTGTATTTAAAATGTTTGAGTATTTGTGGGAAAATGAGAAGCATAATGATCATGGCAGGTTGCTCCTAACATCTCTGCATAAAGCACATAGGGGAAAAGCACATGCTCACGGATGAAATTTCCAAGCTGTATGTTTGTAAACATGTATAAAAGATCTAGAGATTTCTAAGGTTATCTTGGAAGAAAGTCTTCTCTCCAGGAGCTATAGGTTGCCAACAACAAAACCAAAGCCCTCATCATACAATGGCTAATTTACTATGCAAGTTCAAGTCTCAGGCTGGTGTGATCTCAACAGTTAAAGTAAGAGCACTGATTGGAAAAGAGTGTGATCCTGTAACTTGGGATGGAAGTGTATGGGAACACCCAGGTAATACTGAGACATTGAATTATAATAGTCTGATGGATTTGTTTTACCTGTGCATGTAGTAGCATCCTCACACATGGGAGCAGATATATTTCCATATCCAAACCCTAAGGTATTTCTTTCTCTGGCTTTGCCTGGAAGAATTAATCATGCACTATCTGTGGAACTGGAAATGACCTTCACTGAAGGAGATGCTAAGCAGCATCATATTGATGCCCTTCAATACCCACTACTAAGAACTTTGCCTCTGTATCTATAATGAGATTCAAGAGTAAGCAGGCCGAAGGGTTAGATAGAAAATGGGACCCATAAGGATGTATGGTACCCTCCCCTAAAGAACATCATGAATTTTGTAACTCATTAAACAGAAATATGTGCTATATGAGTTGGAGTGTATTTTCAGGGTATGAATGATGGTGGAAGGAACATCATAAGTAGATCTGGCTGTGTTTATCAGTAATGGTTATTTGTTCAGAGATTCTAGGTTTATAATATAAATTACCCAGTTAAAATAGTTGGCAAAAGTTTATTGGGCCAGGCATGATCCACGCCTTTAATCCAGCATTTGGGAAGCAGAGGTAGGAGGATTGCCATGAATTCAAGGCCACCCTGAGACCATATAGTGAATTACAGGTCAGCCTGAGCTAGAGTGAAATCCTACCTCAAAAAAAAAAGTTTATTGTAATGAGTGGCTGAAGTATTAGTCAAAAGATGGCCTTGGGATGGAGAGATGGCTTAGCGGTTAAGCGCTTGCCTGTGAAGCCTAAGGACCCTGGTTCAAGGCTCAATTCCCTAGGACCCACGTTAGCCAGTTGCATGAGGGGCCGCATGCATCTGGAGTTCATTTGCAGTGGCTGGAGGCCCTGGCGCGCCCATTCTCTCTCTCTCTGTCTCTTTCTCTCTCTGTGTCTGTCGCTGTCAGATAAATAAATAAAAATAAACAAAAATAAAAAAATATATGGCCTACTGTGTATGACTTGGAGCTATCTGAATTCCCATTTCTTAAAGAACAGTACTAGATGAATTTGGTTGTCTGACACTAAATATATATCAATTTGATATTTAAATGTTGAGAAAAACTTGTAGGAAAATATTGGTTTTTAAAAACTTTTATTGACAATATTCATAAATATAAGCAATATACTATAATCATAATCCTCTCCCACCACCATCCATTTTCTACCTCACAAATCTACCCTGAGTACCTCCTTCCTTTCAAGTAGTCTCTCTTCTATTTTGATGTGATCATTAATTTCTCTTTTATTTTGCAGGACTTCTGTATTTAGCTTCAACCACTATGAGTTCATGAATGTCAAGGGCAGTTTGTGTCTGGAAGATAATATTATTTGCTCCCCCTTTCTTTCCCTCTTTTAAGCCTTGGTGTGTACTATAGAGACGTATTATCTAGTACTAAATATTCCACTGTTACTTCTCAGTACTTTTGTGAGTTTTGAATCACACAAGTGGTGATTGACATCTGAAAAAAGAAGTTTCTCTAAACAAAAGTGAGGCTACCAGCAATATAGGGGCATGAACATAAGTATTTAGAGGATGGTTTGGTGGGCATAACATATCAGTTTAGCGAGACAAGAGAAGTAGTCCTTTAGGACTTAGGAACTCCCCACCCATTGGCTTTTGATTATGCTTGAAATCTCAGGTAGAAATTCCCCTTTATAGAGCAGGCTTCAAGTCCAATTAGAGAGTAGTTGGTTTCCCCCATAACAGTTATAGTACTGTTGTACCACTAGATACATTTGTCCTGGTTGGCCAGCCATAGAGCTTGCATGGTCCACTACTGGTAAACAACATTGATGACTTTTCTCTCCCAACAGGTTGCATAGGTCTATCCAGCATCTTAATAGTCTCTAGGGACGAAGCCTCCAGCTTGTGTCCAGCTTGATTTCTTAGTGTTTTGTAGACCAAGCATGTGGTCTCCAGCAATAGGATCTTAACAGCTAGTTCTGATGGACATCCAAGAGCCTTGGCAATATCCTGTAATATTCTTGGATCCTCCCTGACCAACACTTAGTGGAAAGTACCCTACTCAGGCACTGAAAATTTTCTAGTAACAATGTATTGCTTCTGGGTACAACATTATCCATGTCCATGAGATACTTCTGCTCAAAATCTCTATTTTAATATATATATTATTAGCTAGCAAAGAAGTAGGTTTTAAAACTCATTACCTGTTAGTAAACCAATATGGTTCTATGAGAACAGAAAAAATTCTACTCTAAAACTACTGACCTTTGTAACCTATATTGAGCCAATATATTTCAGGTTAAAGTGTTCATTGGAATAAAGTTGCATGACATGATAGCATGCGCAGTGTAATGTGCTCATGTGGATTTTGAATATAGGTTGCAGTGAAGTTACCTGATGCAACATGGGAGAGTGGTGTCAAAAACTCCTTGGGTTCATTATTAGGTATTTGATTCTGAGTTAATATTTGTTCATTTAGAATCCTTTTAGTTTTGCCACATTTCTTATGGCCTCTACATTGATTATCAGAGTCCATATGGAGTTATGATCCACAATTTAGTAATATTTTACTATCAATATTGGGAATTAAACTCAAAAAATTACACAAAAAGTTTCTGAACATATTTTCTTTTTTTGTTAATTAGTTTTGTACTCAGCGAATACAGTCAATTTGGTACCATTGTTAGGCTCATCCATGTCCTACCCCCTCCCCCTGGCCCCCTCCTTGTTGAGGTATATGGGTCATGCATTCTGGAATTAGCCCACAGTTATGGGTAGGATAAATGTCTCTGCATATCATGACCCAACATGTGGCTCTGACATTCTTTCTGAGCCCCCCTCTTCCGCAAAATTTCCCTGAGCCAAGTTGGGTTCATTTTTGGTCTGCTTCAGTGATGAGGTGTTGGGGGCCTCTGGGTCTCTGGATATCTGATTTGGTAGGAGTTGGTTTTTCTCTTTGTTGATCTCCTTCACCCTTGTGCTGGTACCCGGTTCACCAAGAAAACAGCACCCTTGCTTGTTTTGCCAATTGTTCTTAGCTCCTTCAGATCTACATCTGTCTGAAAAAGAAGCAGATTCTCCAACGGAGAGTAAGTTAGCACCAGACAAATGAGATAACCCTTACTTTTTTTTTTCATAGAGAATTTAATAGGCGTAGGCCCTCTTGCAGCCCATGATTGGTGGTAGCTTGATAATGGAGAGCGGGCTTATGTTTGGATATGGTTCTGACTTGTTTCCCAGATCCAGCTATGGGTCCCGTACCACTGAGGAGATCAGTTAGTCAAATCAAGAGCAGTTGGTTTCTCACCATGGCTGTGTGCCACTATTACACTTGTGTGAGCATCACAACAGGTTTTTGCTGCTAAGTAGGTGAGACCGTGAGTTGCTTGGACAGATATTGGTCATTTTCCCACAGTCGCCCATGTAGCACCTTCTGGCACTAGACGCGCTGACTGCCTGGGGACTGACTCTCTTCCAACTTCCAGCCATGCCATTCCATTTTACGTGTCAGCCACATAAGGTGTCTTCAGCAGTAGGGTCTTACCACTAACCTTTGGTAGGTCATCAAGTACTCTGACAGAAATCTGTCTTTCTTTTAGGAAACCTTGTAGGTCTCTCTGATCAAAAGCTCATTGTGGATGATAGCCACATGCTGGTACTGGGAGTTAGAGGTTAGTGCCCACTAAGAAAAGGAAGAAAAAGATAACTAATATAAAAGAGTTAGAGAGGAGAGAGAGAGAGAGAGAGAGAGGAGCTGTAGAAGATTAAGGTCAATCTTCATACCCTCTCCAGTGTCTTGTGGCTCAGGTGTTCCCTCTAAGGACCTCGTGAAGGTTCAGCCATTTGGTCTGCCTTTTAGGATGTAGAATTTTCATATTTTCTTGAGGTACTACAGTAAGATACAAGAAAGATATTTATCTTTAAATATTTTCTCCCATGATATAGTATAAAATCAGTACTTTGTATAAGCCTTTGTAGTCCTGGGCTGAAGTGAAATATCTCATTACAGGAGTTGGTATCATTTGAAGACGTAGCTGTGGACTTCAACAGGCAAGAGTGGCAGCACCTGGGTGTTGTTCAGCGGAACCTCTACAGGGATGTGATGTTGGAGAACTACCACAGCCTGGTGTTCTTGGGTGAGTAAACTCCCTGAAACTCTGGGTAGCAATTTCTTTCTTTTCTGCTGATAAGCATTATTATCATTAGTAATGCTTAATATTATTTTCATATTGTACTTTTAAATTGAGGCATTGTAATGGGGCACATTGTATAGAACAGTGTGGATTTGCAGCATACGTACATATACTGATCAGAGTCTATCAGCTCTGATATTACCTGTATGAAGACCATGTAAAAATTCTTATAGCTGTTTTAAAATACAAATTTATTGTTAACACATGTATACTTACTTACTACTATACTATAGAGTATAAGGAGTTATTTTTTTCCCAAATATACCCAGTTAGTTCTGTCTATCCTCTTTCCATCCCTTTTCTTCTACTCATTTTCATTTTCTATATTTTATTTACTTTTTTATTGTTTTATTTTCTAGTTCTGTTAAGTCACTGTGGACTTATAAATTTAACAGGAATATGCAGAATTTTGCTTTCATGCCTGTCATATTACATTTATATCCAGTGACTTTTCTCTGGAGAAGTGAAGATATATCTATTCATTCTAATTAGGGAGGGATTTGATAGCCCTCCCCCCAAAAAAATCCGTTCCAGCTTTGTGAATGAGTTTATTACAGTTACTCAGAGAACAACAGTTTCTATTAAAAAGATGTGTAATGACAAAGAAATCAAAACCCTAATCAGTTTTGACTCTTACCTATACATTCCCAGTGGGAATTTCAAGTGAGTGAGAAATTATAGCAGTCTGGTTGGGAAATGTTGATAGTGCATTGCCATTATCATAGACCTGGGTCATTGTTTTATCATTCTTGATTTCATTGATGTGACTGTAATGAAAGGTTACTTGCAGTTCAGTAGAGTTGCTTTGCTTTAAGATGGTGACAGTCATTTCCAAACCAGAGGCAATAGCTACATTACTTCACATAATGTCCCCCATTCCTCTCACCCTTTTAAATATATATTTTTTTGATACAAGGTCTCACTCTTACTTAGGTTATCCTTGAACTCATTTTATAGCCCAGGCTTGCCTCAAACTCAGTTATTCTCCTACCTCAGGCCCTCAAGTGTTGGTGGCAAAGGAGTGTATCACTGCACTTTGCTCCATTTCTCCTTTTGTTAGAGTCTTTTTCTCTTTGTTTGGCCTACAAATAAGGACAGTTTTTAGTCCCCTTCCCTCCTTGTGATTTGTATTAATTTGTTTATTGCCATTATCTTATATCTTAGGGTAAGACTTTATCTTTTTTTTCTTCACTTAAAAAATTTTTTTAAAATTATTTTTATTTATTTATTTGAGAGCGACAGAGGGAGGGAGGGAGACAGAGAGAGAGAGAGAGAGAGAGAGAGAGAATGGGCGTGCCAGGGTCTCCAGCCACTGCATACGAACTCCAGACGCATGTGCCCTCTTGTGCATCTGGCTAATGTGGGTCCTGGAGAATCAAGCCTCGAACCGGGGTCCTTAGGCTTTACAGGCAAGCGCTTAACCACTAAGCCATCTCTCCAGCCCATTTATTCACTTTTTTGAATTGAACCTAGAGTGTCATGCATAATGGAAAAGTGTTAGACCATTGAGCTGCTTTTCATTCCTAAGATTTCAATAGTGTATTGTAGAAGAATGGTGGAAGAACACATACTTGTTCTATTTCAGACCCTAGAGGAAAGAATTTCAGTATTTCCCACTCATTAATCTGGAAGGTCTCTGTTATATGTAACATTATTTATGTCATAGTTCTGTGCAAATTTATAGAGGAAATTATTTGAATTTATCAATGTGTGTGCATATATGCACACACATACATGCACACATGTTCCAGATTAGGTAGCTTCCCTCTTCAGACTATCTTAGTTTCACTTTACATTAGAATAAGTCAGTGAGGATCAAGCATGTATGTGACATTTGTGTCCATCTTTACATGGTTGTTGGGAAAGCTTTAAATTGGGTCTGCAGGCTTTGCAAGCAAAAAATTTTAACTGCTGAACCATTTGCTGAGGATATTGCTGAAGATGAGAATGAATTTTCTAAAGTGACTTTTATGCCTTTATTGCAGTATTCATATAGATTTTTATTGTTTATCATATAGATTCACTGATTGACACATGAGAATTATCATATGGTGACTGCTACATCCCTGCTGTGAAACATAGTCTGTACTATACTATTCATTTTTATTTTTGCTTGGGTGTTCACATGGTGTGTGTGTGTGTATGTGTGTGTGTGTGTGTGTGTGTGGTTGTGATGTGGAGATTGCACGTGTATATGCTCTTACTAAGCCCTATGCAATCCCTTATGCTGGTGGTCCCTCTCCTGTCATGGTCAGAGTGGAGCATCAGGTGTCCTGCTCCATTGTTCTTCACCTGACCATGTTCTTTTAAGCTAGAGTTATCTTTTGCTGATTCTAGAGATTGCAGAACTCCAAAGATTCTTGGTTTTTGGCTCCCTTGCTATTCTGTGGTGACAGGCCTGCATGGTCTTCATAGCTGCTTCACATGGGATCTGGAGATTTGAACTGAAACAATCTTAGGTTTGCTCAAGGGCCTTATGCTACACAGAAACCACACTTACCTCCTGAGCCATCTGCTAGCTATATTTTGTAACATTTTTATATACTGTTCCTCTTTATTTTTTTGTTTCATTCAGAATTTTTGCAACTATTTCCATTGAGGTTACTGGGTGTATAGATTGGGTGCTGTGCCTGTGTAGTTTCCAAACCAGTGCAGCGCTGACATACGAGTTTACAGCTGAGAATTTTCTGGTTCCTATAATGGATGTTCTTTTATAACTGGGTTTGGGCTTTCCTTGTGAAATCATTAGAATTTTCTTTGTTTCATAATAGTCGTGCAATTTTTTCTCTGCCTTATCCATTTAGCTGAAAAGCCTTTTTGCTGTTTTATTTTTTATTTTTATTTTTGAGGTAAGGTCTCACTCTAGCTCAGGCTGACCTGGATTTCACTGTGTAGTCTCAGGGTGGCCTCGAACTCATGGTGATCCTCTTATATCTACCTCCCGAGTGCTGGGATTAAAGGCGTGCGCCACCGCGCTTGGTGTCTGTTTTATTTTTTTTAATTCATCAATTCGTTTCTTCAGTAGAGCACTTTCCCAACAATTTTTCTTATGACCACTCTATTTTTGTTCCACATGTAAATGTCATTTAGTATCTTTCTTATTTTATTAGATTTCCCTCTTATTATCTTCTGTTCATTTAATGTTTTACTTTTTTGGGCGGGAGGTTTGAGGTAAGGTCTCACTCTAGCTCAGGCTGACCTGGATTTCACTATATAGTCTCAGGGTGGCCTCGAATTCATGGCGATCCTCCTACCTCTGCCTTTCGAGTGCTGGTACTAAAGGCGTGCGCCACCACACCCGGCTAATGTTTTAATCATTGTTTTAAGCTGGGGTTTGTGACACATACTATTAATCCCAGAACTCAAAAGGTGGAGGTAGGTGTATCACCATGTGTTTGAGGAAAGCCTGGAATTACAGGGTCAGTTCCAGGTTATCTTGAGGTAGAGTGAGACCTTATCTCAAAAAAAAAAAAAAAAAAAGTGATTGTTTTATATATCATGGTACTTAATGTCATTTGAGGGTAATATTCCAGTTAGTGAACATCAGTAGTATAAACCCACTAAGGAAACTTTGCGCTTCACCTAGTAGAGGGCAGTTACTGAAATGAAGGCATTATGTTCCATGAGTCCACCTTTTTTAATATATTGGCCCAATTTGTGTGCCGGCCTGCAGCACAAGTCGAAACAGTCCTCGAAGGAGGGAGTGGGAATGAATCTGAGACAAGAACACAAGGAATGGAGCCAAGACAGGTTCTGATCAAGGCTCAGGTTTATTCAGTCAAACACAAGCTTATATACAGAAAATAAAACTTTCTCAAAACAATGCCTTCATGTCTGAAGTCTGCTCCACCAAGGCCGTTAATGCCTCTGTGTCTGAAGTCTGCTTTACCAAGGCCGTATGATAAGGCCTCTGTGCCTGGAGATCCAAGACCAGCTGCAGTTCCCAAGGTCTCAGAGAAGCTGCAGCTCCCAACATCTCCCCCTTCTTTATTTATTAAAAGAAGCGACTGTGCCTGTCTTAGGTTGTCAGAGGCAGAAGAACATCCTTACCCGTCATTGGACAAACGTATTATCCTTCAATACGTGCCCTGTCTTAGGTTGGATGCCTCCTCCCCCGATCTTACCCGTCTCTGGCTACCAGCCGGATAAAATTCAGGGAGAATTAGGATAAAGTCTGAGGGAGCCAAGGACGTGTTCTATAGTGCATAGCTCGGACCTCTGCACGAACATTTACAATAGACCTCATTAGACACTTAAAGAAAATAGGCAATAGGCATAAGAGAAGCAGAAGGCAAACTCCCACAGCTGCAAAGCTGCCTATCCAGGAACTCAGAGAGTCCCAGCCAGGCAACACAGACTTGATTGCAGCAATTAAATCATTAGCGGCCTTAGTGGCATCAAAATCAAGATGACTCTTCTGTATAGCTAGAATTTCTGAATGTAAACTAACCAAATCTAACGAAATGTTATCATGGTGCCAAATTCCTTCTAAATGCATTTTGACCTTTACCCAGTCTTCATAACTAGCATTGTAAGTTTTAGAAGTGATGCAGATCCATTGGTAATTTGCATGGCATTCCAATCGAGCTCTAATCTTCAATCCTTGAATTTGCTCTCCTAAATATGTCACTACATCAAACAAAGCATCTATTTTTTCTTCTAACTTCTTATCTATGGTTACTTGAGTTCCCAGAGCAACAGAAACATTTTTAGCTAGATTATTAACAAAATGTGCAGTATGAACTTCTTGTGCAAGAGCAACAGAAGCAGTAGTAATAGAAGCTAACAATGTAATAAATGCAGCAATCCCAGCAATAATTAAACCTATAACTCTCTTTTGTCTACTTAAACTATTTTTAACCTCCTCTAGTATTTGAATACCCTTGTCAGAATACCAAGGCTTAGAAAGATTTACAGGAATCATAACAAATGCAGGTTGTTTAACAATCATTACAGTTTTAGAATCATGAGAAATACAATTGGACAGACTACAATTATCACAGGTAACATAAAACATTCCTTCAGACCCATGATGCCAAGTAATATTTATATTTCCTATCATCAGGGCATAAGGTGGTGTAACACAGGCCATAACAGTTCCCTCTGGAAGACTATTTGGATTATTGCTGTCAGATGTAATCTTGATACCTCCCATAGCAGCAGCAATTTTCCACACGTAAGTTTGCTGATGTCCATTGTCTGACCACCAAAGTCCTGAGGACAGTCCATTAGACTTCACTGTAAGCAAGATGTAGATGACACCATATTATCAGGATCAGCAGTGTCCTCTTGTTCAATCTCATGGCCTGCATACCGGACCAAGCGTTCTGGCAACCATCTGGCTCCATTTTCTTTCTGTGAAAAAATACAAACAGATCCTCGTCCCCATATTAATACAGGGTCGGGTCCACTCCATTTGTTAGTCAATGGATCTTTCCACATTACTTTAGCATAATTAGTTTTGGTTTGTGCATGCCAAAAACGGTCAGCAGCAGAAAACCCTTTTGCATCCAAAAGTAAGAAATTTAAAATAAATAAAGTATGATTTAGCCATTTTGTTACTGATCCCTGTGTAATTTCCCCCTTTTTTGTTTTTTGTAACCAGATTTTTAATGTTCTATTTGCTCATTTAATGATACCTTGCCCTTGGGGGTTATAAGGAATTCCAGTAACATGTTCAATATTAAAAGAAGAACAAAAGTGCTTAAATCCTGCACTTGTATATCCTGGACCATTATCTGTTTTCAGTTGTTTAGGTACTCCTAGAATATTAAAAGAATGAAGACAATGAGCAATAACATGTTTAGTAGCTTCTCCTGTTTGAGCAGAAGCACAAATGAAACCAGAATAAGTGTCAATAGAAACATGTACAAATTTCATTTTTCCAAACTCAGGAACATGAGTTATATCCATTTGCCATAAGTGGCCAGGAGTCAAACCTCGAGGATTGACACCATGGTGTGGCACAGGTAAAAATGTGAGACATTGTTGACAATTTTTAACAATCTGTCGTGCTTGTTCACGTGTAATTTTATATTTAAGACGTAGAGTATTAGCATTGAGATGATGAAGCTTATGAGCATTAATAGCTTCTTCCACAGAAAAAATTCTAGTAGCCTCATCTGTAATAGCATTTCCCTGAGCTAAGGGTCCGGGGAGGCCAGAATGAGCACGAAGGTGTCCTACATAGAAAGGGGCTGAGCGCTGGAGAATCAAAAGTTGAACCTGTGCAAACAAATTGTAAACAGTAGAAGAAAGACTTATTCTACTACAGGTTTCTAAATAAGGAACTGAGCGGACAATATATTGGCTATCAGTGTAAATATTAACAGATATAGTAGCAGTATGTTGTAATAAAGCTTTAAAGGCTGCCAGTTCTACAAACTGTGCAGATTTATAAGGAGTATTAAAAGTATATGTTTGTCCATTTAAAGAATAAGCAGCTAGGCCAGAAGAAGATCCATCTGTAAAGGCCAACATAGCCTCCTTGATAGGAGAAAATTGTGTATTGCAAGGAAAAATGACTTGATGTTGCATGAAGAACTGAATCAATTTATGTTTAGGGTAATGATTATCAATGCTTCCTGCAAAACTTGCCATGGATAATGCCCAAGTATCTGAAAAAGCAAAAAGCCAAGAAACCTGTTTTGAATTATAAGGCTGACAGATAACCTGTGGTTCTATTCCAAAATATTTAATAGAATTAGCCCTTCCTTCCATCACTACTTTAGCAACATCATCATAATAAGGAGTGACAGTTCTTGGAGGGGAAGATGCAAGATGCACCCATAGTATAGGGGCTCCTTGCCACAACAATCCTGTTGGAGTATATGGGGTGGGAAATACAAGTAACCACAACTCTTTACTATAGTCAATATAAGTGATAAATTGTTCTTCTATAGCCTTTTGTACTGTAATTAATGCTTTAGAAGCTTCAGGTGTAAGAGAACGAGAAGAAGAAGGATTAGGGTCCCCCTGTAGTATATTAAATAAAGGTTTTAATTCATGAGTAGTAAGTTTTAAGTAAGGCCTAATCCAATTAATATCTCCTAACAATTTCTGAAAATCATTTAAGGTGGTAAGGTTCTGTGTTTTAAGAGTAACTTTCTGTGGTTTAATTTGTTTTGGATATAAATAAAACCCAAGATAAGAAAAAGGGGAATCTTCTTGTACCTTTTCAGGTGCAATTTTTAATCCCCACATAGTGAGCTGTTGTTCCATGTAAGAAAAACAAGTCAAAACATCTGTCTTTTCCTTTCCAGCTAGTAAAATATCATCCATATAATGAATAATATATATTTGAGGAAATTTGCTTCTTGTAGAAGCTAAAGCCTTAGCCACAAATTTCTGACATAAAGTTGGACTATTAGCCATACCCTGAGGGAGAACTTTCCATTGATATCTTTTCATAGGTTCCTTAGAGTTACTAGAAGGAACACTAAAAGCAAAACGGCAACAATCTCGTGGATGTAAAGGTATAGTAAAAAAGCAATCTTTTAAGTCAATAATCATTTTAGAAAAGTCAGCTGGAATAGCTACAGGACTAGGCAGACCAGGTTGCAATGCTCCCATTAAATGCATAGTAACATTCACAGCTCTCAGATCTTGTAGTAATCGCCACTTTCCTGATTTCTTTTTAATGACAAAAATTGGTGTATTCCAGGGTGAAGATGATTCCTCTATATGCCCTGCCTCTAATTGCTCTTGAACTAAAGTTTGAGCAGCTACCAGTTTTTCCCGTGTCAAAGGCCACTGATCCACCCATACAGGATCATCAGTTTTCCAGCAAATAGGCTCTGCGTGGGGTGGCACGGCCTGACCAGTGGCCACTAGGGGAAATACCCCAGCCCTTGATGATTTGTATTAGAAGCTATTTGAATAGGTAATGAGTCACCTTGTCCCCATTTTCCTAATCCTTTACCAGGCAAATAACCCTGTTTAAGCATTTGAGCAGTAACAATTTCATTAGGACTACACATTAACAATTTCATCTGACTTAAAACATCTCTTCCCCACAGGTTTAAAGGCAAACTGTCTATAATGTAAGGTTTACAATACCCAGTATTTCCTTCCTCATCTTCCCAAAGTAATTCTGCAGCACTCTGCTCAGGACAAGAGGATTGTCCAATACCTCTCAATTGAGTCCCTGTAGGATGCTTAGGCCAAGAAGCAGGCCAATGATTACCAGACAAAATAGTAACATCTGCTCCAGTGTCTATTAACCCTTCAAAATGCTTCCCATTTAATTTTAAAGTTAATTTTGGACGTTCCTTACTGATAGGTTGAACCCAGTAAGCATCTGATGAACCAAATCCTTGAGTCCCTCGACCCTGAACATTAGCAACCCTTCCAGTTCTTATCATAGGAAGGAGCAACAATTGAGCTATTCTCTGACCAGGCAATATTGTAAAGATTGTTTTTGGAGAAGACACCATAATTTTAAGTTCTCCTGTGAAATCTGCATCAATAACTCCAGGTGCTATTTGTAATCCCTGCATAGTACTGCTACTTCTTCCCAAAATTAAGCCTACACTGTCCTTTGGCAGTGGGCCACATACTCCGGTAGGCAATGCTTGAAGTCCCATTTCTGGAGTCAATACTGTGTAGGTGGAGGAACTGAGGTCGAGTCCGGCACTCCCTGGGGTGGCTCGGAGAAGTTGGGAGACTGGCTGTAACTGGCTGTTTGAGGAACGAACTGAATTGCCCCATAAACTTGTCTTTGCGGGGCCTGGGGCTGGCCCCTCCTCCCGTTTCCCTGCTGCTGGATAATAGGGTTGCCATCTCTATCTGTTTTAGATCTACATTCATTTGCCCAGTGTTTTCCTCTTCTGCACCTTGGGCAAAGACCGAAAGCTGGATTATTGGGATTTCCATTCTTTCTTTTAATTGGACAATCTTTTTTCATATGTCCTAATTTTCCACAAGAAAAGCACTTGCCAGATCTTGCTGCAGTGGCGGCCATTTGAAAAGGAATTCCTTGTAATGCTGCAGCCATGGCTATCCCCTGCGTATAGCTAGGGCCAATATCAGCACATAATCTAATAAATCCTTGTAGATCAACTTTCTTTCTATAAGGCCGTATGGCTGCTTTGCAAGCACTATTTGCATTTTCATAAGCAAGCTGTTTTACAAAGTCCATACCAGCACCAGCATCTCCAAATACTCTCCCTGCTGTTTTTATCAATCTATCAACAAAATCAGCATAATTCTCATCAGGACCCTGTATAATCTTAGTTAAATTCTCCCCCACAGCCTCTCCTTTTGAAGGAAGAGTAAACCACGCTTTACGAGCTGCTGTGGCTATTTGTTGATAAACAGCACAGGGATATGCAATTTGATTGTCATTTCCAGCATAGTTTCCTTCCCCAGTAAGCATATCAACATTCCAATTACCATTTCCTGCCTGTTGATTCAACATTGCAGTCTTTTTGCATAAATCATAGAATTCTACTTTCCAAATTAAATATTCTCCTCCTGATAAACAAGCTTTGCCTATAGATTTTCAAGTAACAGGACATTAAGATGCCAAAATTGAGACAGTTACTTTACATACAATAGAGTAGAATCTGGTCTTTTCTGAGCCAAAGCAGCTAGCTAAATATTAATATAACCCTTGATAAATCTTTTTGAAAGAAAAAACATTATTTGACAACCAATGATTTTGGCTTAAACTTGATAGCTATTGATTTCATGTATCACAGAAATTTTTATTAACATAAAACAATTTTATGTTTTACTCATGAATTAAATTTGATAAAGCTTAAGCAAGCTATCCCAACATATTTAGTTTAAAAACCTCTAACTTTAGGCATGGTGTTTAGGTTTAGCCTGAATATTTCTTTCTTTTTTCCTTTCTTTCTTTCTTTCTTTCTTTCTTTCTTTCTCTCTTTTTTTTTTAACATCCGCACACCTTTATTTACATACTTTAACATTCTGATCTAAGTACCACTCAAAAGCATTTTTTAATGAGCATTCTATGTCCCAACATTGAAAAATTCCTTTCCAGTTCCTTCAATCAATTCATCTCACCACATTATTAACCATCTTTCTTATAAGGCTATTAAAAAATTACAGCAAATTGATTCTAGAAGAGAAAGGGGTGTCACCTGTGTTCATCTCATCTCTTTAGTCACAAACAGTCACAAACACGACACGACTAGCAAGCACAATGAGCACACATAAAGACATACACACACACAAAAGTTAGTTCAGACATTTAATTCTTTCCCTACCTTATCCCAAGCATCTGAATCAACATTTCCCTGCTCTATAAACCAAGAGCTCCTTTTATTAACAAAATTAAAAAATTTGCTTAAAGAACTTGATGCAATCCCAATTCCTTGTGCCTTAAAATATCTCTTACTACAGCAATTAGCTCCTTTTTACTCTTTGCTTGTCCCATAATTGCGCCAACTTACCTGGTTCCAGAAGACTGAGCGGGCGACTGCAGTCTTCTTTTTAATCTTTACTTCTTCCGCGGATCCTGAGTTTTTGTTGGCGTTCCTCACTGAGTTCCCTCGTATTCAAAGTCCATGTTCCGGGCGCCACTATGTGCCGGCCTGCAGCACAAGTCGAAACAGTCCTCGAAGGAGGGAGTGGGAATGAATCTGAGACAAGAACACAAGGAATGGAGCCAAGACAGGTTCTGATCAAGGCTCAGGTTTATTCAGTCAAACACAAGCTTATATACAGAAAATAAAACTTTCTCAAAACAATGCCTTCATGTCTGAAGTCTGCTCCACCAAGGCCGTTAATGCCTCTGTGTCTGAAGTCTGCTTTACCAAGGCCGTATGATAAGGCCTCTGTGCCTGGAGATCCAAGACCAGCTGCAGTTCCCAAGGTCTCAGAGAAGCTGCAGCTCCCAACAATTTGTCATTATTTCACATTTACAGGGAACTGTAGGATCAAGCCAGAGTTGATCTTCAAGTTGGAGCATGGATTTGCACCATGGAGTGGAGCAGAAAAATCAATTCAGAAACTTCCAGGCAAGTGAATGCATACTGGGGAAAGGTCTGTGATATAAGAACTCTTTGGGAATGATCGTGTTAAGTGATATTCACCAACTGTTACTTGATGTTAAAGCCTCATATTACTGTGAATCAGTAATCTGTTTTATACACCTATAAAAAGCTTTCTCCATGTCAAGCAATGACCCTAACTCTGACACTGAAGAATATTTTCTTAAACATTCAGAATTTTTTTTTTTTTTTCAAGGTAGGGTCTCACTCTAGCTCAGGCTGATCTGGAATTCACTCTGTAGTCTCAGGGTGGCCCCGAACTCTCGGCGATCCTCCTACCTCTGCCTCCCGAGTGCTGGGATTAAAGGTGTGCGCCACCACGCCTGGCTTAACATTCAGAATTTAATTCCCTGTATAGGTTGTCTTATAAAATATTAGGTGTTGGATATTTTACCTTAAGTCTCACTTGTTAATATTTTATATTTTTTAATGTGATTAGCTTCTTTCACATGGCTGTGATAAAATCCTAACAAAAAACACTTTAAAGAATGAAAGTATTTATTTATGTATAAAAATCTGTAATGGTGGTTGTGCTTACAGTGTTGATTCAAAGTGGGAAATCAGTACCCAAAGAGAGTATTTTACATAGTTATAGCTGCAGTCACCAATAGAATTCACAAGAAAATGAGAAAATAGAGCATCAGAGATTCCATGGTAAGATAAGAGATTAGATATTTTTCCATACTGTCCATGCAAATAATCTGGGTGACAAAAGATATTAAATATGTGTAAAACAAGAATTCTGTAGGGATTGAAAAAGAGGTTTGGGGATATCTGAAGAGAAGAAAATCTGAATCACAGCACATTGAAAAGTAGTAGCTGGGCATGGTGGCGCATGCCTTTAATCCCAGCACTTGGGAGGCAGTGGTAGGAGGATTGCCATGAGTTCGAGGCCACCCTGAATTCCAGGTCAGCCTGGGCTAGAGTGAGACCCTACCTCAAAAAACAAAACAAAAAAGAAAAAAAAAAACAAGTAGAACATATTCTATTTTCATCTCTTAGATGAAAATACCATGGAAAGCAGCCATAAGTACAAGGTAACACCAGACAGTACAAAGAGTTCTTGTGCCAAAATACTAGTATCTCTGGTATTATTATGCCAAAATACTAGTATCTCTGGTATTATTGTGCCAGAATACTAGTATCTCTGGTATTAGTAGAAAGCTGTGTCTGTAGTAAATTTGAAGTCCAGAGAATTGGTTCTGTGTGACTGTGACTCAATCTGTAATAGTCTTATATTAGAAAAGTTTATTCCATTTGTCAAAATACCTTGATATGCTAGATGCACCATCTACTCTTGAAATCCAAAAACAAGGAACAGCCACAATCCAGGGATGTTGTTAGCCTATTCAATATTTCTGTTTGGAATATAGTAGATTAAGCAGTGAAATCTGAGAAGGTTAAATTTAGGATTAATGAGCAAGTTAGCTTTAGGGAAACCAAGGTGTGGAGAATTTCATCGTCTCACACTTCATGGTATAGAATCAACCACATTGCTTGTTAATAATCACAAAGTAAGGGAATATTAAGCCTGTATGGTCAGATTGCTTGGCCTCTATACATTCATTACAGTTTCAAAGTTCAGCTGTAATGTGGATATGAAGATTATGAGTCTAGGACAATAATATATGTGGGTCATTCCCCTTACCACATGTGGTGGATTCTTGATTGGGCACTTAATGCCATAAATTAAGAGAAGATAGTCATGGTTCCTTCTGATTTTCCATGGTCTGGCTTTTGCCTGTATGTGTAACAAATGTGAGACTTTTATTTATTTATTTTTTTGAGGTAGAGTCTCACTCTAGCCCAGGCTGGCATGGAACACATTACATAGTCGTAAGCCGGCCTTAAACTCAGCCATCTTCCTACTACTTCCTCCTAGAGTTCTGGGATTAAAGATGTTCTCCACCATGCCCAGCTAATGTGTTTTGTTTTTTTTTCTTTTGGTTTTTATGGCATCATATGTATATCAACTTCAAAGGTCATTGAAATCACCAGTGGCCTTTTGTATGCAAACAATTTTTTTTATGTGAATGAACCCTGCCATTGACACTGTTTACATGCCCATCCATCAGATAGCTTTTACCACCAACTGTAACAGTGAGAATAGATTAGCTATGTTAGTCTTCAGCTAGAACACCATTATTTCTGCCACCCCTAAGGGATTATAATGGTTTCTCCAATTTATTTTTTTAATTCATTATGTTTCAACCGTTTTTCCTACATTGTTATTTTTGCTTTTACTTTTATTTCATATTATGATGTCTTTCTTGTTTGAATTTTATTCTTTTGTATCTTTATTTGTAAGCAGAAAGAAAGGGAGGGAGAGAGAATGAGCACACCAGGGCCCCCTGACTACAAGTGATCTCCAGACATATTGGGCACTTTGTGATTTGGTAATTGAATCCAGGCCATCAGGCTTTGTACACAAACACCTTTAACCAATGAGCAACCTCTCCAGAAAACAAAAAACAAAAACAAAAAAAATACCAAACTATGTCCCAATTCATTGTAGTAGAATATTGCTTTAATTTTGACAAACCAAACAACAGTAGAATAAAGTATCCAATTATTACGTGGAAAATGGACATGTAATCATTTAGCTAAAAAAAATGAAAATGGCAAAAAGTGATAACTTTTTTCTCATACACCCTAGGTTATTATACTGAAAATAAATTTATGGTTAGAATTATCCTCATCCCACTTAGAATGACATTCTTCAGAAAATTTAGACAAATGTTAATATTGATGATATAACAAAAACAACCCTAACCTTTGTCAATACTAGTCTCACATGGAGACATTTCATAATCAAGTTACATCCAATTAGTGTAGTGAATATAGAAAAGATTTGCTTAGTTTTCACTTAAATCTGTAAGACAAAGCTCATGTCAAGAAACACACTGCTGCGTGTAATCTGCATGGGATATTGATCTCTAATAAGACTAAATTCATTAATAAAAAAGTAGTTATGAGAGAAAATAGTATTAATGCAGTTATTTTGGGGTATCTTCTTAAAATACAATACATGCCTAAATGTGAGGAAGCTGTTGTGGCAAGTCCTTGTTTAACATGAGGAATGTAATAAGATTTTTTGTTTGTTTCACAACAGAACTAGAAAGTCAACAGAAAAACTTCTGGACAAAGCTTTATGAATTTAAACAATGCCAGAATGCTAACTATCAAAAATTTCACCTCACTCATCAACCAGGTACTCACACAGGTGAGATATCATATGAACTTAATGCATGTGAGAATGCTTCCCACCAAAAGTCAAAACTCACTACCCATCAGAGAACTCATACAAATGAGAAGCCTAATGAATGTGGGAAATCTTTTGTTGCCAAGTCACATCTTCATAGACAGAGAACCCATTCAGATGAGAAGCCACATAAATGTAGTGAATGTTATAAAGCTTTTATCTACAAGTCACAGCTCACTACACACCAGAGAACTCATACAGGTGAAAGGCCTTATGAATGTAATGAATGTGGGAAAGCTTTCATCTTCAAGTCACAGCTCACTACGCACCAGAGAACCCATACAGGTGAGAAGCCCTATGAATGTAATGAATGTGGGAAAGCTTTCCTTTCCAAGTCAAATCTTAATAAACATCAGAGAATTCATACAGGTGAGAAGCCGTACAAATGTAATAAATGTGGGAAAGCTTTCATCTTCAAGTCACAGCTCACTATGCACCATAGAACTCATACAGGCAAGAAACCATATGAATGTAATGAATGTGGGAAGGCCTTCATCTTCAATTTAAAACTCACTATACACCAGAGGACCCATACAGGTGAGAAACCATATGAATGTAATGAATGTGGAAAAGCTTTCTTCCAGAAGTCACATCTTTCTATGCATCAGAGAAAACATACAGGGGAGAAGCCATATGAATGTATTGAATGTGGAAAAGCTTTCTTCCAGAAGGTACACCTTTCTATACATCAGAGAACACATACAGGTGAGAAACCATATGAATGTGCTGAATGTGGAAAAGCCTTCATCTCCAATTCAAGTCTCACTATGCACCAGAGGACTCATACAGGTGAGAAACCACATGAATGTGCTGAATGTGGAAAAGCTTTCTTCCAGAAGGCACAACTTTCTATGCATCAGAGAACACATATGGGTGAGAAACCATATGAATGTAATGAATGTGGGAAAGCTTTCATCTTCAAGTCAAATCTCACTATGCACCACAGAACTCATTCAGATGAGAAGCCATATGAATGTAATGAATGTGGGAAAGCTTTCATCTTCAAGTCAAATCTCACTATACACCACAGAACTCATTCAGGTGAGAAGCCATATGAATGTAATGAATGTGGGAAAGCTTTCCTTTCCAAGTCAAATCTTAATAAACATCAAAGAATTCATACAGGTGAATATCTATGATTGTAATGAATGTGGAAAAGCTTTGATCTTCAAGTCAGACACACTATGAATGAGAGAACTCTTAGAGGTGAGAAGCCATATGAATGTAATGAATGTGAGAAAGATTTGTACCAAAAATCACAATTCAGTGTACATTACAGAACTCATGCAGGTGAGAAGCCATATGAATGTGTTGTATGTGAGAAAGCTTCTTGCCAGAAGTCATATCTGACCATACATCAGAGAGTTCATAAGTTAGCATTCATAGTAATGTAGTGAATCTGTGAAAGATGACATACCTCTCTATTTGTCACAACAGTCATACAGGATAGAATTCATAGGTATGTAATGAATTGTGGCAAAACTTCCCTAATTCATATCTCAATATTTATCAGAGAAATCATACAGGTGAGAAGCCCTGTGAACATGTGATGGCTACCAAATGCCACACCTCACCCAACATTAGAAAACTCAAAGAATTTAGCAGTCCTATGTGTTTAGAATACAAGGAAGTTTTTCACACAAAGTCATTCAAAATCATAAGTCACTCCATATAAGAATTCCTTAAAATGAGAGTTCTTACCAAATAAAAATTCTCGGTTTGTCCCCTGCAACTTACAAGTTACTTTATATCTAGTCAATAAATTCAACAAAGCCTATAATCAGCGTAGTCCTATCTTTACATCAGAGAATGTGTGTGTATGTATGGTCCATGGTCTCTTGAAGTTGTAAATGAGTGCTCATCCAGCCTTATGTGGTGTCTGTATAATTGAAACTTGGGCCAAAAGGCATTTTTAACAATTGCTGTTATATTATGAGCCATCTCATGAACCACCTAAGCCAGAATTCATGAGTGTGGATACACTTAACTCTATAGTAAATATATCTATAATATGTATTTGAACATAAATATCAGTCACAGAATATAATAAACTTCACCTTTTTCTACCTACCATACACATTTACCATATTTCCTATACTCAATTTTAACTTCATAACAATATGCTTGGCTCTACACAATATCTGTCACAGGATTTCAAATTTTGCAGAATTTTTCACTTGAGGGACAAAAGATAGAATGAATTGGAAAGGTTTCTGAGTATAAATTTATCACATTTAGAAACTAAAGAAGCCCAAGATTACATTTTTAACTGATTTGCTCTGAAATAATTGGAAGACATTACAGATGAAAGGTCTCATGTTTGTTCCCATCTGAACTGAACAGCTGTTCTTGCAGTATAGATTTCAATTGGACAGTCCTATTGTTGTGTAGTGAATACTAGAGACGTAAATAAATAATTTGTTATATAGAGTTAACTGTGATCATACACTGACACACATTGTAAAATCTGGTTAGTAATTTGTTGTAAAGAAACATTTACATGATCTAGACAGCAATACTTTTATATATATTAAAGGAAATAAAACATGTTTAAATACAGTGGTAAAAATTTATAGCTGTTCTCTTCATAGGTGCCAAAAAAAGGAAAAATCTGATGCTACTTATCTTGTGATTTATAGCACATCAAAAAATAATCAAAATTATACAAATTAATAACAATCAATACATATCACATGATGTTTATACAGGGAGGCCATGTGAAAAGTAGTAGTCTGTGTGGAAATCTGTAGGTGGGAACATGACAATATAGTAAAACTGATGGAAATTGTAAAATATTACTGTATATCCTATTTAATTTTTTACAAAATTCAAGGATGTTCAGAGAATTGCTTTGGATTCCAGAGAATGATAACTGAGGCAAAGAGATATACACAAAATGACCATGTTGTGAAACTCTTCATCATATACATACTGTGCTTAAATTGGTAATCTCACAAATTTATGGGTAGTAATTCCAGAAAAACTCTTATTTAATTTTATTAAATCTTTGGAGATAATTATAGTCACCAATTATAGTTGAAAAGATTATGACAAATTGACAGTGTGGAAATGAATTTTGAATGTCAGGGTATTGTTGAAGTCTTCAGCTTATCCTTATGTTTAATGCATCGCTCCAAGAAGAGAGATTCTTTTATATTAAGTTGAAGAAATTATAATTTATTGGAAAAATTATGAATTATGAGACTAGTAATTACAGGATATTCCTAGAATACCTTACAGTGTCAAAAATGTAAATAAGAAAACAGAAAATTTTTGAAAGATTATAAATTACATATGATAAGAAAACAGTGGTGGTTACTAGGGGGAGAAGTGGTACCAAAAGAAGGAGGGGAGGGACACTGGGAAAGATACCAAGAAAAATAAAGTATGCATAAAAATGTCATAAGCAAACCCCATGAAGGAATGTTAGAATAATTGTCAAGGACGTGAGTAAGGTTGTCTATAAAGACATATACATTGCTGGGCATGGTGGCTCATGCCTTTAATCCCAGCACTGGGGAGGCAGAGGTAGGAGGATCGCCGAGAGTTTGAGGCCACGCTAAGACTACATAGTTAATTCCAGGTCAGCCTGGACCAGAGTGAGACCCTACCTTGAAAAGCCAAAAAAAAGACAAATTCAAATTCAGTTTTAACTGATCAGTTTTTCTATGTGCAGATTACATATATATATATGTATATATACACCTCAGTACTTAAGAACAACAAAAGAATAATTTTGTTTGACTATATGTCATGTTTACTCTTGTCTCCATACAATTGATTTTAGTTCTTTTGAGTGTGTATTTATGTTCTCATTCTTTGGAGATGCCCTGCAGCAATCAATTTTTGCTTGAATTTATTTAGTGCTAAGTCACTTTTTACCTGGAATTTACTATGTACTCCAGGCTGTCATCAAACTCACCTTATTCCTCCTACCTCTGCCTATAAAGTAAGGGATCATAGTCATGAGCCACTACACCCACTTAAATGTTTAATTTCTATGATACATTTTTCCAGCACAGTGCTGTCCCTACAAGAATGCTCTCCAGTGTACGAACCTAGAACACTAGTTGCATGTTATACATACTTTTAATCTCAGAAATCACAGTTAGAGGCAGAAGGATGAGTAATATGACAACCCAGGCCACATAATGAATTCCATGAAAGCCTTGACTATTCTGCACAACCTTTTCTCAATAAAGAAATACGAAAAAAAAAAAAAAAAAGAGTCCTAGCCAGGCGTGGTGTCACACGCCTTTAATTCCAGCACTTGGGAGGCAGAGGTAAGAGGATCACCACGAGTTCAAGGCCACCCTGAGGCTACATAGTGAATTCCAGGTCAGCCTGAGCTAGAGTGAGACCCAACCTTGAAAAATCGAAAAAAAAAAAATCCTAATGTGATCTCCTGTAACCTAAAGCATTGTAATAATTTGCCACTATGAATATAAAGAGCATAAGTAGATGTTAATTTGCAATGAGATTTGACTGGAGTGCAAATATCAGCTGAAATAAAATGAAGTATCATATAGTTAACTATATATGATGAAAAATTTTGAGATGCAAATTCAAAACATACACTTTTCTCCCTCCTTTTCATCAAACATGCATTCAATTGTATATCATTATTATTCAATTTTTAATGTTAATTGATGTATATAAGAATAATATCAGAAAAGCAGTATCAAGAAATGGCTTAAAAGTGATTGGAAGATGGGTAAGTGGGTAAAGTATATGTGGTGTAACAATGAGGGCCAGAACTTGGATCTCTACCCGTGTGAAAATACCAATTGTGGTTGTTTAAGTCTGTAATTCCAGCACAAGGGAGGAGGACACAGAAAACCCCAACTCTTACTAGCTAGCTTGGCTAGCTGAATTGAGCTTTGGGTTCAGCGAAAAGCCCTATATAAATGCATCTAATCTTATAATATCAAATCAGGATGAGATCAATAATTTAAATAGGCCTATAAAATGTGGGGACATTCTGAGGGTAATCTCCCTCATAAACATAGGAACAAAAGTCCTAAATAAAATATTGGCAAATAGATCAAGAGTACATCCAAAGGTCATTCATCCACCAAGTGGCTTTATTACAGAATAACAGGGATGATACAGTATACGCAAGGCAGTAAATATAATACATCACAATAAACTGAAGGACATAAATGGCATGTTCATCTCAGTTGACACAAAACATGCTTTTCACAAAACACAACATACTTTCATCATAGTTGAAGAAACTCGATTATATGGAATATATTGTAACCAGTAAGACAATATATGATAAGCCTCTAGTTAACATACTAGATGGGGAGAAATTCAAGTCATTTTGAGTAAAATTAGGAGCAAAACAAGGGTGAAAAGGATCTAAGTAGTTAAAGAAGTCAAAGTATGCTTCTTTTCAGATAATATCATTTAATACATGAAAGACCTAAAGGACTTACATGTGTTATTGCTCAAAGTCCTCTAGAGCCAAAGAAATAATAGAATGAATATGTATTTTCATCAGGTAAGTACCTTAACTGAACCATCTCTCCAGCTCTTATTGTGTCTTTTAAAATAATATTTTAATTTGAAGGGGAGGATGTGAGTGACAAGGACAGTGTATATGTGAGAAAGAGAGAATAGGCATGCCAGGGTCTCCAAACACTGCAGTTGAATTCCAGATGTATGTACTACTCTACATCTGGCTTTATGTGGGCACCAGGGAATCAAATTTGGCTTGTAAGGCTTGTGCCTTAACCATCAAGCCATCTCTTCAACACAGAATATGAATCTTTAATGCAATGTGTGTGTTTCACATACAGGATGTGGGCTGAGCAGGCTAACAAGAGCTATCTGCAGGCTGGAGAGAGAACCTGGTACATGCTTAGGCAATGGGGTTGAATTCTTCAGCAGTTCCAATCTGGTACTGAAGATCTATATGATTCCCTAGAGGTCCACTGGTCTTTAGCCCTCATTGAAAAACTGATGAAGTATAGAAGTAACTGCTACTTTATGGTGTTTTTTTTTTTTCAAGGTAGGGTCTCACGCTGGTCCAGGCTGACCTGGAATTAACTATGTAGTCTGAGGGTGGCCTCGAACTCTCAGCAATCCTCCTACCTCTGCCTCCCGAGTGCTGGGATTAAAGGCGTGTGCCACCACGCCCGGTTACTTTCTGGTGTGTACATTTGCTATCTAAGGCAACCAGGCAACAGGCAAGACTGGTGAGTAGCAAGAGAAGCCATGAAAAAGGCACCGTGTACTAAAGATTCTCTCTCTCTCTCTCTCTCTCTCTATATATATATATATATATGTATTGTTTATTTATTTGACAGAGAAAGAGAGAGAGAATGGGCACACCAGGGCCTCTAGCTACTGCAGACGAACTCCAGACACGTGCCCCCCCTTGTGCATCTGGCTAACATGGGTCCTGAGGAATTGAACCTGGGTCCTTTGGCTTTGCAGGCAAACGCCTTAATCACTAAGCCATCCCTCCAGCCCACAAAGATTCTTTTTGAAAAATTTTTCATTCATTACAGTGGAGGGAGAGGGTATAGTACTGTAGAGCCTTTTATCCTCTGAAAACATACTCCAAGCACATTTATCACTTTGTGAATCTGGATTTACATGGGAATTGTTGAATATTAACCTGGTCCAGAAGGCTTTGAAAACAAATGCCTTTAAGCACTGGGCAATTTCTCCAGCCCTGAAGATTATCTATCTATCTATCTATCTATCTATCTATCTATCTATCTATCTATCTATCAATCATCAACCACTAGAAAATTTACCCACCTTGGGGAAAAGTATTCCTATCTTCAAAATTTTCCCTGAAAAAGCTCTGAGGTAAGTATTTTATTTAATCCCTAATCTTGTCAAACTGACAACAGATATTTTTAAAAAGAGTTTTACTTATTTGAGATAGAGACAGAGAGAGAGAATGGGTGCATTCTAGTCATTGCAAACAAACTCCAGATGCATGCGCCACCTTGTACATCTGGCTTACGTGGGTACTGGGGAATTGAACTTGGGTCCTTAGGTTTTGTAGGCAAACACCTTAACTGCTAAGCTGTCTCTCCAGCCCTGACAAGAGATTTTAACCAGAACACTCTTAAAACTGATAACACTTTCAACAAAATGCCAGTTTACAAACAACAAACAAAACATACCCCTCCTATATACCAATGGCAAGCCGAGGAAGTAATCTGGAAAGGAATCACAATAACAGTTGCCTCAACAAAAATAAGTTACTTGGTGTATCAGTTATCTTCTTATTGCTGAGAAAACAGCAAGAAGAAAAGTCTGAGGAAGGGTTTATTTTCGCTTAAAGGTCCAGCGGATAGAGTCTGTTAGACTGAAGAATGAATTCTACCAGCAGAAATCACATCAGTAGGGAGGAAGTACATAGAGTGAGTACTAGGGCTCAGCTAGCTTTCTCAATTTTATTTAGTCCATACCCCCCAGCTAACAAAATGGTTCTGCACACAGTTTGGATGGATAACCCAAGCCAAATTATTATCTAGAAAACCCCTCATTTATACAACAAGCTTCTTTCCATAGTGATTCTAAAATTTATTTTAAAAAATATTTTGTAAGCAGAGAAACAGAGGAAGAATGGGCATGCAGAGCCTGCCTGGGCCACTGCTCACAAAGAAATGCATATACCACTTTGTGCACTTAGCTTTCATAGATGTGGGGAATCAAACCTGGGTCGTTAGGCTCTGTATGCAAACATCTTAACTGCTGAGCCAGCCCCATGGTGATTCTAAATTCTACAAAATTGGCAATCAGAAGATGAATAGTCACAACTACGAAGATAGCTAACCAAGTATGTAAATAGTTTCTATGTAGAACACTTCAAAACACTCAAGTGAGTAACTGGAAGGCACTAGAGGATTGAAAGTCATCCTAAACTTATGGATTTCAATAATGAATATTGTGAAATGCTTATGTTGCCCAAGGAAGTATATTGATTCAATGTAATCCATTTCAAAATTTTAATTCCATTCACAGAAATTAGAAAAAACATTCCAGTACAAACGTTTTTTATTTTCCAAAGTAGTACTGAATTTAAAAACGCGTGATGCAACCACCATCCTTGATTTCAAGGTATATTACATGGACATAATATAAAAAACATGGTACTACCATAAAAGGATGTGTAGACCAAAAGAGTAGTATAGTATTATCTGACATAACTGATGCAGCTACAGTTATTGGATATTTTGTTATCTAGGTGGGATTACCATTCTCTATAAGTAAAATGCATTGACAATTTCGTACATGTACGTAATGTCTTTTGATCATAATCCTGTCTCCTTAACATTTTATTTTCCCTGCCCAACTCCCTAGCCCTTTTCCACTGAATCCTTTTTTTTCAACTAAACTAATTTAAAAATTTTTAATTTAATTAACTTATTTTCAAGCAGTGAGGGAAAAGAAACAGAGAGAATGAGTGGGCCAGGTCATCCAGCTGCTGTAAATGAACCCTAGATGCATGTGCCTCTTTGTGCACCTGGCTTTATGGGGGTACTGGGGAATCAAATATGAGTTGTTCGGCTCTGCAAGCAAGTGCCTTAAAAGCTGAGCCATCTCACCAGCCCCTAGTTTGGTTTTTTTTTCCACCTTTGTCCATAATAAAAATATTAATGGGGCCAATTGTATGCAGACCTTCAGCAGGAAACAGTATTGTGAGGTCATGTACACACTTTATGTTTATGTATGTTACATCTTCCCACCAACTTTTCCACAATGTTCTTTGAGCTTTGGAGGTTATGATAAAGGTGTTTCATTTAATATATATACAGCATGCAGTAGTCACTTCATGGCATTTGATAAGTTTCAGTCACCCCAGTACTCCTGGTCATCTATTAAAAGAAGTTTCTCTGTCCAAACTTGAGAGCAGCATGAACTGTTGGCCATAAATATATAGAGAGCAATTTCACGGGTGCAACATTTCCCTTTAGTTTAACAACTGTAGAAGTTTCTGCTGCAGTCTCCTCATGGATTTTGGTTTGGTTTTCAGTACCAAGCATTAATTCCATTCCATACAACAGGCTTCAAATCCAATCACAGCAGGTCATTTCCACCAGAACAGACATGCCGCTATTGTAGCAGTGGACACATCAATACTGGCTGTTCACTTGTGTAGCTTGTAAGGTCTAGTGGTTAAGAATCTTAATGAATTTTCTCCCCAAGGAGCTTGTATATCACTTGCTAGCCATAATTACTTCTGTGAAGACAGCCTTATACAAAGACCTGTAAAAAGACTGAGACACAAGAAAGAAAATAATATCCCTGATGAAGTTAGAAGGAACATTCTCAATAAAGTTCTTGCAAACTGAATCAGAAAACACATCCAAAGTATCATCTACCTTAATTAAGTAGGTTTCATCCCAGGGATGCAGAGATAATACAACATATGGAAATCAATAAAAATAGTTCTCACAAATGGACTTAATCTAAATCACATGATCTTTTTAGCAGATATAACAAAATCCTTTGGCAAAATATAACATCTCTTTGTGATTAAAACGCTCAAGGGAATAGGGATGGAGGGATCATATCCCAGACATAAGACTCATATCAAAGCTGGCATGGCGGCACACGCCTTTAATCCCAGCGTTTGGGAGGCAGAGGTAGGAGGATCACTGTGAGTTCAAGACCACTTTGAGACTCCATAGTGAATTCCAGGTCAGCCTGGGCTAGAGCAAAACCCTACCTTGAACCCCCACAAATAAAAACTCATATCATACTAAAATGGGGAAAACTGAAGCATTTCCATTAAAGTCTGGAAAAAGGTGTCCACTCACACCAATGCCATTATAAATAGTGCTTGAAGTCATGTCTCCAGCAATAAGATAAGGGAAAAAAGTAAAAGGTATTTGTTGTAGTCAGCTTTACATTGCTACGGTGAACTTCCAAACAGACACAGTTGATCAGAGGAAGGGATTTATTTAAGCTTACGGATCCAGGGGAAGTTACATAATGGCAAAAGACATTGGCTCCCTTTCACAGATCCAAGCAGAGAGAAAACCAACACCAGCCAGTACCATAAAATGCGCACAACCTCAGCAAACAGCAGGGCCTGAGACAGAACTCAGACTGCTCTATACATACCTTTGGGCTAGAAATCAGATCTGCCACCAGTAAAATCTTAGCGCTAGACCCCAGGATCCACGCCCAGTGAAACCCCTGCCAGCCAGGCAGCTGGAACTTCAAGCTACAAGCTTTAATAATAAAGCTTCTGAGTCTGGTGGGGAGCATCTATTCCAGCTACCACATTCCATATCTGCCTCTCAGTGGACTCATAATCATCTCAAATTGTAAATTGTATTCAGCACAACTTAAGAGCTACCAAGTCGCATCTTAGAATTAAGACTCTCTCAAATGTTAGTTCCATAAAATCAAACCAAGTTACAGACTTGCAACATATAATGATACAGAGTGAACATTTCCATTGCTATAAGGTGATAAAACCAAAGAAAAGTCAGGTAAACATCAAACATCTGTAGTTCACGTCCAACATCACAACCAGTGACTACTGACGAGTCTCTGGATTTTTCCAGTTTTGCTTCACCAGCTGGGTTGAATGTTTGGGGAAAACTTCCACCCTGAACCAATAGCACTCCATGGTAGCCCTTGTACAGTCCTGGCATATCCAAAATATTTTCAGGTCTCCACTGTAAACTATTGCTGCCCATCTTCACTCCATATACTGGTCTATCCAGCCATTTAAAAAAGACTATGCAGTTTTCCATGTTTCATCTCAGCAGAGGCTCTGGAACCGTGTGCACTTGACCTACTCTGTGCATTTTTCATACTTCTGAAACTAATTACAGGTGAGGACACAGCCATGTTGTTAATTCAGGAACAAGATAAATTGTAACTTGAAGATAAGATTTCTTCCCTTTCGATCATCTAAAAAAAGTTTATATTTCCAAATTAAAATGACTATGGGCTTCCATCTCATTCCAGTCATAACGGAAATCATCAAAAATTCAAATGAAGGGGGTTGTAGAGATGGCTCGATGGTTAGGCACTTGCCTGTGAAGCCTAAGGACTCTGGTTCAAGGCTCGATTCCCCAGGGCCCACATAAGCCAGATACACAAGGCAGTGCATGCATCTGGACTTTGTTTGCAGTGGCTGGAGGCCTTGGCATACCCATTCTCTCTCTCTCTCTCTCTCTCTCTCTCTCTCTCTCTCTCTCTCTGTCACTCTCAAATAAATAAAAATAAAAATAAATTCAAATGAGGGCTGCAGAGATGGCTTAATGGTTAAGGCACTTGCCTGAGAAGTCTAAAGACCTAGGTTCAATTTCCCAGGACCCATATAAGCCAGATGCACAAGGTGGCACATACTTCTGGAGTTCTTTGCAGTGGCTGGAAGCCCTGGTGTGCCCACTGTCTATTTGCCTCCTTCTCTGTCTTTCTCTCAAGTATAAATAATATTTAAAAATTAAATGACAGCTCATGCTGGTGGGGAAAGTGGAATCTTCATCTGCTTATAGGTGTATAAACTGTGTAGCCACTATGGAAATTAGTATGATGACTCCTCAAAAGGCTGAAAATACAGCTAAGATTAGATTCAGCTATATTGGGCATATACCCTAAAAACTCCATAGAGACACGTGCTCAACCTTTTTTATTGCTGCTCTATTCATGACATCCAGGAACTGGAAGCAGTCCAGATGCCCATCAGTAAATGATTAAAGAAGATGCAGTAAATATAGAGAATAGAATTCTATTCAGCAGTAAAGAAAAAGGAAACAATCAAATTTGCAGGAAAATGAAGGACTTGGAAAAATCATGCTGAGTGAGTTCACACAGGCTCAGAAAGATAAACACTACATGACCTTTTTCATATGCAGTTCCTATCCTGGTACAACATCAGCTAATTGTAAGCCATAATAAATATCTACAATATGGACATGGCATTAAGGGTAGGAAAAAGGGGAAATAGCAAGAGGTGGAAGGAAGCACGACTGGATAACAAATCAGAACAGTAGGAAAAAAGAAAGAGGAAAGGCCTAGGGGGTAGAAGCAGAGGGCATGGGGGAATACACAAATCTAATGGCAAAAATGAATCAATCCCCTAGAAACCTTCCAAGATACTGCTCTACAAGTTATTACCCTCAATAAGGGGGAGGGCAGCCTGGACAGAAGAGCTCTGTAAAAGGTGGAGAAAGCATTACCCAAAAACCATGGGAACTGGCTTTTAACTCCCAGGGCTGGAATTGGGTTTGCCTCTGTTACAATCAGGTTTGCATTGCTGGCAAAAAAAAAAAAAAAAAAAAAAAAAAATACCAGGCCAACCAAGACCAGCTTGTGGGACAAAAGGGTTTATTTTTATTTACAGACTTGAGGGGAAGCTCCGTGATGGCAGGGGAAGTGATGCCATGAGCAGAGGGTGGATGTCACCTCCTGGCCAACATAAGATGGACAACAGCAACAGGAGAATGTGCCAAACACTGGCAAGAGGAAGCTGGTTATAACACCCATAAGCATGCCCCCAACAATACACTCTCCAGGAGGCTTTAATTCCAAAATTGCCATCAGATTTGGACCTAGCATTCAACTACCTGAATCAAACCACCATACACACCCCCAAACAGTGAGCTGTTGGAAAGGGAGACATAAAGTCCCCAAAATAATGCAGGCTATTGCCAAAACACTTGATTACCTACAAGAGCTAAAATATAAGACCCACTTGCAGAAGACACCACAGGCCACAGCCACAAGACATCTCGTGATCAAACTGGAACTGAGAGGGAATCTAGTTCCCAACTAGCTCACCCTTATAGTGCTGGAAAATTCTATGGGAGCTACTGGAAATAACAGTTGCCAACTGATTAAGTAGAAGACCCTGACAGTTAAAATCAACCAGCCAAACAAAAGGTGTATGTGCAGTAGTGGCACACAGACAATGTAGGTAACCAACTGCTCATGGATAGGACATGAGATTCACTCAGTGGGGCTGAGTGCACGTCTGGCTGTGGTAACCAAGCCCAATTCCCTAGAACAGGAAACCAGTAGGCTCTAGAGAGAACCTCTACTGCTGTCTAAGAAGAATGGATATACACATCAATATATCTTTTTAACGACTAAGCTTATCCCCTTTTATTCAAATTGTTCTCACTTTTGGTGAGAGAATCTGTTCTATTTTACAGATGGAGGAAAATATGGGGGAGAACAAGCCTACATAAATACATTGAGAAGAGAGAGCCAACTCTCTATCAGAAGATGGGTCACTTCTACCTCATCTGCCTGGGTGCAGAAGTCATTACAGTAGAAGTGGTAACATAAATACTGCTCCCACAGCTAGCCTGAAAACCAGTTCCAGGAAAATCGTGACAGACATGTGGTCACTCAGACCTCATAAAAACAGTTCCTAAGTCTACAGAGAAATCAACATGGAATGAGATTTCTATCTTGCCCACCAAGGCTCAGGGAGCATTGCACAAGAGGGGTCAGAAGGATTTTAAGAGTCTCATGGTGGGTAGGAATATCCTGAAACACCATGGTTCCCCATCACTAACTGAGGCCTTTTGGTCCACACAATGAGTCCCAATGACCCCATTGAAGACCCTCAGCAGCATTAAGGTGGAGTGAGGGTGTCTATGTGTGCAATCGTTTTATTAAAAAAATCAATAAATTAAAAAGTTTGTATTTCTGCCATTCAGTCTTCACTCAGGGATTCTCACCACTGTTTCAATAAACAGTTGGGCCATTCTTAATCCTGGTAAAATCATAACAATAGCAGTTTTATCAGTCTTGGTGCCAGCAAATTTCAAATTTGTTTGGATTTCTCCAATTTTAAAGCTTATATCTCACAGTTCCATATCTTTAGCCAAGCACACCAGCCCTTTAAAATTTAGCCTTGATCAATGTCTCTGGGCATGGGCATCAGAATGCAGCCAGACATCATGGCAGTAGCCCAGCTTCAATGAATTTCTCAGCAGTCTTTCCGTCCCCTTTGAAATTTCATAAGCAAAGCCTTCAAATACAATTCTCTTTTCACTTAGCATTTTCAAACTCTCACCAGATTAGTCCATAAAACTTGGCTTACTGCTCTAGAAGGTGTCTTCAGTTGCAAGCACCGAGTTGTATCCCATTCCTCCAGTATACAAGTTCCAAAAGACCAAAATATATATGGTCAAATTCATCTCAGCAACTCTCCCCCACTCCTCAATACCAATTCTGTTGTAGTCAGCTTTAAATTGCTGGCATGAACTTCCAAATGGACACAGTTTGTGAAAGGAAGGGATTATTAAAGCTTACAGACCCAAGAGGAGTTCTATAATTGTGAAGGAGGCTGGCTCTCTTTCACAGATCCAAGTAGAGAAAAAACCACCACCAACCAGCCAACACCACAACAAGCACACAACCTCAGCAAACAGCAGGGACAGAAGCATAACTCTGACTGTTCTCTGCATACCATTAAGCTAGAAACCATATGCACCCCAGTGATACCTTTGGGCGTGATCCCAGGATCCACTGCCACTGCCACCTGTTCCACCCAGGTAACTGGAAGTACAAGTCAGAAACTTTAATAATAAAAGCTCTAAGTCTATTGAGGACCTCCATTCAAATTACCAAAATATTCACAGAGGAAAGTAAGAAGTCAAGGATTCTCTATTTACAGATGATGTGAATCTAGGCATAATTAACCTGGACAATTCAAAATCCTAGACCAGGACTGGAGAGATGGCTTAATGATTAAGGTGCTTGCCTATGAAGGCTAAGAATCCATATTCAATTCCCCAGGTCCCATGTAAGCCAGACACACAAAGTGATGCAAGCACAAGGTTATGAATATGCACAAGGTGGCAAACATATCTGGAGTTTGATTTCAGTGGCTGGAGGTCCTGGAGCACCAATTTTTTCTCTCATTTTCTCATTGAAAAAAAAAATCCTAGATCACATAAACACTTTCAGCAAAGCAGCGGCATATAAAATCAATACAAAAAATGACTAGGGCTGGAGAAATGGCTTAGTGGTTAAGGCAACTGCCTGCAAAGCCAAAGAACACAGGTTTGATTCCCCAGGACCCATGTAAGACAGAGGCACAAGGTGTCACATGCATCTGGAGTTCTTTTGCACTGGCTGGAAGCCCTGGCATGCCCATTCTCTCTCTCTCTTCTCTATATCTTTATCTGCCTCTCTCAAATAAATAAATACAAATAAAGATATTTTTAAAATGACTAGTGTTCATATATTTCAAAGACAAACATACAGAGAATGAAATCAGGCAAGCAGTTCAATTTATAATAGGTACAAAAATGAAATATTCTGGAATATATCTAACCAAGTAAGTGAAAGACATCCACAATGTAAACAAACATTAAAACATTGATGAAATAGAGGAATAAATGAAAAGATGACAAAAGATCTCTCATGCTCATGGATCAAATCAATAAATATCGTGAAAAAGGTCATTCTATTAAAAGAAATATGCAGATTCAACAAAATCCAAATCAAAATTCCAGCACCATTCTTCACAAAAATAGAAAAAAATAGTCTCAAAATGCATATGGAAAACTCATAATCCTTGGATAGCCAAAAAATATCTTTAGTAAGAATACTATTGGTGGTATCATCATGCATAATTTTAAGGTATACTACAAAGCTATGGTGATAAAAACAGCATTGTGGGCTGGAGAGATGGCTTAGTGGTTAAGCACTTGCCTGTGAAGCCTAAGGACCCCGGTTCGAGTCTCAATTCCCCAGGACCCACGTTAGCCAGATGCACAAGGGGGCGCACGCGTCTGGAGTTCATTTACAGTGGCTGGAGGCCCTGGTGCGCCCATTCTCTCTCTCTCTCTCTCTCTCTGTCTGCCTCTTTCTCTGTCTGTCACTTTCAAATAAATAAATAAAAATAAACAAAAAATTATAAAAACAGCATTGTATTAGCACAGAACAGACATGGAGATAAATGGAAGAGAATACAATATCTAAGTATAACTTCTAGTATATACAGCCACCTGATCTTTAATATAGAGACCAAAAATGAGTACTTGAAGAAAAGCAAATTCTATCAGGGAAACTGAATAACCACATGTGGAATAATTAATCAAACCTTCTCTTTCCCTGCCTAAAAATTAAATCTGAGTGGATCAAGGACTCAACATAGCATCTGAAACTATGAAATGACTATAAAAGCTAGTAGAGAGAACACTCAAGATATATGCATAGGGGAAAAATTTTCAATAAGACCACAGAACCTTTAAGAATAACTCAATAGCTGGGTGTGGTGGCACATGCCTTTAATCCCAGCACTCAGGAGGCAGAGGTAAGAGGATCACTGTTAGTTCAAGGCCATCCTGAGACTACATAGTGAATTCCAGGTCAGCCTGGGCTAGAGTGAGACCCTACCTTTGAAAAACAAAACAAAAAACAAAACAAAAGTCAAATATACAACCATTGGGTTATCATGAATATGATGAAGGCTATTGTACAGTTAAAAAGGCTATTGTACAGTTAAGCAAAACATCAACAAAATCAACAAACATTCTACATCATGGGAGAAATTTTTTGCCACTTGTATGTAAGTGAAGTTTAATAACTTGAATATATAAAGAACTCAAAAAACCTAAGCAATGAAAAAACTCAAAAAATAGGTGATGGAACATAACAGGGTAACCAAAGGAAGAAACATAATTGATCATCTCAAAAGATCTTCAAAATCTTAAGCCATCAAGGAAATGAAAACTCAATCTTTGAGATGCTATCCAATTCTAGTCCGAATGACTGTCATCAAAAAATCACGTGAAAAGCTGGGCATGGTGGTGCACACCTTTAATCCCAGCATTTGGGAGGCAGAGGTAGGAGGATTGCCATGAGTTCAAGGCCACCCTGAGACTACATAGTGAATTTCAGGTCAGCCTGAGCTAGAGTGAGACCCTACCTAAAAAAAAAAAAAAAAAAAAAAAAAAAAAAAAAAAAAAAAAAAAAGTCACGTGAAGAAATGCTGCTGCTTGTGTGGAGCAAGAGGAACCCTCATTCTCTGTTGGTGGTAGTGCAAATTTTCAGAGCTAACCAAAAAAACCCCAAAACCAAAAATATGTGGAAGTTTCTCAAAACTCTAAAAATAGATCTTTGATTTGACCCACCTCTCCTGGCAAAATACCCTAAATAATCTACTCTTAATATAGATATATTTCCAGGTATATTTTTTACTACTCTATTCACATGGATTCAAATGGATCATCTAAGATGTCCATCAACTGAGGAATAGACAATGAATATGTAATACGTTTATATAATGGTGTATTACTTAGTGGTAAGGAATATGAAATTAGCTGAAAAAAAATGGGTGAACCTGGAAATAATTCAGGAGGTAGAAGGGTTTGGGTAGCAGGACAGGGTAAAGCATGGGATGGGAGGTTTTGCAAAACTAGTACATAATAATACCATAGCACCCTTCCCTTTCTTTAGCTAATTACGATATATACCTCAGATAGACACAGAGAGAGATTGGGAACAAATACTCTGCATGGGTAAAGAAAGCTTCACTCTAAAACCAAAGTCTGGTAAATACCAGTGCTAGACATGGGTTATGTCCACAGTGAACTGTTGGTCAGGGAGGCCTACGAGGCCTCCAAAACAAAGGCCATTGCAGAGACATCTGGTTACACACCAGAACTAAGTGGTAAAAACCTTTTGCTGAAGGCACCACAGGCAGCGTTCATAGGACATTGAGAGATTATGCTGGAACTGAGATAGAAGCCATCCTCCTGCTGAATAAGATCTCAGTACTGGAAACCACCTGAGTAGCTAGGGAATAAAAAGCACTAACAGAGTGAAGTGCAATGGATCCTACCAGCTACAAAATCAACCAGACAGGCAATATGTATCAACCTGTGCATCAGTGGCGCATAGCTTATGGGGTAACTAGCCGCTCTTTGAGTGAATATGAGGCTCCTCAGTGGGTGTGATTTTATGTCTGATACTCTGAAGCAAGTCAGAATCTGTTGTGTGGCATTGGTAGTAATAGTGGTGAGTATAGCTGTTTTCAGAGTCAGAATCTATGACTTTCAATGTCCTAGTCACTAGAGGGAAGCCTCTACTCTCCTCTGCCTAAAATGAGAACGCCTGTCAAAAATCTTCCAGAGTTCTATGTTTATCCCCTTTGATCCATGCTGCTCTCACTCTTGGCTAGAGTTCTGCTTTATACAGATGGCAGCAAGTATCAAGAAGATGCATGACCCATTAGAATGATAAGTGAACATAGCCAACTGCATAATATGACTCATGTGGTCACCTCTATCGTACCCAGGAAACAATTATTGAGGAGGTACCAAATTAAATATTGGTGTGATGCTGTCATTGATATCCAGAGAACCTCCTCCAGGGAGATGTCAGTAGACACTGAAGGAAATGTAGTTCCCTTCCACAGGCATAACTTGCAGACACCATGATAAAGGATTTTCCAGGTTTTTTTTCCCCTGTATGTATTTATCTGTGCTCCCCATATCATCTTCTGTTCATGTGTTTTGGTCACTGGCTCTACTAAAGTTTCGCATACTTAAGTTGAAATATATATCTCCAGAAGTTGGTGCAGATGTAGAAATGGGGATCACTAGGTTCTCACTGTGATCAACACTTTTTTGCCACTTAGTGAAAGAAGCAAGATGGTGGCTTTTAGGTGGTATGGCACTAATTGTCTTTATCAGTACCCCTATTGAGGGCAAAATTAGCATGAGAAACTTTGATCTGAGGGTGCAGAATAGCAACTGTGGCTGATCATTGAGTGATTATGTTGTCAGAAGGTAGCACTGTGGGAAGGTTGTGTTCATGCTTCCATGTTTGCTCATGCTAGTTACAGAGGCTGTGGAGCTGGTATGGCGAAGCTCATGATGGAACTGGGCAGAGCTGGCTTATATGGTCAGCTTAAGTATGGGGTATGTGTCTTCTGAGTTCAGAATGCTTCTTTACCACTGGAGGATGCCAAATGTATGATATCCAGTTAACCCATGTGTGAGATGAACATAATGGGTAATGCCACATTTCTAGAGAAAATAGTTGGAAAGTGTGTGTGATATAGTCATTTCTTATGGCATTTGTACTTGTTGGGTTTCTAGGCATCTTTTCAGCAGTGGAACATTTTGATCCTGTCCTGAACTTTGAAACCTATGTAGTATAACTGATGAAGTTTACATAAACTTCTCTGAGGTAGTTTCCAGGAAGTTTTACCATTAATATTTGGGTACTGGATAAGGGTGGTATGGTTGGAAGGCTTTTATGTATCAATGCCTGCATGTACACCCCACATACATGTACGTTGCACACAAGCAGGCACATATGCATACCACATCACACCTATTACATTGGTAAAAACAAAGAAGGTCCTATCTGGAATGGCACAAATAATAACTGATTATTCTGTTTCACATACATATCTTAGCAATACTACTTCACCCAGACATCATCATACCTAAAAAAATATGTCTTTATTTTTCTGACAAACACCTATTCCTTCATTCTATCCTGTTTATTTCCAGAACTAAAGTTCTCAATCACACCCTGTCTCCCTATTGGCTACGCAAAGATTTACTTTTTCTCTCACTTTTTTGATAGTTCTTCCCTCTCATTAAGAAAGGGCTTGTCTGAGTCTTTCTGGATTACAATAAATAAGCAGGGATTTTTATTGAGATGAGTTGCTTGGGGTCACTGGTTTGCAGACATCAGACATCCAGAAGTTCTAGGTTATTACTTCATTATATTTACAATCCATGGATTTTTAAATATCTAGAATCATAATTTATTTTGTCTTGATAATGCATAAGTGTGTTTTCCCAATGTGTTCTATGGATATTTTGTGCCATCACTTATTTTTTTAAAATATATTTTATTTATTTATTTGAGAGAGAGAAAGAGGCAGAGAGAGAGAGCGAGAGAGAGAGAGAGAGAGAGGAGGGAGGAAGGGAAGGAGAGAGAATGGGTGCGCCAGGGCCTCCAGCTACTGCAAACGAACTCCAGATGCACACGCCACCTTGTGCATCTGGCTTACATGGACCCTGGAGAATCGAACAGGGATCCTTTGGCTTTGCAGGCAAATGCCTTAACTGCTATGCCATCTCTCCAGCCTTCATCAGTTAATTTTTATAATTACTTTTTGAAAAGTAAAATGTCTACAATCAATTAATCTATAGAAACATGTTTGCTAATATTCAAAATATAAAAGCTGAATTATAACTTTACTCCTAGTTTCTTCAAATGTAAGTCAAACACAAATCAATGTCCTTGTATAAATAAAAGTCTTATGTTTTAAAATGGTGAACATGGGCTGGAGAGATGGCTTAGCGGTTAAGCGCTTGCCTGTGAAGCCTAAGGACCCTGGTTCGAGGCTCGATTCCCCAGGACCCACTTTAGCCAGATGCACAAGGGGGCACAAGTGTCTGGAGTTCGTTTGCAGTGGCTGGAGGCCCTGGTGCGCCCATTCTCTGTCTGTCTCTGCCTCTTTCTCTCTCTGTCTCTCGCTCTCAAATAAATAAATAAAAATGAACAAAAAAATAAAATAAAATAAAATAAAATGGTGAACATTATATTTTCCCAACCAGATTGTATGATTGATTCATGTGGCTTTTCTTAGTTCCCAAAACTTTGGGGTTACCTATTTGGTTGACTTTTACCAAGCTTATAAAAACTTGTCTGTGGCTGGAAAGATGGCTCGGTGGTTAAGCCTTACAAACTCAAGCTTGATTCCCCGGTACCCACACAGAACCAGATGCACAAAGCGGTGCATGCATTTGAGTTTGTTTACAATGGTTGGAGGCCCTAGTGCATCCATTCTGTCTCTCTCTGCTGGGTTTGGTGGTGCACGCCTTTAATCCCAGCACTCAGGAGCCTGAGGTATGAGGAGTTCTGTGAGCTGAAGGCCAGCCTGAAACTACTTAGTAAATTCCAGGTCAGCCTGGGACAGTGCAAGATCCTACGTCAAAAAAAAAAAAAAAAAAAATTGTGTAGTTGTGAGATTTTCTTGATTACACTTGGAATATAATTCAATATTTATGTCCTGTTTCTCCATCTGTTAAAAGCGTTGAAATCTGTGGGATTATATATATCATTTGATAGATAGATAATGACTCATAACATATAGTGGGTTTAAAACAAGCATTTCAAATGTTCATGATTCTGTGTGTCATCATTATGTCCTGGGCGCTACTCTAAATTTCTTTGTTGATGGCATCTGCCATCACAATGATACAATTTTGTGAATTGGCAGATGGGTACTTGAAGAAGACTTCACTCATGGCTGGTGGCACATTATTTACTTGGCTCATTCCTCTGACCAAATACCTGACAAATTTAACTTTAGGAAGGTAAGGCTTATTTTTGCTTATGCTTTGAAGGTATAGTTCATCATGATTAAAAAGTCAAGGTGTTGTAGAAATTCTCTGGAAAGATCACTCCAATGCCAGTATGAGTAAAAGTAGCGGAATTTGTTACCCAGGGGCCAAAGAGCTTGAGGTAGCCCTCCAAAGAAGCTCTGACCCCAAGCTGAGATTTTATTTCCTTTTTTTTGTTGTTGTTTTTTTGAGGTAGGGTCTCACTCTAGCCCAGGCTGACCTGGAATTCAGTCTCAGGGTGGCCTCAAACTCAAGGCGATCCTCCTACCTCTGCCTCCCAAGTGTTGGAATTAAAGGTGTCCACCACACCAGATTTTTATTTCCATTTTATAGTTTTCATAGCCAAGGGGAGGGGTGAGTGAAAAAACAAGATGTGGCAATTTGCGTATCAATCATGTCTGCAGTCAGGCCACCCTAACAATGAACTCCATTTCACTTTGTTTTAGCCTAAATTGTCTTTCCTTCTTATCATCCCTTAAGCACCTTTCTAGACAGTTCCTTCTTTGAGATTTTTCCATCTGCTGACAAAGATAAGTATTAGCTCCTTAGCAATTAACTCTTACAATAACTCAGTGAATCAGTTCAACTTTTAGCTTCTTTTCTACCACAGTGGGAGATGCTAATATTACCCCATGAGTTATTTGGTTCTGTGGCTTTTCAGCTTTAGAGGAAGCTAAAACCAGTCCTGTTTGGGGAAGCTAAAATATAAGAAAAATTCATAATATTTCTGCTCTGGAAACCAGAAGACAGAGTTTCCATTGCCACAGCTGGCTGGAAGCCAGAGGAAATCCCAGAGGGAGGTGGTTGGAAGGGAGAAGACTGAAGTTCTGTTTACTGTTTGAAAACTTCCCAGACACGATGGAGAGGTGACAGTAGGCATCTGAGCGAAAGATAGGATGCAGCTGAGAAGGAGATACCACAGAAAAGGCAGAGTTTGGTCAGAGTACAACCAAAGCAGCTGCCAATAAAAACAAGCCTGAAGTTTTGACAATATGGCAGTGACGGCATCCAGGACACAGCCCCAAAATGTCTTGGCATATGACAAACTCAGGAAATAAGACAACCAGCTAACACCCACCCTAACATGGTCTGGGTGTTGAAAACAAGAGACGAGACTGGGATTATCCTTAAGGAATCCGTTGTAACTATGTTTATTAACTTAAAAATAGGGTTAAAATATCAGTAGAGAAAAAGAAACTAAAAAAAGAATCAAAATTCTAGAATTGAAAGTATCTAAAATTAAAATTCATGAGCTGGAGAGATTGCTTAGTGGTTAAGGGACTTGCCTACAAAGGCTAATGACTCAAGTTCTATTCCGCAGTACCCACATAAAGCCAGATGTGCAAAGTGGCACATGCCTCTGGAGTATATCAGCAGTGGCTGGAGGCCCTGTTGTGCCCATTCTCTCTGTCTCTCTTCTATCTCTCTCTGCTTGCAAATACATAAAATAAAACAAATGAGGGCTGGAGAGATAGCTTAGTGGTTAAGGTACTTGCCTGCGAAGCCTAAGGACCCATTTTCTACTCTCCAGATCCCACTTAAGCCAGATGCACAAGAGGTGAGGCAAGTGCAAGGTTACACATGCCCACTAGGTGGCATAAGCATCTGGAGCTTGATGACAGTGGCTGAGGCCCTGATGCACCAATTAAAAATTTTATTTTTATTTTTATTTATTTATTTGAGAGTGACAGACAGAGAAAGAGACAGATATATATAGAGAGAACGGACATGCCAGGGCCTCCAGCCACTGCAAATGAACTCCAGATGCGTGCGCCCCCTTGTGCATCTGGCTAACGTGGGTCCTGGGGAATTGAGCCTCAAACCAGGGTCCTTAGGCTTCACAGGCAAGCACTTAACTGCTAAGCCATCTCTCTAGCCCCTGATGCACCAATTTTCTCTCTCTTTCCCTCTCTCTTTTTCTTAAATAAAAAAAAAATTAAATTCATGGAGTGGGCTTAAAAGCAGAGTAGAGGTGATAGAGGAAACAAACTCGGAGAAATTATCCAACCTAAAGAAGAGATAGTGTACAGTGTTGAACTATCTAATACACATGTTATTGGAGAAAACTACTTAGCTATAGGGTGGCTGAAATTTCCCCAAATTTGATGAAAAACGTACATTGACAGATTCAAATACAGCAAACTCCAAATAGGATAAACAGTGTGACAACTACAAACACTAATGATAAAGAGAAAACTTCCAAGTGTGCAAAAACAACTGACTACCCTTGAGATGCAGGGTGTGCCACTATGCTCAGCTTTAAAAACTTTTTTTTTCCTGTGCCTCACTTTAAAACTTTTTAAAATTTATTTTTATTTGAAACAGAGAGAGAGAGAGAGAGAGAGAGAGAGAGAGAGAGAGACAGAATGGGTACGCCAGAGGCTCTAGCCACTGCAAACGAACTCCAGAAGCATGTGCCACCTTGTCATCTGACTTGCATGGGACCTGAAGAATTGAACCTGTGTCCTTTGGCTTCTCAGGCAAGTGCCTTAACCACTAAGCCATCTCTCTAGCCCCTGTGCCTCATTTCTGGAGTCCCAGTATTTGAAGTCATTGTGCCCAAGGTTTGATGTATCTAGGTAATGTAATCTGCCTTCCTTGACTTATTAGAATGAGTTTACTCCTATTTATATTAATGAGTACTATTTATAATTCTTAAAGAGAAATTGAGGTATTCTCAAAAGCCAAGTTTTATCTTCTTTGAGACAGCAGATATATTGTTAATTGAAAGCATAATCAATTATGTTGTTAACTCAGTCATTGTCTGTGTGTAATATATTTTATTTTAAATTATTATTAACAACATCTTTTGTATGGATACATCATGTATTGGTACCCTTTTCCCTCATCCCCACCCTCATTTTGCTGGGGACCCTCCTCATTGGGGTTGCAGGTATTCTCCATGGGGTTGTGGATTATGGGTTGTGGGAGCAGCAGTAGTTTTTTTGGGGAGGCAATGCCTCTGGGCATGATGTCTCAATCTGTGGCTCTTACAATCTTTCCACCCCCTCTTCTGCAAAATTCCCAGAGCCATGGTGGGTGAACTTTAAGTTTACTTCAGTGATGGGCTCTTAGGCACCTCTGTGTGTTGAGTGTCCTCAGGGTCTGTCTCCTTCACCCTGGTGCTAATTGTCAGGTTCATCATGGAAGCAGCACTCTTGCTCATCTCTCCAATTCCTCTGTGGTTTCAGCTGTGGCTTGGCTGAAGTGCAAGGGATAGTTTATCTCCTCTGGTCTTGCGACCTTCTGAAAAAGAAAAATAGATTATCCAATGGAGAGTGAAGTCAGCATAGTTTAAATGGGATAAGCATTATTAGTTTAGGGAGAATTTGATGTATGTAATCCCTCTTTTAGTCAAATACTAGTGAGAGCTTGACACCGGAGAACATAATCTGTGACTGGGAGGCTTTTTGAAGACTGAGCTAACCATGGACTTTTTTTTCTAGATACCTATAAGATTTTGTTAGCCAAAGTTACTAAAGCTCATTGTCAATTCTCTTCCCATCATGCCTTGTTACTTTTCCTCTTTGACTTCTACTTTCATGTCATGACAACATATCAGCAATATATTACTTGTACAGTTTAGAGAATTAAACTCAGAACAGCAAGGAGAATCCTTGTCTATTTAGAAATTCCAGAATCTGGCCCACAGAGCAAAGCTCAGGGTTTCAGCTGCATGACCCTGAAGCAGTAAGAGAAGGCTGCTGCCAGCACTCATCAATCAAGGGTGGGTCAACATTCCGAACAATATGCTGGGCCAGGCGTGGTGGCACACACCTTGAAACCCAGCTCTGGGGAGGCAGAGGTAAGAGGATTGCAGTTTGAGGCCAGCCTGAGACTAGCAGCACCTTGTGCATCTGGTTTAAGTGGGTACTGGGGAATCGAACCTGGGTCCTTAGGCTTCGTAGGAAAGCACCTTAACTGCTTAGCTATCTCTTCAGCCCACCAGTTATTTTTTTTCACATAGTGGTGCTTTCGGGGGTGGGCTCTGCATGCATGTGTGTATGTGTGTGCAAGTGTATAGGCGCATGTGTGTGCCCATGCAATTGCATGTATGTATATGTGTATATGGAAGCCAGAGGTTGACATTGGGTGACTTCCTCATTACTGTCCACCTTGCTTTTTGAGACAGGGTCTCTCATTAAACCCCAAGCTCACAAATTTGGCTAGACTAGCTACCCAGCTTGCTTTAGGGCTCCACCTGTCCCCATATTCCAAACTAAATGTTATATAACAGTGTGCTCAGCATTTACATGGTTATTGGAGATTTAAAGCCAGGTTCTTATACTGTGTGACAACCACTTTACCCACTGAATCATCTCCACAGCCTACAATAGTATTTTTAAGAAACAAAATAGAATCAGAAAGAATAAGGTTCTAGCCAACAAACTCATTTAGTCAATAAACTACAGATCTTGCCATAGTCTGCATTAAGTCAGTTCTCTGAACTCTAAGCATCCTTCCTTCAGCAGGAGATGCGTGCTTCTTGCTTACATAAGACTGAAAATAAATCTACAAGGTAATTAATGTCACTCCTGCAAGGGAACAAAGAGGATTTTTAATAAGCTGACTTCAAAATACAAAATTGTAGAGGTTAAGTTTAAGGAAAATCACCTACAAGACCATTGAGTGGGCGACTAAGTGGAACTAATTTCAAAATCAATACATAAAAAGAAACCTCCCCTTTAGTGATCTTGTCTAGGGTGGTTATATCTGAGATGTACTTTCACCTGTACAGAGCTAAGGAAAGGCACCCACATGGCTAGATATCATGTGAAGGCCGGTGGGGTGGGGGTGGGGGGACAAGGAAAGATAAGAGAGAAAAGAAATTTCACTTCCTGCTATGTGGGGAGCTGTAAGGGATAAAGAACTCATATGTTGAGTGAGGACTAGGAGGCTCTCCCCTTGGCTCAGCCCGGCTGGACCTGGGCTAAGGGAAAAACTCACCCACAGGTGGACGTTCCCAAGTGGTCAGAGCCTGCAGGTTATGTGACTTGTTTCAGAGCAAATTGCAGTGACTGCCACCTGCTGGGCTCCTACACTGCACTATGCAATGGGAAAACTATTTCTCCCTTTTCTTTATATCCTCTAAGGAGCACTGCTTTATTGAGAACTCTGATATATAAACATGCTCTAATTTGATCATGTTTCCAGCCCATTATCCTCTTTTGTCTCCTCTCTCTCACCCCCATCCCACTTGAGGAACTTCTTTTTTCCTTCCTCTGTGTTTCTGTCTCATTCCTTTTGCCCTCTTCTGTTATCCATGTCAAATAACTCCATGGTGAATACCAGCAATCCCACTAAGGAGGGCTCTCAGTGGAGTAGGGGCAGGGAGGAGGGAAGGGATGGTACCAACACATGATGTGTCCATACAAAGCTTCTTCTTTATAAAAATAAATGTTTATGGGTTAAGAATAGTGCTGGTCTTGTGGGGGTATTGACAACGACTATGGCGTTATGAATATACCAGTCAGTTCATGTTCAGAGGACAGTGCCCCAAAGTACTCCTTCCCACCCTTTGGTTCTTACATTCCTTCTGCCTCCTCTTCTATAACGTTCTCTGAGCTTTGGAAATGTTTCACTCAGTGTTGGGTTCTTCACAGCCTCTTATTTTCTGCTGTGGCGAGTTTTGAGTCCCCATACTGTCTACTGCCACCTCCATAGAGAAGCTTCTCTGGATAGCAGTGAGAGAAGCACTAATATTCTTTCCACCATTTCCTCTCATGTGTTCCCTGGGCTCTGGTGGGTGTGATAGTGACTTGCCCAGTGCTAAACCCTGGGCTTTCTCTTCTTCTCATCATTTTGATGAGTCTTGGGTCTTTCCAGTATTCACACTCATCTGTAGAAGTTTCTCTAACTAGAAATGGGGACAGCTTTAATCAAAGGGCATAAACATATACATTGAGAAGGCTTTTTGATGGGCATCTTATCTCCATGTAGCCAAAGGACAGTGGTTGACTTGGTCCTCGGTACCTGACATGAATTGCCTCCCACTAAGCAGGCCTCATCCAGTCAGAGAGCAGTCAATTTTCCCCATAATTTTGTGCCACTATTGCACCGAAGGGTACACCTTGCCTTGCTGACTGATTGTGCAGCTTATAGTATCCACTGCTTGTTAAGACTGCTGATGACTTTTCTACCCCAGCACCCAGCATATTTCTAGCACATGACAATTAGCCAACAGAGAAATGGCATGCACAGCTGGAGGGAGGAGATGTAAATCCTATTTCAAGGAGAGCACAAACACAGTGGCAATAGAAAAGAATAGCACATCTTCTACTACTAGCCACACTCACGTATTCCTCTGCATCACTTGCCCTTACAAACCTTGTCTGCTCCACTCCTGCTGACAAACAGCATGAGTACACAGAGGGTGTGCTGTCATTCCTCTCCTACCTTTCCCAGTGAAGGACCTAGACCCACACCAGTGTCGAGTCAAGGGTAAATGCTTCAAGCCCCTAACCGCTACTGCAGCAACTACCATGAGACTCTTTCAAGAAATAAATTCAACACTAATCCGTTGGGATTCAAAGTTAAACTTTTAATCCACTCTGTACCTGCCTTACTGGCACAATGATAATTTCTAGAAATAGATACATTGCATTAATTCAATATATGCTGTCTTCCTATATCTCCTGCTCTTCTGTTTCTTTCAAAGCTAACATGTCAGCTGCCTTATCAGTAAGGCATCACTCTCTGCCAACTCCATGGACAGAGTTGGCAACTCTAACTCCTCCATGCTATTTCTCTAGAAAGGGTAAGTTCAATACTGTCTTTCAAGTATAGACTCCTTTGATGATTAGCCTTCATAAATAATCCCAGATATACATTCTTGAAGTTCCTTAATTAGTTACCTACTACCTGAACTTTTTACCTGTAACTTGGACAATACTTTTCCTGATAAAAGATGAGCTCATCTTTTAGCTATGTGCTTCCCCAGTTGGAGTTCTCCCTGTGAGATTGCTCAGCACAAACTTTGTCTGAGATTGTATTTTTGTGTCACAATCCCATAAATCAATCCCAGGTAAATGCTGGGAGTCCCCCTTATTCTATATCAATCATTCCTGAGGAAACCCCCATCATCTCACAGGGGCCACCATTCTCACTGGAGGAGTGCCAGACAGAGTACACATCCTGCTCTCTGCACTGAACCCACCAGATGTGCTAGAGTGTCTACACTCCCGCAGGACCTACAGAGAAAGCGAGTCTCTCCAACTCTGACAGGGAGCTCACTGTAATATATCACTAATCATTTCCAAGGAAACTACAGGAAGAGTACACTATAGCTAGAAGAAAACCCAATTTCACTTAACAAATCAAGGTGTAAAAATAGCAGCTAGGCCATCCCATAAAAGTGGTAGAGATATCTATGGAAAAAAAACAACATAACTGTCACCTCAAAGGGAATAAAGGATAGTTGATTTTGAAGCCATATATGATTGACTATGGCCTGGGAACACACAGATTTAGATTACCCAAAATTCAGTCTTCCAATGGGTTAACCATTTCATGGAAGGTAACAGACCAAGTCACTTTTCAAAAAATTGGCAGAAACATCAGGTAAGCATGTTACAGCAATATAATGAAACATGTGCTATCTGATGACATTCTTATCTTTCAGGTTGCTGGAGGCTAGACGATCTGTTCATATTTTTCAAAAGGCTTTGTCTAGTCACAGGATGCTAGGTCAGACACAGTGGTAGCTGGTAATTGAGAAATCCCTGGAGAGGCACGCCTCTGGGTGTCTGTGCCAGTGTTTCCAGAGATGACTAGGTCATATAGCCCTGTCTTGAAAGACTAATCCCTTGTTAGATTCAGATTGAAGTAGTGTGAATTCATGATGGTATTTTTGGGACACAGTGAAAGGTAGGGAGTGTAAGAGAGAGGAATAGATCTCTGTGGGTATGTCATTGGGGTCTATATCTTGCCGTGGCATCCTTTCGTATCCCTTTTTGTCTGTTTCCTGTCCACAGTGAGGTGAAGTTTTTCCTCCACAAAATTCTGCCACCATGATGCTTTGCCAAGTGCATGGAGCCAAGCCACCCTGCAATGAGCATGCTGAAACTGTAAGCCATAATAAACACATTCGCCTCCTCCTTCATGTCAGGTATTTTGTCACAATGATGAAAAGCTAGCTAATACATGCTTAAATCCTGGGCACCCAGCTTCACTAAACAAACAGTGTTAGACCTAAAGGGAGAGACAGGACAGATTTCAGTATAATAAAGACCGTGTGTGTGTGTGTGTGTGTGTGTGTGTGTAAAACATTACATAGCCAATATTATACTCAATGGAGGAAAACATGAAGTTTTTTTCCTCTAAGATCAGGAACAAGAAAAAGGTGCCAATCATAGCATTTATATTCAATACAGTACTAGAAACATATCCAGAACAACTGGGCAAAATAATAATAATAATTGGTTATTCCTTTTGCACATGATATGATTCTATGCAGTGTCCTAAAGATTCTGCCAAAAAAAAAAAAAAAACAAAAACCTATTACAGCAGATAAATTCAGTACAGAATCAGGATATGAAAGTCAGCAGCTTTTTTATACTAATATTTAATGTTACTAAAAATAAATTGTATAACCAATTACATTCACAATGTCATCAGACAATAAAATATCTATGAATAAACTAAGGTTAATATCTCTACAATACAAAAATATAAAACACTAAAGAGACATTGAAAGATGGAAAGATATCAGAAATTCACAGATTAAAACATTGTTAAAATGTCCATACTACTCAGAGCATTTCACGGATTCAATGCAATCCCCATCACAATACCAGTGACATTTCTCACAAAGCAGGAAAAAAATTAATATTCTAAACTTTGCATTGAAGCACAAAAGACCCAATAGTCAAAGCAACTGAGGAAAAACAGTACGATGCATCACAAAGTCTGATTTCTAGACATACTTCAGTGCCATAGCAATACAACAGTATGGCCCTGGCATCAAAATAGACCCAAGATCAAGCAAAGAGAAGCCAGAAATTAACACATGCCACTATAGCCAATAAAAACACACACAAAAAAAAACCCAACACCGAGCCAAGAGTGGTGATGCACGCCTTTAGTTGCAGCACTTGGGAGAAGTAGGAGGATCACCATGAGTTCGAGGCCTCCCTGAGACTACATAGTGAATTCTAGGTCAGCCTGGGCTAGAGTGAAATCCTGCCACAAAAAAAAATTAAAAAAAAATCACTAGAGAAAGGACAGTCTCTAATAAATGGTGCTGGGAAAATTGAACATCTTGGATATCCACATGCAGAGGATTGAAACTTAATCCCTATCTCTCATCCTGTTCAGAAACCAACTTAAAAATAATTCAAAGGGGCTGGAGAGATGGCTTAGCAGTTAAGGTGCTTGTCTGTGAAGCCTAAAGACCCATCGACTCTCCAGATCCCACATTAGCCAGATGCACAAAGGTGAGGCAAGTACAAGGTCGTACATGCGCACTAGGTGGTGCAAGCTTTTGGAATTCAATTTCAGTGGGTGAGGCCCTGGCACACCAATTCTCTCTCTTTTGCTTACTCTTGCTCTCTCTAAAATAATAATAATAATAATAATAATAATTCAAAGAAGACCAAAGATTATGTAACTACTAGAGGAAAGTTCAGCAGAAATACTTGAATAGAGAAATAGATACAGGCAATGATTTTCTGGATAGGATTCCAAAAGCACAGGTAACAAATGCCATAGAAAAAGGCAAATACGGACACAAGAGCCTATAATTGATTAATCTCCTGCACATCCAAGGAAACAGTCAGTGAAGTGAAGAGACAACCTGCATAAACAAAGAAAATTCAACCTACAGAATGGGAGCTTTTCATCTGACAGACTGTTAACATACAGAATATATAAATATCCTCCAAGTAATAATAAAACATAAATAAAACAACTTAAAAATAGGAAAATGATATGAATAGATACGTCTCAAAGGAATTAATATAAATGATAATTAAGTATCTAGGGGGAAGTGCTTAGCAAAATTAGGGAAATATAAATCAAAATTACAACAAGAGTCCATCTTACCCCAGTGAAAATTATCTATTTTCAAAAATAAATATTGATAGAAGGATAATAGACAGATAGATACTGCCAGCAATGTGAAAAGAAGGAATCTTCATGCCATACTAGTAGGAATGCCTATTAATACAGCCACTATGGAAAATAGTATGGAAATTCTTAAAAACTCAAACTAAGAACTACCAGATGATCTAGTTATCCCATGTCTGGGTATATGACCAAAAGACATAAAGTCTGCACACAAAATTCCCATGTACTGCAGCAGTACTCACAAAGCAGAGGTACGGACTCAGACCAGTGCCCATCAACACATGAGTGGATAAAGAAAAGATGAATTATATACACAATCCATCTGCAAAGAAAAACTAAACTCTCATTTGCAACAACATGGATGAAACTGAAGCATGTACTGCTGAGTTAACTATACCAGACACAGAGAGAGAAGTGACACATATTCTCATATGTGGAAGCAAAAAAAACAACAAAAATAGCTGACTTCAGGCTGCAGAGATGTCTCAGTGGTTAAGGACTTTGCATGCAAAGCCTGATGACCTGGGTTTGATTCTCCAGTATATACATAAAGCCAGATGCACAAAATGGCACACAGTCTGGAGTTAATTTGCTGTCCTGGTACTTCTTTCCCTTTCAAATAAATAAAAAATAAAATAAAATACAGCTGACCTGAAAGCAGAAGACACATGACTAGGAAACGGGGTAGAGTGTGTGTGGAGAGAAGGATGGATGGACATTTTCAATCCATGAAGACGGCATGCATGGAAACATCATAGTGAGCCCCATACATGGGTACAATTAATATACCTTATAATAATAATTTTAGAAGACCTTCTCCATGGATCAAAACTTTAGTCAATCTCTAATCAATCCACTGCTTCTTCTTTATGTCCTTGTAGAATCCAATTTGAGCAAAGATCTTGTTAAGACAGTTTAGAGAAAAGTCCAACCTGTGGCATATAACCGTTCTCAGTATCTTATCACCATGGGCTGTCCCTTATCCTTCACATAGCAATTCTCAGTCACTAACCCCCACACTGCTACTTGGTTGGAGATTATTGGACTTGAAGTGAGTCCCATTTCTTCCACTCTTAGCAATGTTTTGTTGCAGGGGTCTTCATACACCATCATTTGAGTAATCTGCATTACCAACTTTAGCCAGTGTCAGGAATAGGTTTCTCTAACTCAGAACCAAAATGATACTAACAACTAAAGTCACAACCTCAACCATTTGGCATTGCCTTTCTGGGAGGGAAGTGGGCAGGGGCTCTTTCTGGCCTTAAACTAGTGATCTTCCTGGATCCCCCTCTAGTTTTAGGATTATATCCATGTGCTACCACCCATACGTGGGTGACACTATCCAAGTCATGAATGCCTGCATCACTGATGCATTAATAACACACAGAAACAATACACATCCTGGCATGTACCCTCATTAATTATCTAATCCAATGTTACAGATTTAAAAATCTAAATTTACAAGTTCCCACATTGCATCTTGGGCATGTCTAACCAAATCTGTTTCCCACAAAGCTTAGGCCTGTAAGAACAGCCCACTCTGTTTTCAATTGTTTTGCTTTTGGTTTTTGAAAGTAGGGTCTCACTCTAGCCCAGACTGACCTGGAATTTACTACATAGTCTCAGGCTGGCCTTGAACTCACAGCAATCTTCTACCTCCGTCTCCCAAGTGCTGAGATTAAAGTGTGCGCCACCGTGCCTGGCTTCAATGACCCCCTTTTTAATGCCTCATCCTGACAAAGTGATCCTGGAGAGTAAAAATCCAATATGTATGTATAAAAACATTTATTTATTTTGTTGTTCTGAAAGTCTTATAAAACATAAGTGTGGTTTGGGGAATTGTCCCCCAAATAGTATGTCTGCTTGCTTGCTGGGCAAGGATCAACATTGTTTCTCAGGGAACCATTCATCAGTACATTACCAGAAGCAAGTGGTTATTTTCCTGATAAACACATGCACTACTTAAAAAGCATTTCCTGGGAGGAAGGAGAAAATGAGTGCCAGTGGTTACTGGTCATAACTGAAAAACATCAGAATATTTTAAATAAAACCCAAATAAAAAGCAAAACATACTATTGTAGTGAAATAAGTGGCAGGACCACAGGCCTTATCAGACCTTGGGGTATGGTTTGAGGGATCAGGGATTTCTGTGTGCTCTGAGATCTGGTCATTTGGTGCCTGCTGCAGTCAGGTTCACATTGCTGGCAGAAATCACCTGACCAAGAGCAGCTTTTGGAGAAAAAAGGGTTTATTTTGGTTTACAGACTCAAGGGGAAGCTCCATGATGTCATAGGAAAACAATGGCATGAGCAGAGAGGGTGGACATCACCCGGTGGACGACAGGAACAGGAGAATATGCCAAACACTGGCAAGGGGACCCTGACTATAACACCCATAAGCCCGCCCCCAACAATACACTGCTCCAGGAGGCATTAATTCCCAAATCTCCATCAGCCGGGAACCTAGCATTCAGAACACCTAAGTTTATGGAGGACACCTGAGTCACACCTCCACAGTGCCCCGGCTCAGAAAGTAGCTCCTAGAGGTGGGAAGACAGAGGCCTCTTGGCAGCTCTTGCATAGAACCATGGCAGCTGTGAGCATCCTGGCTGCCAGGGCTGCGCCTTTGCCTGGTAGGTAAGGTCACTGACGGCCTCTCACAGTGACACTAGTGACACCGTACTGAGCGCTGGTCCCATCAACATGCGCCTCCCCGCATTAGCACTAGTGATGCCATCAGCGGCCAGGGCCAGCAGCTTTTCAGAAGCAAGCTTGTTCCTCCCAAGTTGAATGGCGATTAGCAGAGGAAGATGACAACATATTTTGCTTACTTTTATTTGTCGATTAGTCTGTCCTGGTGGCCTTTAGATGTCACCACGGGGCAGGCATATGCTCCCTCTTCTTGGGGCAGTTAGAATTGTGGGCATAGTGTTAGGAGTCAGGAGGGGTCGCTGAAGCTATAAGCAAAGAGCATTATGATGGTGATGTAGAGGATAAACACCTGACCACGAGCAACTGATGGAGAAAACTTGTTTATTTTGATTTACAGTCTTGAGGGAAAGCTTCAGGATGGTACAAACAGAGACTTGACATCACCTCTGTCAAAGCAGGTAGAAATAGCAGCATGAAAGTGGGCCAAACACTGGCAAAGGGAAGCTGACTGGTGGTCTATAGCATCAATAAACCCACCTGCAACAACATATCTAATCCAGCAAGGCTCCACCTCCCAAATTGTCAGCAGTTGAGCATCAAGCATTCTGAACACATGAATTTATGGAGACATCTGATTCGAACTGAAGGGTTAATAGCCTCCCCTGAAAACTAGAGGGAACTAAACAGTTAATAATTATCCCTAAGACCAGCAAGCAATAAAAAAGTTCAGAAGCATGGCCTTGAGAAGCCTGTCTACTCCCCGAATGATAAACTTCCCTTAGATCAGAAAACCTTGAGGGAACAGAAACTGTCTAGTGGGTTATCCTCCCTAGACAATTTGGCTGAAAAGCTTATTCTGAGCAAGGACACAAATAGCTACATTTCTTTATCTACTTCCCTTGGACCCGCAGCTGGTACAATCTGTTTGTCTTAGGCTCCTCCTTATAAGCTTACACCGCAGCCCGGCCCAGTGCTTCAGCCTCCCTCCTGTGGGAAAGCTCTTGCCCTTGCTGTCTTCTCTAATAAAAAAGTCTGTTTGTAGAGATCAAGTCTGGTGGTTTTTTGCTTTTCTCTTACACTTTCCTTACAGAAATCATCATAGATAGGAACTTTTTTGCTGTGATCAAAATGGAACCCAGGACCACATCAGTTCTAGGCAAGTGCTCTCACTGAGCCACACCACCCCCAGCCCTCGCTGTTTACCATATGGTTGTGCTGGTAGAATTTCTTTTCCAGCCCTGTGGATCCAACCCAGTACTTTTCACACAGTAGACAAGTACTCTACCTTTGAGCTCCATTGAAGATGGTGATTAATTTTTAAACACTGTTTTGTATCCAGTATCCTGGGGACACACTGGACCCGTCGTGTTCTATAAATTCCTATCATGAGACTCATGTGTTCGACAAACATTTCCTGCATAAGTACTTTGTGCCAAGATTTTAAGGTGCTTGCTTGCAAAGCACAGTAACGCAGGCACAATTCCCCAGTATCCATGTAAAGCAAGATGCACAAAGAAGTGCATGCATCTGGAATTTGCAGATGTTGCAGCAGCTAGAGGCCCTGGCATACCTATTCTGTCTGTCTCTCTTTCTCTCTCTGCATTTCTCTCTTCTTTCTGTACTTATAAATAATAAATAAAGAATTGTGTGTGTCAGACACAGTGATTAAACAAAGTTCTTGCTCTAATGTCAAATGTAAAAGCCAGCTAAGCTTGTGATAAAGACCTTCTAGTCACGAGAAAGAGAGCAAGAATGGAGACTGTTTGCACGAGGGAGGGAAGGCCAATCAGAAGTGACTGTCTCTAGAAGGTGACATTGTAACCAAGTTTCAAAGGACGAGCGGAGGCAAGCAAGCATACATTTGAATGAAGGAGAGTGGACACCTGGAATAAGAACTGCTCAGAGGCAGGAAGGGACTCATCGTAGGGAGGCAAAGGGCCACAGGAGGCAGGCCTCAACAGCCACAGTGAAGATGCTCTGTTTGTCCTTGAGAGAAAAGTCAGGGGGTCGTGATCTCACCGGCAGTTGGCAGAGATCCATCTAGTTCTGGGTTTAGAAGATACTGTGATTATATTATCATGTTTATTTAAACATGCTAATGCATGTTTCAACATAAACTCCCCAGAGTGGTATTAGTTTGCGAAAAGGCCTGCAAATCCCATATCCTCCATATAAGAATAAATATTGCTTTAATGCATTGCCAAAAACAGCAGGGAACAGACTAGTAGTAGGGTGTGTAAATTTTCCATTTGATGTTTGAGTGCCACCTTGTGGGCACATGGGAGCAAGCTCCTTTGCAATGCCGATTTCCACACTGCAGAAAGAATTATTTATTTATGTTTTTTAATTCCTTCCTCCTAGGCAGAAAGTACCTTCCCGTCTAAAATGTAGCTTTGGGATTTAGAGTGTTTGAAAAAAATAATGTTAGTATTACATATTAATATATATATGTGTGTATGTGCCTCGTGATATAAATCTGTTACTCTCTATAACATGTTGCTAACATCTGGAACACATTAGAACAAGATATTTTCTCCTCCCCTCAAAGCTAACTTTATCAAATAATAGGATGTCTTTAACAAATCTGCAACAACCGGGTGGAAGGAATAAATCTTAATGCTTGATCTTCAGAGTAAGAGATGAAATGGAGCCTGGGTGTGGTGGTGCATGCCTTTATCCCAGCACTTGGGAGACAGAGGTTGGAGGATTACCATGAGTACAAGGTCACCCTGAGACTACATAGTAAATTCCAGGTTAGCCTGAGCTAGAGTGAGACCCTACCTCGAAAGAAGAAGAAGAAGAAGAAAAAAAAGAAATGGACATGTTTATTGACTAGGAAGGATGCTTAATAACCATGAGCTTTCTCTCTGTTAATTAGCTTCTATACTTGGTGGCTGACAGAGTAAATGAGAGAGAAAGCCCTGACCAGTTTGGCATTGGGGACTTTCTAGATGTTGTATTCCCCCACTCAGTAAGAATTAACAGGTTTGAAAAATTTCTCTCTGAAGGAACATCCATTAAAAAAAAATTCTTATTTTCAAACTATTTTGAAATGTAGAAAGTTTTTCTGCCATGGAGGTATGAGCAAAAAGCCTGCACAGCCCTGGGGAGCTGGACACTTTCCCTGAGCATGAAGTCATATCTTTTTTAAAAAATATATTTTATTTATTTATTTGAGACAGGGAAAGGCAGAGAGAGAGAGAGAGAGGAGAGAATGGGCATGCCAGGGCCTCCAGCCACTGCAAACGAACACCAGATGCATGTGCCCCTTGTGCATCTGGCTTACGTGGGTCCTGGAGAATCAAACTGGGATCCTCTGGCTTTGCAGGCAAATGTCTTAACTGCTAAGCCATCTCTCCGGCCCTGAAGTCATATCTTTACTGACTTCATTCTCTGACAAGAATCCCATAAGAGATGATGTTTGAAACTTACATATATCCTCACAGCATACGCCACAGCCAGTGATGGTGGCGTACCAATTACACATCCCACATTGACAGTGCACAGTGCCACATATTACATGTGAACAGCAACTTGGTGGTCAACTTCGTGGATCATTGTGGGCAATTCTTGTACTTGACCCCTAATATCTGCTTCGAAATAGTAATAAGGCAAGCTGTTACAGAATGGACGGTGATGCTGACCTGACCAGAAAGGATGAGGACCTTGAAGCAAGCCATCACAGCCCTGCCAATGCAGCAGCCGTGGTGCAGTGTGCCTCCACGTGCACAGCTCTCCTCACCTGTTACTGCTTCCTGTGGTCTGGGTACAGCTCATCTCCCAAGGGTGCCGACCACTTGGTCCTCAGCACGTCAGTGCTAGTTTATTTAAGAAGTCAAACTCAGTGCGAGGTAGTCAAGTCATTGAAGGCACAACTTTGGAAGATAATTAAGGTAATTATCATGGAGCCTGAGTTGGCTCTCACACAAGGCTGTTATAAAGTGTAAGCTGGTCACTCTCCAGCCTCTGAATCTCTTCTGGCGGTACCGTCTCTCTGTCTTCTACATGGCCCCATCACTGTGACACTCTCCATCATTACCAGAGACAAGATGGTGTCAGTAATATGCCTTTAAATATCCAAAATCATGAAGTAATAATCTCTCTTCCTTATAAAGTTACCTGGCCTCAGGTATTTCATCATCATCATGAAAACGGACTACTATATTGTCAAATGTTAGTAGCTCACTAAAAAAACTATTTTCAATTTTGTATGGAGTTAGTTTCCATAATATTCATAAGATATAAGTAAAACATTGTAACAGAAATTTTTAAAAATGAGATCATAGAGAACAGAAATTTGAAAGAGAAGATGAAGTCAGGCATGGGGGAACATGCTTGTAGTCCCAAGCATTCTAGGGTAGGGCAAAAAGGATTATTTGAGCCCACAAGTATGAAACCAGCCCAAGGAAGAAAAACATCAGTATTCTAAGAAAAAGAGAGACAGAGACCGAGAGAATGCAAGACAAACTTCTTAGAAAACATTAGGGTAAGATACAAGTAACTATAAATGACTTCAAAAAATGATATATAAAGACATGTAAAAACTGATTTAGAAACACTGAAATTATATGTTGTGTATAGATTGTTTTAAACATAATCTTCCACACAGTTCAGGAAATCAATTTGGACCCTTCTGGTGTAAATGACAGAAATTCAATGGAAATTAATGCAAATATTGTTTTCTTAACTAGGAGATACAAGAAAGAAGAGAACCAAGCTGGGGAGATTGCTCACTGGTTAGAGGCACTTGCTTACAAAGCCTGACAGCCCAGGCTTGATTTCCCAGTGCCCACATAAAGCCAGGTGCACAAAGTGACAAAGTGACACATGAGTCTGGAGTTCATTTGCATTGTCAAGAGGCCCTGGTGTGTTCATTCTCTCTCTCCCCCTCTCCCTCTCTCTCTCTCTGCTACTGCCCCCCCCGCCGTCATGTGTCTTTCTGTCTTTTTTTCTTTTGCAAATAAATAAAAATGTACTTTTTTTTTTTTGCAAACTGAGAAGAATGAGAAGGGCTATGAGGAACCAAATACTGTTTTCTCATCTTCCTCATCCTTCCTCTCCCTCTCCTCCCCCCCTCTCACGGATGGGTCCTGTAGGAGATGACTAGGCGGTGAGCACTGAGCCCTCCCGTGTGGGACTAGTACCCTTACAGAGAGGAGGCAGACAGCTGCCTGGTCCCATCCGCTATCTGACAGGGCTGTGCAAAGACGGCCATCTGTGAACGAGGAAATAGGTCCTCACCAGACACCAAGTCTGCTGGTATCTGCATCTAGGACTTCCCAGGCGCCACAGCTGTGAGAAATAAAATCTTGTTTATAAGCAGCTCTGTGGTACCTTGGTGTGGCAGTCTCAAAATCCTACTGCCCAGCTGTGTGCCAAGCCTTGCGGGGTGCACAGTGCACTCCAAGGTGCTCAAGGACGCTTCTCACCTGTGGGCCGATCCCCAAAGCCTGGGGATAGAGCGTTGTTCTGGAACTGCTGTGGCTCGGTGGGGGTGAGGAGTAAGAACAAAATATAGTGCTATGTAGCCTTCTTGTACACGGAATTCCAAGAGGATGGAGCCATTAGTAGAGGAAGGGAATGAAGAAAGGAGGGGGGGGGGGTAGCTGAGCTGGATGTGGTCTGTGTGTGAGTGTGGCTGTACACCTGTGTCGTTAGGTCAATTCATCAGCAGTTTTGGAAACTGTAGAGTATGTAAGTTACTTTTCTCGTTGTTGTGACCAGTTGCCTGACACGAAGCACTCAAGGGAGGAAGAGTTTATCTGCGCTCACGGCATGAGGGATTCACGACAGGGAAAGCGCTGCAGCAGGGGTGCGAGGCAGCTGGGCGGGTTGCACTCACCAAGCAGGGAGAGAGTAATGCCCGCCGGGCTCAGCTGGCCTCTTCCCCTTTCCCCTTTCATTCAGTCTGGGAGCCCACCTCACCCCATGGTACCATGCATATTCACGGTAGGATCTTCCCTCCTCAGTTAAACTTCTCTGGAACATACCGACAGGTGTTGCTCCCTGGGGATTCCAAGTTCAGTCAAGTGAACTATCTCATAGCTTATCAGGGCACCACATATGCCTCACTGTGGGGGAGGGGAGAGACAACATATAGCACATGGTCCAGAAGGCATATTTCAAACAGCGAGAGAACTTCGTTAACAATTAGAGGACACCAAAATGCAATGGCTGATCCTTACAAGGTAGTGAAATCACTTCTGGAGATCATTTGACAGAGATGTGGCAATTGAAATAAAAGTTTCTCAACTGGGGAGATGGCTCAGCAATGAAAGACACCACTGGCCTGGGTTCAGTTCCCCAGTACCCAAGTAAGGCCAGATGCACAAAGTGGTGCATGCATCTGCCATGTGTTTACAGCAGCAGGAGGCCCTGACATACTCATTCATATTCTCTTTCTCTCTCTCTTTTTCCTTGCAAATAAATTTTTTTTTTAAGTTTCTGAAGGGTGAAAAAGAACCCAAATATCAGTCACCTGGAACATTCACTTGCAACTCAACAAACCACAGTGTATAGGGGCTGAGATTTGTCCTCAGAGACAACTGGAATTAGGCATTTTTGTTCTTGGGACCTAACTTCTGGTGGAAGTCACTCACTGGTAGTCCTGAAGCCAGCTTGTATTTTTTAATATCTGAATTAATTCAAGTTCTCAAAGAGTTCATATAAAAGTTTTATTTTACAGATCCCTTCTGAAGAAAATAAGTCTGCATTAACCAGACCCAAGAGTGACTACCCCTGTTAGCACAGACTGTGTGGATGACAGCCCCAACTGCTTCGAGTTAGATGCCATGAAAGAAAAATAAACTGTTGTGAATAAAGAAACTGGACACTTGGATGGATCGTTACAGCTGGGCCTTGTGAATATTGATCTCACAGGATGCTTCTCCAATGTCCAGACCGTGCCCAGCCTGCCTCGTCTGTTCACAGTGCCTCTTATTTATGCCGCTGTTCGCAAGTCCCACTGAAACCCGTTGCAGCTCTATTCTTTACTCTAGTTAGCATAGCTATATGTTCTTTCTCTATCACACTAACGTCCTCTGCCACAATCTCACACCCTTAGCAATGGCAGCAATGACAGCACTGAGCATAATGCTGAGGTTGACCCTGTACCTGCTAAGCCTGGTACCGAAGTGTCCTATACTTGCAGTAGTCGGTATGGACAAGATTCCACTGCAGTACCAAATCTCATGCATGTGATTCATATCCTATCAGCAGTAACAGTGTGCTTTAATTCACACATTTGCTTGGGATCTAGAGTAAGCACCTAGCATCTTGTAGCTTCTCTTAGGATCTGAAAATTTCAGCAGACTTCTTTCTGTTTGTTCATAGGAAATATTCTATGTTCTAGTCTTTTCCTCAAGAACTGTAAGCTCATTAACACATTCAGATCTTAAGGTATAGATACATTGTTACCAAACATTTTGCCACTACTTAACATGGACTGCCATTCTTCCCACCTCTGATATTAAGGTCCTCCCTGCCTTTTGCTCATCATTAAACCAGTACAAAACAATGACTAGTAGATAGAAGGCTTGCCCAGCATGCAGCAGGCCCTGGGTTCCAACCTTAGCACCACAAATAAAAAGCCAAGATATTTTAGGTTTGTAGTATAATTTTATAACAGCAGCTGTGGTGGTCCGATTCAGGTGTCCCCCATAAACTTAGGTGTTCTGAATGCTAGGTTCCCAGCTGATGGAGATTTGGGAATTAATGCCTCCAGGAGACAGTGTATTGTTGGGGGAAGGGCTTATGGGTGTTATAGCCAGTTTCCCCATGCCAGTGTTTGGCACACTCTCCTGTTGCTATTGTCTACCTTATGTGGCCCAGGGGGTGATGTCCACCCTCTGCTCATGCCATCGTTTTCCCCTGCCATCATGGAGCTTCCCCTCAAGCCTGTAAGCCAAAATAAATCTCTTTTTTTTTCTCCACAAGCTGCTCTTAGTTGGGTGATTTCTTTTTTTAAAAATTTTTTGTTCATTTTTTATTTTATTTGAGAGCGACAGACACAGAGAGAAAGAGGCAGATGGAGAGAGAGAGAGAGAGAGAGAGAGAGAGAGAGAGAGAACGGGCACACCAGGGTCTCCAGCCACTGCAAACGAACTCCAGATGCATGTGCCCCCTTGTGCATCTGGCTAACGTAGGTCCTGGGGAATCAAGCCTCGAACCGGGGTCCTTAGGCTTCACAGGCAAGTGCTTAACTGCTAAGCCATTTCTCCAGCCCAGTTGGGTGATTTCTACCAGCAATGAGAACCTGACTGCAACAGCAGCCTATTTCCTATAAGATCAATATTCACAAGGCCTAGCTGTAACAATCCATCCAAGTCTCCAGTTTCTTTATTCATAACAGTTTATTTTTCTTTCATGGTATCTAACTCAAAGAGTTGGGGCTGTCATCCACACAGCCACTCTGGGGTCTAGGCTAATGTTCTACCTTCTTATAACTCTCCCACTTATTTATTATTTATTTATTTGAGAGAGAGAGAGAGAGCGCGCAATTATGGGTGTGCCAGGGTCTCCAGCTACTGCAAACAAACTCCACATGCATGCATCACCTGTGCATCTGGCTTACGAAAGTCCTGGGCAATTGAACTTGGGTCTTTTGGCTTTGCAGGCAAGTGCCTTAACAACTAAGCCATCTCTCTAGCCCAACTCTCCCACTTATAACATGTCACTTGCTCAATTCCCACAGTAGGGAAAGAAAGAAATTAGAAAATGATTTAACTTTTCACTTGTCATTCCAGATGTGACACAGGATTCTTTGACATTTCATTGGTCAGAACCAATCACATGTGCCTCCTACCAGCAAAAGCTGTTGGGAAATATGTGAGTAGGAAATTTGATAAGCAGCAGTCGTTTGGTCTCATTGTCCCATTCAATACTCACTACATTTGCCAAATGTTGGCCTTACTATCCATATGCAAGAGGTGAAGAAGCTGAGAGTTGAGTTTTCACGGAACTGACTGTGGTTCTGCTGAAGTCCCTCCAAGGCCTCTCAAGATAAAACCTGAAGTCCACAGGACTCCACCTCACTTGGCCCCCTCGCTCCGCCCCTCTGACCTCATCTGGTGCTCACCCCACCTGCTTCCTCCTCTCCAGCTTCTCCGGCTTTCTTGAAACCTTAACCACCCCAAGCTTCTGCCACCCCACGCTGATATCCTTGCTTCTCAGCCTGAAGCTTTCTCCTGGAGAGCCTCAGGGTTGCCTGCTGTCATTCACGGGTCTCTGCTCACATATCTCTATGCCAGTGATGTCTTAGACCACTGCCATTCAAAATGCACTCCCTACCGCTTCTCTCTGTCCCTTCCTTCTGGTGCACGTGGCAGGTGTGAACTGGCAGTCTCCCATACCACAGCTGCTCCATGACAGCATGGACTTGGTGTCTCCAGTGCTGGCCACAGTACTCTACAGATACAGTAGTGTTTATACTTGACAAATGCACAACACAAGACAGTACTTAATTAAGTACTCAGCATAGTACCTGATTCGTAAAAGAAAGTACATAGACCAAGGCTCTTCTTATCCATTATAATTATTAATGCATTTTTGCCTATCATGGAGAGAAGTGTATGTTCTTACTTGATGAGCTGCATTCAACTTTGGGAATGAAATCTCTGAAGGCAACCTGAAAGACTAGTCTCAGTTTCTATCTCAACAAAGGAAGGACTCCAAAGAACTACCTCTGCTGGGAAGCAGTGCTCTGACTTGACTAGTGTGCTGGTTGGATTCAGGTGTCCCCCATAAACTAAAGTATTCTGAATGCTAGGTTCCCAGATGATGGAGATTTGGGAATTAATGCCTCCTGGAGCAGTGTATTATTGGGGGAGGGCTTATGGGTGTTATAGCCAGTTTCTCCTCGCCAGTGTTTGGCACACTCTCCTGTTCCCTGTTGTCCACCTTATATGGGCCAGGGGGTGATGTCCACCCTCTGCTCGTGCCATCGTTTTCCCCTGCCATCGTGGAGCTTCCCCTTGAGCCTGTAAGCCAAAATAAACCTCTTTTCCCACAAGCTGCTCTTGGTTGGGTGATTTCTACCAGCAATGCGAACCTGACTGCAACAACTAGTAATTTCAGAAATACACTTATTAAGACCAAGTAAAATACAACCATGCTTTCCCATACAGTAGCTACTTATTACATATGGCTACTTACATTTAAGTTAACTTAAGTGAAATTTAAAATTAAATTTGGTCAATAAAGAATTTTAAATCAAAATCAGTTTGTGATTCCCCACTAGCTGCATTCCTTAACATAGCAACCATAAGTGAGTGGAAGCCACCTTGCTAGAGAAGGCTGCAGGATTCTCTTGGACAGCACTGAAGTTGAGCTTAGCAGATATCCTAGCGTGTGACTGAAATCCCAGGTACAGGCCACCTTAACCATGGGACAGTTTGCCTGGAGAAGACCATTGTCTAGAGTACTATCCTAGGGTCTTAGGAAAGGAAAGGAGGAGAAGCTCAAGAAAACCTTAGCAAAGCGGCCTTATGAGGTTAGTACCTGGACTTGGACACATCCAGCCAACGGTCTTCTTGGTGAGAAGCCTGAGCCTGGATCCTGAGAGCCGCCAGACAGGAAGCCAAGCAGGTGGTCATGGAAGAAGTCCTCCTCCGGGAAGCCAATGGTGCCTTGTAAGCAGAATAGGAAGTGGTGGGGCCAGGCGTGGTGGTGCACACCTTTAATCCCAGCACTTAGGAGGCAGAGGTAGGAGGATCACCATGAGTTCGAGGCCACCCTGAGACTATATAGTGAATTCCAGGTCAGCCTGGACTAGAGGAAACCCTACGTCAAAAAACCCCCAAAAAATAAAAAATAAAAAAGGAAGTGCAGAGGCCTACAATACCAGGAAATGACACCCCAGTGACAAGGAGGCCCATGTGAGATAAATCTCCGTCAAGGACACAGAAAAAGGGGACACAGCTAGAGGTGGGTGTGCCATGATCCTGCCACCATAGAACCAGAAGTCTTTTTAATGAATTCCCCTTACCAGCAAGGCCTTTGGTGGGCAGGGGTGGGTGAGGTCAGGCATTCAGGTTACATGTGTATATCACAGTGAAATATCTGGTCCCCGTTCATTGCATGTGCTCGTGTCTTCCTCAGTCAGTGAAGGCCGGCCTTTTAAATTTAGATGGAAGATCTTATAGTCACCAATAAGTTGAAAATAGCTGGAGCTAAATATCCTCTGGGTTCACTTGGAAGATTCATACTGATACAGAAATTTGAGCCTAAGGAGAGATTAAATTCCATAAAAATGCAGGCGCTCTCAGGCCTGTGGACTCAACATTTGTATTTTTGTCCAAATCAGTAAAGAATTGAAAAAATGGACTCCAAGATGGGTAAATTATGAATTATGAGGTTTATTTTAGGGAGAATAAGGATTGAAAGACCCAAGCCAGATTTCCCCTCTTGTCTGGCTAGAAAGGGGGAGGCAGAATAGACAGAATCTCTTTCACAACTAATTTCCTGGGGAAAAGCCTCTAGATAAGGCACATGCTCGTGTGGAAAGCAAAGCATGGAGCACAAGCCAAGCTCCTCTTCGCCTTCACACGGATACGTCTTGTGTTGCAGTCAGGTTCGCGTTGCTGGTAGAAGTCACCCAACCAAGAGCAACTTCTGGGAAAAAGAGGTTTATTTTGGCTTACAGGTTTGAGGGGGAAGTTCCATGATGGCAGGGAAAATAATGGCATGAGTAGAGGGTGGACATCACCCCCTGGCCAACATAAGGTGGACAATAACAACAGGAGAGTGTGCCAAACACTGGCATGGGGAAACTGGCTATAACACCCATAATCCTGCCCCCAACAATACACTGCCTCCAGGAAGCATTAATTTCCAATTGCCATCAGTTGGGGAACCTAGCATCCAGAACTCCTAAGTTTATGGGGGACACCTGACTCAAACCACCACACCTTGTAAGCAGACCCGGAAGTGGTGGGGCCTACAAGACATGGCACGGAGTAAAAGTTAACAAATAGCATAGTAAAGGGCTCAGAGCTTAGAGCAAAATATCACATGTAGTGAAACAGAAAAACATCCAGAAACAAAATCCATGCAGGAAGCCGGCAGGGAAATACCCAGGCAAAAGGAAATGCCTCCCCCTTCCCAGTTGGGAAGTGGAGAAAGACTTCCACACTGGTGTTCAGGTGGAACCAAAGGGCAGAAGAGCCAAGGTGAAGAAGAAGAGAGTCGTACATGTAACAAGAGTGGTCACACATATGTTTGGGCTCCTTTATAAAGGTCATTAGGATGAGCCTCATCATCAGGCTCAGGTGTGTAAGGGAGAGACCCGATTGGTTGGTGGACCCAAGCATCTGACTCATGAGAGGCCAGCCCACACAGGTGCGCCAAGGTGGGACATCTTGAAGAAGCAGGAAGCACTGCTGAATTGTTGCTTGCAGCCATCTTGGATGAGACTGGATCAGACATGGGTTCTAGTGCTGCCAGGGGCAGGCAAGTGACAGCCATGTTCTCTTTGGACCTTTGTCCCTGGCTGACTGTCTGTAAAAGCTATTTTTCTCCTGTTCCTCCTACAATACAATGTCTCTATTGACACAGAAGTGCTGCCAAATGAAAAGATAAAAAAGCCTAGAGAGGTTTGGGACAGGCCCAGCAGAACTTGGTATACAGACATGTTTCTCAGCCTCAGAGAAATGAAGGAAGAAGCTGATCCCAAAGCCTTTGCCTAGGACACAAGCCTGAGCTGAAGGACAGACTAGGTCATTCTGAGCCCGAGTGAGCTCACAGGTATCAATAGCCTGGATTGGTTACCAAAATGCCTGAGAGGAACAATTTATTTGGGCTCATGATTTCAGCCCATCACAGTGGAGAAGACATGGAAGCATTGGCAGTGGGAGCATGTGGTAGAGTTCATGGTGGAGGAAATGTGGTAGAGTTCATGGTGGAGGGACATGTGGTAGAATTCATGGTGGAGGAAATGTGATAGAGTTCATGGTGGAGGGAAATGTGGTAGAGTTCATGGTGGAGGAAATGTGATAGAGTTCATGGTGGAGGGAAATGTGGTAGAGTTCATGGTGGAGGGAAATGTGGTAGAGTTCATGGTGGAGGAAATGTGGTAGAGTTCATGGTGGAGGAAATGTGGTAGAGTTCATGGTGGAGGGACATGTGGTAGAGTTCATGGTGGAGGACATGTGGTAGAATTCATGGTGGAGGAAATGTGATAGAGTTCATGGTGGAGGGAAATGTGGTAGAGTTCATGGTGGAGGAAATGTGATAGAGTTCATGGTGGAGGGACATGTGGTAGAGTTCATGGTGGAGGACATGTGGTAGAATTCATGGTGGAGGAAATGTGGTAGAGTTCATGGTGGAGGGAAATGTGGTAGAGTTCATGGTGGAGGGACATGTGGTAGAGTTCATGGTGGAGGGACATGTGGTAGAGTTCATGGTGGAGGAAATGTGATAGAGTTCATGGTGGAGGAAATGTGATAGAGTTCATGGTGGAGGGAAATGTGATAGAGTTCATGGTGGAGGGAAATGTGGTAGAGTTCATGGTGGAGGGACATGTGGTAGAATTCATGGTGGAGGGACATGTGGTAGAGTTCATGGTGGAGGAAATGTGATAGAGTTCATGGTGGAGGGACATGTGGTAGAGTTCATGGTGGAGGAAATGTGGTAGAGTTCATGGTGGAGGAAATGTGGTAGAGTTCATGGTGGAGGGACATGTGGTAGAGTTCATGGTGGAGGGACATGTGGTAGAGTTCATGGTGGAGGGACATGTGGTAGAATTCATGGTGGAGGGACATGTGGTAGAGTTCATGGTGGAGGGACATGTGGTGGAGTTCATGGTGGAGGGACATGTGGTAGAGTTCATGGTGGAGGGACATGTGGTAGAGTTCATGGTGGAGGGACATGTGGTAGAGTTCATGGTGGAGGAAATGTGGTAGAGTTCATGGTGGAGGAAATGTGGTAGAGTTCATGGTGGAGGGACATGTGGTAGAGTCCATGGTGGAGGAAATGTGGTAGACTTCATGGTGGAGGGACATGTGGTAGAATTTATGGTGGAGGGACATGTGGTAGAGTTCATGGTGTAGGAAATGTGGTAGAGTTCATGGTGGAGGAAATGTGGTAGAGTTCATGGTGGAGGGACATGTGGTAGAGTTCATGGTGGAGGACATGTGGTAGAATTCATGGTGGAGGAAATGTGATAGAGTTCATGGTGGAGGGAAATGTGGTAGAGTTCATGGTGGAGGAAATGTGATAGAGTTCATGGTGGAGGGAAATGTGGTAGAGTTCATGGTGGAGGGAAATGTGGTAGAGTTCATGGTGGAGGGACATGTGGTAGAGTTCATGGTGGAGGGACATGTGGTAAACTCCATGGTGGAGGGACATGTGGTAGAGTTCATGGTGGAGGAAATGTGATAGAGTTCATGGTGGAGGAAATGTGATAGAGTTCATGGTGGAGGGAAATGTGGTAGAGTTCATGGTGGAGGGACATGTGGTAGAGTTCATGGTGGAGGGACATGTGGTAGAGTTCATGGTGGAGGGACATGTGGTAGAGTTCATGGTGGAGGAAATGTGATAGAGTTCATGGTGGAGGGACATGTGGTAGAGTTCATGGTGGAGGAAATGTGGTAGAGTTCATGGTGGAGGGACATGTGGTAGAGTTCATGGTGGAGGAAATGTGGTAGAGTTCATGGTGGAGGGACATGTGGTAGAGTTCATGGTGGAGGACATGTGGTAGAATTCATGGTGGAGGAAATGTGATAGAGTTCATGGTGGAGGGAAATGTGGTAGAGTTCATGGTGGAGGGAAATGTGGTAGAGTTCATGGTGGAGGGAAATGTGGTAGAGTTCATGGTGGAGGAAATGTGATAGTTCATGGTGGAGGGACATGTGGTAGAGTTCATGGTGGAGGGAAATGTGGTAGAGTTCATGGTGGAGGGAAATGTGGTAGAGTTCATGGTGGAGGAAATGTGGTAGAGTTCATGGTGGAGGAAATGTGGTAGAGTTCATGGTGGAGGGACATGTGGTAGAGTTCATGGTGGAGGACATGTGGTAGAATTCATGGTGGAGGAAATGTGATAGAGTTCATGGTGGAGGGAAATGTGGTAGAGTTCATGGTGGAGGAAATGTGATAGAGTTCATGGTGGAGGGACATGTGGTAGAGTTCATGGTGGAGGACATGTGGTAGAATTCATGGTGGAGGAATGTGATAGAGTTCATGGTGGAGGGAAATGTGGTAGAGTTCATGGTGGAGGAAATGTGATAGAGTTCATGGTGGAGGGACATGTGGTAGAGTTCATGGTGGAGGACATGTGGTAGAATTCATGGTGGAGGAAATGTGGTAGAGTTCATGGTGGAGGGAAATGTGGTAGAGTTCATGGTGGAGGGACATGTGGTAGAGTTCATGGTGGAGGGACATGTGGTAGAGTTCATGGTGGAGGAAATGTGATAGAGTTCATGGTGGAGGAAATGTGATAGAGTTCATGGTGGAGGGAAATGTGATAGAGTTCATGGTGGAGGGAAATGTGGTAGAGTTCATGGTGGAGGGAAATGTGGTAGAGTTCATGGTGGAGGGACATGTGGTAGAATTCATGGTGGAGGGACATGTGGTAGAATTCATGGTGGAGGGACATGTGGTAGAGTTCATGGTGGAGGAAATGTGATAGAGTTCATGGTGGAGGGACATGTGGTAGAGTTCATGGTGGAGGAAATGTGGTAGAGTTCATGGTGGAGGAAATGTGGTAGAGTTCATGGTGGAGGGACATGTGGTAGAGTTCATGGTGGAGGGACATGTGGTAGAGTTCATGGTGGAGGGACATGTGGTAGAATTCATGGTGGAGGGACATGTGGTAGAGTTCATGGTGGAGGGACATGTGGTGGAGTTCATGGTGGAGGGACATGTGGTAGAGTTCATGGTGGAGGGACATGTGGTAGAGTTCATGGTGGAGGAAATGTGGTAGAGTTCATGGTGGAGGAAATGTGGTAGAGTTCATGGTGGAGGGACATGTGGTAGAGTCCATGGTGGAGGAAATGTGGTAGACTTCATGGTGGAGGGACATGTGGTAGAATTTATGGTGGAGGGACATGTGGTAGAGTTCATGGTGTAGGAAATGTGGTAGAGTTCATGGTGGAGGAAATGTGGTAGAGTTCATGGTGGAGGGACATGTGGTAGAGTTCATGGTGGAGGACATGTGGTAGAATTCATGGTGGAGGAAATGTGATAGAGTTCATGGTGGAGGGAAATGTGGTAGAGTTCATGGTGGAGGAAATGTGATAGAGTTCATGGTGGAGGGAAATGTGGTAGAGTTCATGGTGGAGGGAAATGTGGTAGAGTTCATGGTGGAGGGACATGTGGTAGAGTTCATGGTGGAGGGACATGTGGTAAACTCCATGGTGGAGGGACATGTGGTAGAGTTCATGGTGGAGGAAATGTGATAGAGTTCATGGTGGAGGAAATGTGATAGAGTTCATGGTGGAGGGAAATGTGGTAGAGTTCATGGTGGAGGGACATGTGGTAGAGTTCATGGTGGAGGGACATGTGGTAGAGTTCATGGTGGAGGGACATGTGGTAGAGTTCATGGTGGAGGAAATGTGATAGAGTTCATGGTGGAGGGACATGTGGTAGAGTTCATGGTGGAGGAAATGTGGTAGAGTTCATGGTGGAGGGACATGTGGTAGAGTTCATGGTGGAGGGACATGTGGTAGAGTTCATGGTGGAGGGACATGTGGTAGAATTCATGGTGGAGGGACATGTGGTAGAGTTCATGGTGGAGGGACATGTGGTGGAGTTCATGGTGGAGGGACATGTGGTAGAGTTCATGGTGGAGGGACATGTGGTAGAGTTCATGGTGGAGGGACATGTGGTAGAGTTCATGGTGGAGGGACATGTGGTAGAGTTCATGGTGGAGGGACATGTGGTAGAGTTCATGGTGGAGGGACATGTGGTAGAGTTCATGGTGGAGGGACATGTGGTAGAGTTCATGGTGGAGGGACATGTGGTAGAGTTCATGGTGGAGGAAATGTGGTAGAGTTCATGGTGGAGGGACATGTGGTAGAATTCATGGTGGAGGGACATGTGTAGAGTTCATGGTGGAGGGACATGTGGTAGAGTTCATGGTGGAGGGACATGTGGTAGAGTTCATGGTGGAGGACATGTGGTAGAGTTCATGGTGGAGGGACATGTGGTAGAGTTCATGGTGGAGGGACATGTGGTAGAGTCCATGGTGAGGGACATGTGGTAGAGTTCATGGTGGAGGGAATGTGGTAGAGTTCATGGTGGAGGGACATGTGGTAGAATTCATGGTGGAGGGACCATGTGGTAGAGTTCATGGTGGAGGGACATGTGGTAGAGTTCATGGTGGAGGGACATGTGTAGAGTTCATGGTGGAGGGACTGTGGTAGACTTCATGGTGGAGGACATGTGGTAGAATTCATGGTGGAGGGCATGTGGTAGAGTTCATGGTGGAGGGACATGTGGTAGAGTTCATGGTGGAGGGACATGTGGTAGAGTTCATGGTGGAGGAATGTGTGAGTCCGGTGGAGGAACATGTGGTAGAGTTCCTGGTGGAGGGACATGTGGTAGAGTTCATGGTGGAGGAAATGTGGTAGAGTTCATGGTGGAGGACATGTGGTAGAGTTCATGGTGGAAGGAAATGTGGTAGAGTTCATGGTGGAGGAAATGTGTAGAGTTCATGGTGGAGGGAATGTGGTAGAGTTCATGGTGGAGGGACATGTGGTTGAGTCATGGTGGAGGACATGTGGTAGAGTTCATGGTGGAGGGACTGTGGTTAGAGTTCATGGTGGAGGACATGTGGTCGAGTCATGGTGGAGGAATGTGATGAGTCCTGGTGGAGGGAAGTTCATGGTGGAGGGACATGTGGTAGAGTTCATGGTGGAGGGCATGTGGTAGAGTTCATGGTGGAGGGACATGTGGTAGAGTTCATGGTGGAGGGACATGTGGTAGAGTTCATGGTGGAGGGACATGTGGTAGAGTTCATGGTGGAGGGACATGTGGTAGAGTTCATGGTGGAGGGACATGTGGTAGAGTTCATGGTGGAGGAAATGTGGTAGAGTTCATGGTGGAGGGACATGTGGTAGAGTTCATGGTGGAAGGGAAATGTGGTAGAGTTCATGGTGGAGGGACATGTGGTAGAGTTCATGGTGGAGGGAAATGTGGTAGAGTTCATGGTGGAGGGAAATGTGGTAGAGTTCATGGTGGAGGGACATGTGGTAGAGTTCATGGTGGAGGGACATGTGGTAGAGTTCATGGTGGAGGGACATGTGGTAGAGTTCATGGTGGAGGGACATGTGGTAGAGTTCATGGTGGAGGGACATGTGGTAGAGTTCATGGTGGAGGGACATGTGGTAGAGTTCATGGTGGAGGGACATGTGGTAGAGTTCATGGTGGAGGGAGTGTAGAGTTCAAGGTGGAGGGACATGTGGTAGAGTTCATGGTGGAGGGACATGTGATAGAGTTCATGGTGGAAGGAAATGTGGTAGAATTCATGGTGGAGGAAATGTGATGAGTTCATGGTGGAGGGAAATGTGGTAGACTTCATGGTGGAGGGACATGTGGTAGAATTTATGGTGGAGGGACATGTGGTAGAGTTCATGGTGGAGGGACATGTGGGAGAACTCATGGTGGAGGGATGTATAATAGAGGCTCCTCACATCACAGCAGAGAACACAAGCCAGAACCAGGGTCAGGACACACACTTCAATGCATCATTTCCCATGACATTCTTCCACCCACAAGAAACCATACTCCCTCCCCCCCCCAAGAAAAAAACACAAAGTTCCATAACCCCCCAGAACAGTGGCAACAGCTGGGGACCAAGCATCCAAACTATGAGCTGGTGGGGCTGGGAACATTTCAGATTGAAACCATCATACAGTACCACTAAGTTCCCTTCTAATAAAACAGAGCACAGGCCCAAGAGGAAAACAAGGCCTTTTTAATCAAGTATGATTACTGCTTCACAAAACATCCCAAATATAGTTGGAAAACATTGATCATTCAATTCTGTGTTGTGATGATGAAAGTCTGCAGATGGGCAAGGCAGCAGTGGGCAGTCTGATCTCTACTCTACAATGTCCAAGTTCTCACTTTGAGGGGGAGGAGCCTGGATGTGATCCAGACAGTTGGTTACTGAGATAAATGGACACTCCCCTCCGCCCCCACATATCTAACTGGGATGACTGGGACATGCTGAGCCTCTGCATGCAGCACGGTCTTCTCACACCAGCAGCAACTGAGTCCAGGGCTAAGTATCTCAAGAGGAGACCTGCCAAAAAAGTCAGGGGACAGACAGTGCATGGCCTTTGAAAACCTACCCTCAAAGACTACAGAGCAACATTTCTACCATTCTCTATGGGCCAGAGCAATGACACATCCGGCCATATGCTAAGACAAAGGACACAGACTCAACTCCTCGATCGAAGGAGCAGCAAGTGATTTGGAGCCATAATTTGAAAGTGTCACACATTTTTATGCATTTTTGGCTTTTCCATCTCAAGGGCTGTTGGACTTCACATGCAGCAGGTACAAGATAGTTTGTGTGCCGCTTGTAAGTACATCTGAGCTGGCCATGGGTACACAAGGAACACCCGACGAGCGTCTCACAGATGCTCTTGCATGGACAGGAGGAACAAAAGACAGAACATTCCTGCATAAACATAGGTTGGGGAAACCAGAAAACAAGGTAGGGGGAACACCACTTCTACATTAGGATGATGAGATAAACAAGGCGAGTGGGAGCAGCCCACGAGGACTATAGAAGACAAGACCTAAGTCCACTTCCCACAATGCTACCGCATTCTGGATGGCTGCAGATTGCAAACTAGACGTGCTCCTTTCTGGAGAGAAATGGAAATAAACTGTGCTCCTCATGCCAACTCTTAAAGCCAATCTTGAGTCTTCTAAAAGAATCACAGGCCAGATGCTCTTTGAAATGCCAGCGACAGAGGCTCGTGGACTTGCAAGCTTCGTGTGTGGAAGTGAGGAAAGGGGTTGACTCAGGAACGAGCTCTCCAGCCACACCCCTTCCATTTTCAAAAATAAAATCAACGACAAAAATAAATTTATAAATATTTGCACGTTCTGAAGAAGCGGGGGAAATCTGAGCCAAAAAGGAGGAAAAGTTAGCCCCCCTATACAAACAATCAATATCTGCCCCATAATTTATGAAGAATGCAAATAGTCCAGGCTGCAGTCGGGCACTGTTATTTCATCTCATTAAGTGGCTAGAGGAGCCGCAGAGGCCATAGCTGCTGCCAAGTGACCCTCTTCCCATGACCTTCCCTACAGAGTTCAGGGAAGCAGGACACTTGAGAGAGACATTGCGTTTTTAACCTAGAGAAAAATATGGTTGTTTACACGAAAGGGGGTTAAATGGTGAGGGGTTTCCCTTTCTGCCAAGGAAGCCTCTTTGAGAACGATACGTGGAAACTTTAAACTCCCTTGTTAAGAAAAAATTAAAGAGCATCAATCACACTCATTGCTTCACCACTGTCACTGCCGCTGTCACATGAGATGTGTGTCACTGTTCATTCTGCTTGACTCGAACCGTTTTGAGCCTCCTGAGCTTCTTTGGGCAGTAGCATGGGACCCCATGAGTTGGTCTTGTGGGATATTTGGGTGAGGCTCTGATGCAGTTTGGTGCTGGCTTGTCTCACCTACCCTTGGAGCCCAGGGATGATGGGTTCATGCAGGAGCCACCCTAAGTGACCACCATAGCCTCATTCATCGCCATCCCCCCCATGATCCCTTCACTAAGTTTTTCTTTCTGATTTTCCTCATGGATCTTAAAAACTATTCTGTGGAATATGGAAAATATTCTATAGAGCTGTTAAGCATAAACAGGAAAATGTGTATGTACTTACCCGTGTTACTGCCTTTCCTGTTGTTATAGTCACCTTCTCACTGCTGGCACAAAGCACCCAGCCATAAGCGGCTTGTGGGAGGAAAGGATTTATTTTGGGGTTATAGTCTCAAAGGGAAGCTCGAGGTTGGCAGGGAAAAGATGGTAGAGCAGAGGCTGGACATCACCTCTTGTGGAAACAGCAGCAGGAGAGTGAGCCAACTAACACTAGCAAGCTAGGAGCTGATAAACCTCAAAGTCTACCCCCAGAAACACACCTCCTCCAGCAAGGTTCTACCTCCTAAATTGCCACCAGCTATGGAGCAAGCATTCAAAGCACATAAGTTTATGGGGGGGGGGGGACATCGGATTCAAACCACCACACCCATCAAGATTCAGAATGATCACAATGTTCTACAAGGTCTTCTCAATCAATAGCCATCCATTAAAAGGTAATTGCTCACCTGGTTTTAGTCATCATAGGTTCATTTTGCCAGCTCATAAACTTCATAGGAATGAGATCATACTTACATAGCTTTGGTCTTGCTCATTCATTCGTCATCGTGAGTTGACTGATGTTGTTGCATCATGTGAATATTCATCGACTCATTTGGAGCCACTCTACTGCATCAGATCCATGCAACTGCTGAGGATATCCAACCTTTTTTTTTTCTCCATTTATTTTCTCCTCCTATCTTAGCCACAGCAAGCTCTCTGTAGAACCTTCTAGAAGTTACATGTCACTTGGTGCTCTATGATGAAGGTAAATGAAGAAGATATATTTGAGTTTTTGCTGTCATGCCCTGTCTTTTGAGGTCCTTGAGCATCTTCTAAGTACCTACAACAAAATCATAATTAAAAATAACCATTTCCTTCCTGTGGTAGTTGGAATGTTAAATGTCCCCCATGGCTTCAGGGTTTTCAATACCTAATCCTTAGTTGGAAGTGCTATTTGGGAAGGTTGAGGAACCTTTGGGAGGTGGAACCTTTGGGAGGTGTAACCTTGCTGGAGGAAATGTGCCACTGAGGGGTGGGCCTTGGTGTGTTATAGCCCAGCCCCATTTGTCATGCTCAACTCACTCTCCCTACTTCCTCCATGCTGTGTTCCTGCCAAGATTTCTTCACCATGAGGAAACAATAAGCTGGATGTAAGTCCTTTCCTTCCTTCCATAAGGTGCTTTCTGGTTGGGTGTTTTGTTCCATCATTGAGAAGGTAGCTTATAGACTTGCTAATATTTATCACTTTTAAGGTTTAACTTTATATACACTCAATTAATAAAGCAGAAATGTATCAGATCTTAGAAATTAAGGAGCAAATAAATCGGACCCAAGGCACATTGTACTTCTGGAACTAACCTGCCATGAAACTATCAGATGATGATAAAAGTTATGGAGAAAATGGAAACAGAACACTTCAATTTAAAAAGCCAGAAAAGAAATCTGTCTCTGAGGTGAGCACAGGAGAAATAGCCAGCCATGAGTGGGTCAGGGAAGCCTTCAGGAATAAACAGATTCTAAGCAGGAAGGACAATGGAATCAAAGCTCTGAAGACAAGAATGAATTGGACCTTAAAGAAAATAAGGAAGGCTCACGAGGTGATACAGAAGCATAGGAATAGGGGAAACAGGGATTGTGGTGAAGAGCTTAGACATTGTTCTAAGTGAGGTGGAGGCAGTTCGAGGGCTTGAAGCAGAAAAGGGGCTTGGGAAGTTGAATGGGTGATGGCTTGGAAGGCGTTGGGAGCAAAAGCAGGACAGCCATAAAGAGACCACATTCTTCAGTGAGATGGGTGGAGTAAGTTGTCTTGGACTAAGTTGGTAGCAAAAGAGGCAAAGAAATGAACAGTATCCAGAATGTGTCCAAAGGAGCAATGTAAGGTACTACGGACAACAGGTGTCCCTGTGCTGAAGAGCTTTCTTCTGCCTTGTTCTGTCTTACTCAGGACTCCCTATGTCTGTCAGGTTGATGAGGAAAGAGAAAAAGAGTGTTTGTTCGTGGGAGAAAAAAATGGTGATTCCCAGTAACAATGTCTGTTGTTACATAACCTACACAGAGTAGACACACACACACACACACACACACGTTTTCATGTGATTCTCACAATAATTTTATAAGGGAAAAAGAAGGAAGCAGACATAATGTGTTTCATTTCACAAATGAAGTGAACCTCTGGATTTAAAAAGCATCATGAACTAACTCAAGAATAAACACTGCCAGGCATGGTGGTGCACGCCTTTAATCCCAGCACTCGGGAGGCAGAGGTAGGAGGATTGCCGTGAGTTTGAGGCCACCCTGAGACTACATAGTGAATTCCAGGAGAGCCTGAGCTAGAGTGAAACCCTACCTTGAACCCCCCCAAATAAAAATAAATAAACATTTACTTAGTTTAGAGTTCAAGATTTCACATCCTTTTTGAGATCTTGTTCTCTGTAGTGTTTCTGGTGACATTTGCCATATGAATACTCTTCTCTTTCCTAGACACCATGGTAATTCCTGACATGTACCATTTCTTTTAATCTTGCAATGTATGTACCATTACTAATAACCTTATCTTAGATACCTATGAATTTAAGGCTCAGAGAGCTTAAATCAGTTTTCAAAGCTCTCACAAATGTTCAATGCTGGAACTAAAATTCTAGCCAAGACAAATTCCCTCCAAAGCCAATTGCCCAGTCTCGACACTACCTATTATCGACAGAATAAGGATCTGTTGAAAAGCCCATTTTCTGCCTCCACTGTAAAAATATAAAGAAATTTCACATACTAATATCCTCTCAGATCTTTAACCTTGTAGTGGTAAATAAGTATTCAAAGATTTTAAACATTTTGCCTCTTCTCCAAGACATAATTTGAATAATGTATTTGTCAGACTTCCTCTCTAACCTCTAGAAAAATGTCCATGATGTGAGACATGATGATCTATCCATTTACCATTTTAACCCAGATAGCATCTATTTAAAAAGAAGTGCCAGGACCAGGACACCAGGGCTCTTGGCAGGGTTGGCTTTAACGTTTGTTAGAAAATAGAAAACATCCATGACAAAGCCAGCAATGTGTGATCATAACCATTCTCCAAGTTAGAAGTTAAAGGCGGACACACACCCACTCATCCAGATAAAAACAAGTGTTTGTGAGAGCCCCTTCAAGGGATCGTCTCCTGGTTAAAACATTTTTGGTTTCTACATCTACTTTTTAAATGTGTCCTGTTAAATTATATACCACTTGGAGGTAGGAGAGAGTCAGGGACTTTGGAATCCAATGGCCTCAAGTGATAGACCACGACACTCAGTTCCACAAAATTTACTCTGTTTCTAAGGTCCTCCAGTGGGCTAATGACAAAACCGAGATTACGGCCCTGGCCTGAGACTGTTACCTCTGTAGGTGCATGCGCAGTCTGCCTCTCCAGTGCAGAAGGGCATTTGAGCCTCCGTCAGTGGTCATCTATTTAACACACGGATGGCCATACGGTCATCCACACATGCAGGTTTCCATACACTTTCAAGCTGAGCAAATTCTCCAGATCAAAACCCAGTGCTGCTGCTTGGAGCCCCTCAGGGAAGATGTATCATGGGTCATGGTGTTCCCAGAGAGTTCTACTCATTTCTCACAAGTTATCACATTGTATTCTTTTTTTTTTTTTTTTTGGTTTTTCGAGGTAGGGTCTCACTCTAGCTCAGGCTGACCTGGAATTAACTATGTAGCCTCAGGGTGGCCTCAAACTCACGGTGATCCTCCTACCTCTGCCTCCCAAGTGCTGGGATTAAAGACGTGTGCCTCCACGCCCGGCTTCACATTGTATTCTAATATTTCTATTTAGATTGCCTTCTAGGCAGGCAAAGATTGCTTGAATCCATCTTGCATAGCCCAACGTCTTATATGAAATACTGGGTTCATCAGTTTCCAGTTACTATGACAAAACACCTGAGATAAACAATTTTAGCGAAAAAGATTTATTTTGACTCAAGATTTCAGAGGTGTCAGTATAGGATTATTTGGTCATATTGCTTTTGGGTCTCTGGAGAGGCAAAACATCAAGGAAGGAGCGTGTGGCAGAAGAGAGCTGCTCACCCCATGGCAGCCAGGAAGCAAGTGGGAAGTCACTGGGTTCCACTCCTTCCCAGCCACATTTCCAGACCTTACTTCCTCCTGCTAGGCCCTTCCTAAAGGGCGAGACACCTGCAAATACCGACACAGGCTAGCTACAAGTCTTGAGCATGTGGTCTTTGCAGGACATTCCAGATTCAAACCATAGAAAACACATGCTCTATAAATGTATTGATGAACACATGTGTTACTGAACCAGTCCATTATTAGGGATAAATTTGTTCTACCTAAGAGATAGGATAATGGATGTATTGGTGTCCTACAAGAAAACCTTATCTTCACCAAAATAACTCATAAATAAATCAAATTTTTTGGTTGTAGAGATAATTGTGGAAAAGCAAGGGTATTATGCCAGTCTAGATCCAATTAGGAGACACAACACACAGTAATTAAGCAGGAATTTATTTTTATTTATTTATTTGAGAGTGACAGAGAGAGAGAAAGAGGCAGAGAGAGACAGAGAGAGAGCATGGGCGTGCCAGGGCCTCCAGCCACTGCAAAGGAACTCCAGATGCCTGAGCCCTCTTGTGCATCTGGCTAATGTGGGTCCTGGGGAATTGAGCCTCGAACCGGGGTCCTTAGGCTTCACAGGCAAGCGTTTAACTTCTAAGCCATCTCTCCAGCCTCAGAAATTTAATATTAAAGCACTATCAATCTGTGATCAAAGAATAACTCTAAAGGCATAAGGAAAACTATTAAGGATGCTTTAGACCAAGGGGAAGCATCTGAGGAAGGGAAACCTTGGACAGGGCCCTCAGTCTCAAGCTAAGTCTCAGACTTCATCTAAAGTGGAGATGCTCACTACTGGAGGATGAGCGTCACCTCATTGTCAGGGCCAGTACTGGTCTAGAGCTGCTGGGCAGTCAATAGCTGCTTAGGTCACAAGTGAGCCATGGCTGGTATGAGGGCGCATAGAAAGCCTGGGCATTAGTGCGAGTCCTACCACAAGGGTGTCCAGGCTAAAACAATGCCATCACATCCTAGCTACTCCCTGACTGCAGTTATTGGGGGGACTAAAACACCTAAGCTAAGACTTACCTGCTAGGGCTCCTTTCAGTTGCAAACTCCCTGACTCCCCGGGGAGGGCCACATCTACATTGATGACACTTTCAAGACTTCCCATGACCCTAAACATGGCTCAGATGTTTAAATAAGTCAACTCCAGGATATCCAGGCGAAACCACTGCAGTTCCATGTTTCCCAGACCTACATCTGACACTAATGTCATTATTTTTTTAATGGTCTTTTGCCTTTAAAAACGCTGTACCCCTGAGCTTCTTCATTGATAGCATTTTCTGTCGTGAGCCACTTAATAAAAAGGATTCTTAATTGGCTTGAAAAAGCATGTTGGTTTATAATTCTGTAGAGTGGGCTGTCACAAAACCTCTGAGGCAAAAGCCGGTAGGGGCGAATGAGACATGCAGAAGGACTTGGAGTACCACTGTGGATGTAAGACCAAGAGTACGTAACAAGCTTGCCAGGAGGACCAGAGTCTAGCCCAGCCTGGGTGACAAAGTAGCTAAGGAGCAGGACACCACAAAACGTGCCCCTGTCGTGGAAAACTTTTTCCCCGGGGTGACGTAAACACACATCTTCTCCCCTGGATAGGGCACAGATGGCAGACCAAGGGACAGTTACACCAGAACCAGTTTTGTTGAACCAGCGAGCTTACTGGGGTTACTTACAGAGCATGTGTGAGTGAGGGGTTGCTTACAGGAGCATGGTGACTCAAGGACAGCTGCGTCACCACAAAGTCCCTCGCCATCCTGTATGGTGACTTCATGGAAGCTGCATCATGGAGCCCCACTTCTCGTTAACCTCTTACTTCCCACATAACCTAGCTTTTCCCCAAAATCACTCGCAGCTAGGGAGGGCAGGTGAGAGCAATGGATGTAACTTTATGATTTTCCCTTCCTCCATCAAGTTGGGAGTTGTCAATAGCTCTATTACCTTTCTATAAACATTGTACTGCAGTATTATTCTGCTCCAAAGTTGTCATAGCTACTGGGCCAAAGAATTCTTTTTTTAAAAATTTTTTGTTTACTTTTATTTATTTATTTGACAGCGACAGACAGAGAAAGAGGCAGATAGAGACAGAGAGAGAATGGGCGTGCCAGGGCCTCCAGCCACTGCAAATGAACTCCAGACGCGTGCGCCCCCTTGTGCGTCTGGCTAACGTGGGTCCTGGGGAATAGAGCCTCGAACCAGGGTCCTTAGGCTTTACAGGCAAGGGCTTAACCGCTAAGCCATCTCTCCAGCCCCAAAGCATTCTTTACCTCAAGATGGCTTTGTGTTATGCCCAGAGGAAAACACCACACAGCAGCCTCCATGTACAGGCTCCTGGGAGGGAGGAGAAAGGAAAACTAACACAGCAAGAAGAACAAAGGAAAAAAGCCCTTTCTTCCTGCAGTGTCCCTCCAGCCCCCTTCATTTAGCCTCATGGCTCACCAAGGAGAGGTGCTGAATAGTCCAGTCCTCTGAATCTGTCTAGGAAGTGAAGTCAGTGATGATATCTACCTCACAGGTGGCACAAATGCTGAGTAAGATGATACGGGTATTTAAAATGTGACAACATATGCTGACCACAGGGCAGTGCCTAGGACATCATAAGAGTTGGATGAGTATATGCTGTGATTCTGTTCACTACTAGAAATGTAGTTCAACTCCCAGTTCTGCTATTAACTACCTCTATTGAGGGGAGCAGTCACTCACACACTCTGAACTTGGTTTCTGCTATTATAAGTGACCCTCACTTTTCCCACTGCTAACATCTACAATCCCATCTCATATGTCCAGTATCTGTGACAGACACTGGCTCTTCACCAGGTTAGCTCTCACTGGGGTGAAACATGAGCCTAACCTTTAAAATTGGACAGAAAGACTGTAAGAGCCATACGTTGAGACAACATGCCCAGAGGCATTCCCTTCCTCCCCAAATAACTGACTGCCACTCCCACAACAAATAAACCACAGCCTCATGGGGAATACCCTGCTGAGTAACCCCACTGAGGAGCATCTCCAACAAAAGGGGGTCAGGGATGAGGGAAAAAGAGGCTACCAACACATGATATATCCATCAAAATATGTTGTAAATAATAATAATAATAATAATAAACATTTAAAAAGATAATGCAGAGAAAAAGATTGCTAGTAGTAATTTAAGAACAAACTTGTTAGAAGCAGCATTTCCAATAAGAGATTCAATGCTAAAAAAAAACCTAAAGCAAGAAAACAAGAGAAAAAGGTGAGTTAACTGCACTAAGAAATGTTGAAGTGGTTAGATGATAAAAATATCATTGAATGTTATGATTTTTCAAAGTATATATTGTGATAGTTACACTTGATTATTTCTGATACGAAATCCTCAATGAGAAGCAGCCCATGGAAGGAAAAGGGTTTATTTTGGCTGCAGAGATCAGAGCCTGCTATGGCAGGGAAAGCATGGCAGGGCGGGAGGCTGGCTCACCCCCCACCCCACCGTTGGCAGGGAGGAGGCAGAGTGCCAAGCAGTAAATGCTGCTGCTCAGCTAGCTTCCTCCTGGTTTGCAGACCAGGATTCACCCATGGGTGGTGCCACTCATGGTTAGGGTGGGTCTTCCCACATCAACTAGGCTAATTTAAATCTTTCACAGACATGACAAGAGTTGTTTCCATGGTGATTCTAAAACTTGTCATGGTGACAACTAGGATTAGCTATCACAGATACTTAAATTTTTTTCTCGCAGGTATTTCTGTTGATTTTTTTTTTTCCACATTAGGCCTTGGTTGGACAACAAGTACACAAATAATGTCGATCTTACCTATCATCGGGGATGCAAATCACAACCACAATTACTGAGCAACTCACAAGTTAGGATGGCTATCATAAAAGGTCCCAAAATAACAAAGATGCAGAGAAGAAGATGCTCTTGTATGCTGTTGGCGGGGATGGAAATTAGTGTAACATTGTGGAAAGCAACATGGATTCCTCCAAAATCTAACAGTGCTTCCACCATGTGATCCACTTCTTGACATGTGATCAAAGGTGGTGCCTTTCGTATGCTGTGCCACAGTGTTTGTCATAGGCCTGTGTACAAGTCAAAATGTGGATTCGCGTGGCAGATAAATGGATAAAGAAAATGCAGTAAACATACATAATGAGGGCTGGCCGTTGGCTCCGTGGATAAAGTGCTTAACAAGCTACTCTGAGTACCTGAGTTCAGATCCCAAGATTCCACATAGAAGCCAGAAGCTGTAGAGGGTTTCTGAAGTCCCAGGCGTGCCTCCAGCAAGAGAGGATATGGAGACGGGAGAATTCTCCAGAAGTTCACAAACACGGCACTGAACAAGAGACCTTATCTCAAAGCAAGGTGGAAGGCGAGAACCAACCCAAAAGTTGTCTGACATCCACACATGTGCTCTGGTACACGTGGGCCCACACTTACACACTTGCACATTTGCACACACCAAATAAATAGTTTTATAAATATATATATGATGAAATACTACTCAGCCATAAAGAATAATGGAATCCTGTCATTTAGACAACATGGATGAAAGGGAGATTATATGAAATCAGCTAGCCACCAAGGACAAGTACCACATAGTCTCACTCATTTGTGGAAATTAATGAGTCAATTGTATACAAAAATAGAATGATAGTAGTCACTAGCAGCCAGAAAAGTTTGGGATAGGGAAATAGCTAGAAGCCACAGTTAGAGCAGGGGAGATTGCTGCTGGTTTTCCTTAGCATAATAGAGGAACTCCTGGTCAAAACAATCTGTGATATAGTCTTTCTTTAATATTTTTATTTATTTATTTGCATGTATGTGTGTATGGGCCTTATACACTGCAAATGAACACCAGATACTATGGGTAATGGGGAATTGGACCCAGACAGGCATGCTTTGCAAGCACACTTAACCACTCAGCCATTTCCTCAGCCCAATCTGTGATATATTACAAACTGACTACAAAAATTTGACGTTCCCATGCATTAAAATGATTAATGTTTGGAGAGATGAAAATGCTTGCTATTTTATTTACTACTCATTATATACATATGTTGAATTTGTTTAATGTATCTCATAAGTATGAAAATATATTTCAATAACAGGAAAAATGGGGAAATAGTCCTTGGTTGGAAGTGGAGAACTAAAAGCCAGGATATTTGTGCCTATGTAGATGATCTCTTATGAAAGCTGGTAAGAGGGACATGAAGTTGCTACTTCAAAAGACATCATTGTCCATCACTATCCCCCAAATACACCCTCACGTTCGCCTTCCCCTATTCAGGGGAATACCACATTTTGCTATAGCTTGTCATTTGTGTCTTAGTATAATTTCTCTCAGCAGATGCCTTCTAGTACCCCAAGTCTCAAGAGCACTCCTGGAGTCAGGGGGTGTTGAGAACAGCTCTGATTTCCTGGAAGAGCAGTGGAGATGGAAGTCTAGACGGGCCTGAATAAGGAACATTGCCAACCTGTAGTTTCTCCTGGCGTTCCCTCAGTAGGAGCATTTCCTACATGAAGAGAACATGTGCCTGACATCTCATTCATTTCATTCTTTGGGCTAGAAATAAAATCCAAAAGTTGCTGAATTATCATATTCACATAGGGAGCTTATGAAAAACAGGTTCCGGGAGTCCTGTGGAATCTAAGGCTCAAAGGAGAGACCTGGGAATTCCCAAGTGCTCAGGTGGATCATACAATCGTGGTTAAACTGGCAAAGTGGTGAATGAATAAAGCGTCATCACAATGCTCATTGGGTGGCCTTACACAAGCAGAGGTCTGGGCTGCAGAACTCCTGCACAGAACATGTCGGGCCTCTGAGGCAGCCAGGGGCTGGCGTTGGTCAGCTCTCACTCAGATCAGATTACCACACCAAAGCACCATTGACCACAAGTAGTTTGCAAAGCGTGCATTTATCTCTCAAGTTTCAGGTACTGGTAAGGTGAGTTTCCTGCGAGGCTTCTTCTGTTGGATTTGTAGGCAGTCCTCATCCTGCAGTCTGCTCACAGGACCTTTTCATTATTCTCTGTGGGCCAGGGAGCTTGAGTTCTTTCTACTGTGCCTCCTTACTGGACACCACCTGATGAGGGCCCCAACTCATGACATCATCTAGCTCTACTTACCTTGTAAAGGCTTTACCTCTTAATACTATTCGGTTAGGAGTTAGAACTTCAGAGTATGAATTAAAAGGGACACATATTCTGACTATAATAGTTTATATTTTGAAAACCCTTGGTGATATAACTATTAATATTAAACTTCTCTCAAAACCCCTAGGCTTCTTGGGGAAGGATAGAACATCTTGGTTCATACCAGGCATTAAGCCATTAGGAAGCCATAGTGTAACTAGAGAAGAGTCAGGCCCAGAACATAAGGGCAGAGGGAAAGTCATTTTCCAGAGGTAATGTGGGTCCCCACCTAGGAAGGAGATGAATGTGAAGTGAGTGGTTGTGATGGCTCATCTCTGGTTGTCAACTAGACAGGATCTAGAGTCACTGTGTACAGAAATCTCTGGGCAAGTTTGTGAGGGATTCTCAGGATTTGGTTAATTAATGTGGTATAACCTGCCCTCAGTGTGGATGGTACTCTCCCATGGGCTGGGCTCCTGGACTGTACAAAAAGAAGGAAGCTGGCTGAGCGGCAGCGTTCATCTCTCTCTCTGCTTCCTCACTGTGCTGAATGTGACCAGCTGTGTCAAGCTCCTGCCTCCATGCTTTCCTGCCATGACGGGTGTAACCTTGAGCTATAAACCAAAGTAATTCTTTCCTTTATTAAGTTGTTTCTTGTTAGGTGTTTAGTTACAGCAACATAAAAGTAAATAATATAGGAGTAAACTGTTGCATAAATTTGGAGCAGTGGCGCACAGTTGGGAGATTGAGACAGGAGGGTTATGAATTTGAGGCTAACCTGGGCTAAATAGTGAGAGTCTGTCTCAAAAAAAGGAAAAGAGGGCTGGCAAGATGGCTCAGTGGTTAAGTGCACTTCCTGTGAAAACATGAAGGCCTGAAACTTCCAGAGTTCAAATACTCAGATTCCGGGGCTGGAGAGATGGCTTAGCGGTTAAGCGCTTGCCTGTGAAGCCTAAGGACCCCGGTTCGAGGCTTGATTCTCCAGGACCCACGTTAGCCAGATGCACAAGGGGGCGCACGCGTCTGGAGTTCGTTTGCAGTGGCTGGAAGCCCTGGCGCGCCCATTCTCTCTCTTTCTCTCTATCTGCCTCTTCCTCTCTCTGTCACTCTCAAATAAATAAATAAAAAAGCTTAACAAAAAAAAATTAAAAAAAAAAAATACTCAGATTCCATGTAAACAGCTGAGTGCAACCACGTGTGCCTGTAACCCCAGTCCTCAAAAGGGGGCAGAGACTAGAGAATTGGCCAGGCTCACAAAAGGCATCAAGCTCTGATGTCAGTAGGAAACTACAGCTTAAATAAAGAATAGGCAGAGAAGCCATGGAGCAGAATACCCGATGCTCTGCTCTGGCCACCACAGGTGAGCACATCGGGTGCCACAAGGGCACATACATATACATATACATATACATATACATATACATATGCCATGCCCCCGTCACACACTACATTATAAACACATCAGCCAAGAAAGCAAAGGAAGAGAAGGGAAGGGAAGGGAAATGTTGACATAAAAGGAAAGGGGAGTTAAGTTTCAGCATGTCTATAAGTCATCTAGAAGCCTGTCACATATCAGGTTCTGGTTCAGCAGATCTGGGTATAGCTGAGGGTCTGCATATCTATTTCCTTGACCTGCCACTGCAATTGAACACCAGACAAGTGTGCCACCTTGTGCCTCTGGCTTACGTGGGTCCTGAGGAGTTGAATCTGGGTACTTAGGCTTCGCAGGCAAACACCTTTACTGCTAAGCCATCTCTCCAGCCCCTTGACATCAGATTTGATATTAAACATAAGGAAAAATTTCAAACATTCAAACTTTACCAAAAAAGGAGCCTTGATTGATTCAAAGCTTTACTTTATGTGCCTACAATTTCCCAGTAGTCCTATTTCTCAATCAGAATTTGAATAATCTACAGAACACATATTCCCTCAAACTCTGATTTAATGACTCACTAGGTTTCGAGAGAGAAGTAACAGCTGCAGCTTGTCCCGCTGTGCTGTTCAGTAATGACAGTGTTCTTCCACATTAGCAATTGTGACATTAATAAAAAGAAGCCCATAGGATTAAGCAGAGACAGCTGACTTTAGTCAAATGTAGGTCAGGTTTTGTTTGCTCAGAAGCTGGTAATAAATCCCCAAGGTAAGTGCTCTCGTGTGACACACGTAGATGTCAAGAGTAGAATTTCAGCGTCACTAAATGACTCACATTTTTGAGTTTCTGTAAGCGAATGATTGTGAAGCATTTAATTCTACTGCCAGGCCTGGAAACTCCTTAAAATTAACATGACTGACATTACAGCGTGCTTTCCCTTGAGGCAGCACTGCAGAACTCCTTGGAGGGCTCAATGTTCACCTTTTTGATCCTGAAGTTCTTACTAGAAGAGACTTGGGGATCACCTCTAATCTACAGCATAATCAGAGAAAACAGTCTCGGTGCCAAAGATGCCATCTGTGATCCAGAAGCTCTCATTGTCCCAGACTAAGTCAGTCCCAAGTCTTACGATGAGCTTTCTACAGCTAGGAAGTCCATAACTACACAGTTCTGAAACACACTGAATGAAAACCAGTTTAGCAGATTCTTTTTTTTTTTTTGGTTTTTGGTTTTTCGAGGTAGGGTCTCACTCTGGCCCAGGCTGACCTGGAATTCACTATGTAGTCTCAGGGTGGCCTTCAGATTCTTAAACTAGTGAACCTACCCACTGTATAATCCTGTTATTGCTCTTCAGGTGTTTTTCTGAGGTGAAACCACGTGTCCACAAAATACATGCACACAAATGTTCTTAGCACCATTCAATGGAAAATGGTCCCAAACTGGAAACAGTCTAAATTACCACAAGAATGGGAAAAACAAATGGTGAAATACTTACACACTGAAACCTGTTTAGCAATATAAAGGAAGGAACCACAGATTCATATAAGAATCAAAACCTGAGCTAGAGAGATGGCTCAGTGGTTAAGGGCACTTGCTTGCAAAGCCTGTTTGTCCTGGTTTGATTCCCCAGTACCCACATAAAAGCAGATACACAAAGTGGTGCACGTGTCTGGAATTTGTTTATAGTGGCAGGAAGCCCTAGTGTGCCTATTCTTTTCTCTCTCTCATAAATACTTTTTTCTTTTATTTGCAAATAAATATTTTTTCTTTTTTTAATTTTCATTTATTTATTTTATTTATGTATCAGCAAGAAACTCTGTCTCCAGGAAATAAGGCAGAAAAGTCATAGAGGAAGACACTCAATAGCTTCTTCTGGCCTCTGCACACATGCACATGGGGCATACACATCTGCACACACACACACACATGCACCCCATACAAACATACACACACACACACACACACATGCACACACACACACACCAACAAATGAATAAATAAATAATAAATAAATAAAATAGAAGCCAGATGTGGTAAATCTATATCTTTAATCTCAGCACTCAGAAGTCTGAGGAAAGAGGATCCCAAATTCAAGGCCAATCTGGGCTACATAGCAAGATGCTGTCTGCAGGCATACATACATTGAAAATAGTCTTTCTTGCATGATTGGTATTATTGGGAAACTAGATAACATATAAAAAGGCTTAGTCTGACACACATTTAAAGTGCTCAACAATATTTACCTGAAAATCTGCTAGCTAAAATAGAACAAATTCTCTAAGTGGGTGAATTATACTCTAAGAATGGAATTTTTGAAGAGCGTTAAGATATACCAGAAGGCTGGAGGTGGATAACTTTTGCTATTTTCAAAATAGGGCATAATTTAGGTCTGAGAAACCACAGAATTATGTGATTTATGTTAATTTGAGGCAGGGAGAGTCTGGCTAAAAGGGAAAACAAAAAAAAAAATATTTAAAAACAAAGAAAGAAAACCAATCCAGGTAAGCAACAGAAATGAATATGCATGTCCACACTGAAATTAGTTAGTGAATATTCATCCAGCTTTTTCATAATAACCCCCAAGCTGGAAACAAATGTCCACCAACAGGGAAGTGGGTAAACAGTGTGTGTCTATCCCTACAACAGAAGACCATATGGCAATAAAGAAAGAGCACATGACTGACAGAAACAATATGGGTGGGTGAAGGAATTCCAACACAAAACAGTACATGCCACACAATTCTATCCATGTGAATGCTGCTCACAGGCCATGGAAGAAAGGAGCTCAATGGCATCTGAAGAGTGGGGTCTGGGACAGGCAGGACTGCCCGGGGATGGAGGAAGCCTCTCAGGTTGGGAGATGGCTTCAAGGGTGCACGCATAAGTCACTATTGAACCTTACGTTTTCAATTCATCAAGTTGTATACTGCAAGTGGGTGTGATTTGATTCTCATTTTGAGTCAGTAAGATCCTTAAAAGCAAAGTCGAGATGTTGGGACACAGTGCTCTTTCAGGGAGAAAATGTCACATTTGTCAGACCGTCTTTCCTTCTTTTTTTTTCAAACTTAAAAAATTATTTTTATTTATTTATTTGAGGGAGAGAAAAAGAGAGCAAGAGAGAGAATGGGCATGGGCATGTAGGGCCTCTAGCCACTGCAAACGAACTCCAGACTCATGCACCACTTTGTGCATCTGGCTTACCTGGGTACTGGGGAATCGAACTTGGTTCTGGAGCTCAGCAGGAATTGGTGGGGGTCATGGTTGACATACTAGGTGACCCAGTGGTGTGTCTGTCCTGGGTGGAGGGATGATGGGAGTAGAAGGAAGATCCCCATGGCAGATCACAGGGCCCCATGCCCACCCTGGTGAGTCTTTTGTCAATCATCTGTGGAAACACCCAAAGTGTCAGCCACAAACTTTGTGTTGACTGAATACAAGTATGTTTTAGTTGCAAGGTGAGGCTATAAGCACCTTGGCAGGCTGGAGCAGTAGCTGAGATGTAACAAGGTTAAACTTTAGAAGGATAACCATTAAAGGCCTAAACTGAGCCTACCCTCAGGATTAGAGAAAAGTGGGGGCAGGGGGCTCAGAGTCAGAGTCCACCAACAATAAAACAACTCTCAAGAAGTGAACGAAACACGGATTGCATTATAGAAAATGGAAAGTTCAATAAAAAGACGGTGATGATATCATTCTATTGTCCATAATAAGAAAACCCAAAATTCAAGTTAGGAGCTAGAAAAGTTGCTTAGTGGTGGTGGTGGGGAGGGGGAGAGATTAGAATTACACCAGGAGATGAAACTAGCATTGTGTTTTCAGTCTGTACATTTCCTGAGGATAATGCCCGCAGCTCAGTCATCACTGCCACCTGCTTCATCTGCCAAGACCATAATAATTTCTCTCAGAGAAGATGGTGTTGAATACTGATAAGATTTAGATTGGTGTCATATTAAGGGGTGGGAAAGCAGCAACGCTTTCTTAGCGTAGAGGATAGAAGTCTGAAGGAGCAGGAAGGAGGGATGCAGCAAGCAAGATGGCACAGGTGTGGTCACAGATCTGCGGGTGGCCCCAGAATCTTTGTGGATCCCTTCCATCAAGCAGTAGGGCTGGACTCCCCAATTTTGGAATTGAGGCTGAAGCCATGACCTCTCTGACCAGAAAGGGAAGGAAAAATTGCACCTTGCCAGTTCTAGGGCCACTCTTCAAGAAAAGTGGCCGCTCCCTCTTTCTCTCTGCTATAACTCAGCCATCATGATTTAAGGAAAGCCAAGCAGTTACCTGGATAGGCCCAAGGGAGTGGAACAGAGGCGCCCAGCCAGAAACCATGATAGTCCTACCTGCTGATAGGTAGCACCAACTTAACCCACGCGTGGGAGCAACTTGTAAGTGGCCCCTTACTCAAGCAAAAATTCACCTCCACTCTGAAATTATTAGCAGAAAAGCTGTTGGTATGATGCAAAGCCACTAAGTGTTAGGGTAACTTGTGATGCAGGAGGAGGTAGTTGGAAAGGAGATCGCTTCCTGATAGAGGAACAGCTATCATATGCATGGACCCTGGGTAAGACTCAGAACCAATGTGCAGAGTTAGAAGCAACATTCACACCCTGGTAAGTCTCCATGAGGAGAAGTGCAGAACCATAATATATGGCAAGTAGAAGACATCCAGAAAGTAGCTGTGGAACTCATTTGGCTTTAGAAATAGCTTCAAAGACATAAGCCAATAATGGAGATTGGAATGTTCAGAGAGCACATGGTTAGTTGAGGGTCAAGCAGACACCGTCAGGCTTCATCGGCTGCCAGATGTGGCATCATGGTGCTGGGGAGAGAGCCATTCTGGTTGAAGACATAGCCATCCAATTGTGTGAGACAGAGAGGCAGGAAGAAGACAGAGACTTTCCAGATTCCAATTAGGTGACATTTGGAATAGGAAAGTAATCCCAGAGAGATCCTAGTGTGACCCTTCCCCAAACCAGAAAGAATGACTGGTACAAGGGCTATGCATGCAGAGTGAGGGAGTGAAGGACATAGCTCCTAATGGGGGCACACCATTAGTTCATCAGGCACCAGACAGTCTTGATCCCACTTCCTGGTGAGCATGCCAGTCCTAATAGTCCATACAGCTAGTTTAGGAATGGCTTGAAAAGCAGCCAGTTGAGGCATTGTGTAGGGAAGTGGGATAGGAAAAGGGGGGTAATGCTTTTCAGTCTCCTTGGCTGAATGGGTCTAGGATTGGAGGTTTTTGAGGAAACCAAGGGGTATAACTGTTTCACTCAGAGGGAGAGAATCCCATAATTGCAGAAGCCTGAATCATTCCCTAGTGGGAATCTACAGAGAAGGTGCATTCATCTGATAAGAATGACCTCAAGTAAGGTTCAAATCCCCTTCCCACCCCGTACGTGAGGGCCAGCTGCTGGCACAGAGGACATAGATGCTCAACAGAAAAAAACAAAACAAACAAAAAAAAGCAAAATAAATGGATACACACGTAGACAGGCAGATGGGTCAATGCATGGGGTGCATGGATGGATGGATGGATGAATGGATGATACATCCTGACATCTTCAAGTACATATACTTGGTATATTCAGTGCAGCTTTGCTCTGACTGTCAGAAACCCAAGGTTCAGCGCAGCAAGAAGACTAACACAATAGTGCACAGACCAATCAGGGCCACATGTCTGGTGCCCTCCTCTAGTAACTGACTTTGCTTCCACATTGAGCTTCACATGCCAATCGCCCACTTGTTAGGGCTGCTCCTGTACCACACTCCCAGCATTTCAATAGGCCCTGGGCACAGGGCACAGTGTCTTCTCAGGAACAGGACTCTTCATGGCCACAGGCTTATTTCAGTCAACTTTCTAGCTACTCGTACTCAGCAGCTTGTTCTCTGAGGTAAGGTGTGAAGCTTCACTTTTGTTGCAGTCAGGTTCACATTGCTGGCAGAAATCATCTGACCAAGAGCATGTTCTGGGGGGGGGGGAAGGGTTTATTTTGACTTATAGACTCGAGAGGAAGCTCCATGGTGGCAGGGAAAAACGACGGCATGAGCAGAGGGTGGACATCACCCCCGGCCAACATAAGGTGGACAATAGGAACAGGAAAGTGTGCCAAACACTGGCAATGGAGAAACTGGCTATAACACTCATAAAAGCCCATCCCCAACAATACACTGCCTCCAGGAGGTATTAATTTCCAAATCTCTATCAGCTGGGAGCCTAGCATTCAGAACACCTACATTTATGGGGGACACCTGAATCAAACCATGATGACATTATACAGATTGGTTTGCAGATTTTAGTAAAAAATAAAAATAAAAAGTTGACGTCATAACCTAGTACAGGATTTTGCCTGCCTGTCTGCCTTTACTAATTGGTGAGTGTATGTATCCGTCATGTGGCTGCCATCTTTTACATACCTCAGAACCCAGCTTCTTCAGCCTTCCCACATGGCCTGAAGACCAGGGGCTCTCCAGGAATCTTCTAGGCCTTCAGTGCGAGATTGGGGCTACTGAGCCACCCAGCCTCAAGGGCAAACCCTGACTAATACACCATTTCAGCCCCCAAAGATTCATGGCTATCTCACAATGCAAAATGAATTTAGTCCAACTTCAAGAGTCTCTCAAGTATTAACAGATCTAACATTATGTAAAAGTTCCAAGTTGAGGCTTCCGGTGAAGATGGCAGAATAGGAGCCTCTCCAAAGAAACCCAAGGGGACAAAGAGGCAAGGTAACTCACCAGACACCCTTCTACCAAAAAGTTAAGGAGCGTAAGGAATGAGAGGTGAGACCCTACAGAGAAGCAGGAGGGAGCTAGAGCTTCTGGCAATAACATGACCAGCGAGGATCAGGTGGGGAAGAGCTTCTACTCTCTGGGCCCTGCCTGAGCCGGCTAGAGCAGAGCTACTGGGAAGGGCCTCTCCCTCCCACACCAGCCTTGCAAAATCCAAAACCCTGAAGGCGAAGACAACAGGGACCAGCTGAGCAGCTCCAGAACAACTTCAGACTTTCCACAACCTAGTACAAGAATACATTAAAGCAATATTTATCTTGCTAGTTGCCATGCATTATTTGAGTATTTTTTTAAAGCTGCTGGTGAGAAGCCATTGATTTTAGCTATAACATGGTAGTGTAGAGGAGATGACTAGCTTGAACTCTGTCTGAAGGACCATTATCTAATAGTAGTATTTTTAAGAGTGTGGCAGTGGCCAAGTGCCTACAAACTGTGTTACTCATATTTTTAAAAAGTTCTGAAACCCCCCCCCAAAAAAACCTTACAAATAATGTTCTTTTCTAAGAATGAAAGTGAAGTTTATTGGCTGAGGAGATAGTTCAACAGTTAAAGGCACTTGCTTGCATAGCCTTACAGCCTGAGTTCGATTCCCCATTACCCACATAAAGCAATATGCACAAAGTGGCGCATATATCTGGAGTTTGTAATGGAGTTTGTAATTGCAAGAGGCCCTGGCATGCCCATTCTCTCTATATCATTCTTTCTCTCATTTTCTCTCATTCATTCATTCTCAGTCTCCTTGCAAATAAATAATTTTTAAAAGCAGAGTTCATAATGGATATGATAAGCTAAACAGAAATAAATTCAAGAAAATGTAGGATGGCAGGGATTTGAATTACTCAAGTTCAATCAAGAAGCCACGCTAGGGCTGGAGGGATGGCTTAGTGGTTAAGGCATTTGCCTGCAAAGCCAAAGGACCCAGGTTCAATTCCCCAGGACCCACATTAGCCAGATGCACAAGGGGGCACACGTATCTGGAGTTTGTTTGCAGTGGCTGGAAGCCCTGGCGTACCCATTCTCTCAGTCTCTCTCTCTCTCTCCCTCTTTCTCTGTCAAATAAATAAATAAATAAATTTTTTAAAAATTAATTTGAAAAAGCCAGGGTATACAGTAGTCTGCCTAGTGTAGCCCAGGCTGGCTTCAAACTCATGACCTCCTGCCTCAAGCTCTGCAGCAGTTGCCCGCCAGCAAGCACCACCACAAGTGGCAGTTTTTTGTGGGTTGGATGTGCCATATCCTTCACAGGCTCATCTGTTTGAACACTTGGTCCCCAGCTGATGGCACTGTTTTGTAACATGTGACAGTGGAACCTTTAGAAAGTGGAGTCTCACTGGAGGAAGTGGGCCACAGGGAGTAGGCCTTGCAGTTTATGGTCCAGGCCCATTTCCTGGACTCTGTGTCTTCTTCCACGGATATGTGAGTAAGCAGCTGTCACACACCCTCTACCATAAAGCTGCCCACTGCCCGGCCTTGCCCACCGTGATGGGCTGCATCCCTTCAGACGCTGAGCCAAAATGAATCTCTTCCCTGATGTTGCTTCTAAATCAGAGGCATGAGAAAAGTAGCTAATATGCTATTCTATTGTGAAAATTTTTGAGGGCTGGCAGTCTTACATAGTTTTCTGTAAGGAAATTCTTTTTTGAAAAATTTATTTACTAGATAGAGAGAATGAAAAAGAGCATGCCAGGGCCTCTTGCCACTGTAAATAAACTCCAGACACATGTGCCACTTTGTGCATCTGGCTTAATGTGGGTACTAGGGAACTGAACCCAGGCCACCAGTCTTTGCAAGAAAATACCTTTGTTCACTGAGCCATCTCTCCAGCCCCAGGAAATCCTCTTAATAGCAAACATTGACAACACTGGAGTCTTGAAAGTGGGAAGTCAAAAGACAAGAACCAGCCAGAGGTGGAGGCATTCCTGTAATCCAAGCACTGAGGAAGCAGACAGAAAGATTATGAGTCTAAGAGGCTAGCGCGGGCTATGAGACCTGTCTCCCTCCCCCACCTCACACACACACACACACACGCACACACACACAAAACACCAGACACAGATGTTTTAGTAGGGAAGGATGAGCATAGGCCTTGAATGCAAATATTCAGGCAACTTGGCATGTGAAAGCCAACAGGGATGTGGAGTGTGGGGTGCTCTGGGTTCGGTGACACTGGCCCCCTTTCTTTTCATCCAGCACCACTAAGAAGCTCGTGATTTAAACGTTGGCTTCCCTCACATGCTTTCCCAAAGAGCTAAGAGCACACCATCTAGCTGATACGAATTTCTTTTCTGCCTACCAGCTATTTCTCATTGTAAATTAATAGATGGAGATCTTGATTAATATGCATCAGTCTCATGGGCCTAGTGACATGATCACTTCTGTGCCTAGTGAAATACCAAGGTTGTGGAAGCAATGAGGCAGGTCTGGAATTGGACTGTACTTCTGGAATGATGGTACTCCAGAGAGAGCCAGCCTGGGCAGCCAGCCAGCCCAGCTGAAAGAAATCCCTCTCTCAACTCTGTCACTTGACCTGTAACAAGTTATTCAGAGGTTGGTAAGTGACAAACAAATGAAAATGTGTGGTTTCAAAGAGAAAAGCATTGAATTAGCAACTCTGTAGCCAGCAAGAGTGGAGGTCTGTCACTGAGACCGTGTCAAATTCGGCTTCACCCACTGGAACCGGGTGCAACTCAACCTTTTCCAGGCTGAAGTCACTGGTTTTTAAACAAGACAATAAGTTGTGCCATAGAATCTGATGATGGCCATATCACATAATATGTGCAGTCTACTGCTGTGTCTGGTTTTCCATTGCTTGTTTTAAAAAATATTTTTCAAACTTATTTGAAAGAGAGAGAAAGAGCCAGATATATAGAGAGAATGGGTGCATAAGGGCCTTTAGCCATTGCAAACGAACTCCAGACACACGTGCTACCTTGTGCATTGGGCTTATGTGGGTCTTGGGGAATTGAACATGGGTCCTTTGGTTTTGCAGGAAGTGTCTCAACAGCTAAGCCATTTCTCCAGCCCCCCTTTATCTTTTAAAATCATTTATTCAAGCCACGACTTTAATCTCAGCACTCAGGAGGCAGAGGTAGGAGGATCACCGTGAGTTCAAGGCCACCCTGAGAATACAGAGTGAATGCCAGGTCATCCTGGGCTAGAGTGAGACCATACCTTGAAAAACAACAACAACGACAACAACAAAATCATTTATTCATTACATGCACCCTTCAGCACCCAGAGTCAGTGGACACAAACAAGATAAAGGCTCTACCTTCAAGGGGGCTGTAAGTCTGAAGCAGAGGATAAATAATTACAAATCAGTGTGAGGAGTACATGAAGTCATGGCATCAAGTACCCTAGCCTCAGTCAGGCATGGTGGTGCACCCCTGAAGTTCAGCTACTCAGGACCCTGTGTGGCGGGGGGGGGGGGGACTCTAAAGCCCAGGAGTTCACAGCCAACCTGGCCAACAGTGAGACCCTGTCTCAAAATTAAACAATCAAAGTAAAGTAGATCTAACTAAACTTAAGGGAGGGGAGATAATGAAGATGTCCTGGGGAGATGCTGGAGGTGGATTTGGGAAGGAACTGAAGGTCACAAAGCAGGCTGGTGGAGAATGGTCAGGGAAGGAGGGGCGTGTGCAGGAGTCTTGACTGGACAAGGAGTTGGCCTGGGCTGGTCGTGGAAACTCAAATGAGCTTAAAGAAGAAATTTTTTTGTCTCAAAATATTTGGTTTAATTTGAAGGAAAATGGTAACATGATCAGATTTGGATCTTAATGGCTCTCTGGCCAAACAGGAGCACGAACTGGAGGAGCTCAAGGGCAGCATCAGATCAGGGTCCAGAAGGATAACTGAGTACTGAAGACACTTATTGGGGTGGGAGTTGTTTATGAGCTAATGCATCCACCTGACGTGGTTATGTTGATTGGGTTGAGTTAGGCTGGCTTTGGTGTTTTATTTTCCAACATAAATGGAACTAAAGCCAATATAATTGCTTGCAATGAGACACAAAAAGAGGTTTTTTTTTTTTTTTTTTTTTTTTTTAGTTTTTTCGAGGTAGGGTCTCACTCTAGCCCAGGCTGACCTGGAATTCACTATGGAGTCTCAGGGTGGCCTCGAACTCACGGTGATCCTCCTACCTCTGCCTCCTGAGTGCTGGGATTAAAGGTGTGCGCCACCACGCCCAGCTCAAAAGAGTTTTAATGATGATCTGTTGGTTTTTTCAAAGCCACACAAAATGACAGGGAAAATTTTCAGTCAGAAAGTATTACACTTATAGCTAATTTATGAACACTTCATTTGTCTATTTTTATATAATCTTAAAGCATGTAATTTTGTGAGAGGGGCCCAGGGCTTAACAACTTTCTACTGAGTTCATTAACTAATGCATGGGAGGCTTAGTCTGCACAGGAGTCCAATTCCTACTTGTGGATTAGTAAGGCCCCGGAGCCCTGGCTGGATGCCAGCCAGCAGGTCCAGCCCCACCAGTTAAGAAGATACCATGGCCACCTCAGGCAAGATATATGCAGAAATGGGCTGCCGTCTGGCCCATACCACCCACCAGCAGGAGGATCCAGATGTGCAGGCAGTAGGTCAGACAGAGTTGATGGTTCAAATTAGCAACCAGTAAACAGTGGCTGTGACTTACTTCTTACAGCCTGGGTCAGTGTAAGATACCTGCAGGGAGGAGGAAGCACTGAAAATATTTCCTCTCTTTATGGTTAAAAAGAAGTCATGTTTCTGCCTAAAGCAGATTCTTTAATATAATCAAGTTCTTCCATGACAGCCAAGAAAATTTATTTCTAAAATCAAAATTTGAGAGGAAATGAGAACAAAGGGAAAAAAATCACTTTTATCATGTCACTAAGACACATCAAAATAGAGTGAGTTTAAATTATGATGTCAAGACATAGAATGCTAATTATTATTTAAGCTAACCTTTGCTTCTTTGCTTATGTTTATTTAGTTATGATTTATTACAAAGGGAATTAGAGAGATTTATTCAAGTTAAAATTTGTTGCCAATCTTTGTAAGCTATATATGGGTTGAACACCCTTATCCAAAATACTGCAGAGAATAGTTTTTGGAGTTTTAAAATAAATATTTATTGATTTATTTATTTGAGAGAGAGGGAGGGAGGGAGGCAGATAGATAGAGAATGGGCACCCCAGGGCCTATAGCCACTGCAAATGAACTCCAGATACATGTGCTACCATGTGCATCTGGCTTACTTGGGTTCTGGGAAATCAAACCTGGGGCCTTAGGCTTTGTAGGAAAATGCCTTAACTGCTAAGCCATCTCTCCAGCCCAGTTTTTGGATTTTTTTCAGCTATTTGTATGCTTACATAAAAATAATCAGATATATCTGGGATAGGACCCAAATCTGAACACAAAATTCATTCCTGTTTCGTGTACACCTTATTTCATATACGTAGATTGGAGGCATGTGACTAGAATAGGCCGCACAGAGTCCAAGGTGGACTCTACCTCTGTCATCTGGCACTGATGCTCAGAAAGCTTCAGGGTTCAAAGCATTGTAGAATTTGGATTTTTAGACTAAGGACACTCAGCTGGTAGCTAAGATGCAGCATTAATGAATATAAAATATACTTAAATCCACTGAGTGTGGTGGCATGCCCCTGTAATCACAGCATTTGGGAAGGGGAAGGCAAATGGCAAATTCAAGGCCAGTGGACTACATACATAGTGACACCATGGCTCAGAAAAAACAAAAGCAATATTTTTCTATGTGTGGAGACATATGTATGTATATATATTTACATGCATATATAATTAAAGTATTTGTATTTAAATTCAAATTTATTTACATAAAGTATATTAAAGTAATAAGGGAGTCACCTAACTGGTTTCATGGACACTGTGTAATTGCATAGGGTCTTAATTTCCCACGTAAACATTTAGATGAAGATATTGCAGCACGTTGTTAATGGAAGATTTCATTAGTGAACTTGAAAATTAGACAAATGGGCAGAAATGAAGAACTTGCCAGTTCTCAGACAACATAAAAGTATATTTGAGGGCTGGAGAGATGGCTTCGTGGTTAAGGCACTTGCCTGCAAAGTCAAAGGACCCAGGTTCTGTGCCCCAGTACCCGTATAAGCCAGATGCACAAGGTGGCGCATGTGTCTGGAGTTCATCTGCAGTGGCTGGAGGCCCTAGTGCACCCATTCTCTCCCTCCCTCCCTCCCCCTCTCTCTCTGTCTTTCTCCCTATCTGCCTCTCTCAAATAAATAAGTAAATAAATTTTACGTGAGTTATTTTAGGGGGTCTAGTTCTATATAACAATGCCAGGGCTAATGATAGTCATAAGCTGTTTTCCACCTCAGTTCCAGGCTTTTACCTTTGGCTGCTTCTTGCCGTCTCATACTTCAGCTGCCTGTGGCAGTCAGGTTAGCATTGCTGGCAGAAATCACCCGACCAAGAGCAGCTTGTGGGAAAAGAAGGTTTACTTTGGCTTACAGACTCGAGGGGACACTCCATGATGGCAAGGGAAAATGATGACATGAGCAGAGGGTGGACATCACCCCTGGCTCACATAAGGTGGACATCAGGAACAGGGGAGTGTGCGAAACACTGGCAAGGGGACACTGGCTATAATACCCATAAGCCCCCCCCCCCAACAATACACTGCCTCCAGGAGGCGTTAATTCCCAAATCTCCATCAGCTGGGAACCTAGCATTCCGAACATCCAAGTTTATGGGGGACACCTGAATCAAACTGCCACACATCAGCGAGCAGCTAAGGCTGTGCTGTTAGCACACAGAACAAGGTTGCTGTGGCTTTAGAGTTCTAGCATAGAACAAGAAATACTGGCTCAGCTTTCACTCAGACAAGTAGTTTCAAAAAGATGAAGTGAGGCCTGGAGAGATGACTCAGTGGTTAGGGCTGCCTGCGAAGCCTAAGGACCCAGGTTTGATTCCCTAGTATCCACATGAGCCAGATGCACAAGGTGGTGTATGCATCTGGAATTTGTTTGCAGTGGCTGGAGGCCCTGGCACATCCATATTCTCCCCGCCCCGCCCCCATTCTCTCTTCTCTCAAATAAATAAAAAGAAAATATTTTTTAAAGATAAAGTGCTCTAGAAGCTCAAAGTAGAAATGAGAAAGAATGATTGAGTCTTTGAAAACAGAAACAACAAGGTCCTTAGTTGTAGTGTGTATGTCCCCAGAGATGAGGCTATTTAAAAACTACAGCGGTTAGGCCAGACAGATGGCTCAGCAGTTAAAGGCACTTATTTGCAAAGTCTGACACTCTAGGTTCTACTCCCCAGCACCCAGGTAGAGGCAGATAAATAAACTGTCACATGTGTTTGGAGTTCATTTGCAGTGGCAAGAGACCCTGGCACACCCATCCTCATCTGTGGGCCAGGCACCAGAGCATAATCAAGGTGCACGTTGGACCTAGGAAGGACTTCTGGACCTTCTATCACAGAGGAGACCGCTCATGTGGTTGCCCCTGAAGAGGTGATTGGTGAGGCTGGAGGAAGGGAGGGTCCTGGGGTCAATAGATCCTCCAGGTAATTACATCTGATCTCCTGCACTTGCTGCTCCTAGCCATCCCACTGAGGACTTTTCAGAATTAGCCCACAGTCAATGAGTGGGGAAAGCGGGTATACAAGAGCCCAGCTGCATGCTGTAGCCGAGACAACCTCAAATATTACTGCTTCTTGGTAGCTCTTCCCATCTTGCGCTCTTCCTTCCCATGTCCATCCCTATTTTTCAGGGAGCATCTCCTTTAAAAAAAAATATGTTTATTAATTATTTATTTATTTGAGAGAGAGATAATGGGCATGCCAGGGCTTTCCAGCCACTGCAAACAAACTCCAAACACATGCACCACGTTGTGCATTTGGCTTACGTGGATCCTGGGGAATTGAGCCGAGGTCCTTTGGCTTTGCAGGCAAGCGCCTTAACTGCTAAACCATCCTTCCAACCCTGGGAGCTCCTCCTTAATAAGTTCCACACAAATTCTTCCTCCCAGGTTTGCTTCTGGGGAAGTGTGACAACAGCAGAGACTACAAGGAACTTAGTTGCTTGGAGCCCTTCAATGCAAAGAAAATTCTATATAGCAAAAAAAAAAAAAAAAAAAAAAAAAAATTGCTTCTAGAAATGGCAATAGTACCTCAACCAAGAAATGCAATGAGAAGTCTCACCCCCAAAACAAACAAACAACAACAACAACAACAACAAAACATTAGCTAAAACAAACACAACAAAACAAAGCCAAAAAAAACAAACAAGATTTAATTCCAAAGTTTAGATTTGGGTGAGGAAATATCTGCTAATGATTCTGAGAGAGAATGGCCTGGGCAAAGGCGACAGAAACCAGAAGAGCACGTGAAATAGAAACCACAGTAAGTGTTCCAAAGGGGCGGGGCTGCGGTTGCACAGGAAGTGCTCTGGATGCCTGAACCATCCTTCCAGCCCAGCAGCTGAGTTTGGTGGCAGTGAGGTTACCTAAGAATGGAGAACTGGCCTTGGGAGTCACGGGTGTCCTTGACCATGGAATCATGAAAGAGCAATGAAAGCGAAGTCAGCCTAGAGTAGGTTGCAGACAGAGAGGGCCCAGAGGAGACGGCTCATGAGGTTGCCCCTGAAGAGGTGATTGGAGAGGACTTTGGGATGCGGGAGTCTCTAGAGGGCAGGTTAGTGAGCACAAGGATCAAGACGGCTCCATCCAGAAGCATCAAAGCCCGGAGTACAGGAGAAAAGAGGCGACAGAAGAGCATGCCTGTGCGGACAAGTGAGGATGCTTTCTTAAGCTCTCAAAATTACCTTCCTACAAGGACATAATGCCTGCTCTCCCCAGTGCCTTCCTTCCCCAGAGGAAGGAACCTGCATTAATGTTTCATATAAACTCACCCTCCCCCAAATAACAGGTTGCAAGACTTTTTATTAGTCTACACAAAGACATAGCACACATAAGATTTCCTTTCTGCCCTATGTGGCCTTGAGTAATAAGGGCGGGTAGGAGAGAGAGACTGATATCAGAAAAACAAGTTTCTCCTCCCTTGCCTCTTGTGCCCTTCTGTGCTGGCACCCTGCTCAAATATTTCAGAAAGGAATTTACTGCAAGGAAAGTGGTTCTCTGGCTACACCTCTGTGACTATCCCAGTGGGCATGTGATGGCTGCCATCTTCCCAGACTGCTGTCACCCAGTGATCGCACCATGGGGCCGCTGGAGGTGGAGAATGCTTGCACAAGACACCTCTAACTGGCACTGGCTCTGAGGTTCCCACCAGCCTGGCCCAGCCTTGTTCAGCACTGCACTGCCAACTGGGATTCCACAACTCTTTCTTCCTTTTCCGCTTCCCTTTATGCCCATGGCCTGGTCTGGAGCGTCGACCCTTTGTGCTCTCTGACTTTAGAGTTCACCGGCTTCCTCAATGAACCTCTCAGCACTTCAAAGCCCATGCTGAACTCTGCTTCCTGGAGATACTGTTGACACAAACCCCTTCCTAGGAAGCTTTAGTGCATGTCCTAGGACGGATATCCTGCCAGCTTGCCAATTTCAGTCTTGATTCACATACAGCATTTTTGCAACCCCAAACTTGGCATCTATAGAAATGATAAATTAAATATTTTGACCTCCAAGAAGCAGATGATGAAAAACTGCTATTGTTGACAGCTATGTGAGGCTTATAAATAATTCTCACAGCTTCTGCAAGATTGGCATTGACTATTACTTCTCGAAGAAGCAGAGTTCAATAGATTGTTATTCCTGTTGATTTCTCTTTCCCAAAAAAGAAGTCACAGCACACAGATGCCAAGTGAATAGGCTGGAAGAACAGGACAACAGAAATATAGCAAAGAGAGGCACCTGGGCATTCTATTGGGATTCAAAGGGGATCTTAAGCTCTGGCTTAAGTAGGAGAGAATTTATCAACATGACTGAAGGTAGGGAGAAAAGGTCTGACAGAACCCACCAAAAACAAGCTTGAGAATGGACTGAAAGGGCCAAGGCTACTCAGATGGCCAAGTAGCAAGAAACAGATTCAAGGATCATCTCATGGCTAAAGTATTATAGGAAAAACCATGCTACTGTCACCATAGTAAGTCACCATCTGTGACATTCAAATGTCTACCTGCTTAGCTGAAGTCACAGGGCTACCATCTGTCTGCACCAGGGGAGAGACGAAGAGATCCAGGAAGATCACCATGAGTGGCAGGAGGACAGGCATCTCTCCTGCTAAGGTCACAACCAAAAGAGGGTAGTCATTCCCTTAAAGGAAATTCAGGGGGTATCATGAAGATGCTGAGTACTGGAAAGATAAAAATTTAAATATAAATTCCATCACGTATCGCAGCTCATATCTATTTCAAAACAAAAGCACGGAAAGTTTGTTCAAAGAAAAAGCTGGAGCAGCTTGTATAAATCCTAGCACTTGGGCCAAAACCTAAACAAATTAAAGAACAATTTTGGTGGTTGTTTTTAAGCATCATCGTCGTTTAACACTCTCGAGAAGGAGTTGTAGGAAGCAAAAGTTGAGACCAACTAACTGTAGCAGAAAGCCTAATACGCAGGACAGCATAGGAAACCGCCTCACACTGCTGGGATGAACTGCCAAACCCGGCTCAGTTTACGGGAGGATGACATTTATTTGATGCTTACAGATCCAGGAGAAGTTCCAAAATGGCAGGAGAAGTTGGCTCCCTTTCACAGGACCAAGCAGAGAGAGAAGCCACCACCACCAAAAGCAAGCAAGCACACTTCAGGAACACAAGGCAGAACTCCAGCAAAGCTCCAGCACATTCCCTATCTTTAGACTGAAATTCTCCAAGCACACCTTAGGGCTGGACCCCAGCATCCACCCAGTGACACCTCCTCCAGCCAGGCAGCTGGAGATCTCAATTACAAGCTTTTTTTTTTTTTTTTTTTTTTTTAAGGTAGAGTTTCACTCTAGCTCAGGCTGACCTGGAATTCACTATGTGTTCTCAGGGTGGCCTCGAACTCACGGCGATCCTCCTACCTCTGCCTTCTGAGTGCTGGGATTAAAGGCGTGTGCCACCATGCCCAGCTTTAATAACAAGCTTAAAATAAAAACTCCTGAATCTATTGAGGGGCATCCAGTCAAACCACCACAGACAGCAAATCAGAGCCACTCCAGTTGGGCATGGAAACTGGCGCATACCACATTCCTGAGGCCCCCCGAGGCAGCTCCAAGGAATCTTATTGTACCTGCATGTGAGATGAACTGGAATGGTATATTCATTGACTTTTTGCTTTTCTTCTATCCTAGCTCTGACTTGTTAGGTTGGCTTACCTTTCGAAGGCAATCAGAATCCTACCATACCTGCCCATCCCTGTGACCAGTGTGGTCCACCTCTTTCTTGGATTGCTTCAACCCTCTCCTAATTGGTCTCCCTGTTTCTATGCCTACTTTCCACAGTCTCTCCCCACCACTACAGCTGGAGTAATTCTTACATGAGGGTAAAGCAGCCATGGCCCTCCTCTGTCATGGAATGAAAGAAAGAGCAAAGGAAGAACAAGAAACAGCCAGCAGGTGCCCAAGGGGTGAAAACCACCAGCCTTAACCACTTTCATTCCTGAACTGCCCAACAATTGCATGGACTGTTTACCAACCAAAGCATGGGAAGTACCTGTTGAATGAAGTGCATCTGGGTACTAATGAGACAGATAAGCCAGATGATTTTAAAACAAATTTTAAAAAAGTCTTTTAAAAGGTATTTGTTGCCAGATGATGGTGCATGCCTTTAATCCCAGCACTTGGGAGGCAGAGGTAGGAGGATCGCCATGAGTTCAAGGCCACCCTGAGACTACATAGTGAATTCCAGATCAGCCTGGACTAGAGTGAGACCCCACCTCGGAAAAAAAAAAGTATTTGTTTATTTGAGAGAGAGGGAAAGAGAGAAAGAGAGAGAGAATATGCACACCAGGGCCTCCTGCCACTGCAGACCAACTCCAGATGCATGCATCACTTTGTGCATCTGGATTTACATAGGTGCTATGGACATAGGTGCATAGGTAACCCCTAAGTAATCTCTTTATCCCCTAAAAATATTTGTAAAGAATGATAATGTTTCATGCCTTTGCTATATATATTCAGAAAATAGCAGGGCTGGAGAGATGGCTTAGCAGTTAAGGTACATGTCTGCGAAGCCTAAGGACCCAGGTTGGATTCTCCAGGTCCCACGTAAGCCAGATGCACATGGTGGCACATGTGTCTGGAGTTTGTTTGCAATGGCTAGAAGCCCTGGTGTGCCCATTCTCTCTCTATTTCTCTCTCTTTCTCTAATAAGTAAATAAATAAATAAAAATCTTAAAAAAAAGAAAATAGCAATATGAAGCTAAAATTATTCATTTAATATTCCTGACAATGGAGACATGAATAAATAATAAGTATAAATATAATAAATGTAATATAATAAATATAAATAATATCTATAAATAAAAAATTCTTTTATGTGGCTTTGAAACACATTATGTAAATTTTGTGCAGTCAAGTCTCAGTTCTACTGATTCTAAACTAGTTTTGAAAGGAGCTTAAATACTCTAGCACCTGTTTAAACAAAGTTGTTCCTGATAATTAACAAAGTAGATAATATACAGCAAAACCCACCAAGCCTGCACATTCGTCAAACAGAGAGCGGCGAGTTCTGTGGATACAACAGGCGACAGAGGACAGAGAGCAGGGCTGTGTGCTCCTGCAGGAAATCCCCAGCCCATTGCCACATTTATTCTGAGTTAAGGTCAAATTTGGAGGGAAGTAAATCAAACACTATTAATACTCCCTGAAATTTACTATATTATTAAGAATAATCTCTTATTTCAACAAAGATCTGGTAATGTGTTATGATGAAGTAAAGCAACTGTCAGGCCTGAGATCAGTTGGTTCTGTAATCAGTCAAATCAGGAGTAAGCTTCCTCTCTCTCTCTCTCTTTCTCTCTCTCTCATCTCCAAGTCAGTCTTCATCTTCATCTCTTCATGCACTTATGCACTCCTGGGATTCTCTGCTGAGGCCTCTGCTTTTGTATTCTCTCTAGTCTGGCTGGAAGTGGAAGGCTTTGGTGGTATTAATGACCAAATCCACTCTAGTCTTACATTCAGTACCCCAAGTCTTCAGGAGGCCTGTTTTTCCAGAGTACTTCAGAGCAAGGAGCTTCAGCCAGCCAGCAGTATGCTTCACTGGTAAGCCAGCAACTCGAAGGAAGCAGGGTTATGGATCAATTTGCAATCAATACTCCGTAAGTAAGAAGCTTGACTAGTTTAATTCGATGAAACATGTAAGTCTAGGAGAATAAAGTAAAAAGTTATGAAAGAGTACATTGCAGTACTGTGGAGGAGGGGCGAGAGTGGCCCCTGAGTGAGATGTCATGACTGACAGGAGCAGGAAAGACATTGTTCCCATCAGCCTGTTCCCATGAGGGGCTCTGTCTGCCCTCAGCATGCCCACTACCGTCTAAAGGCACAGTCGAAGACTTACCTGCTCATGGGATTCCCCAAGTTTCATTGTACTTAAAATAATAATTATGTGGAAATAATGGCCATGACATCATTGTAATAACAAAGCCAGTGTTTCTTCATAAAGGCAAAAGAACAGGAAGTCTCACTCTGTCCTTAGTTTTCGGATTTGCCCAATGGAAGAAGGCAATGACTTCACTTCCTCTGGGTATTGGGTCTCCCCTAACTTCCCTCTGTATACATGTTGAGAGTCTCAAACTTAGGTCACACACATTATGTGTGTAGTGTGTGCCCATGTATTCTGCGCAAGTATGCATACTCTACTGTGCCAAATTTATTATTAACTATGTTTCTTTCAAAAATTTGTTTCCAGGTTTGAGAGATGGTTAAGCAGTTAAAGGCACTTGTTTGCAAAGCCTGCTGGTAAGGGTTCAGTTCCCCAGTACCCATATAAAGCCAGATGCACAAAGATGTGCATGCATCTTGAATTCATTTGCAGTAGCAAGAGGGCAAGAGGCCTAGGCATGTCCCCCCTCTCCCTCCCTCCCTCCCTCTCTCTCTCTCTTAAACAAATAAAACTTGAAAAATTGTTTCAAATATGTTCCTCTGGCTGAAATCCATATTTACAACAAAATTTTGTGTTGTGGTAGGAGTCAAAGCCAGGGATATGCCCATGGGTTTTCTCCCTGGACTCCATCCTCAGCCTTCATAACAAGTCTGAAAACTTTCCTTGTGTATAACGCGTGCTGGCACAAGGAACTTTAAGTCACTTGGCTCTTGTCTCTGGGTCATCTGGACTTCACACTGAGCTGTATAACTTCACTGCAATCAAACGCTCACGTGATTATTGCACCACGTCTGGCATATTTACCCCTACAATCAGTGTGAGTTTTAATATTGTTGAGGAGATGTCAGACCTCCTAGTACTCCTAGTTTTCTACCAGGATGGTTTGAAGTATTAGAAATGTTAAGATATCACAGGATATGTGTGAACGTTTTCTTTAATGAACACTCACTAATGAATATCTGAATGCAGACTCCCTTAGCCTAAGCAAGTTTTTTTTTCCTATTCTATCTTAAAAATTGCACTCATCTTTTTGCCTCTGTTTCCTCTGTAGATACCTCAGTCATCCCTGATGAGTCACCCTGCCCTGCTCCTCAGTGCCATGAGTTTTTCCTCCGAGTCCCTTTTCTCTGCATCCTGGAGAGTGAGTTCTCTGCATGCATTTCTGCTGAAGCCTTTCACCGGCTCCTCTGGCTTCTCTTCATCCTAGAGTAACACGAGGGTTATGCAGCCCCGCTGATTCCTCCTAAACAGAAAGTCCATCTTCACGTATGTCCCCTGGCCATCCTTGGACTCTTCCTCTCGGGTTATGGTTAGAGGCTGGCTGGTGCTGTTGAATCCCTATCGCTGTTCGGGCTGGAGTCGATGGCGCACAGAAAAGAAACCTAGCTTTGCCTGGCTCCTTCCCAACGCTGGGCAAACTGCAAAGCCTTTTTTCCCTGTTTCCAAAAACCTGCCTTTGCCAGGCTTCATCCAGATACCAGGTGTGCCTCTGCCACTCCTCTCTTGGTCTTCTTTTTGCCAGCCCGGCTGGGTGTCTTCCTCACAGATACTGTGTGAAGCCGGCTATTTCCCAGGGGCGCTAGTCAGCTCTCTGGGCTGTGGAACCCAACAATATGTTGAATATGAGCCCACCACCCAGCTGGTACTGGATAGACTGGGAGCTGACAAGGTATCCTGAAGTCTCCTCTTGACTGTGTAACACCACAATCCCTGGAATGCTGTGGACAGTCTTCTCCTAGGAGACAGAGCAGTGGTCAGACCCTGGGGATTTCCTTTGTCCTTGCCCAATCAGTGACTACAAAAAGAAATCCACCACACATCTGTAACTCTTGAATTCTACCTACCATCACATAAAAGCCTTGATTAAGCAAGCAATTATAGGCAAATAGCATATTCTGAGACACTACTGGGCTTGGGCAATAAATACACCCCTTTCTTTACTATGCACTTGAGTAACCTGTTGGCAACCTGGGACCCTCACCTGCTGCACTGAGCTGCATGCACACCCTCACTCCAAACAGTGCAATGGCTCTCTCCATAGAAACCATTACTTGTGATAGTTTATATTCAAATATGTTTTAGGTGTATTTGGGGTTGGAATAGCAGAAGACCAGCCACCCTGTACTGGTCTTGGGCATATGAGCAATAAGACAAACTGTGTCGTCCAAGTGAAGTTTTAGGGAGAGAACTCTTACAATCTTATGCCTATGTATACTGGGTATACATATGATTAGTAATGAATGCATCAAGGGATGGAACATGCACAGTGAAAAGAAGGTGATAGAACTCAAGTCTGCCAGTTAACATAGAGAACCAAACTACACCCCTTGGCAACTAACCCTTCATTCCCTCAGGCAATACCAGGGCCCTTGGGTCCTTTCCTTTGCACTTTGCTCTTAAGTTTCTTGCTACTTCACTATTTGTGCACATCCTTCTTCAATTCTTTGAGTAAGAAGTCAAGAACCTGTAAACACCCAGGCAGAGCCCGCGAGTCCCAACAATACAGCCTCATCTTGAAATAGTGTTGATCTCCCCCTCAGAATGTGTGACCCAGCTGAAAAGTTATCTAACCTCATCTTTGCCAAAACAATCTGTATACTACTGTACCCAAGGAAGAGGTGTCCTTGGCCAGGCAACTGTGAAAGACAGATGCATTGAATCCCATGATTTGGTCAGCACAACTCTAGAAAATTTTCAGCTTGGAGTTTCAATGCCTCACACATAGCCTATCTCACTTGCCTTTGATGAGATCCATGCAGGGAGCAATCACTGTAGCACCTCTGTGTCTTGAATGTTCAGAGAGTGTACGGATCCCTTGTGGCCCCTCCTAGCGCCCTTTGTTCTGGACGCCCTCTGCTAAGTGCTTACTGCTTGACCTTCCCAGGCTCTAACAATGCTTCCAGTCTGCTTAACAAACTCGTTTGTTCAGCGTTACAGGTTCTCTGTTGCTCTTCAGTCATTCTGGATCATCAGATAAGGACTGGGCACATCAGACCTCTGCTGCTTCCTACCCCACTCTCCCTGGCCTACAGCCCTGGATCCTGTTCCACTTTGCTCTGTGTCCTCAACTTCAAGCCAGCCCCTTCCACACCCATGCCAAGTCTGGAAACTCAGTCTGGGCAGATCCCTGGAATTCCCAGTTACCTAGGAGAGAAAGACAAATATAGATGAGGAGATGAGGCCAAGAAGAGGTGGAATGTACTGTAAATACGTGATCTGCCAAGCCAGGCAGCCGAAGTCTGAAACCCAATGAAGTCATGCAAGAGGGTGACCGTGGACGAGTACGTAAGCCTTGTTAAGTCTCAATTTCTCAGCTATAGAAAGGTATAGTGTTAAAACATCTCCCTCCAAAGGCCTTTTTAAAATAGTAAATGAGCTGTGTAAATGGAGTGCTAAGCATAGTGTTTGGACCCTTGTGAGCTGTCATAAATGTTAAATACTGTTATTAGTACTGCAAGGTCAAAGGATGAGTAAGAGATAGAGCTAAGAACTGCACCCAGTACTTCTCATCTCAATTTTAATAACATGTAATTATAGAAAGTTAGTATATGATGACAGACAAAAATGATCCCTAAATAGTTCTTATGCAAATGAAAATTTTTGATTAAAAGCTTATGAAGAGTCAGAAAAATATTACTTACCCTAGATAAATGATAGTAATTTGTATCAGAATTCTTATTTTGTTAGAGTTATCGGAAGGGAAGCATTCAAAGAAATACCACTACTGGCAGGTGGGGTGAAACACATTACATTGGTCTTTGTAGTCATAAATAAACACGCATTATTAAATGCAATGGCTTGCTCTGTAGGCTCACAATTACATACTGCAAAAAATGTCTTGAGAGGAGAATTCTCTCTTCTTGTAGATAATTTCTACAATCACTGCCCAGAGCTGTCTGTACAATTAACATGCAATTTCACAATAGCTTCCTGTAAAGCTGACTATGGAAAGAGGAGGTAATGGTGTTTGTGATGGCCCTTGAAATATAAGGGCCATGTCAGGATCTACTGCACTAAGGAATCCCACTACAGCACCATCCAGAGGTGGGCTTTCAGCACTCCCCCCATACAAAGTAGTTAGTTACATGTGTTTAAGTGGAGCTAGTTTAGAACTTTTAGGTTTTTTTAGTAGCCTTTTTATTTTATCTAATGGACAGATTGGCCAGAATTTAGTGTGAACCACAGACTTTGTGGATTCTGATGGATTATCTTTTGAGAATTTCCAGCAAATGCTGCTATCAGAGAGGAGATGTGTTCTCACTCAGATAGTATACTTTTCATACATGTTATAATATTTTAAGGAATACTTCCAAATTTTTTGTCAAGGAGATAAACTCTGGGGACAGTTTCAGCACTGAATGGATTCAGATAATCTATTAAAAAAAAAAAAAAGCTTAGTGCTGAGTCCATGCAGTTTAGTGGTGAAGGTGCACTCTGTATCACCGTGTTATTCCAGGGTCCAGCTGGATGTGATTTCATCCTCCTTGTTCTGACAGTGTCCCTGAAAAGACATAAAGTCCATGGTGAATTGGACATAAAATAAATAGATGAGAAAACTATCCCTCTAAGGACTCAATAAGTTTCCCAAGACCAAGCTATGAATTGGAGAAGGAGATGACAGACCCTAGAGAAGAATTTACTACTGTTGTATTGCTAAACACACAGGCTGACAAACTGCCCCCTAAAGATTCACCTTTATATCCACAAATAGTTCTGTACTCAGCCCCAATCAGAAAAGCTTTTCATTTTTCTTTTCTTTTCTTTTCTTTTCTTTTCTTTTCTTTCCTTTTTTTCTTTCTTTCTTTCTTTCTTTCTTTCTTTTTTTTTTGGTAGCAGGAGGAGTTAATTCAGGGAATCATGACTGGTAAAGTGTTGAAAATAAGTATCTAATAAGTGCTCAGCCCTCCAAGAGACATACATTTTCTCCAGAGCTCAGGGAATATCATGGAACATGGGACAGAAAGAAGGTAAGGGATGGAGGATGTGGAGGAGCAGTGTGGAACCCTAGTATCCTAACATAAGAAGACCATTGTACCCAGGAACTCGCAGCAGCTATTGTTACCACACTCGACCTGCACATGATGGGGTTTGAGAGGCCAGCTCCTTCCCCAGTTGGTGGTGGCCAGGTGATACGGAGTCACTGTCTTCCGTTGTGTAGCATAGCCACTGGTAAGGGATGACAGTGGAAGTAAAGGGAATAGAGAAAGGTAATATGTGTCCTCAGTGTCTGTCTCATCAAAGCAGAAACCCAGAGGTTGCAGAGAGCTTAACACTAGAGCACACCCACCAAGGCTCAGGGAACATTACAGAATAAGGGGCTGGAAGACTGTAAGTGCTACAGGGTGGGAAGGAGTATCCTGAGGCATTGACCCCATCCTTATGGAGACTGGCTGATCCATTCTTAACCCTATGGTTCATACCAATAACCCCACTGAGGAGGGCCCTTAGTGGAATGGGGCAGAGAAGAGGGCATAAACGTGGATGACACGAGAGGAATGGGACCAACATGCAATTTTTTCATACAGTAAAGCTTATAATTAATAAAAGAAGGGTAATGTGGAGCACGTATGATCAAAATGAGACAATGTATATCCCAGCTATCTGCTGAGGCAGCCCCAGCCATACTTGCCCTTCTTTTTGACTGCTTCTGGAACATGCAAAACAAATCTCATGAAAGGTCTTTGTCCTCTTGTCGTCTCAGCTGTGAACACTCTTCTCTCATTCTCCACTCAGGGTAAATGTCTCCAACTTGGAGGGGACCACCCGATCACCTCAAGCAAAGGGTGTTGAAGTATTTTGTTTCCTGAACATCACTGTTCCAGGGCAGTTACTGGCAGGTGGGGTAGAGGAGGGGTGTCTCTGCCCAATCTTGCGTTTAAAAGGTCACGAAAGCTGTAGCCTAAGCCCAAAGCTTCTTGGTACCCATCCAAGAGAAGGTGTCCAAGGCCAGCTCATCTAGGGGTTCAGTGGTGACCTACAGAACCAGCTAGCTCCTTCTTTGCACTCCATTATCCACAGCCTAAACACGTTATTAAGCCCAGTGGTTTTCTCTGTACACTCACGAAAACACACTGCTCAAGGTAATCTGAGTGGACCAAGTACTGAATCAAAGTTGGCTGTGCAATTAGCATCTGTAATTTTGCAGTAGCTTCCTGGAAAGCTGAGTCTAGGGACAAAGAGATGGCAGCAGTTGTGATGGCCCCAGGCCGAGGGTTGCTGCAGGGTCTGCCTGCAGTGAGGACGCCCAGGACCGTGCACTCTCCAGAGGTAGGCCTTGGAAGGCCAGCTCACAGGCCATGCATCAGGGTCCATCGGACAATTAATCATGTGTGTTCTGGTGGAAATGTTTCCCATTTCAGGTATTTCTCAGAAATGCATCTGGTAAGATTTCCTCTCCAGGCTATTTGCCTCCTGGCACCAAGCCAGCTGCCAGGAATAACTAGGATGGCTTGCTCTTTTGTTCAAATCTAGTGAGACAAACCACCTCTTCCTATCAAGATGCTGGATATTTTAGAAAACTCCCCTGTACATCTCATTGGCTGAAACTGGACCATGTGTCCACTCCTGAACCAGACATTTTTAGCAGAAAAACACTATGTGCTAATTGGGTTAGGCTGAAATTCTTAAACCAATCATTGATGTGGAAGATGATATTACTATGACTTGTTCACTCAGAATTCCCTACACATATGGGACCCTTGGGAAGTGGTTAGTTTAGGAAGGAACAGGGTAAAAATGGATGTCAAGCAGCCATGAAACCTCCACTGAACTTGATGAACTTGGACTAGTTCAGGATTTCTTTTAGGTCATTGGTAGTTTTACTTCCATAGGTGAATAGCTGCATCTGTTCAACACCCCCTACCTCCACCATCGTCAAAACCTCAGGTCCTTGTTTTATTGTCATCATAACAATTTTATCACTCTTAAATACTCACTTGTTTGGTTGTTTATTCACTTGGTCCATTTTTTCCACCAGGAAATAAGCTCAAAAAAAAAAAAAAAGATTTCTGCCTTGTGCATAAAGTAATATCTAGAACATGGTACATGGTAAATAAACATTAGCTGAATGGATGCATGAATGAGTAGATCAAAGCCAGAAGGTATTTTTGAAGCCATTGATGGCTTCTTAATAGAGTTGGAGACTAAGACCTAAAGAGAAAGCGTACCTGCTGCCTAGGTACCTGGGTCCCAGGCTGGGGTATGGGCAAGATACAATAATTATGTCCCTATGGAATGTGACTGGAGCTGGGGCAGAGCAGAGGTTCTTTGGAAGGTAGAGCTATGTAAGAATCTGACAACCAGGGACTGGGGAGATGGCTTAGCAGTTAAGGCACTTGTCTGCAAAGCCAAAGGACCCAGGTTCAATTCCCCAGGACCCATGTAATCCAGATGCACAAGGTGGCACATGCATGTGGAATTTGAGGCCCTGGCATGCCCATTCTCTCTCTCTTTCTCTAATAAATAAACAAATTTAAAAAAAGAATCTGACAACCAAACCAGGAAAGTGATTCTAGGCCAGTAGGAACTCTTGTCCTAGAGTGACATACAAAAATCTTAGAGTTAGGCTGGAGGGATAGCTTAGTGGTTAAGGTGTTTTCCTGCAAACCCAAAGGACCCAGGTTCAATTCCCCAGGACCCACCTTAGCCAGATGCACAAGGGGGGCACAAGCATCTGGAGTTTGTTTGCAGTGGCTGGAGGCCCCGATGTACCCATTCTCTCTATTTTTCTCTCCCTCTTTCTCTGTCAAATAAATAAATAAAAATAAAATAGTTTTTAAAATCCTAGAGTTATTCAGACTCTAGCCATGTATGTCCTCATACAACTTTCCCTCTAGCCCTAGATGAGCTGGCACAGAAACACAATGTGGGCCTAGACAAACTGACCACCCTGAACACACCGAGGACTTCACACATTTCACACACTCAGCACACTAGCCATTTCAGACTAACTGGCCACTCTGGACCAAATGATCTCCTTCCATGGTGGATCTGCTGGACACGGGAGCATCTTGCATGCATGGACCACTGACATGCTGGGCTGGGAATGCTTTGGCTGATAGTGGCAGCTTCCAATCTGTGCATTGGAGAGCATTAGGAGTAGCAGGTTAAACAATGTGAACAAGCAGTGGATCCTACAAAACTAAACAGCCAGGCGAGGTGTACCCCCTGAGGTAAGAGTGGTACATAAGCTATGATGGTAATCATCTGCTCTCTGCTTGGATACAAAGCCCCCTCTGTAGGAGGGAATGCATATCTGCCACTGAGAACCAAGTCCAAAGCTTTCCTAGAGGGAAGCTTCCACTGTTCTTTCACCAAAAGGAGAGGTTACACCAGTTAAAAGTCTTCTAAATGTCTATGTTTATCCCTTTTGATCCATGCTGCTCTCACTCTTGGCTAGAGAATTTGCTTTTTACAGTTGGTAGCAAATACCAAGAAGACCCAAGACCCATCAGTATGACAGAAAAGAAAGTTGACCGCCTAGTGATGACAGACAACTCATCTCTATCACATCTGCCAGGGCAGGAAACATGACAGAGGAAGTGGAGTGTTAAATATGAGCACCTCTAGGTAGATGGCAGTAGACACTGAGGAGACTCAAAACTCATCAAAGCAGAAAATCAAAGGCTGTTGAGAGCTCAGCATTAAGAAAGGCCTCTAACACCCCCTCCAAGGCTCAGGGTACATTTTGGAGGAAGGGGCATTAAGGTGGAGAAGATGTATTCTGAGGTATTGTCTCCTCCTACCCACCACACGGCACAGAGACTGACTGGTACATTCATGGCTCCATAGTGAGTACCAAAAACTCCACTGAGGAGGGACTCAGTGGAATGGGGCTGGGGGAAGAGAGAACATACGAACATAACCCAATATGACCAATTTGCAATATGTTCATATATTAAAGTTCTCAAAATGTAAATAATAACAAGAGGTAGCAGTTTATAAGTAGGGACAAGAATACTCATGAAACAAAACATGGTGTGACCGGCACTGGTGCTTAGGTGATACGTGATTTAAGTACCCGCTCTGCCTTATTCCAGTGATCAGTCCGGAATGCTGTCCTGTCCACATACTGTCTGACTCGATGCAGGCTTCCTGTTCACTGTTGTTATTCTGGACATGATGCCTTATTTGTGTAGACCTCATCCTCAAAATCAACAAGCCCTTTGTATCCCGCCATCCCCAGGGTCTTCTAGAGTACTTCCACCCAGCTTTAGAAGTAGAAGACCTGGTGTGACTGACTAGAGGACCGGAGAGTGGAGAGCAAGCTGTGCAGAACCCCAGTTAGCATGGGTGGAGTTTCTACCACTTCCTAGCAGGCATGGGTAGTCTGTGTTTGCTGGCACCGTGTGGTGTATGTCTCCTGCACGTTTCAAACAATACATTTTCCTTTATTCTGCTAAAAGGTTGAGTAACCACTCCACTGTTTAATGTCAACGTCCCCTTTGCTTCACAGGGACTGTGCAGGGCTATTGGCATGGGCAACACAAAAATCTGTAAGTCTTCCAAACTGCAGCACTTGACACAAGCACATGCGTTTGAAAATGCTCATCCCTCAGAGATACATTCTCCTTGTCTGTCTTCAAGTTCTCCCCCTTTTTCCTTTTCATCTGTCCTTGTTGGGTTCTCTGTCTCATGAGCATGTTTTTGTTGTTGAGAATTTATTTCAATGACTTCGCTACCACAAGCTCAACAGTTCAGCTCAGTGAATTTTAATATATGTCTAACCATGTCCTAATCAAGATAAAGAATGTTTTTTATCACCACAGACATCTATGTTCACTCTCTATGAACATGCCTTCCCTCAAAGGCAACTGTCAATTCACCTTCAAGTACTACTATAGACAAATTTCAGTACGAATGATCTTTCTTAACCTTTTTCTCTTTCTTTCCTTCCTTCCTTCCTTCCTTCCTTCCTTCCTTCCTTCCTTCCTTCCTTCTTTCTTTCTTTCTTTCTTTCTTTCTTTCTTTCTTTCTTTCTTTCTTTCTTTCTTTCTTTCTTTGTTTTTTTCACTCTAGCCCAGGCTGACCTGGAATTCACTATGAAGTCTCAGGGTGGCCTTGAACTTACAGTGATCCTCCTGCCTCTGCCTCCTGAGTACTGGGATTAAAGGCGTGTGCCACCACACCCAGCTTCTTAACTTTCTTAGGAATAAGGAACCTAAGGCCTCAGGACATTCCCGTCTGCTTGCCCCACCTTCTGGTCATAACAACTGTCATGAGAGGGTCTGAATGGTGACCTAAGAGAGAGGGGACCCAAGAGAGACAAGACAGAATGCAAGTTCAAGTCTCCAGTTACTCTAGTTATTTGGAATCAGTTGTTCAAGACTAGGGGCTGGCCTTCCCTCAAGCACTATGTGACAATGTCCGGAGACTTTTTTAGTTGTCACCAGACACAAGCATTGGAGCACTGCTAACCTCTAATGAGTAGAAACTGTATAACTGTAAGCATCTGAAATGCGCAGGAAAGGCCCACACCAAAAGCCACCCCATCAACCATGCCAAATGTCAGCCGTGTCAAGGTTGATCAATCCTGGTTTAGAGGATGGCTGTGCTTCAAAGAGGATGGCATAAGGTTTTCCTATCAGCTTCGAGCATCTCTATACAGTGAGATGCAAAAGAGGGTCAGGTGGTATGTGGTCCAACAATCACATTCTCAATTCATCTTCATCAGTGATTGTTACTAGAAATTCTATCAAAATTTTTACTTGATTCTGCTGGGTGTGGTGGCACACACCTTTAATCCCAGAACTCAGGAGGCAGAAGTAGAATAATTGCTGCGAGTCTGAAGTCAGTCTCAAGCTACAGAGTGAGGTCCAAGTCAGCCTGAGCTAGAGTGAGACACTACCTGGAAACATGATTTTACTTGATTCTTCCTTTTCATTTCCTCCTCAGTTAGCAGTTTGCATCTTTTTTGTGTATCTTTTCAGAGTACTGTAACAGAAGTTGGAAGAAAGCATATCAGACAGAGATGGCTTGCTTTTATGTTACCCAGAGGTCCCTAAGTATTACTCTTATGTTAATCACTCATGAACATCAACATTATTATTTTAAGTGAAATGTTTCTATGACTATGACACGGGAAGCAGTTTTAGCTGACTGGAACTCCAGGAAAGTAGATGGAAATGAACAAATTGTTTTCTTTGCAGTACACTTCAGCCTTCTCTAAGGAAGGGCAGCTAGCAAGGTGCTCTTGGAACAGTGTTATTGATCAGGTCCCCAGGGAACGTAGCTAGCTCTGAATGTGGGTCAGATTCACAGCGTGTCAGTGACGGCTGCCGCTGTTCCCGTCAGCAGAACAAATGCTGCAGTGAAGACAGTGCACTCTGGTTTCCCCTCCCGGCTCTCAAGAGCATCTCCTGAGTCTTGTTTCCATCACAACATAAACCGTACCAGTGTATGAAACACAATTAGAGAGAAATGGCTTCAGGGTCAGTGTTGCTTTTGTTTATGTCCATTTAGCTTAACAAGCAATAAAAAGCTTCATAGAAAAAAAATCCCACATTTTCCCCCACACCGTCGCCTAGCCAATTCTTTGTTAAAGTCCATGTCTAGTCAGGTGTTATTAAGAAATGAGATATTTCATACAAGTAAATACTCCATAAAAATAAAACCTAGCCTTTTAAGGAGGGAAACTGCCAATAATCTTTGAAAGCACGGAATATGCTCCTATCTCTGAAAGAAAATTCTACTCATATCTCAAGATCCCGTCCCTTCCTGCAGGAGCAGTTTCTCTTATTTTTTTTTAAATATTTTTTATTTTTATTTATTTATTTGAGAGCGACAGAGATAGAAAGAGGCAGATAGAGAGAGAGAATGGGCGCGCCAGGGCCTCCAGCCACTGCAAACGAATTCCAGACGCGTGCGCCCCCTTGTGCATCTGGCTAATGTGGGTCCTGGGGAATCGAGCCTTGAACCGGGGTCCTTAGGCTTCACAGGCAAGCGCTTAACCACTAAGCCATATCTCCAGCCCCAGTTTCTCTTATTGACTTAACCAAAAGGAATCATTTCTTCTTTGGGATTCTTGCTGCATTTTAATCATATTTTGTGCTGATGTAAAGGGTTACTTCAAATAAAAGAGTCTGCTCACTTGACCAAACCATCAAACCCTCACATGATAGACAAGAGTGGAGATGAAACAGTAAGTTCATGGGGAGTTCAATGAGCCAGAGCAGTGCCTGGCCCACCAAGCTCTGAGTAAACATCACTGACTACAGTTATTGACCCTAATATTAGAATTAAGTAGTGTGGGTTCCTCCTAAGGCTTGACTGCAGGGGCAATGATGTGCCTGTCAGGTGGAGGATGCCCAACCTTAAAAGTCCACAAAGGGAAATGCCAGACGGCCAGTTGTGGCTGGATACATCCCGGCAGTGTCTGAGAGGCGTCTGTGCCCAGAAAACATCCTGCGTGACCATGAGCAGACCTATCACACGTTCCTGGTGGCAGTGCTGGGACTGAAAGTCCTTTTTCTTCCTCCTTGTCACGCCACGCTTACTCATCCAAATGATAAGTTTGTTTTCCCAATTGTGAGCTCTGCCCATAGCATTGTAAAAATGGACTGCTATATGAACATATTCTCTAAAAACTGGATTAGTTGAGACTTGAATGATAATTTGAATAATGATTTCAGTTGGCTATACATGAATAGAAGGTGACATTGAATGTTGCGTAAACCTTCTGGGGCTCCTTATTCCCCATGCATTGATACACTGGACTTGTACCTCAGCTCCTGTGAGCTGTACTACGGGAATCTGCTTAAAGAGCGAATCCATCATGCACGTCAACAAGCTGTGTTTCCGAGACCACTCCTTTGCTGGGAAAGAGTTTACCAGTGCAGCGTGAAGTTAACATTCCTTCCCGCTGACAAGTTCTGCAAGCTGTTACTTACAGCTGTCCACGAGGCTTTCTTCTCATGGCTCTATATTACGACCCTTCACTTATTTGATCACATTCAATTAAAAACCTCATGAGAAGGCTGGAGACAAGGCTTAGCAGTTAAGGCATTTGCTTGTGAAGCCTAAGGACCCATTTTTGACTCCCCAGATCCACATAAGCCAGACGCACCAGGTAATGCATGTGCAAGGTTGCACATGTGCACAAGGCAGCACATGCTCTGGAGTTTGATTACAATGGCTGGAGGCCCTGGAAAGCCAATTCCCTCTCTCGCTTTTGCTCTCACTTTCTCTCATAAAAAAGGCCAGTCTGTTGGGCTTGCCTCAAAAAAACAAACAAACAAACAAACAAAAAAAAAACAAAAACCAAAAAACAAAACAAAACAAAACAAAAAACCTCATGAGCACTGTAGTCATTCATTTTATCATTTCTCTGGTTTTCAGTATATGATGTGTGGATGGGTATGTTTACACAATCCTGTCAGGCTTGTGTCAATTTGGAGAAATATTTATGGAAAGTAGATAGGATTTACCAAGATTTAATATGTACACACTCTTTGGCCAATTCCACATCTCAATACCTACTTAGAGAAAAGATTGTTGGTGTGCACAATGGATGTGAATGAAGATGCAGTTTAGCATTGATTAATCACAAAAATGAGACAATCCACAAATCCATCAGTAGGATGGATAAACAACTCATAATAAAGCCGGGCGTGGTGGCGCACGCCTTTAATCCCAGCACTCAGGAGGCAGAGGTAGGAGGATCACCGTGAGTTCGAGGCCACCCTGAGACTCCATAGTGAATTCCAGGTCAGCCTGGGCTAGAGTGAGACCCTACCTCGAAAAACAACAACAAAAAAAAACCAAAAAAAAAAAAAAAAACACAACTCATAATATGCTCATTCTATTGTGTATTAATTGGCAATTTAAAAGGATGAAAAAATTCTAATGTGCTAACAAAGAAAGACCTCTAAGTTATAGTGTTGGGAGGAGGGGAGCAAGGCATGCCTGTGCACACACACATAACTGGATTTTATGACACAATTTATGTAGAATAAATAACTCACTGTCGATCAAGATACCCTGTCTTCTCTGCTATATTAAACTCATGCTAGTGGAAGAAAAGTTAGGATGTGAAAATTAGCACTCCAACTGATAGCTGTGTATAGTCCTATCAAGAACAAAACTTGATCTTCAAAGTATAGACTTATGTGGACTATTTATATTTTTGCACAGAGAATGTAACCATGTATTAAAAATGTGATCTAATTGACTTTTAAAAATGATACACTTGGGCTGGAGAGATGGCTTAGCGGTTAAGTGCTTGCCTGTGAAGCCTAAGGACCCCGGTTCAAGGCTCGATTCCCCAGGACTCACATTAGCCAGATGCACAAGGGGGCGCATGCGTCTGGAGTTCATTTGCAGTGGCTGGAGGCCCTGGTGCACCCATCCTCTCTCTCTATCTGCCTCTCTCTCTCTCTCTCTGTCACTCTCAAATAAATAAACAAAAATGAACAAAAAAATAAAAATAAATAAAAATGATACACTTGGTTACCTGAGAGTTGAACTAAATGATGGGACAGATATCATAGACTAAAAAATAACTCACTCTGCAGGCCCACAAATAAATTCGTAAAGTCAAAATAATCAAAATTAAAATTTTAGCTATTTTTGAAATTTACAGAACAGCTATATGATGAAATAGCTAAAAGGGTTTTAGTGTTGCTGTTGTTGTTGTTTTTTTTGTTTTGTTTTGTTTTGTTTTTCATTTTTCAAGGTAGGGTCTCACTCAATCCAGGTTTACCTGGAACTTACTATGTAATCTCAGGCTGGCATTGAACTCAGCAACCCTCCTACCTTAGCCTCCTGAGTGCTGGGATTAAAGGCACATGCCACCACTCCAGGCTGAAAGTTATTTTGAAACACATGAATTAAAAGAATTCCAGCACTCGGGAGGCAGAGGTAGGAGGAGTGCCATGAGTTCGAGGCCACCCTGAGACTACATGGTGAATTCAGGTCAGCCTGGGCTAGAGTGAGACCCTACCTCAAAAAACCAAAAAAAAAAGTCATTATGGGCAGAGGTACAAGTATCACTGTGAGTGCCAAGTGCCAAAGAGTGCCAACCTACAGAGTAGGTGCCAGGTTAGCCTAGGCTAGAGTGAGACTCTACCCTGAAAACAAACAAACAAAACCCAAATGATTATTGTAAATAACTTAAATTGTTGTAATGCATTATCAAATGAGAATGCTCAAGCAGTGATAATAAATAAAATTGCAAAGCCAACCTTACAAAAAATCACAGAAATATAGAGCCAAAAAAATAAAGTCTCTACTAAGGTAGAAGATTCCTAATATACACACCAAGGAATTTCATTGATGTGAAAGAAATATTGCTTTTATGATTTTATTTAAGTTCAAAACAATGTAATAGTTAAAACCAAAACAAGATAAATTAAATATTTGTCTGATTAGAAAACCTGCTTGTCTTTTACTTGTGGTTGAAATTTGACAGGAAGTTGCATCCATCGTAAGCACATAGCTCACAGCATAACTCAGAATGAAGAAACCTAAGGAAAGAGCAGAGCCCATGTGGTCTGTATACGCCAAGGAGTTCAGTTAAGCCACAAAGGACAACAAAGTCATGCCAATTGAAGAAAGTGGATGGAGATCCTTGTGTTAAGTGAAATGAACCAGTCTCAAGACCAATACCAGTTTTTTCTTATATGTGGAATCTGTACTTTTTTTTTAAAAGACATAAACAGACAAGGGAAGATTATTTGGGAAGACAAAAAATATCAGCAGAATGTGACCATAGTGCATTACATATATATATGAAAATGCCGTAATAAGACCCATTACTGGGCTTGAGAGATGGCTTAGCAGTTAAGGCGCTTGCCTGCAAAGCCTAAGGATCCATGTTCAACTCCCCAGATCCCATGTAAGGCAGATAGATGTACAAGGTGGTACATGTGCAAAGTCACGCATGTGCACAAGGTGATGCACATGTCTGAAGTTCAATTGCAGTGGTTGGAGACCCTGGCATGCCAATTCTCTCTCTCCCTTATAAAAAAAACCCATCATTTTGCACAACTAATATATTCTTTTTTTTTTTTTTTTTTTGGTTTTTCGAGGTAGGGTCTTACTCTAGCCCAGGCTGACCTGGAATTCACTATGGAGTCTCAGGGTGGCCTCGAACTCATGGTGATCCTCCTACCTCTGCCTCCCGAGTGCTGGGATTAAAGGTGTGCGCCACCACACCCGGCAACAACTAATATATTCTAATAAAGAAGAAAACAAACTTACTGGTGCCAGCCTTCAGAAATTCCCCTCGTGCCTGTTCCCACCTCTAGTCCCCTTTCCTTGCGGAATTAATCACAAGCCTGACTTTTAACACCACAACTTTATTTTTGAACTTTATAAGGTAGGAATCATATATTATATTTTACTGCGTGCCTTACTTTTTTGTGGTATAGTTTTGAGATTCATATGTTACTGCACAAATCGCAGCTTATGTTTACTGCTGTGCAATGTTCTAATGTATAGCTGCCACTTATTATAGACTGAATTTTTGTGACCCCAAAATTCATATGTGGACAATTAAGCCTCCAAAGTGCTATTTGTTGGTGCGTGCTTTGGGGTGGTTAGGTAATGAGAAGCCCTCCCCCTCCAGCATGTGGAGATGAGGTAAAGCAATGCCACGAACCAGGAAATGGGGCTTTAGCAGATACCAAATCACTAACACTTTGATCTTGGACCTTCCAGCTTCCAGAATTATGAGAAAAAAATATTGTTGAAGCCACCCAATCCAGGAGTTTTTGTTACAGCAGCCAAATTAAATAAGACTCCATTGCCTGTGTATCCATGTTGGCATGCATTGACATATAGCAGTACCAATTTCTCTATTAAAATAGAGCCCCACGCCCTCCCAAACCCCAGTAGTGATTACGAGGTTGCTCAGTGACTCAGGAAAATGGCTTGGCCTGATTTGTCAAGGTTGACACAGCATTTCTTATGACATGTACTTGTTTGTGAAAAGTGTGTTGATATCTTATGCAAATCCTTGTGCGCCCACATGTCTTCTTTCCTCTTAAGTGGAGGTTCCTTCTGGGAGGAGAAGAATTGCTGAGCTGTTCCCCAAGTTTATATTTATAGTAATTGTCAAAGTCTCAAAATAAAACCAGAACAAACCATGCATGGTGGCACACGCTTTTAACCCTAGCACTTGGGAGACAGAGGTAGGAGGACTGCCATGAGTTCGAGGCCACCCTGAGACTGCATAGTGAATTCCAGGTCAGCCTGGGCTAGAGTGAAACCCTACCTCGAAAAACAAAACAAAACAAAACAAAACAAAACAAAACAAGACAAAAAACAGAACAATCTAGCCATGACTGTGTTTATTTACCTTTTATTTTGGAGACATGTCTTAAAATCACTCTCCCAAAGTAATTGGGATTATTTTGCAATCAAGTTTCTGTGACTAGTTTTTGTGACATTCTTAAAATAATAATGGTTAAAATAATAAAGAATACTTTCTGTTTCATGTTTAAAATATTAAGAAATAATTTTATATGTACATAGGGTTTTATAATAAAGATGTTCTCTAAATTACTATTTTAGCACACAGCATATGGAGTAATTTCTGTCTTTAAAATAGTCTACTAAGGAACAGGAGGTTTGAAAATCACAGAGTGAATATCTTTCTTCTCTGCTATTTTAGCTGCTGATATTTTAAATTCAATTTAGTTATGGCCTTATATTTTTTAAGTCAATGAAGTGAATTTTGGGTGCAGTTAGCAGTAATTTAAGATGACAATTCAGTGATTAGTGAGGCTAATTATCAAATGGTAGACTCACTGTAACATTCAAGCTCATGCTGAAATGAAACCATAGGTTCAAATACAATGCAAAAAACCTGAGCTGGATTCTTGCAGCTTTTTATTTTTATTTTTATTTATTGATTTGGGAGATTGAAAGAAAGAAGCAGAGAGAGAGAGAGAGACAGATAGAAAAAGGATTGGCACACCAGGGCCTCCAGCCACTGCAAATGAACTCCAGACACATGTGCCCCCTTGTGCTTCTGGCTAACGTGGGTCCTGGGGAACCGGGCCTCCAACCAGGGTCCTTAGGCTTCCAAGCAAGTGCTTAACCGCTAAGCCATCTCTCCAGCGCAATCCATTGGGTTTTTTTTTAATGAAAGAGAAAGAGAGAAAGAGAGAGAGAGAAAGAGAGAGAATTGGCAGGGCCTCTAGCCCCTGTAATTGAACACATGCGCCACCTTGTACGTCTGGCTTATGTGGGTTCTAGGGAGTCAAACATGGGTCCTTAGGCTTCACCGGTAAGTGCCTTAACCACTAAGCAATCTTTCCAGACCCCCTGCAATGCCTTGATTTTTAAAAGTATAATGTTGACCCACCTCATGATCATGGGCAGGAGGTTATTTGCTGGAGAATGGATACCCGCCCCCCCCCCCCCAGGGAAGGACACGACTCCCCTTCTCCCAGCAGCCATTCATAGGTACAAACTGCTCTGGGAGATGTAGCATCTCAAGAATCCCACCCCCACCCACAATGAAATGTCTTGTAGAGAAAACCACACCCTCCGTGAGTTCATGAGTGATGTGACCATGTTGTTTCCAGAAGACAGCATTGCACAGGCTCCTCCCCCTTCCTGCTCTCATGTTCTTTCTGCCCCTGATTCTGAGAGATTCCATGAGACATGGAAGGGGTGATTAAAATGTCCTGTTGAAGGCTGACCACACACTTGTCATTTATTCTTGGTAATTTTACCATCTCTGCGTCAGTCTCTGCCCTGGTCACAGCTCCTTTAACCAGCCTTGCCATAGCAAGTTGACCACGGCACTCCTGAGCACAGTGTGCTGGTCAGAACTTACTTAGACTCATTCTTGGTCAGGATCCTCTTTCCTAAATCACAGTATATAAAGCACTCCTTAGTATCCCCCCAGAAGTTTCTAAACATGACTATATCCATGAGGCTGGTCTCATTCATCTGAAACTCATGTGACAGGTGAAGTAATTGCCATGCTTATAATAAAAGAAAATGATATTGGTGCCATTATGGGTGTTCTCAAAGCTTTAATTTGGTAAGTAGGTATATGTTTTTCATTGGGCTACATTCCTAAAACAATAAAACTCAGATGTCCATCAATTAATGAATGGTAGGCAAAATGTCCTGTATATATACACAAGGGAATCTTACTCAGCCATAACAAGCAACGAGGTACTGATGTGCTAAATGTTGGTGAACCCCAAAAATATTCTTGGAAGTGAAAGCAGATGAGTGTGAATGATCACATGCTGTAAAATTCCAGCTGCATGAAATGTTCACAAAAGGCAAACTTATAAAGACAGGAAAGAAACCAGTGGCTACCTAGGGCTGCAGAGGGGAATGGGATATGAAGTTTCTTACTCGCGTGATAGGAACATCTGATATTAGAAAGCGGATGGTGCCTAAGCCTTTAATGATGCTGAAAGTCACTTAGATTAGATAAAGCTTATGGGTATAAGTTATGCCTCCAAAAAGCTGTTAAAAATTGAAGATTGAAAATGAGCAGGCAATTATAGATAAGTCACATCCATATGCCCATGAGCATGGTCCCTTTCCAGTTTGTCTTTTCCATAGTTCTGACAGCTGGGAGTGGTGGCATATACCTGTTACTCCAGAACTCCGGAGGCTGAAGTAGGAAGATCAGCAAACTCCAGACCAGTTTTGGCTATATAGTAAGGCCCCATCTCAGAAAGCTAAATATGTCACTCTCAGAGGTAGAGAGGTTGCCTAGATGCACAGAGCCCTGCTTTCCATTTGCAACACCACAAAGAAAGTACTGATGTTACATCATCTGCATTTTCAGACATTAAAACTTATTATGCAACAATAATTAAATAACATAAGATGGAAAAATGTTAGATCATATGACATTAGCTAAGGAATCTAGGAGGCATTTATTTATAAAGCAATACAACTTTTTATAAATATATCTGTAGGGAACAGATGGGTCCATGTGAATTTATTATTAATTTACCTCCTTCTTCACATTCACAATTGTTATTCTCCACTTAGCAGCGAAGACATAAGCCCAGAGCAGATCATATCGCTGATGTTGGGGGCTGCAGCAGTGAGCAGACGGTAGCTCACTCTCAACCAGAGTCTGAATGGCCTCTCTGCTCTCAGCTCAGCTCTGCCTCTTTGGTCACAGGTCATATGTTCCTTGTCTTTAAATAAACACCAGCCAGCCTGGGCCTGTTATCACCTTTCCCAAAATCCTCTAGTCCTTTGCACACCTAGAAAGACAGAAAACGACTGTACTGAAGTGTGGACTCCCCATCCCGTCTTGTCTGGCTTGTCTGTGGGTGAATCACCTAACTGTCATACTTGGGCACTTGATTTCCCTGGGTCTCAGTTTCCTCACCTATCATGGGAATAAGAACTTTATGTACAGCATGAGAGGATTCAATACATCGGTGTTTGAAAGACACTCAGTGTAGTTTTATATAAACCTCCTGTGCTGAAGAGAGGCTTAGCAGTTAAAGGCAGGCTTGCAAAGCCTGAGTTTCATTCCCCAGTACTCATGTAAAGCCAAGTGTGCAAAGTGGTACATGTGTCCGAAGTTCATTTGCAGCTGCAAGAGGCCATGGCACCATCTTTCCCCTTCTTTTTCTCTCTCTCCTTGCAAATAAATAAAAATACTTTTAAAAAACAAACTTCTTTAAGTATTGTGTGCAGAGGAACTCCTTTTGTTCTGACCTGGTTTCAGATGTTCTGTGTCAACCCGCTTGTTAAATTGTTCTCAGTCCGTTCACTTATAGCAGGAAGCCGCTAAGATCCTTGCACTGTGTTGGTGACTTTCTAGGGGAGCGCCACGGATGATAATTACAAATGCCAGCAAACACCGCCTGTCAGAGGCCATCCTGGCGGTGGAAGCAAACAGCCGAGCGAGTGCAGGAAGGGGGAGGAGTGCGAGTAGGAGTGGGAGAACTGCTTTGCCTGCAGGCGGGGTGGGCTAGCCAAGGGCAAGAACAGCATCTATGTGGTGAGAGGCCACCATGCTTGTTCCCAGCTTAGCCAGCGTGAGGGCATTCCAGAGGCTGGGAGAGCTGTGTGAGGGGCAAGGGTGCATTACTGGGGCTTCCCTTCTTATCTCAGTGGGGAAGGGAGAAGGCATACTCCAAGAAGTCACCAATTACCCCAACTCCTGACCCACAGATACTGCCACCAGATATGCATGGTTTTATGTTACTCAGCAATGGATAATGAAGAGGAACTTTGAGAGAGTTGGAAGCCCACAGGGACGCCACCTGACTGCTGCAGGAGAAGGGGCTTGAGAGCTAGCAATGCAGGAACCCAGCAGGAGGCCAGGCAACAAGGGTCGGGTTGCAGCTCTGAGCAGCCCTGACCTCTCCTGTCCACACAGAACTTCTACCTTCGTGCTTTGATTAACCAACTGAAGAAGAGTTGTTTCCTTGTTCACATAATCATATGTTAACTGTAGAAAGTAATGAGTTTCATGGTGGCTTGTTCTTACATGTATGTAATATTCTTTAACCCTACTGCCCCATTACCCTCCCCAGCAAGCAGAGACCCTGGTTTGATTGACAGTACAGCAAATAAGAATAATAAAGCACATAGTGGGTACTGTTTGTGAGACGAGTCTGTAGAAGGATGAAGAGTGATGAATAACTGTAAGCATAAGATCAAATCTTCTGGGCCAGAGAAATGGCTCACTGGGTAAAGGACTTTGCTTGCAAAGCCCAACAGCTGGTGGTCTGGATTCAATACCCCAGTACCCATGTAAGGCCAAATGCACAAAGTGATACATGCATCTGCAGTTTGTTTATGGTGGCAGGAGGCCCTGGTGCACCCATTGTCTCTCTCTCTCTCTCTCTTCCTCTCTCATAAACAAATAAATAGTTTTAAGAGCCAAATCTTCCATGCTCTGTACAGTACACATATGCCTTTAATATATAATAAATGAATCATTTCAGATTAATGAAAAGAACTTTCTTCCTAAGCAGGAATAGATGTTGCCAGGATAGATAATAATTTAGAATAAAAATCAGATTAAATGCTTATATGATAACATACAATAAACTAGATAGCAGAGGGTTTAAATAATTTAATAACAAAAAGATAAATCCTAAGAGAGCAAAAAGAGAATACATTTTAATTATTTTAATATTGCAAGAGACTTTCTCGAAAGAACTTTTAAAAGATTGATAAACTCACTAAAACAAAGGTTTTAAGTTTTATGTAGCAATATGTCATAAAAAATTAAAAGTGCAACATAAAACTATTACATAAGGGACAACCTTTACCCACAAAGGACACTTGCAAGTAGATAAAGGAAAAGTAATCCCCCATGGACAATTTTTCCTCAAGTATAGAAAGGAAAATGCCATAAGAAAAATTTCAGTAAGTATAAGAAGTTGTCAAGTAACTAGGAGTTAGATATATGCAAATTAAGCATTGTAAAATAACACTTTTATCAAGTAGGTATTCACTTAACTCATTTAATGATCACCGTTATTCACTGTAGCCATGTAAACCTAACATGATGCATCCCAAGAGGACATTCAGGAACACCCAACAAGTATCTGTGAACATCCATAAACACTGACCACTCAGTCCTAGTTGTTCTAAAGCAGTCATCCAAGACACACACACAGAGGTCAGTGACTACACAATGGAATATACTGAATACTTGTGGACTCTATTTGGCTACACTGTAGGAAAGACAATGAAATGTTTTTTCTACCAAACATGATAAATGGAAAAAGTTTACAAAAGATTATACAGAATGATTTCAGATGCTTTTTTAAAAAATATTTTATTTATTTATTTGAGAGAGAGAGAGAGAAAAAAGAAAGAGGTAGATAGAGAGAGAATGGGCATGCCAGGGCCTCTAGCCACTGCAAACGAGCTCCAGACACATGCACCACCTTGTGCATCTGGCTTTACATGGGTACTGGGGAATCTAACCTGGGTCTTTAGAGTTTGCAGGGAAGCACCTTAACTCTAAGCCATCTCTCCAGCCCAATTTCAGATTTTAATATACATATGCAATTCTTATTACAGTGATGGTTACACAATATATATGATAAATATGACATAGTACTATGTATATATATATATATAATTTGTTCCAATGTCAACTTTGATATATACAGTTATTGAATCATACCTGGAAGAAGTGTCACAGGAGAGCTCCATGGCACTTTGATAAGTTCTTGGGTATCTATGATTATCTCAAAATAAAAACCTGTTTATGATATAGTCCATAAAATGTTAGTAGTCATCTCTCCTGGTTTGTTAATTTGGGTGATTTTTATTTTCGTCATACTTTGAAACATTTGTCCCATGAGAAAACATGTTTATAAACAGAGAATGTTACACAATGTTTAAATAATGTAAAAAAAATCTGAGATACCCTCAAGAATTAAAGTTTTTTGAGTATATATTAATTCATTTCTGTGTATATGTGTGTATATATACACACATATATACGTATATTTCCATATATATATAGAACATATGTGCAAAGATAGACAAAGCGCTGACTGACAGGTAAGTAGGTAGGTGGAGATAAATAGATGCTACTGGAATGAATTTCCATGAAAATGCTTCTAGCAGACAGGTGTGGTAAGGCGCACCTTTAATCACAGCACTGTGTATGTGGGTGGGGGGGGTCAGTTTGCAGAGGTAGGAGGATCACTGTGAGTTCAAGGTCAGCCTGGGCTGGAGTGAAAACCTACCTGGGGAACAAATAAAAATAGATGCTTCTAGCTATGGGCTATAAGTATGGATTAGCCAGGCAGAGCATTCATATCAATTAGTGGTTAGCCTCTATCTAATCAGTTCTTTACATTTAAGTTACATCTTTGTAATTATTTATTATATATTGTATTGTGCTCAGTCACAAATATAATTGTCAACTCCAATAAATATCAATAAATAGACTTGATTTTTTCTTTTCCTCCCTCCCCTTCAGTGCAGTGTTCTTCTCTTTCATTGTCATTGAAACCTGAGCATAGCAACTTGAAGTAAATAAGTCCCAGTTTCAATCTTGCTTCTCTTAATTTGCAACTGTGGTCTTCAGGGAAGCCTCTCTGCTCCCAGCTAACGCCTGGGCCAGATGGAAATGCTAATATCTACTCACAGAGGGTTGGGGAGTTCAGTGAGAGGATCTTTGCAAAGTAACTACTGGGAGACTTGGTTTGCTTTTTTTCAGACAGGGCCTCACTACATAGCCCAGGCTAGTCTGGAGTTCACTCTATAGCCCAGGATAGCCTTTAACTCCAGTTACTCCTTCCTCAGCCTCCTAAATGCTGAGATTACTAGTTGGTCCTTAATATATGTGAAGCCTCCTCATTTTCTTTCTCCATTTACTTCCCTTTCCTTGGCTCCTTCCTTATTGCCAATACTCTTATGAGAAATATGACTCAAAAGTTGATACTTTTTCATTAGATCAGGACATTTTCTTTCAGCAAAGTCTCATTTTAAAACTGAAGTGTAAACAAGGGCTCTTTTCTTTCGGAAAGGGAGGAGAGTATAGGGAAGGATAAGGCTGATGAAAAATAACATTTTCTATCACCACTAAGAGCCAGTGGGGTATGACAAACAGCTCCTCCCAAGTAGTAGAGCAGTTTTTACGAACCAACCAAGAGCACATTTCTCCTGAACTCCGTGGAAGGCTCACAGCAGCTCTATTCTTGAAGCACTAGTTTTTCTCTATGTCTTTTTTGTTGTTCTTCAGGGAAGGAAGTTTATAGTTCAAGGTTATAGTCCATCTTGGAGGAGAAGGCCTGGGGACAGGATCATGAAGCAGCTTGTTACATTGCATCCATTGTCAGGAAGGAGCTAGGAGTCCTGATATCATTTTCAATGTGTCTGTTTATCTGCTTGTCAGCCTCATTGGATCTGGAATCAAATGAAAGACACACCTCTGGGCAGGTCTGTGAGGGTGTCAGGAAGGATTAACTGAGGAGAAGACATTCCCCCAGAGTGAGTGGTGTCTTCTCCTAGCAGCCCAGATATAAAGCCATCTGAGGGAAAGTGTGTCACTGGTGTTATAGTCCACATGAGAGAATTACAGACCACCATGCTTTTGTAGCCAATTGAGAGTCCTTTTTAACTAAACCAGCAACCAAGAGGGGACTCACATCAGAAAACGTTTTTAGAACCACCAATTAACACCCCTCCCCACCAAAAAAAAGAAAATGCTCTCAGTGCAGAAGATCAGGGGTAGAGCGTTTTTAAATGCAAAAGACCATAAAAAATAATGACATCAGTGTCAGATGGAGGTCTGGGCAACGTGGAACTGTAGTTTGTTTCACTTGGATATCCTGGAGTTATCTTATTTACACATCTGAGCCATGTTTGAGGTCATGAGAAATCTTGAAAGTGTTATCAATGCAGACATGGTCCTCCGGGAGAGTTAGGGAGTTTGCCACTGAAAGGCGCCCTAGCAGGCACAAAAGTGTTAGCTTAGCTATTTTATTCCCCCAGTAAATGGAGTCAGGGCCTAGCTAGGATAGGAGGGCATTATCTTAGCTGTTACACTAGCCTGCATGTGCTTTTTGCTGGTGAATGTATCTATCTATCACTGCCCCTGCTGATGCCACTCTCTGGCTAACAATGGACACCAGCTTCTTTGGCCTTCCAGTATAGATTGAAGACCAGCAGCTCTCTAGAAATCTTCCAGGTTTTCAGCACCAGATAAGGACTGTTGAGGCATCTAGCCATGTGGACTGAACAGCTACCAACTTCTCAGCCTCTCTATCCATTGGACGGCCATTGTTGGGCCATCTAGTCCCTATTGTATAAGCCAATCTAATAAATTGCTTGTCATAATAGCTATTCATTCCACTGGTTCCACTTCTTTAGAGTATCTGCCCAGGACACTACCAGCCAGCCATGATACAGTCATTTCAGTAGAAGACAGCTTTTCAAAATGGCCTATTTTCCCACCTAACCATAGCAATCCATCCTGCACTTTCCATGGCCTGATTTCAAGCCATTTCATCAGTCCAGCAAAGGGAAAGTGGCTCTGGGGTGAGCAAGTTGTACCTGCCACTAAAGCGCACCATAGCACCCACCTCTCTGGGATTCCTTGTTATCAAGGCTCTACTCCTCTTTTATTCCACATGGACAGAGAGGTGACATTTCATGTGCAGTTTGCCTAGCTCTTGCTTCATAGTCCACAGGACAGGCTGCTATGGTAATTCCTGCCATTCAAACAAATCTTTGCTCCAAAAAACATGTGTTGCAACCACAGTGTGTTACAGTTACCTTGTTGGTACTGAGACAAAACAGCCAATCCAATGCAGCTGATGGGAAGAAAGGGTTTATTTTGGCTTACAGACTCGGGGGGAAGCTTCATGATGGCAGGGGAAAGCATGGCATGAGCAATGACTGGACATCACCTCTGCCACAGCAGGCGGAAAACAGCAGCAGGAGAGTGAGCTGACCTAACACTGGCAAGCTAGGGGCTTATCCTCCAGATCCACCCCTAGCACCACACTATCTCGAGTGAGGCTCCATCTCCAAGTTGCCATCAGCTGGAGACCAAGCATTCCAAGCATTCAAAACACATGAGTTTATGGGGAACATCTGATTCAAACCACCACACAGTGATACCTGAGAAACACCAGCCTGCTTGTCTCCACAGGGCCCAGGGCTGTACACAGAGGGAGCTTCCTTAGATCATAACTCTGCTTCTGCCTGATGGAGCCCTTCCAACTTCCACAGTCTTTGCATTGCTTATCTCTCACATAGCTCATATCAATTTCCTCTGAGCTCTAATCTAAGTAAGCAGAAGAGATTCCACAATAAAGCAGATGGACCTAGTTGTTAGACGTGGATGCATTTAGGAAGGAAACTCTATTGCTTCCTGATGGTGGCACTTGTTCTCCATTTTCTGACATTGGGTGGCCTATCTTCTACCCCAACCTTAGAGATGCAGACATTTCCAGTAAACTCCTTTTCTGAGAAATTTAGCTAGTCCTATTGTCTTCTATTCACAACCAAGAACTCTGCATGATATAATCTTCAAGTCACCATAACACATGTTCAAAATTACAGCAAAGAGCAATGGACATGTTTGAAGAACTTCAACTTATATGGAAACTAATAAAAATGCATATTTAAAAGAAAGTCACTTCTGAAGTACTATTGGAAGAGAGAAATTTACAAAACAGTGTGTACCATATAAAAAAGAATATAGTCATGTTCCTACATTTCAAAAAGACTGGAAGGATATTATAAATGTTAACAGATTGATCGTGAGGACAAACTCTCATGTGACTTTTATTTAATCATTTTTGCTGCTCCATATTCTGTGTAGTTTCTACTATGACTGTATATTCTTTTTGCAGCAAGAAAAAAGTGGTGTGATATTTTAAGGAATATATGCTCAGGATGAACTTTCAGAATAATTAGGGGTTAGCTACTGATTGGAAACTATGTGGGCAATTAATGAAATGTTATTCCAAGAATCCGCCTTGGTAGCAGCTCTTGAATCTTAATGACACCACTGGAATATATCACCAATTGTTCCCCAGTGCTCAAAAACTAAACATGGACAAATAGGTCACATCGTTAATCATGAATCACCAAGATGAATTGTGACATACATTGCATGCTGCTGCAAGGCTTCAGCTAAACATACTAAATCTATGTATAAAATTCTCCTCACTATTTTGAGATGCTAAGTATTTTAGAATGGATAGTGGATAGGTTTGCAATCTGACCAGCTATTTTTTCCTCAAATCACCTAAAACAGCACATTATAATTGCCAGCACACATAACAAGGAAAAACATTAACAAAGTAATTAACCAAATAGAAGTCAGTTTAGTCTCATGGACTGAATGTCTAGTCACCCCTCCCCCCACATTATAGTTACCTTCACATTGCATTACTGGGACAAAACACAAAACTCAGCTTAAGTATTCTTTTTTAAAATTATTTATTAGCAAGGAGAGAGAGAGAGAGAGAGAGAGAGAGCGAGCTAGAGAGACAGAGAGGGGGTGGGGGAAGAGAATGGGCACACCAGGGTGTCTAGTCACTGCAAACAAACTCCAGATGCATGCGTCACTTTGTGCATCTGGCTTTACAGGGTACTGGGGGATTGAACTTAGATCATTAGGTTTTGTAGGCAAGTGCCTTAACCACTAAGCCATCTCTCCAGCCCCCAAAAGCAGGTATAGGAGGAAACCGTTTGTTTTTGTTTGACAGTCTCTAGGGGAAGCTTCACCTTGGCAGGGAAAGCATGGCAGAGACAAGCAGGCAGGAAGGCATCCCACCTTGACAACAGCAGGAAGGAAGTGGTCTGAGCACCAGGCTTGTAGCTGGGTTATATTATTCCAGTGCCTGCCCCCAGTGACACGTCTTCTCCAGCACGATCCACCTTTCAAGGTCTCACAACTTTCCCAAGTTGCTACCAGTTGGGAATCAAGTATTCAAAACACATTACCCTACAGGGGACATTTCACTTGAGCCACCACATTCTGTCCCTGACCCTATTAGACTCATTGCCATCTCAAAAATGCATTCAGCCTAACTTTAAAAGTTCCTGTAGTCTTTACAAGTCCCAACTCTGTTCAAAATTCCAAAGTCTCATCTGAGACGGATGACGGTCCCTTAACTATGAGCCCTATAAAATCAAAAAACAAGTTCCAACACATAATGGCACAAAGTAAACATTCACAATCAAAGAGAGAAATGGAAGAATGTATTTTTCTCTCTTACAAGAGAGCAAGAAAATATTGGGCCAAGCAAGATACAAAGCCAGCAGGGCACATATCACATCTAGGCCTGGTACCTAGAAATTGTGATGAAATTCTTTGGGCTCCAAAAGGCTTTGTCAACTCCTCTCCTCCAGTGGTGTTGTTTGGATAGAATTCATTCCCAGCTAGCAGATTTCCTTTACAGTCATCCCACAGTCCTGGCATCTCCATCATCTTGGGATCTCCACTTAACCCATGGTTCATCTGCACAGCACCACACAATAACCACCTTCCGTGGTCTCCATTTAGAGACGATGACTCTGTTTCACATCACCAAACCCAAGCAGCCATCTCTAGAATCCTGTTGCAATCCAATGGCTTTCTATTTCTTGCATTTGTCATGCTTCAAAAATAATGAGGGCTGGAAAGATGGGCCAGTGGTCAAGGTGCGTGGTTGCAAAACATAATGGCCCAGGTTCCATTCCCAGTACCCATGTAAAACCAGATGCACAAGGTGGTACATGCATCTGGAGACTTTTTTTTTGCAATAGCTAGAGGCCCTGGCACACCCACCCTCTCTCTCTCTCTCCCTTTGTCTTTCTCTGCTTGCAAATAAACAAATACAAACTAAAAAACAAACAAACAAACAAAACCCACTAATGACCAGGTAGGTGACATTGCCAAATTTGTTAACCCAACTTTGAGGAGCAGGAAACTCCTTCAGCATTCCTCCTTGTGCCCCTGCTCCATTCAAAAGAATGAGTACTCCTCCTGTTGACCTGATGCAGAGCAGCTGGCAATTCTCAAAGGTGGTCATCAAACAATCACAGGTGAAGTGGCTGCTGTCTCCAGCCTAAGCTCTGTATTTTCCTCCACCAATTGACATCCATTACTTTTAAATTCAACTTTGTCCAAGTTTTCAGGGCATGGGCAGAACACAGGCAGCCTCTCTGCCAGATCATCACACAATCTGCTTCTAGTCCAGAGCGCAGTATTGCCCTGGAATCCTCACGAGCAGAGCCTTCACAGCTCACATTGTCTTTGCATTTAGAGCTTTCAACTCTCACCCAAATGACCAGTTCAGCTCTGCCCGTGCCACTGCAAAGCTTCTCAAATCCAAACGTTCAAATCCTTCTATATTCCTCCTACAAATCAGTTCCAGAAGGCTAATAACCACATGGTTGGGTTGACTGCAGCAATGGCCCAGAAGTAGTTACCTTTTCCTGGATGGGACGAAGCATCTGATAGGAGGCAGCTTCTGGAAGGAAAGGGTTTATTTCAGCTTATAGGTGTGAGCTTACAGGAAGTTTCATTACGATGGGGAAATGCATAGCAAGAACATGCAGCAGGGGTCACGTTTGCTGGGAGGAAACCATAGCACTGGTAAAGAGGGGCTGGATTAAAAATCCCAAGCTGGTCACCCGGTGACACACCTCCCCCACCAAGGCTTCACCTCACAAAGACTCCACCAGCTGAGGATCAAGTATGAGGCTTAATCAAAAGCACATGAGGGCCGGAGAGATGGCTTAGCAGTTAAGGCACATGCCTGCGAAGCCTAAGGACCCAGGTTCGATTCTCCAGGTCCCACATAAACCAGATGCACATGGTGGTGCATGAGTCTGGAGTTCATTTGCAGTGGCTGGAGGCCCTGGCGTGCCCACTCTCACTCACTCTCTACCTCTCTCTGTCTTTAATAAATAAATAAAAATCCTTAAAAAGTGATAACACGTGAGGCTATGGGGAACATTTTATAATCAAAACATCACACCCACCGAGATGGTGTTAGGAGGTAGGGGCTTCTGCCTGGTAAGAAGATCATGCAGGTGGTACCCACTTGAATGGAGTTAGTGCCTATTGACAAGACACCAAAGAGCCAGCTGGCTTTTAAAAGGCAGTACAAACCTTGCATCTTTAGGTTCCTTCACCGTTGGAGGAAAGTGCAGCAGGCCATCTGTGACTGAGAAGAATCTCTGACTTGCAGCCTCCAGAACTATGAGAAGTAAATTTCTGCAGTTGATAAGTTACCCAGTCTACAGTAGAATCCTTGACAGCAATCTTAGCTGACAGAGACATTCAGCTAGATTGAAATTACAGAGAAAAAATTCTGTTTACTTAAGAAAAAGTTTGAAAGCACCCTAGTTAAACATCTTTCATATATCCCTAAAGACTGGGCTGTTTCACAGACATGAGAGTTTATTCACCTAGTATCAATCCTTCTCCTATTAGGAAAATATACAAGCATTTGTCTCTATTTTTCTTTTGCATTAATTATTTAGCACTGAATATAGTATTGCTTAACAGATTAGAAGCAAGCTTTTAAGTACTTTTAGGGCTAATTTATTTTCCCTGTGTTTAGGATAAACTACCTATAATAATATAATCTGTTAAATGCTATCAGTCACTAGAAACTATAATTCTTTTTTTAAATTTTTAAAAAATGTTTTTATTAATTAGTTTTTACTCAGCGAATACAGTCAGTTTGGTACCATTATTAGGCTCATCCGTGACCTACACCCTCCCCATGGTCCCTCCTTGTTGAGGTATGTGGGTCATGCATTCTGGAGTTAGCCCACAGTTATTGGTAGGATAAATGTCTCTGCATATCATGACCCAACATGTGGCTCTGACATTCTTTCCACCCCCTCTTCCGCAAAATTTCCCTGAGCCATGTTGGGTCCATTTTTGGTGTGCTTCAGTGATGAGGTGTTGGGGGCCTCTGGGTCTCTGGATCTCTGATTTGGCAGGAGTTGATTTTTCTCTGTGCTGATCTCCTTCACCCTTGTGCTGGTACCTGGTTTACCAAGAAATCAGCACCCTTGCTTGTTTCGCCAGTTGTTCTTAGTTTCAGCCGGGGCCCTTTTGAGGTATGATGGGGTGGCTCTCTCCTTAGGATCTACATCTATCTGAAAAAGAGAAGCAGATTCTCTAACGGAGACTAAGTTAGCACCAGACAAATGAGATAACCCTTACTTTTTTATAGAGAATTTAATAGGTGTAGGCCCTCTTGTATCCCATGACTGATGGTAGCTTGATAATGGAGAGCGGGCTTATGTTTGGATATGATTCTGACTTGTTTCCCAGATCCAGCTATGGGTCCCATACCACTGAGGGGATCAGTTAGTCAAATCAAGAGTAGTTGGTTTCCCACCATGGCTGTGTGCCACTATTGCACTTGTGTGGGCATCACGACAGGTTTTTTGCTGCTGAGTAGGTTAGACCATGAGTTTCTTGGACAGATATTGGTCATTTTCCCCAGTTGCCCATGTAGCACCTTCTGGCACTAGATGTGCTGACTGTCTGGGGACTGACTCTCTTCCAGCTTCCAGCCATGCCATTCCATTTTACGTGTCAACCACATAAGGTGTCTTCAGCAGTAGGGACTTACCACTAACCTTTGGTGGGTCATCAAGTACTCTGACAGAAATCTATCTTTCTTTTAGGAAACCTTGAAGGTCTCTCTGATCAAAACCTCATTGTGGATGATAGCCACATGCTGGTACTGGGAGTTACAGGTCAGTGCCCACTAAGAAAAGGAAGAAAAAAATAACTAATATAAAAGAGGGAACAACTGAGCCACAAGACACTGGAGAGGGTATGATGAAGACGGACCTCAATCTTCTACAGCTTCTCTCCCTCCCTCCCTCCCTCCCTCCCTCCCCCCCCCTCACTCTTCTCTCTAACTTTTATATATTAGAAACTACAACTCTTGATTGCATCATTTCTAGGTTCCAGTCCAGGCTCTTTCCTCTATATCATTGTTTCTCAAATTTCTTGTCTCTGGGCATCTTTATACTTTTAAAATGACCCCAGCTAGCTGTTCACAGAAGTGGTATTTATCAACATATAATAACATTCCAAATTAAAACATAAAATACTATTTATTTAACTCATTTATAAATAATAAGTACATCATGTTACCATAAGTAGCATAATGTATGAAAATTAACTATATTTTCCAAAGCAAACTAATTAGTGAGAAGTCACATTACTTTACATTTTTGCAAATCTGTTTAATATTTGACTTAATCGATGCTGATTACCCTGTTTGTCCTTGAACTCATTGTTGTTATGCCATACAACATTTAGTTTATAGAAAATTCCATTGTACTCCATGAGAAAATGAGGGTGGAGAGGACAAGTGACATCTTGGTGACATTATAATAATTTTCACTTTCTGATCCCTCACAGGGTCTCCAGGTTTCTTTCTCCAGCTCTTCTCAGACCATATTCTGAGAACAGTTGCTCTACTTAAAGCCACACTTGGGCTGGAGAGATGGCTTGGTGGTTAAGGCACTTGCCTGCAAAGCCTAAGGACCTGAGTTCAATTCCCCAGTACTCATGTAAAGCCAGATGCACAAGTGACACATGCATCTGGAGTTCATTTGCAGCAGCTAGAGGTTTTTTTTCTCTCTCTCTCAAATAAATAAATAAATAAAATAATTTAAAAACAAAGCCACACTTTTAGGTATGCTCATGTCATCTCACGTTTGTGCAGGAGCTGAGTCAGATATCTAACACATGGCACCACTAGAGGCAAGAAATCTTTCTTGATGGCCATTGGTGGACCTTCATGCCAGAGTGACAGACAGAGATCTCCATGGACCTTTCCAGGGGAGTGTTCCAATGTCCAGTGAGGTCACTGACTGAGGCCACAAACATGGTAAGCCCTCTGTTTCAACAATCCTCAACCCCCTCCATCTCAGAAAGGCAATGTCTGTCCCTAAATCACCAAAAGCACCCGCAGGAAAGGAACACCATTCCTCTCCATCATGGACAACCCCAAAGATAGCTCCCTAGGCTGTGTGAACTTCCTCACCACTCTTCAAAGAAAATGGGGTTTTGGCTCAACTAGTAATGGCTAGACATCTGTGACTCCTCGCCTATTCTTGCCAAGCACTTTGCATGTGTTGTCTTATGTAATGTGAGAGGGGCCTGACCTTTCACTCTGGCCCACCACTACTAGAGAAAAACACTGGGGTGGCTATTCTCTACTGTAATAATTGTTTAACAACCCACCCTGACCAATCTCACATCTAAGCTGGAAGGCTGAAATGAAACCTTATTCATATGGAAGAAGCCCTCGCTAGCACTCACTCCTCAGCCAATCATAGATTGATGGATGTGCCCCAGGCCCTCTAGGAGACATACTAACCAAGGTACTGACATGTACTGACCTATGACCTGCACTCTCCTCATGGTATGCTGACTTTTATGACCAGCATGTATAGCACCCTGACTAATGACAGGGATTACACAAGTTTCTACTTATAGTTTGGTTTGTCTGCAAAGTGTTAATTATCTGTTATACTTACCATTAAAATTATGCAACCTAACAAAATATTTTATAACCTGAGAAGGAGGGATATAAAGGAGAGTTGTTTCTATATATATATAGTCTTTTTTTCATTTGTGTACTTTATCAATTGATCAATCACTTAAGCCAATATCCCCAAGTCCCAGGCAAGTGATTTTTTAAAACACTTAAATAAGTTCCTAGCCTCTGATCCAGACTTTACTCTATGGCTCTGTTCTCTACTTCAAACGTTGTTTTAGTTTTTATTATGTTTCTTTCATAATTAGAAAGAACACTGGGGCTACAAAATGTGTGCCTTAAACACCCAAAGGGCAAAGGTAGACATTCCATAAGAGCCAAAGAGAAACAGCATCACAAAAACAAGAAAGAAAGAAAGAAAGAAAGAAAGGTGACTTATCCACATTAAGTCCCCCAGGAGCTAATTTAAACTGTCATGAAATGTATTTTACAGGAAGATGTAGTAGCAGTAGAAAAAAATTAAGTACAGAGATAATCTGTGAGTGAGTTTCTCTAGTACATAGGTTGATGTTTACTATAGACAAATAGATGATGATTATCAATTACCACTATCAAAAGACATCATTGCCCCAGAGCCTGAAGAATTCTATCCACTTTGGGAATGTGTAATTTATCTGGTACAAGGCAGTACTGTACATATTATGTCTTAGAAAAGGATTTGTTTGACCTGGAAAAGTTATAACCATCCCCAAGGCTGATGGGAAAACCAACTGCTATGGAGCATAAAGATGGTGAAGTCCAGTACCAGCCCAAAGGGGGGTTCCAGGGCTGTTCCCACAGACCTTCTGCTTCCACTACAGAAGGCTTGCTTAGAACCACTCGTAACTGTAACACATACTTGGGAAGCTGAGGCAGGAGGATGACAAGTTCAGTATCAGTCCAGACTACATATAAATAGATTGTCTCAAAAAATGTTCAAGGTGGACTGGGGAGATGGAACAGTGATTAAAGGCATTTACTTGCAAAGCTTGCCAGCTGAGCCCAATTCCTTAGCATCCATGTAAAGTCAGATGCCCAAAGTGGTGCCTGCATCTGAAGTTCCTTTGCAGTGGCAGGAGGCCCTAATGCACCCATTGTCTCTCCCTCCCTTCTTCCCCCGTCCCCCCATTCACAAATAAAAATACATTTTAAAACTTTTCAAGATTTAGGGAGATAGCTGAGGTAATTAATTGTTCACCTTGTGGGTGGTTTGAATCAGGTGTCCCCCATAAACTTAGGGGTTCTGAATGCTAGGTTCCCAGCTGATGGAGATTTGGGAATTAATGCCACCTGGAAACAGTGTATTGTTGGGGGCGGGCTTATGGGTGTTATAGCCAGTGTCCCCTTGCCAGTGTTTGGCATACTCTCCTGTTCCTGTTGTCCATCTGATGTTGGCCAGGGGGTGATGTCCACCCTCTGCTCATGCCATCGTTTCCCCCTGCCATGATGGAACTTTCCCTCGAGTGTGTAAGCCAAAATAAATCCATTTTTCCCCCAAAGCTGCTCTTAGGTGATTTCTGCCAGCAATGCAAACCTGACTGCAACAGTAATGTTGTTACCGAGGAGTGGTGTCATTTGCTGCTAGACACTTGAATGTGTGGCTTTGGACTTTTGTAGCTGATTTTCAAGAGGAATGTGGAAGGATTTGAAACCTTGGCCTAAGAGACACCTTGCAGTGCTGTAAGTACAGCTTGATGGACTATTCTGGTCAGAGTTGAAAGACCTGAATGCAGTAAGGACTAAGGACTGTGAAGTTTGGCTTATGAGAGTGAGAAAGAGCTTTGCCTGGACTGGGCTAGCAGTTTGTGTGAGAGGCTTATTGTTATGCCTGTGTCCTGAGAACTTGTGCAGGGTTGCTTTGCGTAGAAATGGACTGGTATTTGCAGAGAGATATGGCACAGAAAGAAATCTTTGGGTCAAAACTGCTGCCTGTTCAGCTGCAACTGTATGAGAGATCACAACCATTTAGATTTGGCCAGCTGGCCTGCATTGAGACAATAGAAAGAATGCAGTCTTTTGAAGGGGCCTGAATGCTGAAGGAGTGTCCTGTTCTTCAAAGTCTGCTTTATTCCCCCCTGGATTAACAAATTGGCACCCCACCTGGTATTGTGGAGCATAAGAAATGCAAGAAAGAGAGGGTTATTGATTTTGCAACACGGTTTTGTGTTTTGGAAACAGCCATGGGCAGTGTGAAGCAGACTTGCTGGATGCCTGCATGGAGACCTGATGGAATTGTGAGGATGAACCGTGAGTTGCAGTGGAGACCCAGTGGAGATGCTGGGACCACAAGACGGCTGCTGAGGAGAGCTGCCGGCCTCAAATGAAGTTTTCCAGGACTGTGAGTAGCCTAGCTGGAGGTGCAGAATTGGAACTCCAGATACTTGATGCTGGCTGGAATTATTAGGCTTGGAGACTTGTCACTGACTAGAGTTGTTGTACTTGAAACTACCGAGTTTGATTTTTGCCCTGTTTTAAATCTTGTATTGGTTGAATATTTCTTTGCTATGTCCAATATAATCTTTTGCAGTGTGAATGTGTATTCTGTGCCATTATGGGTCTTGGGGGGATTTTTTTAGTATTATGGCTCAGTTAAAAGACCTTGGATTATGGGGATATTTGAACATCCTTAAGATTGATAAAATATGTATATATGGGGACTTTTAAAGTTGGACTGAATGCATTGCATTTTACATCATGAATGGTTACCAGTTTATGGGAGCCAGGGGCAAAATGTGGTAGTTTGATTCAGGTGTCCTCATAAACTTAGGTGTTCTGAATGCTAGGTTTCCAGCTAATGGAGATTTGGGAATTAACACCTCCTGGAGGCAGTGTATGGTTGGGGGCGGGATTATAGGTATTATAGCCAATGTTCCCTTCCAGTGTTTGGCATACTCTCCTATTCCTGTTGTCCACCTAATGTTGGCCAGGAGGTGATAGGTCCACCCTTTGCTCATGCCATCGTTTTCCTCTGCCATGATGGAGCTTCCCCTCGAGTGTGCAAGCCAAAATAAATCCTTTTTTTCCCCCAAAAGCTGCTCTTGGTCAGGTGATTTCTGCCAGTAATGAGAACCTGACTGCAACACCTTGCAAGCATGAGGACCTCAGTTCAAGTCCTAGAATCCACGCAAAATTGCCAGGCATGGTAGCACATGGCTGAGGAGTGCTGAGGAGGCCAAGACAGATGAATCCCTGGGGCTTACTGGCCAGTCAGTCTAGCCTCGTCAATGAGCTGCAGGCCAAAGAAAGAGACTGTCTCAAGAAAAGGTGGGCTACATTTCTAATGACCAACCCTTGAGGCTGTCCTCTGACCTCTAAATATGAACATACTCATGATATGCACTTACACACACACACACACACACACACTCACACATACATACACATTAAAAACATGTTCCATAGTAGCTACCTCTTGAATAATTCCCCTATTTTGACCCACATAAGAAATTTACCTACTTTCTTGTTCCCTTTTCAGATAACCCTATCATATTAATTCATACCAAATATCTATATTGTTGATTTTTGAAAGCATATATATATATATATATATATATATATATATATATATATATGCTATTAAAATAGCTACCATTCTTTGAACACCTGTTATGTTGTGGGAAATAGCAAATATTCTCTACACACAATATTTTTTTAAAGGTTTATTTATTTATCTGAGAGAAAGAGAGAAAGGGCACAGGTACACCAGGTCTTCCTGCTGTAAATGAACTCCAGACACATGGGCCATTTTGGGCATCTGGCTTTATGTGGATACTGGGGGAATTGAATCTGGGCTGTCAGACTTTTAAAGCAAGCACCATTAACCACTGAGCAATCTTTCTAGCCCTAAGTACAGTGCTTATATACACAGAAAAACTATACAAAGCAGGAATCCTGAATTTTATAGAGGAAAATATTGTCTTAGGTAAAGTGACATTGACAAAGCCTCTACTTTATATCCTCAATTTTTATTAACATTTTCCATGATTATAAAAAATATCCCATGGTAATACCCTCCCTCCACCCACCTTCCCCTTTGAAATTCCATTCTCCATTATATCCCCTCCCCATCTCAATCAGTCTCTCTTTTATTTTGATGTCATGATCTTTTCCTCCTCTTATGATGGTCTTGTGTAGGTAGTGTCAGGCACTATGAGGTCATGGATATCCAGGCCATTTTATGTCTGGATGGAGCACGTTGTAAGGAGTCCTACCCTTCCTTTGGCTCATACATTCTTTCCGCCACCTCTTCCACATTACACCCTGAGCCTTGGAAGGTGTGATCGAGATGTTACTCAGTACTCCAGTCACTTCTTTCCAGCACTATGATACTTTCTGAGTCATCCCAAGGTCACTGCCATCTGAAAAGAGAAGATTCTCTACCCAAAGTGAGAGTAGCATTAATATAAGGGTATGAATATTAAGAGAAGTGCTTACTGGGCAGTTTGATATGCATAGTATATACATTTTTCCAGACATCAGCAGATGTTACACCCCTAGGGCTCATGACTACCCCTGTTTTAAGTTTTCAGTATCAGGGATGTATTCCCCCCCCATGGAGGGGGCCTCCAGTCCAATTGGAGGGCAGTTGGTTTCCACCATGACAGACGTGCCACTATTGCACCCGTTGGCTCATTTGGCCTGGCTGGCCAATTATAAGGCTTGCAGTGTCCACTGTTGAGTATCTTCACTGGTGGTATCTCTTTCTCCCATTGAACTACATGTAGAATGAAAGCCTCTAGTTTTTAAGGCATAAAGGAACTCAGGTCTGACTTGTAACAAATAGACACTTTTCTCATTATTTTGCCTTAGAAAGCATTCATTCGTCTATTGACATGGAAATAGACTAAATTCACTTTATAAACAGTGAGCCAAGTCAAAACAATTCTATGCATTCTAACCAACCTTGTAAGGAAAGACTAAGACTTTTGGAGTGGCCACTACATTTGAGATGCTGATGGGGAGCTACTTTTACCTCACTTCTAAGTTCTGCCATTTTTTTTTTTTTACAGTCTTAAATATTTGGAACTTGGATATTCAAATGAAGTTTTGTTGAAAAATATTGGCACAAAATTTCATCTACTTCCACTGAATTCTCATGACTCATTGTGGATTTTTTAAAACATTTTTTTCTTCTGAAAAACAATAAATCTGGCCACACGCAGCAGCTAAGCACCCTGTAGCATGCCTGTGCACCTGCCTGGCAAAAGATGAAATTCTGGGAATAGTCCTTGAGGTATTTTCTCATTTACAACTTGTTTAATGGGGAAAGCATGAAGCCACATCCTGTTCTGTCCAACTGCCTTTTTCTCACAATAGAAAGGAACTTTACTAACCAGCACAGTTATCATACTGCCCACTGGAAAGTCTCTAGGAAAATTATTCCCCTGGCAATAACAAGAGCTGGATCCAATTCCAGTCCTCTGGAACAAATAGCCACAATCATGTACTACAAAGCTCGTTATACAAAGTTTGTTTTAGAAACTAACACAAAAGTAACAATTCCTCATATTAAACCACATGCAATTTCCCATTACAACCACTGACAGAAATATCCATGGTGAATGTCTTTGCTATGTTTGAACTGTTAACATCACTTTTTCTACTTAGGATAGAGAAACTATTCCAAAAGAAGCATTCAATTGTCATTTAAAAAATAAACTATTTAAAATACCATAGTTTTTATAGGGCTGGGGACATGGCTCAGCGGTTAAAGAAACTTGCTTGCAAAGCCTACCGATCTGGGTTCAGTTCCCCAATACCCACATAAATCCAGATGCACAAAGTGGCACATGTGTCTAGAGTTCATTTACAGTGGCAACAGACCCATTCATTCTCTCTTTCTCTCTTTCCTCTCCCCCAGCAAGCAAAAAAAAAAAAAAAAAAAAGTATTTTTTAAAAATAGCATTCCAGTGTGCACATGTACCACATCTTCATTAAGCATCCATTTGTTGATGGGCATGTGGGCCGATTTCAGTTCCTGGCTGCTGCGAGCAGAACGGTGGTAAAAATGACTGAACGCATGTCCCTGTGGTGTATAGGAGGGAGTTTAGAGTATATGCCCAAAGAAGTGTAGCTGGATCTGATGATAGCTCTAGTCTCAGCATTTGGAGGCGTCTCCACGCTGGTCTCCATACTGGCTAGTCAGGCTTTCCCTCCCTCCGCACGTGCTGGCTTTTTTTTTTTTTTTTTTTTTTTGATGGCTACTACTCTGACTGGGGTGAGATGGACTCTCTCAGTCATTTTAATTTGTTTCCCTAATGAACAGAGATGACAAACATCTCTTTAGGTATTTAGTGGCTATTTGTATTTCTTCCTTTGAGTACTTTCTGTTCAATTCCCCGCCCGTTTTTTGAGAGGGGTGCTTGTTTTTCTTTATTGTTTAGGGTTTTGAGTTCTTTGTATGTTCTAGATACTAAATCTTTGTCAGAGGTAGAGTGGTGAAGATTTTCTCCCATCCAGCAGGTTGTCTGTTGACTCTGTTAATGCTTTGCTTATCTGTACAATAGCTTTTTATTTTCATGAGCTCCCAGTTTTTGTGTGTTTGCCTAATTCCCTGGGCTACTGGAGTCTTATTCAGAAAATCTTTCCCTTTCTTCTAGTGGATTTAGAGTTTCAGGTCTTATATTGAGGTCCTTGATCCATTTGGAGCTGAGTCTCATGAAAGGTGAGGAGAAGGGACTGATTTCAATCTTCCACATGTGGCTATCCAGTTTCTCCAGCACCATTGGCTGACGAGTCCGTCTTTGCTCCCGTGAATGTTTTGGGCCCCTTTGTCAAAGATCAGGCAGCTGTAGTTACTCAAAGTCATACCTGGATCTTCAATTCCATTTCATTGATCCATGTGCCTGTTTTTATACTACCAGTACCATGCTGCTTGTATTACTATGGTCTTGTAGTATAACTTGAAATCAGGTATGGTGATTCCACCAGAGGTGTTCCTTTTGCTGAGTCCATTTTTGGCTATCTGAGGCCTTTTGTGCTTCCATATGAATTTTAAAACTTCTTTTTTTTTTTTTTTTTAACTCTGTGAAGAATGTTGCTGGGATTTTGATTGGAATTGCATTGAGTCTGTATACTGCTTTTGGTAGATGGCTAGTTTAACAATATTAATTCTTCCAACCCATGAGCATGGGAAGTCATTCCATCTTCTCATGTCTTCTTCCAGCTCTTTCTTGAAAGTTTTAATGTTTTTATTATATAGATCTTTTACTTCCTTGGTTAGGGAGATTCCAAATTATTTGATTTTTTTGTGGCTATGGTAAAGGGGACAACTTTCCTGACTTCTTTTCCCATATTGTTGTCATTGATATATATGAAGGCTAGTGATTTAGTGTGTTGATTTTGTATTCTGCCACTTTGGTGAAAGTGTTTATCACTTCTAGGAGTTTTTGGTTCTCATGTATAGAATTATATCACTTGTGAATAGAGCTATTTTGCTTTCTTCTTTTCCAATTTGTGTCCCTACTTGATTGAGATGGATGATGCATTTGATGTGTTCTTGAATTTGGTTTGCAAGAATTTTAGCATCTCAGTTCATCAGGGATATTGGTTAATAGTCAGAAAAGAGAAAGAAAGGAAGAAGGAAAGAAAGAAAGAGAGGAAGGAAGGAAGAAAGGAAGAAAGGGAGGAAGAAGCGATGGAAAGGCCTGGGGAAAGAGGAAGGGGCGATGGCAAAAATACACAAAACTAAGGACAACATGAATCAGTTCCATAGAACCTTCTACTGGATACCATTCTACAAGTTACCTTCAATAATAGGGAGGGGGAGCCTGAACAGAAGAGTTCCACCAAAGTGGGAGAAAGTATAACCCTAAAACCATGGTCTGTGGCTAGTAATTCCCAGGACCAAAAATGGGTCCCTCCCCACAGTAAATTGTTGGTCAGGGAGACAGACCTGAGCTCCCCAAAATAATACAGGCCCTCTCCAACACACTTGGTTACTTGCAAGAGCTAAGAGGTAAAGCCCCTAAGGCTGAAGACGTCACAGCCTGTGGCCACAGAACATCAAGTGAGCATGCTGGAGTTGAGAGGAAGCCCGTTCTCTCCTGGCCTGGCATCAGAGCGCTGGACTGTGCATGAAAGCTGATGGAGAAAGGCAGTTGCCAATGGATTGAGTAAGCAGGAGATCCTTCAAGATGAAAATCAACCAGTCTAGTAAGAAGCACACACTTGTGAACACAGCCAATGCAGGTCACCAGATGCTCACAGACTGGACATGAGACCAGCTCTGGAGGAGAACTCCTATCTGGCTCTGGGAACCAAGCCAGATTCCCTAGAATAGGAAACCAATAGGCTTCAGAGGGAACCTCCATGGCTCTTTAACTTTGAAGAGTGGACATACACATCAATAAGTCTCTCCAATAACTAGGCTTGTCCCCTTTTATTTAAATTGCTCTCACCTTTGGTTGGAGAATCTGTTCTATCTTCCCGATGGAGGAGAATACTGGAGAGAACAATGATACATTAATACATCAAGTATAGAGAGCTGAGAGTCCTGTCTGGGCGCTTGTGGCCCCATCCACATGGATCCACAGGCCCGCCTGACCCAGCACTGAGCTGCAGGAGCAGAGACCAAACAAGGCGATTTTCCAACCTCACCAGCCTCCTTGCAAAGCCAAGAAACTTGAAGGGGAGACAGAAGAGACCAGATGAAGGGGACACAGGTGGGACCAGCTGAGCAGTTCCAGTACAGCTCCAGGCTTCCTGCACTCTCCCATCCCCCAGCCATCAGAAGAATAGAAAGCTGACTGTGGACCATGAGATGGGTCACCTCCACCTCATCTGCCTGGAACCAGAAGTCATCACAGAGGAAGTGGTGACACAAATCCTGCTCTCATGGCTCAAACTCCATCACATCAAACAGATATACAGAGTCTACAGAGACAGCAACGCTAAATCAGATGCCTATCTTGCCCACCAAGGCTCGGGGAACAGTGTGGAAGATGGGGTGGAAAGATTGTAAGAGCCCCAGAGTGTGTGTGGGGGAGCCTGAGGCACTGTATCTTCCCCAGAAATTGAGGCATCTTGGTCCCCATGATGTATACCAATAACATGGAAGAAGACACTCAGCAGAAGTGGGGTGGGGGTGAGGGGGTCTGAGAGTATGGACTTTTTAAAAAAAGCAATAAATAATAAAAATTAAATAATATTAACACTGAGGCATAGCACCTTAATTTATTTTATCCTACTCAAGTGAACACCAGGAAAATTATTATTTTTATACATTACATGTTTCAAAGAGCATTCAGTGTGGCAAGTAAAGAATGATATATATTAGTGCATAGGAAAAATTTATTGAAAAATGCCTAGGAGAGCTATAGCTGGGTCATATGGTAGATCAATCTTTAGCTGTTTTAGGAACCTCCACACTGATTTCCACAATGGCTGGACCAGATTGCATTCCCACCAACAATGTAGAAGGGTTCCTCTTTTTCCACATCCCCGCCAACATTTATGATCATTTGTTTTCATGATGGTAGCCAATCTGACAGGAGTGAGATGGAATCTCAATGTAGTCTTAATCTGCATTTCCCTGATGACTAGGGATGTAGAACATTTTTTTAGATGCGTATATGCCATTCGTATTTCTTCCTTTGAGAATTCTCTATTTAGCTCCATTTCCCATTTTTTGATTGGTTTGTTTGATTCCTTATTATTTAACTTCTTGAGTTCTTTTTACTCTTTTCCAAATAAATTCATAGTAGAAATGTAGAATTTTATTTGCACATGCATAATTTCATGATTATGTAACTTCAAGGTTTATGTTATTTCATGTCCACCCCTGGCTCATTTTAATTGTTCAGTGAATCTTAGTTCTAGAAATGGCCATCTGTCTCCATGACCAGTTATACCTAAGAACTGAGCTGTACCAGGCACGCTAGCATACAAAGACAAACAAAATGCTCTCCACCTTCAAGGTGCCATCTACTAAGCACAGGGATTTGTAACATATGTGCACTATAGTTATAGAGCACATCAAAGAGACACAGGAGCAATGCCTCCAAAAATAGGTATCTCTATTTCAAGCAAGGAACATCAACAAAATACAATGCAAGACCTAGTGTCTGAGCCTCATACAGTGTTTGGTAGAGTTTTCAATTGTGAAGAGCACAAAGCAAGGAGACATGGTAGGAATGTGAGGAGAAAGAATAAGTTTGACAATGCCTGAGGACCTCACAGGGACAGACAGGGGCTGTTGAGTGCAAATTTAGACACGACGCACTCTCTATAGATCTACAAATCTCTGGAGATTCCTATTTCTTTTTGAAACCTTTAAGCAAGAGGGGCATGCTGTGACTTCTTTGTAAAGAGATGGGTAAGTTGGAGAGAGCACAGAATGGCAAGGAGACACAATTAGAGAAGTCAAAGGTCCCAAGACCTCTACTAAGGCGACGAGCACACATGTAATAACCCAAGCCACTTAATCTTCCCACATCTCAGTTACCCAGGTTATTAAATTGCATCACTACTTACATGCCGTCCTTCAGATAATTGAAATGCTGCAGTGTAAAGGGAAACTTGTTACAGAAATCATGAGCACAACAGAAAGGTTAGCAAAGAACTTAGAAAATACTTTGAGTGTCTATAAGGATTTTGTAACACTAGTAATTTTTACAATCATATTAAATTCATTTTAAGTGAGTGAATTAGTAGTAACTTTGTGGACATGAGGGACATGGTCTCACTGTGGATCCCAGGCTCGCCCAGACCTCGGGCCGTCCTGGAACCTACAATCCTTCTGCTTGTGCCTCCAAAGTGCTGAGGTCATAGGCAGGGGCCACCATGCCTGGCTACAGGTAACTTATTTTAAGTAATGTATTCATCTTATTGTAGTAAAAGTTCCTCACATTTTAAGAGCTTTGGAAAATCTAGGGCTCTTCAGACTATACACAATACATTTCTTTCAGTATTATTTCTGCTTTGCTGAAAAGTGTGTTTATGTGGATCTTTAGTTTTAAAGATAAACAGTGTGGGTACAAGAGTTTCTTTCCTCTAAAGGTAATTGTGAGGTGCCACTATTGTTTAGTAAGATTTAAAGTGTAAATATTGCTGATCTTAGAGGTGAAAGTCCATTGAACATGTATGGAGTAGCAATCCCAGCAATAATCTATAACTGTAGATTAATGTAGAATTGCTACTTCTATTACTGTGAGAAGCACTGAGGAAAATATTAAAATGCTTTGCAACATAGCTTATAATGAGTTTGAATTTAAATTCACAAGTGATTTTTCAAACCACAAATTGGAATAATTTTGTCTCTCTCACACTATATCTTTCCAAAACAAGAATAAAAATGCCATAATGGCAATAACAACTTATTTTATATATAAGGATAAATAAAAATTATACAAAAGATGCGTGAATACATTTTAATGAGCCATTCAAAGACTTAAACAAATATACATTAACTATACTTTAGGTTAGAATACTCAAATTTGAAATTATATCAATTCCTTATAAAATAATAAGTGAATTTAACACAATAACAAATAAGTTGCTAAGACAACATTATATTTTAAAACACAATTTCTAGGTCCCAGTTAAAAATGATAGAGTGACCAGGTGCATTCTGTCTTCCTCCTGGGATGGAACTAGTGATAACCAGTAACAGCGACAAGACAACCAGCCTGAGGGATTGCACTGGCCGACGAGAGACAGCTCTGGAAATAAGGTCACAGAGATGCCAGAGTTCTTGACAGAACCCCAGAAAGGCTTAGAATGAGACAGTAAATTACCTCAGAAAGCTAAAAGCAAGAAGATGAATTGTCAGTTAACATGGTAGCCATTTTCCAGTGATCCTTACCTATCATGGTCACTGGTTTAGCCCTCTCCTCCAGTAAACAGGGAATGGCCTATTGACCAATAGGTCATGGCAATGATTCCTGGGACATTATTTTAAATCATATATATATATATATATATATATATATATATATATATATATTTGAGAGAGGGAAAGAAGGAGAGAGAGAGGGAGAGAGAGGGCGTGAGAGAGAATGGGAGCACCAGGGCTTCCAGCCACTGCAAACAAATTCCAGATCCATGTGCCACCTTGTGCATCTGGCTTACGTGGGTCCTGGGGAATCGAACCAAGGTCCTTTGACTTCACAGGCAAGCACCTTAACTGCTAAGCCATCTCTCCAACCTCTGAAACATTATTTTAAAAGGCTTCTATCCTGTTCACCTGTATTGTGCACTCTGGAGAAGCCAGCCACCATGTTGTGAGGACAGCGAAGGCTTCCCCAGCAAAGAAGGGAGCGGGAGAGGTAGAAGAGAAAACCAGAATATATACCAAACAGCAGTAATGCAAACTAAATACAATTTTGTCATTATACTAACAGATGTCTATGCCCTAAGGGACAAGCCCTTGAGTCCAGAGTTTGTCCTTATCCCCAGAGTCAGGCACCTAGTCAGTACTTGGTAAATAAAGGAAAGAATGGGGCTGGAGAGATGGCTTAGCCGTTAAGGCGCTTGCCTGCAAAGCCTAGGGACCCAGGTTCCATTCTCCAGGTCCCACGTGCACATGTGTCTGGAGTTTGTTTGCAGTGGCTAGAGGTCCTGGTGTGCCCATTCTCTCTCTCTCTCTCTCTAACAAATAAACAAATAAAAATAAATCAGAAAAAATAAAATAATAGCTATTTTAAAAAGGAAAGAATGGACACGTTTGTTCACTTATGGTTCTTTAAATAGAAGGTGATTTTCAGTGTTAAAGTGAATGAAAATGGAGCCTGGGCCTGAAGAATCCTTGAATAGACAGCCAGGAGGACTCTTAAATGACCTTACATTGCTTGATTTGCAAATATAAGTGATATGTATGTATACCACTTGGGCTATTTAAATGCCTAAAGAAATATCAAACAGTTAACCAATCTGATCAGCCAGAAGCTAGCTTATACTTGTCACATAAGTAAAGCTATAACTAGGGGTTTTCCAGCAGGAGAAACCAAACACAATTGGTTACAACTCGCAATTGGTAACTAGTAGTCATGGGTTGGCTCCTCCTGCCTCCACCCTCAGCCCTGCAGACACCTCCTCTGAGCCTCTCTGCAGAGAGCGCAGCTAGCTCTGCTTTGATGTTTCCCAGGTTGACAATTACTCAAATATACACTTCAAACGCTTACATTTACCTTTCAACGTTTTAGATCCCTAAATCAAAAGACTGAAATCTTGAGGTGGATCTATAGTTTGAGAATTAGTCTAGTGCCCAATCCTACCCTCTCCTTGGAGGCCCTCCTGCCCAAGTTTTATTTTTATTTTATTTTTAATATTTTATTTTTATTTATTAATTTGAGAGAGAGAGAGATACAGAAATAGGGCAAGAGAGAGAGAGAGAGAGAGAGAGAGAGAGAGAGAGATGGTTCTCTGGGGAGTCGAACCTGTGTCCTTTGGCTTTGCAAGGTAAGTGCCTTAGCCACTAAGCCATCTCTCCAGCCCCTGCCCAAGTTTTCATGCTCCTGATGACTGCATAGGCTCCCTCTGGCTGCTGTTCCCTGCTGGTCACCTCCAGCTCTTCCCCTCTGACACCTGCCTTGCTCTAACTCTCCAAGCCAGAGCACCATAAGGCCTGCCCAGCTGATCTAGTCATGGGGATGCTTCACACCAGAGATGACTCACACGAAACTCCAACTTCCTAGATGTCCCCATCTGCTCGTCCATACAGGGATCTCCATCTTTCCTTTGATTTTAGGAACACGGTGCATACTCATCAGTATTTTCAGTGACACACAAGGAAACTGCATCACAGAGAGGATGGGTAAATTGTCCTGGTCACAGAGGGGTCAAAGATCAAATGAAAATGAAAGTTTTTACATCCATCTCACCAATGTGAGCCAGCCACCAAACCTTCCAAACATGTTGGCCTTTCGGAAGCAGCCTCCTGACTGGTGGGGCAGCCCCACTCTCTAGTCCCATGCCAGTGCACATCACCCCAGGCTGCAGGACGAACCTCCACCTTGCAGAGGGTGGGCCATCCCACCAGAAACTGTGGCCCCTTAAGGCCTGGACAGCAGTTTAGTTTCATAAAGGTCACATCCAAGCACACGTCTTAGCAAACTGAAGTTTTGCATTTATCCTGAAAACACGGTCTTTAGCTTCAAGGGTAAAGTGAAATGCCAGGAACTTCAAACAGCTGCAAGCAGCAAACCTGTCTGGAAGAGGGAGCGGTGTAGTCGTGGTGCCTGTGTCCAAGGAAAGGAGGCCCTGTAGGGTCAGGGTCACGAGCTCACTATTAATGGACACAGCAGTCAGACTTGGGAGAATTTTTAAATTAGTAAATCAGAGGATCAATTTCGGCAGACAATAGACCCAACTGACAGTCATTTGTTTTGTTCTGTGTAAGCTCAATTACTAGAGCTCATTGAATTATTTATTCTCCAAAGTGCATGAGCATCTCTTCCTATACCCTTACATCATTCCCTCACTGGGAAATACCCTTCACTTATTCCTCAATATAGCAACAGGGAATCTTAAACTCCTGCCTGAATCACAAAGTTTGTATTAGTAATACCAAGATTAATGAGATTTTTAATATAATACTAATTATCTTAGATTTTTAAAACAAAGACAGCGTCATTGTAAGTGCTCTTCTCTGTTGCCATGAGACACTAAAAATAAAAAAGAAACAATGTTATCCCTTATTAAATAATTCTGTTCCCTTAATTGGGTGGAAAATTTAAGCTTATTTTGATATGTTTTTCTAGGCAAGCTATTTTTTTTTTTTTTTTTTTTTTTTTTTTTTTTTTTTTTTTTTGGTTTTTCGAGGTAGGGTTTCACTCTAGCCCAGGCTGACCTGGAATTCACTATGGAGTCTCAGGGTGGCCTCGAACTCACGGCGATCCTCCTACCTCTGCCTCCCGAGTGCTGGGATTAAAGGCGTGCGCTACCACGCCCGGCTGGCAAGCTATTTTTTACTACACTTTATTTTTCAAAGGTGTCATTACCAGTGTCATGAAGTTGCAACACGTCACCATTGATCATCTGACTTGCCTTTGAAAAATGTTCAGTGATCATAATACCAAATTTTCAAAAAACCATAAAACATATAGCTCAAATCAGGAAAGGGAGTGCTACTGATAAATACACCAGGCATTAACCTCTGAGAAGTGTGGTGAGCCCAACAAAGGAGTCCCCGCCCTGAGAATGTATCCTGAATAAAACCTCCCCGGCAGAAAGCTAAACGTACCAATCAACACCTACTGCTCCTGTATATGTCACTAGCAAATGAAAAGCAACATAACATGGGAAAGGTAAGGTCCAGGGATGCTAGTGGTAGATCTAGTTGATCATTTTAAAGATAGAGTAAGCGTAAGTTGTCATGAAATAATACAACTGTGAGAGCACAGAACAAGCGTGGTGACCCGCGGCACAGCGGGTAAAACCGTGTAGATGTTCTCGGACAGAGAGATGCGAACAGCTATACAATGCGTGGTGTGCACTGAGAAATTCAAATGAAGAGCCTTCTGCTGGAAGCTGTTAAGAACAGTGATGATGGTACTGAACAAAGCCCCGGACTTCCTAGCAAAGAGTCCTGTGCCAGCCAGGCCCAACCCATGGAGACTGGAGAAGGGGTAACTGGAAGAAAAGAAATGGAGAAACCACTTGGTTATGTCTAAGGATCATGAGACTTTATTTTTCTTTTCTTCCTTTCTCTTTCTTTCTTTCTTTCTTTCTTTCTTTTTTTTTTTTTTTTTTTTTTTTTTTTTTTTTGGTTTTTTTGAGGTAGGGTCTCACTCTAGCCCAGGCTGACCTGGAATTCACTACGGAGTCTCAGGGTGGCCTCGAACTCACGGCAATCCTCCTACCTCTGCCTCCCGAGTGCTGGGATTAAAGGCGTGCGCCACCACGCCCGGCTTTTGTTTGTTTTGAGGTAGGGTCTCATTCTAGCCCAGGCTGACCTGGAATTCACTATGTAGTCTCAGGGTGGCCTTGAATTCACGTGATCCTCCTATCTCTGCCTCCCCAGGGCAGGGATTAAAGGTGTGTGCCACCATGCCTAGCAATATCTTCTTTTTAATAATATATTTGTTTATTTATTTGCAAGCAGAGAGAGATAGGAGAGAAACAGAGAGAATGGGTGCACCAGGGCCTCTAGCCGCTGCAAATGAACTCCATACGCATGTACCACTTTGTGCATCTGGTTTTACGTGGGTTCTGGGGAATTGAACTCTGGTCATTAGCCTTTGCAGGCAAGTGCCTTAACTGCACCTTAACCACTAAGCCATCTCTCCAGCCAGACTTTTTGTTTTGTTTTTGTTATTGTTATTATAATGCTGATTTATTTTTATAGATTAAGTGAATTATTTTCAGTTGGCCACACATCATTAGGTGACAGCGTGTGATAGTTTTGTCTCAGCAAGGTGAGTGTGTTCTGACTCCTGAAAATATACACCTTCCAGGGCTTTTGGGCTCAGCCCTGCCACAGCACCAGTGTTGACCCACGCAGCTTTCCGTGTCCCAAAGGTCCCTCCTGGCTCCTGCAGCTGAGCAGAAGCACCGGCTTCTTGCAGTGGCATATTCTCTGCCTCTCCCAGCAGAGGGATCTCAAGTGTTGGTTTCGGCCTCTGGGCTCTTCCTCTCTTTCAAAAATAACAACCGTTTCATGGCTTAATCACGAATGCATGTCCTATGCAGAGGAAGGTTACTGGCTTGTGGTTTTGACTTTTACGTTCTGTTTTGGGTTGTCTAGTTTTACGCATTAAACCTGGATGTTCTCACCCGCTGTAAGCTTCCAAATAGGAGATCTATAAGCCATGTGACTGCGTGGTCAAATAATATTGTATTTTTAAGAAGGCCAAAAATAAAGTTTAGATACAGAGAGTGAGAGATCTATTGAGAGAGTTACTGAGATTTTTCTGTGTCTGCAAGATAAGATCTGTCGTGGTGGGTTGGGGATATGGCTCAGTGGGAAATGCTTCCCTGGTATGCATGTGTCAGGTCCTGAGTTCTGTTCCCAACACAACAAAAACAAAGTAAAAAGCAATTTGGCATGATTTATGTAGAGTTTATTGTGGCCAATCACAGAACTTATTAATAAGAGACCAAGTTCCAGGCTACAGGCAGTCAACTAAAGATACATGCTTGGTAGATTCGTCCAGGCAAACAGTAGATCCACCATGAGATTTTTCTGATCAGCAATCTCTCTCACAGACACTGTAGAGTAAGAACTAGGATGAGGAAAGGTAGGTGCCAATGGTACAAACTTTAAGGAAGCACTCCCTCTCAGGTGCCAATCAAGCACTTACACAACCCCGGAAGCAAGTGCCTCCTTAAATATTCTTCTCTGGGTTGCTATATAGTCTGGAATTTATGGCATCCGTGTTGAATCTTTATTTTCCTGGCTCTAAAGCCAAGTTATTTCCCCTTGAAATTTTTTCAGAGAAAATTCTCAATCACCAGCAAGTAATTATTTGAATTTGATGATATCTTCACTCTGGTTTTCAAATACCCATTAACAGTATGTCAAAGTATGCCTAATTAAATCCTGGGATGACATAAATAGAACTTCAGTACTATTCATGTGGCACATTAAAACTTAAAATGACCTTTAAACAAAATGTTACTGGTTCCATCCCCAGTCCTGATCTAGAAGAGATAAGAATTGGCACCCCCTCCTCCTCCCGCAGATCAGCTAGCTATCATTTAGTGTGCTAGCCTCCATCAATTCAACATATTAACGAAAGAAGAAATCTTAATGGGGCAAAGATCTGGGCACCCTGTCGGCTCTGGAAGCCCTCAGCTTTTTTTCTGTTGCTGTCACAGAGCCACAATTAGGTGCCCTATGCCCTGCTACTCATGGCTGCCAGGGAAAACTGGGCACAGCCGCAGCTGCACCTGAGAGCTGTCCTTGCCGCGTGGGCATTTCAACAAGATCCTAGCTGGTCTGTGGACTCACGCTTGACAGACATACTCCATCCCAGCCTATCCCTTCTAACCTGAGTAAAAGGGACCCACCAAAGGCCTAGAGCAAGCCCAAGCTGTCCTGTCTCCAAGCAGCCGAAGCATTTCTCTCTTGACAAGTCTGTCAAGGCCATCGCAATGGAGTCCTGCCATGTCTGATCATTAGCAAATGGACACTCTCACTGTGCCTTGATTTACAGTCTGTGAAGCCCACACTGTGCCCCAAAGCACTTGACAAATTTGTTGGGCTAGTAGTTAGCTAGCCTAGTAATACAAGAGTGCTACAGACATCGAGTACAAAAGTATCAAAGGTGCTATACTCATGAACCGCATGAGAGCTAGTCAGGCATGCGGAAAGGGCCTCACATGCTGTGGAAATTTTGAGTAATACACTATGCATTCTTGTAGGTAGAAAACTTGTCTGCAACTTAACTTTAATTCACACAGACACAGAAAACACCAAGTGCTTTTGCAGTCGCGTGCAAATCAAGGGAAGAGTAGATTTCATTTGGATCAAAATCTTCATGAATTTGCACAGGACTGTTCGTGATTTCCTGAATGCTCACACCCATAATGGCAGTGCTAAGAAGGGCGATTCGGTGGTTCAGTTGTTGTTCTACAACCTGTGAGGCTGCACGCGCTCATGTTTCTCGTCATTGTTTTCTGGACCAGGCTGCCCAAAGTGAGCTCCGTGCCCTCCACATCACCTGCAAGCACGGGAGAAACAGAAATCTCAGGACCTGTCCATGCCTGCTGCTTCATGAGCTTTCCCTCACTGTAGCCAACACCTCGTATAAATCCACTTGGTAAGAAGAAGTTCATCTTGGCTCACAACACTGGAGGCTTCAGGCCACAATTAGTCAGCCTGTTGCTTTGGACCTGTGTTGAAGTAGCACATTGTGTGGAAGAAACCCACTATGAATCCAGGAAGCCAGAGAGAGACAGGAAGGAATGGAGGTCCCAATATTGCCTTCAAGGGCACACCTGCCCTTAACTAGTTTCTTCAAACAGGCCTCACCTTATGAAGGTTCTCCTGTCTCCCAATACATCAGGTAGGTACATCAGGTAGGGATCATGTCTTTGGCACATGGATTTGGGGGAATATTGGAGATCAATAATGGGAATTTACTTGTCATTTTGAGGCAGAATTCCACTCTATCCCAGGCTGACCTGGAACCCATTCTGTAGCCCAAGCTGGCTTCAAACCTATGAAAATTCCTACCTCAGCCTCTTGAGTGCTGGGACTAAAGCATAAGTCATCATGCCTGGAAGCAATCCATTTTTAAACAAGACCCTGGGAGATCTATATCCACAACTGGTTTGGGCAGCACTATTTCAGTGTAGTTGTCTATGAGCATTATATTAAAATATATTACCTTTTAATTCTTTTCAGTGTTATGCTCTGTAATTTCTATCCTGTTTTATGTTTGTATGTTTAAAATGCTAGTTGAATTTTTTGCTTTGTGTGTGTGGTGTGGTGTGTGTGGTGTGCTGTGGTGTGGTGTATGTGGTGTGCTGTGGTGTGGTGTGATGTGTTGTGGTGTGGTATGGCATGGTGTAGTATGATGTATGTGGTGTGATGTGGCGTGGTGTGGTATGGTGTGTGTGGTGTGGGACGGTGCCCCATTTGCTCACCTGCAAGACAGTGCTCTCTTACGGTGGCCAGAATTGAGCTCCAGGTGTCCTGTTCTAGCACTCTTCCTCTCAGTCTTTGTTTTCTGAGCCAGAGTCTCTTTACTGATCACAGAGCTTGCAGGGTTCAGATGATTCTCAGGTCTCGGCTCCCCTGCAGGACTGGCTTACCGGCGTGTGCAGCCACACCCAGCTGTTTACTGTAGGATCTGGGGGTTTGGACCGTGGTGGTCTCAGACCTCCTCAGGCCCTCATGCTTGCATGCAAAGAGCACATAACCACTGAGCCATCTCTCCAGCCCCCAAATACTCATTATTTCATGTTATATGTATATGTAGCTTATTTTATCAATGAATGTTAAGTAAATGGGGATAACAAAATATTTTGTTACAAATAGAAGAAAGTGGATGTGGCAGGGCTGAGAACCACTTAATTGGGACCTAACCATTTGCCTAGGAACTTGTGATCCACTCGATCTCATAACTGGCTGCAGTCTTGGACTCACCCACGTTATAGTATTAGAGTTGGCTAAAACTCCTGCTGCCCCCATTAACCTGTTGAATCCCCTCAGGTAATCATGTCAGTCCTAGTGGTGATCAAGCCCCAGAGTTCTTGGGGATGACTAACTCACCATTCTCTTTCTCTTGAAAATAAGACCTTCAGCCATATTATGCCACCCTCCTACACTATTTCCTTCTTTACCCGTATGAATTTCTGAGACCTCAGTATATTCTGTAAGTGGTCCCATCTCAGTGATGAAGAAAATACAGATATGGCCAGCTGCATTCCCACTTGAGGATTCTCTATGAAACGTTTTTAGCTTCTAGAATGCTGTATACATGCACATCAAACTGAACACATAAATACATTTCCAAGGCCAACCATGAGCTACTTGGCAGAGTGTGTGTGGCTGGCACCAATGTGTATATGATGTATCTCATTATGGCATAAACACTTAGAATTATTATAATTTTAGAGTCTGGATAATCTTAGTTTGAATTTTGCCACTATAAAGAAAATTAGGGAGGCAATCATCTGAATTTCAGCTTCACAAATTATCTAGGAAGATCTCATCATTTCTGAATACAGTAGTATTTGACATTGTGCATATAAATATACATACATATATATATATATATATACATATACACACACACACACACACACACATATATATATATATATACATATATATATATATATATATACATATACACACACACACACACACACACATATATATATATATATATATCAAGCTGAAATTATCACATGGGCAAACTTGTTGGCTTAAATGAGGCTAAAACATTTGCAGTACTCATAGCTTCATCATGCCTTTTCCTGCATTTATCAGCAATCAGACGAGAAGTACCCAACATCAGTCATATTTTCTGGCTAAGGACATGGCATAAATCATGTACAAGAGCATATTGGGTAAATTCTTCTTAAGTTTTTGTTTATTTTTATTTATTTGAGAGCGACAAACAGAGAGAAAGAGGGAAGGGGAGGGAGAGAATGGGAGCGCCAGGGCCTCTAGCAACTGCAAACGAAACTCCAGATGCATGCGCCCCCTTGTGCATCTGGCTAATGTGGGTCCTGGGGAATCGAGCCTCGAACCGGGGTCCTTAGGCTTCACAGGCAAGCGCTTAACCACTAAGCCATCTCTCCAGCCCAATTCTTCTTAATTTTTACTAGAAATACGTTTTTATTACCATCTTACTACTCTGTCACCACCTCAAAATTTGTAGTTTAACCAGATACAGTACTGGCTCCATTACATGGCCTAAAGCCCTCTTGGGTCCTGTGGATGTAAAGCAGAAATGAGCATTTTCAAAAGCCAGACAAGCAGTGCTTCACCCTGCTTCTGCCAGTCACGGGCTGCGAGATTTCAGTCAGCGTACCAAATGCCGTGAATCACAGTTTCCACCTCCACATCAGAAGAGTGTGCATCAAGTGCCTCCAGCTTTCTTTCCATCTTTGCATTTTGTGATTGTATCCAAAAGCCAAATCTGCCTTCTGTAAGCTGTAAAGCAATGCTGTCAGATCTTCAGTTCAACCTTAATCTTGATATTCGATCACTTGATGATTTTCCAAAAGCTTCCGTCACTACATATGCATATGAGAAGAAGGAATGTTACAAAGAACTGCATGAGTTGCTGAAAGTGGTATTTTAATATTTTACTTTCATAAAAAAAAATTAGTTAGCATTTCTGACTAAATAGAGTTCAGAAAAGCCAGCCGCTGCAGGTGGGTCAGGAATACAATAGTAAAGAGAGGGGGTGGAGGAGGGCAGCCACTGAGAAAGTTAGAGAAAAAGCTGATGAATGTAAATAGCATAAAGCTGACTAACTTCCTAAACTCTAAGAACCTAAATTTGATTAGTTTGGAAGACCTTCTTTGTATAGGTGTCTCTGGTGGTTTGGATCAGGTATTTCGCATAAACTCATGTGTTCTAAATGCTTGGTCCTCAGGTAGTGGTCATGTGGGAGGCGCAGCCTTGCTGGAGGAGGTGTGTTGTTGGGGGTAGATTTGGGGCTGTTATAGCCAGCTCCCCCTGGCCAGAGCTTGGCTCATTCTCCTGCCTATGTTGTCCACTTACTGTTGGCAAGAAGGTGATGTCTATCTAGCATCTGCTCTACCATTTCCTGTACCATCATGAAGCATCTCCTCAAAACTGTAAGCCAAAATAAAGATGGTTCCTCCCATCAGCTGCTTTTGACCAGGTTTTTTGTTCAAGCAACACGAAGGTAGCTTAGTGGTTACCATCTAAGCTTTTACAAAAGCTTTCTCATAAGTCTGCAACTAGGAAATAGGTTGTAGGTGCTTACTAAGCAGTCTTGACAATCTGGAAAACCATAGCCACTAAAATGTGGAATGGACATAACGCTGGATCCAACAGGCCTGCACCTTCTACTCGACAAGAGTCCTGGCTTGTGACAGACAGACATGTGTACAAAGGTGTGCTCTGTAGGGTTGTAAGAAAAAGGGAGACAACCTAAGTAAGGAGCCAGATAGCAATGCAGTGGTGATGTACATCTGGGCTGTGAAACACTGTCCTATTATTGTATTACCAATTTATTTTAAAATCATCTCAGACTTACAGAAAAGCTGTGGTGGTAGTACAGAGTTCTTGTATACTCTGTATGGAGCCTCAAAGTCAGATTTTTGTCTCAGTCCTTTGTGTTTGTGTCATGTATATGTGTTGACACACATGCATACACATGTGTGTGCACGTGTACACACATGAAGACACATCACACACATCTCATATGGTTTTCATTGGCAATCAAGTGTATACGTTTTTTTCCTCCTGGTCCAGAACCAGACATTGTATTTAACCATCATGTTTATTGATCGCCTTCAATATGTAATAATTCCTTGCTTTTCTTTTGCCTTCCATGCCCTTGACATTTGTAAAGAGTTCAATCCAGTTATTTCATAATATGCATCTTGATTCGGGTATGTTTGATATTTCCCCAGGATTAAATTATACAGCCATTTTCACTTAAGTAAATATTTATGTAATGACATGGAAGACCTGAAGATATTTTGCTAATGGAACAATAGAGCATATTTGTCCTCGTCACAGCAGGAAACATGACCCACTCAAAGGATTCAACCGAAACGGTTTTCACAAAGAGTCTCTGCAGAAGCGTGGACAAGGCTAAAGGAGCCGTTGGGGAAATTGGGATGATAATTAACCCTGGGACTGAGCCTTAAGGTGAAGGAACAGGAAGAAGAACACTGACAGCTTGCGCCGAGGCGGACGGGCCAGCAAGCAGCTGGTGCAGGGCCAGGGTTATAAGCACTCAACCCCTTTCTGTACTACTCAGCACCCTCCTGCCAGTACTTTTAGACATGGCAGGGCAGGAAAAATGGAAAACAGCTCTTGGGCAGAGGGAAACAGTATGCAAGCGAGTTCTCATATCTAAGGATATAAAAGATGTCAACCAGGACTTTTTTTTCTTGGTGCAGAATTCCAGCCAACAGACAGTGCTAAAAACGGGAAGCGTGAAGCTCTCCACATATGCACCTGGCAGTCAATACCAAGGCCACTGCTTTGCCCACAGACTAGAAAGGAAGAAACTGTAGAAAAATGCAGGACCTGTCTTCCCACTGCCCACCACCACGTGGAACCTTTTGCAGCCTGTGTAAAAGGGGAACCGAGAGAGGAAGGAGTCACCAGTCTGGAATAGCAATTCATGAAAACAGTCTTCCCCTCCAGTCCTCATCGGAGGGGGAAATGCTCCCTTATCTCCCTCAAGAGAAGCTGGGCTATCTCTAGCGTGGGCCCATGAGAATCACTTGTGATGACCAGGGTAACTATACAACGGAAAAACTGGCGTTTCATTCCCCGTCGGATGTCTTCTTGGCCAGCAGCTCTCAACTACTCCATGCTCCCAGTGAAAGCCGAGAGCTCGTGTTGCAGTACAGAGACTCAGGCAGGAACAAAGTCAGTATTGCCTGGACCTGCTCAACTTCTGGCTTTCTGACAGTCGTGAAAGTCGGGATCTCACAGATGTCTGAGAGAAAGGTAGTTTTGATAAGCACCTGAAACTGGAAGAGAGCCCTTCTTAGAACCACCACATTTGAGAACAACTGAGGGAAAATGCACACTCCATTAACAAATGAAACTGTGGTGCACACCCTAAATCCCAGGTGTTACAGGACAGGAGGATCTCAAGTTTAAGGCCAGCCTGGGATATGCAGTAAATTCATAGGTAGCCTTAGTGAGACCTGCTTCAACATAAGATTTTAGAAAGGCTGGGGATATAGCTCAGTAGTACAGCACTTTCCAGACATGTTTAACAATCCCCACACTCACAAAATGAAGACAGATTCCTGGCTGAGACTGTACATAAGCAAGTCCAAAGGGCTATAGAAGCCAACCAAAATGAACAGAACCAAGACCCTTGCCAGGGAAATGGCAGGTTCTTCCACCACTCTACCAGCCTCAGAAAAGCTGGAAGAGTAGATATAGTCACCCAGGGAAAAACTTCAAGCGAGTCCTCTACCTGACTCCTACACAGACACAAACCACTCAGCTAGAGCCACACTCAGGTCCATCCCTCACTGGTTTGGGGAAGAAACTGTCTGATTTATACTTACAACCAAAGTTTAAAAACAAATATAGTGTTAAATGCCAAAATGCAGTCCCCTGGATGATTGAAAGTTGTAGCCACCCTCTGCAAAAAGGCTGAGATTTCATAAAGGACCTTCACACCACTTCTTTGTTTTTTAAAAAAAGGAACTTTAAAATATCGCACTTGGACCAATATCTGTCGAAGCAACACATGGTCTAACCTACTTAGCAGCAAATAACTTGTTGTGATGCCCACACAAGTGCAGTGGTGGCACACAGCCATGGTGGGGAACCAACTGCTCTCAATTTGGCTAACTGATCCCCTCACCGGTATGGGACCCATAGCTGGAGCTGGGAAACAAGTCAGAACCATATCCAAACATAAGCCCACTCTCCAATATCAAGCTACCATCAATTGTGGGCTACAAGAGGGTCTACACCTATTAAATTCTCTATAAAAAAAAAACTAAGGGTTATCTCATTTGTCCTGGTGCTAACTTACTCTCCGTTGGAGAATCTGCTTCTCTTTTTCAGATAGATGTAGATCCTAAGGAGAGAGCCACCCCATCATACCTCAAAAGGGCCCCGGCTGAAACTAAGAAAAATTGGAGAAACAAGCAAGGGGGCTGTTTACCTGATGAACCGGATACCAGCACAAGGGGGAAGGAGATCAGCACAGAGAAAAATCAACTCCTACCGAATCAGAGAGCCAGAGCCTCAGAGGCCCCCAACACCTCATCACTGAAGCAGACCAAAAATGAACCCAGCATGGCTCAGGGAAATTTTGCAGAAGAGGGGGCGGAAAGAATGTCAGAGCCACATGTTGGGTCATGATATTGCAGAGACATTTAGCTGACCCATAACTGTGGGCTAACTACACAATGCATGGTCCATATACCTCAACAAGGAGGGGCCAAGGGGAGGGGTAGGTCACGGATGAGCCTAATACTGGTACCAAACTGACTGTATTTGCTGAATACAAAACTAACTAATAAAGAAAAAAAAATAAGTAAACTAACTATGTGATCATTCATCTGCATAGTCCAAATTCCAACAGTGTCTAACTGAGCATCTCCTTACTTCAGTTACCCAGTGGGTTGTCTTTCCAGCAATGTGTGCTTTGTTATGGTACAAACAAAAATAAATGTCTTGAATTTTTCTAAAAAAAAAAATATATATATATATATTGCACTTGGGAGCCGGGTGTGGTGGTGCACGCCTTTAATCCCAGCACTTGGGAGGCAGAGGTAGGAGGATCACCATGAGTTCGAGGCCACCGTGAGAGTACATAGTGAATCAGCCTGAGTCACAGTGAGACCCTACCTCAAAAAACAAACAAACACTGCTAAGTAGGTTAGACAATGAGTTGCTTGGACAGATATTGGTGCAATAGTGGCACACAGCCATGGTGGGGAACCAACTGCTCTTAATTTAGCTAACTGATCTCCTCAGTGGTATGGGACCCATAGCTGGAGCTGGGAAACAAGTCAGAACCATATCCAAGCATAAGCCCACTCGCCAATATCAAGCTACCATCAATCATGGGCTACAAGAGGGCCTACACCTATTAAATTCTCTATAAAAAAGTAAGGGTTATCTCATTTGTCCTGGTGCTAACTTACTCTCCGTTGGAGAATCTGCTTCTCTTTTTCAGAGAGATGTAGATCCTAAGGAGAGAGCCACCCCATCATACCTCAAAAGGGCCCTGGCTGAAACTAAGAAAAGTTGGCGAAACAAGCAAGGGGGCTGTTTTCCTGATGATCCCGATACCAGCAGAAGGAGGAAGGAGATCAACACAGAGAAAAATCAACTCCTACCAAATCAGAGAGCCAGAGCCTTAGAGGCCTCCAACACCTCATCACTGAAGCAGACCAAAAATGAACCCAACATGGCTCAGGGAAATTTTGCGGAAGAGGGGGCGGAAAGAATGTCAGAGCCACATGTTGGGTCATGATATGCAGAGACATTTATCTTACGCATAGCTGTGGGCTAACTCCACAATGCATGACCCATATACCTCAACAAGGAGGGGCCAAGGGGAGGGGTAGGTCACGGATGAGCCTAATACTGGTACCAAACTGACTATATTTGCTGAATACAAAACTAACTAATAAAGAAAAAAACAAACAAACAAACAGGAAACAGGGAAAAATATATTTCACTTGGGAGAAAATTATTTTTAAAAATATTTTATTTATTTTTTGAGAGAGAGAGAGAGAATGGGCATGCCAGGGCCTGCAGCCACTGCAGACAAACTCTAGATGCATGCGCCACTTGTGCATCTGGCTTATGTGGGTCCTGGAGAATCGAGCCTCGAACCAGGGTCCTTAGGTTTCACAGGCAGGCACTTAACCGATAAGCCATCTCTCCAGCCCTGAGAAAATTATTTTTTAAAAAATGAAAACATAGCCGGGCGTGGTGGCACTCACCTTTAATCCCAGCACTCGGGAGGCAGAGCTAGGAGGATCACTGTGAGTTCGAGGCCACCCTGAAACTACAGAGTGATTTCCAGGTCAGCCTGAGCTAGAGTGAGACCCTACTTTGAAAAAGCAAAAAAAAAAAAAAAAAAAGAGAGAGAAAAGAAAAGATGGGCTGCAGAGATGGCTTAGCAGTTAAGGCACTTGCCTGCAAAGCCAAAGCCAAAGGACCCAGGTTCGATTCCCCAGGACCCATGTTAACCAAAATGCACAAGATGGTGCATGTGTCTAGAGTTTGCTAACAGTGGCTTGAGTCCCTGGCACTCCTATTCTCTCTTTCCTTCTCTCTCCTTCTGTCTGACTCTGTGTCTCTCAAATAAATAAATAAAAATAAAATATAAAAAAAAGAAAACATTTGCTGGAAAGATAGCTTAGTGGTTAAGGCACTTGCTTGAGAGGCCTAAGGACCCAGGTTCAATTCCCCAGTACCCGTATAAGCCAGATGCACAAGGCAACACATGCAGCTGGCTCTCTCTCTGTCTCTCTCTCTCTCAAGTAAATAAAATATGTTAATGGAAACATGTTATGTTAATGTTCCATTGAATTGTGTGCCTCGGTAATTACCTTTACATTTTAAGAGTTAAGTATATACATGATTATAATTCAGATAAATCAAGAGTCATAAGTCCCCAAACAACTGTTCATGAGAATAACACATGTGAAGGAAGAGATGCAAGGGTTGGAGGTATTTCCCTTCTTTGGCACTGCAAGCTTACAACCAGCACATTTTTATATTACTTACCGAACAAATGATTTTCTTGCACTTTCTGCGTGAGGCATTGTGGGGCCATGTGTGGGTACTATTGTGAGGGTCAGAGGAGGCGATACAGGCAAAACCATTTAGCACAATTCCTCCTCCCCCCGCCCCCCCCAAACACCTCTGCCCCTTGCTGCTTGCTCAGGAGCGCCTCACACTAAACCCAGTCATTCTTTTCATTTGCATTATCTTTGCAAGAACTAGCACTTCTGTCCTCCCTGCAGTTAGCATTCTTCCTGGCTTTGGTTTGCGGCTTGTGTTGGAGTCCTCTCGGGCTGCAGTCAGTCACGGCGCTCCTCTCCCTGCCCGGGCCTCGCCTCACGCAGCCCCCTTCAGATCAGCCTCTCAGGGCAGCCTCACTTGAGTGCCTCTCAGTCAAGTCCACGTGACATCCTGAGAGCCAAACACATGTCAGCCAAAGAATGCGCCAGAAAACCTCAGCCACTTCCCCTGTGCTCTCTCCCATGACCTCATCAGCTGTCACCTGCTAGCTTTCTGGACCCACACAGATGACAAGCCTAGGCTTTCCCCAGCAGGCTGGCAGTGTCACCAAGACCAGGCTCAGGGTTCCATGCTGGGACCAAGAATGGGTCAGAGATAGGACGATGGCCAGAAATAAGTCCAGCTTTTGTTAGCCACACACTTTAGCCACAACCTTTCAGGCCAGATGGACCTTGACTCCCACAGTCAACAAGAATATCATCCTTTTAACGCATTATAATCTTGAAAAGTAGTTGCCATGATAGTGTTTGCTGTTAATAGTCTATACAGATTGGCTTAGAGACAGTGATATTTTTCTTCAATATCTCTATTACAACCTGTCTCCCCTGATCGTAAAATGTTAGCAGTGATCATAATTTTATGGGCCATAAAAACTGTTAACTGTGTTTTTTTTTTTTAACTGTGTTTTTAAAAGGATAATTAACATAAAATCAAACTTGGGGGATAGAGAGATGGCTCAGCAGTTAAGGCACTTGCCTGCAAAGCCTAACAACCTGGGTAACGAACCAGATTCAATTCTCCAGTACCCACATAAAGCCAGATGCACAAAGAGGCACAGGCATTTGGAGTTTCTTTGCAATGTCTAGAGGCCCTGGTGTACCCATTCTCTGTTTCTCTCCTTTCTATCTCTCTCTGTTTGCATATATATATACATATATATATGCAACCACTGAAATTGAACTCCAAATGCTTATGCCACCTAGTGGGCATATGTGACCTTGTGCTTACTTCACCTTTGTGTGTCTGGCTTATGAGGGATCTGAGAGTAGAACATGGGTCCTTGGGCTTTGCAGGCAAGCGTCGTGACCGCTAAGCCATATCTCCAGCTCAATAAAAATATTTTTAAAAAAGATTTGGGTGCTCGCTTCGGCAGCACATATACTAAAATTGGAATGATACAGAGAAGATTAGCATGGCCCCTGCGCAAGGATGACACACAAATTCGTGAAGCGTTCCATATTTTTCCATATTTTAAGAGTTCCAATTCTATTCTGGCTTTTAATGGAAAAGATAAGACTCAAAAGAGGATAGTATATTCCCTTTGAGGATTTTTAAAACTAAATTCTTAAATATAATATATGATGGAGTTTTTCTAATTTTTTAAAATTTCCTTACAATTTGGTGGCCATTAATTTAATTTAGACTCGTTGGCATATGCTACGTAGTTAATCTGAGCTTTCAAGAAGATACGTGGACATTTCAGTTTTCAGTAGCCGAATGAGGACGTTTTAAATTCTGCTTTAGAGTTCACCTCATTATTTAATAGCTCAATGTTTATTTTTTAAAATATCAACTTTTTATGAATCCTTAAGTAGATACTTCCCAAAGGTAAAATTGTATCTGTATTATGAAATGGTTACATTTTTAGTTTTACAGCACAGAACACTGATAAGTAATATAAAGAAATATTCACATTAATGTTGATTTGTTCTTATTTTTTAAACCAATTCAGGTGTCCCTTGAGTGACATCTCTTAAATGTTGGGGTTGAGGATGCCAGAACCAGTTACCTGGCTTCTATTTTGTCCATAGCTTAGATTTGTTCCTGTTGTCACAGCTGTCCCCCCATGAATGGTATCGTACATGCCCATGCATAAAATGTTTGAACATCCTGTATTTGTATTTGTTTTTAATATTGCCAAGGTGCTACGGGAAATTAAAGTTACAAAATTAGAAAAAATAAAATCATTAAAAAAACAAACAAACAAAAAAAAAAAAGATTGGGACTGGGGAGATGGCTCAGCAGTTAAGGCACTTGCCTGCAAAGCCTAAGGACCCAAGTTCAATTACCCAGTACCTACATAAGTACAAGGTAGTGCATACATCTGGAGTTTGTTTGTAGTGACAAGAGGCTCTGGTGCACCCATTCTCTCCCTCTCCCTCTCTTTCTCTCTTTGTGCCTCTTTTTCTCTCTCAAATAAAAATAAATAAAAAATATTAAATAGAAAGACTGGGCATGACTAGTTGTGAAGCTTGAACCAGGAGGACACAGCCTTTAGAATTGCTGTCCCAATTGCCACTAGGTGTTGCACCAGCTCAAGTCAGTTGTGCAAATAAATTCTTTGGTACAGAGAGATTCTTGCTAGATGTGAAATGGCACAAAAGGTCTACCCTTTCACTGAGTATGCTGTGTTGAGCTCTAGCCTACCTGGAAGTATGCAAACTAGTTTAGGGCTATTGGGGCTTGAACCCAGGGCCTTGTGCATGCTAGGCAAATGCCATACCACTGAGCTACAACCCGAGCCCATAATATTAGTTTGGAATAAATAATTTAGTGATTATCTCAGCAGTACGAATTTACACTTGTGGAGAAAGTCTGATGTTAATCCAGATCAGTATATCTTTAATTAATTTCTAATTAATTCTTTTCTTATCAAAATGAATATTCTGATAGAATTGTTTCTCTATATTTAATTTCTTCTATTTGATAAGAAACAAAATTCAAAGAAAACCAAACTAAACGGTTAGAAAAGAAGAGAAATTAATGAACCCGTGGCATGCGAAACTCACCTCTGACTCTCACTGTGGAGATCAACTCCAGTATTGTGACTCCTGCATGCGGATAAACAGTCCCGTTTCAGTGTCTGGATACAATGTTTTCTTGTTTTTTTTGGGCAATAATAAGCTGATTGTTAAAGTGTAAGTATCATCTCCTGCTCTCATGTTGATTTACAGCTGAAATGAAAAATCTATGAAACAGGCTGGAGCAATGGCAAGTGATTTGGAGTCACTGTTTGTAAAACCCCTGTTCCTTTTGTTCACTGAAAGTCTGTCTGTGCTGCGCTAAGCCCTGCGCTGCCCTGCCCGTCCCTCCCTCCTCTCAAGCCACATTCCTCTTAAGTACTAGCTCGCTCAACTCTTGCCCCTCTGGCAACTTCTCACCAAACTATGCTTTAACTATATTTCCAGCCGGCCAGAAGAAAATTCCAAGAGAAAGAATGTGACTGCAAGCCCAAACCTTATCTTTTTATAGAACAGAATAAAACCCACAGCTATTTGACTTGCCCTGGATGGAGTACATAGCCAATGCCATGTGTATAAATGCTTAATAAGACAAATTGGTGATGAAATACCCTGAGTAAAAAAATCACGAGGAAATTCCAGAGACAGCAGCAGGTCGAAATCCTGCAACAAATTTAATTTAGCCACTAAATCATAACACATAATTGATAGTAGTGGTAGAAAAAAAAACACACACACAAGTTAATCCTTATACAGAATGCTTAAGCTATTCAATTTTACCATAGGAAATACACATGATAAATATGCCAGGAAATTAATGCTTATAAAATCGTTAGCCTTTTCAACATCTATTACATTAATCACCATATATGTAGCAAGGTGTCAAATAGAGGTTCTAGTTCACTTGTAGTTCAAATTGCAAACCTAACTTCCTGCAAAATTAGGCATTTATGGGTGTGGTGGAACATGACTATAATTCCAGCCCTCAGGAAGCTAAGACAAAAGGGGCAAATTTTGAGTTCAAGGCCAGCTTGGACTACATAGGGAATCCTTGTTTCAAAAGAATAAAGAAAGCTGAAGAGATGGCTCAGTGGATAAAGTTCTTGCTTGCAAAGCCTGATGGCCTTGGTTTGATTCCCCAGTGCCCCCATAAAGCCAGATGCACAGATGCACAAATGTGGCACATGCATCTGGAGTTCATTTGCAGTGGCAGGAGGCTCAGGTGTGTCCATTCTCCCTCTCATTCTCTCCCCTTCAATTTCAAATAAGTAAATATTCTAAAGAGAATTTTAAAAATTTTAAAGTAGGTATTGACAAATGGGATTGTTTTAACATGCGCATACAGTCAATGTTGACAGTGTGCTTCTTTTGACCCCAGTGAAAGTACAGCTTATTCACAGCATCACTGATTAACAACCTTGGAGAAGTCAGAAAATAAATAAAATGACAAAAGAATGAAGGAGGTTGGGAGACAGCCAGATGCTGCCCTGAGTTGTTAAATGGGGTAAAACGTGGATTCTTTAAATTCAAGGCAAATTGTATCGAGCAGAAATATTTTAGCCACATCTTATAATATTAATAGCACCATGTAAAATTAATCTTAATGGTATATTCTATTTAACTCAATATATCCAGCTGTAATTTGTTCCTGTAATAAATATTTTTAAATGTTAATGAAAAGTTGGGCATAGTGGCACACACCTATAATCCCGGAGGCAGGAGCATTGCTTGAGCCTCAAAGTTCAGGCTAGCCTGGACAGTATTACAAGACCCTGTCTCTTTTTAGAATGTTAATGAGCTGATTTGTAGCTCATGTTCTACCATGTTGTATCATTTACTTTCCCTTGCTGTGTTAAAATCACTGATCCAAGCAGCTTAAGAAAGGAAAGGGCTTTGGTTTGGCCTACAGTCTCATCGGGGCGGGGAAGCCACAGCAGGCTGAAGAGTCAGGAAGCAAATGCACTGTCCTTAGAGGCTACTCCCAGTGACATACTTCTTCCAGCAAGGCTGCTCCCTCCCCAAGGTCCCACAGCCTTGCACCTGGAGATTAAGTATTTGAGCACACGAGCCTATGAGGGACATTTTATATTCAAACCACCACGTATGTCACTAAAATCTGGTATAAAGGGCTGGAGAGATGGCTTAGAGGTTAAGGCATTTGCCTGCAAAGCCAAAGGATCCCAGTTCAATTCTCCAGGACCCATGTAAGCCAGATGCAGAAGGGGGGGCGCATGCATCTGGTGTTCATTTGCAGTGGCTGGAGGCCCTGGCATGCCCATTTTATCTCTCTCTGCCTTTCTCTGTCTCAAATAAATAAATAAATAAATTTTTCAAAAAATCTGGTATAAATTTTATATTTATACCACATCTCAATTGGGACCTCATGTGGCTCTTGGCTTTCAGCTATTGACTTATGAGCTACCGCCACCAGCTCAATCTTAACACAGACCCTGTGTCTTGGCCAAAGCTGAGACAATAGCTTGTGGGTAATTATTTCCTTAAAAGTGCAATCCTTTGAAAGCACAGACAAGGCAAAGGGGAAGAGTTTCAGAGAAGGAAGGAGAACTACAATGGGGGCAGATGAGTGTGTTGCTCAGACAACTGTTCATTACAATTATCATTATTCATTCTCTCTCATGCCCTCAACTTCTGAGACAGAAGGTGCTACATTTGAGGATGAGGTAGGAAGGGAGAGAGGGAGGGAAAAAGGGAGAGAAGGAAAGAGGGAGGGAAGAAGGAAGGAAGAAAGGAAGGAAGGAATCATCAGTTAGCTCCCATCCTGTATTGACCAGACAGCAGTTCACAGAATGCTACACTCCCAGGGACAGGAATGTTTGTGAGGATGAGAGGTGATGTATAAGAAATGTCTGATGCAACCAGGGAAAGAATGCAGAAATAACTGAGATACTGTCGTGCATGCTGACTGCGATACCAGACTAATTTCATACTATGTTTTAAGTCACCAGACGGGTAGAGCACGTTACATCATGCCTGGAACTCTACCTATCCATCACCTGTTTAATCTTCTCATCTGATGCATTTTAACTCCTCCCCACATTACCAAGTTTTGCTTTTGGTGTTCTTCAAATTAAGTACTGTGTAATTAATTAAAAGCCTACAAGGCCAGTAAAACATAATATCCAGAGAGGCTTGTCTGGATTTTCCTTTGAATCTAAGACCCATTTCCTACATGGCTTAGCTCTTATTCTTTTTTATTCTGTTTTCTTCCTCTGTCTCATGCCACTAGAGGCTTGCTTCCTTTCTGTCATTGCTTTATAATCCCAAGGCATGATCTATGGAGAAGCCAGACTTGCCTCTGGGGGATTCCTAGTATAGATGCCATGGTGGGTCCATGTCACTCAGAGCTCCCTACTCTGGCATTGTTTGATCCACCAACATCTACACCTTGATCCAGGCCCCAAATCTATGTGTTTCCCCACAATTGGTTCTATGGTAGAAGGATACCTGCTTTCCAGAGTGTGAAGACCCATGGTCTTAATTTTTAAAATTTTTATTTATTTATTTGCAAGCAAAGGGAGAGAGAAGAGAGATGGTCAGAGGGAGAATGGGCACACCAGGGCCTCCCACTACTGCAAATAATAAATTCCAGATGTATGTGCCACTTTGTGCATCCAGCTTTATGTGGATACTGGGGAATTGAACCTAGATTGTTAGGATTTTCAGGCAAGCACCTTAACTGCTGAGCCATCTCTCCAGCCCCCACTGTCTTTCTTTGGTCTTTTGCAGTGAGGGCTTTGTTCAAAGCCTTCTTCTGGCCCATCCTGCAGTGTGCACACCTGTTTTTCTGGACAGTGGCTTCGCAGTTTCAGAGCTGACATGCCTTGAGCGGTTTACAACCAGCCAGCCCTCACCTTGGGCTTGCCTTTGCTGCCAGGGGCCTTCTTATCAACCCAGCTCTGCTAACCCTTAGAGAACCCCTGGCCACCTGTCCTAAAGCAGGCCCTTGTTACCATTGCAAAACACCTGTCATCGCACAGCCATTTGCTTACATATTTCTCCGTCTTCTCCTTCATATTCTAAACTTTATTAAAGCCAAGGTTATCAGTGTATAACTTCATAATGCCAAAATAAACATTTCTCTAATTTAAAAAGCATGAGTGAATGATTTATTTACCTATATAATTAAGAAACAAGAGACTATCTCAGATCAGGGATCAGGTAACATAATTACATAAAGAAACAAGGGCTGCAGGGATTGCTTAGTGATTAAGGTACTTGCTTGCAAAGCCAAAGGACCAAGGTTTGATTCCCCAGGACCCACATAAGCCAGATACACAAGGTGGTGCATGCATCTGGAGTTAATTTGGAGCAGCTGGAGGCCCTGGCACACCTATTCTCTCTCTCTCAAATAAATAAATAAATAAATAAATAAATAAATAAATAAATAAATAAATAATTTTTTTAAAAGAACAATAAACAAATGCTAGAAAGTAACAGGATTTGGAGCAAACTCCAAAAGTCCACTCTTACAAAAGACATTCCATTTCAAACTTCAAATACATTCTAGTGCCCATGGAACTCATAGTATCTCTGCATGTGGCTTTTTACAAACAATGGGACTTCCTGTTCCTACAGCTTGTGGGTAGTTTATGATCTGTGGCCCCCATGGACATGGCTCTATTTTTAATTCTATTAGAATAGCCTTGTTAGTAAAGTTAGTATAAATTTGACCTCTGCGACTTTGTACATACTCTCTCAATTCCCTTCACTTTCCTGATCCCAGCTGCCCTCAGACCTCAGTCTTCGAAACCTCCTCAAGACTTCCATGACAATGAGGTAGTAGTTGGAGTCCAGGGGTGGGGTGGGGTGGGCATTAGATCTTCATAAAGATGCATTAGACCCTAGGCAGTGAACGCCAGCTTTGTGTCCCTGTCCAAGCTATCAGGTAATTTAAAACACAGACTCAGAGAAGGATAAATGATAAACTATGAGATTTATTTTGGGGAGAGTTAGGATCCACAGGGAAGGCAAGCAAGAGAGTCCAAGCCAAGAAAGATTCTCCCCCTTCCTAGGGAGACAGAGAAAAAATCTCCCTCACATTGAGAAAAGTCTGGACACACACACGTGCACATGGAAAGCCCAAGCCACAAGATTCCCCTCACATAGTGGGTCAGAGAAGATTGAGAGAAAGAAAGGGGTTCAGAGCTTAAAGAGAGATCACAAACAGCAAAGTGGGGAAGTACCCAAAACCAAGCAGGAAAGTGCACAGACAAAAAGAAACCCTCCCCCATCCCAGCCCGAGGAGACCAGAGTGCAGCCCAAGGGTCAGAGGAGCCCAGAGCTTACAAAAGGAGCCAAGGGGGCCATGGACCAACAGGCTAGCAGCCAAGAGGGACCAAAAGAGCCCACACATGTGGCTCAGGCCCATTTATATGGATCAAACATTCCGATTAGAATGAGCCTCCCTATCAGGCTAGATATGTAAGGGTGACTGGTTGGTGGGCAGAGCCCACAGGTGTCCTAAGCTGAAAAAGAAGCAGGGAACTGTCGCTAAGAGTTGCTGTTTGCAGCCATCTTGTGTGAGACTGGATCAGACATGGGTTCTAGTCCAGGCAGAGAAAGCAACATCCATGTTTCCATGGGCCAGTCTCTAGATAACTACTTACCAGAGAAAAGGCCACCTTGCTTCTGAGGTTCATCAACCATACCACCCCCATGTGGTCAAAAGATCCCTGTACTCCTGTGGATCTGTTTGCCTCCATGTCAGACTTCTCTTAAGGGGAAGCCTGGAACTGACAGATCCCTGCAGTCTAGTATAGTTCAAGGCATAGGATAAAAGTTCAAACTATTTACTGAAAAAGCTAGTAGTAACCCCACTGCACAGACTGCTAGCGGATTGAACTCCTGAAGAAGGAACATGAGAAACATGGGTTTTTACAGGCACTTAGCTAGGAACAAAGGCCTAAGAAGAGCATACATGCCATCTTGCCTGCCCTGGCAGGACTAGAACCCATGTCTGATCCAGTCTCATCAAAGATGGCTTCAAGCAACATTTCCCAGCAGTAGCTTCTTGCTTCTCCCTCAGAGCTCAGCACAGCTGGGTGGGCTTGCCCCTTCTGGGTCAGCCTCTTGAGTCTACCAACCAATCGGGTTTCTCCCTTACACACCTGAGCATGGTGACAAGGCTCAGCCCGACTGGATATTTAATACATAAGTGGGCATGCACGTGTGTGTGAATTTCTTGGTCCCTTTCCATTCTCCTGACACCTGACTTTCCCAGTCCTTGCTAAGCTTTCCCCCTTTGCTGCACAAGGGGAAAGGATTTCTTATTTGTCTGGGCATTTCCTGCCGGCTTCCTAAAGGTGTTTTGTTTCTGCATGGTTCTCTGTTTTACTACATGTGTGTGAGCTTTCTTTAAGCTCTGAGCCCTTTACTATCTAATCTCTTAGCTCTGCCTGAGCCCCGTGTGAGTGTGGAGGTGAGGGGGATCTCTCAGCGTGTTCTCATGTCTTCTCCAAAGGCTTCTTCCTGGAGATTTCTCTATGAAGGACATTGTCTCTGTTCTTCCTCCCCCTTTCCAGCTGGGCAAGGGGGAGAATTCCCTTCTGGTATGGGTCTTTTGATCCTAATTCTCCCTAAAATAAACCTCATAACCCCTTAATTTACCCCTCTCAGAGTCTGTGTTTTCAATTCTTTGTTAACTCAGGTAAGAACCCAAAAGTTGGGCTCCACAGGCCTGGTATCTCATGTATCTTTATGGAAGTTAATCCTTCCATGGACCCAAAATCCTGCCTCACTCCTTTAGAAAGCTAAAGAATGGGTCTGGATGTGAATGAAGCAGTGCAAGACACCATCCTTTTCAATTTCACTATGAATGGCCTGGCTAAGAATAAGCTCTGTTCTGATAGGCAGCGCTGGGAAGGAAAGTCAAGTACTGGGAAATGGCCAAAGGTGAGGAGATAAGAGACTGTGGCTTTGTAAGACATTGTGGCTGTGGTGAGTGTGGGTGAAGACCTTGCTTGGTCTTGCAGAACAAGTCTAGATATGTCTGTAAGCACTAGGGTCCCTAGGAGAGTAGAGGGGTGTGGTTCAGGGTAGAAATGCTACCTGTTTGTTGAATCACTTGGTGGTTTTGCACCTCAGGCTGGATCCATTCCAATGGTTTCACTTTTGTTTTGCCTGAAGTCTATAGTTGCTATTTAAAAAGGCTTTCTGGTGATAGGATTCTAGAAATTGATCTGTGTGTTCCTTTCTCACCCAAGTTCTCAGTGTATAACACCCTCAGCTACACTACAGCTGCCCTGACATCCACATGTAAATACAAGAAGCTTGTTCTCCCCTTTAAATAAATATACTGATGTTGACTTTATTCTTGAGTTTGATTCGAAGATTGCTCATTTCTGTGGAGGTTATAGGAGAGGAGTTCATGTGAATGGAGTCATAGAACCCAGATGAGAGCTAACTTCTGTCGCAATCTCTAAACTCTACCCAGCCTAACCCTTCAGGGTGCTGGCCTTGAGCAATTCCAGCCTCATCTATTATCCTATGCATTTGCTTTCCTCCTGCATTCCATGCCTAATGTAACCAGTGGGGCTCTGTTAATAGCAACATCGTAAGATTTGGCTGCTATCTGTGGGTGGCCACCCCTAATTTTCGTCAAGTCATACTGAAGCTCACAGGTGATGATGTAGGTGCCCTGCATACCCATGAGACCCTCACTGCTCAGAGGGCAACATAACCACTGCCACACATTGCTATCAGCCCTTAACATATGGGTGCTGCAAATTGAGATGAAGTACACAGGGAAAATGCATGCTACATTTCAAAGACGTGGCACTGAAAGGTACAGTAGCTTACATATTCACCACTGTAGCAGTAGCATGTTCAATATATAAATTGAACATGAGATAGTATAGAAATTAATTTCATCTGGTACTTTTTACATTTTCAATATAGCTACTAAAACCCCTAATCACATGTGTGGCATGAGTGCATGGCTTGTGCGATATTTCTATTAGACACTGGCACATTGACTATTAACTTCTATATTCTGAAAGCTGTCTTTGTTTATTACAAGCATCTGTGACCCTCTCCCCAAGGGCTTCTTCCTGGCATTGATTTGTAATTGGCCCATGAAAAAGTAGCCAGAAGTGCTACAGAATTAATGTCTCCAGCTCTCGCCAGGAGTCCTCTTTAGAGTGACATTGTCTTTAAACCCTGTGTTGGCAACCCCTGACACCACCGTGATGTCCACGGAAGACAGGGCGACCTGGAAGTCCAGCTACTTCCTTAAGATCTTCCAACTCTTGGATGAGTAATCAAAATGCTTCATGGTGGGAGCAGACAATGTGGGCTCCCGGCAGATGCAGCAGATCCGCGTGTCCCTCCGAGGGAAGGCGTGGTGCGCAAGGCCATCCCAGGGCACCTGGAGAACAAACCAGCGCATATGGGGGCAACGTGCACCTTGGGAACACCAAGGAGGGCCTCACCGAGCCCGGGATCATGCTGCTGGCCAATAAGGTGCCAGCTGCTGCCCGTGCAGGTGCCATTGGCCCATGTGAAGTCAGTGTGGCAGCCCAGAACACGGGTCTGGGGCCCGAGAAGACCTCCTTCTTTCAGGCTTTACGCATCACCGCCAAAGTCTCCAGGGGCATCGTTGAAACTCTGAGCGATGTGCAGCTCATCAAGACTGGAGACAGAGTGGGAGCCCGCGAGGCCACCCTGCAGGGCATGCTGAACATCTCCCCCGTCTCCTGTGGGCTGAGTACCCGCAGGCGTTTGTCAATGGCAGCATCTACAACCCCGGAGTGCTTGACATCACAGAGGGTACTGAACTGTCCCCTCCTGGAGGGTGCCCGCGCTGTTGCCAGTCTGCAGATTGGTTACCCAGCTGTCGCCTCAGTGCCTCATTCTATCGTCAGTGGGCACAAGCGGGTCCTGCTTGGGTCATGGTCTACTTGGCTGATCCATGCATTTGTGGCCTCTGCCCCCATGGGACCGCCACCACTGCTGCTCCTGATGCCTCAGCGACCCCCGCCGAGGTGGAAGCCAACGGAGAGTCGGGGGCGTCAGACGAAAACATGGGATTCGGTCCCTTCGACGAGTCACCGGAAAGCAACCAAACAGCCAGCTCTATTTGGAAAACATGGGAATAAAGGCTTACTTCACTTAAAAAAAGAAAGAAAGGAAAGAAAAGAAAAATAATTAATGTCTCCAGAAGCAGCTCTCCACCAGTGATGAAAGATGAAGATGTCTCCTTCCTCCCTAAAAGGTTTAACTCCCAATCTGTTGGAACTTGGAGATAAGACTTCTAAGAAGGTAATTAAAGTTAAATGAGGGCCATAAAAGTGAAGCCTTAATCTGATACAGCTGGTGTCCTTATAAACAGAGGAAAGGGATGGGATGTAATTTAATGACTGAACACTGGCCTTGCTTGTACGAGGCCTTGGGTTTCATTCCCAGCACTGCTAAAAAGAAAGCGAAGAAATGCTAGAGGGCTCTTTCTCCCTCTCCATGCTCACAGAGAGAAGACAGTGTGATGATATAGCAAGAAGTTCCAAGGCTCAGGGAACTTTACAAAAACAGGGGCTGAAAGACTGTAAGAGCCACAGGATAGGAAGGGGTAGCCTGAGGCATCCCCCCCACACACACACACACACTCTAGGACCACTAGGGAACTTCCAACTGTGGGTGAGTTTTTCTCTCAGCTGGGCCTGGGCCCAGCTAGGGGGAGGGCCTGCAGGACTGGGGTTACTGTTGTGTGTAGCCACATCCAGCTGCTTTTTGTGGGATCTGGAGATTTGAACTGGGTCAGTTCAGGCTCTTTCAGGCCCTCATGCTTGTGCAGAAAGCACACCTAACCACTGAGCCATCTCTCTCACCCACAAGGTGCATTATAGAGGCATCAGATTTCATGGCTTCCTCCCAAGACTCAGGCCTGAAGTGACCTTCCAGCCTCCCATGCCGTAAGTGTATTCTGTGCTCAAATGTCGGTGCTCTCCACCAAGCTCCTAGAACCCATTAATCAAATTATTTTCCCAAGGCTGGAGGTGGTTCTGTTTGTAGAGTCATAAGCTGCTTTGTCTCCCGCCTAGAGACCCATGATCAACTGTTAAATGTCTCATCTTGGTTCTTAGTTGCTAGGGTGATGAGCTGACCCACCCTCAGTGGGTCAGAGCTCCAGCCCAGGCAACAGCTGTGCCAGGTTTATTGGAGAATGCCTGTTGCCAAAAGTTTTGCAAGAGGGCAAAGAGAAAGTAGTGGTAAATTGGCTCCTTGTGTTCCCTTGGTGGAAATGATTATATTTGCAAGGCTTTGGTCTAGATTTTTTTTTTAAAGTTTCTGCCTTAGTAAAGGTACACAATGACCTACCCTGGAGGCCAAATGCCACCAAGTTCAGCAAGGATGTGCCCCTCTTTTAATGGGCAGAGTTGGTTCCCGGGTTACTCATTTGTGTTCACTCCTTGGCATTGCCGACATGTTTCAGTTTGTTAGCAGCTGACTTCATTTTTCTAAATGGTTAGCTCTGTTTGTTTGGGTGGTAACATGAAAAACCCTGCTCGTCCAAATGTATGATTTGTGACCAGAAAAGTCACATGATCTGGGTCCTAACTACCATAGTAGGAATTAATCATCAAGGGTATAAAAGCAGAGCCCCGTTCTTCATCACCAGATCTTATTTCAATCCTGCTCCACTTCACACTCCTAGCACCCAAAGTCATCCTCTATTTAGAGAGCCAAAGGGACTAGCTGTCTGGCTGGGTGCCTCTGGTTATTACACAATGGCTGGGAGCTCAGATACCTTGAAGCCCAGATTTACCACAATCTCTGAGCTACTGAGCAAGTCATAAACCCCAGTGAGCTTCAGTTTGATTATTTGTAATTGGATGAGTCATTTAACAAGTATCGACTGTCTAATATATGCACTGCTCTTTGAGGTGCTGGGACTCAGACCTTGGAAAGGAAACTAACAACCAACACATAATTCTCTGTTGTAGGGAAACTAAGATGTTTTGGGGGTTTCCAGACTTTTTGGGAGAGTACAGGAGATAACAAAATACATAACATTATTCACACAAAGCAGGTAACTCCAGCTAGTACCCCTCCATTCAATTTGTTTCTAAGTGCTATAGAGAGAGTGTAAGAGAACAATATAATGTTACTTCTGAACTGTGTTTACAAATCAAAACACCAACATCACTTAGATCAATATTTCTTTCCACTTCAGATTGTGACATGCTAGTGAGTTGTAAGGTGAGTGTAGTGAGCTAAGATATTTATTTATTTATTTATCTATCTATCTATTTATTTATTTATTTACTTGAGAGAGAGAGACAGAGAGAGAGAGAAAAGATGGGTGAACTCCAGAAACATTTACCACCTTTTGCATCTAACTGACATGGGTCCTGGGAAATTGAACATAGGTCCTTTGGTTTTGCATGCAAGCAGCTTAACTTCTAAGCCATCTCCCCAGCCCATATTTTTTTTTTAAATTAAGAATGAAATAGATTGGAATGGAATTGAACAGAACAGGGAAGGTCAGATGGAATGGAAAGACATAGAATGGAATGGAAATGTAGTGAGGGTAAGCATTAATTCCTGAAGCTTTTTTTTCCAGTCTGTATATATGTGTGTGTGTTTGTGCATGTGTGTATGTGTGTGTGCACATACATGTGGCCTATGTGCTTGAACACTTGTATACTGGGTCAGGTTGTACAATGCATTTCTGACTACAGACCACAATTTTAAAATAAGGAATTTTGAGGTTGGAGAGATGGCTCAGCAGTTATATAGTACTTGCCCGCAAAGCCTAACAACCTGGGTTCGGTTCCCCAGTACCCATGTAGAGCAAGATGCACAGGGTGGCACATGTGTCTGGAGTTCATTTGCAGTGGCCGGAGGCCCTGGCATGCCCCATTCTCTCTCTTTTCTCTCTCACTGCAAATAAGTAAAAAAATACTTTATAGAAAAAAAGAATTTTTTTGTTTTTTTTCTATTACCCACAAATACCTAACTTCTTCCCTGATGTTTATAATGGTAACTACTATAAATATGTACAAAGAGATGAAGTCACTTTAAGAAAATGAAAAAAAAAAAGCATGTTGTAAAACAGAAAACACTTTGAAAGTAATTTACTATTGTCCCACAGACTGTGTTTCTTCAAATGTCTGGTACAGAAGTAGAATAGATGGAGGGGGATCAATAGAATATGCACTTGCTCTTTGTAAACAAAATTGCCAAGAGGGAGGGCATTTCAATAGCTTCTAAGCTAATGAAGTTTACATGATGGTGTTTGAAAGTGTTATGAATGAAGCAAGGGAGAGGGGTGAAAATAAAACTGCAAGGCAGGAGAACACAGCACACATAGGGTATAGTCTCCCTCTAACCAAGGGACAGTCTTGCCCAGCCTCCCAGGCACCTTGTGCCCCAACTCTAGGCATAGCTTTTCTTCACACAGAGCCTTTCCAAAACCCTAGGCTTAGAGCCACATAATTTGAGACAAGAATAATGGTTCCAGCCTATGACCACATTACATCCATACCACTTTCTCCAACATGTGAGAGAGTCATCTTCCACCGTGAACTAACCCAAATCAACATAGTCATGGATAAGTAGCAAGCTGTGTTTTGAGACAGGGTTGCCCGGGCTACTCTCAAACTCACCATGAAGTCAAAGTTAATCTTGAACTTGTGCTCCTCCTGCCAGTCTCCTAAGTGCTCCCTCTGCATCTGGATCAACAGGCCTTTGAATTTTGTAGATATGAATTACTTCAAAAAAGTAGGTGCTCTTAATCACTTTAAGGTCTTCTCAAAGTAGCATTTTTTTATGAGAGAGAGATTGAGAGAGAGAGAGAATAAGCATGCCAGGGCCTCCAGCCATTGTAATTAAACTCCAGATGCGTGCACCACTTTGTGCACATGTGCGGCCTTGTGCATGCATCACCTTGTGCATCTGGCTTACATGGGATCTGGAGAGTGGAACATAGGTCCTTAGGCTTCACAAGCAAGTACCTTAACCACTAAGCCATCTCTCCAGCCCCCAAAGTAACATTTTTAATTGGAAATAAAAACACATACAGAATAAAAAGGAAGCTACATGTATTAAAATACAATTGGTAAGATTTTTTAAAATATTTAGAATAAAACACATATGATTCTCTGTAAATAATTTTTTTGAAGCAAGCCCAAGAGACTGGCCTTTTTTTTATGCAAGAGAGCAAGAGAGAAAGTGAGAGACAGAGAGAATTGGTACACCGGGGCCTCTAGCCACTGTGACTGAACTCCAGATGCATGGGCCACCTTGTGCGCATGTGCCACCTTGGGCACTTACATCACCTTGTGCGCCTGGCTTATGTGGGACCTGGGGAATCAAACAAGGATTCTTAGGTTTTTCAGGCAAGAGCCTTAACCACTAAGTCATTTCTCTAGCCCTCTGCAAGTAATTTTAAATTAGTTGGTTTATTACCTCAAAGTGTTTTCTGTTTGACAGAATGTTTCCTTTTCATTTTCTCAAAGAGAGTTCATCTCTAAGTACATTTTAAAGTAATTACATTAAATGACATATACTGAGTGATCTGTAATAGTAGTAATACATCAAGAAAATCAACATAACTCATAGCAGTGACAAAGAAAAGTTAACAATACCAGTTTGTGTTGCCTACACTCAGAGCTGAAGAAAATTCTTGCTTTCAGGAAGAAGAAATGCAAATAGAAAATGTAACTCTATTTTATCTCCAAGAGCACGGACTCCTTCCATCTGCCTATGCAAAGGTCTACAGACTACAGTTTGAGGTTCCGTGAAGAGAGGCAGGAAACACCTCGCTGCAAGGTTACCAGTAAGGCCAGTGTCTAGTGGCCAAGGCTTTTTAACTAATAGGCATGCTCCAAACCACAGGTACCTGTTCTTGGAACTTGAAATTCCAGCTCGCTGTCTTACCCAGAGGACACCTTCATGCTGATTAGCAACATCTAGATCATTTCTTAAAGCATCACAGTTCCATTCCGCCTCAAATAGAGTCATGTATCCAAGAATCTGTCCACTGGCTGAAGTTGGGGTTATTTAGAAATGACATCTAGGGCACTATTCAGGGGTGCTACAGACATTTCTCTCTGCTTCTATAACCCTGTGACCAAAAGTTGCAGATCTATTACCAATCCTAAAGATACAGAGTGGTAAGCTACTGGTCTATATTAACATCAAAATTTACCCAGAACACCCCATCGGAATGTATGCCATAAACACCTCGATTGCCATGGCAGGTTGTCCTACTCAAGTTTAAATCTTGCCCCATTTATTCCAGGGCAGGGAGGGCTTTCTATACAATTTCCATTTCTTGTCCAGTAATTATACCAATGTACTTATTAAAGAAGCCTGTGGAATTGATTGAAAGCAACATAGGTAACCTGCTTGCTCATAGTAGACATTTCTAGGGTCTGGCCTCTTGACTACACATGGGCTAACAACATCTAGATATTGCATTCCAGCACCTGTAGTTGCTGCATGAATTCAAGTGAGCAAAAATGTAGTCATTGGGCTGGAGAGATGACTCAGCAGTTAAAGGTACTTGCTTACAAAGCCTGATAGCTAGGTACAATTGCCTAGTACTCATATAAAGTTATGTGTGCAAAGTGGCACATGTATCTGGAGTTTGTTTGCAGTGGTAGGAGGCCTTCCATGCCCATATTCTCTAATAAATAAATATTTTTATTTATTTATTTGAGAGATAGAAAGAGGCAGAAAGAGAGAGAGAGAGAGAGAGAGAGAGAGAGAATGGGTGCACCAGGGTGTCTAGGCACTGCAAATGAACTCCAGATGCATGTGCCACCTTGTGCATCTGGCTTACAAGGGTTCTGGGAAACTGAACCTAGGTCCTTTGGCTTTGCAGGCAAATGCTATAACCACCAAGCCATCTCTCCAGCCCCCAATAAAGAATTTTTTAAAGGTGCATGTTTATCACACAGACATACTAACTTTTTTTCTATGGAATTTAAATTATATATATATATATATATATATATATATATATATATATATATAATTTGTCATTGGATGACATTGATGGAAAATTTTAGCATTGAGTTTGGATGAACATTGAGTTTGAATGCTAGGATTTTCCTCTATGAAATAGTATTTTACAAGCTTTGGGTGAATATGCAAAATATCATGTGGTTTTAAGAGAAGCAGATCCAGCAGAGAGATCTTGTCATCTACTTTATGAAGCATGATGTAGTTTTTAAAAGACTTGTCTGCATAGATTAAAAAGGATTAAAGATGAAAACATAGAAAGATCATGATGAAAACAGAGATATAGAACAGGATAACATAACATGTTCTTTAAGGCGACAAGCTTGTGCATGAGAGAAGACAGTACAATACAATTCAAGCAGCAGAGAAACATGATGAGTGAGATTCAGAAAGGAAGATATTTGGATATAGATCTCTATCTTCCAGCTTCAATATCAAAACCACCTCAAATGTCAGACAGCTGTACCACATTCCAGTGGCTGGTGAAATACAGTTGAGAAAAATCAGTCTAGATCACATGGAGGAAATCAGTCTAGATTGCATGGGGGAAATCAGTCTAGATTGCATGGAGGAAATCAGTCTAGATTGCATGGAGGAAATCAGCCTAGATCATGTGCAGGAAATGCTTGACGGTAGGTACTCACCAAGCCTAGGAGTTAAAAACTAAAAAATAACTCAAACAACATTGTCAAAGATGAAAAGAGGAAAAAAAGGCAGCTATAAAAAGACATGGAAACTAAACTAGTTTTCTTTTTTTTAATATTTTATTTTTATTTATCTATTTGACAGAGAAAGAGGGAAGGAAAGAGAGAGAATGGGCGCATGCCAGGGCCTCCAGCCACTGCAAATGAACTCCAGACGCGTGCGCCCCCTTGTGCATCTGGCTTTACGTGGGACCCGGAGAATTGAACCTGGGTCCTTTGACTTTGCAGGCAAACGCCTTAACTGCTAAGCCATCCCTCCAGCCCTAAACTAGTTTTCTTCAAAGAATAGTTATAAAAAGAAATGATGTTTCTAATAGCAGACATACTGCGTTATCATCAAAACAAAGGCATAGAATGCTCAGAACTCAATGGATAGTCCTGGTTGTAGGTAAAATATCATTTGGTTCTCTTCTGAGATACAACTAGTCTTTCATTTCCAGTGCTGTGGGCTGTGTGACTGAGTTCTGACAATTGTAGATGTACTTGATAAACCCGACTTTGGATGTAGCCAACACAGACACTTGTACACACCACCCCTCTTCTTCCTTCATCTTCCACAGTCTTCAGGATTGGGGCAGACTTTGAAGCTCTGCAGAGAAACAGGTCCACAATGTACCTGGGCTCCTGGAAAAATGCACAGAGAAAAAGCAATGGACAATACAGAGATTATAAGTGACCTTTTCTATTTATTTCTGACTTCAAACAAAAAAAGTATTTCTCATATCTCTTCATGGTGCACAATATCTTGGGACTTACTATATATCTAGTACTATATTTCTATAAACATGGCCAAAGACTGTATTTGAGATTTTGTTTTATTTTGATTTTAGAAGGAACATCACACTGTTGGCTGATATTGATCTTATAATCAACTAAAACCCTCAAGTCTTTTTCATGTAATTTGTTGTCAAGCCTGGTTTTACTCATTCTGCACTTGTACATTGATTCTCCTGCCTCCAAATATTGGACTTGAAATTGATCCTTGTTAAGTTTTATCTTATTTGTTTTGGTCCATTATTGAAGTCCTTTGAGATGCTCTAAAATCCCTGGTTCTGCAATCTTGTATATTATCTATCCCACCACATGTGTCTTCAGATAACTATATTACTTTTAAGTCTCAGAAATTGCAGATAAAGCAGTTAAATGATCTGCATCAAGAGAAGAATTCTACTGAACACTGTTAGAAACTCATCCTCACACCATCACTCTTGGTTGAATGCTGGGTTTGACAGTGATCAGCCACCTCAGCCACATGCTAAGACGGTCCCAAGCACCCCAGCCTGCTGACTGTGGAACACTTCTGTGACCACATCTGTACAGAGATGCCCATTGCCTAGGTGATTAGTCAGTTTTACCATCTCTGTGGCGCCAAATACCTGATAGAAACAATTTAATGAAGGATGATTCACTGTGACTCATATTTTCAAAGAGTTTAGTCTAGTTCTTGGCTCCATTGATTCTGGGTCGTATTGAGGAAGCACACCATGATGGTGACGGTGTGTTGCAGAGGTTACTCACTTCATGGTGGACAGGGAGCACAGAGAGACATGAGGGGAATAGATGGGCTCAAGGACATGCCTTTGGTAACCAATGTCCTCCAGCTGACCTCAATCTCCTAATGTTTCCATCACCTCCCCACATAGCAGCTAGAGGTGTAAATTTAAATACAAGCCTGTGGGGGACATTTTATATTCAGACATAACAGCTTCCTTTTCTTTCTTTTTTTAAAAAATATTAACTTGAGAGAGAAAGAGAAGGAAAGAGAGAATGGGCATGCCAGGACATCTTGCCACTGCAAACCAACTCCAGACATATGTACCACATGTCTATCTGGCTTTTTATGGTCCTATTTATTTACATGTAGCTTCAGCCTTAGTCTGTTAGGAATATCTAACAGACTATAAATACATCTAGAAATTAGGATTCATTAACTTATTAACAAATATATCCTACCATAGTTCATGCTCTTTTTAAGCTGGGAGGGTCCATGACTTAACAAAGTATGAAAGCAGATCCAAGGACTGAGCCCTGGGGCACTGCAATAATAAGAAGTTAGGGAGGAGCGGGGGAGATGGCTCAGCAGTTAAGAGCACTTGATACTTAAACATGAGGACCTATCAAGACAGAGACCACTGAGTTCGACTCCCCAGAACCACATCAAAAGGTGGGCATAGCCAAGCATGTCTGGAACCTCAGTCCATGGGTAGCAGAGACCAGAGAATCACTGGGACTCACTGACAGATGACAGCTTTCCATGAAGGAGAAACATGGTTTCAAGAAAATATTCAGTGAGTGATAGAGAAGGACACCAGAAATTCTCTGACCTCTGCACACACACACACACACACACATGATGCACACACCTGGACACACACATGGATATACCACACAGAAACACACCACACGCATGCCATAAAAAAAAAAAAAAGTTAGGGAGAAAGAGGAAGAACATTCAAAGAGCATCAAACTGGAGTTATCAATGAGACAGGCAGAAAGTAAGACAGTGCACTGACCCAAAAGCTAATGAACCAAGTGGCACAGGACACAAGAGGAGCATTCAACTAGGCCAGATGATATCAAAAGGGGGATTTAGAAATGACCATTCAATGTACTTATGAGGAAGCCATTGCTTCTGACCAAAAAAAAAAAAAAAAATGGTTTTAATGAGGTCATGAGGCTCAACGCCTGGTTAGAATGGTTTGAGGGAATTTAAGGCAGAGGAACTAGAGATAACAAAGTCCAAAACTACCAGAAGTATGTTATTTCAAAGGCGATCAAAGAAATGAGGCATAAACTACTATGGATGTGTCACCAAAATTTGTGAGCAGTAAGTGATGACAGGGCTGGAGAGATGGCTCAGCCTAAGGACCCAGGTTCAATTCTTCAAGTCCCACGTAAGCCAGATGTACAAGGTGGCACATGTGTCTGGAGTTCATTTGCAGTGGCTGGAAGCCCTGGTGTGCCCATTCACACACACACACACACACTCTCTCTCTCTCTCTGACTCTAGCAAATAAATAAAAATAATATCTTTAAAAAATTTTTAAAAAGCATAAGTGGTGACAAATAGAGTCAGTAGATAAACAAGATGGATGGAGTTGTTGGAGAATAATCTAGCACCCCAATGGAGGACAGGCAAAGGTACTGCAGAGTTGACGCAGTCAAGCCCTGGTAGGAGGGTAGGTGTGGGGTGGAGTCTGGAGGGTCTCTCCCGGACGTTTTCATGCATTTAGTAAGGCCAGAATGTAGAATATTGGCTTATAATGAAAACTGGGGGAAGATGTTGAAGCTTTAAAGAGAAGAAGGGGCACAATGATTGCGTGAATATTGGATAAGGCAGTTTTGATTGCCTGGAGACGTTAAGAGGCCACTTGAGATCCATTGGTGTGTAATGAGATGAGCCAGTGAGGTTGTGAGTTTTTCTCTAGCCATGTTCAGCATAAAGTTTGAACTAGCCAGTGTTTTCTTCTTTGGTCAACTGAGTGCACAAAACACATAGGCGAATGTGACAAGGCTAAGCAAGGCAGCAACTATTGTGACTGGATGTGCAATTCCACCATGGTAAGGAAAGAGAGGACATCAGGGATAGAGGGATAGGAAGAGGGGAACATATTTAATGACTAGAGTTTGAGAAATTAGAAAGTTCTTTGGAGCTGGGTTACTGGGTATAATGACTTGGAAGATTTTTGAGTTCATGATAACAGCTGAGGTGCGTGAGATTGAGATCATAGAAGGGTTGTAGTCATTAACAAAGATATGGGACGGGATAACCATGGAAGAAACAACTGAGGCAGAGAACACAAGTTTCTTGGAACAGATGAAGTCAAGGAACTAAAAGGCAGAGGAGTTGGAAGAACAAACTACATTAATTTTTAAAGCATGAAGACATAAGATTCCTACTGGAGAAGGTGATGATAGTAAGCTAGAGTCCCAAATCATCAGAAAATATGAAGTATCACCCCATGACCTTCCTTCCAGGGAAAGCGGTTGGTGGTGATGTAATTTTATGGCAGAGATTCCAGGGGGGCGGGAATGGGGAGGAGGTGGCCAATCATCTAAGCGCAGGGAGGAGAAAAGAGAAATTCACCCACCAGACCCCAAGTAAGAGCACAGCAGGTCTTGGCAAGTGTGTGGTGTTGAGAGTCAGGGAGAGGGGTGAGCCAGGGACTCCTTTTTCACCCATGGCTGTAGGAACAGGTAAGTGAAACTCTTGTTTCCAAATGATAAGAAATAGAAGTTTGAGAGAAGTGTGGTTTTAGTCTCAGGGTCCAAGTACATTCCAGACCAATAAGAATACGGGGCTCCATGTGACCTTTCTTGGAGGGTGCTTAATCAATGAGTGAAGTTTTGCTCGTCTAGAATTTTTTTTGTTATTTTTATTAATTTATTTGAAAGCGACAGCAGAGAGAGAAAGAGGCAGATAGAGAGAGAGAGAGAGAATGGGCGCGCCAGGGCCTCCAGCCACTGCAAACGAACTCCAGACGCGTGCTCCCCCTTGTGCATCTGGCTAACGTGGGTCCTGGAGAATCGAGCCTCGAACCGGGGTCCTTAGGCTTCATAGGCAAGCGCTTAACCACTAAGCCATCTCTCCAGCCCTCATCTAGAATTTTAATTAGGGAATGAAGAAAGTGGCAAGAGGTACCCCATAACTGTGGGAATGTGGCTCAGAATGTGAGAATGGCATTTCTCGCAGACAGTGATCATGGCTGGGTTTTGGAGCGGGGGTGGGGGGTTGGGGGGATGAAGGGGAAAATGAATTAGAGCCGAGAGAAGCTGAGAGGTTTTATAAATGAAAGGGAGGGCAAAGAGAATCTGTCTGTGTTTTTGATGACCTACTTGCAGTTCACTGTAAAACCAACCTCACATTCACCCGAGTGAAGACTTTAACTTCATACATCTTTAGTTTTTGTAGTCCATATTTGTCCCTTTGGGAAAATGATATGGTGGATGTTCCTTTTTCTCTCACTACTCTTCAATGATCACCCATCAGTGTTAAGGAATCCCATATGAAAAGTCTGTCTGTATCCCAATTTTCTTTTAGATATCTAGATGTCTTCTTTTAAATATCTTGGTGTTATCAATAGTGTAGTTCTCAACACACACTCCAAGTAGCTATTCTTTTAGTCACATCTGACAATTGTTCTACTTGTTAATCAAGTCAGAAATATACATGGAATTGAACAGTAACTTTAAATATTTTATTTTTGTTTTACATAAATTGTAACAGGTCATTTCTTTTATCCTGTTGCCCCTGCTCCCGTTACCCTGAAGGCCCTCCTCAGTGGGGTTATGATATTCACTGGAGGGTCATGAAAACCTCCATCAGTTCCTGTGGGGTAGCAGGGGACCGTGCCTCAGGGTATGCTGACCTACTCTGAGGCTCTTACAATCTTTCTGCCCACCTCTTCCACAACTGAACACTTGCTTTCTAGCAGCCATGTGTAGCACTGTGCCATGTGGCCCAAGCAACTTTCCTCTTCCTCCTCTGATTGGTAGCTCACTCCTGGTCTTTGCATTCGTAAGGTCCAGCTGTAAGGTCCTGCTTGGTCATGAGGCATCACACCTCAGAGTCAGTGGGCAAGAATGAGTTCTGGTGCAGGTGGCCTGACTCAGCACTAGATCCAGCCCTAGAGTTGTAGTGACCAGTAACCCAGTTCTGAACATCCACAGGGTAATGTCTATTGATATTCTTGATTACATCTGGTGTTAGTATTTCTAAACACGAGAGTTTGGCTTAGTGGCTGAATTCATTAAACCATATGCCTCTGTCCATCCCTGGTGATGAATAGAAGGCCAAGGGAAAACAAGGTCATTTGTGGTAAATACGCATCCCCTCCACGATGCTTCGACATTAGGCTTGGTTTAGAGGTCAGCGGGGGGGGGGGGGGTTTACAAATGTGACTTGCAGGTGTGGTGCAGTCGGGCCCTGTGCTTCAGCTTCTGCCATCCTCGTGGGAAGAACAGGTAGTGGGCAGTCTGTCAATCTCCTCACACTGAAAGACACCTAGCCCAGATCTGACCAGAACCTGTGGTGTGATTCCAAACCCAGGGACATCCAGCTGAGAGCGCATAAGTAGGCCTGGCCAAACGCTGTAGCACTGAACTGTTGTGCTTGATGTAACAGCAACAGCTCATGACACAGATTATTAGGAAGGCAGTGTTTTCATTGTACATAGTCATCTAGAGACTGGCCCACAGAAACAGATGTCACTCTGCCCTGGCAGGACTAGAATTCCGTTGTGACTCAGACTCATGCAAGAATTAGCTTCCTGATTCTTCTTCCAATTTTCATAGGCTTAACACCAATAGGCTAGCACTTTGAAGTGCCATCAGGGTTTCTCCTGGGCTCAACAGCCAACCAAGATTTTTCATATACACTGGGACTTGTCAGGGGGAGTCTCATTCTAATTGGATGCCTACTTCATATCAATGGGCCTAAGAGAGATGTAAGAGAGAAGCTTTGCCTGCCTTTCTTCATTCCTTCCCAGCAGTTCTGGGAGCGGAGAAATTCCTCTTGGCTTGGGAGATTTCCTGCTTTTTTTCTTCTTTCCTGCTTCCACTCTCCCCAATATGCCCTCCATAACCTACTCTTCTCTGAATATGTGTTCTTCAATTCTTTGCTAAATGTGGCTTGGGACTCAGGAGCCTGGGCGTTCTAAGCCTAGAGCTCAGCATCTCTCTCCTGCATAGCATAACATTCACATGCACCATGTCTTTTCTTTCATTCTGAATTCTGTTTCTCAGAATTCTGTGTAATTCTATTGTCAAAAAGCCCCTGATCCTCATAATACACAGCGGAGCCTTCCAGAGAAGTAGCACACTAGAAAAACGGCTCCCGTATGGCTCTCAAGCTGTCCCATGCATTCAGAACACTGGCTAGCTCTTGAGCTTTTCCTTTCATGCTTTGAGTGTGCAGCTTTGAAAGTTTCTATATGTGTAATATATAACATTATGCATGTATGTATATAATTACACGTAATTATATATACAGTAAGGAAGAAAGTACTCTCCTACTGGGTGCTGTGTAAAATAAATCCATTAGTACAGAACTTACTGGTAGCCTCTAATTTTCCATTATTTAAATAATCTAAGAAATATATATATTTACATATATGTATATTATTGTGGTTTGAATGTGAAAATGTTCCTATAGCCTCAGGTGTTTGTGATTGAGTTTCCTACTTATTCCCCACCTAGGAGAGTCTTTGGGAGGTGGTACCCTGTAGGAGGAGATGTGTCACCAGGGGTGGACCTTGGGCTTGAGTCCAGCTCTGTGTTCAGAGTCAGCCTCTGCTGGCTGTTGTCTCTCTGCTGCGGATGTGTGATGGAGTGAGCCAGCTTCCTCCACCATGATGAAGCTTCCCGGGAGCCTGTAAGCCAGAAATAAACCCTTTCGTCCCATAAGCTGCTTCTGACCGGGTGTTTGTCCAGCAATGGGAAATTTTAGAGCAATGGTCAGGTATTTGCCCCAGCAACACATATATAGGAATGAATGATTGAATGAAACAGAATGACAGTGTTCTCCATAACAGGAGACCCTTCATTTATAAGCCCAGAAAGAACTGAAGTTGATATTTTTATTTCTTTCCTCCTAGCCCATATAAAACAGGAGATACATAGCCCAAGAGATTTTAAAACTAATCCAAAATTAATTCATACACACACTAGTGATATTGTAAAGATGCACACTAATTTGAAATCAGAGTAGTGATTGCCATAATATTTAAATATTTACCCTATATTCATATGTTAGAGGTTTTTATAAACATGTACTCCAGGTGGTATCACAGACTTGTAGCACATTTAGAACTCCTTCTTTCTATAAGGATGTAGTAAAATGGACACAATCATGGCTTCATTGGCTCCTGCATCCTGGGGTCTACATATATCCACAGACTACTGTGGTGCCTGGCTAGATAACCACAGCACTTCTTTTAAGAATCCTGTTGTGTGTCAGTTGCAGTGGCTTTCTTAGTAGAAGCTGGGGCTGACACTGCAAATTTCAAGCATATAACCACTTGAGCAAGCATTTTGAAGTTTGAACTGAAGTAGAAACTAGCGCTGGAATGGGTCAGTATGATCCCTGCTGCTATATTCTGACCAGAAAATGTCCCGTTACTTTATTCCTTTTTACCTTGTGAAAATAATGGCATTTGGCATGGGACTTGCTTTCAGAGGTTGGGGAGGGCTGACCTGTTTGAAGTTAATACCCTACTTTGGGACTTCACTGACCTGTATAATGTGAATGTTGCAATGGTTTCTTAATCTATCCTTCAAAGATTTTGTTCAATTTGTTTTTTGGCCATGACTAAGGTTCACTGGATTAATGTCTGCTTTGTAAAATATACAGAAATTCCTAGGTGAAGGTCACCATGATGATAGAGGTATAAAAGCCATATTGTCATCCATCCGACAATCCATAGCTGAGAGACAGAGCTCATTCACCCTCCTCTGAAAGAGCAAGGCAGCTCTACAAACTCAGTGAGCTGAGGGATGCTGGCCCAGGAGCTCTGGGTGAAAGGCTTTCAATCTGAAAAATAAAAACAGAGGCCCCACATGGAAGGTTACCAAAGATTGAAAAAGAAAGAGCAAACCTCTCTGGGGACCTAAACATCACAACTCTTTTAGTCTGGCAAACAACCTAATTGGTTCTGCAGCTTGCCTTCTCTGGTGAGTGAGTGTTCTCGGGTTTTCATGCCTGGATTATTTAACATGAGGAGCTTGAGACCCTGCGGTCACATCTTCTATAACAACTGAAAGGCTTACATCATCCATCCTGCTTCCTCCAAGCATGACTCAGAAGTGAATATAAAAATTACAGGAGAGTGATAGAGCAGGTAGTAGAATTTACATATTTTAAGGGCAAATCCTGTCAGAAACAAATGTTGGTGATGGAAGTTCCCTCTCCACAAATAAAAAACACAAAGCCAAGTTTGCTGATTTAAGCCAGTCACATGTGAAAAGGCTTTCTCACACAATGCACAAAATTATGAATCAAACTGAAAGCAGCAACGGCTATTTAGACCAATTCCTACCAAAAATAACCTCTTGCAGATACCAAAATACATATGTGTTCAAGTCCCTTGTAGAAAAGGACATAATTTTTGCACGTAACCTATGCATATCCTATGCTTTAAATGATCCTGGATTACTAGTAATATGCAATACTGTACTGCTAAACTGTATTATGTAGAGAATGGCAAAAAAAAATACATGTGTCTAGTACAAACATAATTTTCCCCATATATTTTTGACATGTGACCCCTGGGTTGAATCAGTGGATGCAGAACCCATTAGTACAAAAGGTTGAAATATATACCTGTATAATGTGTATATTTGTATGTACTTAATATTTCTCTCCATATAGATATATTAAATAAGCTCATCCTTAGAATAAAAATTAATATCTGGCAAAGGAAACATGCTGATTAATAATTTTTCATAAGGTGACTGTTTTGTTGAGCAGAAAAATATGGAAAGCAAAGTATCAATGAATCTTGAAAAGAATGTCCTGGGCTGGGGTTGAGTTACAGCCTCAGATCCTCTGTTGACTGATGGTGGGTTTTGAGTGGCTTACAAACAACTCACATTTACATGGTATTCTGGTGTTTCCTAAATGCTCTTATGTGATTATAATGATGAATTGTATTTTGCTCAAAATACTTGTGGTCTTCCCTGCAGGAAATTCCTTCCCCTAAGGGAGGTCACATTTTCCATTCCTTTGATGTCAGATTTAGTCTACAAAGCTGGATTGGATTTTCCGAAGGTCTCTTTTCCCCTGCACCATCCAGCAGGGTCCCAAATAGGGCCTGTTCTGTCCGTCTAGACCCAGAGTGAAGATCTCAATAATAGGAGCCAGAGATGACTCACCCTAGACCTGTAACATAAGCAATATTGGTTATAAAACTGGGGTTTCAGGTAATTTGTGATGAAAGTATAGTAGCTTAAGCTGGTTGATACAATCAGGGTGATAGGATTTAAGTTTCAACTGAGACTCTCAGAATTTACAGTTCTATGCTTATGAGTACCCAGTGGAATAAGCCAGTATTCGTCCCCTTCCTTCTTGGACAACCAGGAATTTTACATTTTGAGTTGTCATTTCCTGTCAAGAGTTGGAAAAAGATCATTTCTAAGTTGCTTCTGTTTCTCATCTTCTACCTTCATTTGAGTCCTTCATTCAGTCTTGATCTTTGCAAGGCTTTTGCTTGGGTGGTATTTGCCACTGCGTTTAATACTTTCTTTTAGATGAGATCCAAAATAGTTGCATATTATAAAAATTCTACAACCATCATAGCAGAGTTTTACAATAGACTTGCATTCCTTGATGTTACTCAGTTTTTTTTTAATTTTTTTTGTTCATTTTAATTTATTTATTTGAGAGTGACAGACAGAGAGAGAAAGAAGCAGATATATATAGAGAGAGAATGGGTGCGCCAGGGCCTTCAGCCACTGCAAACGAACTCCAGACGCATGCGCCCTCCTGTGCATCTGGCTAACGTGGGTCCTGGGGAATGGAGCCTTGAACCCAGGTCCTTAGGCTTAACAGGTAAGCGCTTAACCACTAAGCCATCTCCCTAGCCTGTTACTCAGTTTTTTAAAAACATGTTACTCAGTTTTTTAAAAGACATGTTACTCAGATTTTAAAAGAAAATTTTATTTATTTGCAAGCAGAGAGAGAGAGAGAGAATGGGCATACCAGGGCCTCCTACCATGGCAATGAAGTCCAAATGCATGTGCTACTCTGTGCATCCGTTTTTACATGAGTACCAGGGCACTGAACTGGGGCCAGCAGGCTTTGCAAGCAAGTTCCTTTCACTACTGCTCCATCTCCCCAGCACATTACTCAGTTTTATGTATACAGCATGCTCCCTTTGTAAAAGTTGAAGGTTTTGTGTAGAAAAAGTGGAGTCCTCTTTCTTTTACTTTATTTATGTTTCAGTATGTCTTAACAAGGGATTGGTGAACTACTAATAGTCAATAGACAGCATTTAGGAAGCTGAGGCAGGAGGATTGTAAATTGAAGGCAAGGCTACCCTGAGATTTAAGGAGTTTGAGGCTGATTTGGGCTATACATACAGCA